>OX438928.1:28122335-29524771 GCA_949316025.1 Lapara coniferarum | reverse complement strand
AAGGAGTAAATTATGACTCGAGATATACCTAGACGTTCAATGAAAGGCGGTCAAAAAAATTAAACACTTATGAGCATTTTGATTTGGTTAATTACATATTTCAAGTAGACAATTTTGTCTGCGCGCCAAGGTCGACTTAATTGAGGTGGTCCTCCATTCAGTTAAATACGTTTTATGGCACAGACTGGAAAATGAGGCATCATTAAGCGGCATCAACTGCTTACTACCTTGTTGAAAAGAGCGTGTATGCCACATTGGCCTTACAATGTATGTATAATGGGCAAGAAGAGTATGCTTTGTGGATGTTTCTTTCTCCAATATCAATAGTGTTCCTCACCTGCTTCTCAAGGTCGTGGTCAGCTTCCGAGCTGACGGTGTACAGGATCCTCGCGGATTTGTCACCAAAGTTCACCGCCGCCTCTTTCAGTTTCTATAGACAACAAAAAATACGCTATAGCAAAATACCGAGCATATTTTTTTCTGTACCTACCCTATTTTATTCTGTATCTATAAGGAGTCACTGTTACTGATGGTAGGTTTCAAGCAGTAGTGTGTGCATGCACTGTTGTATTTCGGTTTGAAGGACATTGAAGCCAGTGTAACTACAGGACTTAATAAGACAACATCTTATGTCTCAGGATGTCGAGCGCAGTGGAATGCCACTCAGTACTTTATAGCTGGAGGATGTTGCTACTGTTTATGTGTGGTCGTATCGCTTACCATCTGGCGAACGGCATTCTCGTCTTGTCATTCAATGTCATAAAAAAGTCTAGTTTATTTCAGTGTAAGAAAACAAGCACAACAAACTGACTTCACTGCATCTAATTCTAAGTGAAGCTCAATGTCGACTATTCTGATGCCCGACTGCATTCTTTATCCCTTAAAATTGCCCACACACAAAATTAGCATAACCTACGGATTCACTGACCTGCCTATCGTTCTTGGCGGTGTCGCAGAGCGTCCTGGTGGTCTCGCAGTACTGCAGCATGTCGTCCAGGAACGCCTGCCGCGCCTTGTCCGTGAAGGAGGTGCTCAGGGACTTGCCATCTGCAAAACGTACATTTAGTTACTCCCCACAAAAAGAAATGGAGTACAGTACCTTTTCTGCAGTAAAGGAAATATTTTGTGCGCTTTTGATATGGGAGCTGGGCCAATCTAACCAGGTTAAAACTTTATGGATATTAAAGAAGCCAATATATGGATTTTGGATTCATTAGAAAAATATTTTTAGACCCCTCAATTTATAAGTAACGTTTTAATAACTTTCATGTTAAGTGAAGCTTTTAAGCAAAATAAAATTGCATAAATCTCAAAATCGGAGGACTTTAAAATTATACGATTTATTGCAAAGGTGTAGTTATTGGGAGTACTATCCAAACATATATCATGTACTTGGTTAAAATTATAAGCCCATTTATGGACATGTCCTTTCGACATCGAACGATAGACATACAAGCAGCCCCACTAAACATCAATGACTGCAGTATATTACACATTGAGCTATGCAGATACAACACACGGTAGTGAATACGCATTCGTTTTAGAACGGGGTAATCGATTAGCTTCGGCTTCGTAGAACATGGTCTCTGTTGTTGAAGAGTGCTATATTTGTATACAAAACGTTTTCTGTTCTAGGGATCTATGCAATTTCTATACAAGGTAAGGTAAGGTACAAAAGTAAGCAGTTATTAATCTAATTTTCAACTTACCTTCCACAATCCCAGACAAAAGTTGTGGTAACTCGTTAATCGATTTCGAAGCTGTGTTGAAATCGATTTTATCGGCGTCTGCAATAACACATTATCGATTAAATTGAGTTTTAAGCAAAATGTACCGAATATCCTTCTAGGATGATCGGTTTATTTTGTACTTCACAAGAAAATTACTAGAAACTATTTTAAGTCCAAAGTTGTCAAAAGTAATCTCAATTAAGATATAAGTTCCTTTCTTTTTATACGTCAATAGACTCCGAAACATGCTATTTGTTTTTACCTTATGCACGGTCACTGTACCATGCAGCAACCCCACTAGTGGGGACCGGCCACCCCTTATACTTCCCTGGATACTCACAGTTAGCGCCGACGAGCGCGGCGACCTCTACATTGGCGAGCGCCAACTTCTCTTCCATCTCCTTCTGCTTCTTCGTTTGCTGGTTCGCGCTCAGCTTCGGTCCTGCTGTCTGACTGTTTGACTTGCAAAGCTGCAAATAAAAACATACATACATATTACATATACACTCACGCCTGTTATCCCCGAAGGGGTAGGCAGAGGCGCAACTAGTGCACCCACTTTTCGCCGTCATTCCACCCCATGATGTGATAGGGGGCGAGCCTATCGCCATATCGGGCACAAATTCCAGACTCCGAGCTGATACTGAATAGATAAACTCAACAGCACTTTGCCCGACCCGGGGATCGAACCCGAGACCTCAGCTTTGCTGTCGTACTGTAATACAACTACGCCACCGAGGCAGTCAAATAAAAATGTATCGTTGACTATCTCGTGTCGTCATTCAACATCACTCAAAGGTAAACAAGTAGACATTGCTTATCCTGCAAGATGCCAGATCGCGCCAGCCGATAGATAGAGCGTTGAAATACGCGGATCAACTTCAAACCGCACCGAGGATTCAACGTATTGCGTCATCCCTGATACACCTTTACTCAAGATGACTAACCGTCAATTTCAATAAAAATCCCAGTCGCTTTTTTGATCCATCGTCAAAACAGACCAATCAGAGCAAAGTGTTTCAGAGAAGCTTCCAAATTACTTTTTTATTGATTTATTCTAGGAATCGGATCAGAGAGTAAGATTGTAAACGTTTAATGAATTCGGTGGTAAGTTCACTTATACACAAAAATGTCGAAACAAAAAGATAATAAACAATATGGTTACCTCTTTGAGATCGTTCTCAGCGCCACCTATAGTCCTGCTGGCGTCGTCTACCGCCTTCAGGAACTGCTGCCGATACCGTTCCTCTGTAATTAACGTTGATTTAGAGCTACCTGCTAACGTTTTACACATATTCACGCCTTTTATCTCCAGAGGGGTAGGCAAAGGCGCAACTAGTGCACCCACTTTTCGCCGTGCGTATTCCGTTCGAAGATGTTATAGGGGGCGAGCCTATCACCATATCGGGCACAAATTCTAGACTCCGAGCTGATACTGATTAGACAAATCCAATAACACTTTGCCCGACCTCAGCATTGCAGTCGTACCGTAATAAAACTACGCTACCGAGCAATCTAACGTTTTATTATATTATCTTTAGCGGTGTCTATGGGGCCATTGTTGAACTGTGGTCAAGTTAAGTTAACGATCTTATTACACTAGACGAGCGTGAAGCGCCTTCGCCTCGCTATAAACTAGCAATTCGCCAGTGTAATAGGAGCTGTAGATAACTTTCTCTGACCTCGGATAAAACGACTCCCAAGTCACGTAACTGAGATCAACGAGAAGCGGGAAGTTTTTAAAATTTGTCGTCAATAACACCCCTACATAACGGCCGGTAAGACATCAATGAGAACCACCAGATTTTTTTAACATTCATTCCATGGTTCATCCATTTCATCCATGGTTAATAGCGCCTAGGCTTTAGATACTATTGCCACTAACATGAATGGAACCAATAGAATTAGCTTATCGCATACAACTCTATGCGACGTCAGATAATTTATATTTGCATCCATTCCTCTGAGCAAGTACTCGTGAAGAGTAGTTAATAGAAGTTTATCAAGAAAGTACTTTCTTGCTTTGCGCATCTTTTGCTAATATACACTTACAAAGGAGGGTAAGCTACGTATCAAATAGCAGGACCTCGCTCACCCCTGCTACGCTATAGTATTGAATAAATAATATATGAAACCATTTAGAAAATATTCTTTAAAAAAGTACGTCGATACGCCTTCCTCTGCGCTAGTGATTATGATGGTGGTTTACGATCAAACAACGCTTTTTTTTCCAATTATAAAGTATTTTTTACCCGCAGCCTGCTCCTCTCCGAGCCTCATGGTGTGGAGGAACTCCTGCGTGATGTCGATGGAGGCGCGCGGGTTGCGGCGCGGCACGGCGGGCGGCGCGCCGCGCGGCACGGGGCCCGGCGCCGGGCTGAACGTACCCGACTTGCGCTTAGGGACCTCTGGACGGACCTTGGGCTTAGAGCCTGAGGTGGAAGGACGAGAAGATAAGTAGATGATTGCTGCCTTTAAACTCTAAATTGACATGAAATTGCATGGCCAAATAAATCCTCCCTTTTGTCACCTGCCCTTATCTCACTCCAATGCGGGATAGATGCAGCGCAATATTTCACGGTGTTGCAGAAACTATATGGCTTAGTTTTGATGATTAGCCTCTTTTTTTGGGGACGTAATCATAGGCAAGCAGTGTTAAAAAACCCACAAAAAAAATCACCAATCTTGGAATCGAACCCAGGACGTCGCAAGCCCATAGATATGCTGCCAGTTGCCACTATACCACCACTCTTCTGTTCAAATTGGTATTCCACCTTAAAATCTCACAAACACACATACACTGAGGCCTTTTATGCCCGGTAGGCAGAGGCGAAACTAGTGCACCCACTTTTGACTATGCTTATTCCATCCCATGATGAGATAGGGGGCGAGCCTATCGCCATTTCGGGCACAAATTCCACACACCGGGCTAGTTCTGAATATAAAACCAAATATAAATTTGACTGACTCAGAGATCAAACCAAGAACTTCAGCATTGCAATTGTACCGGAATAAAACACCTTAGGATCTATACAGCACAACTTCTTCTATTACTTTATGGGTATTGATGAGCAATAATTATTACTTTCTACCACTTTTGAGACTCCATACACAAACATCAAAATCTAAATCCATTTTCACTTACCAGCATCACTCCTGACAGCTGCCTTGATCTGCGCCAAGGTCTTCTCCAAATCTTCCATCTCCTGTTCCAGGGTTTGCGGAGCACCTGAAGGCAGCTTGCGCCAGGCCTGCGCCAGGTTCTGGCTCGATGCCGACAGACCGTCCACTGACGAGAGGACAGATGCCTGGCAGTGAGGGTCCGAGATGGTCGGCGCTGTTACCTAATGAAGATGAACACGAAAGTTTAATATTTATCTTACTAATATAAATGCGAAAATTTGTGAAAATATTGGATGTGAAACGCAAAACAACTGAAAGGATTTGGATGAAATTTGGTGCACGGGAAGACCATGTCCTAGATTAGCACATAGGCTAATTTTTACCCCGGCCATTTTCTTCCATGGGAAATAATGGGATTTTCATCAGATTTTTTATATAGATGGCACTGGCGTCGTACAATGTTTTAGGGACTTTTGTAGCAGTAAAGGCCTTTCACGCGGACGAAGCCACCGGCAATATCTAGTAATTCATAAGTGGTATTATCTTGGAAATATTAGTGGTTATGACGGTTAAAGATCATCAAAAATACGATGACTCATTTCTCGGTTTATGCCATACATACCTGAGCAACTGTAAGCAGCGCCTGCGCATTGTCAGCGACGGTGGCACCCTTCCTGTCCAAATCTTCTGCCGCGGGGCCACTGACCTGCTGCGTCAGCTGCTGCACGTTGGCCAACAGCTGGGATGCTGTACCGCACGCGACTGCTGACAGGTCTAGCACCTGGCGACGAGTATTAAAGATGTTGCGCAAGCTCCAAGCTTTAAGCGAATATGAATCACGCCACTGAGACTTGTGACTCGCGTCATTGAAACATATTATTTTGACTCAGGTCACTTGTGTGTGATGCACATTATTAAGACACTGAGTCACATGGCTCACAACACTGAGATGCGTGAGTCAGTCCACTGAGACTTATAACTCAACTAACTGAGATATGTGACTTACATCCGTGATAAAAGTGACTCAAGACACTTAAACATATTTTACATTACACTTACAGAAATACATTTATCTTTACTTACATTTATCAGAAATGTAAATCACGTGAATATTAAATTCTATAGGATAACTAAATAATTTTGGAAAACCTGTCACAATGTCAAACGAAAAATCAGCTAGTACAAAACAAAAACCCATGTCGTTACCTGTTGTCCCTTAGGGACATCTACTCTAGGGTTGATCACGTACACCAGCTTGCCTGATGCGTTTGCGTATCTCGACGCAGCTTCCGACAGACCCTAGAATAAATAGAAACTAGTTACAATTTCGTATACGTAGCACGACATAACATTCAATAACGATATACCTTTCATTCGAACGATATTAACCCGTCAAGCCCCGCTTATATATATATACTAGCGGCCCGCCCTGGCTTAGCACAGGTAGCAAAGCATAATACTGTATACCTACATTTATTTTTCTGTCGTACAAAATATTATCAATTATTCCTCTTGAATCACAACGTCAATTGATGAAAAACGTATGAAAATCCGCTAAGCAGTGTTTGAGTTTATCGCGTCGAAGAGACAGAAGCGATAGGGGCCTTTGTTTTAAAATAAATAGAGATGTAGGGTCATATCCTTAAAAATAAAAAAAACGCGAAAAAAAAATTCCGGCATAAAATTCCCGGTGTCTGTTTTCCGGGATAATAGTAGCCTATGTCCTCCTTTGAATCACAGACTATCTCCATACTTATTTTCATACGGTTCCATTGGCAGAAAACGATTTCCCGGGATTAAGGTCCCGGTTTATATTTTCCCGGGATATGAAGTAGCCTAGATTCTTCCCAGAGTTTTAAACTATCTCCCTGCCAAATTGCATCGCCATCGGTTCAGCGGTTTAGTCGTGGCGGCTCCACTCGCGGGAAAATAAAATCCGGGATATAATTCCCGGTTTATCTTTTTCCGGGATAAGAGTAATTATGTCCTCAACTGGATCTCGAAATATCTCTATACTTGTTTTCTTGCGGTTCCACTGACAGAAAACGATTATCCGGGATAAAAGTCCCGGTTTATATTTTCCCGGAATAAAAAGTATCCTATATCCGTCTCCTGGTTCTAAGGTACCTCTCCACCAATTTTCAGCTAAATCCGTTCAGCCGTTCTTGAGTTATAAGTGGTGTAACTAACACCACTTTCTTTTATATATATAGATAGAAGATAGATGTATGCGGAAACCCTATATACTCGGACGCCGGCGTCCGTCGCGAGGGTTGACGAGTTAAGGCTACTAACGAACCCCTGGAGCAGGAACTACAACCGCTCTAGAAAAAGGGAAGGAAGGAAACCTCCTAAGGAAGGTGGAATCAAGGTATAGGGTGTAAATGCCTCGCAAGTGTGGAACCCTAAATACAATATCTACATTAACCAAGTTGAAAAAAAAACAAAAAAAAATTCTACGATATTTGCAATTCCGTTCAGGCAATTATTCCAATGATTATTTTACTCGATGCAAGAAATTTCATATTCTTCCATTGCAGGAGCGTAGGACAATAGCCGATCTAGCATATCTTTTTAATATTCTCAACGGCACTGTTGATTGCCCTGAACTGTTGAGTAAAATCGGACTGCGCACACCTAGTACTACGATTAGAAAACCGAACCTCTTATATGTTCCATGTGCTAAATCAGTATATCGGCAGAACTCATACGTAATAAGAGCGTGCAGATCATTCAATGATATTTCATCTAAAGTTGATATTGACCTCTTTAACTTTAATTGTTCCAAATTAAAGAAAACTTTGTGCAATGTGTTTTTTCACGTATCGTAATGTGCATTTATTAATAATACTTAGACCTTTAAGCTGGTTATCTGCCTATTATAGTTCTACATTGTTGAACTGTATTTGTGAAAACTTGTAATTGACCTTTTCTTTTGTTATTATATTTACTATTTTTTGTTACGCTAGTTGTAAGTTTTCCTTAAATTAAATAAATAAATAAATTATGTCTATTCTCTCCATAATTTATCTGAGTGACTGACCTCTCCAGTCTCGACACTGGCGCACACGTCCTTGCTAGCTTGGCACAGCGACTGGATATGTTCTGCCAGGGCCTTGCGACCCGCTGGCTCCTGGTTTGAACTTAATGTCTTCGCGTCTGTGAACAATGACGATCGTAAGTAAAGTTGTATTAGGATATTTACATGAAATTATTTTGAGTAGGGGTAAAATTAAATGCCTTATAATGTAAACAGTAACTCGTTATTGGTGATAATTTTGTATTGCCGTAACTTTTATTATGAGCAGACATTAAATTTATTTTTCAAAGCAGTTAACACAATATACGATGTGCGTATCCAAATGTATTCTAATACAACGAATAGATTGCCCTTAAAATCGATGTCTGAGTAGGTATTCTTACTGTCATCAAACATATTTAAAAACTACTTTAATGACCAATGCATATCTCTAGTTAGAGTTGAAGAAGACACGATTGTATTATTTTTATAACCTTATCATTTCGAAATATACACCACCACAACACATCTTCCGGAAATGAAGAACCGAGTTTAGTTGTATGAGTATTTCGTTCGAACTATTAATATACTTACCCTTGATTGTCAGAGGAAGCAATAACGTGACGACTCCAAGAGACTGCTCAGCTGTAGAGTAGTCAGGGTGCGAGCGATCTAGACACAATGGTAATCATTTAACATTGCTTCATTATTATATGAGTAAACATTTTTGCATATATTAGGCCTAGAATTTATCCAGTGTCAACCGAAAATGGGCATTCTGAAACAACCATCACTTAAGCACTTGAGCGATCAATATTTATTATAATTTTTTATTAGATCCAAATTTTTTTTTCCGCCTTACCTTTACCATAAGGTATGAATATTCATAGATTTTTTATTACTTTCGTCTACCCACTTTTTATGGTAAAGATACGTACCAGCAGTAGCGGTCACAAGTGCCGCGACGGCGCCGCTCATCTGTCCCAACTCCTGCTGCAGTTGGTGCTGCATGTCCACCGCCGCCTCTTGTGTCAACGGCGTCGTAGGAGCCGGCTGAGGAAATATTATATCATTAGGTATACTTCTACAAAACGCGTCCCGAAAAACACGTTCTCATGAGGGCAAGTTAAAAGATTAATGTCATGAAGATTTGAAATTCAAATTTCTTTGTAGTATTGAGTTTGTTAATAACAGCAACAATACATATATAATTTGCACAAACATCACAACAAAAAAATCAGATGAACGTCGCGTTTAAATAAAGTTAAATCCTTGTCATTAGCCTTAAAAATCTTTATTGATAATAGCAGTTGATCGTTCACGGGAATAAATCATTCGCAATCTTTACGCGTTATTCATTCCGTGGGCTTAGAATGTGGCATAAAATACGCCACGACTCAGTTTCGTTTTATTGGAATTGATTGAGAGACACGTGACTGACGTAATGGTCTCTCGATCAATCACAAACATCGAAACTAAACGACATCGTCTTACGAGTTACGTTTTTTTTGCCACAAACATCACATTCTAAGCCCATTGATTGGTTTATTTTCGGGGTCGATCTGGCTATAGCGTTCAGGATCAAAGAACACAACGCAATTGGTACCTTCTTCAGCTCTTCGTCGGCAGCCTTCAAGCTCTGTTTGGTGGCGGCAACCGTCTTCACAAACTTAATGCGCTGGACGTCGTCCTTTTCTGCTTGATCTACTTAAAAAAATCCATTAATTAGGAATCATAAAATATGTTTTAACTATGTTAGCGCTCCTACGCACTAGTGGTCACCCGCGGGGGCGGCTAACCGCGCGGGTGGCCGCACCCGTGGTTAACTGCTACCGTAGGAACGCTTAGTGTAATATAGCATTGGGACGACGTGATTAATAATGCAAGATGGCTGTTGTCGAAAATAAACAAAGATTAAGTCGGTGCGTTTTTCTTGAACTTATTTCAAATGGGAGTTCTAATATGTACGTCTTGAATTACAAACCTCCGGCACTTCGACAAGCTTCACGCAGTTGTCCAAGAATCCTTTCCAACTCCTGCAGCTCTCTCTCCAACACTTGGTGTTGAGAACCCGCCGGCACCTGCCTCCACGTATTGGCCAGGTCCTGGTTCAATGCTAACAGAGCATCCACCGAAGCCAGGATAGATTTTTGAGAACCAGGTTCGGATATAGTCGCGGCTGATTTCTGATGTAAAAAAATCGAACGTGGTTAGCTAGCATAACTTCATATTGCTGTGGAATATGCAATAACAGTTTTGAGGTTTCATGATTAATCAAAATTAGTAAGATCTTTTACCTCAGCAGTTGCAAGCAATGCTTTCGCATCATCTGCCGCCTTAGCGCCCTTCCTGTCGAGGGCCACTCCAGCATCACCGCCGACCTGCTGTGACAGCTGCTGCACATTGGACAGGAGCTGCGACGCCGTCCCACACGCAGCAGTTGACAGATCCATCACCTTGTAACAAACAGATTAGAATGTTATAATTTATTCTAAATAACATTACTTCGTTATACTCTTACATAATTTTCTTTTTATTTATGGCATTGAATGACAAGACGAGCATGCCGTACACGTGGTGGTAAGTGATACGACCACCCACAAACAGACATAAGATGTTAAGTCTCATTATTTCCGGCAGTAATTTTCTCTTGATACGCCATTATAACTACGTTCATGGGCGTATATAAGGGGGGGAGGCTTGGAGGTCCGCACCCCCTGAGTAGTAATCCGGGTCACAAATCATGTACACATTCCTCCGACCCCCCTATTTGAAAGCTATAGGTACGCACGTGGTCCTACGTTGACCCTATAACTAAGATATAATTTTCTCCTAGCCAGTTTCGGCCATGGCGGCCAATCTCAACGGAGATCAGCCAGGTACGCTGGAGATATAGTGTACAAGTGTGTGCGCAATACACAGGTGCACTCGCTATTCCTTCACTCTCATAGTCCGGTGAGACGGCAATCCGACATGACCGGAGAGAGATCAGGCGCAGGACCAACGGCTTTACGTGCTATAACGACCCTATAACTACAGTACAAGCGGTACCTTATAATCGAAATAATGTCAATTAATTACATGCATTCACTCCACGATCAACAGAATTATATTGGCCTACTTTACTAGCTGACCCCGGATAGCACCTTAGAACGAACTATAATGGTCGATTTTACAGAGGCACTGTCCAGTCAGACACCTTGTCGTTAGTAGTACGTAATAAAACAGATGTCATACCAAAATATACTATCTTACCTGCTGTTCTTTGCTGGTATTGGTGTTAGGGCTGACCACAAACATGAGCTTCCCTGAAGCATCAGCGAATTTCGACGCTGATTCGCTCAGATCCTGCAGAATTATCAGTAAGATTATTTGCAATTTAAGGTCTATTATAAGATGATCCATACTGAGATATTAAGCTATAATGATGAGTGCATAATGTAACATTGACAAATCATGATCAGGTACTGGAAGTTCAATGCTGAACATATGCCTACTTAAACAATAATAAATAAAATAGTTATTTCAACATCTTATTGCTTTTTACATTAATAGAAAGTGGACGATACCCTAGTTGGGAATGGAATGGCCGAGACAATGTCCGGAGGTTCAAAACCCAAGGCACACACCTCTGACTTTTCAAAGTTACGTGTGTATTGTTTATCAATTATTGTTCACTTTAACGGTGAAGGAAAACATCGTGAGGAAACCTGCATACCTAAGAAGTTCTTTATAAGAATTTCGAAGGTATGTAAAGTCTACCAACCCGCACTAGGCCAGCGTGGTGGACTAAGGCCTAAACCCTCTCAGTAGTAGAGGAGGCCCGTGCTCAGCAGTGAGCAGTATATAATACAGGGCTGATTGCGTGTTGCATTACATAAGGTATATTACTCAATTTATATTATAGGTGTATAGTTGACGGTACGGAATTTGTATTTAGTGGTATTAAATAATATTTGGTAAATAGCATTCGTTCAGATGTCATGAAGCAGGCACATAGTTCAGCAATTGTAGAAACTAATTAGATCAATTAAGTACCTTCTGCAATCACAAAAACATAACTGGATGAATTCACAGCGAGCGTGCAGAATTTTCCACTCGTTGTGAGTTCACTCGCAATTCGCCAGTATGATAAGAGCCTTAACTTTACTCAACCACAGATTAAACAATCTCGCATTAGTGTACTGACCTGTCCTCTCTCCGCGCTGACACAGAGGTGGTTGGTGGCGTCGCAGAGCGTGCGCACGTGCTTCATCAGCGTCTCCCTCGAGCTGGGATCCTGCGTCGTGCCCAGGCTCTTCGCGTCTGATCAATCATAACTCGTTAGATACACTTTACTAACTTCTTACACTATTCTTTACATTATTTTAGATATTGTCATGTATCCAAGATTTAGTCGGGATTGGTAAACTTCTTATTTGTAAATTGCAAATAATTGCACAAAGTAAGCACGTGGCTCTCTGGCGTAAATTACAAGGCTTATTAGTGTATGTCACAAGCCTAACCTAAGACGTGCCAGTCTCAAGTCTCACGTATATGTGTTCACGTGTCTCAGTTGTAAAAACATGTCTTAAGAGCGTGAGTCACAAGTTCAATAGGTATCAAACAAATCACAACATTGGGGGTCTCTCGTCTCACAAGTGTGAATTACGAACCACAAGTCTGAGTGACGAGTCTGATAAATGTCAATCACGTGTCGCATAAGTTCGCGTGAATCAGGGGCTCACAGGGTTCACAATTGTGAGTTATAGTTCTTACGGGGGAGTGGTGCGAGTCAAGGGTGAATAAATTTCACGATAGAGCTTTGTACCCGGTATTTATTTTAATGCTCTTTGATGACATCCCTCGCTGACGTGAGTCACATGCCTTAATGATGCAAGTCCCAGTATCTTAGATGTGAATCGCCGTCTTATAAGCCTGTGAATATTTCTCACTAGTGCTTACTAAGTATATGACTATGCCACAAAAGTAAATCACACGCCTTACATACCTTTCACGACTTCGGGCATCAGTTTTGAGATAGTATCAACAGATTTTTCAGCGGTCACGTAGTCCGGTCTCGAACGATCTGTTAAAGAAAAAGAATTACTAAAGGAATCTTTTTTTTTTCAAGATTATTATTATTCCAGGGTTCCTGAAGGAATGTTCAGATATGCAATATACATCCTGCATACGAAGACTAATGAGCTAATCTCTTTGTAGCGCCCACCAGATGAGAATACTTATTTCTAAGGGACAAAGACTTAATCTTACCAGCAGTAGAAGCGAGGAGGGCCGCGATGGCGGCACTAAGGACCGCGAGGTGTTCGTGAAGACGGTTCCGTCTCTGAACCTCGTCTGCGTGACTGAGCGGAGGTGTTGGTACTACCTGCTAACATTAGTAAAGAACATAACAGAAAAATCGAAAAAATAAACAATTAGTTTCCAATAATTTAATAATTCTTTCTTTAAAACTGGCAGCCATTTGTTTTCAACGGAATTACCTTGTTCAGCTCGTCATCAGCCGCCTGTAGATTCTTCCTGGCGCCGGCGGCAGACTTCACAAACTGCAGACGTTTGACCTCTACCGCCTTCTTGGCTTCGTCATCTAGGTAGACAATACAAAAACTTGGAAATCTAGCCATTGAAGTTTAAATGGTCAGAAAATAAATAACAATACTATTTACATAAAATTAATCGAAACTACAATAAGACATCAAAATATACAAAAAAAGTTCCATCTCAACCATGCACTAAAAATTTGTAATTACATTATTTTTTCTAAATATACTAACCGTTACCACTTTGACAAGTTCCACGCAACTGTCCCAGGACCTTCTCCAAATCTTGCAGCTCCCTCTCCAGGGTGTGGTTGTAAGGACCTGCTGGTAGTCGCCGCCAGGTGGATGCCAGGTCCTGGCTTGATGATGATAAAGCATCTACCGACGACAGGATTGATTTCTGGCAAGCGGGCTCGGAAATCGAAGAGGCTGATCCCTGGTGGACAGTTGAGATTATTACCCAGTTTATGATATTCCTAATAAATTTTGCTTGTGGTACCCCGAGTTTGATTTTATCACCATCCCAACTTGAAGATTAAATTACAAAGTGAAATTACTAAAGTGATCAGTGGCAAGAATTTTAATTACCTCCGAAAACAGCCAACATATATACATCGGTTTTGCTACGAAATGCTTGTTTACCTGCACGACTTCAAGTAACTCCTTTGCGTCGTCAGCCGCCTTAGCACCCTTCCTGTCAAGGGCCACTCCAGCATCACCGCCGACCTGCTGTGACAGCTGCTGCACATTGGACAGGAGCTGCGACGCCGTCCCACACGCAGCAGCCGAGAGATCTAACACCTAGGGAATGTTTAATAAATCAACTTTTTGATTACGTCCGAAAATGGTAATAGGCCTGTCCCCTATTACATGTGACTTAACGTAGCTGGTGAAATGTGGGTGTGATATAGCTATGCCTACCTCTGAAAAGGAAGAAAGGCGTGACGCTATGTGTGTTCAGTCAGCAGCATTACTATCAGTACAAAATCAAATCACCTATATACGCGTTAACTTGACTCGTCAAGCCCCGCGAAGAACGCTGGCGTCCGAGTATATAGAATTTCCGCACACATCTATATATATAAGCGGGGCTTGACGGGTTAAACTGAAACATTGTTTTCTTCGTTTGAAGTAAAGTAAATCTATTATATGTTATTTTTGAGAAGAGAAAAAAAATATTAGTAAGAACACTAAAGTATGTAGGCAATTTGAAATTTTGAATTTGTACAGCTACTTATGCTGGTGACGGTATAAGTATGGTTTTTGAAAACCACGCGATAATTTTAGGGCGCCACGTAGTCTTGTTTGCAGCCAGTTGCGGTCGTGTGAGGTATCTCTAGTCAGAGTGATATTTCACTAATCCAACAAAAAAATGACCACAAGGACAAATATATGGCCGTTTGTTGTTTAGTAAAGTATAGTTTTCCATAAGAAAATTAAATAATTGAAGGAGAGAGATCAAGAAATGAGGGAAGTCTATCTGACTTCATTTTCTTTTGTAATATTTGAGTAACGTATTAAATTCGGTCACCATTGTTGTTTACGTATCTAATAAAAAGCTCCTCCTTTAGGGTTCCGGACCTCAAAAGGGAAAAGGAACCCTTATAGAATCACTTTGTTGTCTGCCTGTCGATCTGTCAAGACCATATTTCTCAGGGACGCGAGAAGCGTTACGCGTATCGTAAAATTTATATCAAACACTCGGGTCTACAGTCTTTCAGCTGTGAAAAAATCGAACGTGTAATTTGCGATTTCACAAGGGAATCATAACTTATAGGGTACTTCCCGTTGACTTAGAATTATGAGATTTGGCAAGAAGCAAGGTGTTACAGCACTTGTATAGAGAAAAAACAGAAAACCGCAAATAGGTATGTACTTTAAAAACAAAAACAGCGAATTCACAAACTTTTTAAATTTGATTAATTAATTTTGGCGAACTTATATCCTTAGATACCTTACCTAGAAGTTTGTTGAAACCTTCAGTACGCGAGTCCAACTCGTACGTGTCCGGTTTTTTTTCCTTTGCTGCAATAAATGTTTGAAAGTTCTTTTAGAAGACGTATTCTTACCTGCTGTTCTTTGCTGGTATTAGTCTTAGGGCTGACCACGAATGCCAACCTTCCTGAAGCGTCTGCGAACTTCGACGCTGATTGACTCAGATCCTGCCGAATAAACATTTAGTGTAGTTTCCGACTTAGTCGCTAGTACGTCACCTACGTTCCTTAGATATTATATTATACAATCTTGTATGTATTTTATCCAACAACAAAAAAGTCTTTCTTTCTTTATTTAGTGATCATAGATTATAGACTTTTTGCATTTTATCGTTAATCAACTACCGTGAGCAAATGAAGGCAGGGCCACTTGTGGTATTTTAATAGCAATATATGTTTCTATTTCATTAATGGCTTTGCCAATATGATATTAAGTAACAGCATTCAGAGAGTCAGTTGAAGTCATTTTTTGTTAGAGACAATTTTGATGACTGACCTGTCCTGTCTCTGCACTGGCACATATCTCCCTGCCGGCGTCACACAGCGCGCGCACCTGCTTCAGCAACGCATCGCGACTCGGTGGATCCTGACTCGCGCACAACGCTCTCGCATCTGATACATTTCATTTAAATCTTAGAGTATGTATAAGTACCTATAGAGCGCTAATATCGCACCGTGCGCCCACTACCCAGCGTAGGCAGGTGAACTATAGCTACTTATATAAAAATGTTGGCGATTGCTAGGGATGGGCACGCGAGCAGCACCAACGCAACAGTTATCGATAAGTACAGGTCCGGCGGCGCGGTACATATTGTTGTTAAAAAATTGTGGTTCTACAAAATTTTGGCCTTGTAATTTTAAGCCTATTGCGTTAATAAATATAAAAGCTATGCTGCGAATTAGTGAAGTGCCATGTGGAATGATTTATAAACACGATACCTCAAGTTCAGTTTTTACAAGCAATACGAACCAAGAATATTAATGGATATCCATTATAAATTATAATTGAACCAATAGATATAAACCGAGCATCGCACCATGGATTTCTTAGCTAGTCTCCCCAAGCCTAAAATAGTCACGTCTAGTTTTTGAAATATTTATTACCAGTGTTAAAAAAAATGACAAAAAAAATATCTTAATGATTGCTAACTTATATTGTCAAGGCCCGCTATAGAAGCTATGCAATAGCTTAAAAATATCATCGTACTCGGTAAATTTTTAAGAACAGTAATTATTTCTTTCATTTCTTAAACAAAAACGCAATTATTAATTGGCTTAAAAATCACACACAGACAAAAACAGTTCCCTAAGCTACATTTTATTAAGCATCGCCTTCGATAGTAATAAATACGTATTTTTTTTTTTTTTTTTTTTTTTTTTTTTTTTTTTTTTTTTAATGGCCATCTTCGGCTCATTAGGGACGGCTGCGGGCTTCCTCCGACTCACGTCTAAGTTGTCGTCCGCAACCGCCCCTGCGCGTACCGCGTTTTTGCGGTCCTTTTCCTGTTGCGGGGGCTCAGAAGCCCCCGAAACACCGTGCCGTGTCCACCTTTTGGTGTCCGAGGCAGCGTGAGACACGCTGCCTCGGACATGTCCATCACGGGGGCCACAGAAGTTGGCTAGACTAATGGGTGGGCGGCACGTCCCGCCCACCCGTGACCCCCGGAGGCCCCTAATAGTCGCCTTTTACGACAGGCAGGGGATACCGTGGTGGAATTCTCCAAACGCCCCCAAAATAAATACGTATGCTATTATAAAAATATTACATCAATTCTGGTATCGACGCGTAACATCACTATCGAAAAAGCGGGACCCGGGGCAGTGCGGGGGGTACAAGTGTTCGCCTCCCGCGCACCTTTCATACCGCGACGCGTGATTTCAATTTTACCTAAAAATATACTGAAATATGGCTTGCCTGTGAAACGTGATATTAGAATTCTGTTTAGTGTATTTCCGAGTGTCGTTTTTACAAGATTCCACAGAACATTTAACCATTTTGCAGTATTAATAATCAAATATTCGCATAGATCTCACTCGCGTGTGCTCACACCGTTCCTACTCGAGTGACTACAAGCGCTTGCGGCCGGCGCAGGACGATGTTCCCACCCGTGCCTATTATTACATACCTTTCGCGACTTCAGGTAGCAGTTTCGTGATTGTGTCGACAGACTTTTCAGCGGCCATGTAGTCCGAATTTGAACGATCTGTTAAAAATTAGTATTAATAACACTTTATTACCTCCAGGGATGTCTCATAAAATAAGATTTAACGTAAGGTCACCACCCTGAATTTTCTGGTTTTATTGGTAGGATTTAAATGCTTAAAGGCATAAGTATAAAGATTAGTTACCAGCCGTGGAGGCCATCAGAGCCGCGATGGCAGCGTTGAGGTCTTCGATGTGCTGGCGTAGGCGGCTTTGTTTTTTGACAACGTCTTCTTGTTTCAGCGGAGCTGACATCACCGGCTAAAGGAAAAGAGTTAGATTCAAAACAAAAATCAAGGTATATTACGAGTTATTGTATAATACAGACATCTGTTCAAGTGGAAAATCAAATCCCAAGTATTGTAAAACTCAAAAAGTTGTTCTATGAAATATTATATCTCGTGACCTTCTGGTTTAAAGCCAAGAAATAATACATATTTGAAGTAACTTGTATCTACAACAGATCACCTAACCAGTTACCTTGTTCAGTTCGTCATCGGCTGTTTGCAGGTTTCTCCTGGCAACGGCGGCAGACTTCACGAACTGCAGCCGCTTGACCTCGGCCGCCTTCTTAACTTCATCGTCTAGAAGCATTTTGACACGGTTCAAGATAAGTCACATTAAATCTAAGGTGCTCTTTATTTATTTATAAATGGTCCAGGACTGCGTGAAATCCTCCCGTTACTTGTTTAATTGGACTGGTCCACAATGTACTACTCTCTACAATTCTGTTTGTTTTGCGCGAGGTTATGGTCTATAAGCGATTTGACAAATTTAATGTATTACCGCCAGCACTTTGACAAGTTCCACGCAACTGTCCCAGGACCTTCTCCAAATCTTGCAGCTCCCTCTCCAGGGTGTGGTTGTAAGGACCTGCTGGTAGTCGCCGCCAGGTGGATGCCAGGTCCTGGCTTGATGATGATAAAGCATCTACCGACGACAGGATTGATTTCTGGCAAGCGGGCTCGGAAATCGAAGAGGCTGATCCCTGGTGGACAGTTGAGATTATTACCCAGTTTATGATATTCCTAATAAATTTTGCTTGTGGTACCCCGAGTTTGATTTTATCACCATCCCAACTTGAAGATTAAATTACAAAGTGAAATTACTAAAGTGATCAGTGGCAAGAATTTTAATTACCTCCGAAAACAGCCAACATATATACATCGGTTTTGCTACGAAATGCTTGTTTACCTGCACGACTTCAAGTAACTCCTTTGCGTCGTCAGCCGCCTTAGCACCCTTCCTGTCAAGGGCCACTCCAGCATCACCGCCAACCTGCTGTGACAGCTGCTGCACATTGGACAGGAGCTGCGACGCCGTCCCACACGCAGCAGCCGAGAGATCCAACACCTAGGGAATGTATAATAAATCAACTTTTTGATTACATCCGGTAAATGGTAATAGGCCTGTCCCTTATTACATGTGACTTAACGTAGCTGGTGAAATGTGGGTGTGATATAGCTATGCCTACCGCTGAAAAGGAAGAAAGGCGTGACGCTAAGTATGTTCAGTCAGCATTACTATCAGTGCAAAATCAAAATGTCAAATCGCCTATATACGCGTTAACTTGACTCGTCAAGCCCCGTGACGAACGCTGGCGTCCGAGTATATAGGATTTCCGCACACATCTATATATATAAGCGGGGCTTGACGGGTTAAACTGAAACATTGTTTTCTTCGTTTGAAGTAAAGTAAATCTATTAGATGCTACATGACAAAATCAAGTCAATGGAAGAACACAAAAGAAAAAATAACATAATTTTCTTCGGTATCCAAGAACAACGTGATGAGTCCCCAATCGAAACCATCACAAAACTTCTAGAAAAGGACATGAATATTAATATTAACTCACACGAAATAAATAACGCTTACCGACTAGGAGAAAAGAAAGATAACAAACCGCGCCCTACCCTTGTAACTTTTACAACAAACTGGAGAAGAAATGAAGTCCTCAAGAACAAAAAGAAACTGGACTCCGAAATCTACATCAAGGAGGACCTCAGCAAAGAAACCTTGGAGAAGAGGAAGCAACTTCTGCCTCAACTAAAGGAAGAAAGAGCAAAGGGGAAAATATGTTATTTTGTCAAAGATAAAATAGTCATTAAAGAGCCGAAAGAAGACAAAAGAGACAAGAGGAAAAGGGAATGCATTAAGTCTCCAAGCAAATCTCCAAATGGTCTAACCGCACCGGCTTCAAAGAAGATAAATAAAACAAACATGTTAGACTACGTAGCACGGGGCAGGTCTGCGTCACTGTCACTACCCACAACTACAAAAAACGTTCAATAGACACCGATGAAAAGAAACCCAGCTCACCTAGCAAAAAGTACATACCCAAAGAAACAACTAAAATACTCACCCCAAGACGGCTGGTCACCGTGGGGGAAGATGACCACTACCCTCCAACTACAGCATCCCTAGCTCATATGAATCCCTTTGAGAAACAACAACGAAATACCAAATATATACACATAGCTACATACAACACACTTTCCTTAAGGTCCGAAGAGAGCCTACAAGAACTATTATATTCTATAAAAGATGTTAAGTGGGACATTATAGGCTTAAGCGAAGTAAGAAGGAATGGCGAGGCTATCGAGGAATATGATCAGATCATACTGCACTACAAAGGCGAAACCCCAGGAAGACATGGAGTCGGATTCTTGATAAAGAAAGAACTCAAAAGCTCCATTGTAGAAATAATTGGCATTTCGGAAAGAATTGCTATTTTAAATATAAGAATTCCTCCAGGTAAAGAAATATGGTCTATTGTTCAAATATATTCGCCAACAGAGCAATCAACAAATAATGAAATTGAATCATTTTACTCATCCCTTAACAACGCCTTAGAAGAACACACATACAAAAACCGTGTTATAATGGGTGATTTAACGCACAAGTTGGAACACCTAGGAATGGAGAAGATATTGTACTAGGTCCGTATAGTAGCGGTAAAAGAACAAGAAACGGACAAAAATTGATGGAAATGGCTTTTGCAAACAACATGAAAATAATGAACAGCCAATTCAAAAAAAGAGCTTCTAGAAGATGGACATGGATATCGCCTGATGCCGGTATAGAAATGAGATAGACTACTTTCTAACGAACAGACCTAAATCCTTCGATGATTGTGGAACCATAGCAAATCTTAACTTCAATAGCAATCATAGAATGCTCAGAGCACGTCTGAACACATCATCAAGTTTGAAGCTAAAGCGGCCGTTCAAAGTTAAAAAAGCAATGCTAAACAACAAAGCAAGATTAGCTACTATCAAAGATAATCTCGACTCTGTGACGGAATCATCTCTTCAGCACTTAAGCACTCAACAGAAATACAATATAATTCACGAAATACTAACAGCAACATCACAATCCAACAGTAATGGTAAATCAAAGGCTAACATACACATATCAGAAAAAGCTAATGAACTCCTAGAAAAGAGGTCTAAATTAATTAATATCTTAAACAAAACAAAAATTACCAGAGATGAAATAGGAAAAATAAGTAAAAAAATTAAAACACAAATGAGAAGAGATAGAGAACATTTTAGACTAGAGATTTTTGAAAAACATATCAACAAGACTGGAGGTATTAAAAAGGCTCTTAAAATGTTATCTGACAAAACAAACTGGATACCCAACATAAAAGACCGATATTGCAAGGCAAAAACGAAAAGATCTGATATATTATCAATAGCTTCAAAATTTTATGAAAACCTGTATTCGAGCAAAAATAAAATGGACATTACTGTTTTAAAAAAACGACGATAGTGTACCACCAATAATAATAGAAGAAATAAAGAGGGCAATAGAAACACAGAAGAAAGATAAAGCCCCAGGCCCTGACAAGATCGACAACGAACTGCTTTCAGACGGCAAAAATTACATTGCACCACTGTTGAAATGCGTCTTTAACGATATAATATCTACCGAAAATATTCCAACACAATGGACCACATCAACGATCATCTTACTCCACAAAAAGGGTCACAAAGACGAAATAAACAACTACAGACCAATAAGCCTCATGTCCAATATTTATAAAATTTTTGCCAAAGTAATTCTACAGCGTATATCCAGAACCCTGGACGAAAACCAACCCAAAGAGCAGGCTGGCTTCAGGGCAGGTTACTCAACCCTAGATCATATACACACTGTAAGACAAATCTTTGAGAAGAACAAAGAATTTAATGTGCCATTCTACTGTTGCTTCATAGACTACAATAAAGCATTCGACTCAATAGAGCACGAAGCCATCTGGAAGAGTCTAAAGAATCAAGGAGTCGAACATAAATACATTAGAATTTTAAAAAATATATACACTAATAGCACAGCTAGAGTAAAGCTAGAAAAAGTGGAAAAAGAAATAAAAATATATAGAGGGGTACGACAAGGAGACCCACTATCACCTAAACTATTTACAGCGGTATTAGAAGAAATCTTTCGCAAATTAAAATGGGACCAGTATGGGCTTAACATCAACGGGGAACAACTATCACACTTACGATTCGCTGACGACATCATATTATTTGCCACAACAAAGGAAGATCTACGGCATATGCTCATAGACCTGGAAAAAGAAAGTCGTATGGTAGGTCTAACGATGAACACCTCAAAAACTAAAGCCATGACAAACGCGTCTGAAGACACAATTACCATAAATGGCCAGCTAATTGAATTCGTAAAAGAGTACACCTACCTAGGCCAACAAATCTCAACTACCAATATAATGTCAAAGGAAATCGATACAAGAATTGGTAAAGCTTGGAAATGTTACTGGCGACTTAAGGATGTAATGAAGAACACAGAAACTCATATGACCATCAAAACCAAGCTATACAACACCTGTACACTGCCTGTCCTAACGTATGGCTGCCAAACTTGGGCACTAACTAAAGCGCAAAATAATAAACTGAAAACCTGTCAGACAGCAATGGAAAGGAGCATGTTAAACATAAGGAAATCTGACAGAATAAACAACAAAACCATAAGAAAACGCACGAAAATTGAAGACGTAACAATAAGAATAAAAAAACTCAAGTGGAAATGGGCTGGCCATATAATGAGAGGCATTGACAAGTGGAGTAAAAACATATTGTTTTGGTACCCAAGAAATAGGAAAAGAAAACGAGGTCGACAGTTTCGAAGATGGGAAGATGAAATAAAGATAGTAGCAGGGAAAATATGGACTAGAAAAGCGATAAATAGAACTGAGTGGAAAGAAATGGAGGAGGCCTTTGCCAAGGTAGGGCAAACAGACCAAGTTGTCGGTGTCTCCGACTCGCAAGAGTCGTTAGCATAAGTTGTAAAATTATTTTGTAAAGTTTGTGTCTGAATAAAGGCTTATATTATTATTATTATTTCTCTTTATTTCTAATTTTTCTTTTTTTTACATTTTTATACATAAAAAAACATTTATACATATAAAAATATAAAAAAAGTGAATCACCCATCGATGGCGAGGTTCAAGACCCAAGCCACCGGTGGTCAGGGATTCAAAGTGAGGAATCTCCTCACAATGCGTGCCGTGTCCAGAAGTACTGCTTTCTGCATCTGGCTCTTGACCCAACGACCAATTGAGAGCCTCTGGAGGTGTTGGTCGAGACTCTTCGGTATCAACCCATGAGCAGAAACGACAATCGGAACAATAATTGTGGAGTCCACATCCCATGCATCCCAATTACATGTCAGTAATTTCATGTGCCAAATTTAAATATTTAGACATTTTGTCCTTTTCAGCCTTAACAAGGTTATCGTCATGTGGAATGGTGACGTCAACAAGTATTGCGCGGCGCGCCAATCGATCTACTATTACAATATCAGGCTTATTGGCAACAATAGTCCTGTCCGTGATAATAGATCGATCCCAGTACAGCGTTGCATGATCATTTTCGAGAACTGGTTGAGGCATATACTGGTAATATGGCACTTCAGGAGTCACAAGACCATACCGAAGAGCAACTTGCTGGTGTATGATCTTGGCTACTAGGTTATGTCTATGCAAGTACTCGCCGTTAGCAAGATACGAACAACCGGAAATCACATGCCTGATTGACTCACCAGGACGGTGGCATGCCCGACAGATGTCGACCGTACCGTCCTTCATGATGTATTTCCTATAATTGTTCGTCTTCATAACTTCGTCCATAATTGCAAAGACAAAACCCTCAGTTTCCCCAAAAAGGTTACCAAAACGTAGCCAAGATACGGATGCAAGCTGGTCCACATCAGGCCCGTGAAGGGCCCGATAGAACCGACCATGTAATTCTTTGCTCTTCCATATCTCTTCGCGTTCCTTAATGCCCATCGCCATAGGTTTTCGCCAGTTCTCATTTGCCAAGGAAAGCGGGGTAAATCCTTTATCCACCATGACTACAACCTTATGCATGCCCACTTCGCTGTGGAGAAAATAATCCCTGAGATTGCATATCTCGCGGTTATGCAAGTCCTTAGCATTAAGTAAGCCTCGGCCCCCGCATCTCCGCGGGATGTACAATCTCATCACTGACGATCGTGGGTGATGCATACGATGTGTAGTCAGTAGGGTCCGGACCTTTCGATCCAGGGCGTCCAATTCGGTCTGAGTCCATCTGAGTATGCCAAAAGAGTACATGAGTACAGGCATAACCCAACCGTTGAAAGCACGGATCTTGTTTCCACCTGACAAAAAACTGTTAAGTACTTTTGTCAGACGGCCGAAGAAACGTTCCCTCACCGATTGTTTTACGTCGGCACCCATAATACCCAGTGCCTCAGGCATACCCAGATATTTGTAGGTTTCCGTCTCAGAAAGGGATCTAAGTCTTACAGTCTCTGAGACTTGTAGGTCATCAGAGACCACAACCTCTCCTCGCTTCACATGGATAACCGCACATTTATCTACACCAAACTCCATGTTGATTGAGTTGCTAAATGTTTCAGTTATTTTTAACAACTCAATCAATTCCGATTGTTTTGATGCAAACAACTTGAGATCATCCATGTAAAGCAAGTGAGATATAGGCTCACTCCCTCTCCGTAGACGGTATCCTAACCCTGAATCCAACAACAGAGTACTGAGAGGATTCAGGGCCATACAGAACCACAACGGACTCAGACTATCACCCTGGAATATACCCCGCTTGATTCTAATTGGCTCATCACAATCAAGAGGACTCGTACTACCTGGATACCTAAGGCAAGTGGTCCATTGTGCCATACATGACCCAAGAAAGGTGCATAAATTTGTATCGATCTTATACAAATTCAACACCCTCATGAGCCAAGTATGGGGCACCGAATCATAGGCTTTCTTATAGTCAATCCAGGCAGCCGATAAATTCCTTCGATTGTGACGAGCCTGTTGGCAAATGGTCATGTCAATGAGAAGGAGCTCCTTCGTACCACGTGACCCAATTTTGCATCCTGTTTGGCCAGGAAAAAGAATATTATTGATAGCGAAATGATTTGCAATTTTTGATCTTAATATGGATGTTAGAACTTTATAAATGGTTGGAAGGCATGTTATGGGTCTATAGTTTTTCGGGTCCGTGGTACAGCCGGATTTAAAGAGCAAGTGAGTGACACCTGTCGTCATAAATGTTGGAAGCGATCCTCTATCTAGCGCATCCTGAAACTGTGCTGCCAAACGAGCATGCGAACTGGGAAACCATTTCAACCAGAAATTGTGCAGACCGTCCGAGCCAGGAGACTTCCAATTTTGTGTCGGACGGATCGCTGCCAGAACATCCTCTGGGCTAATTGAAATGGTTTCCATGGCCGGTATTGCCTCGCAAGCTCGTTCTACAACACCAAACCAAGGGGCTTCAGTATGGGGGATAGACGACGGCCAGATATTCTTCCAATAATCACGCATATCGTGAGCATCAGGCAGCCGCCCATCCACCACACCTTGAGGAGAATCCTCCCAACATCTATAAACTCTCTTTTGATCGCTTTGAAAAGTACGATTCTGCTGGAATCGTTCCCATCGCCTCCTATAACGACGAATGCGGCTTGCCCACGCATAAACTTTTTGTTTAAAGAAGTCTATGCGTTCTGCGACCCAAAGCCTATAGTCCTGGGGACTAATATTGGTCCCAGAAAAGGCCTGGGTCACAAAACGCATAATCTTCGGTCTACAATTTCCTCCTTGAAAGGAAATGAGCTTGCCGATGAGAGTTCGGGCCCAGTTGATACGCTTCTCGATCCTATGTTGCCATGCAGGCATGGTCGCAACATCCCGAGTGATTCTATTTGTATTAGAAAATTTTACATTAGCCACCCGACATGCTGCGACGGCCGCGCAGTAAAGGATCGAATGCGTATCAACAAGGTCCCGACTGGACTCCATGTATGTAACCAACATGGAGTCCAACGCTCCCATCAGTGCCAAATTTTTTTTATGCGTTGGCAAACGTGGCACCTTCGGTCTAAACGATGTAGAAGTCGATTTAAATTCCAAAATCGCACTCTCCAAAGCCCCTCTCAAACGCTGTTCGTCGTGGGGACTTACGATATTGTCCAAGCCATCCTCCCGCTCAACTTCAGCGGTAGGTGTGTTTGTTATGTCAGGCGCTCGCTGGGTTAGGACAGGCGAGATAGTGTCTTGGACAACACACAAGTCTGCACGCAGCCGCTCAAGTGCTTCATCATTCAACACGTTGCGTCGTTGGATGTACCGCACCTGATCCGACAATCGCTGAGATGACACATTGATCGTAGGTTCCAAAGCCTGAAACAGAGAGAGCATCTGAGCACGATACGCTGTGAGTTTGGTTCCTCCATTTGTTGCCCCAAAATAGGCCCGCATGACATTTTCATTAATTGCTTGAGTCCATCTCATGCGGCGCACTATTCCACCGGTAGCGGGGACCGAAGGCGAGGCACACGGCCCCACAGGTCCCAAGCCCACCACTGGAGGGGGTTGTCTTCCTCTTCGTCGCACTGGTCTTGGTGTCGGCGGGGACGACTGCAGCTCGTCACGTTGGCTCAACGCGTCGACTTCTGGCGACGCTTCGAAAACTTCCGAAGCCGACGCCCATGACGCGGAGCTCGACGAGCTGGATGATCTTGGTCGTGCGCATATTATGTTCTTTCTGGCTCTAATTGTCGTCATCCGTTAAAATGCAGCTATATGTTGAATACACAGATATTTCTTCACCACAATATTTTTTTGACGTTGTCATTTTGTTGTAAAATTTTCTTTTATAAATTTGATATATTATTTGCTTATTTGTTATTTCACTATGATGAAAACATTTTGTATTATTGATTGTAAACTATTGTGCATAAAATAAATGATTATAAGTGGGTATATATCACAAATTATAAATATTTCAAATTTTTTTATATTATTATTATTTATTATTATTATTATTATTATTATTAAATCTATTATATGTTATTTTTGAGAGGAGAAAAAAAATATTAGTAAGAGCACTAAAGTATGCAGGCAATTTGAAATTTTGAATTTGTTCAGCTACTTATATATGCTGGTGACGGTATAAGTATGGTTTTTGAAAACCACGTGATAATTTTAGGGCGCCACGTAGTCTTGTTTGCAGCCAGTTACGGTCGTGTGAGGTTATTCTAGTCAGAATGATATTTCACTAATCCAACAAATAAATGACCACAAGGATAAATATATGGCCGTTTGTTGTTTAGTAAAGTATAGTTTTCCATAAGAAAATTAAATAATTGAAGGAGAGAGATCAAGAAATGTGGGAAGTCTATAAACTGACTTCATTTTCTTTTGTAATATTTGAGTAATGTATTCAATTCGGTCACCATATTTGTTTACGTATCTAATAAAAAGCTCCTCCTTTAGGGTTCCGGACCTTAAAAGGGAAAAGGAACCCTTATAGAATCACTTTGTTGTCTGCCTGTCGATCTGTCAAGACCATATTTCTCAGGAACGCGAGAAACGTTACGCGTATCGTAAAATTTATATCAAACACTCGGGTCTACAGTCTTTCAGCTGTGAAAAAATCGAACTTGTAAGTCAACGCGATCAAAAGATATGACCGTTTGTGTCGCATATTTTGCGATTTCTCAAGGGAATCATAACTTATAGGGTACTTCCCGTTGACTTAGAATTATGAGATTTGGCAAGAAGCAAGGTGTTACAGCCCCTGGAAAAAAAAACGGAAAACCGCAAATAGGTATGTCGGAGTGACTAAAATACTATAAAATAGGATGCTAGCTAATTACCAGTATTTCAATATTGCACAGTGAGATTTAAAATACACAATGTTGCAGATTAATTTGAATTTGTAAAATAAGTTGTTGATTTGACTATTTTTATTTATGAATATTGTATTACTGTTGACTTCAATGAATCAAGTAGTATGAAATTATGTAGAGGGGAGCGAACCTTTATAATGAGAGTGCAGACGCGCTTCAGGGCATTCGAAGTTTAGTTGGCTAGCTCAACAGAACGTTGTTATTACTCTGTATTGTTGTTCAGACGAAATATATTATGTTTATATGAGAAAAACCAGCTTTTAATTATTGTTGAAAGCTTAAATCATGACGAAGTCTAAAACATGGAAATACCACCTTCGCCCATACATCCACCACCAACTCCGAAAGGTATGTACTTTAAAAACAAAAACAGCGAATTCACAAACTTTTTAAATTTGATTAATTAATTTTGGCGAACTTATATCCTTAGATACCTTACCTAGAAGTTTGTTGAAACCTTCAGTACGCGAGTCCAACTCTTACGTGTCCGGTTTTTTTTCCTTTGCTGCAATAAATGTTTGAAAATTCTTTTAGAAGACGTATTCTTACCTGCTGTTCTTTGCTGGTATTAGTCTTAGGGCTGACCACGAATGCCAACCTTCCTGAAGCGTCTGCGAACTTCGACGCTGATTGACTCAGATCCTGCCGAATAAACATTTAGTGTAGTTTCCAACTTAATCGCTAGTACGTCACCTACGTTCCTTAGATATTATATTATACAATCTTGTATGTATTTTATCCAACAACAAAAAAGTCTTTCTTTCTTTATTTAGTGATCATAGATTATCGAGTTTTTGCATTTTATCGTTGATCAACTACCGTAAGCAAATGAAAGCAGGGCCACTTGTGGTATTTCACTCATAATATATATTTCTATTGCATTAATGGCTTTGCTAATATGATATTAAGTAACAGCATCCAGAGAGTCAGTTGAAGTCGTTTTTTGTTAGAGACAATTTTGATGACTGACCTGTCCTGTCTCTGCACTGGCACATATCTCCCTGCCGGCGTCACACAGCGCGCGCACCTGCTTCAGCAACGCGTCACGACTCGACGGCTCCTGACTCGCGCCCAAGGCCTTCGCATCTGATACATTTCATTTATTTAAATTTATTAAATTCCCCACTGATAACCATTTTTTTTTTGTATGGCCTTCTTCGGCACATTAGGGACGGCTGCGGGCTTCCTCCGACTCACGTCTAAGTTGTCGTCCGCAACCGCCCCTGCGCGTACCGCTGTTGCGGTCCTTTTCCTGTTGCGGGGGCTCAGAAGCCCCCGAAACACCGTATCGTGTCCACCTTTTGGTGTCCGAGGCAGCGTGAGACACGCTGCCTCAGACATGTCCATCACGGGGGTCACAGAAGTTGGCTAGACTAATAGGAGGGCGGCACCTCCCGCCCACCCGTGACCCCCGGAACTGATAACCAATAATGTTAAAATCTATTTGGTGACATGTAGAAACTACAGAAATATGCGAATTTATTGTTATATATTTCACCGGAAAAATATGGGCTACCAGAGCGAGTAACCTGGCTAAGCAACATTTGTCACATAGCTCCCCGGCACGAGTCACGTAGCTCACTAGTACGAGCCATATGGGTCACCATTGTGAGTCACATGGCTCACTAGATCCTGTCACGTGGCTCATCAGCGGGAGCCACATGATTCATCCACAAGAGACACATGTTTCACAGGAGTGAGTCACATATCTCACTAACCTTAGTATTACATACCTTTCACGACTTCGGGTAGCAGTTTCGTGATTGTGTCGACAGACTTTTCAGCGGCCATGTAGTCCGAATTTGAATGATCTGTTAAAAATTAGTATTAATAACACCTTATTACCTCCAGGGATGTCTCATAAAATAAGATTTAACGTAAGGTCACCATCCTGAATTTTCTGGTTTTATTGGTAGGATTTAAATGCTTAAAGGCATAAGTATAAAGATTAGTTACCAGCCGTGGAGGCCATCAGAGCCGCGATGGCAGCGTTGAGGTCTTCGATGTGCTGATGTAGGCGGCTTTGTTTTTTGACAACGTCTTCTTGTTTCAGCGGAGCTGATATCACCGGCTAAAGGAAAAGAGTTAGATTCAAAACAAAAATCAAGGTATATTGCGAGTTATTGTATAATACAGACATCTGTTCAAGTGGAAAATCAAATCCCAAGTATTGTAAAACTCAAAAAGTTGTTCTATGAAATATTATATCTCGTGACCTTCTGGTTTAAAGCCAAGAACTAATACATATTTGAAGTAACTTGTATCTACAACAGATCACCTAACCAGTTACCTTGTTCAGTTCGTCATCGGCTGTTTGCAGGTTTCTCCTGGCAACGGCGGCAGACTTCACGAACTGCAGCCGCTTGACCTCGGCCGCCTTCTTAACTTCATCGTCTAGAAGCATTTTGACACGGTTCAAGATAAGTCACATTAAATCTAAGGTGCTCTTTATTTATTTATAAATGGTCCAGGACTGTGTGAAATCCTCCCATTACTTGTTTAATTGGACTGGTCCACAATGTACTACTCTCTACAATTCTGTTTGTTTTGCGCGAGGTTATCGTCTATAAGCGATTTGACAAATTTAATGTATTACCGCCAGCACTTTGACATGTTCCACGCAGCTGTCCTAAGATCTTCTCCAAGTCCTGTAGTTCTCTTTCTAGGGTTTGGTTGCGAGATCCTACTGGTAGTTGTCGCCAGGCGGCGGCCAGCTCTTGAGTCGATGATGACAAAGCATCCACCGTCGACAACATGGACTTTTGGGATTGTGGTTGGGATATCATCGGAGCTGATTTCTGGTGAATACAGTATATAAAATTGTGAAAATCTGCTTTACACATTCCTAACCTTGCCTTTAGCAAACCTACCCCATTTACCATCGTTCAAGTTCTTGATTTACCTTAGCAGATCCAAGCAGAGCCTGCGCTGCATCAGCCGCCTTAGCCCCCTTCCGGTCGAGGGCCACTCCAGCATCACCGCCGACCTGCTGCGACAACTGGTGAACGTTGGACAGCAGCTGCGATGCCGTGCCGCACGCGGCAGCCGATAGATCCAACACCTGGACGTTTTATAAATACAGATATAATGACAATTTTAACCACACAATGATTTGATTCTTAATTTTATTCAGTTTCACATCGGTATATTATAAGTTTAGAAATCCTTCTACGAAATCCTACCTGCTGTTCTTTGCTGGTGTTGGTTTTTGGGCTGATGACGAACACCAGCCTTCCTGAAGCATCTGCAAACTTCGACGCTGATTCGCTCAGACCCTGCAATAAAAAGTTTGTGAAGTATTTTTACTCTCTGATACAACATTAACAATTATTTACCAGCACACGTTAGCAGGTAGCTCCAGACACATTTAGTCAAATGTGTGGAGGGAGTGGAAGATGGCAAAGATGGTAGCAGGTAATGCTGGATGCGGATAGAGTTGAAGGCCTATATTGCTAAATGTACCACTAGCTCTTCACCGCCTGTAGGGTGGTTGCTATCCAGTCAGATTCAAAATATATTCAGTACACTGTTATAAGGGCTAAATCACTGACCTGTCCTGTCTCTGCACTGGCACATATCTCCCTGCTGGCATCACACAGATTCTGCACCTGCTTCAGCAACGCGTCGCGACTCGGTGGATCCTGACTCGCGCCCAAGGCTCTCGCATCTGATACATATAATTCCAAGCTATCAAACCCAAAATTTGACACCCATCAATGAAACGTATTTGGTAACAACTTAAATTACAGAGAGGTGACACAAGTAAATTACAAGTCTCGCTACCGTAAGTCACGTGGCTCACTGGTATGAGTCACGTATCTCACTAGTGTGAGTCACTTGTCTCACTGGTGTGAGCCACTTGGCTCACTGGTGTGAGTCACTTATCTCACTTTCACAAGTGAGTTTTTTGTTTCATCGTTCATATATTTCCTTAAGTCAGATCTCTCACTGGAGTCACGTGTCTTACATACCTTTGACAACTTCGGGCAGCAATTTGTTGATTGTATCGACTGATTTCGCAGCGTCAACGTAGTCGGGCTTCGAACGATCTATTAAAATAAATTTTAATGATAATCATTGTGTTTGATTATATCGTTTATATCTTATTAGGAATTTACAGTGAACTATCCACCAGCTCCAAGATATGCTATTCGCGACCGTCCTTCTTTAACCGTCGCGTTATATACAAAGTTATATATATATCAACTTTATACCTCGCTCTCTCAAAAAATAATAAAAGCATAGATTGTCTGCAGGCTGCTTGCAACAGGTCGATCTGTAAATCTCTGAATACCCTTTGTGCGATCGACATCTTTTACTGTTGATAGTGAATATCTCATGCAGTGTTAGCTAACACTTACCAGCCGTGGAGGCCATCAGCGCTGCTATGGCAGCGTTTAGGTCCTCAAGGTGCTGGTGCAGGCGATGCTGTTTGTTCACCACGTCTTCTTGTTTCAGTGGCGCAGACATCGCCGGCTAAACAAAAAGAATCGCTAGACACAGAAAAATAATACATGCATTCGTTCTGGTACTACCAAAAAAGGTTTTGCTAATCAAATTGTAAGAATATATAGCAAAAAGAAAAACCAAAAACAATATTTATTTCAAAAAAATCAGTTGCAAGATTTGGATCCATATCCATATGTATTATTCCATAATAACCTTTGCTTCGGCACTTAACTTACCTTGTTCAACTCGTCATCAGCCGCCTGCAGGTTCCTCCTGGCGTCGGCGGCAGACTTCACAAACTGCAGCCGCTTGACCTCTGCCCCCTTCTTAACTTGGTCATCTAGAAAACCATCATATACTTCATCATTATTCTTTGAACCACCATCTGTTTGGGTTCTCTACTTTTATTGAACATCTTTATGCCTTTGTGGGTGTCATGTATAGAAACTTTCCAGAATATCGAATACTGAATTCAAAGAAACCAGATTTTAAGTATTTTTTATCATAGTAAGGTAAAGAGAGCAAAACAGGTCTGATGTCATCGTCATCATCATTATCATCAGTCACATGATGCCCACCGTTGAACATAGGCTTCCCCTAGAGATTTCCAGACCGGACCTGTCAAAAGCGGCCTGCATCAGCGTGTTCCTGCGACCTGTACCAAGTCACCTATTCACCTAGGCCTGATGTCAAACAAGGTACAAACAAAACTTCGACTAGTATGAGACGTTGCGTACCTTAACGGTTTTCCCAGCCTGTATATATTTTCTTCTTAATCAACAAAGCATTTGATTGAGAATGAACAAATAAAATCACTACATCACATTTCCGGTTTTTTAAATGGTAAATAAAAGATATAGTATACCAGCAGCACTTTCACAGGCTCCCCGCAGCTGTCCCAGGATCTTCTCCAACTCCTGCAAATCTTTCTCCAGGGTCTGGTGACGAGGACCCTTGGGCATCTGCCGCCAGGTCTTGGCCAGGTCCTGTCCCGATGAGGATAGCGAGTCCACAGCTGATAGGAGCTCGGATCGAGCGCCAGGATCCGATATGTTGGGACCCCAGTTCTAGCAGACAATAGTAAACATAAATATTCAAGTGATCAGAAACTTAAAGAGCATTTTGTACATATATACATGTATCGAAACAAATAATATATTTTGTGTATTACGCTGATGTAAAGGACCCATCAAACATCAATAATAGCATCTACATATTTCTGGAATGTCCTAGAACTTTTCCAACTCTACTATACCTGCGAAGCGACGAGTATAGCCTGTGCGTTGTTACACACATCCACCCCCTTCCTGTCCAGGAGCTCGCCAGCATCACCAGTGACCTGGTGCGACAGCTGCTGCACATTGAACAGTAGCTGCGCGGTCTTGTCGCAGGCAGCACTTGAAAGATCCACCACCTGGGATGTGGTTAAGTTTTTAGAACATTTCTTTGTATGTAACTTTCTTCCTATCAATAAGATTGTGAAGTTGTTCGGATGGCCTTGGATGAATTTGGTCATATAGCTAGACCATGTCCTTTTTTTCGCGCGAATAAAAACCCCTTATCGCTACCACCACTGGGGGTTGAGTGGAATGGGTGGACCATGTCCTGGATTAACATATATTATGGGCTATTCTTTTATCTTGAATAGGTACACAGTGGGGAGTACATTCAGAGAACTTCTCTTCTTTAACCGCAAAACCAAGCGTTTCTAAACAATCTAAATATGTTACCTTTTCCTCGTTGCTGATGGCAGATTTGGGACTTATTGTGAACACCAGCCTTCCCGATGCGTCTGCGAACTTCGACGCTGCAGGCTCCAGACCCTAAAATAAAAATAATCTTTATCAATTTGTATTTGGATTCTTATTCCATTCTCTAAAAATCCACACACCCTTGGTAGTAGGTAAACGTGACTATTTAATATGATGCCGAGCTGTTTTTTTTTGTCACACTCTTAGACCCAATCCCGCGCCGCGCCGCAGCATATAAGTTGCTCGTGTACGCGCGTTCATACACCCTCACCAATGCGTGACCTTGGTCCTGGTGTGGTCTTTTCTACAACCCCCAGGGTCTTTGCCGTGTACCTGTTCGGCTGTTATATTCACTCCTTTGCTTCAAAACACATGCCACGACATAGAACTGACCTTGCCACTCTCTGCGCTGCCGCAAACGTCTCTACTGGCGTCGCACAGCGCGCGGACTTTCGCCAGGAACTTGTCACGAGACTCTGCGTCCATCCCGGAGCTTAGCGTTTTCGAGTCTAGGAAAACATAGACAAATTAACGAATCTAATCTTTCCACTTGTCTTTACTCCACGTCAGAAGGATCAGCGCGACATACTTTTTCCGAAATGTTGCAGGATACGAATACCAGATATCAACTTACTTTGAAAGACTAAGCATTAATATTAATAAACGATCCATATCTCTTTTTTCGATCCAGAAAATAGGCCAATCAGAATAAAGTGTTTTGGACATGTTTGCAAATGACTTATTTCGATTGGTTTATTCTCGGGATAGGATCGAAGTTTTAGATTTAGATCGTACATTGAAATGGCATTTAGTTGTTTGGTTTATATGTGCTAATGTTTAGATCTATTCTGAATATTTTTTTAATACGAACCTACAAAGCTAAGTATATCCAGGGCCGAATAAGATTAAAGGCATGAGAAAAAAATTACGTTGTTCGTATTAAGTTGTTCGTGTAATATTACACTCGGCGCTGGCTAGCCAGTTCCTTTGCTTGAACTTGGCTTAACACGCTGCCACGTGTCTAGATATATTTAATAACCACTTGTATTTAATAAACTCGTTACCCGATGATAATAAATTATTGCCTTGATTATCTTTTACTTTATATTTCATTGCGTTTCGGAACATATTTTAAAATATTAAAATCAAACTTACTTAATTTTTTTTTGTAGTCTGTTATGGCTAAGAAATATATTTTAGGAAGTCAGGAAACGGAGAAGGTTCCTCAAAGAAGCAATGCCGAGGGGTCTCGAAATTAGGCCTTGGGTATATCAGCGGATAATAGTGAAATTACTCACCCTTCGCGACTTCTGGTAGTAGTTCTGAGATTGTGCTGACGGCCTCTTCTATCGCCACGTAATCAGGATTTGAACGGTCTAATGGAAAAATGTTAACATGATGTGAAATCCAAATATCCTTGGCATTCGTGCAACCAGGGCATTCACTTTTCGCCATGCGTGTGTGTTCTGACACGCATGGCGAAAAGTGAATGCCCTGGGACAGATCCCATGATGTGATAGGGGGCGAGCCTATCGCCATATCGAGCACAAATTCCAGACTCCAGGCTGATACTGGTTAGAAAAACCCAAAATGACTTTTCCCGGTTCGGGATTAGAACCTAAGAACTCAGAGCGGCGTCGTACCGTATACGCAATACAACTACGACACCGAGGCAGTCAGCACCGAGCAGGACAGATCTATTTTAAATAAAAAAAAACACACCCAATTGTCAATTTGCTGGTGGTAGGACTCTTATATGTAAGAGTCCGTCTGGGTGGGTACCACCGCAATGTCTATTTCTACCGCCAAGCAGCAGTGTGTATGCACTGTTGTGTTTCGGTTTGAGGACATTCTAGCCTGTGTAACCACAGGACATAATGAGGCTTAACATCTTCTGTCTCAGGATAATGAGCGCAGTGGAATGCCACACAGTACTTTGTAACTCAAGGTGATGGATGGTGTAGCTACTGTTTATGGGCGGTCGTATCGCTTACCATCAGGCGAACGGCATGCACGTGTCGTCATTCGATGCAAAAAAAAATTGTACTTCAAACAAATTGGTATTACCCTTGCACTACTGGAGATAATACGATTATATACTCTGTAAAGATGTTTCACGATACAGGCCTAGCCTAGAGTGAGACATTTCTGGCAAATCTAAAATATATATGACTGGTAGTGCTCGCGGCTCCGCCCGCGTGAAAAACTTCTTCCGGGATAAAAATATTTACCCGGGATAAAAAGTAGCCTATAGCACTCAGGAGTAAAGTAGCTTCCTATTAGTGAAATAATTTTCAAAATCGGTTCAGTAGTTCCTGAGATTAGTGCGTTCAAACAAACAAACAAACTCTTCAGCTTTATAATATTAGTATAGATGAAGATGTAAATGAAAAATATATAAATAAATAAATTGCCGGACCTAATTCAAACTCAACACCAAAATCCAGTCCAAACTGCCATTAAATGATTAAGGCCTATTTCATCCTATTCAGTTTACCTTGAGAGGCCGCGAGCAGCGCCGCGACGGCTGCGTTCAGATCCTCGATCCTCTGCTCCAGTTGTCTCTGCATCTTATCAGCATCGTCTTGTCGCATCAGAAGGCATATGTCCTCCTATAACAATCATTGTAATAATACACACACCCACTCACGCCTTTAATCCCCGAAGACGTAGACAGAGGCGCAACTAGTGTAACCACTATGACATCGTGTGACATCGCTCTTCGGTGCCACCCATCGGCGCCCGGATACACCACGTGCCTGTCAGACAGGTACGCGTGCACCACACGCCGGAGATAGGGCGGCACCACGTGGTACCGCAGTGCCTCGTGGATGCAGGGCCAGGGCAGCGAGTTGAATGCGTTGGATATGTCCAACGACACCGCAATTACAACTTCGCCCCTAGCCACTGCATCCTCCGCCTGTGCCTTCACCCGCAGAATCGCGTGGACAGTGGAACGTCCCCTCCTAAATCCAAACTGCTCGTCGGCCAGATTTGGTCCGACCCTTTCAAGGTGCTCGACGAGGCGGGTATGGATGATGCGCTCGAAGAGCTTTGCCACCTCGTCGAGCAACACGATGGGCCGGTAGGCCGATGAGAATTACAAACGTTACACATCGAACAGAAAGACATACAATATGCGGATATGACATTCCAACTATATTGAAATAAAACTATTTAACAAATTTTTTCGCGATAAGTACCTATGTTTAACTTTTACCTCCAACGTTTCGATACGTTTTCAACCTACATCGTGAAAGTGTGAGTTGTTATATCAGTATATTAATTATCGCGCAAAACCAAACAAATATTGTCGAAACATTGGGGTAAACATAAATAATCATTATTCTGCTATAGAGAACACAAGCTCGGTAGTAAATAGCTGACATTTAGAAAGAGATAACTGACTAGTTCCAGCTTTGTAGAGCGTCGTCTCTGTCACCCACACCTATGGAACTTTTTTGTGACTTGGCGATTCTCTTCTAATAACACGATGTATATTTCCTTCGAATACTGTACTTATATTATTTACTTTGCTATCTATTTGGGTTGTCATACCTTATTGAGTTCATCATCAGCCGCTTGCAGGTTCTTCTTGGCTCTGGAGACGGTCCTCACGAACTTCAGCCTCTGCATGTCCTGGGGCGACACAGTCGGCAGCATCATCTTTGTGGCTCCTGAAAGAATACATTTAAGATACTTAATACCCTTGCTACCTGAATATTACTGAAAACCAATTAAATAAACTCGAGCGTCTCCAAAATTGCGGTATTCGGTTTATATTTAGTTTGCGCAAATTTGACCACGTATCGGAATTTCGTAGGAAGCTCGAATGGCTGCCTATTCGGCTTCGTCGGAACACTCATATTTTAACGCTTATGTATAAAATCCTCTTTGATCCATCTAGCCCGCCTTACCTTAAAAACCGTTTCCATTTCTTGCATTTCTCTGACTCCCGTCCTTTGCGTTCCTCTAATACTTACCGACTTAAAACTCCTGTCCACACTTCCTCCTTCTACAGTAAATCATTTTCTGTACAGGCTGTTAGATTGTGGAATGATCTGCCTGTCTCCATACGACGAGCTAAATCACTGTCCCTTTTTAAGATTCTTTTAAAAAAACTCTACCTCTCTATCATTCAGTAAGCTGTTATTATTGTATTTATTACCATTTGTTATTTTATTTATATGTATAATGTTGTTGTAAATATATATATATATATATTTTAATTTATTTATTCTATTTATTTATTTATTCTTTTTTTTCTCTACTTACGTAAAATATAATTTTTTAATTTTAATTTAGTAATTTTAATGTATTAAAAATTGCACCACCGTTCTCTTTTAAATTATGTGAGATACGTATTTTAATAGTCCATTCGGTTGTCTGAAAGAGATCGCTTAAAGCGATAAGACCGCCCATTGTGCATCATGTTTTTATAATTGTTTGTTTGTGTCTATTAATTTTATATATTTTTGTTTTCTATCATGTGTGTGCAATAAAGTGTTTTGTATTGTATTGTATTGTACCCATACATTCAGTTCCCTTGCACTCAGATTTATCTTTATAACATAGATTGGCAACTAAGCAAGTAAATCATCTTATGTTAAGGAATCTCCACTGACCATAAACAACCATAACATCACAGGAATAAGGATTAGAATGGGAAGGGTTATGCCATATCCCAATACTTTCTATTTGTTTTCTATGAGACAATGGTACTACCCACTTTTTATAGGAGGTTTAAAACCCAAGGCACACACCTTTGATTTTTCAAAGTTATGTGTGTATTATTTATGAATTCTCGTTCGCTTTAACGGTGAAGGAAAACATCATGAGGAATCTTCTCAGTAGTAGAAGAGACCCGTGTCCAGCAGTGGGATAGTACATAATACAGGGCTGGTATGGTGGGGCATACGATCAAGTTATTTTCGTTCTAAAGGAATCATCGACACCTTGCTAGCTTTTGAGCTGCTTCTAAGTCTACACATCTTACCTGGTGGTGGAGACTGGCACCCCTTCCTCATCTTGTCCAGGATCTTCTCCAACTCCTGCAGCTCGGTCTCCAGCGCCTGGTGGTATGGACTGGGACACACTTTACGCCAGGAGTCTGCGAGCTGCTGGCTGGATGATGAGAGCTTGTCGACTGTGGATAGTAGCGAGGACTGGCAGCGAGGCTCGGTGATGGTGGGAGCTGTGACCTGATGGAAAGGGAACCATAAACCTTATTTTTTATGACATTGAATAAAGAGACGTGCATGCCGTTTGCCGGACGGTAAGCGATACGACCACCAATAAACAGTAGGAACACCATCCAGCACCTTGAGTTACAAAGTACTGTGTGGCATTCCACTGCGCTCGTCATCCTGAGACATAAGATGTTAAGCCTCATTATGTCCAGTAGTTACACTGGCTACAATGTCCTTCAAACCGAAACACAACAAGCATGCACACTGCTGCTTGGTGGTAGAAATAGACATCACAGTGGTACCCAGATGGACTCTTACATATGAGAGACCTACCACTAGTAACTAAATATAAATGGTAATGTTTTACATCTTACGAATCCCATTAATATAAGCACCTCTATAGCCCAATGGCATTTGGTAAAAATTAATATATGTTTCTATTGGGCAAAAATATTTTAGAATTGGTCCCGAAATTTCAAAGATTCTTCTTTTTCAGTACTCGGAAGTCGACTGCTAAACGCAAGCCTTCCCTAAACATTAAAATAAACTTTAAAGGCTACGTTTGTCAGTTTGTTGGTAGAGGCCAACAAACTGACAAACGTAGCCTTACAATATCAATGTAGCTTATAACCATCTAAAAGCAGATTGAAATGCGAATAATCAAGAAAAACCGATCATATCTTTAAACCCGTAAAGATGTTTTTCCCTCACCTGAGCAGCAGCGAGCAGCGCCTGTGCCTTGTCCACCACCCGGACTCCCTTACAGTCCAGGTGTTGTCCGTTGACTCCGCCCACTATATTCGCCAGCTGGTGCACGTTGGACAGCAGCTGGGATGCCTTGTCGCATGCAGCACTTGCCAGGTCCAACATCTAGAGAATATCAATTAAGGTTAGGGTGCCCTATTCCGTCTACGGGGTGAATCCGTCTTTTTGCAATTACGTTCTTTCTAATCGACGAATAGTATTAATAGCCATGTAGATAAAAGAGCATAATTTCTTAGTTCTAATACAATCACCTAGGTGTCATAAGTCTTTATAGAAAAGGATAAAACAAGGATTGAAGTTCAATTTCAGTTTGAAAGTGAAAAATGAATTTCGTGTAAAGCCATTGTATTGCAGATAAATATAAAATTGGGCAACTTACACTGTCAGAAGACTATAATATATGAAGTTTAATCAAATCAAATCAAATCAAATCAAATTCTTTATTTGTAAGCATAGGTAGTTTACAGTTCCCTATGCTTTGCCGTTGCGACAGCGTACAAATATATTATTTTTATGTAGACTATTACATCACATAATTACTTAACTAAAAACTTAAAATTCTTTCAATAAAACAAACAACAAACAATAACAATATTAAGATCCTTATCGTTTAGGCTAGGCTATTATCGTTCAAATACTCTTCAACGGAATAATAACATTTATTTCTAAGTAGATTAAAAAATCTTATTTTAAATTGTACTACATTAAGCGACTTTATTGTATTCGGTATTTTGTTGAATATTTTTGGTGCCAAACAGAATAAGCTTTCATGCTTTAATTTCGTCTTGGATGGTACAATGCACAGTTTTTGGTTATTGCGTAATGTACGGTGGGATACTTCATAGTTTTTTAAAAATAAGTATGTATTACTTTTGACAAATACCGCCACTTCAAAAATGTATAAACATGGAAATGTCAATAATTGTAATGATAAGAAGTGTGGTTTACAGCTTTCTGATGTTTTAATCTTGACCATAGCTCGAATACAACGCTTTTGTGCCTTAAAAACCCTGTCTCTGGCTACGGAGTTCCCCCAGAAAATAATGCCATAACGCAACGTCGACGCCACGAACCCGTGATACGCTACTACGACGGCCTTTATATTAACTATTTTAGACAACCTATACAGGGCGTACGAATATTTACTTACCCTCTTGCAAACATTGTCAACGTGTGTTTTCCATGACATATCCTTATCTAAATGTAAGCCCAAGAATTTGGTTGTAGTTGTTTCTTCAACAATATTACTTTTATACTTAACAACACAACCTGGTGACTTTATTCGCTGGGAAAAGAACATGACTTTAGTTTTGTTTATGTTAATTAAAAGATTGTTATCTGTAAGCCATTCAATAATTGTGTTAAGTGCATTATTTATGTCATTTTCAAAGGCACAAGGGTTATTGCAATGAATTAAAACCGTACTATCGTCTGCGAACAACACCATCTGATGACTTATATGCCTGGGTAGATCATTTATATACAGTAGGAATAGTAAAGGACCTAATACGCTTCCTTGTGGTACACCGAATTTAATTTTGCGGCCTTTAGATCTAAATTTAATTTCCTTGGCTGATTTCGGAGAAATGTGTGTTATTTCGGTATACTGAATTCGGTCACTCAAATAAGATTGTATTAATTGTGAAATATTACCTCTGAATCCATAAGCTTCTAATTTTTGTATGAGTGTGTTATGGTCAACAAAATCGAATGCTTTTTGCATGTCCATAAATATAGCACAAATAGGTTTTCTTTGGTCCATTTTTTTAAATATAGGAGATACGAGATCGAAAATTGCCATGTTTATTGATTTATCTTTCCGAAAACCTTTTTGCTCATTAGCTAATATCTTGTTAATTTCAATGAATTTATAAAGAGCGTGATATATAAATTTTTCAAATACTTTTGATATAATTGGTATTAAAGCTACGGGTCTATAGTTTTTCATTGCTTCTTTAGAATCTTTCTTATACATAGGTTTTATAATAACTGGTTTTAATTTGTCTGGATATACACCATTTAAAATGCTTAAATTAATTATGTGACTGAGAGGTGGAGCTACTATCGGTGAAACATATTTCAACACTTTTGTACATATGTCGTCATAACCTACACTATTTTTATTTTTTAATGATTGAATAATGCTGTGCACATCTTCAGGAAGGGATGGTCGCATAAACATTGAATTATTATTCATGAATAGCATTTTAGATTTAAAAACGGTTTTTTCATGATCATTTTTTGTACTTCTATTACTTTGCTCAATATAAAAGTCATTAAAGGCATTTGCTATGTTACATGGATTAGTGATTTCTATATTATCTCTTATAATTCTTGTTATGGGCTCTTTTGGGTTATCATATTTAGATTTATTTATAATATGCCAAATGGCTTTTGATTTGTTGTTTGCATTATTAATATATACGTTATTTTGTGATCGTTGGGTTAAGTTTATAATATGTCGTAGTTTTTTCGAGTATGTTTTAAGATCATGTTTATTTTTTTCGCTAGGATTTTTTCGACACTTCCATAGTAATGATCTTTTGACTTTCGAACAATTTTTTATTCCTCTAGATATCCATTTCGTCTTTTTTAATAAGGATCTAGTGAAATACCTATACGGAAAGCAAAGGTCATAAAGGCATTTAAAGCTATCTAAGAATTTGACATACGCTATATTAGGATCATTACATAATTTTATTTCTGAAAATGTTAAGTTTTGTACGCAATTTTTAAATTTCTCCATATTTTCCAAGCAATAGTCGCGTCTTTTTATTTTCCATTTTTTGAGTAAACATGTTCTTGTTACTGGACATTTTAATATCTGTGCTGTATGATCTGATAATCCTAATTCAATAACTTCGCTTTTACAGTTTTTTATATTATGTGCAAAATTATCGATGCATGTGTTACTGGGTATTCTTGTTGGTTCTCTAATTTGTAATGTTAAATTATAGCCAGAAAGAAAATGTTCGAAGTCTATAGACAGGTTAGACTGTGTTAACATGTTAATGTTAAAATCTCCACAAAGTATAACATGGTTTTTATTTTTTGAGATTATTTTCTTTAACATAGAGTCCAGTTTATCATAAAATATATGTATATCAGAACCTGGAATCCTGTATAAACAGATTATTATGATATTATGTTCAATTAATTCAATACCACAACATTCGATATGATACATTACAGATAAACTATTAATATATTCTAAAGTCTTAAAACTATGACCATATTTTACCAATATGCATGCGCCTCCTCTTCTTGAATCTCTGGAATAGTTCGCCGCGAGCTTGAAATTGGGTACATGTAAGCATTCTTTATCTTCGTCCATCATAAAATGCTCAGTTATACACACCACGTCAAGTTCTTTTCCTTGTGCTTTAAACTGTTCTATGTATAGGCTTAAATTATCTGACTTATTTATAAGACCAGCAATATTTTGATGTAAGACATAAATACTATTATAAAAGAAAAAACTTATTATTTGACAAGTTGTTGTCGGGTGAAATTGTTGGCATGATTTGATGTTGCATGTTTCTGAGAGTGTCATTTCTTTCAAATCTTATTTGTTTTATTAATTTAGATGCAGTTATGATAATATTACTTATGCCACGGTAATTAAGTTTTCCTGAATCAAAAGAGAACATTTCGTTAGTAAGGCTTTTGTTCGTATCAAAGTAATAGGCATACTGATGAGTTTGAATGTCTAGATGTAACATATTGTTAAATAATTCAACTCTGCTGTTATAAAGTTTGGCACCACATATATATGTAGGTAGACATATAATAATATTGGTGTATGTAATATTCTGAAAACATGATCTGATAAATTGTACTAGCTGTATATAGTTTCCAGTCGTTTTAAAATCCGATTCTCCGATCTGAAAGATGCAATAGTCACTCATGGTATAGTTTCTTAATTTAGATTCTATTCCATAAAGGGCTTCTTTAATTCCTCCGTTAGTGGTAATGTAATTACAAAAGTTGTACGATTCACCAAATTGTTGTTGTATTAAGTTCAAAACTTTCTGTTGGCTTTTATTCGTACTGATAATACATAAGTTAGGTTTATTCTTTAAGTCTTGTAATATGCTTTTTTCATCGTTTTTTATAATCAAAGATTTTTCTTTTTCCTCTGGGTCGTTCGAATCGTTGGTGTACTTCTTCTTCGGTATGACTTGATATTTTTGTTTGTCTTTTTCATTGATTATTTTGTTGCTTATTTTATTTTGTGCAGAATTATTATTCAACAATCCACTTGCCTCAGTAATTTGTTTTATCTGATTTTTCAATACCTTGTTCTCATTTGAGAGTCGATCTACTTTATCCTGTACGTTTTGAAGTGTATCTGAGAGATTATCTATATGTTTTCCCAAAGTAACCTTTTCGTTTGTGAGAGTGTCTACTTTATGTTGTACTGCTTGTAACTGTTGAGTTAGTTGTGATAGTTGAGTCTTCAAAATATCCATTAAATCGCCATTATTATCCATAGATATATTAGGGAAACTATTAAAGGAATCATCTAATTCCTCGTTAAATTCTAAATTTTGAATGTTCTTTATTTTTGAACGTATGGTCACATTATTAAGTGAATTTGGTGAAAGCATGCTGTTATTATCCCTTGAAGAAGTGTTGTCAATATTTTCTGTTACTTTTCTACATTCTGGACACTTCCATGTATTCATATGTTCCGTATTTCTTATTAGATTGAATCGTTTGTACGACACATTTACGCAGTCTATGTCGTATTTACATTTACACGTACAACATACCATAAATTCTCTGGTTTGTATAGTATTATTACATCGCGAACATGAATGAGAATCCATTTTATCCTTGGGTAAATTATTTTATGTATTTTAAAATCAAAATATGATGAATATAAAATTTCGATGAATTGTGGATTTGAACACGCGTGCCTCAGAGTCAGTCCGTTAATGTCCGTTTAAACATAGCTTGTCGGTGTTTTGCAAGAAAATGGTGTAAATAGATAATTATTTGATGTGAAAAATGTTGGACCTAAAAATTTACAAGTCCCTAATTCCATCCATTTTGCATGGGGTTAGATCGTCATATGACGATCTAGCCCCCATTTCAGGCGTCGTAAACTTTTTTACAAAAAACGAAACTAATATCTACTTGTAACATTTAAAAAGGTACGTATAGGTTCTATAGAGGATCACGTATTTGACAAAAATGTGAAAGGAGAACCACACAAAAATGTGATTGGTGACTTCTCATTTTGTAGTGCACCACATGAAATTATGTTTATAGCCCCTGCCTTCTATGATGTGCCGGAATAGCCCCTGAAAACGTTATTTGCAGATAAAAGGGGAAGGAGACCATATTTTTAAGATTTTTATGTTTATTATTGACTGCCTCCCATGGTTGTAAAACTTCATCATGTGTATATTTCAAATAACGAGCGATTTCCATGTAATCTACCCATATGACGGATTTCCCCGTTTTGAAGGGAAAATCCGTCTAGTGGCCAAGTTTTAAAAAAAGTTATCTATCTTTATTCTAAAGATAGCTGAATTAAATATCTTAAGTGCATACAAAAGATTAATAAATTCTTAAGTGCCTTAAATCTTCACATAGGCAAAAAGACAAAATTTTATTGAAATATTGGCCAACCAACATGAGGTATCCAAAAACTATGCCGGAATTAGCCCCCTTGACCTTAGTTGAAATAGGGTCAGCTTGATAAGGATCTACAGGGAGAGATGCAGATGTGAAGACATAAAAATAAATAGCTGTAATCTTCTCACATCAATACAGTTTTTTTGCATTAGTTTATTTTAACTCTCGTCTTCACTGGTATTTTGCCATCTTGTATTACTGAACCTCTATTCTGTTATGCGATAAGGATCACCCTTATCACAGGGCTATCGTCGTATCCAAATTCCAACCTTATGCTACTAAAACAAGATATATTTAGTAATTACCTGCTGTCCTTTTGCGCCATCTTCTCTAGGAGACAGTGTGAACACCAGCTTCTGTGATGCATTGGAAAACTTCCTCACCGCGTCGTTGACACCCTGTGCATAAGCTAACGTCATTAGAATAGTAATTCGACGGTTCTAGAATAAAGCTATATATTTGGATTGTTTTTTTAGATAGAGTTATGAATTTAGTTGTATTCTAAGAGACTCGATGCATCTTATCTAACAATTGAATAACCAAGATATAATTAGGTCAGCAATATGTGTGTTTAATAGTGAAACATAAGTAGTGACATAACTTACAACTTTGAAATGGAAACTTCACTCTGAACTGCTATATGCATCCTCAGAAATCAACCTTTCTTTTTACTGACATTCAATAATTGACAACATTTAACAAGTTTACTAAGTCAGCAGGAGTCAGATATCAACTCTTCTGCATTAAAGTGTAGACATACCTCAGACTCGGCAGTGGCGCAGACGTCTTTGCTGGCCTGGCATAGCGCCTGGATCTGCTGCAGGAACTGGTTCCGTGAGTCAGGATCCATGCTTGCACTCAGAGTCTTCGCATCTGCACAATACAGTTACAATCTTGTAAAAAATATCTTTGTCAGAAACACGCTGGATGCAGGCCCCTTTAGAGAGGTCGGTCTAGAAATCTTTAAGGCCTAAGTTCAGCAGTGGACTTGCTGTTGATGATAATTTCGGAGAGCCGGTAGGGGTCGACCGCACTAAACCTCCGAAAGTCAGATATCTGACATTCTTCGTAAAGGCCAAGTCAAAAGTACAGGCTGACAAAATTGTTTCGACTGGCGAAGGACAATCATCGCTCGTCAATAGACACTCTATCTGGACCCCACTCTGCTTACCGTCACGTGCACTGGGGTGACGTTTCCATGTTTTTATATTTTCATAGAAACATTGAAAAAGAAACAGTCGAAAGCAGGATTTGAACCCGCGAACTCCAGAGTACCGTGCCGGTGCTCTGCAGATTGAGCTATTTCGACCCTAATCTCGGCTGTCCATTTTCAAGTTCCCTATTTGAGCTCTTAAAGGAGATGACTAGCGACATCTGTTAGCAATTATTACAATTACTAACTCAGCGTTACTCCTTTACAGGTGTAAATTCACTGAAACGAACTCACTAAACTTTTTTTCAAATCCTATACTATGATTTTTATACATGGTAATGGCCATTTAGTGCCTGGATAATGTTTTTATATTTTTATAGAAGCATTGAAAAAGAATTGACTTTTCCGTGTCACTATAAAAAAAAATGTACTTACCTACGTAGGTGGCCTACCCCATATACTTGGTCATAGTAACGTAATCCCTCCCATAACATGATCAACCCCATAAATATCACGTGGTAAAAGGTAACTTACCCTGTGCCAATTCAGGCACCAGCTCTGTTATGGTGCGTAACGCCAGCTCAGCGGTATCCCGGTCGGGCTTCTCGCGGTCTACAACAAAATTACACGATCAAGTATATTAATAAATATTATTGAACTATATTGTAACTAGTTTAAGATATCACTGTATTCGAAATATAAAAAAGATCAAATTAATAAGACGGTATTAAATAAATAAAATTTTAAGTTTGATTCTTATATCAGGAAAAAATATCAAATCGAAAAAACACAATTGTAAGGAACAGTTACCTAAGCAAAAGTTAGCAAGCGCTACTTGCGCCTCTGGCTTACCCTTTAAAGAAAAAACGTGACCTTATATATGTTCTTACCTGAATACGCAGACACAAAAGACGCCATCGCCGCGTTGATTGCCGCGATCTTTTTCGCAAGCTTTAGTTTTTCTTTCTCACAATCTTCTAAGTTCATTACAGTGCCTGTTAATGGCTGTAAAATACAGGGTCATTATCTTATATCTATTATACCACTTAATGTGGGCTCAGCACAAATTGCTTTTGTGCCTGTTGAAGAATGGATTTAGCTTAATTTTAACAATCGGCCTAATGCCAACATTATCTAGGAGTTAAGGCGAAAGAAGCATCAAGCATAATAATATCTAAATTCAAATGTATATCTGTTAGGCTTTCACGACTTCTGCTGAACAAATTTTGATAAAAGTACAAAAGAAACTCAAACAGGAAAAATGAAGCATACCATACAAAACTAGCCCAGTATTATATACTGACCACTGCTGAGCACGGGCCTCCTCTACTACTGAGAGGGGTTAGGCCTTAGTCCACCACGCTGGCCTAGTGCGGGTTGGCAGACTTCACATACATTCGAAACTGTTATAGAGAACTTCTTAGGTATGCAGGTTTCCTCACGATGTTTTCCTTTAACGTTAAAGCAAGCGATAATTCACATAGAATACACACATAACTTTAGAAAATTCAGAGGTGTGTGCACTTGGGTTTTGATCCAGCGGACATTCATCTCGACAGTCCGTTCCATTCCCAACTAGGCTATCGCCGCTTCATATGAACATGAATAGACTCCTTTTTAATGTTAATTTCAACCGCATCGAAGGCCGAAGTCACGAGCAAAAGCTATAATTTTGTTGAACCATACCTTGTTAAGCTCATCGTCGGCGGCGTGCAGTTTGTCCTTGGCCACGGTGATGGTCTTCACTATCTGCAGCCGCAGAATCTCTTCGGGAGACTTGGCTTTTGCGTCGGCCTCTGGTTCGGCTTTTGCATTGGCTTTCGCATCTGCGTCCTCTGCGAAGATATTATGTTTATATAATAATACACTATATTAGTCATGATTTTAGTCATAAGTTATTATTTATTTTAAAAAGTAGTCGTCAAAAATGTAATAAAGAGTTATAACACATACATAGTATAAGTAGTCGTAGGGTGTTTCAAATTTGCAATTTATAAGCTTTTGGTGTCTGATCGACATGGTGTCACGATCTAAGCCGTGACGTCATTGCCGTTACAGTGACGATGAGCGAAAGAGATAGCAAGATAAATAATGGCGTCTTTATTCTTGGTCCTTTCAATAAGATTGTTGCCTTATTCTACAATGAAATTTAATGTTGCTAACGATTTTGTTGTTAATTATTTTTTTAGAGTTATGAATAATAATATACTTTTACCTAGTTAATTAAGTCTATGTAAAGGTTGTCTGGAAGAAAGCGATAAAACTGCAATTTTCATTTTTTGTCTAACCCAGTCAAGTTACTTTATGCCTTAGATGTGCAATAACTACTGTAAATGATATAGTTAATATATTATAATTATTTAAACCTTTATTGTACACCAAAAAAAAACACAATGAACTTAAAATTAAAACAGTGAAGGCAATTAGAATTGGCGATCTTATCGGTCGAGGCAATCTCTCTTCTCATATATACTGACCGAGTTTAGAGCAAGCATCATTGATCTTGTCTAGCGCTATATCAAGATCAGCAGCTCTCGCGTGCAGCTTGTCAGCAGAGGCGGTGGAGGTGGGCGAGGTGGGCGAGCCGGGGTGGGGGGGCGCGGCGCGGTGCAGCAGCGCCCGGGAGGCGGCGCTAGTGTTAGCCGCGGCGGCCGTCAGCGCGCTGCGTCCGTGCGCCTCGTGCGGGGACTGCGCTGTTATCTACCGCAAACGGTTCCACAATACATACAAGTACAGTCAGTAGCATAAGTATCTGAACCAAAATGATTTCTGGTGGTAGGACTCTCATATGTAAGAGTCTGGGTGGGTACCACCGCAATGTCTATTTCTACCACACTGTTGTGTTTCGGTTTGAAGGACATTGTAGCCAGTGTAACTACAAGACATATTGAGACTTAACATCTTATGTGTCAGGATGACGAGCGCAGTGGAATGCCACACAGTACTTTGTAACTCAAGGTGCTGGATGGTGTTGTTACTGTTTATGGGTGGTCGTATCGCTTACCATCAGGCGAACGACTCATCTCGTCATTCGATACCATAAAAAAAATCAAAATTTCAAGTCACCTATATACGCGTTAAATTAAACTGAAACATTTGTTCTCTTCGTTTGAAGTAAAATAAATCTCTTTTATTTTATTTTTGTGAATAGAAATAAAAGATTAGTAAGAACACAAAAGCATGTAGGCAATTTGAATTTTATAATTTGTTCAGCTACTCATGCTATTGACTGTAGGTACAAGTACACATTATGAGGACTTCAAGTTATGTTGTTTTAATCATCCCTTCCTAGCGGATTTCGACCACGGCGGCCAATCTCAACAGAGATCAGCTAGGTACGTAGGAGATATTATAGTGCACAAGTGTGTGCGCAATACACAGGTGAACTCGCTATTCCTTCACTCTCATAGTCCGGTGAGACGGTAGTCCGACATGACCGGAGAGAGATCAAGCGCAGGACAAACAGCTTTACGTGCTTTCCGCGGCACGGGGGTATCACACCGCCAACTTCCTGACTCCGAACTGCGACTGAGTAATTTTGAGATGGAGAAACCCAGTCACAATGTTTTGGGCCCGACCCGGGGTTCGAACTCAGGACCTCAGCGCACAAATCGTACTCGTAACGCATACGTAATACAACTACGCCACCGAGGCAGAATCTTATTTTATACTATAACTATATAATCATAAAATGAAATCTAAAATTTAAGTATCTTAAAATTTTAAAATCGTAAAAAGTACATAATACAGTAGAAAAAGTACAAATCCAGGACACAGTCTATATCGAAACCCATTATAATATATTCCATTTACCTTCGCACATGTCACAAGATCCTTCCCGCAGTTGACCAAATGGTGTCCAGCGTCTTGAATCTCCGTGGTGTCGACCACCTTGGACTTACAAAGATCGTTGCTGGCCTTCTGCAGCAGCACCGCCTTGTCCGACGCGTTCTTCGCTAATTTTATGATCTGAGTGATTTATAATTAGTGAATTAGTAACTACTTTTACATAGAAGCACAGAATAGAATTCAAATCATGTGTGAGTGTCTGAGTGTTTTTAGTGTGCATTAGGAGCTTCGGTGAAAGGAACCAGTGGGTTTAGAATGAGAAAAAAATACGATGCGTCTCCGCTTCGTTTTATTGTGATTGTTTAAGAGTTTCCGTAGTATTATAATGCTCTTTGTTTAAGAGACTGACATATCGGTCTCTCGATGAATCACAAACATCAAAATGACCGATACGTCAGTCTCTCAACCAATCAAAATAAAATGAAGCGGAGGCGCATCGTGTTTTTATTTTCACATTTAAACCCCACAGTTTACTTTCCATTAGTGATTAAATTGATACTGTATATACATTTTTGTGCAAAGCTGAACTCTGACACAAATTAAATCATAGATAGAATTGGTCTATGGAGCGCCCATGCCACTCTGTGCAACACCTAGCTAAAAATTCTCTCCCTCGTATAATTTTTAAAGAACACGCTATAACTTTGCTGTGTTAGAATTAAAATATTTTATAACTTACCTCAGCTTCCTTGGCCTTGTCCAATCCTTTACCGATGGTGAACATCAGTTTTCTGGACACATCAGCGTATTTGTTCGAAGCGTCTTGCATTTTCTGCAATAGTTGATAAGTATTACTCATTTGATCGTGATATCAATGAACACGATGACTTCTAATTGTTGTATATAGGTTTTAATGTAGTTTTCTTTTTACGTTATACACTTTATTTTGTCTTGTTTGTCTTGTCATTCGATTAAATGAAAATGCAACAATAAAATCTTTGAAGATATTTTATTTGGCGACGAGGATAATCATTGCGTTATCATGACGGTCGGGAAGATTAAAGAGTTTAATTTAGAGACCGGTAACTGGACTCTTTATTGTGAACGCGTGGACTTGTATTTTGAGGCAAATGGCGTGGAAGACAAATTGAAATTGCCGTCTCTAATTTCTCTGGTTGGGGAAGAGGTGTACGAGTTGATGGTAACTATGGCGAGTTGGGTTGTTATACGGGTGGACTGGCGGCGCTGTGCGTGCGCGAGGGTGCGACTCCTGTGTTCTGCCGCGCGCGGCCGGTGCCATTTGCGCTGCGTGAAAAGGTTGATGCCGCGCTTGACGCTATGCAAAAACAGGGCATCATCGATCCGGTCGACTGCTCGGACTGGGCGACGCCTCTGGTGTTGGTACCAAAAGGCAATGGTCAGTTACGTGTATGTGCTGATTACAAAGTAATACTTAACCCCGTTTTAATGGTCGATAGATATCCATTGCCACGTATAGACGAACTACTTTCGAATCTTGCTGGGGGTGAGGAATTCTCTAAGATTGACCTGTCACAAGCCTACAATCAAATATGCCTTACGGAAGAATCCAAAATGTTCACCGTAGTTAACACACATAAAGGGTTATTCAAATATAATCGCTTAGTTTTTGGCTTGTCGTCTAGCAGCGGTATATTTCAACGAATTATGTGTAATGTCATAATGGGCATTCCCAATGTACAATGTTTTTGTGACGATATCATTGTCACGGGTAAAACAAGGAAGTTACATCTGATGGCCCTTGAAGCTTTGTTCCACAAACTCGAAAGTGTTGGGCTTAAAGTTAATAAAGATAAATGTACGTTTTTATCCAAAGAAATAAAGTACCTTGGGTTCATAAGTTCATAGTGGATAAGAATGGTATAAAACCGGATCCGGATAAATTGAGAGCCATTAAAAACATGCCAATTCCTAAAAACGTAACAGAGCTGAAGTCGTTTTTGGGTATGGCAAATTTTTATGGTAGGTTCGAGCCCAAACTTAGTGATTTACTTTTTCCTCTTCATGGGTTATTGAGAAAGGGCATTGGCAATGGGGGCAAACGCAAACTGACGCGTTTGAGGCCGTTAAGCGCTTAATGGTGAGTAGTGCTGTTTTAACCCATTATGATCCGAAGAAACAGCTTGTTTTGACATGTGATGCAAGCTCGCAAGGTGTAGGAGGGGTCTTGTCTCAGCGTGATGCGGCAGTGGGGGTTGAGCGCCCTATAGCTTATGTATCACGAAAGCTTAGGCAATCAGAGCAAGCGTACTCCCACATACATCGCGAAGCCTTAGCTATTGTATATTGCATAAAGAAATTCCACCAATATTTATACGGTTGCCGTTTTAAACTTAAGACAGATCATAAACCGCTGGTCAGTTTGTTTGATCCTAATAAGGGAATCCCTACGATGGCCGCAAGCCGCATGCAACGTTGGGCCCTAATAGTCGCGGCATATGATTTCGATATAGAGTACATAGGTTCCAATGATAACGGTGCAGATATTTTTTCGCGTTTGCCGGTGGATGACGACGATAAATACGAACCTCCGGAACAAACTTACTTACATTTTGCTTCTGATGCTTTGTTTCTCGATAATAGCACAATTAAGAAAGAGACGGCGCGCGACCCGATATTAAGTCGTGTTTGTAGTTACGTCCGCGACGGTTGGCCTGAAGATATTGACATATTGCAATTAAAACCTTTTTTCGCTAGAAAAAACGAGTTGTATATTGAGCTGAATTGTTTAATGTGGGATCATCGTTTAGTAGTACCCGAGTCATGTAGGCCGCGTGTATTGAAGGAACTGCATGAACCTCACATGGGTATCGTTAAAACCAAGTCGTAAGCGCGGAGTTATGTATGGTGGCCGGGGATCGACGAGGCAGTGGAGGCAACGTGTCGCGCGTGTGTTATATGTGCTTCGGTTGCGTCGGCCCCACCGGCGGCGCCTCCACAGCCGTGGGGTTGGCCTCAACGTCCATATGAGAGGATACACTTAGACTTTTTAGGACCTATCGGTGGGTATACGTACCTAATATCTGTGGACGCTAGATCGAAATGGATTGAGGTTTTTAAAATGTCGCGAACAACAGCAGAAGCTACAATCAGTAAGTTGCGTGAGTCATGGTCGCGGTGGGGGCTTCCCCGGCAAGTTGTGTCCGATAATGGTCCCCCTTTTTCTGGTAATGATTTTAAAGTTTTCCTCTCTAATAATGGCATTGAGCATACGTTTACTGCTCCTTATCATCCAGCTTCCAATGGAGCCGCAGAGAATGCGGTCAAAATAGTTAAAAGGGCTATCAAAAAGGCTGTTCATGAGGGGATAAATATAGAATTGGCAATATGCAGGTTTTTGTTAGTATACCATAACATTCCTCATTGTACTACTGGAGAGACTCCAGCACAATTGTTACAGGGCAGGAAGCTGAGAACCAGGCTTGATTCCTTGAAACCCGATGTAACGAAGATTGCGAAATCAGGAGGTCAAACTAATGAAAGATCCGGGTTAGTGAGAGAATTCAAGCCTGGTGATCTTGTCTGGTATAGAGACTTTAGGCGGGGTTTCAAATGGTTGCAGGGGCAGGTATTAGAATGTCTCGGTAGAACAGATTACACTGTTGTGGCTTGTGATGGGTCTCATCTGCATCGGCATCAGGTATTAGAATGTCTCGGTAGAACAGATTACACTGTTGTGGCTTGTGATGGGTCTCATCTGCATCGGCATCAGGTATTAGAATGTCTCGGTAGAACAGATTACACTGTTGTGGCTTGTGATGGGTCTCATCTGCATCGGCATATTGATCAGTTAAAACGGCGGTTAACAAGTTCATGCTTGTATCCCAAGGCGCTAAGCACTCCTGGCCAGGTTGTCGAGTCCGAGAAGTTGACGCCCGTTGTAATAGCAGATAAGACCATCCCTGCAGTAGGAATGTCGACTGGAGCGAGTGCTGTTACGGCCGACACTTCGGTTGGAACGTCAGGTCGAGTAACCGTACCGAGTGACGGTACGGATGCTGTAGTCGCACCCCCTGAGCCTAGGCCTAAGCGCGAGTGTAAGCCTATTAAACGGCTGGGTATAGATTAGTTTAAAAATAAATGTATGTTTTGTTTTTTTTTAAGAATATTTGTGATGTTAATTTAGTGTGGAGGTGTTGTATATAGGTTTTAATGTAGTTTTCTTTTTTATGTTATACACTTTCTTTTGTCTTGTTTGTCTTGTCATTCGATTAAATGAAAATGCAACAATAAAATCTTTGAAGATATTTTACTAATCATATGTGTTATACACCTAAAAAAGAAGACGAGCATGCCACTCGCCTGATGACGAGCGACACTACCGCAAATATATTATGGCTTCATCAAGAATATTATGATGATGCTCTTACTCTTACATAAATAAGCTCACGCCTTTCTCCCAGAAGGTTCAGCAGAGCCGCAATTATAGTTCACCTACATTTCACCGAAGATTAATTCATCCTATGATGTTATGACGAACCTACCACCATATCGGGGACAAGTAGGTATTAGATATAATATATTTTAGCATGAAAAGGATATTAAATGACTTACTTGCTAAATAAACAAAATAATAAAACCCAGGAGTATCACCTCATGATCCTCGGCGCCAGTGAGCGTGCAGATCGTCCTGGTGGAGTCGCAGAGCGCGCGGATGCCGTCCAGCAACTGCTGCCGACTCTTATTGTCTCTCACGCTGCCCAGCGCTTGAGCATCTGGTAAATGATATTACATATACATATAGCATTATCTTTTCTTTCAGGCACAGATATAAATTTGGCCAATAGGATAGTTTTTTTTTTTATTTTGCATATTATTTTACATGTAACATAAAATATTACGAAAAAGAAATTCTTCTCAGAAATCAGCATCAAAATTTGTTTAAAAATAAAGCGGTTATTCATATATGAAATATTGTGAGCACAAGTGGAGGCGTGGCGGGGATATCGTGCTATCTCTTTCGCAACCACGTAGCGTTATGGCCGGTGGAACTCGATGACGTCACAATCTGATATTACTGTTATTTGAAAATTACCCTTCCACCAAATTTCAAAGCTTTAAAAATAATAAGTTTATTGCGCTAATATTGAAAATTATTTCTATGAAACCCTATTTTTAAGGTCGCATGTGATAGAGGGAATTATTGTCACCCACGTTGTCACCTAATACCTGCTATACCTGGACTATGACTCCATATACAAATCCTAACCAGAAAATACCCCTTATTCCCGACCCGGGGATCGAACCCGAGAAGTGATTGCACCCACGATTTCAAAAGAAGCATTTAGGCCTGGAAATGATTTTCGGGAATGGGAATTAGGGAAAGATATGATTTTTAATTTTTATTTGGATTCAACATACCGTTAGCCAACTCCGGCATTATTTCTTTGATGGTGTTCATAGAAGTGACCGCTGTTGAGTAGTCAATGACTTTGGGATCTAAAAAAATAATACATTGAAATTCATCAACAACACTGTTTTGCGCAAGATACAACAACTCTCATTAAGCGATCAAATCACGAGCAAATTGTGATAGCAGAAACAACAGTGTTGTTTTGTCTAACCTGGGAATTGATCCTAGGGCTTCCCACATTTAGGCTACAACTTTTTTTCTACTGTACTAATAATATATAAAATTTTTACGTGTAAGAAAAACGCCATACGCATTCCCTACCAATCTAAGATTGTAAAGAATCATGACAGGTATTTACTACGATAGATTTTTTCAATTATTCCATACGTTATAGCAAATAATACGAGAAAAAAACCCTTTGGTGAAATCAGCAATAAAATTGGTTAAAAAATGAGGCCGCAATTCTTATTAAAAATATTGCAATTGTGCGTACTAGAATAGCGCGCTAACTCTTTCTCGCGCGCATTGTAATGCGTGATGACGTCAACTACCTATCGTTGTGTCTCTTTTTCGTTTATTAACATTTAGCTCTTTCACAGATTTCAAAGACTTATATCTTGTAGAATTTTTAGCGGATTTTGATCCTGCTTTTGTGTTCGATTATTTGGTATGAATATAAACAAATACATATGAGTGAAATAGCCTATTCCATTTAAGCCATCATAATTATACACGTACCGGTATGAGCAGTCAGGTATAACGCTATCGCAGCGTTCAGTTTGCCCAGCTTGTCCAGGGCAGACTTCTCCGTGTCTTCGATCTGCTGCTTGTCTAATAGCGGGCCTCGGTACGGCTGTGTTGGGAAAATAATGTATTAATACTTTATATGGCACTGCTTAAAAATATCCATATTGCTAAGTCAAATACGTACAACGAACTTGGCTTACAGGATGTACCTATTATAGTTGATAATTTTGTCTCCCTCTTTCTTATGGAGGGAAGCGAAAAATACATTTCCAACTCCTCCCTATTCTTCTATTTAAAAACTTCGTGGCGGGTTAAGACTAATTAGTGTTCCCAGAGATTCGCCGAGCTTCACCGCTTGGTGTCATAGAATGCGTGCCACTGTCGATCCTGGCTTGCAGGAGTTGCAGTGGGGGTGGTATAGTCTCATTACAGAATTTACAATGGCAAGTATAAAGGGGGGTTAGTCTCAAGCCCTGAACACAGTCCCTGTCCAAAGTTTCCAACTCCCTTGAATGTGACAATAATACGAACGTTCGCATCGTGTATCGCTACATTCTAGGGGAGCAGACTATTAACATCTCCATACAGCGACTTCCTGCTGCCATTATCGGGGCGTCTGTCCTTCTAGATGTCCACGTATGCTAGCTAGGTGGTATAACCTCACCTGGCTGACGTCCTTCTGCGTGTCATCCAGCACGTGTAGCGCGGTGGTGGCGGCCGCTATGAACGAGGCCCGGCGCAGGCTGCTGTCCATCTTCTCGTCCACTATGAAGCTGCGACGAGATCTCTGTAACAATCACATTGTTTTGTGAAGTTGAGAATCACACAGTTACTACCTATGAAGTGTCATTACCCTATGCTTTGTTTAGATAGTTTTGGCTTGAATGGTTTTATGGAAAAAATATACAGATGCAGATCACAATATTTTCGAAGCAGTCGGATTTTTTAAATTGAGGCTAATGATTCAGGGTGAGAACCTAAGCAGATTTATTGCATAAAAATAACGGTATTGGGTGCTTATCCAATGCTTAGCGACAGTCATAAGCAGAGCTAGTACCTATAACCAGAATAATTCTAGATAATAAAAACAACCACATACTAAAACCATAATCAAGAATAGCAGAGAATTTTACTGTAAATCCTAACTGCTAATATCAGTTAGTCCCAGTGCCTTTAACTACCGACACAGGATAAAAAAAATTGTATTACCCTGAGCAGATCACTCCTCCTCTTGGTCTTGGGGTCGAGCTCCGCGTACATCTGGGTGGTCAGGTTGGCGATCTTCATCGCTGTCTCCTCAGCTTCTTTGGGCTTCTGGTCACGGGAAATACAACAGTGGTAAATGTTTCGTCTTCCGAGATTAGTGGTAGCATGGGTTGTGAACCGTAAAGCTCGCAATTCGATTCTTGATTCCGAAAACAAAAATTTGCATGAATGCTCTTCACTGAATGGTTATTATTAATTATGTACTAGCTTTTACTTTCAGATTCGTCCGCGTGAGTTTTTCCGGGATAAACATCTTGCTATATTTTTCGGGATAAAAAGTAGCCTTAGCCTTTCCAGGTTCTGAAACTACCTCCATACTAAACAAGGGTCTCATACTATTTTATACCAAATTCTATCCAAATCTGTCCAGTCGTTTTTGAGTTTATCGCGTACACGACGTACGACTATGCTGTATACTATGTAAGGACGGATAACAGTTTTACACAATAAGCAAAACTCACAACGGGTTCTATCTTCATGCTCTTCGTCAGTTGCTGCACGTAGTCCGACAACTCCTGGAGCTCGTCTAGCATCTTCCTCTTTCCTTCTTCCGTCGACTGCTTCTGGGCAGACTTGTTTAAACCTACAAATTACACACGACAGAATCGTTATTTTTCTTTGATATCAGGAGTTATAGGAGTGAGAAAGACTATCGGAAAATCTAATGGCAAATAATACATTAAAAGAAAAATATTGTTCCTTTAATATGACTTTGGGTGGATAGCTTGATTCACAAAACCAAGAAACAATAGTAATAGGTAAGCACCAAAATTATCACAAACTATTAGCCCGACTTCCAAAAAAGTAGGAGGTCTTTAATTCGTGTGTTTGTATGTTTTCTTTTGTAATGTATGTAACTATTCTGATATTCTAATTTAGACTGTTTTAATATTACAGTGGTGTAGGAAAGTGAATAAGTATTAAATTATACAATCTAATTTTATCCCCCATATGCCCGTATGACAGCCTTATCATGTATAACATACACATAAAAAAGCAATATAGGGGTGCACTAGTTGCGTCTCTGCCCACCTCTGGGGCTAAAAAGCGTGTGTGAATCAATCAATTACAACTGACCTTCGACCAAGACCGGCATGATATCAGTATTGATGTTGTCCACCGTCCTCTGTGCTTCGCGGATTTTATCATCATCAGGTTCTGGAACAAGATTATTTTATTCATGATGGGTTTAATATGCTATTGTAGTTGCGCTTAGAATAGCCCTCTACACCTGATGGTAAGAATAGTGGGGTCCAGATACATTATCCACTAGACACTATTAACTCACGCCTGTTGAGACAATAGGCTAGTTACCTATGTTTGATTTCGTACATTATTTTATACGTAACAGAAAATAATACGAAAAAGAAATTCTTCTGTGAAATCAACATCAAAATCGATAGAAAAATAAAGCAGCTATTCATTTTTTAAATATTGTGGGACGTGGCGGGGATAACGTGCTATCTCTTTCGCACGCACGCAGCGTTATGGCCGTCGGCGCTTGGTGACGTCACAGTCTGATATTGTTGTTATTTGACAGCTACCCCTTGCACCAAATTTCAAAGCTTTATAACTTACTATGGCGCCAACTTTGAAAATTCTTTTTTCATTAGTTTTTGGATAGCATGCACTTTTCATAATAGTATTTAAAAAAATGTAATCAACCACCCCATTATGCCGGCCTGCGTGAACCGGATATACACAGGCTGATACCGGAACGCGACACACGTTGGCCGCTGTGGCGGGTTTTTAACGGACTTCCAAAAAATTTGTAGGTTCTGAATTCGTATGTATTTTTTTATGTATGTACACTGCTTTCTCTGAAAATTGTGAGCTTCTTTCCTTGATTTTTCTTTTATTTAGTAAATTAGGGTCTTGAAATGGTCCCATATCAATATATAGTGGTTTAGAGTTCATTTTCTGGAACAGATTTACTAGAACGGAATCATACGAGTAATACACCTTGTGTACGGTATAAAATATCATTATAGTTACAGATTTCATAATTTTCTTTGCTTATTTTCCTAGATGGGGTATTTATAAAAAAAAACTCAAAGAAACCACAACATTTTGTATATATTGCACATTACCTGACAATAATCCGACGAGCACTACAGACTGAGAGTTCAGTCGATTCAGTCGCCTTATAGACTCCATCGTCATGTCACTGCGCATTGGAACTTCGCCTTTCTGTAAACAGATGGACACAGATAGATCACATCCTGGATGACCTACGCTCTTTTTTACCTCAAAATAATACACACTCACGCCTGTTATCTCCGAAGGGGTAGGCAGAGGCGCAACTATTGCACCCACTTTTCACCGTTATTCCGTCCCATGATATGATAGGGGGCGAGCCTACCGCCATATCGGGCACAAATTCCAAACTCCGGGCTGATACTGAATAGAAAAACTTAATATCACTTTGCCCGACCCGGGGATCGAACCCGAGACCTCAGCATTGCAGTCGTACTGTAATACAACTACGCCCCCGAGGCAGGCAAAATAATAGAAACTAACAACCCTTACCAACGCCTTCTGTGGGTTGTTCGTCATCCCTGTGACAACCATCTGCTGCATCGTCACTATCTGCGTGCCCTGGCCTGATTTCATCTCTGTTGGGCAGAATTGACATTATTAAACACATAAAATGTACTTAAGCAGCGTTTGCATTGTGCAAGTACTTGCATACTTGAAAAATTTTACTGGTAGCTTGCATCCATGTCAACGTTTTTGCTGTAAACGGTGCATGCAGGCTATTTGCGTTTTCAAATCCTGGCTTTCATTTATCTAATGATTATTTTAACATACATATAGCAATTAGTTTTCCCTTTTCAAGGGTAGGCAGAGAATCACACCCACGTTTCACTAGTTATGTAATATAGGGCAGGCCTGTTGCCATTTACCAGGCACATTACTAACCACCGCGCTGATACTGAGTAGAAAACCCATTATCACCGTATACTAGTCGTACAGTCGAGGCGAGTTAATTTTTATCCCCAATCAATTCCATAAATCCTGCTGCTAATCTTACCATTGGCGTAAGGTATCAGCTTGGAGGGTCCCACGAACGACTGCTCCACCACTTTGCTTGGGTTATTCGACACAATATGAATAATGTTGCCTCTGAAAAGGAAATTACTTTTGGTTAACTAGATGACAAGTATAAGGTATACGAAAACTCGGGCGCTCTACTGAATGGTCTGCTTCTGCCGCCAAACAAAATGTCAGAAGGACTATTTTTGCAGTTTGAAGAACATTGTAGCAAATGTAACTAGGCATTGGGACTTATTTAACGTCTCAGGGTGGCGAGCGCAGTGTAATACCATGCAGTACCTACTTTAAATTCCAATTTTTAATGATGTCGTGACCGTTACAATCAGACGAACGGCTTGCTCGTTTCGTCATTAATTTGTAAGCATAAAAATGGCTCTGACGCATGAGTCGGACTGGTAGTAACGCTTTAAAATTAATTCGACATTTAACCATGCCGATAGAGCTTAGCCAGACATTTTCCAGAGCTAATCCTATTCATTTCAATGTGTTGACATTGGCGATAGCCTAGTTGGGAGTGGAACGTACTGCCGAGACGAATATCCGCAGGCTCAAAACCCAAGGGCACGCACCTCTGACTTTTCTAGTAACATTGTGGGTATGTTTGTGAATTATCGTTTGCTTTAACGGTGAACGAAAAACATCTTGAAGAAACGTACATACCTGAGAAATTCTCTATAAGAATTTTGAAGGTATGTAAAGTCCGCCAACCCGCATTAGGCCAGCGTGGTGGACTAAGACCTAACCCCTCTCAGTAGTAGAGGAGGCCCGTGCTCAGCAGTGGGCAATATGTAATACAGACTTGTAGTAGTAGTATTAGTAGTAATCTTGATATAATATGCTGCTGTTACCAGCCAGATATCTTTGTATAAATACCATAATATTCTGTTACCTGGAAGCCTCGACATTATCCTGGACGATGGCAGCGCTCTCTGAGCTGATGTTGTCCGGACCGGCGAGGATCCGCTTCCGGATCAGGTCGATGTACCCCTCCAGGATGTCGCGGATGCGGTACGCGTCCTGCGTCTTCACGCTGTATTCTTTGTCACTGCAACGAAATATATAGTCATATATCAAAGGTAATGTTTTTAGATATAACTTACCATATGCACGCACTTTTTCGTTTGCCAACTATGTTATAGGTAAAAGATTTTAGGTACATATTTTTAAAAGCCGTCTTTTAATCTTACTCCACTTAATCGGGAATCGGTCTACTATTTAAGTTTATTGCAGAAGCACAAATTTAGTTTTTACGACCGATTAAATATCTACATTCAACTTTTTGTAGAAGGCCCAATCACGGCCAAATTTGCGAAAAATCTCTCGCAAAATGTCTGAACTGATAATCTAAAGTACTAAGACAACACAGCGTAACTGCTGCCATTATGGACAAATTTACGTCAAAAATATACATCAAAAATATACCTATAATCCCCAAAGTTGAGCGTGAACGTCTCTGATTTGCCCACGTGGTAGGTCTTGACCTGCGTGAGCGGCCACACCTGCAGGATCTCCTTGGTGTTCTCGTCAAGACGCAGGATCGACTCCGCGTTGATGCCCAACAGGCGGGGCACCAGCTTCTTCTTGTTCTTTTGCTTCTCCTGATTATTTATTTATTTATTATGAACACATTTATGCAGTATTTGATTAATACTCTTTGGATGTATAGGCAAGGGTATTTGTAATAATAGTTTGCAATCAGAAATTATCCTATAAGTCGTCTCTAGCTATCAAATGGCGTTGGGTTTATCCTTAACATTTGACGCCTGGTAGGTCCTTCATATGTGAGAGTCCGTCTGGGTGGATACCATCGCAAGGACTATTTCTACAGCCAAGCAGCAGTGGCCGTGCACTGTTGTGTTTCGGTTTGAAGGACATTGTAGCCAGTGTAACTACTGGACATAATGAGACTTAACAGCTTATGTCTCAGGATGACGAGCGCAGCGGAATGCCACACAGTACTTTGCAACTCAAGGTGCTGGATGGTGTTGCTACTGTTTATGGATGGTCATATCAATTACCATCAGGCGAACGGCATGCTCTTCTCGGCATTCAATGTAATTAAAAAGAAAAAAATCATATTTTACCGAATACAGATAAGTAAATAGATGAAGTTCTTATGTTTCTTCTGTAGCGTTTTTCAACCAAATATATTCAAATTAAATTCTAGACTTCTATATTACACTATTTCTCATTGTCATCTCTAGTTTCTACTTACCTTGACCAAGAAGAAGGTGACGCCGTAAGTAGGCAGGTCCCTGGCGGTCTTGATGTACAGGCCCTTGGCGTCGAGCTGGCTCAGGCCCTGGTGTGCGCGGTACGCCTTCAGGATCTTCTTCTCCACGCCCCACGAGCTCCCATACTGTTCCGGGAGGTACTCGTTCAAGCTGCGATTAGTGATTGATGTAAACCATACTTATATCGCTGTTGTCACTGCCCATAATAGGGTGGTAGACTAAATTTTTTAAACATTTATCAAGTATGGTGGAAGGGGTAATTGTCAAATAACAGTACCTAATATCAGACTGTGACGTCATCGAGTGTAACCGGCCATAACGCTGCGTACGTCTGAAAGAGATCGCACGATATCTCCACCACGCCCCCACCTTTGCTCACAATATTTCAAATTTTTAATAACTGCTTTTATTTTCGACCAATTTTAATGCTGATTTTTTACGGGATTTCCTTTTGTATTATTTTTTGTTGCATATAAAATAATGTACTAAACTAAACATAAGAAACTACCCTATTCCTGAAGGAATAAAGATCTGCATTCACAGAATTAGAAAAAAAAGTACAGTCAGCAAGAATAGTGGCAATTTATGCAAAAAAATCAATTTCTGAGCTTGAAAGTAAGAACTCAAATCTCAAATGGTTTTAGAGTCTTTAGATCCTTATAATGAAGGTTCGATTGATTTAAAAAGAAAGTTCTTGCTGACTGATTTTTTTCAAAATCAGTGAGTGCAGATCATACTGTATTTATAAATTGTAGGCAGTCTCCTAAGAAGGTTTTCTTAAGGCTACAGGTCCCAGAGAGTACTACCTAACATGGATAATACTTACTTCTCTATGTATCCAGGCTTGTGCTTCTCCTCGTGGAAATCGTCGAAGTGGATCTGGCATTGTATACCGGCGAACTCGACCGCTGATGACAAATATTCAGTGGCATTAGATAATGTCCCGTCGGGCCCAGACCGGTCCAATCGGACCGGTGACAGCTGTCAAACACGCGATATGTGTGTGATGACGCGCCTTATGTGTGTGCGTGTAGGTCGATTTTCGCTTGTTGACAGATCACGCGTACCGGGCCAATGTGACCGACCGGGCCTGAAGCGTTAATACCTACATCATGATTTTATATTTTTATAGAATCCTGAAAAAGAAACAGTCGAAAGCGGGATGTGTTTCTTTTTCAGGATTCTATAAAAATATAAAATCATTAACCAGGCACTACATGGCCATTGACATGTATTAAAAAATCATAATATAAAACCTACATCATGATTTAAATATTCATGGATGTTAGATAAACATCCAACAACATGGGAAACAGTATCTGTTTTATGTCATTAGGTAATAGGTAGGTATATTTATTTTAATTAGAACAGATAAACCATTTATGACGCCCGACAGGACGTCACTTGCCGCGCGTCATTTGCCGTCGTGTGCGGAATCGGTCTCATAAAATTTAATACTGCATAGTAGTGCCGTCTGCCGTCGCGGCACATGCCGTCTGCCGTTACCGTCTGCCGCGTCCTGCGGATTTTTTTTTTATTTGGTCTACATAACTGGATACAAACAATATAGCATGCTTTAATTCTATTTACAAAAATATGATTGTTCTATGTTCATAACCTTTTACATAGAGACACAGCATGCTTAGTATATAACACTGCAGTAGAATTTAGTTGTAACTACTTATACATAAAAAAAGAAGAAAAATAACCTACAAAACGAAAATAAAGAAAACAATAATTATGATTTTATGAGTGCACCAGAATTTGCTTTATATTTATTTTCGAGACTGGTCTTAAGGTCTTTCTTAAAAACAGCTGTTGACTTTGAGAAGATGTCCACATCATTACGAACTGAGTTGCAATATGATAACATACTATAGACTGATGAGAGCTGCCCGAGATTTGTTTTTGCGTGTGGAAATGTAAAGGTTTTCCTATTATGCAAGCGGCTATTTGTACGTGGGACAGAAAAAAATATTTGTTCCAGAATTAATGACGACTCTATAAATCCATAAACTAATTTATAGCAGAATAGAATATGCAGCATCTTTCTACGGACATGAAGTGGGGTAACTTTGTAGTAATTCAGACCCATCGCTTAATTCAGAATCACAGCTTAAGGGTCGATTTCACCGCTGGCTAAATAATGCTGCTCGTCGCATCAATGAATAAGCTGACCAAATACAAAGGTCACACTCTCATCTATACTCCCAACTAAATGAGTACCCTGTACCACTTACTTTAGCTGTTTAATGCGACAACTGTCAAATATTATACTTGACACCTGTAAAAATTATCCTAATTAAGTTAATAAGAAAAACATATTTAGATACATAACATCAAAACAGGCAGACAATGTTTACGTCAGTACCTATAGGTATACTAGATGCAATGTCTCTTGGTAGATATTGTGTAGACTAAACCTTAAAGCAAGGTCCTGTCGTAGACCTAGGATATGCTTATTCTAGATTTATAGGTCCTGAATAGTCACTATGTGGTGACAGCATTTAAATAAAAAAGCGTGTTAAATTATACTTTGTAGAGTTATGATGAATCCCGTAGATAGTTTTTTGTTATTACAAAAAGGTATTGGATCAATATAGCCTAAATACACACACACACGCACACGCACACACACACGCACGCACGCACACACACACGCACGCACGCACGCACGCCTGCTCGCACGCACGCACGCACGCACGCACGTACGCACGCACACACACACAAGGCGTAGTAAGTAGAGGCGCAACTAGTGCACATAATTTTAGCCGAGTACATCGCATCATTCATCATGTCACGGGCGCAGCTATACCTTTCACATAGGGGGGTCCGTGGATACCAAAACGTCAGTGGCGTAGTGTGGTTTCGTGCCGCCCCATGACCACCCAAAAAAAACCGCCTTTCAAGAAATAAGTCACGTATCCCTCCCCCCGTCATCAAAATTTCATTACAATTTGTACATGTTTTGTGGCCCGGATTATTTTTATTGTAAGCTACGGGTGGTCCGTACCCCCCCTCCCCCCAGAAACGCCCATGCGTGATGTGATAGAAAGATTAGAGGGAGAACCTAACGCCATATCGGGTACTCCAGACTCTGGACTGCTACTGAGTAAAAGACCGAATAACACATTTATTAACCGCGATTCGACCCTGAGACCTCAGAGCGGTAGTCGTACTGCGGAATACAACTACGTCACCGACGCAGTCAAAAACAATTTACAATCTTTACATCATGACGTAAGCTGCTAGCAAGCTAGTAGTCTAAAAAGTACTTATAATAATTTCTGAACCAATATCTCCACTTTTTGATTCGATGATCGTCCTCGAACTGGTTGACGTTAGTCGTCAAAACCTTAATAGGTACCTATTATGCGATAACATTATCAAGACTCGAAAATACATCTACTGTATTTTCACCACTATTTATTACTGTATTTTTACCACGGTTACCCGACAGACTGCAAGATGCAAAATTGTGTTGGATTGTCGAATTAGTCGGACTACAGGGTCCTGCCACCGACCCCCTGTAGACCGGAACTTTTAGAAAAGGTGTAGCTTGTAATCCGATAAATTACGTACCTACTTATAAAAAAATATTTGTACCTATGTGTTCCCAGTGTATATAATACTCTTTGCCTATGTGTAGGTACCTACTATATAATTGGGAAAATATCTATCATAGGCTTGCCGGATTACCCTGGAGCGGATTACCGCGGGTTTACTGTGTATACATTGAACCCGCGGTAATCCGAATTCATAACATTTCGTATTAAAAACGTCACGTGTCCGCCCCGTGACGTGCTCGCCGGGCTTTCTAGTTTGTACCGCGGGTCCCGTGCCTGAGAAACCCGGGCGGGCGGTCCTACTTTTCCTAGGTACAGTTAACAGTACCTTTGTGTTTCATCCATCATTCAAATTATCAAAATGTTTATTACTTAGAAAAATTTCAGGTGCATATTTTTATCCATCCCAGTAGCAACGTTTTACCATGTACCTATGCGTTTATCTCCAGTTATAAATCTGTGGGTACGTGTCATGAATTCTGTTAAAAAGAGATTTAAGAAAAAAAAATGCGTACCTTTTGTTTTATTTTTGTTTATATTTATTATAAACATATTCAATAACACTGTAACAATTTGTGAGCTCAATCAATATACTTATTGAAAAGATAGGTAGCTACCTATATCTGATGAGTACTACATACTTACCTATAGGTAATTAAAATAGAAGTAAGAAGAGATTAAAGTATGTAGGTCTATTAAACAATATCCCCTAACCATGTGACATTAAACATAACAACATTCGCAAGGACTTTTTCATTAGTATAGGTAATTTTTTGTAATTATTTGTGTTAACGAGACATTATTAATACGAAATTAACTCTTTGCGGACAGAGCCGCAGGCAAAGCTAGTGTCTAATAAATATACGAATAAGTCACATAGTATAAGTAAATGATTGAATACTTTAAAAACAGAAAGCAAATCCTACTATCCTACTAATATTATAAAGGCGAAAGTTTGTAAGAATGTATGGATGTTTGGATGTTTAGATGTTTGGATGTTTGGATGTAAGGATGTTTGTTCCTCTTTCACGCGAAAACTAATGAACGGATTTCGATGAAATTTGGCACACGGGTAGATCATGTCCCGGATTAACACATAGGCTACTTTTTATCCCGGGAAAATATAAAGCGGGACTTTTATCCCGGAAAAACTTTTTAAAGCGGGCGGAGCCGCGGGCAAAAGCTAGTATGAAATAATTTTACACATTTACAATTCCTATAAAATTAATTACTTGAAATGTGGGTAAATTACTATTGTTTACAATTCTCTCATAAGGCTAACGAACACACCACTTGAGGCCAAAAAATGTGGAACATAAAGTGTTTTTTTTATCAACTGGTACTGTTAAAAAAAAAATATGTTCTGTACGTTTACACAAGTTTTTCAGTTATTTTTCCAATAAATATAAGATAACAAATAATACATGAATTCTGCTCGTTGATCACTATAACAATCAAGTTATAAACAGATGTAATTTATAAATGAAATAAAGTATTTGTTTTCTCTTTTCAAAAATTCCATAGGAAATTATTATCATCCGATACTTTAATTAGACGGCGATTCTATTCGAAATTATATCGTTTGAGATTGTTAATAACAGATGGCGCTGTATTTATTCCATACACGTTGCCTTCATGTTAACACGATCAAATGGGCTCTAGGCTCCCTGGCATACATTGTCCCGTCTTTTAATAACAAAATACCTAATGGATCTTCCACCATACTATCTATTACTAACACTAGTATCTGCACTACCAGTACCCTGGAGCTGCTGCAGTTCATAATCCTGCACCACCTGGAATATCTTGCTCTTCGCCTGGTTCAAGTAAAGCGGGCTGAACTTCCTCAACGTGGTCCCTATGGTCAAGAGGAAGACATCTAAAGGGTCTGTAGGACTCAGCTCCTGATACACGCCATCGTTAAACTCTCTGCTCGGATCCTCTTGTCGTTTCTTGAAGGTTAATGGTTTAGTCTCTTCAAACTCCACGTTAGAGTTGACGAAGACTTCGGAAGGCAGCTCGACCTCACACTCTCCATCTTGTTGGTAGAATTCGGGGTATTCCGAATCCGCGGGCGCTTGCTCGGTCCCCACTTCCTTGAAAAACGGTATCATAAAAGCCATCTCCTCCTCGTATTTATACTTATACTGGCGCTTGATGCTGCCCGGCTTCATCTGGCGCGTGCGCAGCTTCCGACGCATCATGTCTCTCATATTTACCCATCTTGACTTGCATGCGAGAGCTGAAAGTAATAACAGTTGTTAATAATATAAAACAAAGAGCTTTTTATCAGTTTCCACAGCGCGCATTAACAATAAATTGAATCATCTTTATGAATAACATACTCTATGCAAATATCTATGAAACGACTTTTTACAAATTGAGTAATTGATCAACGCGCCTTGAATATAAATTATGTAAATTCTAGAATTTAGATTATTACATTTTATATTTTATTTTTCCTATTCAGTAAATAAAATACTTAGTAAAACTTTCATTGCATTTAGTACATTACATCAAATCATAGATGGCAGCACCAACAACGTGGTTTCAATGAAACAACTCCGACCCCGCTGAACTAACCTTATCAATACAAACTGGCAAACAAATGCATATTTTTAAAAACAAAACTTACCCGGCCTGTTGAGTATATCGCCGATCTTCTGCCACACAACTTCCCTCGCGTCGAAATTTAAGTAACTAGAATGCGTTGCATTATACAATATCGGATATTCTTTGACCAATTTTAGCAGTTTAATGTCTAGGTTTTTGTTGAAGAGCGGCATTGGCATGGCGTAGCCGTGACGTGCGCGCGGCGACTGTCAGGCGAGGCCGGGCCGGGCGTCGTGTCGGTGCGGCAACGTCGCGGCGAGGTAACGTGTGACGCGCCGTGCTAGCCGACTTGTATTTGTTTTTTGTTTAAATACTTTGAACGCACGTTGGTATGCGTTCGGTAAAGATTTTTCAAAGTGTTGAATGTTTTTTGTTGTATGGCATCGTTTGACTAGACGAGCATGCCGTTCGCCTGATAGTGAGCGATACGACCACCCATAAACAGTAGCAACACCTGGATGGTATTGCTACCGTTACCTAGACTTACAAGGTACCGTGTAGCATGTCACTGCGCTGTTCAGTAGTTACACTGGCTACAATGCCCTTCAAACCAAAACACAACAGTACATACACCCTGCTGCTTGGCGGTAGAAATAGACATTGCGGTGGTACACACCCAGACGGAACATTACATATGAGACCTACCACCAGTGATGTGTTTCAAATCACAGAACCCGACGCGTAAGAACAAATTGCTTGCCATTTTTTTTTAATTATGGCCATGTCTTAATCCTAAAATAAACACGATTCTTTGATGAACTCAGTGTAGGTACGATGTGTCTTATTGAAACTTGTACCATTCAAAATATTATGTTACTTTAAGTATAAAACCTGCCAGAGAAGGTGCATACCTAATTATGATTATATCACTTACCTAATTTAACTTTAAATAAAACGTTGACATTTCTTTCTACATAATTATACAACATTTTAAGATATCATCAATTTTGTTGTTTACCATAATATAATCCACTTAAAACTTTAGACTTTAACTTTACTTTCGTATCGCTTTAGAATCAATGAATTTTGTATAAACTTATTAGCTGGATTAAATTCAGTGCAGCGTTAGTTAAATTCATTGCGCAACTGAAGCAGCTGTCAAAGGATAAAATAAACAGCGTCATGTTCATTGAAAATTACAAATAAATACATATACGTATTACATATACACTCACGCCTGTTATTCCCGAATGGGTAGGCAGAGGCGCAACTAGTGCACCCACTTTTCGCCGTCATTTCGTCCCATGATGTGATAGGGGGCGAGCCTATCGCCATATCGGGCACAAATTCCAGACTCCGGGCTGATACTGAATAGAAAAACTCAATATCACTTTGCCCGACCCGGGGATCGAACCCGAGACCTCAGCTTTGCAGTCGTACTGTAATACAACTACGCCACCGTGGCAGTCTCTCAATTACAAATAAAATGTAAGAGAAAATTATTTTTCTTCATAATTACCTTGATCGTGAAATTTTGCCATAGTTTTATAGTTACTCTGCTATTCGTAACGGATACAAATCCAAAAAATCAAAGAACATGATAATCGGTTCAGCCGTTCTCGAGTTATAAATGGTGTTGTAACCTAACACAACCTACTTTTACCTATGTATAAAGATTTTCTGTTTTATTATTATATAGTCAATTTCTTATATTTTATGTTATAATGCATTAAATATTCGATAGAATTAAAGCCCAGAGCCCGCCCCCCCAAATATGCCCATGCACAGTTAACAGTACACATGAAAAGCCACACCTATTAAATTGAGCAGTAAATAATATCCAAAAGAGTTTAATATCGCCAGCACAACGCACATCACGACGACATCACGAAACGAGATCTAGGGGCGACGTGGACACCACGGACCTGCGGAGGACGCGACGTAACCGGCAGCCAGTACCAACATGACCCGTATTCCCTGCACATAAATGCTCTTATCCAATGTTCTACTAAACTTATACTTTCTTCCTTACGACATAATCAGTGATAAATATTATGTTGCGTAAAAACTAAAATCTTTATTCATAAGTAGGAACTTAATACATACTAAGTATTATCTTTAGGATTAAGTATTGACTTCGTTCATGTGTGTATTCGCACTTCTTAGTATGAAATCTTAATATTCAGAGATAATGACGCTTTTTGTTAATGTTTTTTTCTGAAATAAATCAATAGAAACCTCTTAAAAACCTACTTGTACAAAGATATAAATATAAGTAACCTAGTTCATTATGCGATTTTTAGCAAACAAAGGAATTTAATACCGTTGACCTTCGCACTTTTTTGTATAGAAATGTTAGGTACTGACGCTTTTATAGTTGCACAAAACATGTTCTTTCTGTTTAGGTACCTATACCCACCTTATTCTCCGTATTACGATTTATCATTAGAACATTTGAGCAAAAATTAGAAGAGACTGGCGCCATAGAACCGTATATCCAATTATTTAAGGGTTGCACGAGTTTGCATCTCTGCCTACCCTATCAATGAAAGTCATAATAAATTATGACTAGTATTAATAATACATAGATACTATATTCTTCCCGTAGATAGAGGCCTAGTAACTACGTCATAAGTGAGTATAGCAGACAAGTTACCCATAATCGTGGGTGCGGTAGATCATTGATAAGGAATAAATACAGATGCCAAGGATGTACGAAATCGCTATGGGGCTCAGGTAGAGGCAAGTATCAGGCAATATGGCAGGCACGTTCGTATTTACATCAATATGTGACATTATTAAAAAAAAAATATTCCTTAATTCATTCCAACAGTAAAAACAAATTAGCTCTTTTCAAATTAGTCTCGAACGCCGTCATTCATAGTTAAATAAGATAAAGGGTGGCGGGATGTGTAAAGGACTGGTAAGGGATGTAGTTTCCGGCCAAATTGTAGTGTGATGTATGCTATTGGTACCTTATAATATTAATGTTATGTAACTAAATGACAAGCCCGTCCATTAACAGCAGAAGTACCTATCACGCAGGACTTCAAAAATATACAATACCTAATATAGACACTGCTTTCTTGATTCTCAGATAAATGTATTATTACACTGACTACAATAGGGAGCGTGCTCGAACTATGGGGGCGGCACAAAATCGACACAAGAGCCACATGTGGAAAAAAAGCAACTTTTTAGAACAATAATTTATTTATTATATTCTTTTAATATGACGAAAATGATAAAATATGTGTTCCGGCCGAATATTATTGATATCCAGCGTGTCCAGAATATGCTTTTGAACTAGCTATTTAAGCAAAATCAAGAGGTAATTACAGATTTTGTGTATTGAATATTATGTTCAAAACATCTTTATTTTTATAAATTACGTAATGAGACATTTCCAAATGCTTTTGGAACTCATAACTAAGTACCGTATGTTTTATACAGCTTTTATTATTTTCGTCGATTTTCACATAACCATGGAATGTAAGTATTTAGGTACTATTCTTGGGTACATAATACAATTTCACACCATTTGGTTTGTTTATTTTTATGTTTTGAGCATCTAGATACACAACTTTCTCCGCGTCAACAAAAAAAAATCTAGATACACAACCAATACATTATCAACAGATTAAGTGTTATTTTTCATCCTTATAATACGAATATTTTACGTCAATGCCAAGTATCGATGTGCTGAAAAGGAATCAGATTGCGCTACCAGATGGGCGAGCTTACGATGTGCACGTTCCCTAGATCATTAAAAGATAAAAAAAACAGGGAAAACATACAAAAACCTTTGATTAGGTATATTATTAATCAAAGACAAAAACATTAAAAGGTCCACATATTTATTGGCTATTTCTTAAATCTATATCTCCGCAACTATTCCTACTTCTTATGCCTTATGCTAAATAAACAATGAAGTTACGACCGATTTTAATCGCTATCGCTGAGATTGGATCAATACCGAAAATGGATCATAATATACTTGTTACCTATACGCTTACAGATGACTTGTTTAGATTTTAGATTGGATCATTCATGTCATCAATCCGAAGATAGGGATTGAGGTTATTTTTTTAAGAAATCTCCCGTTAACCGATGGATCTAATCACACTATATCTTCACCTTAAAATGTATTCAAAATAGCCGTATTAAAAAATCTAACAGCCGTTATTTATTACAAGACAAAAGAATCACTCCTAATCTATGACGCCGAACACGCACTGTGGAGAAACTAATTAAATACCTATATACACACTACCCATAATGTACCTATTATAACAATTGTAATTCAACCTTATAAACTTTAGCAGAGAGCTTAAATTATTCTTATAGATACTAAAAATTGTTCAGATACCCATGGCATACTAACTTCAATCGTTCTAAGTAGAGCGTAAGGTTGATTTTTCAATTGTTAGGGGTCTCTAACTTATACATTTTGGTATTCATTACTATCTATACATATAATAAAGCAGTAGAACCCGCTGTATCTGAGTGTGAACATTGAAAAAAGTAAGAGGTGACTAAAAAGAGTAATATACTGATTTTTAGAATTCCTTTTGACTTTCTGTCTATTTATTAGCACACATCTCCGAAACTGCTGAAAGGATCTTAATGCAATTTTGGTATGGAGTTATGGTATATTCGGTATTGTAACTAAAAGCAATTGCTTCAAAACCATTGATCCAATCAACCATCAAAACCATCCAATCAACGTGACTTCATATTTAATCCATCATGTTGTTTTTTTTATGGCATTGGTTGATGAGACGAGCATGCCATTCGCCTGATGTTAAGCGATACGACCACCCATAAACAGTAGCAACACCATCCAGCACCTTGGGTAACAAAGCACTGTGTGGCATTTCACTGCGCTTATCATCCTAAGACATAAGATGTTAAGTATCTTTATGTCCAGTAGCTACACTAGCTGCAATATTCTTCAAACCGACACACTACAGTGCATGCACACTGCTTCTTGGCGGTAGAAATAGACATTGCGGTGGTACCCACCCAGACGGACTCATGCATCTGAGAGACCTACCACCAGGAAAGACCTGTCAGAGTCCGAAATGCTTTAAGAGCATATGAAGCTATCGTAGAGCGCCACCGAGCGTGGAGGTCAAGCAGATGGGCGCTATTGGGTCAGAACGAGAAATATATTGCTAAGCACTGTGATTGTGGATACAGCAAGCGCAGATATATCAAGATATATCAAAATGCTTTCCGTATTACGATGACGATGATGGAAGGTCACTTAATACGAAAACGCCGATAAACTTTAACCTATTCATTCAAATACAGCGTCTCCGTGGGAGCGACTTTGACGTTAACAGCGACACCGACGTCACCAGGCTGCTTCTCCATGATTTGCTGTAGATCATGCTCCTGCACCACCGAGAAGATCTTGGTCTTCGCCAAATTCAAGTGGTAAGGCGAGAACGTTCTCAAACTGGCGCCAATGCTTAGTAGGAATGCGTCCACTGGATCGGAAGCGTCGAATTCCGACTGCGTTTCGTTGAAGGACGTTGAAGGTTGCTTCTCTTCTTCCTCGAACGGCCGTTCCAGCGTTCGCTTGGTCCTGCGCCGTTTGACTGCTGGTTTCTTGACTGGCTCTTCTGACTTGTCGCTGGAGTCGCTCTCTGCAGCCCCGTCGTCCCATTGCTCGAACGTTTTATCTTCCTCAGGCGCAGGCGCGGGAACATCCTTATAAAAAGCCTTCATGAACGCCATCTCTTTTTCGTATTTGTAAGGCTTCGACCTGTTGTTCGGTTGCGCGACTCTCTTCCTGCATATCCGTCTGTGCACATCTCTTATGTTAATCCATCTTACTTTGCAGTCAACGGCTGAAAGATAAATAAAAGGCTATACACATTGAACTAATAAATATTTCAGTAATTCTTTCATACATCAGTCATACATACAAACACATGCAGGACAAACAGTAATGTACTACATTAAATAGTGAATTCGTATCACAGAGAGGTAAAGGCATCTAACTAAAATTCCGCAAACGATTGTTATACGGAATCGAACCTGTAACCTTCCGATTCATATCGGATTACTCATGGATCCGAGTGCCGCGTCGGTTCCTCATAAATCATTAACCAACAGGAAAGTATGGATTTACGAAACGAAAAGTGCAGAAATACCATTTTTTTTATTAGCTACCCAAAACTCTTTAGTTATTTATTACATATAAATCGCAAGACCAAATCCCCATCCCGAGTCAAACGAAAACAAGACAACACCCATAGTAAAACTCGAACGGGACGGAAACGAATCGAGTTCACGTAGTACACTCACGTTAGTCGCTAATAACAAATCGTCCATTGTAAATTCACTTACCGGCTCTTTTCAGCTCGTCTCCGATCCTCTGCCACGCCACTTCACGAGAATTAAAGTCCATGTACTTGGGATTGTTGTAGTCATACAGCACTGTGTTCTCTTTCACTAATTTGATGAGCTTTAAATCAATTCTTTCGCGAAACATTTTTGTGTTTACGATACGAGAGTCGTCGTGTCGGCCTGCAGGCATTATGGCGCGACGATTTGTCGTCTCGCTCTGCGGCTCTTCTAGGTTTAGGGCGGGGCTACATGTAGAATTCGATAGTGAGTAAATTGCTACTGGGAAATCGGATTTAATGCTTCCTGATTTTTCAATCTCTCTCTTTTGTTTATAGTGTGCTTTCGATAGTGATGTTGTTTTAAAATAATTTAAGTTTTAATGAACGTATTTACAGTCATACTGCTTTTTTTCATTATGTCATCATTTTATTTATTTAGAAAAACGTATAGGTAGACTCTAAGTATAAAGTAAATAAACAATGTATTATTAAAAAAAAGGGGGCAAATGGGGCAGTAAATGGCTGTAAAACTTTTATCATAATACATATTATTATCTTATTTAACAATTTGTCTTAACAATCTAGCGTCATGTAACCAAAGCCTAATATTGGTAATCGTATCGGCGCGTCGTGACATGATGGCGGCCGGTGGGAGCGCGCCACGACGCGACAGTCGCCATGCGATGGCCCGAAGTTCGAACTGTGAGCGGCGCGCAGCGAGGTCGGCCGAGAGCCGACCGACTGCGAGCTGGCAACGTCGCACGCCGTCGTGTCGGACGCGTCACGCCGCGCGCCTCCCGTCTCTACTCCTTTGCTCTACTCAGATAAAACCTCCAAGGATAAAGCGGTCAACCGTCACGCATTCTGCGGAACCGTCCCAAAATGCCAGATGAAACCTCGCTTTCCAATAGTTAGCAAAATTGTCCCTGTAAACGGATACGTCGCACCTTTGATTAAATCCTACTAATATTATAAACGCGAAAGTTTGTAAGTATGTATGGATGTCTGGATGCATGGATGTTTGTTCCTCTTTCACGCTAAAACTACTGAACGGATTTCGATGAAATTTGGCACACGGGTAGATCATGTCCTGGATTAACACAAAACGCTTAACGCCCCACATTGCTATTTCCTACTACATTTTCGTTGCAAGGCGGACTGTCTCAGATACAAAACGCGTCGTGGCCGTGAATATCATTACTTGAGATTACTTCAGTAATATGCGTAATTTTTTACTTTTTTTTTATGGTGGGGTAATGGGGAAAAATTCAGTCTCAGATACAAACTTCAATCTTGTTTTTACATTATGATTTTTTATACATGTTAATGGCCTTGTAGTGCCTGGATAATGATTTATTATATTTTTGGAATCTTGAAAAAGAACAGTCGAAGGCGGGACTCGAACCCACTACATGGCATTACATGGCCATTAACATGTATAAAAAATCATAATATAAAAATTAGAAAAAAGTTTAGCGACTCGTTTCGGTAACTTAGGGCGGTATTAATAAATCAATCTCAAGTTTGAGTTACATCTTAAGTAGATATAATGTATGAACAGTTCAATACATTATGTCGACTTGAGATGCAACTCAAACTTGAGATTGATTTATTAATACCGCCCTTACTCCTGTAAAGGAGTAATGCTGAGTTAATAATTGTAATAATGGCTAACAGATGTCGCTGGTCATCTCCTTTAAGAGAATTAAATAGGCATCTTGAAATTGGCAATCGAAGGCAGGAGTCGGAGTAGCTCAATTGGAAGAGCACCGGCACGGTCGTGGGTTCGAGTCCCGCCTTCGACTGTTCTTTTTCAAGATTCCAAAAATATAAAAAATCTTCAATCTTGTTAAACATTTAGAGGGCGTAAGGGGCAATATCGTTATCCGGGGCTCCCGAAAAGTCGAGCGTCTCTAAAGTTGATTGACAAATTCATGGATGAGATATAGGCCCTTGTTAGTCGTAACTACCATTTAAACGTGAAAGAATAAAAACTAAAAAACACGCTTTATAGAAAATCAAACTAAAAAAACGAAAATAAATTTTAATAAACTTGAATTGAGAATAGAGTAAAAGTAAGACAAACATGTATTTTATTGCAAAAAAAAAGCGTGGGGTGCTTTTTTAACACGCTTTTATTAGCTTCAGACGTATGTATGTTTGTATCTATCTTACACTTTGAACGTGATTTTGATCGACTTCAAAACGTCGGCTTAAATCGAAATTTGGCATACTTATCATGTAATACTTATCAAGGACCAATGGCAATACATTTTAAACTAAAAAATACGCTTTTGATGTAAGACTTATCAAGGACCAATGGCAATACATTTTAAACGAAAAAATACGCTTTTAAAGAAATCAAACTAAATAATTAATACTTAAGTTTTGCTTGTGCTTCAATAGATGGCGTCAGCATAGAATTAGATCGCGTTAAAGCCTCCACTACACTACTCGCAAAGTTACCTCGACGAAGTACTCGTCGAAGTTCACCGAAGTCCGAAGTATGTGGCTACACACTCGTGCAACCTCGCGAGGAGCTCAGTCGCCCGGCGCCCGCACGATAGGCATCATGGATGACGTTCAAGTGGCAGCTGCCTTTGCAATGTCTACTCTCGCGTTAATACGCGAGAGTACTCATTGCAACGGCAGCTACGTGCGTATTTATAATTCAACGAAAATTAAAAAGAAATGGATGCATGATGCTAATACACACACACACACACACACACACACACACACACACACACACACACACACACGCACTCACGTCTGTTATCCCCGAAGGGGTAGGCAGAGGCGCAAGTAGTGCATCCACCAATAATAATTAAAATAAAATAAAATATCGGGCACAAATTCCAGACTCCGGACTGATACTGAATAGAAAAACTCAATATCACTTTGCCCGACCCGGGGATCGAACCCGAGACCTCAGCTTTGCAGTCGTACACGATACAACTACGCCATCGAGGCAGTAGTATGATGCTTATATTATTGATATTTTTTAGAAGTAAATGCCAAAACTACTGAACGGATTTCGATGATATTTGGCACATGGATAAACCTAATCCTGGATCAACACATTATAGATCGGCTATTTTGTCCCTGGATCTTGCTTTTTTTTTGTAGGAAATATATTAATTTTAAATCATGTTTTTTGATAGATGGTGCTGGCGTTGTAAAGATGGTGCCATAGTGAATAAGGGGCTTTTGTAACGTTATACCGCAAAGCTCTAAATAAATATCGTTGTTTTAATTGCAATATATTATTATAGATCAGCTTTTGCCCGCGGCTTCGCCCGCGTTAATAAGTTCTTTCGAGCTAAAAGTACATAAAAACCTTCCGGTTGAATCACTCTATTAGCTATCTATTTATAAAAAAAACCGCATCAAAATTCGTTGCGTAGTTTTAAAGATTATAACAGTACTGTTAATCGTGTTCTGTAAACTACCTACGGAACGTTGAATACAACCTGTGCTCATGACGTCTCGATGCGAACTGAAGTGAGCCGAGTAGTGTAGTAAGACGCTTCGTGTTCGAACCTCGGGACACTTCGAGTCCTTTGACTCGGGCGCAAAAACCGACAACGACTGGAAGTCGCCCGAGGCGAGGCGAGGTTGCACGAGGCGAAGCGAAGTGCCCTTCCACACTATCTTATTCGGCCAACCTCGATCAACTTCGCGAGTAGTGTAGTGCAGGCATTTGACTCGGGCGCAAAAACCGACAACGACTGGAAGTCGCCCGAGGCGAGGCGAGGTTGCACGAGGCGAAGCGAAGTGCCCTTCCACACTATCTTATTCGGCCAACCTCGATCAACTTCGCGAGTAGTGTAGTGCAGGCATAAGGTTTACTAGCAGACGATTCATGATAGCCTAGTTGGGAATGGAACGGTCTGCCGAGACAATGTCCGGAGCCTCGGAGGTCCAAAACCCAAGGCAAACAAGCGCGGGAAACTGACCTAAAGGCGGACAGTTAGCCTTTAGGTTTATAGACGCGTTTGAAGCGCTCAGACTTCAGAGTCAATCTAGTGTATTAATTAAAGTTTTTATGCTTAATTCACGAGAAACAAAAATTCAAGCATTGCGTCATTATTCAGAAATTTTGGTGAATTTTTTTTTACGAATATATCTTTCTTAAGCACCTAACAATTTTTTTTTGTCGTGGTTGGTGTTTTCTGAAAGGTGACAAAATGTAAGTAATCTTTTAAATCTTCAGACCTATTTTAAAATAATGGAATGAACTTAAAGAAATGCAAGTGCAATTATATTATTAACTAGCTTCTCGCGGCACCGCCCGCTTGAAAGAGGTTTTCCGAGATTAAAGTCCTACTTTATATTGGTGATTTTATTTTTTAAATTGGTCCAGTGGTTTTGGAGTTTATCCATTACAAACATACAAAAATACAAATCATCCCTATTTATAATATTAGTATAGATTTAATGAAGAATAAAACTAAGCCTCATAAAAATATTTATTGACTTGAAAAGTACTTAACACTTACAATAGTTGTATTTTTTTCACCATCATAATTTTTTTATAAAATCTAAATAAATCTTGTACCTAACATTTCACAAACAGGGTGTAAATAACATTAACCACATTATTATTCAAACAAGCTGACATAATAGTGTTGTTGGGCAATATTGTCATTCGATACTCTACCTCAGCTATACTCAACCAGCAGCAAAGCATTTGCAAGTGGGCTACATAATTTAAAAAAATATTAAATTTTGCCATTTTTGTTCTTGGTACAAAGAGCCCGTAGGCAGTTGCCTAATTTGATTTTATGCTAATCAGGCCCTGTGTGTCACACACACACTCGCACAGCTATGTAACTGCAGAGCTATATCACATCATGCCTCTCATATAAAAATTATGTACCCCTTTATTAATTCAGTATGTCCACAAACTTGTTACAATTAAGAACATAGTATTGGGCTGTGTATTAACATATTCTGGAACTTTACAAATACAGACTTAAACAGTACATTCTTAGAGTTTAATTTATACACTTTTAATAAAATTTAAACACTTGTAGTCTGTCAAGGCCCGCGACGGACACCGGTGTCCATATACATCAGGTTTTCTCATACATCTATATATATAAGCGGACCTTGAAGGGTTAAGTTAAATTATATTTTAGACACTTTAAATAGTTCAATGAATTTACATTGGGGCACCATAACTAAGACGTTTTTGTTGCCCATATAAAATAGAGTACAATTTCTGATAGATCTTGACCCCACTTTACTTTGAGCCAATCTCATAACTTACTAACAAAACTGGAGTTTGATGTCTAACTCCACAGTAATATTGCACAGTATGTTGTAACTGTGTGTGTGAGTACACCCACTAAAGCATTTTATTTTTGCACCAGTACTAGTAATGTCATTTTAAAATAAATTATTGAGTACTATTTTTGTTTTGAAATATAATTATTTTCAATAATTCCCATTGTATATGTTATGTAAAGCTATTTAAATACTGCACTGATTATTAGATCAATGCAATTAACCCGTCAAGCCCCACTTATATATATAGATGTATGGAAAAACCCTATATATATGGACACCGGTGCCGGCGCGGGGCTTGACAGACTACAACACTATGTTCATCTTTGCCAAAACAAAACACACAAATGACAGTAGTCATATTCAACCCACCAATAGATAGGGAGTGAGGATAAGGTATTCTATCTTAATTTATAGAAACACACATAAACACCAAAATTTTAACTGTTTGTTAATTGTAAGCTATTGAGAAGGGCTGGTAGTGCACCTGGTGTTAGCGGTACTCACTATCAGGCAGGTATGCCAGATAGCGACTCAGTAATACTGGTCCAGATGTCACTGAAAGTTGGTATTTGACCAAAAAGTGGTACACACACAATAACATACATTAATAATTATAGCAACTATAACATAAAAATCATCCAGTATAAAAATTTTCCCGCAACCTTTTTTTTTAGGTCCCAAAGTAATATTTGTAGCCAGTACTGCCTAGTTGCTAGTACCTACATACTTTGTAACTTTTCGGTGACCTATTCTTTTTTAGATGCCCATACTATTTACGTTTTCAAAGCATAAAATAATGCAAGAGCACTTGATGTATTCTTACATACAAGAAAAAAGAACAATTCGTTGATTGATGATGAAAGTTGGTATTATTGCGGGTTAAGATTTAGCGTCTTGTAACAGGAGTTTGAGGTCAAAACTGGTACTAATTGAGTTAGTTTTTGTTTTCACTTAGAATCATTTTGGAGCAAACAGCATTAATTTGTTTTAGATACTAAGGTCAAATTATTTTACATTATTATATGGTTAAGATACATAAATAAATACATGAACTGAAAAAGTAATGGTTTGGTTGTCAAAATTCATTGTGCGTTAATTTTCACTTTTAGAAAGGCGAAGGTATTCAGTACCTTACAGCCTAAACTGGTTTTTATAGACCTCAAACTCCTGTTACAAGACGCTAAATCGCAGCCTTATTGTGTACCAACACAATGTTTACTTGGTACATCATACAAGACCCTGAAAAATGGTACGGATACCAGGAAATTGGTACGTCTGGCATCCCTAGCGTTCACTATCAGGTGTAGTGGCGTCACTGTGGCGTTCAGACACGCTGGATAAAAAAAAAATATTTCACGAAAATAACACATGTCAGTTTGTTTACATTTTATACATAGTTCTATGAAAATGAGGATTTGTAAAGTGAGTCTCATAGATTCACATTTTTATTAACACAAACACGTAGATTTCACTACCACGGTTACAATCCTTTCGGCCTCCGAAACTGTCCATATTCTATGAGACGCTGGGTGACCGACATGATCGTTTTACATGAAGGCAAAGACGGGTTCACGATTCCTTGCACCTTCAGCCGCGGCACACACTCTACTTCGTACATCTTTCTCGCAGCGTTAATGTTTTCTCCGCTCAGCAAATACGCTCGCACCATTTCGTAATATTCGCGATTTGAATATTCAGGCATGTTAGTTAGTGAGTGTTTTTGTTCGCGTTTCTTCTTCTTCTTTTATAAATTATGTCTTCCACAGTTTATATATTGATAATTTTGCCAATGTAGAGAAATAATAATATTTAGGAAAGCCGAAAGAGAGCAGACTAGTGATGCGACCGAGTCGTGTTTTTACTCGAGTGAGTTCGCGAAAATCGTACTCGAGTGAAAAAAATATTGACTCGAGTCAATTTGTACTCGAGTTGCCGAGTCAACTCGGCGCATCGAGTAGTCTATTCGGTAACCTTATTTCTCAGTCAACTGTCAAGTGTCAACGTCACGAACGTCAGTACTGCCTATTTAGGTAAATATTTTTCCCGCTTTATATATTCCTGGGATATAAAGTAGCCTATGTGTTAATCCAGGGTATGATCTACCCGTGTGCCAAATTTCATCGAAATCCGTTTGGTAGTCTTTGCGTAAGAGTAACACACATACATCCATACATTCTTACAAACTTTCATGTTTATAATATTAGTAGGATAAAATGGAAAAGATTAACACCAAAATGTTCGATTGTTGTTTTTTTTTTGTTGATTTGACTGATCAAAAGACCGATACGTCAGTCTCTTAACCAATCACAATAAAAGTAAGCGGAGACGCATCGTGTTTTTTTTTTCACACTCTAAGCCCACTGTTATCACTATAAATATCTTTTAAAGACATTTTCTAATGTCACATTATTAAATGTATGCCTAGTGCAGATATATCTTAGCATAACAATTACTGTAAAGATTGATTATTTAAATTTTTTAATATTATATATTACTAATTATTTTCAATGTTCCATGTCAGTTTGACAGCCGTTATTTCAAATTTCTTATTAGAATCCTATAGTTAGGCGTGTAAAAACGACTTTCGCTTAATAATTGGCAAGGGAATATTGACATGTTAATAAAGGTTTTAAAAACTGCTATAAAAAATGTCACTGGAGTTGCATGGCGAGAAAATATAAAATATTTGACTCGAGTGACGCGAAAACTCGAGTACAACTCGAGTAACTTACTGAAATGACTCGATTGACTCGAGTCATAAAATCCTACTCGAGTCGCATCACTAGAGCAGACTGCTTTTTTTTTCTTTTTTTTTTATGGCTACAAGCCAAGAAGATTTAGTGATGCGACTCGAGTCGTGTTTTTACTCGAATAACTCGAGTGAGTTAGCGAAAATCGTACTCGAGTGAAAAAAATATTGACTCGAGTCAATTTGCACTCGAGTTGCCGAGTCAACTCGGCGCACTGAGTAGTCTACTCGGTAACCTTACTTCTCAGTCAACTGTCAAGTGTCAACGTAACGAACGTCAGTACTGCCTATTTAGGTAAATATTTTTCCCGCTTTATATATTCCCGGGATATTAAGTAGCCTATGTGTTAATCCAGGATATCATCTACCCGTGTGCCAAATTTGATCGAAATCCGTTTGGTAGTCTTTGCATGAGAGTAACACACATACATCCATACATTCTTACAAACGTTCGGGTTTATAATATTAGTAGGATAAGATGGAAAAGATTAACACCAAAATGTTCGATTTTTGTTTTTTTTTTATGTTGATTTGACTGGTTCCGACTAGACACAAACTAGGTCTCTCGATCAATCACAAACATCAAAATACTGATACGTCAGTCTCTCAACCAATCACAAGAAAACGAAGCGGTGACGCATCGTGTTTTTTTTCCACATTCTAACGCAGATATATCATAGCATAACAATGACTGCAAAATACCGATTATTTAAATAAATTTACATTTTTTTTTTACTAATTATTTTCAATATTCTATGTTCTATTGACAGCTGTTAATTCAAATTTGTTATTAGAATCCTATAGGCGGGCGTGGAAATACGACTTTCGCTTAATTGGCAAGGGAATATTAACAGGATAATAAAGGTTTAATTAAAAACTGCTATAAAAATGTCACTCGAGTTGCATGGCGTGAAAATACAAAATATTTGACTCGAGTGACTCGAAAACTCGAGTACAACTCGAGTAACTTACTGAAATAACTCGATTGACTCGAGTCATAGAATCCTACTCGAGTCGCATTACTTTGTGGCTGTGGCCTTAGACAAAAGCCAAGCGTGGCGTTATCCGTACACACTAACGCCTAAACGGCAAACGCTAACGCTTCAACGTTAGCGTGACCAAATTGGTAGACAAAGTACCCACTGCACGCCAGACGCCCATTCCGCAGCGTCGTGCGGATAGACGCGGTAAATTCTATAATTACTCTATGGTAAAGCGTGAGAGGTTGTCAAAATATTGATATTTTGTACACGCAAATTGAATCTAAACAATTCACTTAATTGTTAGATTTTATGAAAACGTGGGCTTGTTATGATATTTTTTTATTCATTTCCTTCATTTCAATTTGTTTTTAGGTACTTACTTTTGTCGATTAATTCCTACCTATAAATAGCACTCAAAATGCATAACTAACGTTTTCAATAATTTCTTATTTAGTTGGTACTTGCACCTTACAGTACAATTGAGTGATGGAAAGTTTTGTTGAGCAAATTCTTAACGTTAAGTATTATGGTTCTCATGTTTAAAGATAAGTGCCTCTCATGCTGGTTGATAACCATGGAGTTGAGTGGTTGAGGCATATAAAACACTTAACGTTATATCTCGTTTTTTATTCACACATGAGAGTCAGCCTATGTGGTTTCTTTTTTAATATTATGTACTTAGTCTAACCATACAACATCATCCTACATCCTCCTACATCCTGCTTGTCAAGTCAAAGTCACTCTTGTGTTAAATAATGCAGAAGGCAATTTTTTTTAATGGCCATAAGTGAATTTGTGGCTGTTGAAGAAAGTTGTTTGCAGTTGGAAGAAGAAAGGGATACATGATTCATTGACTTGCATGCAAAACATTTCCACATTGAGTATAAGCACATTCAAATAGATGTGTGGCATATTGACTTAGAGAAAGAGTTTCATTTTTATTTATGAGAAATTGATTTTTGTCATTATTGTATGATATTATGTAGGTAATAATATGTTGTGTGTTTGTTTATAGTTTCCTGTATTGTCCAGAATCCAAATAAAACATAATATTTTTAAAATGTTGTTTTAATAAAAGTATATTTTTGAGGATACAAATGATAAGAATTATATAAATACTATAGAAAAGTAAATATAATGCACTAATACGTTACATTTAAATACTGCAGGGATTAAACATTAAACTAAAGCAACTTATTTCTTTATAACATATTTTCTATTATAATACTAGTAAAATAAATAACATTACAGCAAAATAATAAACAAAATACAAAAAGAAAACATTGTTTAATCACAATAAAATCTTAATAAAAGCCTATTTATGACAACTCTGCCTGGGAGTAATTAATTCTGCATAACAATATTTGGAACACTTTCACATAACCATTGATCATGTTCTCATCCATTAAGAAAGGTTAATAAAAAGTTCTATGTTCCAGTAAGCATCTTAAATCAGTCATCAGTCCTTGATGATATCCGGAATTACCTGCAAATTTACTAATTATGTAAATAGAATAGTTAATGTGTGGCTGCATCAAACTTCTGTGTTCTGTTTGGATTCTCATTATTGTAAGTTACTGTCACATGAGTGTAATAAGGAAAATGATTAGTATAAGCATATTAATTACTTACGTATTATTATGTTTGATATCACTAGTCCATATTTTAGGCATTGTAAATCTTGTGCATACTTAATACTTGCAAATTCAAGGAAGGATTACTTTTTAACTACAAAATAGGTGGATGGTGATAATAGGATAATCTTTGGATGGCCTATTGGTTGCCACATGTGTACAGTCAATACATCCAATTGTGCCTGGAAGTCTAAATTTTCTCTGAAACCTGCAATCACATGGATATTATAAATAAAATAAAACAGAGACTTTAAGTTAATACTATCCTAACACAACATTATGTGGTAATGCTACACTTGACTTTTTTTAAATATATTTATATAAGAATGCATAATATGAAGTATTAATTTTGGCAATTGAATTCATTTTTACTAAAATTACATTACAGAAACTTCTGTAAACTGGCGTGGGTTTTGAGCCAAAAGTTAAACTACCTAGAAAAGTGTAAATTTCTACTAAAGTATAGCATATAAAAAACTTACTGAAGTCTTATTTGAGCTCGTTCTTGAGGTGACTTTGGAAAGACAATCCATTTATTTAAAATAGCAGGATGGTTAAGTGCATCCACAACCTGGTGAATGCTACTACTGGTGGTTCTTTGTATCAAATGTTGTGTAAGCAGTAAGACCAACAAACAATTCGTTGATATGATCCCGTAGCCAAAAAAACTAAGAGTACACAACACCTGGAAAAGTTTCAATAAAAAGTGATAACAAACAAATATAGAGTACATATTCAGAAACTTGCAGGTTTCAAACTTACTTTAACTTCCAAACTTATATCCTGGGTTCCTTTTAATGTTTTTAAACGCTGAAGCTCGTCACATAAACATCTAAAACATTCTTTACTTAATCGAAAATAATTGATAAATTCAGATTCCGGCATCTCTGCAATCGTCTCCATTTCTCGGCGATATATTCTTGTTCGGCGTCTTTCTATTGCTATTTCGTTATTAGCGGCCCACAATAGTCTTAAACTATGCATAATTAGGTAAAAAATTGTAACTTTGTAAATTTTTCCAGTTGACAGATATTAATTTATAGCCGTAGCGTGAGTTTAAACTAACAAGCGTGAGGTCGAGAAGTGTTGATAAATATAGCGTGACACAGTGTCGCTAAAAAGCAGTTTCGGCTGCCAAAAATGGCACTTGTCTACCATTTGTATCAATTTTTTTCCGCTCGACGCTTTGGACGACACGCTACCGCTAACGCTCCACTCCACGTGCGGAATACAACGTATAAGATTTTGTCTACCAAGTTTTGCAGCAGTCACGTGACTTGTCTGGAGCATATGTCATTTCCATACATTTTGACCTTTCCGTAACCGCAAACGCTAACAGAAAAGGGTTTTTGTCTAGGCCCCCAGGCCACAGCCACATAGTAATGCGACTCGAGTAGGATTCTATGACTCGAGTCAATCGAGTTATTTCAGTAAGTTACTCGAGTTGTACTCGAGTTTTCGAGTCCCTCGAGTCAAATATTTTGTATTTTCACGCCATGCAACTCGAGTGACATTTTTATAGCAGTTTTTAATTAAACCTTTATTATCCTGTTAATATTCCCTTGCCAATTAAGCGAAAGTCGTATTTTCACGCCCGCCTATAGGATTCTAATAACAAATTTGAATTAACAGCTGTCAATAGAACATAGAACATTGAAAATAATTAGTAAAAAAAAAATGTAAATTTATTTAAATAATCGGTATTTTGCAGTCATTGTTATGCTATGATATATCTGCGTTAGAATGTGAAAAAAAAAAACACGATGCGGCACCGCTTCGTTTTATTGTGATTGGTTGAGAGACTGACGTATCAGTTTTTGATGTTTGTGATTGATCGAGAGACCTAGTTTGTGTCTAGTCGGAACCAGTCAAATCAACATAAAAAAAAACAAAAATCGAACATTTTGGTGTTAATCTTTTCCATCTTATCCTACTAATATTATAAACCCGAACGTTTGTAAGAATGTATGGATGTATGTGTGTTACTCTCATGCAAAGACTACCAAACGGATTTCGATCAAATTTGGCACACGGGTAGATGATATCCTGGATTAACACATAGGCTACTTAATATCCCGGGAATATATAAAGCGGGAAAAATATTTACCTAAAGAGGCAGTACTGACGTTCGTGACGTTGACACTTGACAGTTGACTGAGAAGTAAGGTTACCGAGTAGACTACTCAGTGCGCCGAGTTGACTCGGCAACTCGAGTGCAAATTGACTCGAGTCAATATTTTTTTCACTCGAGTACGATTTTCGCTAACTCACTCGAGTTATTCGAGTAAAAACACGACTCGAGTCGCATCACTAAATCTTCTTGGCTTGTAGCCATAAAAAAAAAAAAGAAAAAAAAAGCAGTCTGCTCTAGTGATGCGACTCGAGTAGGATTTTATGACTCGAGTCAATCGAGTCATTTCAGTAAGTTACTCGAGTTGTACTCGAGTTTTCGCGTCACTCGAGTCAAATATTTTATATTTTCTCGCCATGCAACTCCAGTGACATTTTTTATAGCAGTTTTTAAAACCTTTATTAAACTGTCAATATTCCCTTGCCAATTATTAAGCGAAAGTCGTTTTTACACGCCTAACTATAGGATTCTAATAAGAAATTTGAAATAACGGCTGTCAAACTGACATGGAACATTGAAAATAATTAGTAATATACAATATTAAAAAATTTAAATAATCAATCTTTACAGTAATTGTTATGCTAAGATATATCTGCACTAGGCATACATTTAATAATGTGACATTAGAAAATGTCTTTATAAGATATTTATAGTGATAACAGTGGGCTTAGAGTGTGAAAAAAAACACGATGCGTCTCCGCTTACTTTTATTGTGATTGGTTAAAAGACTGACGTATCGGTCTTTTGATCAGTCAGATCAACAAAAAAAAACAAAAATCGAACATTTTGGTGTTAATCTTTTCCATTTTATCCTACTAATATTATAAACATGAAAGTTTGTAAGAATGTATGGATGTATGTGTGTTACTCTTACGCAAAGACTACCAAACGGATTTCGATGAAATTTGGCACACGGGTAGATCATATCCTGGATTAACACATAGGCTACTTTATATCCCAGGAATATATAAAGCGGGAAAAATATTTACCTAAATAGGCAGTACTGACGTTCGTGACGTTGACACTTGACAGTTGACTGAGAAATAAGGTTACCGAATAGACTACTCGATGCGCCGAGTTGACTCGGCAACTCGAGTACAAATTGACTCGAGTCAATATTTTTTTCACTCGAGTACGATTTTCGCGAACTCACTCGAGTTATTCGAGTAAAAACACGACTCGAGTCGCATCACTAAATCTTCTTGGCTTGTAGCCATAAAGAAAAAAAAAAGCAGTCTGCTCTAGTGATGCGACTCGAGTAGGATTTTATGACTCGAGTCAATCGAGTCGTTTCAGTAAGTTACTCGAGTTGTACTCGAGTAAAAACACGACTCGGTCGCATCACTAGTCTGCTCTCTTTCGGCTTTCCTAAATATTATTATTTCTCTACAGTGGCTAAATTATCAATATATAAACCGTGGAAGACATAATTTATAAAAGAAGAAGAAGAAACGCGAACAAAAACACTCACTAACTAACATGCCTGAATATTCAAATCGCGAATATTACGAAATGGTGCGAGCGTATTTGCTGAGCGGAGAAAACATTAACGCTGCGAGAAAGATGTACGAAGTAGAGTGTGTGCCTCGGCTGAAGGTGCAAGGAATCGTGAACCCGACTTTGCCTAGCCGTTCAACGATCTTGGCGGTCACCCAGCGTCTCATAGAATATGGACAGTTTCGGAGGCCGAAAGGATTGTAACCGTGGTAGTGAAATCTACGTGTAACGTGTTTGTGTTAATGAAAATATGAATCTATGAGACTGACGTTACAAATCCTCGTTTTCAAAGAACTAAGTATAAAATGGGTTAAGATTTAGCGTCTTGTAACAGGAGTTTGAGGTCAAAACTGGCACTAATTGGGTTAGTTTTTGTTTTCACGTATAACAAAACCATTTTCGAGCAGAGAGCGTTACTTTTTTTTGGATACTTATATCATATTAATATTATTTTTATATGATTAAAATACGTAAATAAATACGTGAACAACTGAAAAAGTCATGTTTGGTTGTCAAAACTCGTTATTCGTAAATTTCTACTTTTAGAAAGGCAAAGGTATTCAGTACCATACAGCCTAAAAATGGTTTTTATGACAATTAAGTGGTTGCTATTAGTAAAATCATGCTCGCTGATTATAAATTCAACATTCTCGAACTTCGCTGGAGTACTGTTTACGTAAAAATTGAATGAAAATTTTTTTACCTCTAAATGTACGCAAAATAATTGTAAGCGTAATTTTTTTCTGGCGCTCGCCGGCCGCTGCCGCGGCACGCTCGCTACGCTCGCTCGGCTCGCGCGTAGTGTACACGGTTCTAACATAACCTAACCAACTTTAGGATTTCTGTCACATGAATGATTTTTATATATTTATTGTCATAAAAACCATTTTTAGGCTGTATGGTACCGAATACCTTCGCCTTTCTAAAAGAGAAAATTTAGGCATAAAGAATTTTGACAACCAAACACACGAAGAAAAGAAGAATAGCCAAGAATGTTATACCCATATGGATTTTTCATTCCGTTTAACAAACTGAAGATTAAAATGTGACGTCACAGCTATCTGCTGTCTCTCTCTTTAGAGTGACAAAGGTTTATTTTCAAAACCAGGACGTAACATAATTAACTGTCCATAATAATATGATATGATATAATATGGCTGCCTCGGTGGCGTAGTTGTATTATGGTACGACTGCAATGCTGAGATCTCGGGTTCGATCCCCGGGTTAGTCGGGTCGGGCAAAGTGATTATTTTCCATTCAGTATCAGCTCGGAGTCTGGAATTTGTACACGATAAGGCGATAGGCTCGCCCCCTATCACAGCATGGAACGGAATAACGGCAAAAAGTGGGTGCACTAATTGCACCTCTGTCTACCCGGGGGATAAGAGGCGTGAGTGTGTAATAATATGATATCGCACCATAATATTTATTTTTATCTCTATAAAGTAATGCGGTTTAAATTAATTATGAAACCCAACTACAGCGGCTAGTAATAGTTGATATTTAAAAAATATAATTTGAGTTAGAAAGTTTATTCCAAACAAAATTGGCATATTTACATACTTTTTTGGTATGTGTAGTTCGGAACTACTAGTTCCACTTACATAAAAAAAATACCTCACCACGCGGTGGTGAATTCAACAATAAAAAACAAGCAGGCCGCTGCTCCCAAGGGAGCGCCCTGCACTCATAAACAGCGGGTCGCTGCTTCCAAGGAAGCGCCCCAACCAGCACGGGGACCGGTCGCTGCTTCTTCGGAAGCGCCTGGGCCTCGTACTATTACACAAACAGCCACCACGTCTTTGGAGGCTGGCGAGCAAGTCTGGCGAACAGTCCAGAGAAAACGCATGACCTCCGGTGCGCAGAAAAAAAACAAGCGCAAGGGGAGAAATGCAGGCAACACGGCTCAAGAGGGTACAAGGCATCCCCCCGCCGCAAGGCGGGAGCCGGCAACGGCACCCACTAATCCGGCAAGTGCGCGGCACCCAAACCAACCCGGCTGCAGTGGGGATGGGGCAGGTCCTGCCACTGGGGGAGTGGCCCAACCCAACCGGGGTGCGGAGGAGAAATCCAACGAGCCCCGGAAGACGAAGCCAAAGCGCAAACGCGGAGGGAGGAGTGTGAGGAACGCGGGGGCCACTAATCCAGAGGTCCCCGACAAAACCTCAAAACGCCCTCGCCCGAACGACACCAAATCGCCCGCCGACAATCAGGCGAAAAGGGCGAAAGCGTCCACCAGCACCGGTTCGACGAGGGATGCCGCCACCTACGCAGACAAGGTGGTCATAAACGACCTATTTGTCGCAGTGATGGCGGAACCCTTCACCGACCTAACATCGGAGCAGGTGGAGAAAATTAAGGGCGCCCTACAGTCCTGTATCAGGTCACTGTCAGAGGTGCCACTAACAACTACAAGCGCCCCATACTGGCCCTCTTTTAGAGGCAAGCCCTTCCATAGCGAAGGTGTGCTGAAGCTTCAGTGTAGGGGCGAAAAGGACGTCGAGTGGCTGCGGGAAACTGTGGCCACTTTCGAATCTCCAATTCCCGGGACTAGGCTGGTAGTGGCGCGTCAGAAGGATATCCGCAGAAGGGTGAAATCCGCCGTGCTGCTGCCAGACTGTTCCGAGGATATTAGCACGATTCAAAGAATTTTGATCGGACAGAACGCGGAGTATCGGGTCGGCAGGTGGTCACTGTACAGTGCCGAGCGCCAGGGAGAGAATCCATCGAGCACCTTCCTGGTGCTGGGCATCCCAGCCGACCTGATCCCCAAGATCCTGGCGGAGGGGCGAAGGCTCTATTACCAACTGGGCAACGCATACATCCGCTTCTTCGGCAGCACGGGACGGTTGCAGGATATGCCGCCGGACCCTGCTGAGACTGTGCCGGACTCCGGGGCTACTCGCGACCCCCCAGCTGAAAAGCAGGGGGTGCACGCTGGAGCGGACCCGGGGGCTAGTACGTCTACGTCCATGGCCAGCCGGCCGGGCCCTGTCGAAAGGCGGGGCACGGCTAGCCAGCCAATGGTCAAGCAACACTCCTCAACCGAAAGGAAGAGGCAGGATGCAGCATCAGCTTGCCCGCTGACTACCCCCGACATGGGCTCCGATTACGGGGACCTGGAAGGGGCTGTCGCGCAACTGATGGACCAGGATGTCCCGTCGGACGCGGATGTTGAGTTGAGCAGTCCCCTTCGCTCCTCCTCACCCCAATAAACCCCACACCCACATCATCCAAACAAACCTCCAACACAAGCAAACCGCGGCGGCTACCCTGCGCAGAGTGCTGGAGGTCAACAACAAGACCGTCGCCCTTATCCAGGAGCCGTGGATAAGGAAAGGCAGAATCTGCGGCCTGAGCAACATCGGAGGTAAGTTACTACTTGACACCACCGTAATTAACCCACGCACATGTATTTATGCGCCCAAAACTATCAACGCGGTTGTAATGCATGAGTTCTGTTCCAGAGATCTGACCACGGTCAGACTCCAGAACAACTGTCCTGGCATACCGGAGGTTGTAATAGCGTCTGCTTATCTGCCGGGCGACGTGGACATACCGACGGCCGAGCTAGCCAGTCTCATCAGGCACTGTGAAAACAAGAAGCTTGAACTCATCATCTCGGCGGACGCGAACGCACACCATACCTTGTGGGGGAGCGCCACGTCCAACAAAAGAGGTGAAGATCTTGTTGAGTATCTATTCACGACAAATCTCAGGCTTCTAAACAGGGGTTCGGAACCAACATTCGTAACTTCCAGACACCAAACAGTAATAGACATCACATTATCCACGGAAAGAGTGTCGGAAAGAATATCGGACTGGCACGTCTCAAATGACTTGTCAAACTCTGACCATAGATGGATAAGATATAAATTGAACGTGGACCCATTGAAACCTGAACCGTGGCGCAATCCAAGGCGGACAGACCGGGTAAGGTTTGGGAAGATAATGTCGACCAGCCCAATCTTGGAATTTATTCCTGCTGATTACGATGGGCCAGCCGACATCGAGAAACACGTGAATAAACTAACGGATACGTTAATAGACACATTTGAAAAAACCTGTCCGCAAATAAGGCATTCAACGAAGACCACCAAACGCAGCAGCTGGTGGGGACCAGAACTGGAAAAATTGAGATGCAAGCTACGCAAACTGTTTAACAGAGCAAAAAACACAAGGAAACCAGAAGACTGGGATGCGTATAAAACAACCCAAGGGGTTTATAAAAAACGCATCCGAGCTCGAAAACGTGAATGCTGGAAATCCTTTTGTACCAATATTGAATCAAACACTCAGGCAGCCAGGGTCAGAAAAGTCCTATCAAGTGACACCGACCGAAACCTGGGCTCCCTGAAGAAACCGGATAACAGCTACACAACAACTAACGCAGCAATGTGTGAGCTGTTGCTGAATACACACTTCCCGGACTGCTCAATCACTTTGAGCTCCACGTGGGAAGAGGCGGATCAGTCGAACTTTGAGCAAAAGACCGCTGAAGCCATTAAAACTGCCCGCCGAATAGTTACCTTGAGAAAGGTACTATGGGCAATAGACAGCTTCTCTACCTACAAAGCAGCTGGTTTAGACGGCGTTTTCCCTGGACTCCTACAGTGGTGCAAGAACACGATCGCCCCACATTTGGTAAAAATCTACCAGGGATGCCTCATGCACTGCTATGTTCCTCTCAGATGGAGAGAAGTAAAAGTGGTATTTATACCAAAACCAGGTAAGAGCGACTATACGCAGCCAAAGTCGTATAGACCGATAAGCCTCACGTCTTTTCTCCTGAAGACAATGGAGAGACTTTGCGATCGTGATCTCCGGTATGAGGCTTTGAGGTACCACCCGCTACACAACCAACAGCATGCCTACTCTTCAGGCAAATCAACAGAATCAGCGCTTCACAATGTTATCTCGCCAATCGAGACAGCACTATCAACGCAATCATCAGCGCTCGTAGTCTTCATAGACGTCGAAGGAGCTTTCGACAAGACGCAATTTAGCAGCATAAGCCATGCACTGCTCAAGCACGGCGCCGACCCTACCACAGCCAGCTGGATTGGCAAAATGCTTAAGAAGAGAGCGGTGCAGGTAACAGTCAACGACACAGTCAGAGCAATTGTGTCGAGAGGCTGTCCGCAGGGAGGGGTTATTTCACCTTTACTGTGGAACCTCGTTGTGGATGACCTGATTAGGTCTCTAAACGAGGCGGGCTTCTACACTGTCGGCTATGCAGACGATGTGGCGATCCTTGTAAAAGGAAAGTTCGAGGCAATCCTGTGCGACCTCATGCAGGAAGCCCTCAAGATCGTCGAACGATGGTGTTCCGAACAAGGACTGTCTGTAAACCCATCAAAAACTGAACTGGTCTTGTTCACAAAGAAGCGGAGCATCCCTCAAAATCTTCGCTTACCTAAACTCCAAGGCACCACACTAAACCTCACGAAGGAGGTAAAGTATCTAGGTGTAATCTTGGATGATAAGCTGTTATGGAATAAACATCTGGAGCACAAACTGGAAAAAGCCTGTATCACCTTCTGGCAGTGTAAGAGACTCCTCGGGAAAACCTGGGGAGTTCGCCCTAAGATCATGAGCTGGCTATACACAGCGGTGATACGGCCAATCATCTCCTACGGAGCCGTAGTATGGTGGCCCAGAACCAAACTCACCACAACTAGGAACAAACTGCAGAAATTCCAAAGATTAGCTTGCACAGCTATAACGGGCTGCATGAAAACCACACCCACAGTAGCACTAGAGGTACTGCTGGGGCTACCACCCCTGGATTTATTTATCCGACAGGAGGCGGCCTCGGCAGCTATAAGACTAAATACACTGAAGCTCTGGGGTTCAATGAAAGGGGCTCACAGCGATATCCTTGAGGAGGCTATAAACTACCAAACATTGATAGCCGCCCCCAACGATAGAGTGCCCAAACAACACATCTTCAACAAAAGCTACACTGTCCAGCTAGTTGAAGAACAACATGACTGGTCTGGAACACATGAACTGCGAATATATACCGATGGCTCAAAGACCAGGACAGGATCGGGCGCAGGAGTGTTCTCACTGGATATCAACATTAATTTATCAATGGCCTTAGGCGAGCATAGCTCCATATATCAATGCGAATGTATCGCCATCACACAGGCTGCCAATGCAGTGGACAAGCGGGGTCTAACAGACCATAAGATACGCATAGTGTCAGACAGCGCTGCGGTGCTACGAGCCCTTGACAGTGGAACTATCCAATCTGGGCTCATACTAGAGTGTCACCTGGCATTGGAGGGTATAAGTAAAACTAACTCCGTTACCCTACAATGGATCAAAGGGCACAGTGGCTCTCTAGGTAACGACGCGGCAGATGAGCTGGCAAAAAGGGGGTCAAATCAGGTGGTATTCGGGCCCGTTCCAATAATACCACTACCTTTCTACCAGCTTAGATCATGGCTGCGCCGCAGAACACAAGAACAACACGCGGATCAATGGGCAAGTACTAGTGCATGTAGACAGTCCCGGGAAATAGTGCCATACCCGGACCGACGTCTGACGAGACGCCTCATGTCCCTGGACAGGGCCTCTCTACGCACAATGGTGGGTACGATCACCGGACACTGCTCATTAAACAAACATTTATATGTTTTAGGTATCACCGACAGCCCCCTCTGCAGGGGATGCCTGTTGGCTGACGAAACAACCTCCCACGTTACCCTGGAATGCGAAGGAGTAGCTGCACAACGGGCTGAAATCCTCGGCACACCGGGGTCACTCCGAGAAGCCTGTGAAGGAACCAGGAAGATCCTGCGCTTCTGGAAGGAGTTGGGCTGGCTAGACTTCTAGCTGGCACATCACGCACAACGGCCCGACTTTTTACGGGCTAAGTGCGGAAAAAGGAGCCCTACAACATGAACATGAACATGGTGGTGAATTCAGTGGCGGCCTTGGAGGAGGGGGGCAAACCAGGCAACCGCCTGGGGCCTCGCAGTTACAGGGGCATCTTGCAGCTCCTTGGAGGCCCGTTTTTTGGCACCTTACTTACAAAGCTGTTAAAAAAAATTATTTGCTTCGCACGGGGCCCCGCGTGCTTTTTTTTGCTCGGCACACAGCCTCACATTATATATGTTTTACTTTCCCCCGCGACTGGATATGTTCACGTTGTTTGCCGGCCTTTATAACCAAATATGGAGACTGTAAGGTTAGACAGAAAAACATTGGGATATTTAAAAATGAAAACTACAGTTATTGTTAAATTTAAATATAATAAAAAAAAAACATACTCATAAAAGTAAACAATCATACATAAAAAAATAATACACATTTAGGAAGTTAATAACCTAATTTTCAGTAAGCAATTTTGAAATATTACGAATATCTGTTTTGTGTGATTTTACAATTTTTGCGAGTATTCTGCGAACTTTTTTTCTGTAATTATCCATAATAATACATATTGTGTTTTAGAGATATTCTACTATGAGTTGTGTAATTCATGGTTGCAGAATTATTTGCAATCCAACATCTAGTGTGAAATTCCATAGGTAAGTTTATTGTAAACAAAGTTGTGTAGATATTTATAGCAAAAGTAATAAACACGTGGATGTTTTACAAATTACAATACCAAATAAATTCTTGTTTGAGAGCCATGGAATCAAAAATTAACGCTACATTCTGCGGGTGAGGTTTCGTCCTTAAATTTATTTTTAATATTCTAAAACTTCTGTGAAGAAGCCAACAAAACAATTAAAGTTTGCTAAAGATCACCATAATGTGCTCTCTTTCGGCAAATATATCTTTGAATTTATAAAACAAAAATGTTTTCGGCGACTAAAAGTGTAATGTTAAAGCAAAAGTCTTTATGTCATCACTATATGTAATTTTTCTTTGCTTGCTACTTGGAATATACTTTTAAAAAAAATCTCAAATATTAGCAAAATTTCACTGCAAAATATTTTCAATTTCAGACTGTATAATCATGAACAACTTTAGTAAGAAATAACTTGTCATTAATTTTCTTCTTTTATCTCTTCATCTTCTGCTGCAATACTTTCTTTTATTTCTTTAAACTTATTTCACTGGATGTCTTCACATTAACTGATATATTGAAATCTTTCAAGTCTTGACGTTTCAATGGTGGTTCATATTCATTTCGCCGACATGTAATGTAAAAAGTAAATATCAATCAATAATAATATATTTAAGTACCTATACATTTTAGACAGAGGCAGAGGTGCCATTTAGTACACTCAGATATCACCCAATGTACCGCCGTTATAAAATTTGGTGGGTCGCAAGCTTAATGCCCTATCCTACTAATCTTATTATATTATAAAGGCGAAAGTTTGTAAGAATGTCTGGATGTATGGATGTTTTTTTCATGCAAAAACTACTGAACGGATTGCGATGAAATATGGCACACGGGTAGATCATGTCCTGGATTAGCACATAGGCTACTTTTCATCCCAGTAAAATATAAACAGTGACTTTTATCCCGGAAAAACACATTCACGCGGGCGGAGCCGCGGGCAAAAGCTAGTAAATAATAAAGTCTAAGTGGATCATAATTATACCAGTGAAATGATAAAAAATAATATACTTACAGCATGAGTTTCTGGTAATAAATAATTATTTTTGACATCTACTGCCATATTCCCAGAAGTAGAAGACACATTATCACATTCAGAATCATAATCTTCTGTCTTTAAATGTTGACTAGTAATTCTTGCAGACCTCAAATTGACCTTTTAATGGTATTTATATTTAACCACGTTTTTGCTTATCTAGATCTTTAAGAAATCTGTAAAGAGAAATACAAACTCGATTTTATTTTAAATAAAAGTTTCAATAAATCAATGCTGGATACACTGAGAACTCGATTGTAACTGTTGATCCTCAGTTTTTATTTACGATGATTTTTTAAAGATTAATAAGCTTTATAATATTCATTAGTAAGGCGGCTAGTATTACAAATACTCTAGCACCATTGTCAAACCGGTCCACCAAAGCTTACACCATGGTCACCCTAGCCTCTTGTTTACATACACTATTTACAATACAAAAAATCACATTTAACATTACGTTAATATGAAAAAAGTAGTCATATATAAAGCAAATCACATTAAGCGAGGTTTTTCTACAGTTCATTTATAAAATATTCACGTATTTTATTACGATTCGTATAAATATTGATATGTACACAATATTGATGACAATGAACTTACCTATAGAATTTCACACTAAATGATGGATACCAAATATTTCTGCAACCGTGAACTACACAATTCACATTAAAATATCACTAAAACACACTTATTATTGTAGATAATTACGGAGAAAATTTCGAAGTGAACATTTATTTGACAACTATATTGACATCGAACTTAACGTTTTATAACAGTGTTGCCGAAGTATGTATTCGCAATTACCAATTAAATGAGGAAATTTTTTAAACTAAAATGTTAATAAGGATAAAAAACCTTAAGGATATCTTATTCAACAAGAATAATTCTGAAATGAAAATAGTACTTATATCATTATATAAGAAATGTTGGAAATATTTATATATACATGATTGAGACGACAATAACGGTATTGATATTTTTTTATGGGTAGGGAAATAATCCGTAAGCGTTGGCAACATAGGTTAAAGAGTGAGTGAGATAGAATACAACACAAAAGGTAATTTTTTTGTCTTCACAAAAATGTGTGTACCGCTCTCTCCATTAGATAATATTATAAACTTCTTGAGAATAGCGGAGGTGTGTCAAGCCAAAATCTCTTTAGAACGTAGCGTCGCTAAATGCGGGGGGTCGGGGGATGAAATATAACGATAGCTCCACCCCCCAATCAAAATCCATCTAGCGGTGAATGGCATTATTACAGCGTAACAGAGCTAAGTTGTCAATAATTTAGTTCGTCTTTTCACCCCTATGGCGTAACAAGCAATAGTGTTTTGTTCCAGACGATTCTATGTGCGTTAGTATGGTGGAACCACATTATTTATTATGCTACTGGCGCTTAGCCGTTTTTCAGCATATACATTACATAGGTGACACATACATACAGGAAAATTAAGGAATAAAACAAAATAAAAGAAGTTGTTAAAGTTGTTGATAAAAAATCTTTATTGATTAAAATTAATAATGATAATCTTACTAATATCTACTTCAGTATCCTGTGATAATATTATTAATGTGAAAGTTCATAAAAATATTTGGATATTTACATGTGTGTTAGAAGTAAACACAGAAACAACAAAACGGATTTAGATGAAATGGCACGCGAGTAGATCATGTCTTAGATAAACACATAGTCTACTTGTTATCCCAGTAATTTAGCCCCATGGAAGTAATGCATATTTTTAATCTCTTCATAGGGACTTTTTTTTAGCGGAAGGCATTACACGCGTATGAAGCCGCAAGAAACACCTAGTATTATGATAAAAATGAATGTATTCCTTATTGGCCACTAAACAAACCGCATCATGCACATAAAAATCAAATTCAACCGAAACAATGCAACCTTTACGCCCAGGTTCCCGCCAAAGTCCGTAAAATATTATAGTTGCGATCAGAAATTGTTGGTTGTCAATTTAAAAAAAAACTAAAATACTCTTTTAAATTTAATTTGATTTCTAAACGATGGGACGAATATTAAACGTTTGACATTCAAAACCAAAACAAGAAGAATAAAACTCCACTTTTAATGATATTTTAACTTGTAAATATAATTGATTTCTAAACGACGGGCGAACATCAAATGTTTGAGAGGTAGGAATATTTTCTAAGGAAAAGCGAAATTATTGTTTTTACTATATTCCAACCATTTTTTTTTATGTTTTCGAATATTTTGTTGGCGTCCAGTTGTTGCGCCTAATCATAACACGTATTCATGCATTTCTAATGTCTGTATTTACAGCATCGGTAGTAATAAGTCACTTTCTCCGCAAAAAACAAAAAAAAAATGGGGAATCTAAAATGATAACAAATAAATCAATAACACGAAAAAAACTTACAAATACAACGAAATTAATAAAAATAATATCGACGCTTGAAAGGCAATCATATCTAAGCGATATTCAGCAATTTTTTTCAGTAGAGCGTTTTAAAGTTTTGATTTTGACAAAAAAAAAACATAACTAAACTATTCTCTGCACAAAAATAATTGTAACTGTTTTAGGAACTTCTTAATGTTTGACATTTTTTGACTTAAATCAACAGCCTTGACGATTATAAATTAAAAAGTTACCGTCGCTTAGTTAAAAATTACCTTAATTTACAAACATGTAAAATCATCTAAATGGATAATTTTATGGATACCGTAACAAGTAAATTTAAAGAAATATCAAATATTTAAAAATGCGCAGTTGGTAAGAATCGTATAAGGATAACTAAATATATTAATAAAATCAATTAAAAATATCTATAGCTAAATTATTGGGTCGCACGAATGTAGAAAAACATAAATACGTGCCCAATATTGTAAATATTGTTATTCCCACCAACATTAAACTATTTAATAAGCAGCAAACTTTAATGAAAATCAAATTTTATTGTTAGATAAACATACATACATCCAAAATATGGCATATTGATATAGAATTTGATAATAGTTAACAAATTCGCTGGAAGGAGGTTCTCGCCTCAAGCAGAACTAGAAAACAATAATATTATCACTAGCTTTTGCCCGCGGCTCCGCCCGCTTTAAAAAAGTTTTTCCGGGATAAAAGTCCCGGTTTATATTTTCCCGGGTAAAAAGTAGCCTATGTGTTAATCCGGGACATGATCTACCCGTGTGCCAAATTTCATCGAAATCCGTACAGTAGTTTTTGCGTGAAAGAGGAACAAACATCCTTACATCCAAACATCTAAACATCCAAACATCCATACATTCTTACAAACTTTCGCCTTTATAATATTAGTAGGATTTATTCATTGTGTTGGAAACTCGTAATTTTCACTCAAATTTTATTTTTGCTGAAAGCACACACATACAAACTCACGCCTTTATCCCATACGGGTAGTCAGAGACTATGGAGCACCACATTCTACGATTTTGACATACGTTTTCCACCAAAGATTTTCATAGTACTTTGCAAACACGAGAAAGAAAGTGGGACGATGTAAAAGAGGCCATGGAATATAAGAAAAATACATGGCTAGATGAGAATAGCCAACGACACTTTCAAAATACTAGGTTCGCAAGCGGGTGTATTTTCTTTATTGCGAACAGGTGAATATCTCTTAACAATAAGTATAACCACCTGAACATACCCGGTAATATTAACTATGCGACATCATTGAAGTTAAAGGTTGACAAGTAAAAATATCTAAGCATAAAAAATAGAACTTGTATTATTCAGGTAAAATTATCTAACCGATTACTCTCTTTTTATTTCGTTTTATGTAAAGTTGTATATATGTACTATTAACAATATATTTTATTAAGCTGAAAATATCTTAGCACATCAATATGGTGAGTATGGGTCCAGGCAAATATATATCTACGCCAATGCTATAATTTTGTTGTGTAGGTAATAAACAATTAATTAAAGAGTGAGCATTGTTTTTATTTCAAGTAAACATATATTAATGCAAAACAGTAATATCACGATTTCAAGTAAAACACGATAAGTTCAAAATCAATTTCCGTAAGTGTACCAACTACTATAAATCCGAAAAGTCGTAAATTTTTTGTCGGTAAATGAGAAAAAAAAATGTGAAATTTACCGGAATCATCTAATATCTAACCGCCAAAAAAATTGTCCTAGAGCTACGAAACCCGGATCAATCGACGCAGAAAAAATTGGCGATTTCAAATATGTATATAACTCATTTTCGGTATATCTGTCGTTTAGATATTATTGCCTTTCAAGCGTCGAATTATATTCGATGTTGGATGTCGCTGGCATGACGCACATATTTTTCGCGATCCGTTATTTCCGAATACTTACCCACAGATGTCACTACATTTTTTAATATATTTTTTCACATTTCCTGTAACTAAATAATAAATGATTGAATAATGAATATATTTAGAGGCAAAATTAACTAAGTTTACTTATTTCTGCCGAAAAATTATTGTAATATGCGTTTATAATGTTAAAATCAAGATATCGGTGAGAAATATGTAGAATGCAACTTTTCGACGATAGATGTCTCTTGGTAATGCAACAAGAAAATATGTTTCAAAATGCAAATAAACATAAATTTAAACGACTTACACATAAAATGTTATGCCATCTTGTTTGATTTTTGATCCTGAGCAACTTCTACTCTCATCAATATCACATTTCATGGTTAAAAGAATTTAATACGTATTTAAACGTCAGATGAGGCCGAACCGAACGCACTGACGATTCACTCAGAACTACGGTTTTAGGCCCCGCCTACTGTGACGTCATGGCCCAAATTGATGGTGACATGACCTATATGCCTTGCGGCACCTCCGCTATTCTTCTTTTCTTCATGACCAAACACTACTTTTTCAGTTTCTCGCGTATTTATTCACGCATATTAACTAGGGCTTTCATTTCGAGACTCTCGGTCTCGAAAATTTCGAGAGTCTCGACGATTTTTTTGTATTTTCGAGACTCGAGACTGCTGCTTCCAGTCTCGGGAAAAACGAGACTTTCGAAACTTGCATCAAATAATTATTATTATTGAAAAAATTACTAAACTATCAGGATCTTTTTAAATCCAGGTCAGTGGCGACACAGAAAAATTAAATTTTTGATAATCTGTCGGAAGTCGCAAGATAACCTTATTGAAACATATACGGGTGTTTATAATTAAGTTCATCATTGTTATGATAAATTGGGAAAAATCTCTTTTTGAAAATGGTAGCGATAGCCCCCAATACTCAAACTATTGCTAAATCCCCGCTAATTATGTTTTGGAAAGTTACGAAAATCCCAGGCCATGAGACAACCCAAAGCATTTATATAACATTATAATTAAGCATGTCGAAGGTCATGGAGTGCACATGTGCATGCTATCGCAACTCACGTAGGAGTCGGCTCTAGAGCAGAGTCTCTCTCTGCTTGAAGATGAGACTCGAATAAAATGTCAAATAAGCATGAAACACTACGCGGCACCCTCATACACTTTATTTATACGGTAGCGGGCCGCCGATCGCCAAACCGCCGTCTGCAGGCCCGCTTTAAAAGAGGCTGGAGATAGTCTCTTCTACGTCTATTACGAGAAGGGAGTCTTCACTTACTATAGCATGACATGTTTCGACCCCAAAAACCTGCGACGCGAGACCGTTAAAAATACAAAAAGTCCCGATACTTTGAGACACGATATGACCCAAACACTAATGCTAATCTATACGTACTTCTAGCGTAGAATTAGAAAGTTTTTTTTAAATGTGATTTACTTCATCAAAAATTATGAAACAAAATCCCCCGCTGAGCGTATATGCATGTCTTAACGCCAAATTACTCAAATACTACCGAACAGCTTTCGTTGAATTTTGGTATGAAGATAGTTGGACACTCTGGAAAGGCTACTTTTTATCCTGGTAAAGTTATTTCACGTGGTCGAAGCGGTGAGCAAAAGCTAGTTTGTAATAAAACCAAATCCTCGCTCTGAAAGTAATTATCCAGCGCTCTTTGTCTTTTACGTGACAACTATAAAAATTGAAAATTCGTATAAGTAATTGGTAATTTAACGTCCATGTGGGTTTATAACAGTGTGATATTTTATAAAGTACTTTATTGATATATCTTGTATTGACTGCCTAAAAAGTCAGTATGAGTCGTGGCCTACGAGTATAATGACTATTTTTGAAATAGTCTCGAAAGTCTCGTTTTTTTTCGAGACCGGACCAAGTCTCGTTTTTTGTTCCCGAGACTCGTAAATGCACCGAGACTGAAAGCCCTAATATTAACCACATAAAAATAAAATAAATTTAATATCAGTTTCCAAAAAAAATATATTATCTTTGCTCGGAAATGGTTTTGTTACAAGTGGAAACCAAAACTAACCCAATTAGTGCCAGTTTTGACCTCAAACTCCTGTTACAAGACGCTAAATCGCAGCCATAAAATGTAAACAAACTGATATATTGTGTTATTTTCGTGAATAATTTTTGAAAAACTTAATCAAGAACAAAAAAGAAATCTTATTAAAAACTCGAAGAGATTCTTAAAAGTACGACAAATAAGAAAAAGGACAACACGATCAAAACACCTCAGCGAAAAATCAATTAATCTTCTGCAAGAGATCCATTCCAAAAAAGAAAAATAACGTCGGTAAAGTTACTGAAATTAGCAAATCTTAACAAAGAGCCTGAGAAAAGATCGAAGACAAAGCAAAAGAGAAATTTTGGAAAACCCCATTAATCAACACTCAACAGGGAGGAATCAAAAAAGCACTTACAGAACTAAGAGAACAAGGCAAAGATTGGATACCAGAACTAATCCACTGGGGAAAAAAAGATCACATCTAGAAGTAATATCAAAGAGCACGCCACATCTTTCTATACTCATGTTTATGCTAACAGCATCAACAGGAATCCACGAATTGACCAAACCTTGACGCACATTTCCACAAAATTCACACCAAGTTACATCAAAGTTTTTGATATTGAAATAGTAGCAGTCAGAGTAATATTACTGTGGAGCTAACAAGCAAACTCCAGTTAAATGTTGGTAAGCTTCATAGCTTAAGCTTTAGCTGATCTTATGATCGGCTCAAAGTAAAGTGTGGTCCAGATAGATCAACAATTGCAATCTTTTGTATACGGGCCACAAAGATGTCTTAGTTATGTTGCCTCCAGTCCCTGGTGAATCCATGGACCTACAGGTGTCTAAAAATGTTATTAATATTAAAGTTTAATTTTTTATTATAAGTGTAGAGCTTATGTTATGAGAGTTGGAGCTCTCTGTAGGAGAGTTTAAATTACCAGCTAAGCTAAGGAACATATGTACTAAATACTGTATAATACTCGAACAAAATATATATGAAAACATTGTTCAGTTTAAATTAGGCACCGACTCCAAATATATGTGTATACTAAGTGAATACAAATTTTTATTTACTTTTTTAATTTGTAGTGGTTTTTAAGTTTGTTTATTTTTTGTTAGAAGTTTTTATTTATTGCTTGGTAGTTAATTATGAAATGATGTAAACAATACACCATAGATATACAATTGCAGCATTCGCGAGTCATCTGCTGTTATTGAAGAGTTCCATTATGTATCTCCGAATACCTTTTATCAGATCTTCCTAAATTATATTCTAAAACCTTCCCTAAAAAATATACATTTGAATGTCGAAAACCACATCTAAATCAGATCAGTAGTTTTTGAGAAACTCGCGACCATACAAATTTACATACATATACTTGTATGTATGTATGTTTTGTTGGGAAATATGCAGTCACACAGACGGGTGATCAGTAAGCCTTGCTGCTACTATTTCACCCTTAGTCCCAGTACTTACATACGGATCGAATAGAGAACCTCCTTTTTTGAAGTCGATTATTAAAAACATACCTACTTAATTTTTTTATGATTAATTAGGTTGTGGAAATAAAATGTGTTCAGAAGTCAGGAAAGGGAAGATTTTCGAGACACTGCTACTAAAGCGTATGATACCCATTATCAAACATAAAAATCTTATCCCAGACCACCAGTTCGGATTTCGCAGTAAACACCCTACTATTAAGCAAGTTCACAGACTCACCAAAATGACCATGTAATCCTTAGAAAAAAAAAACTTATTGAAACGGAGTTTTCCTTGACATATCACAGGCATTTGATCGCATGTGGCATGAAGGATTGCTTTATAAATTGAAACCGACTCTACCAAACTACATATACCAGGTTGTAAAGTCATTTATCCAACATAGACACTTTCTTGTGCAGTATGGTGAAGAACTATCAGACCTATGCTCTATAAACGCTGGAGTCCCTCAAGGTAGTGTACTGGGTTATTACATTAGCTAAACATTTTTATGAGCCTAATATACTGTTAAATGATACAATAACTGAACTAAATAATTATTATGATGGCTGGCATAAAATTTTTACCGATGGGTCAAAAAGTGTTCATGGATTAGGAGCTGGTTACTATGATCAAAGCTTTTCTTATAGAGCTGGCTTTAAAGTAAATTTAAGTAATATATCCATTATGACGTTGGAGCTCATTGCAATTTTACAATCTCTTTTTTACCTAGTAACAATAAACTGTAATAAAGTAGTTATTTTTACTGATAGCAAAAGCGCCTTGCAACATGTGGCTCGATGCGCCTCTGGTTTCAGAGGACATTCGATAGCCTACAACATTTTAAAACTTATTATTTCTTTGATTAAAAGTGGTATAGAGGTGAAGTTGCAATGGGTGTGTTGCAAATGCTCATATCGGACTAAAGGGGAATGAGGAGGCTGACCAAATTTCTAAACTAGCTGCAAAGGAGGGAGCTGAGTTAAATTTTTTGCCGGATTATACAGAGTACATTCCAAAATTTAAATCAAAATGTTTTGACAATTAGAAAGATTATTTCGAAGGTAAGTCTAAAGAAAAAGGAATATGGTACAAATCGATACAATGTGAGCCTCCTCGTATACCTTGGTTTAGTGGTATTGGACTAAAAAGCGGGTACATTAAGTTGGCTTTTAGACTGCGCTCTGGTCACTATCCATCGGCAAAGTTTCGGCATAGTAGGGGACTGGGGAAGTCAGATACACCTAATTGTAGTTCTTGTAACAAAATTGAAGACGTTCAACATTTGCTGATGGATTGTGTGAAAAAGAAATCAAAAAGAGATCAATTAATTAGGGATTTTAAAATAAATATATTAGATATTGGAATAGTCCAAACTATTTTAGCAAAACCACATACAGAATTGGCAAAAAAATTGTGCCTCCTGGCAACTGATATTGATTAGTTTTTCAATTCACATGTGCAAAGAGCATTATAATACTACGGAAACACATGTGTAACCATAGCACTTAGTACATCACATTGTATATAGGTAATATCACGAATTAAAGATAGAATGGATAGAGTTTAGCATCAATTTACTAAGAAAACCAGTGTCGCCAAACTCACACATGCGTATATTCACAACTATCATCTTTTCATTATGATTGGCCAAAATCAGCAATAAACATAAAACGTGTAATACAAAATCATTTGCATTAAATTTAACCTTAATGCCATTCCATAAACTTCATATTTTAAAAATTCACATAAATTCATACGATATTATTCCTTCAGCCTGAATTTTGATTTTAATTCGATTTCATTCCACTACTCCACGCTAGATGGCATATAATGGTGATGGCATTCATAAGATCTCTATGGCTGTCGATTTAAGAAAAGTTATTGATTGACACCAAGTACGCTAAGCATGCGTTAATAGTGTTGCACCCATATGATACCTTTTTGTAAACCTATCGATGTTTTTTATTTTATGGCTAAAAATTATAAATAACATTAATTAATGAAATTGACTTATTACAAAAATATATAATATTATTTTGATAAGCGCCGGAAAAGATGTTGAAAATATCTTGAATAAAATTTTCACTCAGTAAATTAAAATTTATTTTTAGTATAGATTTTAAATTCTTAATTTAATATTTCAATACTGTAAACATGTATGTTAAATTACATAATATATTACCTACACAGTATTACAGTATAGCTAGTTTGCAATAAATTATAATGAGTATTTATACATATTATAGTAATTTCACTGCCGGAGTTAAATAGAGTAAAGTTTAAGGAAAATGTCAACCGGTAATAATACCAGCCCTGTATTATATAATGCTCACTGCTGAGTACGGGCCTCCTCTACTCTTGAGAGGGTTTAAGGCCTTAGTCCACCACGCTAGCCTAGTGCGGGTTGGCAGACTTCACACACCCTCGAAATTCTTATGGAGGATTCTCAGGTTAACAGGTTTCCTCACGATGTGTTCCTTCACCGTTATAGTGAACGATAATTGATAAATAATACACACGTAACTTAAAAGTCAGAGGCCTTGGGTTTCGAACCTCCGGACATTGTCTCGGTAGACTGTTCCATTCCCAACTAGGCTATCGTCCACTGTCAACCGGTAAGGGAAGAAAATATTTTTTAACGGTTGGCACAATTATGCCGGCCTAGTAGGCCGGACAAGACATTGAAGTTTGTTCCACAGTTTAATAGCACAATTACGAACTTCTTAACCTTTTGTTACGGGTTGAGATAGAAGAATACACTAAGCAATGGTTTAGCAAGCCAGCAGTCAGCACGTGCTTCACCTCAGGAAGTGTGAGGATGAGCAAAGGTTAAACTTGTATTCAGTTAAACTTTTTATATTTTTCTGTATAACATCGTTAGCTACATATGTATCTGCTACTATAACAGTAGGTTAAATAAAACAATACACACCTTTGAAATTGATATTATATTGATTTACTTATCGGCTAAACTTAGCTCAAGACAGAAATACAACAAAACCGGGTTCCGGCTAATAAGGTAAGTTCTCCCACCTTACCTTATTAGCCGGAACCCGGTTTTGTTACATACTTTTTTCGTAATTTAAATACTTTTGTTGTTTAATTTCGAAAAATACCTATAAGAGTGTGTCGTCGATCCTCTAATGCAGAGTCAGGAATCACTGAGGCTTCATGCAGCTGGGGAAGATATCCTACTCTCTGGTGATGCAGGCAGTTTTAACTCTACCCGCGATAGACAAAGTGAATGAAAATTGTGCCTGAGGTAAAACTCCCGGGAATGAATAGAGAACCCGCAAAATCGGCAGGCCGGCGAGTATTCTCCTGTCAACTTCCGCGAAGGATTCCTGATATGTTCATCGTGCACTAGAACAAAACGCTCTTCGCCGTCACGGGGTCACTGATACGTATAGGACGGCTAAGCGGCTACAGGGACAGCTGATCATAGCGAACACTCCGCGGGGCCCTTGGCCAAGCCTTCGTAATTTATGGGCACATACGAGCCGGTGACGAAATTACGTGCTCACACGCTTGGTGCTGCCGCTCAAGAGGTCGAAGAGATGTCGTTCACCGGTAGGGTTGCAATCCCAACCAGAGATGAACTGAAATTGATATAACCAAAATTATAACCAGACCACTCACAATTCTCAAATGTACGTTTTAAATAAAACTAATTTTATTACAAATACTGCACACGCAACCATAGTTTTAATACGTATGTAGCATTTATTATTGTATACAAACAAAACAAGCAGTTGGAAAACTGACAACACTACTCGCACTTGTTTTACAACACACGACTTGTAGGCCAAGGTACACAACCATACAGCCTTCAATCCGTTCATGTTTTACGAAAATAATTAGAGTATGGGGTTTGAAAGTTTTTATGCTACAACATAGCGCTTTAGTGAAAAATTGATAATTATCGATAACATTTTATCGACCATGCATGCACTAATTGAGTAGCGGTGACACTGTGAATTGGTGACAAATCATTCTAGAACAACTGATTTTCGTTTTCGAAAATTAACCTTATGATGAAAGAAATAAGAAACACTTTAAATTGTAATTTTTGTGCCATATTTGACATAGAAAATCAATATACATTTTTCAGCTAAATAAGCAATAAACCAGAAAATATTACTTACCGACGGTATGAAATACCTCTGTGGGACAAATTTTTGCTATAGCTATGATTTCTGCATTCCAGAATAGCACAATAGGGCATTTTAATATTTTTAACTATTTTTTCTAGTTATTAAAGCTTTGACAATGCGTAATGACGACTGAGACCGCTCAAACGGGAGTTAGTGCTGCCTTGCTAACTAGAGGGTGAAAGGTTACGCCCACATTATAGTTCTATCTCTATCTCTGTTCTGTGGGTAATATATTACACCTATTGTGCTTGTCAAGAAGTTTATAATATAACTACTGGAGACCGCAGTACACACATTTTTTTGAAGACAAAAAAATTACCTTTTGTTTTGTCTTCTATCTCACTCACTCTTTAACCTATGTTGCCAAAGCTTACGGATTATTTCCCCACCCATAAAAAATATCAATACCGTTATTGTCGTCTCAATCATTTATATATAAATATTTCCAACATATCTTACATAATGATATAAGTACTATTTTCATTTCAGAATTATTCTTGTTGAATAAGATATCCTTAAGGTTTTTTATCCTTATTAACATTTTAGTTAAACAAAATTTCCTCATTTAATTGGTAATTGCGAATACATATTTCGGCAACACTGTTATAAAACGTTAAGTTCGATGTCAAAATAGTTGTCAAATAAATGTTCACTTCGAAATTTTCTCTGTAATTATCTATAATACATACATACATATACACTCACGCCTGTTATCCCCGAAGGGGTAGGCAGAGGCGCAACTAGTGCTCCCACTTTTCGCCGACATTCCGTCCCATGATGTGATAGGGGGCGAGCCTATCGCCATATCGGGCACAAATTCCAGACTCCGGACTGATACTGAATAGAAAAACTCAATATCACTTTGCCCGACCCGGGGATCGAACCCGAGACCTCAGCTTTGCAGTCGTACTGTAATACAACTACGCCACCGAGGCAGTCTTATTATCTATAATAATAAGTGTGTTTTAGTGATATTTTAATGTGAATTGTGTAGTTCATGGTTGCAGAAATATTTGGCATCCATCATTTAATGTGAAATTCTACAGGTAAGTTCATTGTAATCAATATTGTGTAAATATTATAATTTTATCAATATTTATACGAAATGTAATAAAATACGTGAATATTTTATAAATGAACTGTAGAAAAATATCGCTTAATGTGATTTGCTTTATATATGACTACTTTTTTCATATTAACGTAATGTTAAATGTGATTTTTTGTATTGTAAATAGTGTATATAAACAAGAGGCTAGGGTGACCATGGTGTAAGCTTTGGTGGACCGGTTTGACAATGGTGCTAGAGTATTTGTAATACTAGCCGCCTTACTAATGAATATTATAAAGCTTATTAATCTTTAAATAATCATCGTAAATAAAAACTGAGGATCAACAGTTACAATCGAGTTCTCAGTGTATCCAGCATTGATTAATTGAAACTTTTATTTAAAATAAAATCGAGTTTGTATTTCTCTTTACAGATTTCTTAAAGATCTAGATAAGCAAAAACGTGGTTAAATATAAATACCATTAAAAGGTCAATTTGATGTCTGCAAGAATTACTAGTCAACATTTAAAGACAGAAGATTATGATTCTGAATGTGATAATGTGTCTTCTACTTCTCGGAATATGGCAGTAGATGTCAAAAATAATTATTTATTACCAGAAACTCATGCTGTAAGTATATTATTTTTTATCATTTCACTGGTATAATTATGATCCACTTAGACTTTATTATTTACTAGCTTTTGCCCGCGGCTCCGCCCGCGTGAATGTGTTTTTCCGGGATAAAAGTCTTTGTTTATATTTTACTGGGATGAAAAGTAGCCTATGTGCTAATCCAGGACATGATCTACCCGTGTGCCATATTTCATCGAAATCCGTTCAGTAGTTTTTGCATGAAAAAAACATCCATACATCCAGACATTCTTACAAACTTTCGCCTTTATAATATAATAAGATTAGTAGGATAGGGCATTAAGCTTGCGACCCACCAAATTTTATAACGGCGGTACATTGGGTGATATCTGAGTGTACTAAATGGCACCTCTGCCTATGTCTAAAATGTATAGGTACTTAAATATATTATTATTGATTGATATTTACTTTTTACGTTACATGTCAGCGAAATGAATATGAACCACCATTGAAACGTCAAGACTTGAAAGATTTCAATATATCAGTTAATGTGAAGACATCCAGTGAAATAAGTTTAAAGAAATAAAAGAAAGTATTGCAGCAGAAGATGAAGAGATAAAAGAAGAAAATTAATTACAAGTTATTTCTTATTAAAGTTGTTCATAATTATACAGTCTGAAATTGAAAATATTTTGCAGTGAAATTTTGCTAATATTTGAGATTTTTTTAAAAAGTATATTCCAAGTAGCAAGCAAAGAAAAATTACATATAGTGATAACATAAAGACTTTTGCTTTAACATTACACTTTTAGTCGCCGAAAACATTTTTGTTTTATAAATTCAAAGATATATTTGCCGAAAGAGAGCACATTATGGTGATCTTTAGCAATCTTTAATTGTTTTGTTGGCTTCTTCACAGAAGTTTTAGAATATTAAAAATAAATTTAAGGACGAAACCTCACCCGCAGAATGTAGCGTTAATTTTTGATTCCATGGCTCTCAAACAAGAATTTATTTAGTATTGTAATTTGTAAAACATCCACGTGTTTATTACTTTTGCTATAAATATCTACACAACTTTGTTTACAATCAACTTACCTATGGAATTTCACACTAGATGTTTGATTGCAAATAATTCTGCAACCATGAATTACACAACTCATAGTAGAATATCTCTAAAACACAATATGTATTATTATGGATAATTACAGAAAAAAAGTTCGCAGAATACTCGCAAAAATTGTAAAAAATAGATATTTAGATAGATAAAATAGATATTCGTAATATTTCAAAATTACTTACTGAAAATTAGGTTATTAACTTCCTAAATGTGTATTATTTTTTTATGTATGATTGTTTACTTTTATGAGTATGTTTTTTATTTATTTTTTATTATATTTAAATTCAACAATAACTGTAGTTTTCATTTTTAAATATCCCAATGTTTTTCTGTCTAACCTTACAGTCTCCATATTTGGTTATAAAGGCCGGCAAACAACGTGAACATATCCAGTCGCGGGGGAAAGTAAAACATATACAATGTGAGGCTGTATGCCGAGCAAAAAAAAAGCACGCGAGGCCCCGTGCGAAGCAAATAAATTTTTTTAACAGCTTTGTAAGTAAGGTGCCAAAAAACGGGCCCCCAAGGAGCTGCAAGATGCCCCTGTAACTGCGAGGCCCCAGGCGGTTGCCTGGTTCGCCCCCCTCCTCCAACGCCGCCACTGAATTCACCACCGCGTGGTGAGGTATTTTTTTATGTAAGTGGAACTAGTAGTTCCGAACTACACATACCAAAAAAGTATGTAAATATGCCAATTTTGTTTGGAATAAACTTTCTAACTCAAATTATATTTTTTAAATATCAACTATTACTAGCCGCTGTAGTTGGTTTTCATAATTAATTTAAACCGCATTACTTTATAGAGATAAAAATAAATATTATGGTGCGATATCATATTATTGCACACTCACACACTCACGCCTCTCATCCCCCGGGTAGACAGAGGCGCAATTAGTGCACCCACTTTTTGCCGTTATTCCGTTCCATGCTGTGATAGGGGGCGAGCCTATCGCCTTATCGTGTACAAATTCCAGACTCCGAGCTGATACTGAATGGAAAATAATCACTTTGCTCAACCCGACTAACCCGGGGATCGAACCCGAGATCTCAGCATTGCAGTCGTACCATAATACAACTACGCCACCGAGGCAGCCATATTATATCATATCATATTATTATGGACAGTTAATTATGTTACGTCCTGGTTTTGAAAATAAACCTTTGTCACTCTAAAGAGAGAGACAGCAGACAGTTGTGACGTCACATTTTATTCTTCAGTTTGTTGAACGGAATGAAAAATCCATATGGGTATAAAATTCTTGGTGCTTGTCTTAATATAAGCTCCGATGGGGTTGACATGTCCGCATGGATAAAAACCCCGAAATAAATTTAGATTAAAAAAAAAAAAAAATGACATCTCTACTTTTTTTATCGACGTTACGCGGCTAAATAGTCTACGCGTTCCTTAGAAAAAGGGTCGTGACAGACGGACGGACGGACAACAAAGTGATCCTGTAAGGGTTCCGTTTTTTCCTTTCGAGGTACGGAACCCTAAAAATCAAAAAGATCCCCATAAAAATTCCTTAAAATATTATGCCCCTCAAAACCCTCATCCCACTGATTCTCCCCCTAAAAGGCATGTTCAAAAACGGGCTTAGGGTCATTCGGGGCAACAGCACGCAGTGGGTAAAATTTCGCATGGTCAATATCTCGGAACCTACTGAGGGGCCTCAGACACTTTGTCGGCTAAACTAGGCGCGCGTCAGGGGCGATGTCAGAGCCATAAGCTATTTTACCAAGCCTCACTTATTTAGCGAAAAACGGCGATCAACGTGATTTTGTTGATTAGTTATCAACTATTTTGTGCTGGGAAAATTTTATGGATAGACGGTGCATCAGTTTACAACTGACCGTTGATTATGTTAAGTTTACATGATTATTATAGTATTTATTTTAGTTATTAATTCTGTCCTAAAAAATAATTGCATCTCAACTGACGTGTGATTGTTTAAAATATTCCCTGTTGGGTAAGAGTACGGGATTAAAAGTACGCACGCTGTTATAACTTCACTAGCTTTTGCCCGTGGCTTCGCCCGCGTGAGTGAGTTTTTCCGGGATAAAAGTCCCGCTTTATATTTTCCCGGGATAAGAAGTAGCCTATGTGTTAATCCAAGACATGATCTACCCGTGTGCCAAATTTCATCAAATCCGTTCAGTACTTTTTGCGTGAAAGAGGAACAAACATTCAGACATCCATACATTCTTACAAACTTTCGCCTTTATAATATTAGTAGGATTATATAAGTAACATTTCATTAACTTCATTACAATGATAAGTAACATTTTTTTTATGGTATCGAATGACGAGACGAGCTTGCCTTTCACCTGATGGTAATCAATACGACCACCCATAAACAGTAGAAACACCATCCAGCACCTTGGGTTACAAAATACTGTGTGGCATTCCACTGCGCTCGTCATCCTGAGACATAAGATGTTAAGTCTCATTATGTCCTGTAGTTACACTGGCTTCAATGCCCTTCAAACCGAAACACAACAGTGCATGCACACTGCTGCTTGACGGTAGAAATAAACATTGCGGTGGTACCCACTTAATAGGTCTAAACGCGAATTGCAGTGAGACCCAAACTAGGTGTTTAGACCTGTATTTTGGGTTTTATGGGTACGGAGTAACAGAGAAATATTTACGAACAAATAATTTACTATTAAGGTGAAGAAGTACGACAGCGTTATAATAATAATATGCATACATAGTTTTTTACTTTAAGATTTATTAGTATTTACTTTGTGATGAAAGCTAAAGCAATTGTGCAAGGTAAGCGTGTAGGTATGTATGTGCGCACGTGTGTGCACACGCGCGTGTATGTGTGTCTGTGTGTGTGTGAAATCGCATCCAGCGTGCAATCGGTCTTACTCTAGCAGCTTTTCAACATCGGTATATGAGAGTTGCAGTAACCATGTTTTACAGTTTTTTTTTACAAACAGAGATACTTTTTCCTTTTATGTCACAATAACTAATAATTTTATTATATATGTCGGAGCGGCGGGTATTTTGAAATAATAATCGTGCAAAAAACCATTCGAGATGTCAAATCGTTGGTATAAATAGGGCGCCTCGCATTTGAAAAGGGCCATTCCGCTCTGAGCAGCCGTCTCGGACGGACCTATTGTTTGACGGACCTGTTGAGCCGACTAGGATTACTGCAACCAGTGCTACATGTATTGATAATATTTTTACTAACTATAAAATACTATATAAGGCAGTAATTAACTCGATAGATTCTGACCACTGTGGTCAATTAATATCATTTATTTGTAATAATAAAAATATGGTTCAAGGGAAACATATTCATGTTATTCCTTGTAATATAAGCCGCATGAACCGTTTTAAAAGTAACATGATAAAATGTCTTCCTGAGTTGCCCTTTCAAAATGATCCAGACAAATTATATACTTCACTTTTTAACTTGACAAAATGTGAATTTAGTAAAATTTTTACTAGTAAGAAATTAGTGATTAGTGATAGACTTGTTTTTAATGAATGGGCAACCGCTGGTATCATTAAAAGTAGAAGCAAACTTTATAGATTGTATTCCGAAAGAGCTTATGACCAACGTCCCTCTTTTAGGGAATATGTGAAAAATTATTCCAAAATCTTTAAACGAGCCTGTTTCACTGCTAAGTCATTATATATAAAGAATAAAATTAAATCAGCTACAAATAAGATTCAGACCACCTGGAACATTATAAATAAAGAATCAGGTAGGCAAAAAGCACGCAGCCTTGATTTTAATATTAATATTAATCAAAAATATGTAACAGCAGACTTGGAAGTAGCAACCGCGTTTGAAAATTTTTTCACCGACATACCGTCAAAGACTACTCAACATCTTCAGTCTTCCTCCACGTCGGCTGAATTGCTACTTAAACGTAATGTACCTCGATGCGATATATTTTTTGAATTCAAACCTATTAATACGCGGGATATAGTAAAGACATTTAAATGTATTAATCAGAAAAAAACTGCTGATCTTTGGGGAATTTCAGTTAAAAATGTATCATCTGTTATTGATGTCATCGCACCCCATCTAGCAGCGGTATTTAACGGTTCTGTCGCATCGGGTGTGTTTCCTGATCTGATGAAACAAAGCAAGGTGATACCTCTCTTCAAGGCTGGTGATTTATCGGATCCTTCGAACTTCCGACCTGTTTCAATATTACCCACTCTAAGTAAGTTATTTGAAAAAATTATGTTAAATCAATTACTGACACATTTTGACGACAATAACCTACTTCATAGGAAGCAGTTCGGATTTACTAGGGATCGGTCCACCATTGATGCGGGGGTGGATCTCTTGGAAAATATTTTTAAGGCCTGGGAAGAGTCGCACGATGCTCTTGGCGTCTTCTGCGACTTGTCTAAGGCATTTGACTGTGTACATCATGATACTCTGCTCAGGAAACTACACCATTACGGCATTAAAAACACGGCTCTCAATCTTCTGACATCCTATTTGAGTAACAGGATTCAGAGGGTTGATATTAATGGAAAAATCTCACCCGGATCTGCGGTCACTATGGGAGTTCCACAGGGTTCAATTCTGGGACCATTTCTATTTCTTGTATATATTAATGACTTACCTTACCACGTAAGGGATAATCATGAGATTGTATTGTTCGCGGATGATACATCATTAATATTTAAAATTAAAAGAATGTTACAAAATTATGACGAAGTGAACGATGCTCTCTCTAAAATTGTGCATTGGTTTAATTTAAACAACTTGTTACTAAATGCTAAAAAAACTAAATGCATTAAATTTACTATGCCCAATGTAAGACAAGTAAAAACCAATATACAAATCAATGGGGAAGAGTTGAATCCTGATGCGTCAACTACTTTTCTGGGCATCACACTAGACGCGAGACTCCAGTGGGGACCGCATATAGCAAAATTGGCAGGTAGACTAAGTTCAGCGGCTTATGCAGTCAGAAAAATAAGACGTCTGACTGATATAGACACGGCAAGAATTGTTTATTTCAGTTACTTTCATAGTATTCTGTCGTACGGTATTCTTCTTTGGGGTAATGCTGCGGATATTAATACAGTATTCGTCTTGCAAAAGAGAGCTATTAGAGCTATCTATTGTCTCGGACCTCGTGTTTCTCTTAGAGAAAAATTCAAAGAGATAAACATTCTTACCGTATCATCGCAATACATATTTGCAAATCTTATGTATGTTCGAAAAAATATTGCAAATTTTGACCGAATATGCGATATTCACAATAAAAATACTAGGAATAAAAATAAACTTGTTGTACATGCTACTCGTCTCCATAAAATAAGCAATTCTTTTGTTGGTCAATGCGTACGCTTCTTCAATAAACTTCCAATGCATATTGTTAATCTTCCAATAAAAAAATTTAAAGCAACTGTCAAAGAACGACTTTACAAAAAAGGCTATTACACAATAGGAGATTATTTGGAAGATACAAATGCTTGGGATTAGGTTGCTCGCATTCACACATGTTTCATAATATGAATTTATATTGTTAAATGACATTTGTATTTAAATATGTGTTAAAAAAAAACAAGATGAAAAAAAATAACCACGCTGAGTTTCTTGGTGCTTCTTCTCAGGTCAGTGGGCTTTTCCGAAGCACTGGTAGAATCATATAGTTTAAAAAAAAATTTGTTAACAATGACGTGTAAAAGTGCCCCTAGGGGCCTAATTACATAATAAATGATTTGAGTTTGAGTTTGAGTTTGTTGTAGCGCTCGCTACAACTCGCATTGTTCCGCCCGAGTACCTGCTCGGTGCGATCCGCAGCGACCTCGCTGCAGCCAAGGCCAAACAGGTAGCAAAGGGGCAACCTTTTGCTAGTTTGTTAGCCTATTTTCGGGCCAAGCCGCGTCCTTTTCAGGACAGGGTTTAGCCCAATTTGTTTCTATCGACGTTTGGCCCCTTCAGGGTATTGGCTCGGCGGAAACCTAACGGTGCTAACAAGCCGAGTCGCGGCCCCGGCCACGCGCTGCGCCCCCTCAGGGCAAGGCAAAGCCGACGGGTACGGATCAGGAGGCTGTGGAGGCACACCGCAGTCTCTCCCGTACATCACCCTCCCAACCCTACCCTTTCCTTAATTCCATCCCGTGTATCGGTTGAGCGTGCGGCCCCCGGCCAATACCGCTTACGGTACACGGACTGATAGGAACCCTTTTTGCACAATAAGACTGGCAAAAGGGATACAAGCTTAGGGCACACCTATTTTTAAGTACATCCCCCTCGCCTATACCCGGCGAGGAGTGCCACACACGCACTCACCCCCGGGCACACCCACCCGGGGACTTAGTCACCGCGTACCTTATTCCGCGTTTCGCGATCCGCGACCGAGCGTTAGTGCGATAGCCGCCTGGTTTCTTGTGTGTTCTTTCCCAGGCGGAACGCACTCGGGTAGTGAACACACACGCGCCCCCCCTAAACATGAAGCCTATCGGCTTGGCATCAGCCGCTGACATGGCGGACCCCGACTACAGTGTAGTCTCGGTCTCGCAGTCGGAAATGATGACCATGGTGAGAGAAATGATCCGATCGGACCAAGGGTTCCGAAAGGCCATCATCTCCCTCGCCCAAGAGCTAGCGAAGGCGTCGAGCTCCTCGGAGTCATCCGAGGCCACGAGCGCATCCGTAGCGACCGAGACCTCGGGGGGCCCCGACGAGGCCGTCGTCGAAATGGAGACTACTACCACGGGGTCTCTCAAACGTCCTGTTCCTCCTTCCTCCGACGATTCCCAGGCGGAAACCTCGGCATCGGAACCCGATGACGAGAGCTTCACGACTGTGAAGCGTGGGAGGAAGAAGAAAAGGGCCGTTCCCCAAAACCCGGACAACACTGTCCCTACCCCCGCGCCTTCAGCGCCCAACACCTCGCAGACGAGCTTCGCGAATCCCGCGGACTCGTCGCCGCCACCATCCATCCCATCCACCTCCCAATCCCAGCCGCAAAAACCCAGGGGGCCTAAAAAACCACCGCGGGTTAATATGCAGCTCCCTCCCGGCAAAACAATGCAGGCCCTCTTCAATGAGCTGGAACGCCAGCAAATCTCTATCCCCACGAACTCGTGGAACGGGAGCCAGCAGCTCCTCTCCCTCCAACCCGGCTCTATCTCGGACCATAGAGCTCTTACCAAGTACCTCGATTCGAGGAATTATTACTATTATACTTTTGCTCTCCCGGATGAACGTCGTTTTCGCTACGTTATCCGTGGTATCCCGACCCAAATGTCGGCCAACGAGGTCAAAGAAGGCCTCCAGGCCAAAGGCATCAATGCCTTAGAGGTGCACCGTATGCACCGCCAATCCCGCGCTTCTCAGCCAGGCGCTGAATACGAGATGGTGTTAGCCATCCTTGAGACCCCCGCGGACGTCAAACGTCTCTACGAAATCCGCGATATTTCGGGGCTAGGCGGCTTCACCGTCGAGTCCCCCCACAAAAAAGGCCAAATAGGGCAGTGTCACAACTGCCAAAAGTACGGCCACAGCTCTCGTGGCTGCCGCCTCCCCGCCAGGTGCATTAAGTGCCTCGGCGAACACGGCACATCTGCGTGCCCGCGTCCCAAAGACCGTTCCCAGTGCACGGAGCCGCCTTCGTGCACTAACTGCCGCCAATCGGGCCACCCCGCTAACTACCGCGGATGCCCCAAAGCCCCCAAAAAGACCTTTAGAGCTCCTAAAGCTCCTAAGGCTCCCGCCCCTCAGGCTAATTTCAGACTGGCACCTACGCCAGTGCAAAACGCATGGTTCCCAACCACGCCCCGCATCGACCCACGTCTCCAGGCCCGTGGCGGAGTCATTCCCGCCACCCCGGCCCCAACCACCACCAAACCCACTCCTGCTCCCACTCCTATTCCTTCGGCCTCCACGGCTCCTGTCCCACAGGTGGCCAAGCCGAAAAAACCGGTGGCGACGACCTCCCCCGCTCCCCCTACATCATCCTCTGCGCTTAACGCAAAAGTCGAGTTCCTTCTGAACTCGCCTGAGCTGATGACTCTCACAGCTCAGATGGCCGACTGTGTGGCCCGTAGCTCTGCCCTTGACCGCCCCGACGTGGATCTGGTTAACGAAATCCTCCGCATCCAGACGCGGAGGTACCAGATCACCGTAGGCGTCCTTTTTTCGTCATCATAAATGGCGCAATCAATCTTAAATCCCTCCAAGCGGACCAAACCCCGCTCCCTCAGAGTGGGGTTTCTCAACATTAATGGTATTAGAGGCCAACGAGCCGAAATCTCTGATTTTGTCCGCGATAACAAATTAGACGTTTTCCTCATCCAGGAAACGTTTCTTAAACCAGCTCACCGCAATCCCAGCATCCCCAACTTCAATCTGGTACGTAACGATCGCACCAGTGGCCCTTTTGGAGGCACTCTCATATACTTTAAAAGGTCCCTACATTGCATACCCCTAGACCCACCTGATAACTTGAGGCACATTGAGGCTTCAGTCTGCAGGCTAGCCATGACAGGACATCCGCCGATCACCATCATATCGGCCTATCTCTCGCCTTTAAAGGAGCTTCACTCCAACGACTTGTCTACCCTATTTGCGATGGGGGATTCCGTCATTTTGGCGGGAGACCTCAACGCCAAGAACACTCTCTGGGGCTGTCACTACACCAACGTGAGAGGCACCGCGCTGGAGAGTTATCTTGAAACCATAGACATGAGTATATTGGTTCCTTCTGAACCAACCCACTATAGCGCAGTCAACCACCACCGACCCGACATACTCGACATAGCACTTGTAAGGAACGTAAGCCTTCGCGTGCGTTCCATGCAAGTGCTACAAGAGTTAGACTCTGACCACAGACCTGTGATCCTAGATTTAGCCCCCCAACACGGCCCAACAGACACAGGTCCTAACGTACCGATGAAGGTGAAAACGAATTGGCGCATCCTTGGCACCAAGCTCGCAGACACCTCATCCACAGATCTCTCCGCGATCCCGACCAACATCGTGACTCCTGAAGAAACGACTGGCGCGATACGCTCCTTCACCAACCACCTTCAAAACGTCTTGAGCGAAAGCTCCGAGAATGTGCCAGAGACTGTTCACAGTCACTGGCAAATTCCCGATGACGTTAGGTGGTGGGTGAGGTTGCGTAACGCTACGCTCAGAGCCTGCGCGACGAGTCCCATCCCGGAACGACGACATCTTGCGCGCTACCTCCAACGTGAGGTTAAGCGTCGCATAAAAGAGGTCGTCGATTCGAGATGGGAAACTCGCCTAGCCGAACTCGACCCGACACATCAGGCCTTCTGGCAGCTGTGTCGTTCCTTCAGGAGAAACGATGTGGCCTCCATGCCTCCGCTCAATCGTCCGAATCAACGCCCGGCGTTTGATGACGACGAGAAAGCGGAACTACTGGCCGACAGCCTGGAGTCTCAATGTTCCCTCACATCAATACCAGTAGACCACGATGATCTTGTTGCGGTTAACTCTTTCGTCAAAAGTAGGAACGCGGTCCGGCCACCGCCGATCTCTATTTCGCGACCGATAAACGAAAACGATAACATCAACGTCGACCCGGAAGTCGACCCGCCGCCGCCCGATCCCCTTGCACCGGTGACGATCGAAGAAGTCATCGCTCTGATCAAGGCACTCAAACGTAGGAAAGCCCCCGGGGGCGACAGGATCCCTACCCGTATGATTAAGATGCTTCCGGAGCATCTAGTTCAAATACTAACGTCCATATATAACGCCGCGTTTCAAAACTGTCTCTTCCCAGAGGTCTGGAAGGAGGCAGTTGTGATAGGTATCCACAAGCCGGGAAAACCCGCATCAGAACCGTCCTCTTATAGGCCTATCAGCCTGCTCAGTACGCTAGGCAAAATTTACGAGCGGATCGTCCTCGACCGCCTCAAAATAGTCGCCCACAACAATAATCTCATCCCTCCGGAACAGTTTGGTTTTCGTGCTAGGCACAGTTGCGTAAATCAGGTGCTCCGCATCACGGAGCACGTTTACGACAAATTCCAACGCGGCATGCCCACCGGTGCTCTTTTCTTCGATATTGAAAAAGCATTCGACAGGGTGTGGCACAACGGCTTGCTTTTCAAGCTGTACACGCTCAACGTGCCCACCCAGCTCGTGCACATCATACGAGATTTTTTGTCGAATCGCGGTTTCAAATATCGCGTGGAGGGAACTCTCTCTTCCCGACACACCATTACGGCCGGAGTCCCGCAAGGCTCTGCTTTTTCCCCCTTTCTTTTCTCGCTGTACACTAGCGATATCCCTCAACCTAAAAACGCCCATCTGGCGCTCTTCGCGGATGACACCGCAATCTACGCCTCACGTAGAGACCCCGACGATGTGGTGCGCACTTTGCAGGCCGCCGCCGACAAGCTCGGAGAGTGGTTCCGCAAATGGCGAATCACCGTCAACCCCACAAAGAGCCAGGCTATCCTGTTCACTTTGAAAAGGAAAGTCCATGTGCCTCACTACTCAGTCCGCATGTCCGACCAGGTTATCCCCTGGAAGGACAAAGCCAAATATTTAGGAGTGACCCTTGATCAGAGGTTGACCTTCATCCCACACGTAAATGCGGTACGCGCGCGAGCCGCATTCGCGATGAGTCAACTACATTGGCTCATAAATAGAAACAGTAAAATGTCCATCCGCAACAAGATTAGGATCTTTACCACGTGTATTAGGCCGATAATGACGTACGCGTCGCCCGTGTTCGCCCATATACCGCCTGCTCGTCTTAAGCGTATGCAGGTGTTACAAAACAAATTTCTTAGACACGCTCTTGGTGCCCCGTGGTACGTTCGCAATCGCAACCTCCACGTGGACACCAACATGCCGACCATCTGGCATTTTATGCAAACGACCAGCAAACGCTATTTCGATTGGGCGGTAAAACACCCAAATACGTTAGTCCGCAAAGCGTCGATCTACACTCCATTCGACCGCGCCAAATGGAGACGGCCGCGTTCCGTATTAACCGATCCAGAGGACGAAATCACTCTGGCCATCCGCCGTAAGAACGAGTTCTTGAAACTCCAACACTCCACAAGACCGCAGTTCCGTCCTCGCCGTCGAGGACCTCGCCGCGCTCCCCGTCGCCCCCCCGACCCCCCTAACAGTTCCGGCCCGCGTGCCGACGAAATAAACGAATAGGATTAGGTTAAACACCAATCTTCCCCACTAATCGTTGATGTCTCATCCTCTCCCAGTGGCCGTCCTGAGCCGAGGTTCGTAACCCGTTAGTGGGTTGCCCTCAGCATGGTCACCTAAATTAAAGGGTTGCGAGCGCCTTCTGCGTTCACCCTAAAGTCCGGTGTGGCCAGAAAAGCCGACTCACGTCAGGCTACTGGCCGATAGGTCCGCGTTAAAAAAAAAAAAAAAAAAAAATTGAAAAGGGCAGTCTCTTGTGAGCCTTTCAACTGTGCGGAGCTCCGAAAATAAGTTTGGAACATCCAGAAATAAAGGATGAACAACAATTTGGAATTTTACTCTCACATCATGGGTTATGATGATGAGGTGGAACCCTGTGACGTCGGCAGAGCCTCTTTTTAAAGAGTTCTAGAACTTCTGATCCGTCATATACATTAGTCAATGAAAAACTCGGACAACGTCTAGCTAACTGGGACTTCGTAATTTTTTGTGGGGTTCTGTACGTTCATCTAGTTATCAATTCCCCATAGTCAGGACGTATGATTTTTTATGATTTTAATTATTTTGTATTTAGGCTACCAAAACATAATTTTCATCAAGTCCATAAAAATTGCTAAAAATATATCTGACTATAAAATGTTTATTAAGAATAACAACATAGATTTCAGCATTTTTACCACATTTTCACAAAAAAACAAGTGTTTTATTTTTCTCCAAAGCTCGTTTTTAACCATAAGAAAAGACAACCAAAAATATCATATAAAACAAGGCTGTATATGCTTGAACCCTTTGCCTTCCCTATGAGGGAAAATTATAAAAAAAAAATACTCTAGTAATTAGTAGTGGAGTGAGTTTTGGCGGGAACGTAGAAGTGTCATGAGGTGCTCTTGTTTTAATTCATTATTTTGGTGATACTTAGTGTTATATTGCATAATTATGGTGGTATATTATCCAATATAGTTCTATTAAAGTGCTCAAATGAAGTGAATTGAAATAACTGTGCCAATCAAGTGTTTTTCCGTTGCCGCCAAAACTCCTTGATAAAGTCTTGGTAAGGTAGCCACTGCTTTACTACGACATAGTACGTAGGAAAAAAAAAAAAAGTCAACCAAAAATATTACTTAAGACGAGGCTGTATGGGCTCGAACCCTTTGCCTTCCCTAAAGGGAAAATTATAAAAAAAAAAAAAAAATAGTAGTGGAGTTTTGGCGGGAACTTGGAAGTGTCATGAGTTGCTCTTGTTTTAATTCATTATTTTTGGTGATACTTAGTGTATTATTGCATAATTATGGTGGTATATTAAACAAATTACCAAATATTTTATGAGATCTACTATTGATATCACTTATTATGTAAAATTCAATTCATAAAATATGTCAACTAAATCATAACCTCAAAATCTTTAAAGTGAAAAATCTTTAGTTTTAGACTTCTTTCACTAATAATCTTGATACAAAATTGTTTAAGCATTGCTGCTGAATTGTAAAATTTTTTTTTACTTCTAAATGCTTCACATTTACATCAACTAAAATCATGTATGGAGACCTGTCATTGTCCTTTACGTTTTTAAATAAGTTAGTTATACTTACATGGAGAGGTCTAAAATACCTTTTAAGTTAGAACCTGGTTAGATTTTGAGGCCCAGCACACATACAAAAAGCGGATATCTCCTTTAGGGGGAAAATCTCTAAATGGAAACCTTATAAAAAATGACAATTGACATTTATTGCATTGAATGACGAGACAAGCATGCCGTTCGCCTGATGGTAAGCGATACGTCCACCCATAAACAGCAGCAATACCATCCATCACTTTGAGTTGCATTACAAAGTACTGTGTGGCATTCCACTGCACTCCTCATCCTGAGACATAAGGTTAACCGCACACACATAATAATATTATCAATAAAGTGCATATTGTCAGTTATATTGTGTGTGTGCGACCCGTATTACGGTATTGTTCAATATTATTGTAAATTTCCTGAAAGAGTCTCGCTTCTAAGTTAAGCCTCTAATTTTAGCACTAACCTTGATCTTCAGTGACCGGATGCCGTCCGTTGAGGATTGCATCCCTGGTCTGCACGTACAGCAAGTTCAGCTGCACAGGGTCGCGCGAGTCCACGTTGCGGTCTGAGTAGAACAGCCTTCGCTTCAGGAGTAGCGTCTCTGCCGGGTCCACGGCCGCCTCGCGCAATGTTTTGTGGTGGTCGAGCCAGAGTACTGGTGACAATAAGTAATTTTATGAACTACTAGCTTTTGCCCGCAGCACTACCCGCGTTAAAAAGTTTTTCCGGGATAAAAGTCCTGCTTTATATTTTCCCGAGATAAAAAGTAGCCTACACGTTAATCCAGGACATGATCTACTCGTGTGCCGAATCCGTTCAGTAGTTTTGCGTGAAAGAGTAACAAACATACATACATCCATACATCCTTAAAAACTTTCGCGTTTATAATATTAGTAGGATTAAATACAAATAACTTGTTATCACTAAAACTTGCTATCAATACCTACGTTTTATTCTCTCAACCAATCCCAATACAACGAAACGGAGTCGTGACGTGTTTTTTCGTCGTGGCACATTCTGAGCCCACAGGACAACTTATTTTTAACTCTCCAGTAATTCTCTTTTCTTTACAAATGTAGCATAACTCACCGTTGTCATCAGTTTTGAGTATCTTGCTGAGCTGTTCCAGCTGCTGGTCCCTCTCTCGCGGCGGGCCCTTGTTCTTGGTCAGGTTGGCGGTGTTGGCCGCCGCCTTTAGCTCTTTGTCGTCAGACGATTCTGCTTCCTCGCGACACTATGCAAGCAAGATTAAAATATTAAGAGGCCTTATCTAAAATTTCGACTATTTCATTCATCTCTTCATCGTGATTATTTAAAAAATAAACTGATCTGATTAATTTATAATACATCATCGGAAAGACTATTTCAACACTAATGGAATAAACGAGCCAGACTTTTCACATCTATTTTTAATTATTTTCGCGTGCGCCTCCTTTTATATTCAAAACTAGCGGCCCCGACAGACGTTGTCCTGCCCTAAAAAGGAAATAAAATCCTAGAACCCGAGTCTAAACCATTCTGGAATCCACCTGAAGACACGCAATTTTCATTAAAATCGGTCCAGCCGTTTTTCCGCGCAATTTTCTTAATTTTTTCTTTCATAAGAACCTTCTCCTGACAATAATAAACACATAAAAAAAAAAAAGGAAATCGGTCCAGCCGTTCATGCGTGATGCCGTGACCAAGGAAAATAGGGATTCATTTTTATATAATAGATAAATAAATTGTCGCATTTATCTTGTAGGCGACTTTTTATACCAATAACCAGTCATTTTCGTTAGTTAGTTTCAAGCACAATTTTTGATTAAAAACGGCAACAAGTTTGAGTCTCCATACAACAAAATTTCTGAAACAGACATTAGAACTTGGGGGATAGATTGAAATTAAACCACCAGCGTAATGATTTTCTACCATCAAACACCGTCATGCAATGTTGCGGCCTGGTATAGAGGTCACAAAAACCCTAGTGTTAGCGTATTGCACTCAAAGTTTGTATGGTTTTGCTATTATTTATGGACATTAATTGCAATCAGGCGAGCGGCGTGCTCGGCTACTCATCTATACCAATATTATAAAGCTGAAGAGTTTGTTTGTTTGAACGCGCTAATCTCAGGAACTACTGGTTCGAATTAAAAAAAAAAATTGTGTTGAATAGACCATTTATCGAGGAAGGCTTTAGGCTATTTAACATTACGATGCAACTATTAGGGGCGAAGAAATAATGGAAAATGTGAAAAAAAACGGGGAAAATTATTCATCCTTGAGGGCTTCCATTGCGTGCGCTGCGAAAACGGTTCAAAATACCAAAAATATATGTATGAAAGAATTATTCCTCTTGAAATGATCTAAAAAAATGTCCGCGACAGTATATGTCTATCTTTTAAGATTAACTCAATAGAACCGTTTTTATGGTAATCAAATTTGGTCGAAATTAATGCATTATTTGTTAAGAGTTGTATCAACGTCATAATATTAATCTGTATCTAAATAAATGTGTTGGATAGAGTGATTCAACGGGAAGGTTTTTATGTACTTTTAGCCCGGAAAAACTTATTAACGCGGGTGAAGCCGTGGGCAAAAGCTAGTTCAGTTATAAAATAAAACACTGAGGAATATAAATAGCTATCTCACCAATCCATACTCGTCGTGGTTGATGATGCCGAGTCGCGTGCAGATGTCTAACATCAGGTTCGCGATAGTCTTCGACTGGTCCACCAGCATGGTCTTCACCGTACCTGCGATCAAGAACATCCGACATTATAAGATGTTAGGCAAGAATACAATTAATTAATGTATTTATATTTCTCGAACAGGGCTTGTGAACGCACTCCTTACCATTTACAATTTTGGTAGACAAGCTCTATGATTGTACCCGCGTATGCTCGTGTAGACCCTTCGCAGGATAAAATGACTGTAGGGCAACTTTTTCTAAGTAAAAACTAGCCTCTATGCGAATCTAGGATTTGGTCAATCACCAATATTATTCAGAGATTTGAATGCATAAACTTGTAACCAATTCAAACTCTTTGTGATATCAATCTGATAAGATGAAAACAGTCATAAACATGCAAATTCTAAACACATTTGAGATCAATATGGTCTTATCGTGAGCTAAAAAAGTCCCCCGAAATAGGGGTTCCTAAGGCCCTGACGTAGACATATCAAGATCCTCACCGTCTAACATTCGCACTCTGAGATTCCTGTTCTTGCAGATATAGTCGAGCGCGTCACCATCTCGCAGCATGTAGTAGTCCAGGGTGCGCTGCCGCTCGAGCCACACGCCCGCCAGCGTGTCATCCACCGAGCGCAGGAACAGCCCATAGTCTGTATATAAACGGGCGATTTAAAAAAACGAACGTAACCGCCATCTTGAAAAATCGACTAATCAGAATAAAGATTGTTTGACATTGCAGAAACTTATTTTGATTGGTCCATCCTTTTGATTTAAAATATGAGATCATTTATTGATTTCGGTTTTTGGAACTATGAATTAAAACCAGGCATTCAGTATTTTTATTATGCAGCAGCGCCACAACTACACGAACAGTAGCAACACCACTCAGAACGTCGAATACAAGTATAGTCAGCTACAAAAGTAACTGAACAAATTCAAAACGCTTCTACGTATTTTCTTCAATCGAAATATTGTTTTATATTTATAAAAAATAAAGTAAACACATTGAAGTTTATTATAGCGCAGAAAAGACGATTGTTGTTAAAGAACAAAAAAGTTTAAAGGCGAATTAAAATTATGAATTCGTTCAGCTACTTTTGAAGCTGACTGTACAAGTCTGCGTGTGAGTGGAGAGAAGCAGTGAATTGCGCTGCTCACTATGAGATATTAGTGCCTAGTTAAATCTCATAATACCCAGTAATTGCATCCAGTGTGCTGCCTTCAAACTGGAACACTTGCACAATGTTGCGTGTAGGGAAAACAAGTAGTTGTCGTCCGAGGAATCGAACCCCAGGCTACCCTATCTATACCATACCTATTCTCAAAAAAAGCTGCACAAATTATTCTCAGTATACTTGACCTTTCCCTCCCTCGACGATGACCTTCTCCTTGACGATGTCGTACGCCTTGGCGACGGTGTCGGTGGTGTCGAACTTCACCTTCCTGGTCACCGCGCCTTCGTCCAGGACTATCTTCAGCGATATCGGCGCCATGTTCCCCTGGCTGACATGGTATTTCAATATTTTATTATTTTTTCAGTTATGGCGAACGAGCTAGTAAGTCCCTTGATGGTGTTTGCAAAATGTTTTGATCAAGTGGACTACTTACTTGATGGTAATTGGTATTTGGTACCATACCACACCATATATTGTGATTAGGGCTTTCAGTCTCGGTGCATTTACGAGTCTCGGGAACAAAAAACGAGACTTGGTCCGGTCTCGAAAAAAAACGAGACTTTCGAGACTATTTCAAAAATAGTCATTACACTCGTAGGCCACGACTCATAGACTTTTTAGGCAGTCAATACAATACAATAAAGTAAATCACACTGTTATAAACCCATATGGACGTTAAATTACCAATTACTTATACGAATTTTCAATTTTTATAGTTGTCATGTAAAAGACAAAGAGCGCTGGATAATTACTTTCAGAGAGAGGATTTGATTTTATTACAAACTAGCTTTTGCTTACCGCTTCGACCACGTGAAATAACTTTACCAGGATAAAAGTAGCCTATAGCCTTTCCAGAGTGTCCAACTATCTTCATACCAAAATTCAACGAAGGCTGTTCGGTAGTATTTGAGTAATTTGGCGTAAGACATACATACAGACTAAGCGGGGGATTTTGTTTTATAATTTTTAATGAAGTAAATCACATTAAAAAAATCTCTTATTCTAAGCTAGAAGTACGTATAGATTATCATTAGTGTTTGGGTCATCTCGTGTCTCAAAGTATCGGGACTTTTCCAAACATGTCACGCTATAGTATGTGAAGACTCCCTTCTCGTAATAGACGTAGAAGAGACTATCTCCAGCCTCTTTTAAAGCGGGCCTGCATATAGCGGTTGGGCGATCGGCGACCCGCTACCGTATAAATAAAGTGTATGAGGGTGCCGCGTAGTGTTTCATGCTTATTTGACATTCTATTCGAGTCTCATCTTCAAACAGCGAGAGACTCTGCTCTAGAGCCGACTCCTACGTGAATTGCGATAGCATGCACATGTGCACTCCGTGACCTTCGATATGCTTAATTATAATGTTATATAAATGCTTTGGGTTATCTCATGGCCTGGGATTTTGTATCTTTCCAAACCATAATTAGCAGGGATTTAGCAATAGTTTGAGTATTTCCCCCTATCGCTACCATTTTCAAAAAGTGATCTTTCCCAATTTATCATAACATTGATGAACTTCATTATAAACACCCGTATATGTTTCAATAAGGTTATCTTGCGACTTCCGACAGATTATAAAAAAAAATAAATTTCTGTGTCACCACTGACCCGGATTTAAAAAGATCCTGATAGTTTAGTAATTTTTTCAATAATAATTATTATTTGATGCAAGTTTCGAAAGTCTCGTTTTTTCCCGAGACTGGAAGCAGCAGTCTCGAGTCTCGAAAATACAAAAAAATCGTCGAGACTCTCGAAATTTTCGAGACCGAGAGTCTCGAAATGAAAGCCCTAATTGTGATAATATTAAAATAATATTTAGTGTTTAACGCCATCTTGCGTGAATCATGTTAAGTGTGTTCGCTGTGATTGTAACCTTTGTTGTCTGTCACTTTTGTCTGGTTGTCTTTAACTAATTAAAATATATACGCTTTCTTATGTCCCAAGTGCCGATCAAACACGTTGTTTTATTACCATACCAGCCCTATATTTGATACCTATATACTGTCCCACTGCTGAACACGGGGCTCCTCAACTACTGAGAGGGTTTAGGCCTTAGTCCACCACGCTGGCCTATCGCGGGTTGGCACTTTACATTATTTTCCCGATTCAGAGAACTTCTCAAGTATGGAGGTTTCTCGATAGTTTTCCTTCACCGATAAAGCGGCGATAGCCTAGTTGGGAGTGGAACGGACTGCTGAGAGGAATGTCCGCAGGTGTAAAAGCCAAGGGCACACACCTGTGACTTTTCTAAAAAATTATGTGCGTATTCTTTGTGATTTATCGCTCGCTTTAACGGTGAATTTTAATTAATCTTCATTGCATTTTAGGTGCTTATTATAACAGATTATCGTAGACGCGGCCGAGGATAGGTACCACTTTAGCGGCGAAGGGATGTCGCCACTGTAGAGGTCTGGTGACGCCACGCCACTATGGTCTATTACTTATTATAAGTAGACACCTGTTTATTCTAGTACTACTAGAGAAATAGGTGAAAGATACCGTAAGTTCCGAATTCTAGGAGGGTATTAGATCACCGAGAAGCGTACAGTCTTAAATACGAATAAAACTGTGTAGCGTTAATTTAATAATAATAAAAATATTAAAAGATCTACAACTTTTGTCCACGCCCATATTTTTACAAATCTTAACTCAACTTACACTTATTTTGTACACTAAACATATGAAAAATAACCCATAATAACACGGTATAGATGCTTTATCATTGCCAAATATAGTAAGTACTTACCGTAAATTTCTACCTTTTTCACTTCACCTTTAAATACGTTAAGTTACCCCGAGCACTGAAATAACGAATGATATCATATTGTGGTGTAAAACGTCGATATAGTATTTTCCTCGTTCCATTATTATTAGAAATAAATAAACGTGAAAATGACGTACGGACATGTAACTAATACATTGACAGTATTATAAGTGATTCCTGGCGTATGGCTGTGTAGTCCAGGGTTCGATTCCAGAGTCGTTCGAAAACTTGTGAGGGCTTTTCTTTGCTCTGATTCTCCAAAACGTTGACACTTTATGTTAAGCAGGCCAGTATAAACTAAGCAAAATACTTCTGCAACATGAGTGAACAGTTGCGTCAACCCCAATTTTATTTATTGCAATTAAATGAGACGAGCATTCCGCTCTCCTGATGGCAACCAATACGGCCCTCAAACAGTAGCAACACCGTTCATAACTATGAATTTACAAAGAGGCACTCCATTTGGATAGAGTAGGTAATATAACAATAGGGTCATTCGGGATAACAGCACGCAGTGGGTAAAATTTCGCATGGTCAATATCTCGGAATCTATTGAGGGGGCTCAGACACTTTTTCGACAAATTAGGGGTGCGTAAGCGATGATGTCAGAGCCAACAAGCTATTTTACCAAGCCTCACTTGTTTAGCGAAAAACGGCGATCAACGTGATTTTGTTGATTAGTTATCAACTATTTTGTGCTGGGAAAAGTTTATGGATAGACGGTGCATCAGTTTACAAAAGACCGTTGATTATGTTAAGTTTACTCGATTATTATAGTATTTATTTTAGCTATTAATTCTGTCCTAAAAAATAACTGCATCTCAACTGACGTGTGATTGTTTAAAATATTCCCTGTTGGGTAAGAGTACGGGATTAAAAGTACGCACGCTGTCATAACTTCATTACAATGAAAAGAACCATCAAGCGTTCCTAAAATTACAGTGATCATTAAATTACAAAAATAACTAAAGTTTGTTATAAATACAGTCTAATTAATTATGTTCCTGGTGCCTACAAGAGCTGTACATTTAATGTTTATTTTTACAATATTTGTACCAAGAATAAAGGAAGTTTAAAAACATATTCCATATGATTCCATGTGTACTTATACAATTTGTAATTATATGCCTGTAGTTTACCTGCGTGCGAAGCTTACCCAGTATGCGGAGTATTAACCGCATCTCTGCGTAGTTTTACACACATGACGGGTCAAGGGTACGAATTTCTCCCGCTGCACTTAAACATGTATTGCAAAAAAACCGATGAAGCAATGTACAAAAACTCATTAAATAATGAAAATAGAATAAATTTCCTTTAAATAAAGTGTTCAATCGTTTATCAGGACCCTATATTTTTGAGTGTGTAGACGATAGAAAAAAAAGTGCGTACTTTTGAGCTAAATGACCCTATTATTCTTCGATAAATACCTATATAGGTATAATATACGCAAAGTACTTACTCGTCAGTTTTACTTAGCAATAGACAACTCTAATCGGTGATTAACCTAAAAGGGACAAAACATTGAATAGGCTAATGTATTAACGGGTAATATTTCTTCGTTAATTTGCACAAGATACATTAAAGATGCAAAGAAGGCCAAATCCCTAAATATATTGGTTTAAAATTTTCAGAGCATAAAAAGATAAATAAATTTGGTGGAATATGGCACAATAATAAATGAATCCCTTAGAAAAGTTTATAGCTAGGCTTTATACGAAAACAGTCGTATCTATCATGCAATAGACTTAAGACAGGAAACTCGCAAGCGAAATGTTTAAAGAAGTATTTGGGTTACTCTTGACCAACCTGAATATTACTTATGTTAAAGAGAAAAATAAACAAGGTAATTATTAAAGTACACAGCATTCCGCATTCATTCATCATTCAGCTATCCTGCATAAATGAATGGCAAATTCTTGTACATGGAGAAATAAAACAATATTTATAAGAATAATTTATTTCGTTCATCTAATAAGAAAATAGTTTATATGTGTTGATACACGACACCGTCGCTATAAATCAAAGACATTCAACAGTAGGTACCTATATTATAAATCTAGTAAAAATAATATAATGATTAGGATACGAAAAAAACAAACTTAAGATGTAAAATTGTCATTTATGTTTAAATAAGAGTTTTTGTGTTTAACCTAACTGAACGTAGCTACAAAGAAAACTCTAAAACGTACTTATCATGTGATACAAAACTATACGAAAAATTATATTTCCAATTTTATGCAAATATTAAAAAAGGTAATAAACGAAACATTTTTCGCATACAAAATGAGCTACGTGCATGAAGTTTGAGTGGAAACAACTGGAGGACGTACCCGCGAACCACCTTGGGTCCCGGGATCCCACTTTGCTAAGTGTTGCCATCTTATTAGTTTCATCACAGTTTTTACAAGGAACAATTAATGTACCTAAATACTATTTGAAGGAAAGGTACAAATTTGCTGCAAAGGAAGAAAGGAATTGTTATTAAGTATGAGGAACTAAAGGGATTGTATGGGTGTGAAGATGTCCAACGAACAGAGATTGCGAGCCACCAACCCGCATCAGCGACAAGCTTTATAATCTTTGCTTTACATTTAAGTCAAGGCCCATAATAAGAGAAAATCTTAAGATACAGTGAAATATATTTCTATTCTCCAGTTTATTTATACTAATATAGTGGTATAAATAAACTGGAGAACTGGAAATTCCGCGGTGTAGGCACAAATTATTAACACAATAGTTAATCTGGGGACAACGGTGTTGGTTAGACAATAAGTTAGACTATGTTAATTTATATTATACTTATAAGATCGATTGTGTAACTGTTTGTTGTCCTAAATAAATTGAAAAAAAAAAAAAAATATAAGGAGAATAAAGCTGCAGCAAACTATTTTTAGATTTATCAACAATATTACTTTTCGTGGCATTGAGTTATTCATCATATTATTACGCATACATATTCATTTATTTAAGTCATTTAATCTCATTTTTTTAAATTTAGAAAAGAGGAATTCACAGTACAGAAAAGGCAAAACATTTCTTCCAGATTATTTTCGCCTTTAAATCTGACGATACAAAGGCTATTTAAAGGCCTCAAGGATTTATTTGCTTATTTTTCTTATTAATCTTGAAAATATCACTATAAAGTACAAATCATTAATATTATTTTTTAAAAATATGTCACTCGATAGAACATTGTGGATACTAAGATATATACAAGGGCCGGACTTTTATGCAAAATTAATAGAATTCATAGTATAGTACATTTTATTAAGTAGCAGATGTGTTAACTTATATTTTCTTGTATATTTATAGATCTTACTTTGTAATTAAAGACCTATATATCACTAAGTCCAGCCCTGACTGCAATGTCTAATCTACACATTTAGGCCAGGTGGAAACTTACTCATTGTATTGTTACTTAGTCTAAAAATTCTACATTAGAACTAGATAAAACCATGGTTCACTAAAATAATACCTACATAGGTTAGGTTACACACGATTTCCAGATCTTACGACCTTATTCGTTAACAGTTTGTAAACCTTATTTTTGTTTTCTTCCTTCACTAGATAGGGTAGTTGACTACTTTTTGTTAAATACAATTATGAAAAATGTATGCTATCCAAAATCTAATGGAAAAAGAATTTTCAAAATTGGCGCAATAGTAACTAAGTTATAAAGCTTTAAAATTCGGTGGAAGGGGCAGCGGTCAAATAACAGCAATACTAGGCTGTGACCTCACCAAACGCCGTCGGCCATAACGCTGCCTGCGTGCGAAAGAGATAGCGCGATATCCCCGGCCGCCCCCAATTTTGCTCACTAGAATATTAAAAAATTGAATAACTGCTTTATTTTTCGATCGATTTTGATGCTGATTTCACAGAAGAATTTCTTTTTCGTATTATTTTCTGTTATATCTAAAATAAAGTACAAAATCAATCATAGACAACTACTACCCTATTAAAAATTCCTTCGAAGAAGACAAAACCTTTTAATTACTCAAATAGGTTTATTAACTTTTTACGAATAATGTCGTTAGTGTATAAGATGACTGAGGAACAATTAGGGGAAAGAGCCTTACTGATTCATTTCATAAATCTTTTTATCCCGACACGCTAACTACACTGGAGGTGTCAATAAGTGTCTAAAATGACGACAAACATTCTAATTGGATTCACACAACGGTAATCTGATAGTGACTAGTCCAAGGTCGGATCCAGGGGGGAGGTCATGGGGGCATTACCCACCTGGCTATTATTTATTTTGTAATTAAATTCCTTATTCTAATTGACTTCTTATATATACGCGACATTAAAATAAAACTGTTTAGCGGATTTTACACACATACACACACACACACACATACACTCACGCCTGTTATCCCCGAAGAGGTAGGCAGAGGCGCAACTAGTGCACCCACTTTTCGCCGTCATTCCGTCCCATGATGTGATAGGTGGCGAGCCTATCGCCATATCGGGCACAAATTCCAGACTCCGGGCTGATACTGAATAGAAAAACTCAATATCACTTTGCCCGACCCGGGGATCGAACCCGAGACCTCAGCTTTGCAGTCGTACTGTAATATAACTACGCCACCGAGGCAGTTTAGCGGATTTTATCGCGGTTTTTTAATTTATATTTATAAGTAAAAAAAAAAGTAGGTATAATTAAAAAATGAAGGTAGATATTGTAACATTAACTTTTCGGACCACCAACACCTCAGTCCGCCCCGTGACCACGAAGTGCTGAAAAGCCTTTGAAACATCGGGAGAAAATATAAATTAAAAAACCGCGAGAAAATCCGCAAAATAGTTTTATTTCAATATTGTAATTGATTTGGAGTCTGTCCCAACTCCAAATCATTAGAATATCCTGAAATGACATGGAAGCTGGATCCGCCCTTGGACGAGTCTGGAGTTAGCTACAATGGGAGGTATTCAAAATGTATTTTTATCAACTACAAAAGCTTCTAACAACTACATCTACATTAAAATATATCACACTATATTTCTGATAGGCACATAAGCTAGTATATCTAAGTTTTTATTATAATTTAGAAATATAATCACTATATTCTACCAATTTTTGTGCTCAATTACTGTGTAGATAAGCACTTTTCTCCAATTTTTTTAACATGTCTAGAATATTATGCATCAAACTTAATATAAAAAATGCAAGCATGGAAATTCAACATGATTTATCAGGATCACGCTGAAATAAACGTACAATAAACTACAGTGCTGAACAAATAAATAAAAAGAGAAAATAAAAAAAATATTTTATTAGAACATAAAAAATGATTATACAATAACAAAAAAAGGTAAATAGACAAAAAATATTAAAAAAAACCTGATTAAAATGTTATATACCGAGTTATATACATCACAAATCTACCGCAATGCAAAATAGAATACTAAACATTATTCTTCAATAAAAAATATCTATTTTAACCGACTTTATAAAAAGAACAAAGTTCTCAATTCATGATTTGATTATATTTAATAGTTTGTTTTGACAATATTAATACAGTTCCCGCCAATTTACCTGTAGCTAACCACTCAAGTAAAAACAGACTTGTATTTAGTAATCTAGTCGTTAACTCCAAGTACTTAAGGACCTTATTACCTTACCAGTTGTCGATCATCCGATTTTGCATTACGTTAAATCTAATTATAGGTTACTGCAGCGTACACCATTCATACACATATAAAAATATATTCCTTAACATAATGTAGGCCATATACGGAGATCTGTATTAATCTAGAACCGTTAACATACATTTTGACGACGCAGATATATTTCTATAGACTTTGGGTAGGAAACTATATAAAAAACAGAACCTTTTCTCCAAATAATAATAAATAAGGTAAAATTACCTTTTTATACAGATTGTTAGGCAAAACAACAATTTAAATATTTTCATATACGTAGGCTAATTATAAGGCGATTATTTATTTCCCAGGCATAGGAAAGCGTAGTCCAAATATCGCACTCATAATTACAATGACTTATAAAACTATTAATCTGGCAATACATTAGAAACTTTCACTTTTTGGTAAACTAAAGTTATTTTTTCCTTTCTGGCAGATCATTGTAATTTTAGATATGCGATTTGTCAATAATCTAGAGGCGCTGTCTCTTGACGATGGCCAGATTTATATCAAAATAATTCATCACACACAATCACGCCCATTGTCCGCGAAGGGGTGGGCAGAGGTGAAACTAGTGCACCCACTTTTCGCTGTTATTCCGTCCCATGATGTGATAGGGGGCGAGTCTATCGCCATATCGGGCACAAATTCCAGACTCCGGGCTGATACTGAATAGAAAAACCCAATATCACTGCCGACCCGGGGATCGAACCCGAGACCTCAGCATCGCAGCCGTACTGTAATACAACTACGCCACCGAGGCAGTCAGAGTTCATATAGTATTTATATATAAAATTATTAATAATGTTTATTATATTTATTAGTCTATCCTTGTTACCGCTAGGGCATTGTGAAATAAAATATGGGACAAAATATATTTCCAGACTCGGAAGTTACAATGTATCGCTCGTTATTTATGACATAATACATGTTTATAGGCGCAGAAAAGTGACTACTCTGTCTATAGTAACGGCTCTTATTCTTTAACATTTTGTACGAAATACGAATTTAATAAAAAAATATCCGAATATAATAATATTTTGTAAAACATACAGATTTTATGTCAATGTTCGTTAAAAAGATTGCGGGATCCGTAAACAGGAAAAATACGAGAAAGATAAACAATAGGTACAGGAAAAGTATCCTTGTTGCGTTAGAATTAAGTTACAAAATGTGGTACAGTTAGGCAAAGCGTTATAAACCATAGTTTCCGTTTCATTCTGACATTTTGTTATTCACACCTGTGGACCAAACTTATAGGAAATGAAGTTATTTCATCATCATCATCATCATCATCAGCCCGTTGCAGTCCACTGCTGGATATAGGTCTCTCCCAAGATACGCCACAGAGCCCGGTCTGCTGCGTAAGTTATTTATTAACTATTGTTAGTCGACATTCTAAACTTTACCTTGGCCGTTAAAAAACAACTACTCGCCGAATGTAATTTGTTTTATAAACGAAAGATAATTCGATTTAAATTGCAAAAAAAAAAAGTAAGCATACTTGTGACAAGGATAATGATAAACGATAAATACAATCAAGTTATACTACTCATAGAAAAAGAAGACACTATCGACATCATTCATATTGTTTAGTTATAGAATGTTTTGTCTTCTTCCTTCAAACACAATTCAAAACTCGTTCGAATAAGACAAAACATTCGATGACTAAAATTGGTTTATAAACTGTTTATGAATATCATTCTTGATTAGGACAACTAGGCAACTTACATGCTAATGGCCGTTTTCAAATGATCCCAATTTTAACCCTTCAAGCCCCGCTTATATATATGAAATCCTCCTAGCCAGTTTCGGCCACGGCGGCCAATCTCAACGGAGATCAGCCAGGTACGCAGGAGATATTATAGTGCACAAGTGTGTGCGCAATACACAGGTGCACTCGCTATTCCTTCACTCTCATAGTCCGGTGAGACGGCAATCCGACATGACCGGAGAGAGATCAGGCGCAGGACCAACGGCTTTACCTGCGCCACGAGGCACGGGGGTATCACACCGCCAACTTCCTGACTCCGAGCTGCGACTGAGTAATTTTTTTTAAGATGGAAAAACCCAGTCACAAAGTTTTTTTGGCCCGACCCGGGATCCGAACCCAGGACCTCAGCGCGCAAATCGTACTCGTAACGCGTACGCAATACCACTACGCCACCGAGGCAGTCAAGTCCGAGGCTTATATATATAGATGTATGGGAAAACCCTATATATATGGACACCGGTGTGCGTCGCGGGGCTTGAGGAGTCAATCTTTAATCCGATCCCGAAAATACATCAAAATAAGTTATTAGTGAGCATTTAAAAAATATATTCTGGTTTTATATTGCCACTGAATGAGACGAGCATTTTTTTTTATATATGGCCATCTTCGGCGCATTAGGGACGGCTGCGGGCTTCCTCCGACTCACGTCTAAGTTGTCGTCCGCAACCGCCCCTATGAGACGAGCATGCCGTTCACCTGATGGTAAGCGATACGACCACCCATAAACAGTAGCAACACCATCCAGCACCTTGAGTCACAAAGTACTGTATGGCATTCCACTGCGCTCGTAATCTTGAGGCATAAGCTGTTAAGTCTCATTATGTCCTGTAGTTACACTGGCTACAAGTCGTTCAAACCGAAACACAACAGTGCATGCACACTGCTGCTTGGCGGTAGAAATAGACATTGCGGTGGTACCCACCCAGACGGACTCTTACATATGAGAAAGCCACCACAATAAGGATAGTGTTAGTATTCTGGATGGTAATTTTATGCGATGGATCAAAATTGAAATCGTCTATTAAATAGGTACACACATATACACTCACGCCGTTTTTTATCCCCGAAGGGGTAGGCATAGGCGCAACTAGTGCACCCACTTGTCGCCATTATTCCGTCCCATGATGTGATAGGGGGCGACCCTATCGCCATATCGGGCACAAATTCCAGACTCCGAGCTGATACTGAATAGAAAAACTCTATATCACTTTGCCCGACCCGGGGATCGAACCCGAGACCTCAGCATTACAGTCGTACCGTAATACAACTACGTCACCGAGGCAGTCTATTAAGTAGGGTAAGTAAATAATAAACAAATATATATAGTTAGACACTAAATCTAGATTCTAGACTAATATAAAGCACTAACACAATGGCACTTTCTTTCCATCACTCACTTTTAGAACTTACGTTTCGCTTATACAATATATTTTTCGGTTTCTTTACATTCGTTGTAGAAAATTAAATTGTCACGTGACTCGAATGAGTTTATCGATATTTTTTTAGTGATAAAACTTTCTTTTTTAATTCGTTATATTTCATCGATAAATTCATTACTTTGATCATATATAGTTGAATTTTTTCATATCAAAATATATTTTATTTAGGACACTATTTTAATTACTTTTTCTGTCTTCATGTTAAAAGTAATACGCAACACGTTCTACTCCAATAAAAAAATATCGATAACATCGATCATGACACACAAAGCCTTTGCATAATAATAAATAATAATAATAAGAAATTAATGTAAACCTTATCCACATAAACAATACAAAATCAAAAATAGCTGCAAATACCACAATCATCGAATTTAAGAAAAATTCTTACACCTTTACGAACTGTTACAATCTAAAAACAGCTCCGAATTAGCAAAAGTCGGCAGTCGCTTTTATATGCCGGCTGAAAATGTTTTAGGCAACACGTCATTTAGTAGTCATCTCCCTACTTATCGATATATTTTTCGCTAAAAAAGATAGAAAAATGCTAATTTTTTCTTACAAAAACATTTAAATATTTTTTATAACCCTCAAACGACAGAAATTCGAACAATGTTCACAACTAAGGAGCTTTAAAACAACAATCAAAAACATATTTATACTTTCCTTCATCAATATAATCCGTGGTATCGTCTGAATCGTTTGGAACTTGATACTTAAGCAAACACATAATGCTCTTCGACGTGAAATAATTTTTATCTTTAATAAAAGTGGGCGATAGCCTAGTTGGGAATGGAACGGTCTGCCGAGACAATGTCCGGAGGTTCAAACCCCAAGGCACACACCTCTGACTTTTCAAAGTTACGTGTGTATTGTTTATCAATTATCGTTCGCTTTAACGGTGAAGGAAAACATCGTGAGGAAACCTGCATATCTAAGAAGCTCTTTATAAGAATTTCGAAGGTATGTGAAGTCTACCAACCCGCACTAGGCCAGCGTGGTAGACTAAGGCCTAAACCCTCTCAGTAGAGGCCCGTGTTCAGCAGTGATCAGTATATAATAACAGAAACGTCAGAATCTGGTGGTGGTACATGGTGAGAGTAGGGAGATGAGGCCAGCACCCGTGGGTCCTCAGATCTGGTACCAGGGCGAGCGTCGAACCCAGCGCAGGCGGTAGCCGCCCTGCTCCGTGCGGATCTTGATTGAGGCACCCTCCGCTGCCTTCACTGTCTCTTTCACCTAGACCATAAAACATACATACTGAAGTGCATTTTGTCCTCCAAAGGGTAGGCTGAAACGTACATATTACTGGGTCATGATTGACAAGGGGCGAGCCTATCGCCATATTTATTGACACGTTTTTATTAGCTTCATACGTATGTAACGGAAACTTTGAACATGCTTTTGACCCCCTTCAAAACGTCGGAATAAATCGAAATTTGGCATACTTATCAAGGACCGATGACAATTCAATATTTTATAATATCAGTAACATAATATTTAAACTTCATATTCAGTACATGTAACAGCCATATGGCACATAAACTTGAAACTTTGTGCTGATACTGAGCATAAAAACCAAATACAACTTTACCCGACCCGGGGCTCGAACCAGGCACTCATAATAGCTATATCGACGCATTACCTAACTAGCAATCGTTATATGAAATGTTTTTGCCCGCAAATTTGCATCCGTACGTCACAAAATGTACCTTCCTATTGTCAAAGCAACTTTCTAATCAGTTATGAATATTTAAAATCAGCTGTTCCATCTCATACATAATATATCACGCCTCTATCACATAGGGGCAGTGTTGCCAACTTAACGGATTTCCCGTCATTTCTAACGGATCTGGATACGTGTGAAACGGGAAAAAATCCATCTAACGGCTGACGGGATATTTAACGGAACAAATATTTCATTGTAAATATAGCTACACTGGTGTCAATTGTTCATGTAACGGATTTTTGACGGAAATATACAACTAACTTGACGGATTTGTTAAAATATTGTTGGCAACACTGCATAGGGGTAGGCTAAGACTATGGACTGCGACTTTGGCCCATTCTGGCACACTTGTCACTTCTTCCACTTTTATAATCTTCTCATGCATTCTCGCTGGATAAGGATACTCTGGACGTTCCCTTATAAAAAGGGTGCCAAAATATTATTAGCCTTGGGATCTAGGTATCTAAGGCGACCCTGATTCCAGAAATTTATTAGAAATTATTATCTATACTAATATAAGGCGGAAAGATTTGGATTTTTTAATGTTTGGAACGAATACACTCAAAAACTACTGGACCGATTTTAAAAATTCTTTCTTCAATATAAAGCTACATTATAAGCGAGTAACATAGGCTAATTTTTATCCGGGGAAAACATAAAGAGGGACTCTTATCCCGAAAAAACTCACGCGGGAGCAGTCGCGACCAAAAATCTGGTATTAGCATAAATTACATACATAGATACATATACATTCACGCCTATTATCCCCGAAGGGGTAGGCAAAGGCGCAACTAGTGCACCCACTTTTCGCCATTATTCCGTCCCATGGTGTGATAGGGGGCGAGCATAAATTAATACAATAATTAATTAATACAATAAGTAAAGGAAAACACCGTGAGGAAACCTACATACCTGAGAATTCTCCATAAGAATTTCGAGGGTATGTGAAGTCTGCCAATCCGCATTAGGCCAGCGTGGTGGACTAAGGCCTAAACCCTCTTAGTAGTAGAGGAGACCCGTGCTCAGCAGTGAGCAAGTATATAACACTGGGCTGGTTATAATACAATAATACTCACACTCTGCATCAAGTTCTGAGCGTTGCCGACCAACATCTCAGTCGCCTCTTGGTCTTCCTCGCTCCCTGAAATGGCCACATCATTATACCAACTATAACAATATGTCATATGTACAGTCAGGAGCATAAATATCTGTACAAAATAAAAAATTCAAATCGCTCATATACTCGTTAAGTTAAACAGAAAAAAACATCTTCGCATGAAGTAAAGCTCTTTTATTTTCTTTTTGTTAAGATAAAAAGAAATTAGTAAGAACACAAAAGTATGTAGGCAATTTGAAATTTTGAATTTGTACAGCTACTGATGCTGGTGAGTGTACATGTTAACTAATTAGTTCGTTAGTTTTGAGGTTATGTATTAGTACATATATTCATTATATTAGTATGAGAAGTAAATTAAATGACATGTCCAAATTCGGGCTTAAAATTCTAACCAAGATACTTTATATATACTTGGATAGTACTCCCAAAAACTAGACCTTTGCAATAAATCGTATAATTTTAAAGTCGTCCGATTTTGAGATTTATGTAATTTTATTTTGCTTAAAAACAACACTTATAATATGAACGTTTCTAAAAAGTTACTTATAAGTGGAGGGGTCTAAAAATATTTTTTTATGTATCCAAGATCCATGTTATTGCCCCTTTAATACCCATAAACTTCAGCCTGGTTCAATTTTGAGCCCAGAACCCATACAAAAAGCGGGCATATCCCTTAAGAGTTTTTGTAGCTTTGTTTGTTATCTATTTCAAAGTTATCGTTAATACAAAAACGGCTGTGTTGATTTTGATGTAACTCTACAGTTTAAAGCAGTAACATAGTAAATCAATATAGTTGAAAATTGTTACAATCAATATTTTGCACATACCTTAAGTTCAATAAAAGATACAATTTGCATAAACTGTATCCTTTAAAAAAAAAAGGTTAATAAAAAACATTTATCGTTTGGGTGAAGTAAAGCTATAGCATAATGTTACAAGCCTTAAAAAAAGGAAGTATATTCGAAATAGTTGAAGTGAATAAATAAATTGCTTCTGCTATAAGCGATATTTTTTTTTAATTACCTTTAAACTTTTAATGTGTTGTTAGAAAAGGAAGTATATTCTAAATAGTTAAGTGAATAAATAAATTGTATCTGCTATAAGCTATATTTTTTTAATATTAATTTAAACTTTTAACTTTAAACTTTAACGCCCGAATACTCAAACGCTACTCAACCAACCAAGTTATCTGAGGCCTACTTAATTTTAGCCGGCTTCTTATTTTAAATGGCATTCTCAAACGCACTTTAAAAGATTTGATGGAAAACTCAGCCGAGGAGCAGTCGTTTTGCTACAGATTATAAAAAGTTTGTTTTCGATTACAATTTTAATTAATTTGATATTTATGTGTCGTTTCACGCAGTATAATTTTTAAGATGTTAAATATAAATACATCGAATAACACAATGCGCAGTTTGAAAATGATTTACAATGTTATAATATGTCTATTATATTTAATTTTCGTGTGTATTTTATGTACTATGTGCAGATGCTACATAGTAAAAATGGTAAGTACGTTTAAAAACCATCCTAGGTTTTTAATATGTAGGAATGGCATATTCATTATTAGAAATAGTTTATTAATTATTATATTCTTAACATTGACGTGTTGAGCTTATATTGGCATTATGTTGCCACTTGGCAGTATGTCAGGGTTGACATTAGCCGCTTTAGAAAAAAAATAAACAAGTCAACAAAAATAATATTTATAATTCTTATTTCAGTTTTATCATCAGAAGTAGGCATATTTACAAACATTTACAAAATATGCTAACTCAACTGCCATACTACGCACAATACGATGTACTACCGTTGGTTGTTTCCCGTGAAAAATAACCCCGATGACCTTGGGCTATCGGTTGGATTGTTTGGTTTCTTTTTGTGTTCGGCCGGATATAATCCCGATTTTAAAGAACATAAATGAAGAACTGTTTCCTTGCTGAGTCGGAATCTTCTTTTACGATAAGTTAAGATATGATATATTTATTTGTCATACATTAACATTAAATTATCATTATTGTATTCTTCGAAAGCGTTTAATTTCTCTCGATTTCTTCCTTTGACACCATACTCCTCTTCAGACAATGATGATAATGAAGAAAAAAACGATTTATTAAATCCAAAGAGAATATAATAAGTAGTTATTACATATTATTAAAGATTTGAACGTAAATATTTGAGACTAGTCTGAAGCACTCTCAAATTGATCTCGATTAACAGCCATATTTGGAGGCCTTACATAGCTGTCAAACTTTAAGCAGTGTTTGTGAATACCGTTTGAATCAATAAGCGGACCTTAAACTGAGTCGCCTTAAATTTAAGGTTAGGAGGTAAGTGACGTTTTAGTATACTAATTTCACCAATAACGAATGCTTAAATCCGTAAGGCCATCTCAAATATTTAAGTAGCGTTTGAGTATTCGGGCGTTAATGTGTTATAAAAAGTACGTGTTCACTTCTTTCTTAGCGATATAACATTGCATTGTCTAACAAAGAGAGTGACCTAAAGAATTGGCTTCTAGATTTATTATTTTTAAGTATTTTTTTGTCCCAACTTTATTGATATTAAAAGTTATAACACAATGAAAACATTTAAATGTAAAATAATGACAACAAATCGAAATGACCTTCCCTTCATGACAATAGGTAACCACTAATCGGATGTAGGGAATAAAATTACCTTTGTAATCCGGCATGCCGACTGTTAAAAGCGAGAAGCAGTGTTAATATATCGATAAATATAATATATTGTATTATATCGATAATAAATATAAGCTTATTTATGTAGGCCTGAAGCTGAGAGAGGCTGTTTGTTGTCGACAAAAAAAGCCTAGACAATGCTGATAATATCGATTTTTTAACATAGCATTGATTGTGCCAAACTATTACTTTATATAGCCAAGTATTTTTTATATATTTTGGTACTTGAAATATAAAGACGGTGCATCCGTCTACAGTCTTTTCCTAGCGAGATACTCATTTTTTTTTAAATATCAATGTATTTTATTACTTGAATTCTTAAGTGATTTATTTTTTATATATTTATTTATAATTTTACTGCACATCACAACATAATATAGTATTTCACATAAAAAGACAGAGAGATGGTACAATTGGCGGTCTTATCGCTCGAGGCAATCTCTTACAGACAACCATGGAGATAAGAGAAGTAGCGAAAAGGGGTAATTCATGACGTACATGCTATTTTTATTGCATTAAACATGTCCTATAAAATAAATTATTAAAGTTTCATATTATTATAACCATTAAGCTTAGTAGTTATAAAAAATATGCACAAAAGCAGCCGAGCGAAGGCAGTAGTCACTTCAAAATAGTCGATAATAAATTTTCAAGCAAAGATAGTAAATATCAATGTGAATAATAAATGTGATGTAGGTACCTTGTGCTCCCAACATGGTCGCCTTGACGGTAGACAGGATCTTGAGCTGAGTGCCGATGGTCGGGATCCTCTCGCACACTTGGAGCAGGTTCTGATGATGAATATGATGGTGAGTACACCAGAAACAAAACGGGACTAATTGAGAACCTCCTCCCTTTGTTCAGTCGGTTTACAAATAGAGCACAAGACCATCCACAAATATAGCAAGTAACTGATATTTCATCAAGTATGTGTTTTCAAGTATAAGTTTTTACCTGTTCATCCAATAGACCAAAGACACTTACCTCCAGTTTTGTGGTAAGCCGAGTGGTAGGCAGATAGAATGTCCAGTACTTTGTCAAACGACAATCTGTCACACATACACACTCACGCCTTTTATCCCCAACACGGTAGGCAGAGGCGCAACTAGTACACCCACTTTTCGTCGTGCGTATTCCGTCCGATGATGTGATGGGGGCGAGCCTATCGCCATATCAGGCACAAACTCCACACTAAAGGCTGATATTTAATAGAATAACACAATATCACAATGTCCGACCCGGGGATCGAACCCGTTACCTCAACATTGCAGTCGTACCATAATACAACTACGCCACCACCCCTACAATTAAGTCCGACAATAGTTAGCTTTCTATGTTGGATTTCCTACATTATTTTAGATGTAACAGAAAATAATACGAAAAAGAAATTCTTCTGTAAAATCAGCATCAAAATCGATTGAAAAATAAAGCAGTTAATTTTTAAATACTCTTGTGAATAAAAGTGAGGGCGAGGCAGGGATATCGCGCTATCTCTTTCGCACGCAGGCAGCGTTATGGCCGACGGCGCTTGGTGACGTCACAGCCTAGTATTGCTGTTACCTGACAGCTGCCCCTTCCACCGAATTTCAAAGCTTTATAACTTGGTTACTATTGCGCCAATTTTGAAAATTCTTTTTCCATTAGATTTTGGATAGCATTTTTCATAATTGTATTTAAAAAAAATAGTCAACAACCCTATTTCAATTTGGCGGGTAAGAGGGCGGGATAGTAAACCCTATTTCAAGTTGTTCAAGTTGTTTGGCGACAATAATTGTAAAGAGGTGTAGTAGTACGTAAATAATACATATTATTATGTACGTAAGATCTGTAAAATTTGTAATCAAGTGAGCAGTAATAATTTCGAAGGTATGTGAAGTCTGCCAACCCGCACTAGGCCAGCGTGGTGGACTAAGGCCTGAACCCTCTCAGTAGTAGAGAAGGTGCTCAGCAATGAGGAATATATAATACAAGACTGGTATGATGGTATGGAGGAGTAGTAATAAATGGTATTCTTTTAAGAACAATGGTCTTCATAACAAGTCTCCCCACAGTATTTTTTTTATAGCATTGAATGACGAGACGAGCATGCCGTTCGCCTAATGGTGAGCGATACGACCACCCATAAACAGTAGAAATACCATCCATAACCTTGATTTACAAAGTACTGTGTGGTATTTTAATTGGCTCCCTATTTTTTTACTTACAGTTCTGATTCTCTTGTCCGTGCACTCCAGGGCAAGTTTCTTGGCGAGGCGAGTCACCTCCTCCGAAGCCTCAGCGATCGCCTTCGCGGTGGCGATCAGCTCACGCTTGCTGCCTGGCATAGCAATAACGATTGCGATTAACTCACTGTATGTATTGAAGATTTAATGGCATGCTGACATCATGCAATTCTACGATTGGTGATTCTTATCATACAACTAGTTGTAAGTATTCGTAAATGAGTGGGAAAAAGTTGTAAAAATTACATGCAAAAGTGTGTATACTCCCTTATGTCAATAGGGGCGTGAAAGAGACTCCTATCGAGAAGAAATAATATTTATTTTACCTTGCTTTTTATTAAAATTAAGTGCTAAATTGTGAAGATTATTTTTCCATAAAATAATTAACCATTGTTCATTCGAACAACTAGTCTAAGGTTTGAGAATGGTTTAGCATTTGCATGCACATACCTATCTTTATATTTTTTAAAGAAATTGACAAATTAAAGTTATAATACATCATAAGACATTGCACTTGGTGGGATAATAAACTTGTTCGGTGATTCAAACATAAATGTTAAAGCATGCATTTTACATTATATACAAAGCAAAAATACTATAAATAAAACGCCACTACGTCTAACTGATGTGACACTCGACAGTTGACAGCTGTCACATTTGACACATGTCAAGTTTGACAGCTGTCAAACGCACACGAACACGAAAGGCACTCACCGCTCAGGTTCATAGCGACCTCTGTCCGCAGCGAGCAAGTGGGCACATTATACAAAGTTACAGACAATGGCAAGCCTTAGTATAGTCAAACAATGAGCTTTACTGCGGGTATTGAAATTTGGTAATGCTAAGTTTAAGCTAGCAAGTTCTTGCAGGAATATATTGCGCAAGATTTTCCAGATGCGTCCACACTAATCGCAGTATTTCAATAGTTTTAAACCGACTTGCCGCAAGTCCGACAAGCTTAAAAATTTGCAAAATTCAACTTGCCTTAACTATTTAAAAAGTAAATATTATTTGAGAGAGTAGACAACTGCAAGTTTGCTTTCTTATGTAAACCTCGCTTAACAGCAAGAATGGCATCCAAATATTTAGCTTGCATTCTATAAACACCTAAATGAGCCCAAAATATTATAATTCCCAAATCAAGGCACATTCAAAAATCTTGCGTAATTTTCAAAACTGATTATAAATTTTTGAATAACCAGAGGATGTACTTTATTTTATAGTGTATTGTAGATGGCTGTAACACTTTCAAATTTGTACTTTTCACTCCACTATTGGACTAATAAGACATTTATATACATTGAGTGCTAGCATGAGTTGTGCATAGTAGGTATACATATTATATTACAAAATATTTAAATGGTAACACATATCGGACCATAGACAACTGTTTAATTTTAAGCATAGGAAAGCCGATGTTTTACTGTGTCTATCATTCTCTCAGTCCTGTCCACACCGACATAAATAGTATTTTATATTGTACTAGCTTTTGCCCGCGGCTCCGCCCGCATTAAAAAGTTTTTCCGAGATAAAAGTCCTGGTTTATATTTTCCCGGGATAAAAAGTAGCCTATGTGTTAATCCAGGACATGATCTACCCGTATGCCAAATTTGATCGAAATCCGTTCAGTAGTTTTTGCGTGAAAGAGGAACAAACATCCTTACATCCAAACATCCATACATTCTTACAAACTTTCGCCTTTATAATATTAGTAGGATAGGATTTAAGCATGGCAAAGGACGCAAGTTTTTGAAGGTAAGGGGTAAAAAAAGTTATATTAAATTCACGTTCCGTAATGCATAAAATCAAATTGTTATAAAGAGTTTGAACCGACCAACTGAAATAGAAATACATACAATGATAAAATATACCTTTAGAGTCAGACCGCACGAGTTCTGAGAGTCTCGCCATGAGTATCGCCATCCGTTTGGCGGCCGCGATGATCTCGTTGTCCTTCGACGACCACTCGCGCACTGCCTTGTGGAGGTTGTGGGCCGCCACCTGTCAATACGAGGAGTTAGTTCATTGGTCAATACAATATTAACTGATATTACACTCTGAAACTAAAGATTGTACTATTACACAAATTTTGATTTATTTTTTATTTTTCGGCGATTATTTATTATTGACTGGCTCAGTGGCGTAGTTGTATTACGGTACGACTCCAATGCTGAGGTCTCGGGTTCGATCCCCGGGTCGGGCAGTGATATTGAGTTTTTCTATTCAGTATCAGCCTGGAGTCTGGAATTTGTGCCCGATATGGCGATAGGCTCGCCCTTATCACATCATGGGACGGAATACGCACGGCGAAAAATGGGTGCACTTGTTGCGCCTCTGCCTACCCCTTCGGGGATAAAAGGCGTGAGTGTGTTTGTTATTTATTAGAAAAATATGGATAAAACAAGATAACCTAGCATGTTAAGGTGCACTATTGGATCTGTTAACCAAATATTTTTTTCTCATAGTTTAAACCAAACCCTATCAGATCATAAGAATATAAACTCACCAAGATAGGCTGGCTCGGATGCGGTTGCCTGCGGAAGATGTCTTCCCCTTCATCGTCAGTATCAGCCGGCGGGGGAGGGCGGGGAGGCGCTGCAGCGGTGGGCGGCGGGGGGCGGGGGGGCGCCGTCTCCGACACCTGCAGCCGGGAGAGGGCTTCCGGCAGCGCAGGGGGAGGAGGTGGGGGCGCGTACTGACCACCTAGTGCTGATTCTACCTCGGAGGCTGCGTTGATGATCTGGGAATCAAATAGTCTTATAGGTAATCCGGCTCGAAGGACCATTTCAAAAATAATAAGTGGTTCTTGATCATTGAGTTATAGCATTATTAACTGTAATTTTTTGGCGAAGTTATTATACCGGATTTGATATTTTATGCAGCTCAAATATAATGTAAAACGCGGAGGTTTTTATTAAGTAGATAAGGCCGAAAAGTATCAGAACAAATTAATATGGCGCATATTACATCGTGTACACAGTGATCACTACGTAACACCGTACTTTAATTAAGTTGTAAGTGTTTATTTATTTACACTTCGTGGTGGCACACAATTAACATACAGCGCTATCTCATCCAACATGATATCGGGGCAACCACTTTAGCGGCTAATGGATCGTCGTTACTCGAGGAACACAATGATGCGTGCCTCTATGAAAGCAACCTTTCCCTGACTGACGATCGTCCCACTCATACATGGTGTACAGTCAGTAGCATAAATATCTGTACAAAATCAAAATTTCAAATCGCCTGTACACGCGTTACGTTAAACTGAAAAAAATAATTCTTCGAATGAAGTAAAGCAAATCTCTTTGATTTTATTTTTGTGAGGAGAGAAAATAAGTAAGAACACAAAAGTATATAAGCAATATGAAATTTTCAATTTGTTCAGTTACTTATGCTGGGGACTACACAGTGATCACTACGTAGCACCATACTTTAATTAAGATGTATGTGTTTATGTATAGTTGATAGCTTTTGCCCGCGGCTCCGCCCGCGTTAAATAGTTTTTCCGGAATAAAAGTCCCGGTTTTTATTTTCCCGGGGTAAAATGCCTATGTGTTAATCCAGGACATGACCTATCCTTGTGCCAAATTTCATCGAAATCCGTTCAGTAGTTTTTTGCGTGAAAGAGTAACGAACATCCATACATACTTTCGCCTTCATAATATTAGTAGGATATAGGGCACTGTGTATTTGTTTTGACTGCCTCGGTAGCGTAGTTGCTAGTGCAACCCAAGACCTCAAGCTTTGCAGTCATACTGTAGTCAGTATGACTGCAAAGCTTGAGGTCTTGGGTTCGATCCTCGGGTCGGGCAAAGTGATATTCGGTTTTTCTATTCAGTATCAGCCCGGAGTCTGGAATTTGTGCTCGATATGGCGATAGGCTCGCCCCCTATCACATCATGGGACGGAATGACGACGAAAAGTGGGTGCACTAGTTGCGCCTCTGCCTACCCCTTCGGGGATAACAGGCGTGAGTGAATATGTATGTATTTGTGTGTTGCCGGTACCTCAGCGTTGGCCTGCCTCCAGGTGTTGGCCTGGGTGCGGTCCCCGCGTGCGACGTCCTTGGCTGCGTGTACGGCGGGTGCTATAGCAGCCTGCAGACGAGCCTGCGCGGCGCCTAACACGAGCCCGAACTCGCTGTCCTCCGTGTTGTCGCGCTCGGCGCCGCCCACCAGCAGCACGCGGTTCGCTAGTCTGTTACCATTTCATTTAAAACAGCGTTCATTTATCCAGAATGGTATGCTTAAGAACTATATCGCAACTTAGATGACTTGCGCATGAACAAATTTTACACCATAATATATTTAAATAACAGTCTATTCAATACGTCGTCAGATTACTTAAAAGTATCGATTACAAAAATCGATTCTGGGTGTGAATGAATGAAATCGATTGTAAATAACACTGATATTCTAGAGGCGGTATTTTTAACCGACTTCAAAAAGGAGGTTCTGTATTCGATCCGTATGTATGTATGTAAATTTGTATGGCCATTGATATTGAAATGTATATTTTCCAGGGAAGGTTTTAGTATATAATTTATGAAGATCTGATTAACATCTTCGGAGATATACAACGGAACTCTTCAATAACTAACAGCAGATGACTCGCGAATGCTGCAATCGTATATCTATGATGTATTTTTTACACCATTCTATAATTAACTAACAAAAAAGCAATAAATAAAAACTTTTTAACAAAAAATAAACCGACTTCAGAACCACTACAAATAAAAAAATAAATGAAATTTGTATTCGCTTAGTATATACGTATATTTGGAGTCGATACCTTAATTAAATTGAATAATGTTTTAGTATATTTGTTTGTGTATTTCCTTAGCTTAGCTGGCAATTTAAATTAGGCATCAACTCCAAATATACGTATATACTAAGCGAATACAAATTTCATTTATTTTTTGATTTGTAGTGGTTTTGAAGTCGGTTTATTTTTTGTTGAAAAGTTTTTATTACACAAAACATTCAACAAACGTCTGGTAGTGAATGCTCACAATTCAGTTAAATATTATCTGTCCTAATCAAATCTTTGACCTCACCTAGCAATAGCCGACGTGTTATCAACCATCTTCTGCGAGTCATTGTTCCTTATGGCGTCTTCGCACAGGTATGTGTGTTTCTGCATGAGCTCACCTGCAAATATAATACGGCACATTCTAAAACGCAATTAGAGTCATATTATTAATATAACATGACAAAATGACTACAGATTTTAATCTTATAAATACCCTGCTACGCGATAAACCGACGACTTCAAATGGGTAGCGCGTAAGCCGTAGCGGTACATGTGAACTTAGTACTGCGGTGGTTGGCGCTAGATCGTGGAGACCTATTTTCAGCAATGGGTAGCAAAAGGCTGATTAATTAATTGATATTGTCTACTGAAACAGCAACCCATTCTTTTTCGAGGATAAAAACACCGCATCACTTTTACCACCGCGTGGAATGGTTATGTTGGTTTCACCGGTCTTACAGCCCAATGTCAGCACTTGGAAGGAAAGCATCATCCGACGAGCATTAAACCCAGTGTGAGGGTTAGGGACTCACAACTCTATGTATACCCTACACTAGGCAATATCAAAAAAGGTAGCCAATATGGTCACGTACCAGCAGTCCTCACGAAGTCCAAAGGGTCGACGGCCTGGTCACACAGGTCCCTCACGCGCAGCACCGCGTCCGCGTACTGGCTCTTCAGGTTGTTGAAGTGTTCCTCAGCAACCTTACTCTCAGGGTAGAGCAGACGGATCTTACCAGCTGCTATCAGTTGGGGCGAAAGTTTCTCTACCTGGGAACACAATTTTGGAGATTATGCACTCGTAATTTTTTACTTTTCAGGAATGTGGCTACAGCTTATAGCAGACTAGTATGGCTCGCGACTCCGTTCGCGTGCAAAAAAAAGGTTCAGTAGTTCCTTAAACTAACGCGTTCAACCAAACAAACTTTTCAGCTTTATCTAACTATATTATAATATACAAATCATTTCGAATTTCTTTGTTTTAAGGCAAGTTGACCTCAAAATCGATATCTAGGCATATCTATGCTTACAAAAGACAGATCCAATGTCGGGATTGAAAAAAGAGGTCACCGTTTTGAATTTCTGTGTTTTGAGGCCAATCGACCTCAAAATCTATATCTGGGTACATCTTTGGTTACAAAAGACGGATCCAACGCCATAATTGAGAAAAATGGCCGCTATTTTTAATTTCTTTGTTTTAAGGCCGATTGACATCTAATTCGATATGTACCCAGATATGGATATCTTTGGTTGTTATCTCATCTAAAGTTGAAAACTTGAAACATTCTGCAATTATTATTCATCTTTTATTTATTGATTCTGAGGCGGTACGAAGTTTGCTGGATCAGCTAGTATTAGCTATGAAGTTTCATCTCATTTGTTTTTATTGTGAGTGTGCCGTGCTGAGTGTGCACTGGGCTCGCGGCCACGAGCGCGGCGGCCGAGGCGGCGCGGCTGCTGAACCCTGAGTGTGTACTGTGTGTGGCTGTGTGTACGTGTACGTGTACCTGTTGTCCGTAGTGCAGCAGCTGGTCGGCGAGGCGCTTGTTGTGTCCGGCGCCCGCAGCCACGAGCGCGGCGGCCGAGGCGGCGCGGCTGCTGAACCCTGAGTGTGGGCTGTGTGTGGCTGTGTGTACGTGTACGTGTACCTGTTGTCCGTAGTGCAGCAGCTGGTCGGCGAGGCGCTTGTTGTGTCCGGCGCCCGCAGCCACGAGCGCGGCGGCCGAGGCGGCGCGGCTGCTGAACCCTGAGTGTGGGCTGTGTGTGGCTGTGTGTACGTGTACGTGTACCTGTTGTCCGTAGTGCAGCAGCTGGTCGGCGAGGCGCTTGTTGTGTCCGGCGCCCGCAGCCACGAGCGCGGCGGCCGAGGCGGCGCGGCTGCTGAACCCTGAGTGTGGGCTGTGTGTGGCTGTGTGTACGTGTACGTGTACCTGTTGTCCGTAGTGCAGCAGCTGGTCGGCGAGGCGCTTGTTGTGTCCGGCGCCCGCAGCCACGAGCGCGGCGGCCGAGGCGGCGCGGCTGCTGAACCCTGAGTGTGGGCTGTGTGTGGCTGTGTGTACGTGTACGTGTACCTGTTGTCCGTAGTGCAGCAGCTGGTCGGCGAGGCGCTTGTTGTGTCCGGCGCCCGCAGCCACGAGCGCGGCGGCCGAGGCGGCGCGGCTGCTGAACCCTGAGTGTGGGCTGTGTGTGGCTGTGTGTACGTGTACGTGTACCTGTTGTCCGTAGTGCAGCAGCTGGTCGGCGAGGCGCTTGTTGTGTCCGGCGCCCGCGGCCACGAGCGCGGCGGCCGAGGCGGCGCGGCTGCTGAACCCTGAGTGTGGGCTGTGTGTGGCTGTGTGTACGTGTACGTGTACCTGTTGTCCGTAGTGCAGCAGCTGGTCGGCGAGGCGCTTGTTGTGTCCGGCGCCCGCGGCCACGAGCGCGGCGGCCGAGGCGGCGCGGCTGCTGAACCCTGAGTGTGGGCTGTGTGTGGCTGTGTGTACGTGTACGTGTACCTGTTGTCCGTAGTGCAGCAGCTGGTCGGCGAGGCGCTTGTTGTGTCCGGCGCCCGCGGCCACGAGCGCGGCGGCCGAGGCAGCGCGGTTGCTGAACGCCTGTAGCGCCACCCCGCGCTCCTCGGCGCGAGCCTCGCGACCCGGCGTGCCTGCACATACGAAGGTAAAACATTGGAGTCGTCCTTAATCACCTCATGTTTTTAACAACTTTTTACCCCCTCCCCACCCCAAAACAAATTCATGTGATACTAGCTGACCCGCCAAACTTCATACCGCCTCAGAATCAATAAATAAGAGCTGAATGATAATTGCAGAATGAATTCAACTTTAGATAACAACTAAATTAAAAAAACAAATAAATTCAAAATGGCGGCCACTTTGTTCAATTACGACATTGGATCCGTCTTTTGTAACTAAAGCCATGCCCAAATATCGATTTTGAAGTCGATTGGGCTTAAACCAAAGAAATTGAAAATGGCTGCCACTTTTTCAATTCCGACATTAGATCTGCCCTTTGTACCTAAAGCCATGCCCAGATATCAATTTAGAAATTGATTGGCCTTAAATCAAAGAAATTCAAAATGGTGGTCACGACATCGGATCAGTCTTTTCTAACTAAAGTTATATCCAGGTATCGATTTTGAGGTCGATTGGCCTTAAAACAAAGAAATTCAAAATGGCGGCCACTTTTTTCAATTCCGACATTAGATCTGCCCTTTGTACCTAAAGCCATGCCTAGATATCGATTTTGAAATTGATTAGCCTTAAATCAAAGAAATTCAAAATTGCGGCCACTTTTTTCAATTCAGACATTGGATCCGTCTTTTGTAACTAAAGCCATGCCCAGATATAGATTGGCCTTAAAGCAAATAAATTCAAAATGGCGGCCACCCCCCCTTTCCCCTTCCGACCGTTTGACAATCAGGGTGTTTTTACAATATTTGTTTAGTTTGAAAAATTTTAAAATTTCAAAAAAACATTCATAACTCGAAAACTATGAAAAATCGCAGAACATATATGGGGGTGATTTGGGTACCCCAAGGTGTGCTCTATCTTTGTACCTCCGCTTGACACTACTTTTTGTGACACCCTGTATATAGTAGTGAAGGGTTATGTGTGTGTGTGTGGCTCACCCCTGGGCGCGTTGACGGCGTCGCTGTAGAGGCGGAGCGGCGCGGCGACGTCGATGAACTCCTCCACCACGCGGTTCACCACCGCGCGCTCCGTGCCGCGCTTCAACGCGTGCAGCTTGTCCGTCAGCTGTCTGCACACAGTACACACTACAGTGCAACAACACTCATTATATGCACCAGAACGTCTGGTGAACACTACCAATGATTTTATATTAATGCGCTTAGAAATCGTTACTTTTATAATCACCAAAAATCATACGACAATGAGAATAGGAAATATTTAAAAAATTGTACAGGTACGTGATGCATCTAGTACCTAATACTTAGTATCTTATTTTTGGCAGGAAATAAGCTGCTTAATTTTAAAATAAGATTTCTATCCAGTGATCCCCAATGACTATTAATGTGAAGAACATTTCGTATGATGGTAGAGGCAGCGACTATATAACCCCTAGACTCCTAATAACAGACGATCGGCTTCGGGCAACACATCTGACAAGTAGATCCACCGTTCAAAATCTTCAAGTGAGTTGCGACCACAACTGTGAGCTGTAAATACTTCCGTGTTTGCGAATAAATAACTATTGTAATGGCCCCGTACACAATAAAATGGTGTGGTATAAATAGCCATAATTTAAATTTTCAGAAAAATGGCATTACATTTCACAGGTAAGTCAATAACGACACATAATCACATTTTATTTAAAATTTTACGGAATTCATCTTATACCGGCCATGTTGGGTGTTTACGCGCCATCTTGTTATATTTGCATCTCTTTCCGACGAAAGTAGTTTTTACATTTTCTATTTCGTTTTTTACCATTAAAAGTAAGTGATACACCAAAAGGATTTGTCGATAGTTCTATCGATAAAATTAAAACTAAGAGAAACTATCGCCTGAATACTCAACTAATCAATTTATCTGAGGCCTATTTAATTTTAACAGGCTTCTTATTTTAATTGGTTAGTTCATTAGTAATAGTTAATTTATTTTAAAAATGATTAGGATATATTTTTGACTAGCGGTATCAGAAATAAATGTTATTAGGATAATTTTTTATTTTGTTTGTTGATTATAACGGTTGTTTTGAGTTATTCTTTGTGTTATTCCCACAAGTCAGCTCAAATATTCTTGTTAATGTCGATGAGACTTACTAAGCGCCATCTGTCATTCGATAACATAAATAGTTTCTTTAAAATATTAATATGTTTAATAAATAATAATAATATTACTATAAAACTTTATTACATAAAAGTAATATCGATAAAAAAATCGTGTTTTCATTTAACTCGTCCCATCCCTATGCCTATGTTTCCAAGGTTATATAATGCGATAAAGTGTTAGAAGAACCAATCATAATGCAGTACCCCGCTTCCTCAAACCTCAGGTAGTTGACAGAATTAAATTGAAGAGAAATATTGAACATTAGGAGTCTAGGGGTTATATAGTCGCTGCATAGAGGCTAGTAGCTAACTTTACAGCAATTAAGAAAATATCAATATTAATGAATGAATCCCTTCCTAGACAATTTTGATCACGGCAGCCAATCTTAACAGAGATCAGGCAGGTACGCAAGAGATATAATACACAAGTGTGTACGCAATACTCAGGTGCACTCGCTGTTCCTTCAATCTCATAGTCCGGTGAGACGGCAGACATGACCGAAGAGAGACCAGGCGCAGGACCAACGGCTTTACGTGCTGTCCGAGGCACGGGGGTATCACACCGACAACTTTCTGACTCCGAGCTGCGACTGAGTAATTTTTAAGAGTGTGTGTCTCATACCAATATACCTTGTAATGGCTCTCGCGTCGTCGCTGTCTCCTCTACCAACCATGCACAAGTCGGCGAGCTTGTCGGAGAGCCGCTGCACGTCGGAGCACAGCTGCAGGATCTCCGCCTTCTCCCGACCTTGGAGACCGTCTGCGATCTGTCAACAAGTATATTGTCTCATGTTGAGTATTCAAGTTTATGTATGCTACTACATACATATACATATTACATATACACTCACGCCTGTTATCCCCGAATGGGTAGGCAGAGGTGCAACTAGTGCACCCACTTTTCGCCGTCATTCCGTCCCATGATGTGATAGGGGGCGAGCCTATCACCATATCGGGCACAAATTCCAGACTCCCGGCTGATACTGAACAGAAAAAATCACTTTGCCCGACCAGACCGACCCGGGGATCGAACCCGAGACCTCAGCATTGCAGTCGCACCATAATACAACTACGCCACCGAGGCAGCCATATTATATCATAACTTCTGTGACCCCCGTGATGGACGGCAGCGTGTCTCACGCTGCCTCGGACGCCAAAAGGGCGTCCTGCGGTGTACGGGGGCTTCCAAGCCCCCGCAACAACAGGAGACGGACCGCAACAGCGGTACGCGCAGGGGCGGTTGCGGACGACAACTTAGACGTGAGTCGGAGGAAGCCCGCAGCCGTCCCTAATGCGCCGAAGATGGCCATATAAAAAATAAAAAAAAGCCATATTATATCATACCATATTATTATGGACAGCAAAGAGAATATAAACACTACGTATTATGTTATGTCCTGGTTTTGAAAATAAACCTTTGTCACTCTAAAGAGAGAGACAGCAGATAACTGTGTCGTCACATTTTATTCTTCGGTTTGTTAAACGGAATGCAGCATCCATGTGGGTATAAAGTTCTTGGATTCAACACTAGAATTGAGAAAAATGGCCGCCATTTTGAATTTATTTGTTGAGATTGGCCGATTGACATCTAAGTCGATATCTGGGTATATCTTTGGTTGTTATTTAAAGTTGAAACATACTGCAATTATCATTCAGCTTTTATTTATTGATTCTGAGGCGGTACGAAGTTTGCCGGGTCAGCTAGTAATAGATAAATTTGATTGATGATAATTTATTGGATTCCATCTATGTATAAAACTAGCTTTTTTGCCCGAGGCTCCGCCCGCGTGATTAAGTTTTTTTCCGCGTATTTTATTTTCCCAGGATAAAAAGTGGCCTATGTTACTCGCTGATAACGTACGTAGCTTAGAAAAAAACGGTAATTTTTGAGTTTATCCATTACAAAAAAACAAACAAGAAATGTAATATTTTCTGTTTATAATATTAGTATAGATGTAATTTACCCTCTGTCCCTGCGAGACGATGCTGTTGATCGCCTTCTGACCCTCGGCCCTAGTGGTGGGATCTGCAGCTGGATGCAGCAACCATTTGTGGGCCGTCTCCAACCTGATATAACGAGACACAATAGGTACCAATAATGTTACTCAATATATTATTTTACTCTTCCTAATATTAAATATATGCGAAAGTTTGTGAAAATCTTTGGATGTTTGGCAGAAGTGAACGCGAATGTTTTTTACTCTATATATCATAGTGTAACTTTTTGCAGACAGTAGATATTGGTTAGACAAGGACGATATATTATGTTACCTGGCCTGCATGGACTTGCCGCCCTGTGCCTCGGCGGCGCGCACGCCGTCGTTGACGAGCGAGTCCGTCTGGTGCAGGTGCGCGCGCAGGTCCGCGACGAGTGCCAGCGCCTTGGACGAGCTGCCGCGCCCGTACTGACGCTCGTCGCACAGTTGGTCTGCGCTAATCCCACCTGACCTGCAGGCACATTATGAATACGTATGCTTTTAATTTGTTTTATTTTAGGATAGAATGTTTTGTTATTGAAGTGTATATTTTAATGGTCAATGAATGTATCGAAATGTTTGTATCAAAAAATAATATTGCGATAATATTTTTCTTGACTAGACATATTTCTAACATAAAATTCATGTGTTTAATGAATTGTATAAATATTGTTGTGGTTGTGTATTTGTGTGTGCGTGTGCGTGTGCGTGCGTGCGTGCGTGCGTGCGTGTGTGTGTGTGTGTGTGTGTGTGTGTGTGTGTGTGTGTGTGTGTGTGTGCTCGGGGTCGGCGTGTGCGGGCGCGAGGTGCTCGGCGGCGCGCTGGGCGGCGGTCAGCACCGACCGCAGCGCACGCTCGCCGCCGCTGTAGTGTGTGTGTGTGCGTGCGTGCGTACCGTACGTGTGTGCGCACGGGGTCGGCGTGTGCGGGCGCGAGGTGCTCGGCGGCGCGCTGGGCGGCGGTCAGCACCGACCGCAGCGCACGCTCGCCGCCGCTGTAGTGTGTGTGTGTGCGTGCGTGCGTACCGTACGTGTGTGCGCACGGGGTCGGCGTGTGCGGGCGCGAGGTGCTCGGCGGCGCGCTGGGCGGCGGTCAGCACCGACCGCAGCGCACGCTCGCCGCCGCTGTAGTGTGTGTGTGTGCGTGCGTGCGTACCGTACGTGTGTGCGCACGGGGTCGGCGTGTGCGGGCGCGAGGTGCTCGGCGGCGCGCTGGGCGGCGGTCAGCACCGACCGCAGCGCACGCTCGCCGCCGCTGTAGTGTGTGTGTGTGCGTGCGTGCGTACCGTACGTGTGTGCGCACGGGGTCGGCGTGTGCGGGCGCGAGGTGCTCGGCGGCGCGCTGGGCGGCGGTCAGCACCGACCGCAGCGCACGCTCGCCGCCGCTGTAGTGTGTGTGTGTGCGTGCGTGCGTACCGTACGTGTGTGCGCACGGGGTCGGCGTGTGCGGGCGCGAGGTGCTCGGCGGCGCGCTGGGCGGCGGTCAGCACCGACCGCAGCGCACGCTCGCCGCCGCTGTAGTGTGTGTGTGTGCGTGCGTGCGTACCGTACGTGTGTGCGCACGGGGTCGGCGTGTGCGGGCGCGAGGTGCTCGGCGGCGCGCTGGGCGGCGGTCAGCACCGACCGCAGCGCACGCTCGCCGCCGCTGTAGTGTGTGTGTGTGCGTGCGTGCGTACCGTACGTGTGTGCGCACGGGGTCGGCGTGTGCGGGCGCGAGGTGCTCGGCGGCGCGCTGGGCGGCGGTCAGCACCGACCGCAGCGCACGCTCGCCGCCGCTGTAGTGTGTGTGTGTGCGTGCGTGCGTACCGTACGTGTGTGCGCACGGGGTCGGCGTGTGCGGGCGCGAGGTGCTCGGCGGCGCGCTGGGCGGCGGTCAGCACCGACCGCAGCGCACGCTCGCCGCCGCTGTAGTGTGTGTGTGTGCGTGCGTGCGTACCGTACGTGTGTGCGCACGGGGTCGGCGTGTGCGGGCGCGAGGTGCTCGGCGGCGCGCTGGGCGGCGGTCAGCACCGACCGCAGCGCACGCTCGCCGCCGCTGTTGCGCAGCGCCTGGGGGTCCTACAAAGTAAACATGTCTCAGATGAACCAACGACTTCCAACAATTACCTACAAATGAAAAAAAATATATAAAAAACTAACTCACACTCAAAAAGTCAAGGGCGGCACCCATCTTTGTATGTATCTGATTTTGCATAGCCTTCAACACGGTTATGTTGTCCTTTTCACCGCCGTCTTCTACGTATGACGTCAGCTGGAGGACCCTGGAATAAAAAATATGTTATTACTACTCATTATTTCTATACCTCCAAAAGTGTTTACCAGCAGATATACATTGAAAAAGTAATTTTATAAGTTGTCATATTCTTTATTTTTTTGATACCCTGTGATGGTTCTAGCAGTCTCACCGTATAATCTCATGAATCTCGTCGGACATCCTCTGCGCGAGATAGTTTCTGTTCTCAGCCGCTTCTTCGATACCTTTGCCACCTGTAATACATTACGCTGTTATGGTCCTTGCAATGAAAAAAGAAAACTATTATAACCAAATTATTTTTCTTCAAAAATTTTCTTTTCCACAATTTTTTTTTATATATTTAATAATACTCAATGAATTTCATGAAAAAAAGAACACCCATACACAGAGAGTTAATTATTAAGTCCTTTACAATGTGGAATCCAAATACTTAATACATGATGGCACATACAAAAATTAAAAATCAGAGATTTCTTTCATTCATATTGATACATGTGCAAGCTATAGTAGTTAGTCCTAATCTCGTTACCTTCAGTGAGTATGTGTATGTATATCTTCATGGAGCAGATGAGCACGGGCGCGAGCTGCTTGACGCTCTCGAGGCACTGCGCGAGCCTCTCCGCGTGTGGAGGATGTGTCAGCTCCGCCGCACGGGCCGCCACCTGGAAACCGCAGGATCAACTGTCATACATACATACACACTCACGCCCTTATCCCATAGGGGTAGGCAGAGACTATTGAGCGCCACATGCTACGATCTTGACATTTCATTCATATTTCTTCTCATACATTTTGATACCCTTTTTATTTAAATAGAGGGTTGGTATTACACGCTGCTTCTATTGCAAAAAGAGTCCCATTGCACTCATTACTGACGAGGTGTATGTGTAAACGATAAGTTTAATTCCAAGCATATGAAATGATTTCAAATTAAACACTGTAAAATATGCTTTGATTAATTATCCCAAATTTTTGAAACATCTGTGTAGGTTGTTAAAAATACAATAACATCAAAGAAGTATGAGATCAAAGAAACTCAATATATTCCTTTCCCTTCTTTTAAGAAATAGATATAAAAAAATACATACCTTTCGGATTAACTCCACATCTGCGACTATTTCTTTACTACTACTTGAACGAGCACTCGATCTACATAGAGACGCGGGTACAACATACCTCCCTAGCCGCCCTGGACAGCGCCGGCGAGATGTCCCTCAGGAACTGCACCAGGTCCTCCATGGTGTCAATCACCTCCGCCACGCCTAGGTAGTCTAGCACCTACAACCACACGTACTAGGGAAACTCAAGCTATGATACACAGGGTGATGTTTAATACACACGATACGATATACAGGTTGATATGTTTTTCGGTTTTTTCTTTTCTTTTCCATAGTGATAACATGTTTTCAAACTAGTTAATTATAAAATAATATACAGTAATGTACTAAAAATGGCAGAGTGCACTAATCAACAACATGTTTCCTTTGATTTAATGGAGAGATAAAGATGGTAATTGATGTCTACCGAGTATGCGACAGATGAATCAATTTTTTTTAAATCCACATAACATTGTCTAAATATAAGAGTAGAAAAAATACTAAATAATAGTTTTTTTGATAAAGAAATTTAAGGTTTATTTAAACACTTCTAATATAAGTGATATTAAGTGATTCCATACCTTTTTACATTCTTTCACGATCTTCCTGACTTCTGATTCGTCGAAGCAAAGAAGAAGAGCGGATGTACCTTGTAGGATGCCGCGGGAGCCTTCTATCAGCTTTTTCCTGATTGAGTTTCATGACTGTTTAGTTTTTTTTAAGCTACACACAGAAGACTTAAATATTTGCATTTCATGTTGCTATTCAAACACCGCTTAAGTAATTATATAGATGTATGGGGAAACCCTATATACTCGGACGCCGGCGTCCGTAGCGGGGCTTGACGAGTCAATGATAAACACGCTAACTCAAAAACTAGTATAAAGTAAGGAACCTTTTATATTAAGCCTGCGTGACATTTCACTGAGCTCGTCCCCCTGAGACATCGGATATTGAATTTCATAATACCAAATAATTTCATTACTTACAATGTCTGTAAATGGAATAGAACATTTTATAAATATAACTCTTCGACAGTGTATTTATCACGATTTAATTCTCTTACATACTAAGCAGTGTGCAGAGAATAACGAGTCAGCACATAAGTTGTGTTACCCAGTATATCCTGCTGCGGGATGTTACCTGGCGGGTCCTGAGTAAGGATCGGCGCGCAGCATGTCGGACGCCTGCTGCAGGAGCGTGGCAGCGGTCTCGACGCGGTGCAGCGCGCCCGGCATGTCCTGCCGCAGCATCGCGTCGTCAGACGATTCGATCGTCTCGTGACCGACCTGAAAGTATCGGATGTCTTCTTTTTCTTCATATTATCAGATTATATGGTCAGTGTAAGACAGGTAGTAATTTGTAAAAAATATTTATGCCGCTTAAGTGTGCGGTTACAGCAGATATTTTTAGACACTACAGTTGTCTATGGTCTCCAAATCTAAGGATTTGAGCCCTTTCTACATGTACTCAACAGCATCGAAAAAGTGATAATTTCTCGGCCATTGAATTCTAAACGAGTCTTCTTCCGTTACCTAATCTACTATATATTATGGTATCTTGCAAGACCTATTAAAGTTGCACATCCAATGTCACTTCGAATACTTCAATGTATTGCTTACCTTGACGAGGTTGTTGACGGCGAGCGACACGGCCTGCACGGGCCGCGCCAGGTCCGGCATCGCGTTGCCATCTTCTGCCTCTTCATGCAAGATCACCAGCCGGGAGACCTGCAAGCAGTAGATATAACATCTAACTGCATCTACATTTAACATCTAACTACATGTTACATCTATCTAGTAACAAACCGGCAGGTATTAAAAGACCCTTGTTCTTATTCTACAGCTCGGAATTGTATGTTTATGTCTTGTGGATACCGTTATTATTTATCCCCTGACTACTTCATATTTACCCTTGCGCAATGTTACTTGCCAAGTATTAAATTAAGTATAAATGAACGTAACAAATTTCCTTTGAATTACATTTAAGAACGTTGCTCTTTAAAGAATATAGTAATGATTTTGGCAACAGCTCCGATGCGAACTCTTTTAACTTTTAGAACATGGCTATTTTTTCACATTTGTGTTCTTGGTCGATAACAATTCACACGAATAACAAAATAAAGTCCTCGATAAATGTCAAACATAGAAACAGTGTGGCGTAGGCCCTGTAAGATTTCCGTTGGTAGCAACTTGTAGTGTAGTGTGTGCTAGCATATAAGTAGATATAAGATGTATTGTAAAGTCAGTTCCAAGGCAGTCTAATAAAGAACCTTAAACCAACAACACGTGTTTATCAATCCCTCAACATTACATGGCGACCCTGCCAGTCGCGTCGGCGCAGCCCTGCGCTAGCGTGCGGCGCGCATGGCTATAATGAAGATTAAAATTCAGTAAAACAATATAAAAATTAAATTGAAGATCAATAATAAGAGATAAAATCAATAATTTTACGAAGAAAGAAGACGAAAATTATTAAGTATGAAAAGAGAAAAAAAAATGTACTTATTATTTAATGAAGAAAGAAAATAGGAAGAATGAAAAATGAAGGTATTGTAAGAAAATAAAATAAGGAAGAAATATGCGAAGTAATAAGAAACATTTTATAACAAGAAAAATGAATAGGAAATATAATGAAATAATTAAGAAGAATTAATATTATTATGAAGTTTTTTTTTAATGAAAATGAAGATGTTCGAGCGGTGTCCAGGGTAATCCCGGCACAGGAGTCCAGGGCATAGCCCGGCCCACCCAGTAACCAGCACCAGGCAGCAGCTCAGCCGCATCGTCGAGCCACGAGCGAGTCGTCGAGTTATCTCCATAAAGAAGATTAGGTTTACCTAACTATATCCTTTTCACAATCTATAATTACGCATTTTTATATTTTATTCGCTTTTACACATAAGAATATGAGCTCTATTATTTAAGTAACATTGAAAGCATACATTTAAAAATACCACAATAATCTAGATTTATTTTTGCTGTTCAAATATTTATTTTTTCCTTTGAGATCCGAACAAACTAAATTTTAACCATGGCAGAAAATTTTGATTTTGAAACAGCTATCGAATTTTTACCTGTAATGAATGGCAATGATAATATAACAGTACAGTTAATAAAAAATATAGATTTTTATAGTAGTTTGCTGAATGAAAAATCCAATAAATTCTTGATAAACTTTGTCCTGAAAACTAGATTGACTCAAGTTGGAAAATTTTATTTGAAACAGACCTATGATGATATTGGAAGTTTATTGTCAGACATGATCCATTACCTTTTACCCAAAAAATTACATTTTCAGTTAGAAAATAGTTTAATTTCTTTTCAACATGCTAATGACAAATCATACATAGATCAGCCGTGCACCATATTAGGAAATCAGATACAGGAGTCGAATAGCGAGTACATTCCGCAAGCTCAGCTATCACCGCATAGCAACTTGCCGGAGCGCACAGATTCACATCATTACAATAACAGCGTAATGAAATTTGATTCCGATGTTAGCTCCGTATGCCTTAGTAACAACTTAGCGTCTGACACTCGAGAAAACACATACAGTGAAATTGATATAAGTAGTGATATTATAGAGCTATTTAAATCTGATAAAGAATTAGTTGAGCCTTGTGTAGAAATAGAAAATTGTGATAATATTTTAGATTCACAGGAGCCTCGATCAGAAAATTTTGATGAATTAGAAAAGGACAATAGTAAGCAGAAACATATAGTTAAAAGGTCTAAAGATGTAGAATTAATTTTAGGTAATAATATAGAGGTTAGAATTAAAGGTAAAAGAACTGTTAGGTCTAATGAAGGATTTTGCTTTTATGTAAGTGCAGAGAAAAAAATATATTTAGATAGGAAGTTTTTAGAGATAGGTAAGATTTTTATGAAAGATTTAGAAATATTGTGTAGGAATAGAAATATTAAGGAATTAAAAATGAATAAGAATAAGAATAGTAGAAAATATATTAAGAAGTTTATAAGATTAATAAGAAAGTATAATGTAGGATATCCAAGAATAAGAATTAATAATGAATTTATAGATATTGTAAAAGTTAAGGAAGTTAAAAATAAATATACAGAAAGAAATGAGAATAAAAATAAAGATTATAATAGTATGTCGACAAGTAGTGCGACGATAAAGAATAAGAGGGAAATATTAAAGCATAAAGTTGAATGGTCAAATATGAACCTTGGAGATGATTATAAGGGTAATAAAAATATTGTAATTAATAATTCTAAAATAGGAAGTGAGGGAAGAAATGATGTGTGTTTAGGAGTTAAAAACAAAAAGAACCTTTTTATAGATGTTTGTGAAATCTATGACAAACGATCTGTAGGTATAACGTAGATTTAGAATAAAATAAGGACTAATGAAATTTTATTTAAAAACAAATCAACGCTTTATAAAATGGTTCAATGTATTTTTAATTTTTTAAGTACTTTACATTATTTTACATAAATATTATATTGTATAACAATTTAATTTTATAGTATAAGTTAAAAAAAAAAAAATTAGGTACCTATTGTAACATTTTATTTTTTTCCCAAAGGGGGAAGGTGTAGTGTAGTGTGTGCTAGCATATAAGTAGATATAAGATGTATTGTAAAGTCAGTTCTAAGGCAGTCTAATAAAGAACCTTAAACCAACAACACGTGTTTATCAATCCCTCAACATTACAAACTAGAATCTTTATAGCACCGATCCATAAAACATCCTTACTACTAAAGTTTCTTGAACTTGAACGAATATCATAAATTCAAAAGTTTGTTAAAATGAAAGGGTATGGATCTTTGTTAGAAGTAATCGCACAAGCTGCTGAACGGATTTGGATGAAAGGTACACGGATAAACTATGTCCTGGATTAATATATAGGCTACTATTTGTCCCGGTAATTTTTCCCGGAGTAAATATTTGAATATTTTAATCTGAATTTCTAACTAGATGGCGCTATTTATAGTCATTAATTTTGAGATTTTTGTCGCAGGAACACGCTGGATGAAGGCCGCTTTGGACAGTTCCGTCTTGGAAACCTTTGGAGGAGGCCTATGTTCAGCAGTGGATGTCATGTGGCTGATGATGATGATGACTATCATAATGATGTAGCGGGAAAGGCTATTCACGCGAGAGAAACCGCAATCAAAATCTAGTAACCTTTTTACCGACTTCAAAAAGGAGGTTCTGTATTCGATCCGTATGTATGTATTATTACACTACTATCATGATATTGACATTAAAAAAGGTTCAAGACAAAAAATCATGAATGGACACCACAGTGCGGTACGTTACCTCTCCTTGTATGGAGCGTTGCGTGTACGCAGCCAAGTGGGCGTACTGGCGCCTACCATATTCGTGCGTGTTGTCATCGACTAGTGTTATGTTGAGTTTGATTTTACATTAAAATTTGTGTTGAAATCTATACACATTGAATTTTAATGCAGTCACCAGTGTGTACATGAGTCAGGTAGACTGGAGTAGTACCTCTGTTTCATTGAAAACTAATGAGAGCTTGCTATTGCGAGTATTATGCGTGGGATTACTAAATATTATTTCCTGTTTTAACTATTTTCCCTTATACCCATATAAAATCCTTTATTCTCTCAGTATTTAAGGTGTTTAAGGCTTGTAGAGTTCACTTAGCACATGACTCACTAGCTTGTTTACAAACTAAAACTTATGAGTAAAACCTCGGGAACCAAATACAAATATTTGATCAAACACAATCACGGTATCCAAACATATCCCAACACACCCCAAATGCCATAAACGGTTATCGTAAAGACGTCTGGCGTGACTTTCAGAAAGCGCCCTTGAGACCTCACCCACGGGCGTGGAGGAAAGGGCGCGGCATTTCTCGCAGGGGTGGCCTAATACGACATTTAGCGGGTAATGTTTGGCCAAATAACGGATGCGATATTTGTTGAAGGCATTTAACTACGAATTGTTAAATCTAGCCTTTAAATCTATATAGAATAGAAGTGGAAATTGTTTGCTTCAAGATATATTTGTAACCCTCGAAGTAAAAAGAGGAATGCTATAAATTTAACCAAATGAATCAACCGATTTTGAATTACCTTTTTTATTTTGAAGGTATGTTTATTTGAGGCAAGAGACTCATTATCATTTCAATGAAGGCCAAAAAATCATTCAAGTAAGGCCAAAGTCTCATGCACTAATATTGCCTTTGCCTACCTCTCCAGAGATAAAAGATGTATACATACATTGAGTGCAGTCGTCTATCATGTAAGTACTAGATACGGCCTGCGACCTCGGCGGCGAGCGCGGGCCGGCGCGTCTCCGCCGCCCTTGATCCACTAACTTTCATCTCGCTGCACCACGCGCCCGTCTTGCAGCTTTCATTGATTCCGATGCGGTAGAATGTTTAACGTGTTGTCTACTCAGCAAGATGCCATTTTATATCCGATCCTAACCACTACCATGATATCAACAAAATAGGTCAATCAGAAATTGTTTTCGATCCTAACAAATGTAAGGAATAAAACCCTCCTTATTCTCAACCCTCCCCTAAAGATCGTTTACAAAAGATGCAATTCATGTTGTTTTTATAAATAAATCCTACATGTTAAATTAAAATTACACATGAATCTTTTACTAGGAAGAGCACTGGGTTCGCTTGACCTGACCATACAAAACACGCCAAGAAAACTGACTTCACGTGGGGGTTTTCTATAAAATAGTTGCACCACAGCAGCCGAGACGTATCATCTATAAAACTGTCCTTACCTAGGGGATACTGCTAATTAGAAAATATAAATACCTTAGGAATATCAACAGGATCCTTGACCTTACAATTATACACTTAACTCTTGTGCATGAAGGGTTAAGAATAGGTGCAACTAATTCATTTTCCATTATTCCGTCCATGATATGATAGGGGATGAGCCTACGACCATATTTGGCACGAATTCCAGACTACAGGCTGATATTGAGCAGAAAAACTCAACATCACTTTCAACTTGCTCAATACATGTTAATTACACTTGACAAATACCGTTACATCATCAATACTTTACAAATAAGTCCACGGTCGGCCCACGCGTGGGCGACGCGCCATATGGCAACCACATTTGAATGGCCAAGTTCAGCACTTTTACCACCTTTATTGATATGTCACAGATTTTATTACTTTGCGAGGATTTAGCAAGGAAACTGTCAAATGCGATCGCAAATTTCCATTTTAGACAATATTTTAGAGGTATCTGTGCTTGTGGCATATAAATTTGCTGAAGTATCAATATTTTTCAAAAAGAACTTATAGTTTTCCTGTTGTTTTCCGTGATTGGCACATTTTATCCGGCTAATTCCATTTCACACACATACACATACACTCACGCCTGTTATCCCCGAAGGGGTAGGCAGAGGCACAACTAGTGCACCCACTTTTCGCCGTTATTCCGTCCCATGATGTGATAGGGGGCGAGCCTATCGCCATATCGGACACAAATTCCAGACTCCGAGCTGATACTGAATAGAAAAACTCAATATCACTTTGCCCGACCCGGGAATCGAACCCGAGACCTCAGCATTGTAGTCGTACCATATTACAACTACGCCACCGAGACAGTCATTCCATTTCAATCATCTAAATTCTCAATTATGTATTTTAAAAAGGATTTCTGTGATTTATGAGGATAACTAAACATAGGTGATTCGATTTTCTCTGACTTATGAGTGTTTGGGATAATAGGTGATTCGATTGTTCGTTAGTTAAATTCTGCATAGCTACCTAGTATTTGAGAAGTTTTTCGAACAATAAAAAAAGCTACCTAACGTTAGAAATCTGCTTCGGTAACACCAAATAATTTAATCGTTTTTTACTATTGACATTATCTCATTTACAAACAGAAGGAAGCCTACATTGACCTGTTTATAGTCGGATTAGGCATTATAATACAACCCATACAAATATACACAAATATCGTCCCTCCAAAAATTTATTACATAGCTTTACTAACGACTAGTTTGATCAATTAGATGACGTGTTTTTATGACGTCACCTAGCTGATAAATGATATGAACAGTTCAATATAGAAGATGACGCACAAGTCAGTAAACATGTTCTTGAAGTCGTAATGCTTTAACTTTATGTGTATTTGAACACAAGTGCCATGTCCTCAAGTTGTTATTACTTCGAAGCGTTTTCGTGGCAAAAACATAATTTGGTATACACTCACGCCCTTTATCTCCGAAGGGGCAGAGGCGCAACTAGTGCCCCCACTTTTCGACGTGCGTATTCCGTCCCATGATGTGATAGGGGGCGAGCTTTTCGCCATATCGGGTACAATAATCTATTATATAAAAATTAATCCCATTTTCCTTGGTCACGGCATCACGCGTGAACGGCTGGACTGATTTCGTTATTTCTTTTTTTGATGTGTTTATTATTGTCAGGAGAAGGTTCTTATGAAAGAAAAAATTAAGAAAATTGCGCGGAAAAACGGCTGGCCCGATTTTAATGAAATTTATTTGTGTCTTCTATCCGGTAGGTAGCGCTGTACTCGGGTTCTAAGATTTTATTTCCTTTTTACGGCAGGACAACGTCTGTCGGGGCCGCTAGTTTGGTATAAAATGAAACAAAATACAACTTAATAGCTTTGAGTATAGTGATATCTATAAATCAGATTACGTCTTATACCTAAATATCTAAACAGTACCTAAGTGAAGTTGACAAAATACAAACCAGCATCGACATTAGACGCAACCTCTCTAGTCACTCATTAATCATTATTTTATATTTATACCTCTGCGACTCCCTTCACAATATAATTAATTGCCCATGATTGATTTTGTGTGTGTTGTATATTACTTCTAAACCTTTTATATTATTTACACAAAATATTAAACAAAAAAAAAAACACCCAAGAGGAGCGCTAAAATTGATTGCAAAATAAGTCTGCTATTACTGCTATGATCTAAATAAACACATGGGGAATACCTCGCTATCTATTTTACGCCCTTACTGCAGTTCCCGGTAACATCACAATACATCTGCATCTATATTCTAACATATACCCCTTCTACCACGACTGCTACTGGTTGTAGGTCGCTCATATGCAAGAGTCCGTCTGGGTGGGTACCACCGCCAAACAGCAGTGTGCATGCACTGTTGTGTTTCGGTCTGAAGGACATTGTAGCCAACGTAACTACTGGACATTATGATACTTAACATCTTATGTCTCAGGATGACGAGCGCAGTGGAATGCCACACAGTACTTTGTAACTCAAGGTGCTGGATAGTGTTGCTACTGGTAATGGGTGGTCGTATCGCTTACCATGAGGTGGACGACATGCTCGTCTCGTCATTCATTGCAATAAAAAAACGAGAATTCAAAGCCTTATAACATGTTTGCTTTTAAAGCGATTTTAAGAGTAAAAAGTAGTCAAACGATCTATTAATTTACCACTGCAGGTAAAATTGTGTTGCGTTCAATATTTTCTGTTATGTGCCCTGGAATAACAGATCAAACAACACACGAGATGGCATGCATCTCCGTTTTTGCGTCCGTATGCAACTAACGACTTCCCATCAATTACATTCAATAGATTATAGAACACAGCAGCTATAAGTCTATTTCTTACTCTTTTTAATAGGCACGGGAAGATTGACCTGACCTTGTTTAACTAGTTTTGGCTAGATTTTATTAGATCTCTCAAATTGTGGCACCAGTGCATTCGCTATTCCTATATTTAATCAGGAACACGCTCGTATAATTCTGAACATAGCCAATGACTGGGCATTGTGGGGCTTAGTCATGGTTGTCTCAGGGTGACTGGCGCAGTGCGGTGGCATACATAAGTCAGGAGATGTGTTCCTACTGTTCATCGATATAGACCACCAGCCAAACGACTTGTACGCTTCATCTCCAATAATGCCCAAACTCATCACTTTACCTTTAAGTCTGAGGTCCCAGGTTCCAATTCCGGGTCTGGTAGAGTGATATAGGGTTCTCTGCTCATTTTATCCCGAAATCTGGAATTTGTGCCTGTCACACAATGGGAAGGAGCACACATGGCCAAAAATTTTTCGGTTGCATGTCTGCCTACCCCTTCGAATAAAGACGAGAGGTGTGTGCTACCTTTATATCTAGGTATATGTATATACTATTCATAAGGCCTCAGCGGAACTAACATCCCAAGCGGCCCTTATCGCTTGGCACACGCCGTTTCCTCGTTGGATTTTTGACAGCATCAAAATAACAAAAGTTACGAAATTTTTGTTTCTATTTAAACTCTGTTGGGAGCCGGCGCGAAAACTAAACTCAAACCGGCGAACATTGAATCATCACGTAAAATTAGATGAATGATTGTTCGTACTTGCTTTGGTGTATTGTATACTAGTCTTTATGAACCCATTATATGGAAACTATATTTTAAAATTTCTGATAGTGTTTTACTTGAAATGTAAACAAATAGATTTAGCCGTAACCCAGCTATCGATAACTTTATTTTACAACGCCAGTGATCATGTACATGTGAAATTATTGTCATAGATGATAGAACCAATACGACACGAAATTGCATTGCGTTAGTTTTTTTGAAAATGGAAGTGCTAGAACCACAATGTATAAACTATATAAGTATCTCTCTTTAGCATGAATGGCCGGTTCAAGTGCGGAACTACAGCTTTCTATCACAAAACACAGACTTGAAGTGCTTTCTCTGTTGCCTTTCGAATAGTGATGTTCCCGAAGATCCACACACCTGTTTCCTATTTCTTTATAGCTGGCAGCATAACCAAGATCCTTCTGATATTACAGAGTGGTATCACTTTATTACAGGTTACAACCTCGCTAGCTTTGATCAATCCTATAAACACATCAGTCATCACCCAATATTGTTTATTACAAAGCTAATGTCCTTCAACGCGAACATCGTTCTGTTTAAAACTAAACGACCTCCAAACCATAACGTGACATAACACCTGGACCTTGGCGTTATTTACAGCGATCGTTTCATGGTGTTTTCATTCGTATTATGATCGTTTAGAAATCATATTACTCATACCGGCTTGTATTATACGCGATGCTACTGCGAATAGTCCTCTACAACTTTTTGTATACGGGTACAGCAAATTGATCTGCATCTGATGGTAAACGTAATAAGGTCCAGATTAGAGTGTCGGCTGACGAGAGACGATTACCTCTTGACAGTGAACGCAATTATACCAGCCTGAGGGTTTCGCCTTAGTCCACCACGCTGGCCGAGCGCAACATACTATTACTTAATTTGAGATGGTTGGTATATTCATGGGCCTTTATCGTATTGTCTAATGAGTTAGGGGCTTGCCTGATAACTTCCGTCTAGTCTAGTACCTATAGTCAGTCACTATGCCGAGATTGCCGACATCTCAATCAGCCTATCGCCGTCTACGGCTACTGCTGATAGGCCTCCCCGGGTGAGCGCAAATTCAGATATACATAACTTTTTTTGGCCGTGATTGTCGCCAATTTCCATGAACCGTATCATCGTTCATTCACTTTAATCAACGTGTTATCAAATAATTATCTTCTCTTTTCATTATATTATCAGAACAACGGGTGTATGCACCATTGCAGTATTTTGTTTAGGTGAATTTATCCGCTAGTACTAGTAGCTGTCATATACCTATGTTATTTATTAATTATACCAACTATTTCAATGCCCCATCGCTGAGCATAGACCTCCACTGAGATTTAAAAGGATTCGATCCATTCTCTATTGTAATCAGCTTATTGCACGACGATTCTCTTCATCATTAAAAAGCAACACAGAAATGAAACCCTGAACGTCATAGTTCACAGTCAGTCCGAATACGCACTATACCGATGAGACGATTAAGATCATACCATTAACCAATTCCCTACAACGTAAAATCCACAATTAACATCGTGACATCACACAATTTACGTACATTTAGAGGGGCACTTACAGCCAATAAATATGTAAAGACAGTCGGTTTCCTGTCTGTGTGGCGATGTTCCCATCGCATAAACAGCAGTTAGTCACCTATCAGACGTTTACTACTCGGAGTTCACACTGAGAGTAGCGTTTTTTTTTTTTTTAAAACGGCCATCTTCGGCGCATTAGGGACGGCTGCGGGCTTCCTCCGACTCACGTCTAAGTTGTCGTCCGCAACCGCCCCTGCACGTACCGCTGTTGCGGTCCTTTTCCTGTTAGGGGGTCTCAGAAGCCCCCGAAACACCGTACCGTGTCCACCTTTTGACACTGAGAGTAGCGTGCGAGTGCGCGTCAGGTTCATGAAAGCTGAAGATTTGGCTCAAAATATATTATATAAAATGTTTGGACGAAGGGGAGATAACACATTTTACCATTGCCTACACCATGGAGCATATGTACGACACGAATTACGTATAAAAGAGGATTGTTTATTATAAGGCAAATTGCTTCGACAATCAGATATATGCCAGCTTTACTTACTGCATTATAAACAGACTAGTGCGACGCGACTTGCGGGAACCAGATGATGACAGACAGATGACTTGATATGATGGCTTCAAGTACATGTGTTGGTAGTCAGAAAAGTGTATGCTCGACCACCTTAAGATTCTAAATAAGTCGCTTGCGTATCTTCTATCACCAACATGCAACTTACAACTATAGTAGACAGTAAGAGTTATTTGCTGTATCTTTTGTACATCTCCGAAACGATCGCACCTGCTTGGTAAAATATGAAAAATGGGCGTTTAACTTGACAGTGTACCTACTAGCATCAAATTAGGTGATTGTTTATTGATCATTCTTCGCAATCGAATAGAACTTACACTGGTAGTAGGTCTCTCATATGTAAGAGTCCGTCTGGGTGTGTATCACCGCAATGTCTATTTCTACTACCAAGCAGCAGTGTGCATGCACTGTTGTGTTTCGGTTTGACGGACATTGTAGCCAGTGTAACTACTGGACATAATGAGATTTAATATTTTATGTCTCAAGATGACCAGCGCAGTGGAATGCTATACCTACAGTACTTTTTAACTCAGGGTGCTGGATGGTGTTGCTATTGTTTATGGGTGGTCGTATCGCTTACCATCAGGCGAAAAGCATGCTCGTCTCGTCATTCAATGCAATAAATAAAAAGTCTAATACCTTCACACTCGCTTTTCAAGTCTCAACATTACCCAACTCTCCCATCCACTAGCCCAGCGTATAAAACCCTCACACTAAATCACTTTGCGAAAGGGCAGACATTAGTAACAGCCCACTCTGCAGTGTCCCCCGTCTATATTTAGATATCACTGGAATTAACTACAGTATCGATCTCTGGTTAAAACACTAATAATTTATAGTATTCTGGTATTGAAACGGTAATGACTGTTTAATTTACATAAAAAGTGCCATGTTGGAATTGTGTAAGTTGTGTGTTGCGACTTGCGAATGTTAATGTTCGAATATAAATCTATTCAAAAATACAAGTAAATAAACTAAAGAGCATGTTCTGAAAACGTGTTGCCGAAACGGCTGAACCGATATTATTAACTCGACCCGAGATTCAAACCCGGAACCACAGAGCGGTGTCATATAGCGCATGCAAAACAACTGCGCCACCGAGGCAGTCAAGCCAACAAACAGCGCCAGGAAGCCCGTTACTTGAAGTCGGTTTATGAATGACAAGACACAGACGCCTGATAAGCGGTTATCGTCGTTTATTAACACTTTAAACACGATACATAAAGAGCGCTTTGTTATACAAAAGCTCCTCACGATACTTGAAACTTTATCTAGTAGTGCTCGCGGCTCCGCCCGCGTGAAAAAGTTTTTTCGTGACAAAAATATTTTCCCGGTATAAAAAGTAGCCTATAGCACTCAGGAGTTATGTAGCTTCCTATTAGTGAAAGAATTTTCAAAATCGGTTCAGTAGTTCCTGAGATTAGCGCGTTCAAACAAACAAACTCTTCAGCTTTATAATATTAAGTATAGACTAGATTTTGCCCGCGGCTCCGCTCGCGTTAAAAAGTTTTTCCGGGATAAAAGTCCCGCTTTTTATTTTCCCGGGATAAAATGTAAATGCCTTTATAATATTAGTAAGATAGTAAGATAAAAAGATTTGTCTTAAAAGTTTCAAATCAGTTTATTTAAGCTTCATAATTTATTAAATGTTGAATAAGAAATTTTGTAATAGTTTCTTATAAAAATCAATTTTTTATTAGAAGTAAACAATGAGCACACTACATTAATATGTAAATACTAGCTCTTGCCCGTGGCTCCATCTGCGTTAAAAAGTTATTCCACTATAAAAGTCCTGCTTTATATTTTCTCAGGATAAAAGTAGCCTATGTGTTAATCCAGGACATGATCTACCCGTGTGCCAAATTTCATCGAGATCCGTTCAGTAGTTTTTGCGTGAAGAGTAACAAACATCCATACATCCAGACATTCAGATATCCATACATCCATACATACTTACAAACTTTCGCCTTTATAATATTAGTAGGATTGCAGCAAAATACCCTTGGATGTATTGTACCTAATCTTAGTTTACTATAGAATTTCAGGGGTTTTTCTCAATTTTTTAAAATAAAATGTTATCCGCCAGTTAACGTGTAAGACAGTTAATGTGTATAGTACTCTTCTGTGCACCATTTATTTGGAAACTAGAATTTTGTATTAGGAACTCGGACATCGTGAAACAGGCCGTTATTCGCGGCTTCTTTCTATAACATTTCGCCTCTGGATGACGAGCGCCCTGCAGTGCTGAGTAGTGCTTTGTAATTCAACACCTGTATGGAATTTCTTTAGTTTATTGGCAGTCGCTTACCATTAGGCGAGCGGATGGCTCGTTTTATTATTCAGAAATAAATGTACCATTGTACACTTTAGCGTGATAAAAATCATACTAATATTATAAAGGCGAAAGTTTGTAAGAATGTATGGATGTATGAATGTTTGTTACTCTTTCACCATTGATGTATTAAAAAAACCCTTTAATACATCAATGTCTCACGCAAAAACTACTGAACGGATTTCTATGAAATTTTGCACACGGGTAGATCGTGTCTTGGATTAACACATAGGCTACTTTTTATCCCGGGAAAATATAAAGCTGGCCTTTTATCCCGGAAAAAAAATTTAAAACGGGCGGAGCCGCGGGCAAATATTTTATAAGTTAATCCAGTACATGTTTTTTTTTTTAAATCCAATACGTATTTGTTCCTGTTATAGAATGCAGATCCTACATATTAATAAACAAACGATTCAGTACCGTTAACATGTTTGAATTAGCTTCAATAGTCGATAAATATTAGTCCAAGTCGATGTTTACAAATGATATTGCAAACTTGATTTGCATACGCTACGAGATCAGAATATTATTGTAGCTAGTATGCGGTTTGTTCTAGATTCTGTTGCTAACTCTACTTTCGTTCAATCTAGTTTCTACCATGCTGACCCTACATTGTAAGAGAAGTTTTAGCCTCCGTTATAGTCAGAAAAAATGGACCGATCAGACTAAGTTTGACACTCTTGCAGATATCTTGTGTTGATCAGTTTATTCTAGATCCGAAGTGAGGAACTTGGATTGTTTTCTTTTTTTGATTGGCCGTTTATTTATTATTTTATTTAACTAAGCTTTTATTACATCATGAGATACCATCATTTAATAAATGATAAGTTATTTCCCTTGGCTTCACCAGCAGGAAAGGATTTTTCCTGGATATAAGCCCCGCTATACATTTTCCCGGACCGTATTGTAAATCTAAACCATTCTCGAATCTACTTGAAGACACACAAAAATCATTAAAATCGGTCCAGCCGTTTAGGAATTCAGTGATATACACACGCACAGAAGATTTTATATATATAAAGATTAAACGAATAAAATGTGTAATTTTGTACACTTCCCGTAAAAGAACTTTAATTTAGAAATTGTCTAACGGTTGCACTAAGCCCCGTGTTCGCTACTTCCTCCTTCAAAAGTGAAAGTAAATGAAAGTGACTTCGGTATCGAGTGACATTGCGGCATATGGGGCTTTTATAATAACCACGATAATAACAATCGTATTTATTTGGGATTCATAATTTGTAAATTTATTTTGACTGACTCGGTGAATGTCTTTTACTCCGGCTTCGCCTGCGTGAAAGCCGAAGCTCATTGATTAGGCATATCTGTATCAAAGTGTTATGTTCAATGCCGAGTATTGTATCTTTAGATACTTCGATGTATATTAATTACTGTCTAGTAAGTAAACTCTGTATTTTTTTTTATTGCAATGAATGACGAGACGAGCATGTCGTTCGTCCGATGTTAAGCGATATGACCACCCATAAAGGGTAGCAACACCATCCAGTACCTTCCAGTGCGTGAGGACAGTAGATGGAGGACGGAGGGCCGACCAACAGTGATGTATCGCGCCGAAAATAGCGCGCTAAACCGACGGGTGTTGATCGAGTCTGAGTCGTCCTTATTTGTTATTAATACCAATATACCTACATATAACAATTTGCGGAAGATGTTTCTAGTTTATCTACGAGAGTTACAGGTAGAGGTAGCATTTTCTTTGATATTTTTACCTGCCTAGAAAGCAATACATATCTAACTAACACATAAATCAATAAGCGTTCTTTGTCTTTTACCTACTGTTCCAAGAGTTTATCCTGAACTGGATGAAGGTATTAGACGTCCTTGAAATAATAAAAAAAAATTATTGCCTCCGATTTCGACGAGCTAACTACCCACCTGATGATAAGTGGTCACCATTGTCCATGGACGTGCCTACCGTAAAATTTTGAATTTGTTCACCTACTTATGTGTGTGACTGTATATACAAATAAATCATACAAACTTCTACAATCCCGTTCCAATGTCGTGACCCGTTAGTGGGTCGCCCTCAGCGTGGTTGCTTAATTTTAAGGGTTGCGAGCGCCTTCTGCACTCACCCAAAAGACCGGTGTTCTTTCATATGCCGACCCTCGTCAGGCTAGAAAGAGTAATGTCAAGGACAAAAAAAACCGATCTAATAACTTTACAGATATCTGAAGGTCAAAAGCACATAAAATTTTACGAGACGTAAACTAATAAATCGTGATAACTAAATATAAAGCTGTTGGCGGAACAATGAAATTAAATCATCAGTAGAACAAAGCTTGATTGTGAGTGAGGGGGGGCTGCATTGTTTCCACAGGTTAACATAGAGTCAAAGTATAGCTATCTACTATTGTGGTACAGTGAACACGACTTTTTTATACAATAATACACTTACTCTGCAGAGTATTTGAACTGGGGACTGGTTGATCCTTTTGTTAATATACAGACAATATTTTTTCATGCATAGATACTGCGTCAATAGCGTGGTTGTATAACGTGCACGGTACGACAGCGCTCCGAGATTCCGGATACGAATCCCAAGTCAGGTCAGCCTGGAGTCTGGAATTTGTGCCCGATATGGGAATAGGCACGTCCTCATTACATCATGGAATGGAACAGACATGGATCAAAGTGCCTTGAAAAAGTTAGTGTTTTGCTAGCAGGAGCGTGAACGAGTTTTCCCTGATTGTGTACTTTTCTGGGATAAAAAACAATTTGTATGTTATCTGAACTTGGTGTATTTTAGCCAAGTTCATCCAATTCCATTCAGCATTTTTTACTAACATCTAACATTTTCACAAAGTTGCATTCAATATAATATTAGTAGAATATACAACCGATTGAGATGACATAATAGATGTAAAGTTTTCGAAATTCAAACCCAAGGCGATTATGCTGCAGCTGACTGAACCCGTACTTACAAATAATCTTTACAGATTGTTAGAACAGTATATTGTATGCAAAGGAATACATAAACAAAATTAAATACTATTGTTTGTATATTTTGTTGTTCAGCTGTTTGTTACTAAATAAATATATAAATAAATACTTAAACTTTACATTTCGAACATAGGTTTTAGAAGGTATATTTAATTCGTATAAGAATTGTAATAAACAATGTCAACTCGTTACATATAACAAAAAATAAAATGTTGAATTTAGTTTAGTATGAATACAACAGCTTGCTACCTTGAGGATTATTAACGAATTTTAGACTGTCAAACGATATTATACATCATAGAAATATTGTGAACACGAAACTTACATACTTTGCCCGCTCCTAACTAGCAACACCATTGAGTAATTGCCATGATTCATTTATTGCTCACTCATAGACCAATTAATTTTTACAAGTTGTTAATGGTACTAAATTAAATTTTCTTATTTATGGTAAATTGACACAACATTAATTAAATAATAATAAGATTGTTTATAGCAAATGGAAAAATAATTTATATTGCAATAAATTGGATGTTACTAGGCTAGAGGGGTGGACCAATGTCCACAAAATGTATGTAGAAAGTCTTTAGCAATTTCTGACTTTAAAAGTAGTCAAACCTAGGAATGTCCCGTTAAGTCTTTTGATATTTATAAGCAAGCAGATTGATTAGCATAAAAAAATATTGTGGGTAAATGCCCAATTTTTTTTTATTGCATTAAATGACGAGACGATCATGCCATTCGCCTGATGGTAATTCCACTGCGCTTGTCATCCTGAGACATAAGTTGTTAAGCCACATTATGTCCCGTAGTTACACTGGCTACAATGTCCTTCAAACTGAAACACAACAGTGCATGCACACTGCTGCTTAGCAGTAGAATTAACACTTTGACTGTATGTGTTATTGAAAATCTGTGAATGAATGAAGGTGAAGATCTTAATATCTTCCAAAATAATGGACGGTTTCCTAATAATGTTTTCTTGTAGCTAGAACGGTTGAGGTAACTGCCCTTACTGTCATATCTCAAAAATACACTCTGCATATTACAGGGCCAATATTACGTACATTAATTCGTTCTTATTCTTTTTGTACATACATGTCATAATCTCAATAAATTCATTAGTATACTTCTGTAATGACATCTCATAAGATCAAAAGTATGATGTAAATTAATGAATATGTTATTTAAAGACTTTATTTTGCAGTCAACAGATTGATTATGTCCTAGATTCTATAAACAAGGTTATTGACATTTGAACAGAAACTGATGACATTTTAATTTACTGCACCACATTGTAAAATCTAATATAATATAAAATTCTTGTGTTACGGTGTTTGTTACCAAACTCCTCTGAAATGGCTCGGCCGATTTTCATGAAATATTGTGTGCATATCGGATAGGTCAACATTTATTTTTCAACCCCCTAAGTGATAAAGGTGACACACCACATTTTTTTTAAACTGCTGAACGGATTTCAATGAAATTTAACATACAGATAGATCAAGTCCTGCATTTATAAATAGGCTACTTTTATCCTGAGAAAATATAAAGCAGGACTTTTTTTGTGGAAAAACTTTTAACACAGACGGAGCCAAGGGCAACAGCTAGTATTTACATATTAATGTAGTGTGCTCATTGTTTACTTCTAATAAAAAATTGTTTTTTATAAGAAGCTACTTATTACAAAATTTCTTATTTAACATTTACTAAATTAACTTAAATAAACTGATTTGAAACTTTTAGGACAAATCTTTTTATTTAAATACTAGCGGCCCCGACAGACATTGTCCTGCCCTAAAAAGGAAATAAATCTTAGAACCCGAGTACAGCGCGCCCTACCGATCCACCTGAAGACACACAAAAAAATTTCATTAAAATCGGTCCAGCCGTTTTTCCACGCAATTTTCTTATTTTTTTCTTTCATAAGAACCTTCTCCTGACAATAATAAACACATCAAAAAAAAAATAAGGAAATCGGTCCAGCCGTTCATGCGTGATGCTGTAACCAAGGAAAATAGGGATTCATTTTTATATAATAGATTATATATATATGTAGGTACTTACTACTATTTTAGAGAAAGTATTTCACAGTAGATATTGGTTTACTATTTATGAATGATCTTCTTGAAAAGGGCAGAGCAGGAGTACCCTTAACCAACGAAAATGTATGAAAAGAACTATGAATGTGGAAGAGGTGAAAGATGTTTGTTAAGATCGTAGCATATGGCACACACACTAGCCTAGTGCAGGTTGGCAGACTTCATATACCTTTGAAATCCTTATAGAGAACTTCTCAGGTATACAGGTTTCCTCACAATATTTGCTTCTCAACTTATCCTCATATAATTATCCTTCCTACCAAGCATATTACTGAACATGGATTATTACATAGCCCCGCTTATATATATATATAGATGTATGGAAAATCCCTATATGCACGGACACCGGTGTCCGTCGCGGGCCTTGACAGACTACCAGTGTAACAAAGTCAACTAAGAAGACTTTATGTAAGATATATAATATGTACAATCAAGTATGTAGGTATCTTCATTTCATTTCAAGTCATATAAGGCAAAAAGAGCCTACAGAATCAGTCATCAAATGATACACCTATTTCTAAGCAAATTTGTGTACTTAATATGAAACCACAAAACACAATACCCACAGAAAAGAAACTTTCGTACACAATGTATGCTTATGTTTAAAACTTAAATAGAAATGACCTTACATTACTTCGGACCCTAATAACAACCAATTAACAATTCCAATAAGATTCAAAATGGATGAATCACTTTTCAGCCACTCTCATTGGTCACCTGACGAATCTCTGCATTTTAATTCTTAACCCCTATTCTTCAAGGTTACGGTATGAAGGAAATATAATCAGCTAACAGACATCGAGATATATTATCGACACGTCGATGACATAATCACAAAGTAATTTTAAAGTAAACGTGATGTAAACAATAAAAGTTTACACCTACATCTATCTGGTACGAGCTAAAAATAATATTTAGTAATTCACAATTCCTTCACTCACCTGTTGAGCAACCGGCTCTAAGATACTCTCGATGATTTTAGTGTGAAACACAGGCATTTTGACAATTAATTATTACTTAAACATACGTACACAACTAAACGGTGTTAATCACAAATTCACAAAATAAAAATAACACAACCGAAAGACAAGACTCACAGAAAAACACTAACCGACTAGAGGTGCGCACTGCGCACAGCGGCCGCCGCGCTGATCCGATACCCAGAGTTATTCGATTAGAAAGCATTAGAGCTGCAATGAAAGCATGATCTAATATAATATAAACACATTGATAAAAAACGCTCTATATGCAATGGTTTAAAATTAGTTTTAGTATTTTATTCTGCTTTGTTGTAATAATCTGAAATGGCTTTGGTACATTAATATTATTTTTAATAATCTAATTGGATATAGCCTATGTTATCTTAATTTTATGGACTTGATAAAATGATTAAAATTTAGTGTGTGTATTTAATTTTGACAAATAAAGCTGTGCCATATTTTAGTAACAATTGGGGTATATTACACAGGCAATAATATCACGCGATACTCGTAATATCACGATAATTTTGATGCAACATGCGTATCGTAGTATCGTGATAATATCGCAGGTTATAGGCATAGTATTTGCGATCTTGTGATAATATCGCGTTTCCAGGATCACGATATTATTGACTGTCTAATATACCCCATTAATGTCACCAAATTCTCTATTATTTGGTATTCCATAGTTTTTTGTCCATGTTGACAGATGAGAATTAAAAGATAATAATAAGTATACACACAATATGAGGTATATAGTGATCATGAGGTAACTAGAACCTAAACGAAAGCCTCGCGCGTCGTCGAGGCTATAAAAATTGGATTATTTTTACCTACACATTAAGTTTCTCTACTCGATTTAATCATTCAAATCGATTGCAGCGCTTCACTTACCACTACTGTTTGAAACAGTGACATTCGTTTTAGTATTGCCCAAAGAGTAAAGTAATATAGTATAGAGGAAGTATTGCCATAATATGAATACAGAGATGATGTAATTTTTTTGCATTACCTATATTATGCTTAAAAAAATTATATAAAGGAAGCGGCTTGTATGATCTTTCCTCAGAATAAAGACTAAAGCAGATCTCTCCCTCTGCTCATCAACAACATCAAAATATATTAATATGCTCACATTTATTGAATTACTGTACCTATGTAAAAAGCACAAGCATTAAAGATTTATGTGTAAGTCATGGGCGCAGGCACGGTGGGGTAGGGTGGGGTAGGGTGGGGCGCTTGCCCCACCCTGGCTCTGACCTGAAGGTACCTAATCAAGCATAAAAAATTTGTATGAAAAAATTAACCGGGATAAGACTTCGGGTATAGTTTGCTAGTTACATGTTATTTTATACTGCTGCTCCACCATGAGCCCATGGCTAGCTACGCCCATGGTCTAAGTACGTTCATATCAATACAACACGGTTTGACTATGCGTATTGCACTTTCAATATATCAAGTACCTAGCTCGCATTATTAGTCACATGTCGCATACTTTCTAGTTGATCTAAAATATCACTATAGAAAGTATAAATTTTAATCACAGACGCATAAAGAAATAAAGATTAAATCGTTATATAATAAAATTGTTTATTAGATCCAATACATTACATTAGTTATAATATCTTAAATGCTATAAAGTCTTTAAATTACGTGCAATATATATAAATTAACAAATTTTACATAATATTTTATAAATAAATATGTACAGTCAAAAACATAATTCTTTATTTTAACTAGTGTACAATTTTTTTAAGTATTTTTCAAACTTTAACGACCATTTCTGAAGATACAGACACGTAGTATAGTATTATCACATTAAACAATAAACTTGAGACAACACTTATTAGTTTTTTAATAAAAACATTTTTTTTTACATTTTGGCTTATTCATCTAGAGTGAACTGAGTAATATCCCCAATAAATGTATCGTTCTGTAGTAAGTAATATTTAACCTTAATTCATTATGCCTTCAACCTCCGTCTCTTTGCAACGACTGTAGGAGCAAAGTGTATGAATGCATTTTACAAGATATGAAGTGGTTACTGTGGGTACTATTATTTTTGCTAGAATCAATTGAACAGGTGACAAAAATTTTTTTTATACCGAAGTTATACATGTTTTGTCATTTACCTACACAGTAATTATGATATATAGAAATTGATGTCGAATAATAATATATATTACTGTTTCCTCAGAAGTAGTATAACAACAATAAAAAAAAATACATTTACCAATGAAATTGAACACGTTTGACTAGACGCTACTTGAAGTGGCTCAATACTGCCCTTTGATTGTCCTTAGTTATGTAATGGTAATATACAAACATACCTACTACTGTATCTATTCTAGCTACTTAGGTAGTTATATTACTTTATCTTCCCAATTCTAGTTTGCATAAGTCAATTTAATTCAATTTTAAATCATTTTCCTACTTCTTTCCTTCGTAATGTGGGTGTACTTACATAAGTGAATAGATGATTCAAACATTTATTAGCCCGGTAAAATTAAACATTCGAGTTTGCATTAATTCCTAACAAGCTGGATTTTTGTACAGACCTTAAATACGACATTACAAATGCTATGTCAAAAGTCCCCATCGATCCCGTTTGTGCGTTGTTTCTTATTCGAGGTTAAAGGTGCCTAATTTTCCTTTTTTGCGTATATCTCTTAAATGGTGAGAGCTATCGGAAAATGAATTAGAGAACGTTTGTGGATCGTAAAATTCTCTACAAAAAGTTATTAGTACTTTTTTCTTACATAGCACCGTTCTCAAGTTATCGCGATTTCAGTCCGTAGGAAAGTCGTATTTTCCTTTTTATGCACATATTCCTACACCACCTCTGAGGCAGTATGTATAATTGACGAAGAAATTCCCTTAATAAATAATACAAAGTGGCTACTTCCGTACAAAATTACCTATTTGAAATATTTCGGTTTTTTAACTACTTTTAGGGATTTTCCTATTTTTTTTTCTCGTAAACCTACCCTGAACTGTCTCGAACAAAACAATCAAAGAATTATTTAAATCGGTGCCGCTGTTTTTGAGTTTTGAGCGAGACTAGCGAACAGCCATTATTTTTTTTATATATGGATAGATATTGTCCTATTAAGTTTCCAGAGATGTGATTTATCTAGATACAAGTGTCTGAAATACAAATACAAGATACAAAATACGTATTTAGTATCTTGTATTTAAATCCTTTTTTAATTTTTAGTTTGTATCTTGTATTTAGATACATTTTTAGAGTATCTTAGTATTTTACAAATACTTAATTTTCTAAAATACTTTTACTGATTACCTATACCATTTTTACATTAAAGTCTCATTTAAGGTCCATATACACGTTGCAAGTTCCTTGCCTGTTGCATACAATTCCATTGAAGCAATATATGACTTGCATGGTTTAAATAAACAATATTATTGATTTGTTTGTGTAAACAGCACATGCTATAACTGCTTAACCAAACATTGTATTCAACTGGGTTCTCTCTTATTTTGAAAACATGAGGGCAGTGAGTCTTATAATTTTGATTTTCAGTATCCCATAAACACTCCTGGTTGCGATAAATCTCAATTAACTTTTTTTTATAGCATTGAATGACGAGACGTGCATGCCGTTCGCCTGATGGTAAGCGATTCAACCACCCATAAACAGTGGAAATACCATCCAGAACCTTGATTTACAAAGTACTGTGTGGCATTCCACTGCGCTCGTCATCCTGAGACATAAGATGTTAAGTCTCATTATGTCCTGTAGTTACACTGGCTACAATGCCCTTCAAACCAAAACACAACAGTGCATGCACACTGCTGCTTGGCGGTAGAAATAGACATTGCGGAGGTACCCACCCAGACGGACTCTTACATATGAGAGACCTACCACCAGTTGTTGGTAGGTTGCCTGCCTAACCATTGCGCATATTCTGACGGGGTGACTTGATAATCAATAATTGCGTACGAATATTGCATGCAATAATTGATATGTCTAAATGAGGCTTAAGGCTATTCATACCTACATACAAATCTAAACGTATCCTTAAAAATGTAATTTATTAACATCTCTATGTTCAAAAGACTAATCTTTAAATCTATACAATATTGTACATATAAAATGTTTTGTCGTGAATGACTGACTGATGGATAAACGCACAGCCTAAACCGCTGATCGTAGAGACCTGAAACTTGGAGGGTGTGTTCTTTGTATGACGTAGGCATCTGGTAAGAAACGATTTTCGAAATTCTACCCCTAAGGGGTTGAAAAAGGGGGGCATAATTTGTATGGGACAACGTGATTCCTTGGTCTAATCTACTTAAAATTTTGCATAAAACGCTTTAACAGAATTGATGGAAGACGTGTTTCGTATTTCATTCAAATTCATCCCCAAACAGGGGTAGAAAGTTATTATGACATTGATCGAGACACGCGGCAGCGTGTCAAGCCAAGCAAAAAAAAAAAAAAGTCGAAGCTGCCTAGTGTAGTTTCACCCGAACCATTTGGAGCGACTTTTGACGCCTCTATAACTCAAAATCTATTTAACGTAAATACCTGAGATTTGGTTTATGTATTAAACCCCCTCAAGTTAACTAGAATCCCAAATTTCATAAATATAGCTCAAACAGTCATTGAGATACTAACTCCTAAAAATCGGCATTTTTATCACTGACTGACATATAGATCAAAAACCTAACCCACTTCCAGATGACCTAGAAAGTTGAAATTTGGTGTCCAGATAGATAATTGTACGTATACAAAGGAAAAAATCTGAAAACAATACATTTTTAAGATTTGAAACATTTTCCAAGCAAACGGAAACTTTGCATACTATCTATAAATTATCTTTAGAATAATGAACGTTTAGGCGTACACGTCCATTCATGCTTTATTTTACTTTAAATACTATTTACCTTGATCCATTAATTACGTTCCCTCCGTATTAGGGTACCACTTTTGCTTGAATTTTTCTATAAATTTTCCGACTTTAGACAGAGCTGTTGTGGGACACGGCGGTAGGTTCCTATAGATACGTTATAGGCATCAGCAACTCGTGCCCACTGTTCAGTCTTTTATATTATATACTTACTTCTGTTTCGAGCTCAAATTAAAAATTTCTGATTTCTACAATGTTTATTTACATCTTAAGACGTTTATTATTTTGACATGAGATGACATTAGACGTTCTATCATAATCAAGAACATCATAATACTTATGAATCATAGAGTTTAAGTAATTATTAAATAGAGGTTTTTATACCAAGAGGACTTCATCACGTGCACATAGTAGAACCATGAAGCAGTTTACGGCTTTTAATACATTGCTTATTTTCTTTCTAAAATAAGTAACTTCATAAATATTGATCAAAGGTAACTTCTTACGTAATTGTTTTAATTACTTAACTCAATATTTTAATAAATAATATCTTTACAAAAAGTAATGATATCCCATCAAAAACATAAATGTGAAATGTGGAAGCCAAGTCTAATATTAAGAATATGCGTGCTGGTCGACTTCACCGACAAAAGAATTTAAATCTTAATGGTTGCCCAGCCCTGTAGATAATCCTGAAAATTATTTATAAGAACACAATACATTCTAAAATAAATTTAAACTAATATTTCTTTGTTTTTCTGCTACGACAATTTATGATATTTAAAAATATAATTTCTTAGATTTGAATAGTCGAATTATTTACACAAAGCAGATAACTTAGTATAAATTTAAGCTCAAGATTTGTCTTGGCTAGTTTTATCAGAAAACATTTTTTTCGCAGAGTAGGATATATTGACTTTACAATATAAAAACAGTATCATAAAGATAAGTTTATTAGCCAAATATAAGAAAAATTGTATGTAAAGACTAACCAAGTCAAATCTTGAGCTTAAATTTATACTAAGGTATCTGCTTTGTGTAAATAATTCGACTATTCAAATTTAAGAAATTATATTTTTAAATATCATAAATTGTCGTAGCAGAAAAACAAAGAAATATTAGTTTAAATTTATTTTAGAATGGATTGTGTTCTTATAAATAATTTTCAGGATTATCTACAGGGCTGGGCAACCATTAAGATTTCAATTCTTTTGTCGGTGAAGTCGACCAGCACGCATAGTCTTAATATTAGACTTGGCTTCCACATTTCACATTTATGTTTTTGATGGGATTTGCTTTGCAGTAGATATCTACTTTTTTTTCCAGGAAAATATTTTTATCCTGGAAAAACTTTTTCCTAATTACCCAGTATACTATATATTTTTGAAGTGTACCCGGTATCAGCACTAGTAAACCGAGTACGAATTTACGTGCTGTAGCCTATATATTATAGTTAACGTAATGATTTCGTTTAAGTAACTTGCACACACATACACACACATATAAGCACAGACATACTCACGCCTTTTATTTCAAAAACGGATAGGCAGAGGCGTCAGACTACTAGTGCATCCACTATTCGCCGTGCGTCTTCTGTCCCATGATGTCATAAGGGGCGAGTTTATCGCTATTTTGGATACAAATTCCAAACTGATACTGAATAGAAAACCCCAATATCACTTTGCCCGACCCGCGGAAAGAACCCGAGACCTCAGCACTGCAGTTTAAGTAACTTTTTGTATGGAACTTGCACCCCGGTGAGCGTATTTGGAACTAAAATATGGTAGTATGAACATTGCACGTAAGCTAATAAAAACTGACTGTTTTACGTATTCATTGACGCAACTTTAAAACCGCTTGAAAAGTTAAAAGTTGTCAAAATTAATAAAAAAAAAATCCTAAAAAGTATCTTATTTGAAATAAGTATTTAGAAAATACGTGTCTTGTATCTAATATTTAAATACCATTTTCAAAAGTATCTTGTATCTGGTATCTGAAATCCTTTATTTACAAGTATCTTGTATTTCAGATACTTTTATGAGGTATCTTGAACATCTCTGTAAGTTTCCTCGTTCGTATTATATATCGGGGAGTGTTCCTACTGGGGAAACCAACTTAAAAAAGCGCCGAGTACACTACCTCAGAGGTGGTGTAGGAATGTGCGCATAAAAAGGAAAATAAGACTTTCCTACGGTCTGAAATCGCAATAACTTGAGAACGGTGCTACGTAAGAAAAAAGTACTAATACCTTTTTGTAGAGAATTTTACGATCTACAAACGTTCTCTAATTCATTTTCCTATAGCTCTCACCATTTTAGAGATATACGCAGAAAAAAGGAAAATTGGGCACCTTTAACCCCGAATAAAAAACAACGCACAAGCGGGATTGATGGGGACTTTTGACATAGCATTTGTAATGTCGTATTTAAAGTGTGTACAAAAATCCAGCTTGTTAGGAACTAATGCAGACTCAGCACATTTTTTTTTGTATAACTTTACCGGGCTATATGTAATCCACATAATTAACATTGTACTAAAATAATCTATAGATTTATAGCATACACCCTGAAACTTTCAAGCTTTATTCGATACGGATTTGTTAATTTATTTATGACTAGTAGTGCTCGCGGCTCCGCCCGCGTAAAAAGTTTTTCGAGGACAAAAATATTTTCCCGGGATAAAAAGTAGCCTATAGCACTCAGGAGTTATGTAGTGAAAGAATTTTCAAAATCGGTTCAGTAGTTCCTGAGATTAGCGCGTTCAAACAAACAAACTCTTCAGCTTTATAATATTAGTATAGATTTACGCCAATAGTTATAATTAGGAACGTCATCACCATACAAAACAAGTAAAAAATGTAGAAGAGTCAAATATAAGAACAATTTTAAATAAATAAACTTTACGAAGTTTTTTGTTTATAGTATCAGGCAAAGTTTCACTTAAGTACTTAGTAGGTAAAAATCTATTTCTATGTAATTATGTAAGTGCTAACATAAAAATGAGAATGACTAAATCTGGCTGGAGTACTAATTTTGTTAATGGGTATAATATAATGCGCATTAAATTTATTTATGAGTGTACAGTGTTGCCTTGTGCGTACTACTGCGTCGATACATTTTGTCTCTTACTACATGAAATTGACCCGTCAACGAACTTGTACATTTTCTATAATTTTACTTACGAATTAATCACAATTATCTATATCAATTTAATTTAAATATTTAATAATAATTAGCCATTTTAAAAATTACTATAATATTTTAAAGTTATTCGTTCTCATTTTACCTTAAATTCAGTATATTTCTTTACTTTTCACGCGAGAATAAACGTACATAATATAGAATAAAGAATAGTCCTTATTCTGAGGTACATAATGTGCTCTTTTTTAGTTTAGTGTTGTCAGCATTCGAAATTCGTGCTAAATCAGTAGTATTCGACTATTATCTTGCATTTATTTAAATGTTTTGCAACTGTAATCTCAATTTTTTATATGAGTTAATATCTAAGTGTAGACAGTAGAGTTCTCAATATATGCATGATTTGCTTAGAATAAAAATTAAAGCCTGACATTTAACAATAGTAAAAGTATTTACAAATTAAGATAAAGTAATAAATTAACTCTTCGGCGTGTTTTTAAGCTCTAAATAAAGCATTGCCATTAATAGATTTTTATGGTCACCAGTCTCATAACTTGCTATAAGATAATTACTATTTCAATAAAACTTGCATACAAGTTGAGAAATTATTGTGCTATTTTCACTATTCATTTAAGTTTTAAATTTCATGACATGTGGAATTTAGTATTTATGGTGATTTACAATACAAATTAATAATACCCGTTTTTGTTGGACAGGCTGAATAATAACTACTTTGACTAGTATACAAGCTGCTTTTAAAATATTAATTAGTGTTTAATTAAAATAAGAACTGTTGCAATAGAATGTAGTTAATATATTCAAGTATTTCGCGAAGAAGTGGGCAGCTATTTGGTACTTTACCTATTATTATTTGTATTTTTACCTACTTTTTGCTTATTACAAACCAGTGTTACCAACCTTTATAATCTACAAATATTCAACTATATCGCACTTGATGGATATATTGGGACAGCTAACTCCGTAGCTGAGGTTGAGTCCGTGAGGCTGACTCTTGTGCCTTTCTGTGAGGAGTTTGTGGAAGATGGGTAGGATCGCGCACTCGAACAGCTCTGACTCCGAGCTAGCCGTGTACATCTTCCGCTGTTCCACTGAGTCTTGCCGTTTGGAGTCGCTTCTGTATGTAGCTGATTTGCGCTCCTCTCGTTTGTTATTTGGTGAACCTTGAGATATAATAAATAGTAGAAGAATTAGTAACATTCCTAGGGACCGATTCTACATGTGGCTACGGGCACGCAACGTTTTTCCTACTTTGAAAGTACATAATCTTATATAAGTTTGTTATATAAGTTTCCACAGCTTTAAATGGCCCATCCAATCCCTTCATCGCCCAAGAGGGGTTGGTTTTTTTATTTTTTTAAAAAGGTTGGTACTTAGCAGTGATGAGCTCATTAATTCATTTAAATTTCAGAATCAATAATAAATTTCATCTTAGGAGTGTAGCCATGTCAGCGACCATATTATCTAGTCAGTTATTGCCTCTAGTCGCTGAGTCATTTCATCCAAAATTATTACATATAAAATAAAGTTGGAGGTACGTACCGGATTTATGTCTCGAAGCTACATTGGGACTACTTTTATGGTGATCAGGTCGTGGTGGGTGGCTCGCCTGCGTCAGCCTGGGTGAGTCACTCGCCTTCGCCCTCTTCAGAGGCTCTGCCTCCTGCCGCAGCCTCTTTGCCGGCGACTCCTGGCCTTTCGACACCCTGATCGTGTCGGGATCCGGTTTCCACGACTCAGTCTCTTGGGGAACTTCCTGGACAGGTGTTTTGGATAGTTCCTCATGTCTCCGAGATTTTGGTTCTGGTTTTTCTGTTCTTTCATCGTGATATGATCTTACCTATGAAATAGAAGTTTATAATGGATTTAGTAACAACGAGACTAATATAAAGTTCAGACACAACTAACAATTAAACGAAGTTCAATATTAAAGCATGATTATGAAGAGAACTCACTTGAGCAGCCGACTGCCTCCGCTTGACCTGAGGCTGTTGCGGCGGAGTGCTCACCGGCTGCGGGAACTCTGAACCTCGGCGCTGTAAGGCAAGAAAGAGCAATTACATTTATGACCTTTCTCATATAGGTACCTGCAGTTTGAATCAGAGAAGAACCTTTTCAGTGTTTTGTGTTGCAAAATGGTTGTATGATTATTTTGTACCCATTATTATTTTAATATAAACTATTATTACCTTGGCTAGCCTGTCAGTCATTCTGAGTGTCTCAGCCTCTCTATACCCTTCAGGTGTACCGCCTCTAGCTGCTCCAGCTAAAGAAATAATACAACTTTTTAATTGGATTTTCCTTCTGTAATGTTTACTGTTTGTCAGAAGTAAGAAGGTTAACCTGCAAGATTTCTACTTCTTTGTTATATTGTCGCAAAGCAAAGTCGACGAGACAATGTCTCGTCATAATATTATAGGTATACTATCTTTAGAAAATAGAATCCATTAATACTGGCTTACGGATATTGATAGAAGCATTAGATGCCCTCCTTTCTATGCTTCTGCTGTCAACTTCCCTGCAAAATAAAGAATAAGACGTTTTCAGTGCTTTTAGGATACAACAATATTGACTTTTTTTATGTCGTAGAAGGCATCAATCTCCAACTTATGACCCTTTCCCCTCCGCTAAGATCTGACACTCAGTCGCCCCGAAAACGGTGCTAAGAAGTCTGGTAAGGAATAAGTTTCTACCTGTGATGATGCGGTGACTGTTGTTGCCTACTCTTCTCCGAAACACTTCTCTGCATCGGAGAATGGTGATGAGCTGGAAGTAGAAAACATTATTAATACCTCTTGGAAAGAACGTGTGACCTTTGGCCGGCTGATACGCAGCGTGTATACTTTTTTGCGAATTGTACTTACCATCAGGTGGTGCGTGGTCACTTTGCCGTGCTAGAAATAAATAAATAATATTATAACGCAATTTTGAATCGTCACTAAAAAGGAAGTGCACATGAAAGTAAAAAATCGAAAAAATTAAAGGTTTACCAATTAGAATTTTAAGAGTCAATTTAAAAGTAGATAGGTACCTACATCAATGCTATTGGTCTCTTTATAAGCTTTCCTATGATTTTACAAAGGGTATTTGTTATTCACATGTATGCAATTATTTTTACAGCCAAGTAACAACGTGCAAGCGTTGTTGACTTCCACTTTGATAGAAATCAAAGTAGTATGATGAGAGTGTACAAAGTGGAGACCTATAGTCTTTGTCATTGGGATACAGGCATGCACGAGTAATCATTTGCTTACATTTATACGAGAACATAGGTGAAAGAAAGGACTGGACTGAGACTGAGAGGACTGCCTCGGTGGCGTAGTTGTATTACATACGACTGCAAAGCTGAGGTCCTGGGTTCGATCCCCGGGTCGGGCAAAGTGATATTGAGTTTTTCTATTCAGTATCAGCCCGGAGTCTGGAATTTGTGCCCGATATGGCGATAGGCTCGCCCCCTATCACATCATGGGACGGAATAACGGCGAATAGTGGGTGCACTAGTTGCGCCTCTGCCTACCTCTTCGGGGATAACAGGCGTGAGTGTGTGTACAGGTGAAAGAAAGTGAGACTTTCGTGTTAACTATGTAAAACGATTATAATTAGAATCTCAGAAGTGGTGAAACAGGAGCTACTATGAGGATGCACAGTGCGCCCGAACACATAGGTACTTATAGTCGGAAATTTTAAAGTTTTCTTCGGCCCTGTTCAGCTTCGTTTATGACAGTCAACTGAATCAAAATTGTTTTTCAATATGATCCAACCATTTCATCGCGTCCCATGCGTTTTACTGCGAAATCTGTCATGCCACAAGCACTGAGAATACACTTACCTATTATCATAGCATTTGGCTGTCCTTAGGTTTTTTTTATTGCATCGAATGACTAAACGAGCATGCCGTTCACCTGATGGTAAACGATACGACCACCCATAAACAGTAGAAACTCCATCCAGCGCCTTGAGTTACAAAGTACTGTGTGGCATTCCACTGCGCTCGTCATCCTGAGACTAAGATGTTAAGTCTCATTATGTCCAGTAGTTACACTGGCTACAATGCCCTTCAAACCGAAACACAACAGTGCATGCACACTGCTGCTTGGCGGTAGAAATAGACATTGTGGTGGTACCCACCCAGACGGACTCTTACATATGAGAGTCCTACCACCAGTAAGTAACGATTGTGTATACGAGCCTTACTCACTCTTCTGGTGATTAAGAAACTTACTGGATCCAGGCGGTGTCTTCTGACACGTGTATTGGAAGGTGGTGGTGTCCCACAAGTCGCTCTGCACCACTATGAAGTTCTCTTTCTTCCTCTTTTCAGAATCCCTTCTTTGACCTAATTTTAAAAATATATAGATTAATTGGCAAACATTGTACGCCACAAGTAGTAAGTACAGACTGTAGTTCTGTTTACATATAGGTATCATCAATCAGGCACTAGTCCCGCGCAATTCAAATGAGTTTTTCTGATCCAAATCTCAAATTGTTGCCTGACGAAGTTATTTAATCCCTCTACGTCTCCACGGCTAGGTAGGTATGCTATCTCAGGATCAATGAAGCCATTAAATTGTATTAAAACCTTTCTATTTTTGATCTATCTACCTACTCAATACATTACTATGAATACTTACAAGATTTCCGCCTCTCGACCGAGGAGTAGTCGTGGTCTATATCCAGTATGTCTTCAGGCTCTTGCTTTGGTTTTGGAGGGATTGGCGGATCTCTCTCTTGACCTAAACGTCAAATTACCATTGCATGTACTATGCGCATCATCACTAGGGGAATGTTCTTTTGAAACAGAAGGTAGGCGAAAGATCAGGTCGATCATCAGATGGTAAATGATAACTCAGACAGTCAGAGAAATTGTGAGTGCATTGTCAATTTTGAAATGAGTTGGAATAAGCAAAGGGGTTTATTAGGTCTCCGATCACCTCGCTAACTATAGAAAATACCCTTTCTTGTGAAGTATTTATAATAAGTGGACGATATCCTAGTTGGGAATGGAACGGTCTGCCAAGACAATGTCCGGAGGTTCGAAACCCAAGACACACACCACTGACTTTTCAAAGTTACGTGTGTATTGTTTATCAATTATCGTTTACTTTAACGGTGAAGGAAAACATCGTGAGGAAACCTACATACTTGAGAATTTTCCATAAGAATTTCGAGGGTGTGTGAAGTCTGCCAACCCGCACTAGGCCAGCGTGGTGGACTAAGGCCTAATCCCTCTCAGTAGTAGAGGAGGCCCGTGCTCAACAGTGAGCAGTATATAATACAGGGCTGGTATTATTATTTTATTATATTATTCATAATATCTAGCTCGGCCGTACAGACGCAACCACGATAAAATAAGTACAGATAAAATTGTTTGCAATGTTATATTGTATTGTGACTGTTCGTAACCAGGGTCATAGTATGACACAGCCTGTACCTATAACCTGAAACTGTACCAAAAATAAATTTACCTATAACCTTCCTCTCCATCCCAGGAGGTGGTTCCATGTCATCCTGGTCTACGGACACGTGCATAAGGTCGGTGAGAAGCGCAGCCTGGCTGACGCTGGACATGCGCCGGTGCCCGCGAGGTCCAGGCTTGTGATCCCGGGACGGTGTGGTCTTCGTTGATAACGAGTCCTGGACCTTCACCACTTTCTTTTGTAGTTCTGGGGTCTGTAAAATGTTATTTATAGGAGTAAAATTAGACATTCTTGGAAATACATACCAATTCCAAAACAATTTTTTTGTACTACATGATTGGAGTTTAGTCTATCACCATAAAGCCCATTATAATCTTTGCAGCTTGAAAGTTCCTTAACTCCTTTTTTTATGGCATCGAATGATGAGACGAGCATGCCGCTCGCCTGATGGTAAGCGATACGACTACCCTTAAACTGTAGAAACACCATCCAGCACCTTGCGTTACAAAGTACTGTGTGGCATTCCACTGCGCTCGTCATCCTGAGACATAAGATGTTAAGTCTCATTATGTCCTGTAGTTACATTGGCTACAATGACCTACAAACCGAAACACAACAGTGCATGCACACTGCTGCTTGGCGGTAGAAATAGATATTGCGGTGCTACCCACACAGACGGACTCTTACATATGAGAGTCCTACCACCAGCAAAACTCAAAATGCCGCGTTAAATATCATGAATTTAAGAGGATCGAACTCTAGAGTAGGTTACCCAGCCAAAGGTTTAATTTCAACTGACAACTAAATGTGCAAGACTTTCGCCTGCTGATTGGCGTCACGCCTACCCATAAATATTAGTATGATTTGTTGACTACAATCAAATTGAACTGATACCTTGTTAGCCTTCGGTGTAGCAGCCTTCGTATACATCGGCTCTTGGACCTTGGCCGGCACCGATTTTACTGTAGGTGTGTCACTGCTCTTCAGAGCTGGTATGGTCTTTGCCTCAGCCTTCGCTGGCTCCGAAACTTTCGTTATCGGCTTGGACGTTGGTTCTGATGGCTCCTAAAACACGCAATAGGTTAAATGCCTTATTAGTGGGGGGGATATACATCCTTTGTTCTTGAACCCTTAAGACATATACCTTTAGGTCAACCACTACACCCAAGTTTCACCCAGCTTATAATCAAACCATATTTATGTACCTATACATACCAAAATTAAGCCACAGCTGGGATTCCAACGCTGCGCCGGGCAACTTACGTGTAAATTCGGAAAATATTATGCCAAACTTATCTTATCAAGAACGCTAGATTAGGCTTCGTACTTAATCTTTTTCATTAAAATAAAAGTTTTTAAAGTACTTACCTCCGAAGTCCAACCATACGGTAGTTTCGCGAGTTGGTCTTTCTCGGGAACTGCCTTGGAAGATGGTGGACTTGTGTAGTCCAGGTGGTTCTTAAAGGATACATTCTTGGTCTGTTCCTTTTTCGGTTCTTTCGGAGGTGGCTCTTTAACTGGTTCTGGTGGTGCTGATGGCTTTGGCCTATAAAAAACGTAATAAAAGTGAATGGAACTTAGTAGCAACAGACAGTGAAATAAAATTAAAATGATTGTAAATGTCTATTAAGCAATTCTAAGCCTGGACTAGAAAGGGTTGATAAAGGCTAAAGTCACCGATTTCATTAGAATTCTAGTCTCATTGCGCTATGGTCGTATTAAAGGATTGGAACCCGTGACCTTTTTCTAGTCAGCCAATCAAGCCTATGGTTTTCTACACTTACTTCTCGATGGGCTGCTGTGTTTGCAAGTTGATGTACTCCGCTTCGGCTCCGGCAGACGCACTGAGACTGCATACTGATGTAATGTCACTGGTTTCTACAATATGAAGAAAATCAAAATAAATTTCTAACTGCCTCGGTGTAGTACTTAGTTGTATTGCGTGCGCGTAACGACACCGCTTTGAGGTGCTTTGAGGTGTTTGAATTCCAGGTCGGGCAGTGATGTTGAGTTTTTCTCATTAGTTCCAGCCCGGAGGCTGGATTTGGTGCCCGATATTTTAGACTCGCTCCCTATACACATGGGGCGGAACACACTTGGCGAAGAGTTGGTGCCCTATTTACACGCCAACCTACCTATTCGGGGACAAATGTTTTATATACTTGTATCTAAATAATCTGTAAATAATTTTAAGTTTGTACCTGGATGACTGATGTTCTCTTTGGGTACTGGAAGTCTGGTTCTCTGCGTGGCTGGAGAGCGAGAATCTCTGGTCGAGGACTCCGATCCAGCGTCACTGCCCAGCTTACTCAACAACATCTGAAACAGATCCAAGGAGATCATTTATCATTACTCATTAGCCTGTCGATCACTGTTCTTTGACACAAATTATAAAGCTAAATTCAAATCATTTATTCAGTAATTAGGCCCCTAAGGGCACTTTTACACGTCATTTTTCACAATGTTTTACTTAAAGATTCTACCAGTGCTTCGGAAAAGCCCACTGACCTGAGAAGAAGCACCAAGAAACTCAGCGTAGGTCTTTTGTCATTTTTTTTTTAAATATATATTTTACAATTTACAAATTACAATATTACTTCAATTTTAAAGATGGATATTAAGTGCGAAAATTAACGGAAAGTACCTAAGTGAAACAACCACCTACATGTTTAATTTTAAGTAAAAAAATAAAAATAAAGTCAACCATCAAACAGAGCACGAGCTACGAACTCACAATAGTCAAATACTATCCTGTAGGGATAGCACGTACCTTATAAGTAGGTATTATTTTATTGGTTTCAAAGGCAGACGAGCCTATGGCCCACTTGATGGTAAGTGGTTTCCATTGCTCGGATAGACGCGGGCCATACAGCCCACAAGCCGCTGCTTACCTTAAAAATCTTTTTTACACCTCATTATTACCTAAGAAGTGGGAATCTAACCTGCAACTCATTCTCCTTAGCCTGCAGCGTCCTGCGGTACCGGTTGTTGTACTGGCGCAGCTCCTTGAGCCGGCGCTCCAGCTCCGGCCCGGGCGAGCGGCACTCGTGCGTGGAGGCGGGTCGGAGCGTGGCGCGGATGCGGCCGGACGCCGCACCTGGCTGCCCATTACGTCGTAATTCTAGAAGCTGGAAGAGGAAGAAGAGCGAGTAGAAGACGGCGATGATAATGTTGGTGTATGGGCAGAAATTACGAGTATAAATTTGAGCTTGATTGTATAAAATTTACCATGTGGTAGGTACGATTCTCTTCAGTACGATTTTCTAAGTAGTATTTTTACTATTTCTTAGTATTTAGTTGCGTCGTGCAGTTTACCATGAGAATATTTTTGTATTACCTCTCATAGGTCTATACCTACTACATTTTCTTCTGTTTTTAGGTTTCATGATCAAAGAAGCACAAGATTACATGCTATATTAATCCTATTAAAAATTACTTAATCCACCTTCGGCACAAAGACGAGACATAGCGTTCCTGTTGTGCAGAAGATAATGAAGATACCGATGAGGACAAACAAAGCGTCTTTGTGATCAGCCAGGACCTGAAACAAGGAAGTTTTTCGTTTGATTAATCATTAAATTATTTCAATGAGAGTTAAGGCCTAAGTCTAACTCACAAGCCCATGTCAAAGCATGTGCTTTTAGTCTTAGTTTTTATCAGATCATCTAATGAAAGTACATAACTATACAACGCCATAATAACATAACGCCAAGCCGTTCTAATTAGCATTAAATCAGCGACATAAGTAACTAATAGAATAATACCTGTAGAATCATATCAGTATAGGAAGTGTGTCCAGATTAATGAAAGATGCAACATTATCATACCAAAGTGATAGCAGCGCCCATGATGCACATAATGAGAACGTTGTAGACCGACAGACCGATGTGCTGCGAGTCGTTCAGCGCCGGAATGGACACGTGCCTCGTCTCCCACGCCAGGAAAGCGCCGAACACCTGAAATAGAACAGAGTAGTGAAAGTTCATAGCGACTTTTGTAAGTGACGTCATTCAAGTAAGGGGTATATTATGAAAACTAGCTTTTGCCCACGGCTTCGCCCGCGTTAATAAGTTTTTCCGGGCTAAAAGTACATAAAAACCTTCCCGTTAAATCACTCTATCCAACAAATTTATTTGGATAAAGATTAATATTATGACGTTGATATAACTCTTAACAAATAATGCATTAATTTCGACCAAATTTGATTACCATAAAAACGGTTCTAGTGAGTTAATCTTAAAAGATAGACATATACTGTCGCGGAATTTTTTTTAGATCATTTCAAGAGAAATAATTCTTTCATACATATATTTTTGATATCTTGAACCGTTTTCGCAGCGCACAAAATAGAAGCCCTCAAGGATAAATAATTTTCCCCGCTTTTTTCACATTTTCCATTATTTCTTCGCTCCTAATAGTTGCATTGTGATGTTATATAGCCTAAAGCCTTCCTCGATAAATGGTCTATTCAACACAAAAATAATTTTTCAATTCGAACCAGTAGTTCCTGAGATTAGCACGTTCAAACAAACAAACAAACAAACTCTTCAGCTTTATAATATTAGTATAGATAAGACACGTCTGTAAAATTAAATGCATTCGCCTAATTTCAAGCTTCTCTCTTACCTGATAGGTTCAATTGGTTACTAATTACTATTGTTCATAGATATTCTCAAGTTCAAAAATCGTGGATGCTCAATATCGACTCCTGAAAAATTAATAGGGGTTCACCGTCCAGTCTGATATTTTAGGTTCCAAACCGTACTGAAATAGTATTTACTATGTAACAATCCTATCTATTTTTATCTATTAACGGACTTCAAAAAGGGAGTTCTGTATTCGATCCATGTGTATGTATGAATGTTTGTATGTATGTATGTATGTAAATTTGTATGGTCGCGAGTTTCTCAAAAACTACTGATCCGATTAGGACGTGGTTTTTCGATATTCCAATGAATACTTTTCAGGGAACGTTTTAGTATTTAATTTGTTTACAGTAATCTTGAGAGCTGTTTCTGAATTCTGCAGAATTCATGACATGTTAATAAGTAATATAGTAGAATGTCACGTACCAGCAGAAGGCCTTTGTAAGCATAGATGATTCCAATGAAGATGGGCATCCTCTCCGACTGGCAGTACTCGTTCTCTTGGACGATGACGATGTCCTCGCTCGATGGATGAGGCTGGAAGTTATGTATCATCAGCCTAGTTTGCGTTTAACTGCAAACTAGAAGGAACTTACAACATGCTGCTTAATTGGACATTGGCGATTGGTTAACAGGGTTATAAAAAAATAGGAATGGTTGGGGGAGGCCTCTGCTCACAAGAGCTTCGAATAATTACTTTTTTTATTAATTAATTAATTTTGTCAATTATTCAAATATTACTAATTATCATATTATATGGTTTCAATTAATGACAATGTAAGGATGAAGAAATGTAAAGATAATAGGAATAAAAAAAAATATGTTGATCATAAACAAGTTGAAGAAAAAAAAATATCTCAAGCTATTCATGTAGTATCAAACTTATTTGTACCGAAAAGGTAGAGATTAGAGGATTAATTTCACTAATTTTTCACAATCCTTTAGGTAAGTACCTACTACTTACATAAGGATCCATTTGCTTCGTGGCGCGGTAGAAAGGGTCTGATATCTGCCAAGTGGTCATAATGGCTAGGTCGATTGCTAGCAAAACTCCAACCACCATGAAAAGCTGGTAGTCTTTGATTACCTGACAAGGAAAGCCAAATAAATTAATGTATTTATGAAATCCATTCGATTCGCCTCGATAGGTATAGGTAAACTTTCTTATAATTCAATGAATCAATTACAAAAATTGAGAATCCTTAAGCTATTGCGCAATTCATTGTAAAATTCGGTACTAAACTGTTGCTACAGCGACTGTACCAGGATTTATGTATGTAGGTACATACAAGGGCAGCGTAGACATAATATTACACATACTACAATCGACGAGATAACTATGTAAACCAATACTAGAAACTTTCCTACTATTTCAATCACACTTGTGATCTACGATAATCCTTGATAACATACCTTCTTATTAAGCTTCACATCAGTAAATATGGAATGCACCCGCCACGTCTTGGAGAACATGGCTCCGAACGCGAGGCTGAAACCCGCCATGAGCAGCCAGGCGCGTGTGGTACAGATGACGGGAAATGCACCTGAGAATACACCACGATGAATACCCTGGTGTCTTGATTTAGCTACTACTGATTACAGTATAGCTGGAGGAAGTCGCCACCGTTGGGCACGTGGTAGGTAAAATTAAAGAAGAAGCAATACAAAATTATTATTATAGCAGATGAGTTGGGTTCAGGCAATAGAAAAATAGCGGTTTAAAGAAATATAAAGATATTTAATAAATAGTGGATATTTTTGGGAGAACGTAAAGACATTGAAAAAAGTGGCAAAGCGAAGTTAAATAGGAAAAAAGAGAAAAATAGGACCAAACATAAGGGTAGGTCTCCAAAACACTCTTCACATGACAAAATCATATTTACATAAACTAACTATGCCACATTAACCAAAATCAGAGCTTTAAAAACAAACAGGAATGGTTGGGACTACATTTTATACCAAACCTTATCTTTATACAATATTTATAGATATTATTTTATCAATTATTATTTACAGTGCCGAATCCATCGCAGAAAGCAGAAGACTAAGCCATGATGCAGTAAAACAAACTCTGAGGCGTCAAAATTAAATCTTAAAACGAAGCAAAAAATTTACGAAGAGCTAAAATTAATGCAGCAATAAACCAAACTCTTGGAGCACCAGACAAAAGCTTCGCGCATGATGTTAAAGGAACAAACAAACCAAAACTTGGAAACATGCTATCCCTCCTCCGACCTAGAAAATGGCCTAGGTCTTTCTCAGTATCCTGTGCCTCCTAAACTGGCAAGGCATGGACCAAATCACATTCCATACTAAATAATTATTCACAATGCTGAAGGAGAAGGGTTCTGAAATTTTAAAGGTGGAACGTCGCAAAATGTAGCATTCCATACATATGGGTTGGAGATATCTACAAAATCCTCTTTAAACAAATAATGATATTAATCTTCAAATACTTACTTAGGGACTACGGAAACCTAGTTCCATTCACATGCTTTAGGCTTTTCAAATCGTAAACCCTCTGTTTTTGTGGTCTGTCGTTATTATTTACAAAGATAAATAATGAAAGAAAAGTACAATCGAATTCATTATATTCAGAGTTTTCTATTGCTATAAAATGTTTAAGAGCATAGTAGAAGTGAAGGTATTCTTAGAAAATAATATTTTTTTTTGTACAACATTACGCTTACAAGCCCTTTTGAATTTGTGTATGAAAGAAATTGAATACAGGGAGTAATATAAGGCAACATTAGTGCCTCAGGATGATGAGAGTAATAAAGTGCCCTATAGTACCTACCTACTTTGTGATAATTTCTTGATGATGTTTCAACTAATCCTGAGTATTTGCGAATTACTCGACCTATCTATCATAGGTACAGTTGTAAAGATATAGAAATAAAAAGAAAAAAAAACTAATATAATAAACAGAAAACATCAAAGACTCACATAGACCATTAAAAGGAAAGGAAACAAATAAAAAAAACATTGCTTTGAGAAGTTTCTCTGTTAAATTAATATTATTAAAACCATCAAATTCAGTGTAACTTATGAATTGCATATTGTGAGAACGTGTTTAGCAAATGGCTGCCAGTTTATTCGACAAGACAAATAAAAACTAAAGTTCCCAAAATTTGGTTGACAGGATCCACATTGGCCAGGGTTGAAGCCAAGCTTTGGGGGATGGATCAAGGTTTACCTCCGGGCTGTGCATCCTGAGAAAGACCTAAGGATCAATGGTAATGATGAGATCAGATGACACAGCATGATGATGTGCCAGCAACATGCTATATGTGCTTTTACAACTTCTTTTATTTTATTTTTAATGGGCGTTCGCTGATCAACGTGTTAGGAGCTATATGTTCAATGAAGATGATGTTTAAACCAAAAGTTTAAAGATTTCTGTTGATGAATGATGGGCTTGTAATGGGTTTTACCTGACTTGTTATGTTGCTTTTATATTATTTTATCAGTACCTATTCAGTACCGAAGTATTTTGTAGCTTAATTTTACGTATCCTAGAATATGATTGAACTTAAATTTTTGTTGGGGTCAAAACAACATTATCTACTTAGCTCTTTGTATTCTGTTGCCAAAAATGCATCAAAATATGTTAATATTATGCATCCATCATCTTCAGATTTTCCATAATGCTTATTATTTAAAGTAAGACCAGGAAACCTTAACAATTAATCAATAAAAACATATTATACCATTTCAAACCAGACGTACGTTAACTGTCGAAAAGTAAAGTAAAGATAAATACACAATTATATAAAGTTGTAAACGACGATAATAATATGTAAAAAATTTGAATACGAACCAATCATGTTAGAGGCACATTCATATAAACAGAAAGACAGAGATAAATATGATAAATTTTAGTTATTAAAATGCCAATTTTCTATGTTAGGCAAAGATAGTTTATAGCAAAAATTCAAATGCAAAAGAATCTTTAGAAAAAATATTGGAATAGCATTGTTAGTGTCCGAAGAAACGCACTTGACCAGAGAAGACCATGTTACCTGGTAGCCAAGAAAGGGGTTAGTTGAGACAATAAATATAGCGGATCTTACCGATGCTGCTAAGGCTGGAGTCCAGACCAAGGAAGATAACGCTGAGATAAGTCAGCATGCAGCCAATGATTATCAGGTTGTTGAGATGCGGTGATGACATCTTTATGTATCTTTGAAAAACAAATAAATATATCTTTGGAATAACTTGTTAGGTTTTCAGGATTGAGTTCGGCTGAAAAGTAGTTTTTAAGCCAGATTTAACAAAGACGGTTTAGCTGCTTAAGTCCTCTTAAAAGTATGATCGTGTCTTGAATATAAAATTGATTTCACACAAAAACTGATTTGTATTTGTGTGTTGTTCGCGTATTTGCCTCAATATGCTACATCTAGTAAGTTCATACAAATACGTGCTCATTTTGAGGTATCTAGGATCTAAATACACTATTAAAAAAAAATTACCTCTGGTTTCTGTAATGTATGTTCATAGCCAGGAAGCCGGTGGCGAGCAGAATCCCCAGGACCGAGCAGGAGACCAGCACCGAATAAATGGTGATGTTCACTTGGGTGTGTTCGATCAACCGTAATGTGCGGTCTTTCGGAGGGTTCCTGGTTGGGCGTTGGATTAAATATTTTTTTCTCATGAAATCAGTTGTGAAATAGTTCTATATTGCGCGATCCAAACCAAAGGCATTGCTTAAATACAGTGAGGGAAAGTGCTATAAACCTTGTGCCTTGTAAAATCTACCAGTTGTCATGTTTGCGAATATAGCATCGGGTCAAATTCCACAGAAAATCATAATACTTAAAACAATAATTATTTTGCAAATGACATAAATGTGAACATTTCGGAACTATCCCAGTACATACTTTCCGATCCACTTGAAAGTATCCCCACTGGCCAGGTCCAGGTGGTCCCTCTCGGCACAGTATTCTCCAACCTTCACCTCCCCCACCTCATCTCCTTGGAACTGCTTGAGCAGGATCGATGCTTTGCGCTCGTTGTCGTAGAAACGGACAGGACCCTGAGAAAAAATACTTTAGATGATGTGAAACTTCATAATAGTTCTGAAATTAATCATTTCAGCAATCATAAAATGGATTATATACATCTATTAGTTTCAGTGGCGTAGTTGTATTACAGTACGACTGCAAAGCTGAGGTCTCGGGTTCGATCCCCGGGTCGGTCAAAGTGATATTGAGTTTTTCTATTCAGTATCAGCCCGGAGTCTGGAATTTGTGCCCGATATGGCGATAGGCTCGCCCCCTATCACATCATGGGACGGAATGACGGCGAAAAGTGGGTGCACTAGCTGCGCCTCTGCCTACCCCTTCGGGGATAACAGGCGTGAGTGTATATGTATGTATATATGTATTAGTTTGTCTCTACCAGTATGGAGATCAACTATCAGACATAGGTTTTGGTAAAAAATTGTGACATTGCTTTCAAGTTTCAACTAGCTTCGGGCTGGCTAAAAAACACAATTGGTATCAGCTGTAAATCTATACTAATATTATAAAGCTGAAGAGTTTGTTTGTTTGTTTGTTTGTTTGTTTGTTTGTTTGTTTGAACGCGCTAATCTCAGGAACTACTGGTGCGAATTGAAAAATTCTTTTTGTGTTGAATAGACCATTTATCGAGGAAGGCTATAGGCTATATAACATCACGATGCAACTATTAGGAGCGAAGAAATAATGGAAAATGTGAAAAATGCGGGGAAAATTATTCATCCTTGAGGGCTTCCATTGCGTGCGCTGCGAAAACGGTTCAAGATACCAAAAATATATGTATGAAAGAATTATTCCTCTTGAAATGATCTAAAAAAAAGTCCGCGACAGTATATGTCTATCTTTTAAAATAAACTCTCTAGAACCGTTTTTATGGTAATCAAATTTGGTCGAAATTAATGCATTATTTGTTAAGAGTTGTATCAACGTCATAATATTAATCTTTATACAAATAAATGTGTTGGATAGAGTGATTCAACGGGAAGGTTTTTATGTATGTACTTTTAGCCCGGAAAAACTTATTAACGCGGGCGAAGCCGTGGGCAAAAGCTAGTAGATTAATAAGTTGCCAAAATTCTTTACACTTACAGTAACTCCTTCAAAGGTGACATTGCTGAGGGCGTCCAGGAACAACTGCTCCCATTCCTTGTCGCGGTATCTGAAGTCCTGCACGGTCTTCTCCTTGTATTTAAGCTTGACCCGCTGGGCCACTGTCTGTATTGCTAACGCCATTGCCCAAATCCCTTGTAAAAAGAGTTTAAGACGTTTATTATGGTACTGAAAAAAAGTCTCCAAGAGTTCTAATATTCGATAAATTATTACGCACCATCGTAGGTGTATCCATGAAATCTAGAATATTCCGTCCCTCGTCTCCTGTCATATTCTACTTGGTAGTCTTTCGCAGTCTGCGGAGAAAAGAAAATGTATTATATTAATTTTATTTCGTTTTTATTAATTAGTCCACAGTTGAGAGAGAATCTAATACTTGTACTGGTGTTTCCACTTTTCAAAATAACGTATCAATAATTATGTAATTTATCCAAATTCAATTTGAATGGTGGCTAAGACAAACATCTTCCTAACAGTGTAAAGTAGTAACACGGTAAGTTAAGGTGATAAATCCTAGATTTATCACAAAATAAAGAAGACAGAAGTCGTTACTAACGATGCCAGAGACGGTCATCTCGCCGGTAGTGGAGAGCGGCAGCAGGTCGGTCAGGATGGCGGTATCCAGCGCGGTGGTGAGGTTCCGCTTGGAGCACGGCGCACGTCTCATCCACCATTTGTTGCTATACGTACCGAGCAGCAGCCACGTGTACGCACGGCCGTACATCTCTAGTCTGAAATGGGCAGTATTCAATATTATAATTTGTTATACTGTAGTATAGTGCATAGTGGCTATAACTAAATTGCTAAAATCAATTGATAATTTACTTTGTAACAGTTTTAAAATTATCCTATGAAATCCTAATATTAACTCTTTTCCGTTGTGTATTAGATGCAATAATGAATACTATTCTTACTACAATACAATTAATTATTTCAGATTTTTAATCACCTTCCATTATAATTACAAAGTTATAGTAAAGTCGAATAAAAAAGTAATATCACACTTGTAAGCTTCGCAGAAGATCTTTAACGCCCAGGTCTCGTTGAAGTTGCCTAGAATAATCCTGACGTCTTTCTCCTTTAGCTTAGCGAGAGCTGTCTTCACTTCCGTTGCGAAGCTCTGCGTCTCTACTATCAGGAAACCGTTTGCGTCTAGATCTACTAAGAGACGGTTGTGAGCCTGGAAAATTACAAAATTAAGTCTATCATGATTATCCGAACCCAGTCTCTGTTTTTTTTAGCTTAGCACCTTGTATAATTCTTCCATTATTAAGGGTCAGTCATAGATTCATCAACTCAATCCATCTAAACATTTTTTTAACATGTTACGACCTATACTGTTGTGTCACGAATTACGACTAACGGCGTATTTGACTTTTAAATTTATCATCGTAAATTTACTCAAAAGGTACTAATCATTCTAATTAATTATCTAAGGTACCAAGGTGATGATCATAATCAGCTTCAAGAGGCCTATTACTGAACATACACTTTCCCACAAAGATTTCCAGACCAACCTGTTGAAGCGGCCGGCACTCAGCCAATTCCTGCGATCATTAGCTTGACATTCTGTAATTATATACATATAATAAAAAGTAATTACCAAAGCATATCTAGGTTCATTTTGGTAGATAGTCCCGACCATGGTCCAGTTGAAGTGCTGCAATAGCCTGATTCGCGGTATGTTGAACGCGTTCTCCGAAGGCACAATGCGGAAAAAGTTCGGGAACGCTTCTTTAGTGAACATAGGGTGCGTATCGGCATAGGAAAGCTGTAATCAATTTTACACTCGTAATATCCTGATGTGTGATGTGGACGTAGGTAAGAGCGCAAATTCTATACCTAAGCATCGCCAGTGCTTCCGACTTAACACGGCATTAGATGAAATAATAATCAGTAGTTATAAAAATATTCCCCTTCTGCCTATTTTTTTCTCAAATCCAGCTGAACTTTTATAACTTAGTTATTAAAACTAATCTGCACATATAAAAAAAAACTTTTCATCGCCTGCCCACTAAGAATGCAGTAAGCTGAAGATGACACAATGACACAATAATTGCGTAAGATTCCAGATAAACCCATCTTGTCTATGTGTGTGCTACATAAGAACTAGAACTACGACGAGCCTAAAGATAGTAGCCATTCATCTAGTTTTAAGTTCTAAGTTCCAGGAGCACATTAATCTGAAGATGTTACCTGAGTGAGATGCCAGTGTTTGGAGGCCTTAGCGATGGGGTCGGTGACGTGAGTGCACGCTGCGCCGAACAGCATCAGCTTGTGCGGCCCGCTGTGCATCATATCGAAGAAAGACTTCACGCCCACTGCTGCGTTACACTGTTCAGAACATCAAATGAGCTCATAATCAACAAGCAACTCAGTGCTAAGGATGAAATAATCGTTATTCTTCCTTACATGTCCATAAAATAGAAAAAAGTAAAAACAAAATTGCCAGCTTGTACGATGAACTACGATAAACTCCAAAAGTACAGAACGGATTTCGATGAAATTTGGTTTGGAGATAGCTTGAGACTCTGCGAAGGTTTACTTTTTATCCCAGGAAAATATATCTGTTTAAGCTTACCGGCTATAATTGAAGGTCTGCAGAGAATCGAAAATGCCGGTTTATGATGACTGTTATCGACAACACATAAAAACTTCCAAGCGAACGACAAGCCATAGTCTTCGCCCATTAATTCTGATAAGTCTAATCATAAAACCTATCTTCTATTTTTCTTATATAATGCCTCAATTTTAGGATCAAATAAGCGATGTTCATTACCTTTCGACGGGTTGGCTCTAATGCTTACCTCAGTATCGTTCCACCACATATGCAGCCGGTAGTTCCTGAGCACGGAATCATGTTCGTTGACGTGGTCCAGCGCCAGCTTTACGCTCGGCATCACGCCTCGACCTACAGCAGTGTTTACGGGAAAATAAAACATACTTTCTCGCAAGTTACTTGGAATAAACTTTTGAAATGATTGTTTCCTGCGTCGCTTTTTTTAAGGTTATCATCATCGTCAGCCATATGAAGACCACTGCTGAACGATGGCCTCTTCTAAAGATTTCCAGATGTTTAAAGCGGGCTGCATCCAGCGTGTCCCGTGGTTAAGGTTATACATACATATATACATATACACTCAAGCCTGTTATCCCCGAAGGGGTAGGCAGAGGCGCAACTAGTGCACCCACTTTTCGCCATATTCCGTCCCATGATGTGATAGGGGGCGAGCCTATCGACATATCGGGCACAAATTCCAGACTCCGAGCTGATACTGAATAGAAAAACTCAATATCACTTTGCCCGACCCGGGGATCGAACCCGAGACCTCAGCTTTGCAGTCGTACTGTAATACAACTACGCCACCGAGGCGAGTTAAGGTTATACGAGCTCCTAATTTGTTTTGTTAAGAAGCAGTAGGTAAATTAGGCAGTGGCGTAGCTTGCTATAGAGGGGCCCTATATCAAAACTTGTTGGGGCGCCAGATATTTACTTTCCTTAAGTACAAGCCACTCAGTTTGTGCCGCCCTGGCCTGCATGTCCCGCGTCCTATTATGCGAGAGCAAAAGTGGGCCGCTTAAGTTTAGCCTATGGGCTAAGTATGGGCCCCATATCATAGATTCGGCTGAAACAGCGGTAGCTACGCCCCTGCTCTTAGGACTTATAATTGTACAGCTGAGTATGTCACTGCACTGCATTCGTCTCCCTGGGGCATTAATCCTTGAGTCGCTTAATACCTTAAACGACACTGGTAACGATCTTCCTGAAACCTTAATACAGTAGGTATTACTTTCACTTCGCTGCTTAGGGGTAAAACTAAATGCGGCTAGACGGGCTCTAGTATACAATAAAAAAAACAATAAATATCAATCAGGCTAGTAAAATATTTGGTATTTCTCTAAGTAGGTGAGTACCTACAAGCTCACTCACTCCGTCCATAATTATAATAAACACACACACAAGTTTCATTCCTGGTGAAGGTGGGCAGAAGCGCAACTATTATACTCACTTTTCGCGCGTGCATTTCGTCCCATGATATGATAATATGTACCCGAGACCTCACAGCGTAAGTCGTGCACGCATTACAATAACGCCACCGTGTGGTATAGTAATATTACTATATACCATAGTCAATACACACTTACACATACACTCACGCCTGTTATCCCCGAAGGGGTAGGCAGAGGCGCAACTACTGCACCCACTTTTCGCCGACATTCCGTCCCATGATGTGATAGGGGGCGAGCCTATTGCCATATCCGGCACAAATTCCAGACTCCGGGCTGATACTGAATAGAAAAACTCAATACCTATCACTTTGCCCAACCCGGGGATCGAACCCGAGACCTCTCAGCTTTGCAGTCGTACCATAGTCAAATTGAAATAAATAAATACCAGTGTTTGAGTTTTCCACCCCCTTGCCGAAGGGGAAGAAGCCGGCTATGTACACATCAGTTCTTCGGTTCAGGATAGCGTCCAGGTTCGGCTTCTGCGGCAAACCTTGGCTGATGCAGACCAGCGCCAGGAGTACCGCCTCTGAGATCATGGTGGCAACTAGAATGAAAGTTAATTTTTTTATTGCATGACGAGACGAGCATGCCGCTCGCCTGATGGTTAGCGAAACGATACACACACACTCTCGCCTTTTAACCCCGAAGGGGTAGGCAGAGGCGCAACCAGTGCAGCCACTTTTCACCGTGGGTATTTCATCCCACGATGTGATAGGGGGCGAGCCTATTGCCATATCGGGCGCAAATTTCAGGTTATGGGCTTTAGGCCAGGGCTGAAGCCTTTGAAAATGGTAAAAAGTGAAAAAAAAATTAGTAGTTAGGTATAATGAATTAACATTTTTGTTATATTCTCTTCCTTTTCCAATCCTACCATTTTCTTTGGTTTCAAAATTTATCGACACTGGTCTACTTGTACCTACTGATTAGAAAAATCCAATATTATGAGACTTTTCATATTTCGCAGGGTAACTGCGTCGGTGGCGTAGTTGTATTACAGTACAGTTCTGCAGTGCCGAGGTCTTGGGTTCGTACCCTGGGTCGGGCAAAGTGCTGTTGGGTTTTCTTAATCAAATATCGTCATTATGTCATCTACACTATAATATTATAAAAAGGTTTCTGAGTTTGTTTGTAGGTAGTAGTTTCTATGCTGGAACTACTGAACGGAGTTCGAAAGATAGAGATAGTTTGAGATCCTGGGAAGAAATAGATAGGTTTTATCCCCGGAAAAGGCAAAGCGGGACTTTTATGTCGGAAAATCTTTATCACGCGGGCGAAGCTACGAGCAAAACCTAGTCATGTACAATATAAACAAACGCACATCACGACTTTATACCCGAAGAGGTAGACAGAGATCCAACTAGGTACCACCTTCCCACTGTTTTCCTTTCCCGCCGTCCCATGAGGTGATGACTTTCGACAACACTATAGATAATGCCATTAACAATGACCCGCCCCACTACTTTCTCTAATCGCTAACTACAAATGAATATGGCACGCGACTGACGCTTGGATCAGTCCAAGGGAACGTGGATGTTTTAGGATAACGATACTACGACACCCTCGCTCAAAAAGAAGTGGGGCGCGTCTACGTGGATGGCATTACGTATTACTGTGCAAGTGTTACTTTAATTTCTGATGGGTGGCAGAAGCTACTAGTGCCCCAGTGACCCGTATCGAGCCCATCGCTATTTTTTATTATAGGAAGCACGGCAACTTGGCTTCATCGCACCTGGTGTTAAGTGACGCCCAAAAAATGTCGACCGGCAAGAGATTTCTGATTCACGATCGGTGGACTCAATTATATCAGCGTGCCTAATTCTTCACGCTCTGCTTGAAGGAACCCAAGTAATAGGAAGGAGTGATCAAGAGTTAATTCATGGCACTAAACATTCAGATCTGGTTCTAGGTTCAATGGCACTACTCCTATACGGTATCAGGTATTACACGGCTCAAGGTAGGTATAGCACCCAAACGGTAAACGTTATGACGTCATCAAATCTCTAATCAATTGAACCCACTTTTGCAGTTACACATCTCCTACTAACAAACCCTAACTCTATTTCCTATTGCACTTATCTTCTACTAATGAACTTTAAATTCAACTCTTCGCATTCAGCTCAAAGCTGCAGCTTCTAGTCATTCTGTTTTGAGCAATCATCAAGACCCTTATTAATTACTTTAAAATAAAATTCATAAGGATTTTGCCATTTTTTTTGGGAAGGCTGTATTCTCCAGAACTACTGAAAGATTGTTGATGATTCGTTTCCTATACATTATATTTTCCTGACGACGTGAATCGTCATTTCATTAAGGTTTCATTTTATTAACGAATCTTTACGCGCTTGAACTAGTTTAATGGATATCTAATAATAACTTACAATTAAAGGTACTTGAAGCAATCCAAAATTATTCCACTTGCACTATGTCCACACAAATAGATCTTTTATCCAAATCTTTCAAATTAAATTACATGGAAAACAAACCGAGGCATCGTAAGTGTTTTTGTCAATTCTAAGGTGTAGGCACCTTCCATGGCTCCACCGCGACACTGTAATACTGTCCCATCTCTATTATTAAATGCATGAACTTCTTTATTTCATTCAGATATAATGTATTTTAATGCTACGCTTTAGGGTTGAGTTTTCATTCGATGGTAGACGTACATACTGTTCTATAATGTTGTTTGATAGAGCAAACACAAATTTAGGCTTTGGCGGAGCGAATCGATAGAGGGTGTGTTACGGTTGTAGTGAGGGGCGGAGGGCGAAGTATCGATGGCGCAGGTTAAATATCGATATCCAATAATTCCATAACTATTAAGTTACGTACACAGTTTATCCTTTTTTAAACAAGGCTTAAAACGAGTGTTCACTTCCCGGTAGGCAGCCGCTGGGCTGTGATTCTGACATTGCTCAAGTTCATGGCGGCGGATGCTGCTTACCTACTATCTTGCGGACCGTTAGTTCGTTTGCCTACTAAGGCAATAAAAAAAACAAAGTTCATATGCAATGGTACGGTAAAACACTCGCAATTCCCACAAACTTTTCCTCTTTATAATATCAGTAAAAATATAAAAGTCATACGGTGAATAGATTAAATACTCGATTGAACCACAACATCGAGTGAAACGTCCCATCCCTACCAACCCTTTAGAGCGCACGCGCGTAGCCCGGGGTGCGCAGCCTTAGTGGCTAGAGACCAACAGGCTATGTGAGGCAAACATTCTCTACCTGTATGCCGTAAGATATAGTAGATAAATTATGCCCATACGGATTTATTTTTCACTAGTAGTGCTCGCGGCTCCGCCCGCGTGGATTAGTTTTTCCGGGACAAAAATATTTTCCCGGGATAAAAAGCCTATAGCACTCAGGAGTTATGTAGCTTCCTATTAGTGAAAGAATTTTCAAAATCGGCTCTGTAGTTCCTGAGATTAGCGCGTTCAAACAAACCCTTTTTACTAGTATTACGGCTTCGCCCGCGTTAATAATTTTTTTCCGGGCTAAAAGTACATAAAAACCTTCCCGTTGAATCACTCTATGACTATGACGTTGATAGAACTCTTAACAAATAATGCATTAATTTCGACCAAATTTGATTACCATAAAAACGGTTCTGGTGAGTTAATCTTAAAAGATAGACATATACTGTCGCGGAAATTTTTTTAGAACATTTCAAGAGGAATATAATAATTCTTTCATACATATATTTTTGGTATCTTGAACCGTTTTTGCAGCGCACGCAATGGAAGCCCTCAAGGATGAATAATTTTCCCCGTTTTTTTCACATTTTCCATTATTTCTTCGCTCCTAATAGTTGCATCGTGATGTTATATAGCCTAAAGCCTTCTTCGATAAATGGTCTATTCAATACAAAAAGAATTTTTCAATTCGAACCAGTAGTTCCTGAGATTAGCACGTTCAAACAAACAAACAAACTCTTCAGCTTTATAATATTAGTATAGATTAGGTACTAAATTTACCACATGCTTAGGTAGTTGCTTGATGGTAAGTGATCATTCCGGTATAAAATTCCCGGTTTGAACTTTTCCGGGATATAGAGTACCCTATGTTACTCAGGGATACTGTAGCATTCTAATGGTAAAAAAAAATTTAAATCGGTCGAGTAGTTGCGGAGCCTATCTGTTGCAAAATACAAACTAACAATCAAATATTTCCTCTTTATAATATTAGTATAGATATTGGTAATCCTCCTAACCAGTTTCGGCCACGGCAGCTAATGTCAACGGAGATCAGCCAGGTACGCAGGAGATATTATAGTGCACAAGTGTGTGCGCAATATACAGGTGCATTCCTTCACTCTCATAGTCCAGTGAGACGGTTTTCTGACGTCACTGTAGAGAGATCAGGCAGGACCAACGACTTTACGTGCTTTTCCGAGTCACGTTACTGAGTAATTTTAAAAATGTATAAACCCAGTCACAATGTTTTTGGCTCGACGCGGGAATTTATTTTTACAACATTATTAGAGTCCTTAACTCGTCTAGGTAGTAAATCCTAGGATCTAGGGCGATACCCATAGATGTTGGATTTTTTAAAACTCGTTCTTAAAATTCTAAAAATAACTTAGATATGTACCTACATATTAACTATCTACTGACTGCCTCGGTGGACTAGTTGTATTGCGTGCGCATTACGAGTATAATTTGCGCACTGAGGTCCTGGATTCGAATCCCAGGTGACTGGGTTTTTCCATCTTGAAAATTATTCAGTCGCAGCTCGGAGTCAGGAAGTTGGTGGTGTGATACCTCCGTGCCTCGGAAAGCACGTAAAGCTGTTGGTCCTGCGCCTGATCTCTCTCCGGTCATGTCGGATTGCCGTCTCACCGGACTATGAGAGTGAAGGAATAGTGAGTGCAGCTGTGTATTGCGCACACACTTGTGCACTATAATATCTCCTGCGTACCTGGCTAATCTCCGTTGAGATTGGCCGCCGTAGCTGAAATGGGCTAAAAAGGGACACACAAGTCGATATAGGCACGCCCTTTATCACATCATATGAAGGAATACACCAGGTTATAAATGGCCATAGGTAAGTAAGTACATTGGTTTGCTCCTCTATCTACCCTTTTGGTAATAAAAGGCGTGAGTGGCTGTAAGTGTACAACTAAATGATAGATCTAGTAGATCTATGACGACCTTCTTCTAAGTATGACGCGTAGAAGTATCATTAATTATATTTTCATCATTTTGCTAAGCCTGTTTTGCCCAATTGTGCGTCATCCAAACTTTCAAAAATATCATTTTATTTTACACATCTCTTTTGCTTAGAGTATTTATGCAATATTTATCCAGTGGAGACCATATTATGGCAATAATGTGCAAAATTTTTTTCTGTCTATCCTGACGGAGGGCGAGGTAGACACGGATAGCACACATTAAATTTAACAAAACAAAAACCACACGTGCAGGGCTGAATATAAGGTCGCTTTTTACACAATAACACAGCAAAAATCACAATTTCTGTGGAGCACCGCTTAATGTCATTATCGTAGAATGTAATGACAGCGATCACAAGTCACATAGGCATTAATAAAAAATTATGATCAGTTGCGCATTTATGAACAACGAAGAGTTCGCCTGGTCATCTCATCTCCTTGTTTAAATGCTCTACGGTTAGACGAGACTTTATGTGTGAACGTTTACATATTTTTATACTTTATTCTTAGTATGAATAAAATTGATTTTTGGATAACAGTAAAATTAATATGACAACAAGAATGACATTGCCAGGCTACACGTGTGTGTTCCATTTCTCACATTTAATTTAAATACCAAATGATTTTATTAATAATCAATATTCTAGTCATTTAGTTAAAAAAAACTCATTAATTCATTACTAAGTTACAAGAACACAATTTCATAATAATTATAAAAAAAATTCCGACACGTAGTTGGTAAAACATTTTTATAATTATTATTGTACGTTTCATTTAACGCATGTTTGCGGATAACTCAAAAGTTCCACATAAGCGACATTCTGCTGACAACACCGCCTAATACGTGGCCCCGCAGTTCTGTGTGATTTGTGTGTCTTGTTTATATTTTTTATTGCGTTATTTCGTGATAATTTCTCACATAAGCCGTAAGTATATTTAGTAAACATATTGCATTACACATCAAGTGAAATACAAGGACGATAGGACATCATAAACTCCCAAAATCTAATTAAAAATTTCAGCAAGCAGCTGTCAAATCTTTGACTCCAATATTTAGTGATTTCTTGCCTTTATTACTTTTTATATCTCAGTTACACAATCAATATAACATAACCTAATCATTCAGTGATAAATTATATGTCTTTCTTATGCCAAAACGTATAAATTTCCAATTGCATTGATTATACTCTGCCAAAATTCGGTACATGAAACATGTTATTAAAATGTAATTGTCGCCTGATATTTACTTAATTACGTGATATTTCGCATCAAGTTTCGAGTTTTTGATGTAATAGATTTAATCAAGTAAGAAGTAACTGCTGATTATTATGTTTGTAGACATGTAACTGCTTCCAGTTTGTTATCACTGTGACACACTTCTTGCGACCATCCTTGATGTATCATTGCAGTGAATTCAACTGTTTGGTTCCCAATGTTAACATTTATAATACGATATAATTGTTTGCTTTAGCTTTTGTATTCAAAGCAACATAAATAATAAAGAAAATGCAATCAATAATTTTTAAGAAAATAGTTTATTTTGTATTTTATGTTGAATCTTTTGAATGCGTAACACAGTGAGTAATATTTGTAGCTAGTCTTGGGTCTTGAATGTCCAGACGCTGTCTCGACAGACCATTCCATTCCCAATTAGGCTATCGTCCATTATAATAATATCAATGGTTATTGTTTGGCTTTTAGATTTAAAATATTATATTTTTTGTGGGATGTATTTGTCGTCATTTCTTTTAGTGTCTTACAATGAAAATTATTGAACATGATGGATTGCCTTTCATTATAGTATTCTGGACAACTTATTTTTTTAATGTATTTTTTTTTTTTTGCAAATACAATAATAAGATACTATACGCATACAAAAACACTAAGGTTTATTTATAGTTATGCTATATAAATTGCAAATTCATGTCCCATTAACAAATATAAAATGATTTAAACTTTCAATGATATGAAACAACCCTTGAACCTACATTCATTCATTATGGTAAATGAAAGCTGTATGTAATATAGATGCCATTTATAATATGTCTTCTCTCTAATATTATAAATGTCACTGTTAAGATGTCTCTTGGAAGTAAAAGTAGCAACTTCTATGCATATTTTATTTGTATAAAAATTTGTACACTAATAAACTACAGGGCCATTTTGATGAAGCATTACTAACAGAACCCACATACTTATATCCTTGGAAATAACACTTTATGATAAGTTACCTGATCCATAGATGTAAAAAAAGGGAAGGTTTCAAATCAAATAAATATCACCACAGCCCATGAACATCTGCAATACCAGGGGGCATAGAGATGCGTTGCTGGCAGCGACTATATAACCCCTAGACTCCTAATAACAGACGATCGGCTTCGGGCAACACATCTGACAAATAGATCCAATGTAGCTGACCGTTCAAAATCTTCAAGTCAGTTGCGACCACAACTGTGAGCTGTAAATACTTCCGTGTTTGCGAATAAATAACTATTGTAATGGCCCCGTGCACAACAAAATGGTGTGGTATAAATAGCCATAATTAAAAATTTCAGAAAAATGGCATCACATTTCACAGGTAAGTCAATAACGACACATAATCACATTTTATTTAAAATTTTACGGAGTTCATCTTAGACTGGCCATTGGGTGTTTACGCGCCATCTTGTTATATTTGCATCTCTTTCCGACGAAAGTACTTTTTACATTTTCTATTTCGTTTTGTTTTTTAACATGAAAGTAAGTGATACACCAAAAGGATTTGTCGATAGTTCTATCGATAAAATTAAAAATAAGAGAAACTATCGCCCGAATACTCAACTAATCAATTTATCTGAGGCCTATTTAATTTTAACAGGCTTCTTATTTTAAATGGTTAGTTCATTAGTAATAGTTAATTCATTTTAAAAATGATTAGGATATATTTTTGATTAGCGGTATCAGAAATGTTATTAGCATAATTTTTTATTTTGTTTGTTGATTATAACGATTATTTAGAGTCATTCTTTGTGTTATTCCTACAAGTCAGCTCTAATATTCTCGTTAATGTCGATGAGACTTACTAAGCGCCATCTGTCATTTGATAACATAAATAGCTTCGTTAAAATGTTAATATGTTTAATAAATAATAATAATATTACTATAAAACTTTATTACATAAAAGTAATATCGATAAAAAATTGTGTTTTCATTTAACTCGTCGCATCCCTATGCCTATGTTTCCAAGGTTGTATAATGCGATAAGGTGTTGGAAGAACCAATCATAATGCAGTACCCCGCTTCCTCAAACCTCAGGTAGTTGACAGAATTAATTTGTAGAGAAATATTGAACATTAGGAGTCTAGAGGTTATATAGTCGCTGGTTGCTGGCCTTTTAGGTGGGAATGCAGTAGTTTTTTGAGGAAGGAAAACTAAACGTAATTAAATATAGTTGTGTTTATATCACCCGAAGCAAGGAACAAATTACCTGGGTATATGTGTTAATTCAGATTTTATCCAAATCTGTTCAGTTGTTTCTGTATTTACGTCTAACAAACACACAAACATCAATTTTGATAAATTTATAAACTTTCGCATTTTTAATGTAAGTAAGAGTAAGAAATGAGATAAAGACCTACATTAATAGTCTAAATGCTAACTTCCCTTTTGAAATTTGACTCGTCCAGCCCCGCTACGGACACCGACGTCCGAAATGTAGGGTTTCCCCATATTTATGTATAGATGGGGTTTGACGGGTTAAACTTAGCTCCACTTGGATTATTGAGATAAACTCATGCAACGTTAGCTTCAACACCATGAGAGTTACCACAACTTTGTGTCTTTACTAATATTGTTACAGGTGGAGTGGCTTAATTAAGATGATGAATCCCCAGTACCCGCCGCCGGGTCAAAACAATAATGCGCCGAACAACCCTCTCTATCCTCCCACTTCTCAAGACTACAACGGGGTAAACGCCAACTACAGGCAACTATCGCCTACGGGTATGCAGGATCCTTTCAACGATATGAGCCAGAAGATGTCCAACATGGGTCTGAATGGACCACAACCGATTCCCTCGATACCCTCCACCCAACTGCCTCCAGGGCAATATCCTCCAAACTATGGGCCTGGACAAGCCCAGAAGCCTGGTCCTCCTGCTCCAATGCCAGGTAGACCGCCGGTTAGTGGTGCACAGTACCCTCCAATGGGCCAAAACCCACCCTCATCGACGCCAGGACCCGTGCCGACGTCACTTCCTCAAGGTTTTGATATGATGAATCAGCAACGGCCACCAAGTGTACAACCTAGTCAAGGAATGCCACCAATGAATCAAGCGCAAGCTTCACCAGGTCAAATGCCACCTGGACCAGGCCAAATGCCCCCAGGGCCTGGGCAATTGCCCCCAGGGCCCGGGCAAATGCCCCTAGGGCCTGGGCAAATGCCACCTGCACCGAGGCAGATGCCATCAGGGTCGGGACAAATGCCGCCTGGACCAGGGCAAATGCCTCCAGGACCGGGACAAATGCCATCTGGACTGGGGCAGATGCCACCAGGACCGGGGCAAATGCCGCCAGGACCAGGACAGATGTCACCAAATTCACAAGCAGGTCTTCCACCACAACCAGGAATGATGGGCAGGCAAGGCATGCCGCCACCAGGTCAATCAAAGCCAGGAATGCCTCCACAGCCTATGGGTGGTCCACTACAGCCCGTCTTACCCGGTATGCCGCAACAGAGTACGCCGCAGGGTGGCATGCCACCACAACCGGGCATGATGTCACAGCCTGGACTACCTCCGCAGTCAAGAGCTAGTCAGTTACCGGGACCACCTGGTCAAATGCCAGGTCATCAAGGCTTACCGCCACAACCGGGTCAAATGCCAGGGCCCGGCTTTCCACCTCAGCCAGGCATGCCACCGCAACCTGGTCCCGGACAGCAGCCCTTGCAACGATCGGGATTCCCACCCCAGCAGGGACCGCTTGGACAACCACAGCAACAGGGACCTCCGCAACCCGGAATGATGCCGTCTGGACAACCGGGATTACCTCCTCAGCCTGGCCAACCAAGTCTTCCACCACATGCACAGTCAGGATCTGGACACCCTGGTCTACCGCAAGCTAGACAAGGGCAACCAAGGTTACCGCCCCAACCCGGTATGCCACCGCAGCCTGGTGCACCTGGTATGCCAGGTCTCCCACCCCAACCTGGCCCACCAGGGCCGCCTGGCCAGCAGTTCCAGCAGATGCCAGGTTTGCCGCATATGCCGCCGCCTCTGTCCCAGAGACAGTTCCCTAGCGCACCACCTGTCAGTCAGCCAGGGTTTGCTCAACCACCTGGCCCTCCTACTAGTGCTGCGTATCCTGGTAAGTTTTTTTTTTTTTTTATAGCTATACCGGGTGGAAGGGAAACGCTCTCGGAAACGAATACAGGTGATAGTATTGGTAATTCCTGACGTGATGGCACTAAAAAAATCGCGATCGCATTGTTACAATTTTAGTAGGATTTTCTCAAATTTCTGTACAGCTTCACGTATGCATAGATAAATCAAACTATTATTCTGAAAAACATAGTAAAAAAAGTCAATATTTCAAAAAAATCGTAATGAAACACGTACATCAGCTGACGGGTTAACGACCGCGGGCCGGTCCCGGCGCAGCGCGACGGCCGCCCAGTTCTTTGTACGCTTTACATTGCGCGCGCATGAATTACGGAAATACTATAATCGTAAGTATTATCGCTTAGCTTTGCAAATGAATATAGTTTATCGTTAATATTATGGTTCTTCTCTCTTACCGTTCCGGTATAGAGAGCGTTTCCCTTCCACCCGGTATATTGTAGATATTAGATACAAAAATATATCTCTAGATACAAAAAATATTTTAAGCTTATAAATGTGTGTTAGCATGTATTCATTTGTATGCATTGATGTAAAAAAAACCCATCAATGTTTGTATGCCTTGAAGAATTCAGGATCCTTGTTGCTTTTTCCCAAAATATTACTGAAATTGTGTGACGAATTTTCAATAAACGTAGCCAAGAGCAATAACTAGTACCAATTGGATTATTGGTATAGATATTAAATTGTATAACAGTAAAAAATCAACCAAATGTCTTTTCAATTCAAACGCTTTTCATATTATAATTCACAACCATGATGCCAAAAAGATAACGCGGGCAATATCAATCCATCTAATAAATTAAACCTTTTAACTCGCATTCAGGTATGCCACCGAACCAGCCACATCAAGCTCAGCCGTTGCCGGGTCAGGGCATGTTCCCTGGGCAGCAGCCCTCAGGGTACCCGCCGCAGTATCAGCAACCCTATCCTGGACAACAGCCACCCTACCCTGGACAGCAGTATCAACCGCAGCCGCCGACGAAGCAGCTGGACCCAGATCAGATGCCTAGTCCAGTATGTTTGTAAAGCCCTAATTGTATTATCTTAATGTAATTAATATTTACATCAATTAACAGTGCCGTCGCATGAATCTGTCGTTAATCCTAAAGCGATTAAGAGATAAAAAATTAAACAGTTGCTAAAGCTATTTTAGGAAATGTATTTTCAATGTTAATCAGTAATGGTATTGCCTTTTAGATGAAGGACTTTAAAATTCTGGTCGCATATTGTTGTGATTGGTCGAGAGACCGACACGTGAGACGCGTTCTGGTCTCACGAACAATTACAATTTAAATTATATATTTTTCGCTGTAAACAATATTATTTGACAAGTGGTATTGGCAAAATCACTGATGCATCGGTGGAGCCTTTTAGTCTCACCAGAAGAAGAATCATCATAGTCAGATACTACGTCAATAACTCGTTTGGATACTTCATAGATCCAAGCGATCATGGAGGATCAACAGAACCGCAGCGGTGTGTTCGTGACCAACGACAAGGGTCTCGTGCCGCCGCTTGTCACCACTAACTTCGTGGTCGACGACAAAGGAAATGCAAGTGAGTGGACTTGTACATTAACTTGTACATTACATTAACGAGTTACCTTATAGTCTTGCGATTGATTGCCGTTAATAAATAAAAAAAAAAAAACACTACGCTCATAAACTGTAGTATACAACATTGTAAAAGCGTCGCGTTGATATAAGAGTCTAGATTATGTCCTTTATTTCAGTATATTTTTCCAATATTAAATCAAATATTATGTTACATAAGTATAAGACTCTTTGTTATAATGTATGGAAAACAATATAAGTATTTGTAATTATTATGTAGTCGACTTTTGAACTTTTTGGGTAGACGTTCTCACAAAGCTATCGCGTCGCGAAAAAATTGAATTGTCATACCGGCCAGCTAAGTTTGTCCTACCTTATAAGAAGCAAAAGAAAAAAAGATGTTTGCCATTCTCAGAAGGGTTGGGTTTCCAGTAATTTCTCATTTCAATGCCCAACATACTAGATATAGTGACGCCGCCTGGATGTATCGATCGACTCTTATTTTACTATAGTTCGCGTAAAGAAAATAGTGAATAATCGTAATTGATTATTTGAATCTCTTACTATGATTGAAAAATCAACTCAATTGTATACACTTGCTATATTTTAGTGATATTCCCAGGTCCCAGGTACATAAGGAGTACCATGTACTCGGTGCCGGTGACTGCCGATCTCCTGAAGCAGACATCGATGCCGTTTGCTTTAGTTGTAAGTACTATTACCAAAAACCAACACATTTTATTTTACAAGAGATATACCTTAGACTAAGTCATTCTGTAACATTATTTAAAATATTATATTGTAGATTTATTTTTAAAATATAATCCAAATATTTTTCACCATCAGATCTCCCCCATGGCGGAGACGGTGGGAGCTGAGCAGGAGCCTCCCCTCCTGGACTTCGCTGTGCTGACGGGGTCCCCCACCATGGGTCCCGTGCGGTGCTGCCGCTGCAAGGCGTACATGTGCCCCTACATGAAGTTCATCGATGCTGGAAGGCATTTCAAATGCGGCTTCTGCAAGGCCACTACAGAAGGTATTGTTTGTTACAAGCTTTTATTTACCTTTTAATGTTTGTATTTTCGGATCAAATCCTGCAACTGAATTTTTAAGCAGTTATCCCCAACCAATTGAGTATTAATTTTGCATACAAATTTAGTTTGGATGGCAATGCATAAGTGACAGAGTGTTCGCTAAGTGACATTCTAAATGTAATATGGCGGACGGCCCAAGATGGCGGACTAGTTTTTTTAGGCACTCCTATAATATGGGTATCTATACTAATCTTATAAAGCTGAAGAGTTTGTTTGTTTGTTTGAACGCGCTAATCTCAGGAACTACTGGTTCGAATTGAAAAATTCTTTTTGTGTTGAATAGACCATTTATCGAGGAAGGCTTTAGGCTATATAACATCACGATGCAACAATTAGGAGCGAAGAAATAATGGAAAATGTGAAAAATGCGGGGAAAATTATTCATCCTTGAGGGCTTCCATTGCGTGTGCTGCGAAAACGGTTCAAGATACCAAAAATATATGTATGAAAGAATTATTCCTCTTGAAATGATCTAAAAAAATGTCCGCGACAGTATGTGTCTATCTTTTAAGATTAACTCACTAGAACCGTTTTTATGGTAATCAAATTTGGTCGAAATTAATGCATTATTTGTTAAGAGTTATATCAATGTAATAATATTAATCTTTATCCATTGAATATATATACGGTACATACACCAAAGTATTTTTTTTTTTTCAATTTTAGTCTGTCGTTTCCGGCTAATCTCTGAAATAGTTGGACCGATTTTGACGGGACTTTTATTGGGAGGTAGCTGATGTAATAAGGAGTAACTTAGGCTACGTTTTATTCTGGAAAAGTATAAAGCGGGACTTTTCCCCGGAAAAACTTTTTAACGCGGGCGGAGCCGCAGGCAACAGTCATTTATATAAGGCACTGACTCAGTCGCTTCCCTGGTCTAATGTGGCTGTAACTCGTAAGACGATGTTTCATTTTTATGTTTGTGATTGATCGAGAGACGAATACGTCAGTCACGTCGTGTTAGTCTCCCAATCATTCCCAATAAAACGAAACGGAATCGTGTCGTGTTTTTTTACCTCATTCTTTTACATAAACAAAACTTAGTAGTCAGAATCCGTCATACATTGTAACTTGAGGTGTCATTTGGGCTGATGTTAATATGAGTTTTTAAATAGCTACTATCTTAAGATGCTGACCTTATCCTATGTTATGATTTTTATACATGTTAAGGGCCATGTAGTGCCTAGACAATAATTTTATTTTTAATGGAAACATTGAAAAAGAAACAGTCGAAAGCAGGATTTGAACCCGCGACCTCCAGCGTACCGTGCTGGTGCTCTGCGAGCTCAATTTTAAGTTCCCTATTTTTATCTCTTTAAAGGAGGTACGGTACGCTGGAGGTCGCGGGTTCAAATCCTGCTTTCGACTGTTTCTTTTCAATGTTTCCATTTAAAATAAAATCAATGCTGACCTTAATTTGGCAGCGTCTCAGCTGGTCGCACTTTCGAGCGAAATATAGTGCGAATTAATACGGCTCTAGGTATTAATTGTATGTATCTCCTCAGTGCCGATGGAGTACACGCAGTACGTGACGAGTATGCAGCAGTACGGCCGCGTGCCCGCTGAGATGGCACTCGGCACGTACGAGATCGTCGCCACCAAGGAGTACTGCAGGGTGGGCTATACACAATTATTTAACCCGTCAAGCCCCGCTTATATATATACATGTATAGCAAGTACTTGCTTGCAAGGTGCAACTTGCATGTATATAAGCTGTAAGTTTAATGCAGATGCTTTTGCTTTGAACGTAAGTGACGTACTTGCATAGCGGAAACGCGGATTTTGTGTACGTTGTTTTTTTTTTTTAAACTACCTCGGTTGCCTAGTTGTATTACAGTACGACTGCAAAGCTGAGGTCTCGGTTTCGATCCCCTGGTTGGGCAAAGTGATATTGAGTTTTTCTATTCAGTATCAGCTCGGAATCTGGAATTTGTGCCCGATATGGCGATAGGCTCGACCCCTATCACATCATGGGACGGAATAACGGCGAAAAGTGGGTGCACTAGTTGCGCCTCTGCCTACCCCTTCGGGGATAACAGGCGTGAGAGTGTGTATGTGTTTTTTTAATCAAAAACAACACCAACACGCTAATCATTGTAAAAACCGTGTATTTATAGTGTTGTGTTTTTCAGAACAACACACTCCCGAACCCGCCGGCGATAGTGTTCGTGATCGATGTGTCGTACAACTCCATCAAGAACGGTATGCTGAGCACCATCTGCGAGAACATCATGGACGTTATAGAAGTATGTATTTTCCAACACTGTTGTGTTCCAGTTTGAAGGACGTTGTACCCAGCGTAATTACTGGGAATTACGGCAGTAATCTTACGTCTCAGTGTAACGAGCGCAGTGCCACACAGTACTTAGTAATTAAAAGTTCAGGGGGCTTAGGATGTGAAAAAAACACGATGCGTCTCCGCTTCGTTTTATTGTGATTGGTTGAGAGATTGACGTATCGGTATTTTGATGTTTGTAATTGATCGAGAGACCGATACGTCAGTCTCTCAACCAATCACAATAAAACGAAGCGGAGACGCATCGTGGTTTTTTTTCACATTCTAAGCTCACTGTCTGGTGTTGCTACTGTTTATGGGCGGTCTTATCGCGTAACATCAGGCGTACGGGTGTGTAGTGTTGGGACCTGGCCTAGCAGTTGCCCAATGTTTTCCATCTCTCCAGGTGGGTTGACCCTGGATTGTAAGACCGGTGAACTAAACATATCGGCTCAGTCGCCTCTCAATTTGTGAGCTAGTGGTAATGAGCTCTACTCGCTGAAACAAAATAAATATATTTTTCCAGGCATTACCAAAAGACGAGCAGACCGGCAAGAGCTGGACACGCGTCGGCTTCATCACTTATAGCTCAACAGTCCACTTCTATAATATCAAGGTAACATTATAATTATATACAGATATAAATATTAATTTTATACATGATCACATATGAAGTAAGAACTCGCGAAAATATAATCGATACCGAATAAGTATCGATTTATAAAATTTCAATAATTTTATTTAAAATCAATTCCGCGTATCGATATATTGATGTATCGATATATCGACACATCGATTAAAACTTGTTTAGGGTAATTAATTGTTAATATTATCATTATTTATCTAGGGCACTCTAGGCCAGCCACAGATGATGTCAGTGGGTGACGTGGGGGACATGTTTGTGCCCTTACTGGAAGGGTTCCTGGTGTACCCTGAGGAGAGCGGGCCTGTGCTCCAGGCGTTGCTGCAGCAGCTGCCTGTCATGTTCAACGATAATAAGGAGACAGAGACGATATTGCTGCCTGCTGTACAGGTGAGATTTGCATGGCATATCCCATAGTATTGAGCTCCAGCTTAGCTGCAATAGCCTTTGGAGTCGGTTGGAGCACTTTGTGGTGGTCAGCCGATTACCAAAAGATTCATAACTTCATTCAAATTCTTAAATTCATTCAAGCAGGACTTTGAAACTTCTCATCTCATTTACAAAATCACATTGTAAACGTTACTTCTTACATTTTTAAATATTATGCTACCGTACTGGTTATGTCACTCCAATTAAAGCCAATAACGGTTATATGTCTCCAGTTATTATATAGATATACCCTATATTGCAGGCGGGTCTAGAAGCCTTGAAAGCGGCAGACACTTCAGGCCAGCTCTTCGTATTCCACACCACCCTTCCGACCTTCAACGCGCCAGGGAAACTCATCAACAGGGAGGACAGAAAAGTACTGGGAACGGAGAAAGAGAAGCAGATACTCAGTAAGTGTATTGCGAATCGACTGTAAGAAGCAGGGGGCTTAAAATGTAAAAAAAAAACACGATGCGTCTCCGCTTCGTTTTATTGTGATTGGTTGAGAGACTGACGTATCGGTGTTTTGAGGTTTGTGATTGATCGAGAGACCGATACGTCAGTCTCAACCAATCACAATAAAACGAAACGGAGATACATCGTGTTTTTTTTTTCACATTCTGACCCCCCTGATGTTATGTTACCTGTAGCTTCTTGTGAGTTGGATAAACTAAGAATCGGGACCAAGGTAATGCGAAATGGGTTATGTTTATTTAGAATTTACGAATTTTTTTATTTTTTAATTTGTAAATATGGGGTAAATTCATTATTTTGTGGGGTAAATTACCCCATCATTCCGTATAAGTTTATAATAACAGTTATGGTCAGTGAAAATGTTGATCCATTGTTGAAATTAACGAAATAGAGATAGGTAGATAGATATATTTTATATGGGGTACCCACAGGTCCACAGACGACAGCGTACAACGAGACGGGCCAGGCGTGTAGTGCGGCCGGTGTCGCTGTGGAGATGTTCATCTGCAACAACGCCTACATCGACGCCGCCACCATCGGCCAGCTGCCGAGACTCACCGGCGGCCAGCTGCACAAGTACACATACTTTACCGTGAGTATTGAACAACAGCGATAAGATGTAAAATTCGTTATAGCGGCTCTCGTAACTCGCGTTCCGGGATCAGGCTGTGGATATCCGGTTTCGAACAGGCCGACAATTATGTCGACTTGGGGGGGATGAGCATAATTATCTCGTCAGTAGACACTTTATCTGGACCCCACTCTTTATCATCAGGTTTTTTTTTCGTGGAGAAAGTGACTTATTACTACCGCCCAGCGTTCAAGGGGAACGACTGAGCGGTTATGTTGGGTTCACCGTGCCTTACGACCCGACGTTGAGCCGCCCGGAGAGATGGAAAACGTCGGGCGACCGCCGGGCCGAGTCCCTAACCTATGTACACCGCACGGCATACCAACCAAAACTCCGCGGTGGCCATCTTCGGCGCATTAGGGACGGCTGCGGGCTTCCTCCAACTCACGTCTAAGTTGTCGTCCACCATGTCGTTTACCATCAGGTGCAAAAAATTCACTTTACTGAACCCAGATAACCTTAAATGTTATTTGATGTAATGCAGGCGGAGACAGATGGCGCGCGGCTGCTGTGGGACGTGCGCCGCGCCGCGACGCGCAACACCGCGCACGACGCCGTCATGCGCGTGCGCACCTCCACCGGCGTGCGACCCACCGACTTCTACGGACACTTCTTCATGTCCAACACTACGGACGTCGAACTTGCCGCCGTTGGTATGTACTACTAATATCATTTTATTAGGTACTAGCTTTTGCCCGCGGCTCCGCCCGCGTGAATGAGTTTTTCCGGCATAAAAGGCCCACTTTATATTTTCCCGGGATAAAAAGTAGCCTATGTGTTAAAACAAGACATGATCTACCCGTGTGCCAAATTTCATCGAAATCCGTTCAGTAGCTTTTGCGTGAAAGTGTAACAAACATCCATACATCCATACATTCTTACAAACTTTCGCCTTTATAACATTAGTAGGGTATTATGTTGCTGATGATAAGCCTGAGATACCTAGTCAAAGTGTTAACCAATTTAACGTAAAAGATTAACCACCGCTTTCAATAACCGGACTCCAATTGCTTGTTTTGGTCCATCGCGAAAATGGACCAATCAAGACAAATATTTTTTGACATGTTTACAAACGCCTTATTTTGATTGGTTTATTCTCGGGATCAGTTTAAAAATCAAGATGGAGATTGTCGGCCGTAATATTATATCACAAGTCTACAGTATTTATTTATCAATAACAGTACTAAAGTGCGCGCCAGATAACTCGGCGCGTAGATGAGGGCGCCACTTGACCGCTCATTGGTATAATATGAACTGGACGGTGATTAGTTCCGATTTTGGCCGCGCGCACTTATCTGGCGTGCACTATATCCAATATTTACTTAATATTGCCTTATAAATTTATAAGATATCTTCCCGTACCGTTGTACTATTGGACGGGGGGGGAGGGGTTACGTATCAATTGGCGGAACTTGAGCCCCCCGCCCCCCTCAAATCGAAGCCACAACTTATACAGTGAAAATAAGAAATGTATGTATAATCAATAAAAAAAAATTTTGCCTTATTGTTTATTTGCAGACGCGGACAAGGCGATAGGCATCGAGGTGAAACACGACGACAAATTAACCGCCGAGGACGGCGTTTATATCCAAACGGCGTTGCTTTACACGCACCGCTCCGGCCAGCGGCGCCTGCGCATCATCAACCTGTCCTTATCATTGGCCCAGCAGCTCGCTGACGTGTACCGCTCCATGGAGCTAGATACCACCATCGCCTTCCTTACTAAGCAAGGTAAGATTTTTATAGTAGAGTTCCCCAATCGATGATGTCGCCGAGGTTCGTGACCCGTTAGTGGGTCGCCCTCAGCATGGTCACTTAATTCAAAGGTTTGCGAGCGCCTTCTGCACTCACCCAAAAGACCGGCGTTCTTGCATAAGCCGACCCTCGTCAGGCTAGCAAGAGTTTAGCTAGGAACCAAAAAAAAATTATAGTAGAGCGTAGAGAGTAGGGTTGGTGGACGCTGAGTTTAAAGTTACTATCGACTATAAACACCTGCATTGCTTGAAGAGTTGTGGGTGTATTGTAAAGTTTAAGGACGAATAGGGATTGCCAAAGGAGAGTGGATGTATGAAGCCGATGATAACATTAAAACTACAATATAATATTCTCTATTCCTTATTTTACTGTTGAAATTATGTAATGTAAATACTGATCGTTATTAGCGTCAATACCTTAAAGATAAATTTTATTATCCGCTATGGTCCTCAAAGGACGGAAGTCTTGATAAAGGTCCCAGGACACGCTGGATTCAGGCCGATTCCAAGTCCGTCTGGAAATCTTTAGGGGAGGTCTATGTTCATCAGTGCATTTCATGTGGCTGATGATGGTGGTCCCCTAAAGTGGTGTGACAACTGGTGGTAGGACTCTCATATGTAAGAGTCCGTCTGGGTGGGTACAACCGTAATGTTTATTTCTACCGCCAAGCAGCACTGTGCACGCACTGTTGCGTTTCGATTTGAAGAACATTGTAGACAGTGTAACTACAGGACATAATGAGACTTAACATCTTATGTCCCAGGATGACGAGTGCAGTGGAATGTCACACAGTACTTTGTAAATCAAGGTTCTGGATGGTATTTCTACTGTTTATGGGTGATCGCTTACCATCAGGCGAACGGTATGCTTGTCTCGTCATTCAATGCTACAAAGAGTGATGGTCTCGTGGTCCCCCAGCGGTGTGGGCGCTGCGTGAGCTGGCCCCGCGTGCAGTACGCGAGGGCCTGTCGGGGCGGTGCGCGCGGTCGCTGGCCGCCTACCGTCGCCACTGCGCCTCGCCCTCCCCCGCCGGACAGCTCGTGCTGCCCGAGTCCATGAAGCTGCTGCCGCTCTACACCAACTGTCTGCTGCGGTCCGACGCTATAGCTGGAGGTCAGTTATAAAAAAAAAAACGTGTGGCACTAGGAGACTGCCGCGGTAAAGCTATTGCATAGCATTTTTTATCAATTTATGTTATTATAATATTTTTTTTCTATTGTCCAAATTTCACTCGTGCCCTAACGCCGAAACTTTAAGCAGGCAATTCTAATATTTATAACCTCTTTGAACAGATATAAAATAAAAACTTTTTAAAAATTCAAACTTAGAATCACGTTTGACATTTCGATACGTTTCACTGACTGGAACAATTTTTAAATACACGGTAATTTCGACCTTTTATCGTTTAACATTCAGCTCATATCCTCTTACATATTGTATTCTTACAAGACTGCGATGTTAAATTTACTTATGGAATTTTACACTCTACATGGTTGTGATAAAAGTTGAAAATAAAATGTCACCACTGTGCCGGTCGGAGTGAGGGGTGTCAGGTTATTTTTTCGTTACGGAATTTCTGGATTCGGTCTTCACGCTCAAGGCGCGCGATAGAAGCTATGCAATCGCTTAATAAAGAAGATTTAATTGCGATTATGTTCCTCCAGGTCCAGACATAACGTGCGACGACCGTTCGTGCGCGATGTACCGCGCGCTGACGGCGGACGTGCCGCAGTCGGTGGTGCTGACGTACCCGCGCCTGCTGCCGCTGCACACGCTCGCCGACGCGCCCGACGCTGCGCCCGCGCCGCTCCGCGCCTCTGTTGACAGGATGAACGACCATGGCGTGTATCTGCTCGGTGAGATTGACATTTCTTTTTTCCTTTTTTTCTTCTTCTTTTTTCTTAGTTTTTTTTTCCCTTTTTTCTTTTTTTTTCTTTTTTTTTTCTTTTTTTTTTCTTTTTTTCTTTTTTTTCTTCTTTTTTTTTTCTTTTTTTTATATGGCACAACTTACAAAACATACATTATTGGTAGTTTGATATAGTAGGATTTCGTAAAACAGGCTAAATGTTGTTTTAATTACGAGTTGTCACAGCATGTACAGTAGACAAAATGAGTAAATTTAAATTACAGGGTGAAAAAGGGAAAGAAATCATATCACATGGGTAGATGGAACCATACAGACACGAGTGCGATAGCGTATGTTAGGCTGTACTCTATACGCCTACTCTATTTTCATGTTGATTATAAAATAAGTCCAAACCGTGATTGTTTTATATGTAAGTTTATGGGAAGATCGCGACTCGTTCCTAATATTAATTTTTATAAAAATTACTCTTCTTTTTTTATCCCCTCTTTCCTGCCAGCACGAGCTTGGCTTCTTTATTTAAGATTGATTTTGCTCCCATAAAAATGTCTGTAGTTATATAAGTGAATATTTGTCTCGCTCATGTTGGAGTACCTGTTAGTAATGTCAAAATTGGGGTATACCCTATGTGCCTTTTAATCAGTCCCAAAAATGTATTACAGTTGTGATCATTTGATGCACTCAAATCAGCGCAAAGCATAATACAATTTGTTCCACCGTCTGGAATGCGTGCAATGCTTTATAATAACTAACCATATGTGGTAGATTATGTTGTGTGTATCAGCACTATAAACGTGGAATGGAGGGAAATGAAAACTCATGTAATCACGCTTAAATCTTTACTTGCAACTTAATTACACAAATTATAAATAAGTGCACGCCGACGCGTACACCGTAGCCGCCATCAGTATTGAGAGAGAGCCAGACAACGCTATCGTGTGTCTCGCGTGCACCCCCGATCAGATACACGTACAAAATAAGTTTCTTATTACGATCGGATATAATTCTTCATAAATAAAAAAAACTTGAGAGGTGTCAAGGGACACCCGGATGGAACGAAGTTCCTTTCGATTAATTAGTGAAGGAATTATAATAAAATATTATTTCTTTTAAGTTATAATAATATTTTTTTTTATTATTAACAAATATAATGTAGTATAAACTTAATCAGTAGGCTCAATTTTAGTAATAATTGGCTTGTGGTAACTGAAGTAGGAAACCTATGTTTAGGATCCTATTTTATTTAAATGTCTTGAAAAAAAAACTATTCAAAAAAGGCATTTAAATTGTCTTTTTTTATTTAAATTTCGAATGTTTCTTTTACGGCCAGTTCTTTATTGTTACTGGCTGGTTTCACAGGGCAAGTATAAAAAAAGTGTCGTTACAACTTTGGTCTTAATTTTTTCCGTCTAGTCCCCTTTCGCAACGCGCGATAAGACTCGTTCCAAAAATGTGTTTTCGTTTGAACAGAGAACGGCGTGCACATGTTGGTGTGGGTGGGGTCGGCGGCGCCGGCACAGTTCATGTCGGACGTGTTCGGTGTGCCGTCGCCGCAGCAGCTGGACCCGCAGGTGTGCGAGCTGCCCGAGCGGGACAACGCCGCCAGCCGCGCCGTCTGCGCCATACTGCACGACGCCAGGGTCAAGAGGCGCTCCTGCATGAGGGTCAGTATCCTACTGCTTCCTACTGTCTCATTACTTCCTATTAATCATGCCTATATATCTTTCAATGTTTCTCAAAACAACATTCTGCATACTATAATTATAGTAAAGATATGGGAAAAACAGATGATCATACATGAAATTATTTAGAACAACCGTATTTAAATTGTTGAAATGTAATAGTATTCAAACAGTGTTGTCTATACAGCTTTTAAAAGAACGTAGCTAATAACCATTATTAGGAAGGAAGTTATGTTCTCACTATGAAAGAGGCAGCCGATGTATTGAAGCCCAATTTTAGTAATTTCGATGCTATTAAAAACGGAGTGGGTGGCTCTTAAAGTTATGCCGGCATAATAACTATTGCTGATGTTAAAAATTGCCTCCAGTTATAGCTTTTAGCGAACTTACCCCAATATTTTTTTCTTTACCTCACTTCGCATAGGTGTGAGTTACAAGTAAGGGGTGAACCATTCGTCCCTTATTTTTCTTTCCGTGCTTCAGTTGTTGCCTTCTTTAATGTAAATATCTTGTGCATGGTAGAAAATTATAGCATGTAGTCGTATTTTTTTTGTGTTTGACAAAGGCATGATTTTCTTTCTATGTATTTGATTAATTAAATGTGTATCGTAGTTACTTATTTATAAAGTCGAATATGCAACGAACTGTGGTAAGCCGGTGCTTTAGTTGCGGCGTATTATGACTAAAAAAACGTCAATGGGTTGACATTCTTTATAATAAAATGTCACATTGACATACAAAATTGACACTGAATTTGACAACATTAAAAAAAGCGGGTTATCCTTATTACTCGATTATAATTTTTAATTGCAAAGGCACAATACACATACAGCCAATTTGTGAAATAAATTGAATGTCAACCTGTACAACACTTGCTTGAAAGCGTGCTTCAAGCTTCAAGTGGGCGATTATGCATAACATGTAAAAAAATAACGCAAAATAATAAATTTATATATTATCTTTATAGCTTGGCTATTGTTCGATAATAAAAAGTAGTCTTTTTGTTAATTTAAGTACGAAATCTGTACTTTTCGAATAATAACCAAAATGGAAAGATCGTTATATAAGGCACCAGTAACTTCCAATCAGAAAACCAACTTAATTAATATTACTTAAATTTTCCATTGAAATATAAAATAACTCATTGATTTGATTTAATACATCCACAATCGATATAAATTACTTTTGAAATCTCACCTTAGAAAATAAATTGTCATCAAATTGATTCCATAATTGATAAATCGATTACACACAATAAATAATGATTACACCAATCCATGAAAATCATCCACTGTTAATTTAATGTTCGATAATTCGATAATAATTTCATACCCTGCCTAAAAACAATTTATAAACTCAATCGATTAATCAATTTCAATCGATACAAATTCATAATCGCCCATCGCCTGTCCCAGCTATCGGTAGTGCAACAGCATTCCAAGGAGGAGGCGGTGTTCCGTCGCTTGCTCGTGGAGGATCGCGGGTTCAGTTCCGGCGACTCCTACGTCGAGTACCTAATGGCGACGCACAAGACCGTCCAAAAGATGATGTATGTCGACTAAATTGGGCTGGTGGCTTTTATTTGGGAGGATTTTTTTAATTTTGGGGTAAATTTGTCAATTCCAAAAATCGATCTCAATCCTAACCTTTGATCCGATTCCAAGAATAAATCAAACGAATTGTCATTTGTAAGCATGTAAAAAACTGATTGATCCATTTTTGCGATCGATCGAAAAAAGCGATTGAGATCGGGGGTTAGTATGTCAGTTTTTTTATCTCATATTTGACCACTGTCTATTATAATTTACAATACAAAGGAATCATGCATCATCAAGGGCCGCTGGATTAGAAAACAAAACGTTGATAATTAAATTGTTTTATTCACTATCCACTACTGATGGAACTCATAGCCCATTTTTTTTATACGGGTATGACAAAGTGACCTCACTGCAATTGATGGTAAGCGGCGAGGGGTACAGAGAGTGTCGACTGACGAGCAATGATTATCCCTCGTCAGTCAAAATTATGCCGGCTTGATTAAAACTGGATGTATACAGGCTGATCCCAGAATGCGACACATTCGCGTCATCCATTATGACGTGTTTTACACCTTTTGTGCGGAGGTGTCATCATCAAATATCCAACCTTTCTCCATCAATCCATATTCTAAGAGTCATATTATTTGTCATAACTAACTAGTCCATTCATAAATTATACTTTTTAAAAATTTATCAATAAAAATATGTTGATATCGTCTTTTGAGAATCGAGGCAGCTTTTTTGGGGTTTCCAGTTTTGCTTCTCAAATGTTTCGCGGTTTTTTTTGCATGTCATTTGGTTTAGCATGTTTGTTTTTTTTTTCATAAATTGCAGTTTTGCTTTTGCTTTTTTTTGGTGTTGGTCTTTCTCTTTCATTTGAACATTATATATTATTTTTTAATAAAAATTATAATCCATATCCGAAAAAGTATTTTTAAATATATAAATCTATTAACAATATAATAAACATAATGAAAGACTGTGTCTTAGACGAAAATCTTTAAAACAAACGTCTGAGTAAAAAAATAGATTACCTGGCACAAAATACACACGCACTAACCCAAAAAAGTTTTCAAAAAACTGAATCAATCAACTGTTTATAGAGCACCCTGTATATATCTACTCTCCATTCCAGCTAACAATAATGCGACAACACGACAAACTGGAGACGGTGCTGCGTCACTTCCTGGTGGAGGACCGCGGCGTGGACGGCAGCCCCTCGTACGTGGACTATCTCTGCCACGTGCACAAGGAGATCAGGCAGCTCCTCTAGCGGCGCGAGGGGGACGCCGCCACACCCTGGCCCTACGGGAAACCGTGAGTCGATACAACTGTAGGGCTAGGATGTTAAAAAAAGCACGATGCGTCTCCCCTTTGTTTTATTTTGATTGGTTGAGAGACTGACGTATCGGTCTCTCGATTAATCAAACATCAAAATACCGATACGTCAGTCTCAACCAATCACAATAAATCGAAGCGGAGACGCATCGTGTTTTTTTTTTCACATCGTAGCCCCCCTAGTACTCATCACGTTTGCTGATTAAATTCAGTCGAAATTTCTTGTATAAATATATAGTTACTTTTTTGTTTCTCAACGGTAGACAAGAGTTTTGTCACACTGCCATCTGTTAGGTGGCGCGTAATAGTGGGCCATGTAACAATACCATTAGCTCGAGTTTACGCACTATTGTATAACGTAATTGCTTCCACAACATTTTTGTATGGAAATTTGAACAGCGCCCCGGTGAGCGTATTTGGAACTAAAATATGACAGTGTCAACGTTTCGCGCGTGGAAACTTCGAATAGTTCTAGAAACATCATCGCGTTAACTTATACGATACGCGTAAATTCGTGCTCGGTACTCTAGTAATAATAGATTTAACTCCTGTTATGTACGTGTTTGCTGATTGATACAAATTTGATTAAAAAATTATTCGAAAATTATTTCAAGTATAGCGTTCAAGAAAGTGATATTTCAGTACATTGTTCTCAAATTGATTGTTGCGTTTACGTCATTGTAATGAAAGGTGCGTTAATGTATATAGCATAGCAGATTTGTGATTAATGTTTGTATATCGCATTGTTTGTCAATAGTGAGGTACTGGGTTTCAATTCTAAGGTTTCGTTGGAGGAGATTAGAACATCTATCATCAATGGCTCGCCTATCATACGTGAAAAGTAGTGTTACTGCTCACCCTCTGGCAATATATACTTGAGTAATGTAATGAAATTGTACATTATGTATTAACAATAAGATTACAATGATAGAGCAAAAAAAAAAATTTATTTCAATCGGCAATTAGCTAGATAATTATCATGATTTGATCCTCGCCACCGGCCGTCTACCCTTTCACATCTCCCTGCTTTCCACCGTCTTTAGTCAAGCATCCTATTATAGATGTAAAAGAATGTAAAAATGTTTCCATGTTTGTAAGAAGTAAACGCATCAACTAGAGATTGAATTATTACAGTTAAAAGATCGATTTCGAAAATCAATCCCAATTTAAATATTCGATCTTATTACGAGAATAAAAACAATCTGAATACGTTTTTAAGCTCAAAGCTTTGTTGTAATTGGTCGATTATTGAGATCAATCGAAAAAGATGGAGATTGATTATCGAAATCGACTCTAAGTCCTATTTTTACTTATAGATTATAGACTATTTTTGATCTAAGAAGTGCAGTGGGACTTTTATTATGAAAATTATTTCCATGCGGGCACGGCCGTGAAAATAATCTAGTATTGTATCTATATCAGTTTTATCGACTCACAAAAGACCCTGCTGCAAAACTATGTATGGACTCTGCGTAATGCGTAGTTATTGTAAATTTCGCGTAGGTAAAGGTAAATTTTGTGAAAATTGTCCAATAAAGTCGATACAGTAAGTGTAGTATGCAATACATTTGTTACTGTAAGTTGAAAAATGGCCAGAGTAGCCCGTGGGTCAAATACGACCATATGTGGGTCAAAAATGACCCTATGCGGGTCAAAAATGACCCTATGCGGGTCCAAAATGACAATCTGTTTATACCTTGTTGTAAGTTTGGGTTGCTTTAATTCGTCTTAGCGTTCAAGTATTCTTAATAAGCATTGTTTTAGTGCTAAAATATGTAATTTGTAGATTTAGTGAAGAATGTTTTTTAGGAAGACATGAACGTTCATAGACGTTTTGAAGCAACTGTGTTTAAGTTGGCAGGCGATGATGTTACAATCCGTTTTAAGAGGTCACTAAACCAATTTATTACGGCAAGTATGTAAATATCCAGCAATATGTCAGAATACTTATTTTTTGTTAAAACATTGGTGTCTCTGTTCCCGACGTATATACATTATTCTACAGCGTGGTTTTATCGCTTAATGTTTTAAATATTGACCAAAATTACTCACCTATATAGATGATTGCTGGTCGAAATTGCAATGCAATCAGTCCCACATTATATACTGCCCACTGCTGAGCACCTCCTCTACTACTGAGAGGGTTCAGGCCTTAGTCCACCAAGCTGGCATAGTAGTCGGTGGTCGAATGTGCCGTCTCAATATTACTTGAATTGACAATGCTAGTAAACAATATCGATAACTTGTTAGTTCCAATGTCGCCTGCCAACTTATATTTGGAGATTTAAAAGTATTCACTAGACAATAATACGCAATATCACGCTCAACATGTTTGTCCTCGTACTTTTAGACATTAGACAATATATGTATCGCGTTGTTCGGCTACATGTTGAGTGACACAGCCTTTGTTGTCTGCTAAATACAATTCAATTCATCCCCCTTAGGAGTATGACGTGTATGCAATAGACTAGGTTTTATGGTTAGGAGCAAACTCTTGGTTGGATCTTCATAATTTTACCTTAAAATTCCAGCATTTTTATTAATATTATTTAACATAAAATTTATATTTCAATTGTGTCAAATTGTAAATAAACTAAACTGATATTATTTTACAAATGTTTGTTTTTTTCTTTTTCGCTACCTTCATAAATCTGATTATTTTTGTCGGTTATAGTTACATAGAGGATCAGTATTTTATGGTCTATTTTCGACGTGATGTTACGTCCACCTGAAAAATGTCTTCCCTGAGCCATTATAGTCAATTCGACTAAGATTATTACAATATCACACAAGGGTAGAATATTTTTGCAATATAGAACAATATTCAGTTTGTATACAAGACGTTATTGTACGTCATTTTGTAGGTGTACAGTATTACGTGATTAGACGTCTAGAATTTATAGATACTTGATAAAATATACTTCTATTGGTCATGGCACACATTTCCTTGCGGAGCAAAAATGGAAACGAGTGATGAGATATCTACAGTCTTTTACTTGCGGAATGCTTTTGATGTCGCCGAATTGTGACTTCTACAAAAGTTCAATTTTTACTTCATTTAGTTTTACTGGAAGACTTCAGCGTGATACCATTTTTGAGATGGGGCGATATCTATAGTGTATTCTTGTAGAATACGTCATACATGGACCACTATATAATATTAGTACTATATTAAATTCTTGTGATTGAGACACACGGGTTCCTCTCAACAAAGAGCCTTAAAATTGTCCTGCTGAAGAATTTTCCTCAGTAAACGACTTCGTAGTTTGATTTTATGACAAGTACTAAACGCAAGGCTCTACAAAATCTACATGTGAAATAGAAACTTGTAAATTGTGTATGAAAAGTCAAGGTAACATAGGAACTTAGGTTAAGGGGTACTTGTTCAAACGTGTATAAACGTCAGTGTTTGTTATAAGCTTTAATCACGAAATCTATAGTTTACTTAATTAATCCACATGAACTGCCGAAAATTAAACATTTCGAGAATCAATGCATTTTACGATCACTAACGTTTATAGACGTCTGAAACTAATTCAAGTAAGAATGTATATTAATTTTTTTCCACACTTGTTAATTAGTGAATCGAGGAATGTATTCGTTTTAGTTTTAAGCTACAAAATAAAATCTTTTATATAAAGTAAATATCGTTTTAATATATTTTAAAATATGAAGTGAGTTCTTGACTTTGGTTATAGATGAATTTTTAAACTTCATTTGTTTGAGCAATTATATGTCACTTTTTCTGAAATTAAAAGCAATAATGAGAACGGAGAGTACATAGATTATTTAAAGAGTATTTAATTGTCTCGTATTATTTATCCCAAAAAGCATATAACTTCTAAGACGTGTTATAACGTCAGAGTGAAATGTTTCATTTGAATCAAATAGAATTTGAAGCTGAAAATGTAGAATAAATTTTTGACTCAAACCGTGCAATTTCAATTTAGATAGATCTGACAAGAAATATTTAAAAAAATGTGTAGTACTGACATATGTGGGGGTCAATCGCCTCGAGTAAGTTAGTTCGCCAAGCTGGTCTAATTTGTCATCCTGGGAGTAATTCTTGCCGATGAAACCAAGTACCAACTCAATGTCATAGAAACAAGGAGTATATTACATTTTCTACATTTTGGTGACGCGAGTATGTTTACTTTTATGTATGTTTACTATAATTTCTGGTTGAAAATACACCAAAATACAAATGTAAAATAGGTCGAAATGAATGAATTTTAATTATAAAACTAACTTAGTGTAAGCCCTATTGTAAGTAACATTATGAGTCTTAGTACTTGAAAATAAAATTATATTATTATTATTATTTTACACAGTAAAATAGATGATCACCTGTTTAGGGTATATGACTTCAATGATAGGTCCTCTGTAAGTGCAAGGGAGGCAGTAATCAGGACATCTCTCTCGACGCTTCTTGCAGCTGGATACTCCGAGAACGCAACACAGAATGTGGAATATCAGTATTATGAGCTTTTTGTAAGGCATAGTGGTCACTAAAAAAGTAAATAAAAGGTTTGTAACAAATACAGTTGTTTTGTAGCTGAATTTTCGTACTGACGATATGGATACGATTATGGTAGCCGCACCGTGGACATTTCAGGAGCCGTAGGTAAGACTCCTTCCTACAATCGTTGAGTAACGCTAATAAAAAAATAATTCTAATGACACACACACGTCTTATATCTCAGAAGGGGTAGGCAGCGGCGCTATTAATGCATCCACCTTCCGCCGTGCGTATTTCGTCCCATGATGTGATAGGGGTCGAGTCTATCGCCATATCGGGCACAAATGCCAAACTCCGGGCTGATACTGAATAGAAAAATCCAATATCACTTTGCCCGACCCCGGGGATCGAATCTGAGACCTCAACATTGCAGTCGTAATACAACTACGCCACCGAGGCAGTCGAATGGGAATGACGTAGCCTAGCAATAGACTTCTCGATCAAGCGTTAAATATTGTAGAATGGCGTCTTCGCTACGGCCCGATAAAGACAAATTATATTTTTTTATTGTAGGTATTCGAATAGAAACGTATGTCATCATCATCATCATCAACCTTGTATCAGTCCACTGCTGGACATAAGCCTCCAATAATGCGCGGCATAGCGTCCTGTCTTCAGCTTGCCGCAACAACGTATACGTATATCAACATATTATATAATTACCTTTTCTATCGTCAACTTCCGGTCAGTAAGTTCCGAGCGAGGTCGACGAGGCCGCGTGTCCTTGCGCCCATACTTGATATCAAACATGGTTATTAAGATGTGGAGCATTACCAGCACAAATTCATTGATTACAGGCATTTTGAAAACTGTAGAGATTGAGATTTAAATATATTTTAATGGTAATATGAAGACATTGTACTTATATAAAATTAATTTAAGTAAGTTCGAGTTGTAGATTAAACGTGTGTAGATTTCAATATTAAGTAGGTATATAGAATTGTACAAAAATTGTTTTCAGTGTTATTGGCTACGTAGGCTATAAGCTGCATCGATATAGCCATAGTTTAGAAAAAAAAATATTCAGACAACTGAGGGTAGAATGAAAAACTTTTACTCAAAGAGAAGTTGTCCCTCATTCACAACTTGTCACTAAACCGACTCACAGAAACAAGGTGTATTATTTTGATAAACTAAAAGTATGAACAACGTGCGGAAGACCGTTATAGATCCTCGTCGCTAACCTACAAAGAAACGAGATTGGACTCATTTCTGTACAAAACTTATTTAGTCTACCTTTAAAATACACTATAAACTGGCTTTGTCAAGCTAATTACCTTCCCTATTTCTTCGTTTCGCACTTAGGGCTATTCTCATGACAGTCGATGTAGGTATGCCTTGTGCAGGCCAGGCACGACTCCAAATATGACAGCAGCAAACTCACTACTAGAACGAAGAGCTCTTGCAGGTACACCTTGTCCATCTCCAACTGGCCGCTGGATATATACCTACAGCATAAGAGGATCCTGGCCTTATGCAATGCCATGCAATCAGCCTCGTATTATACTGCCCACTGCTGAGCACGGGCCTCCTCTACTACTGAGATGGGTAAGGTTCACCACGCTGGCCTAGTGCGGGTTGGCAGACTTCACATACCCTCAAGATTCTTATGAAGAATTCTTAGGTTTGTAGGTTTCCTCACGATGTTTTCCTTCACCGTTAAAGCGAACGATAATTAATTGATAAACAATATACACGTGATTTTGAAAAGTCAGAGGTGTGTGCATTGGGTTTTGAACCTCCGGACACTGTCTCGGCAGACCGTTCCATTCCCAACGACGCTATTGTCCACTAGGCCTGGCCTTAGGTCTAACAGAAATTTCAAAAAAGATTAAAAAGAATCGAAAATTAATAAACAGTAGGTAGCAACACCAACCCAAAATGAAACCTTGCACTCCTCACCTGCATCGGTGGCGTAGTTGTATCACGGTACGACTGCAAAGCTGAGGTCTCGGGTTCGATCCCCGGGTCGAGCAAAGTGATATTGGGTTTTCTATTCAGTATCAGCCCGGAGTCTGGAATTTGTGCCCGTTAAAGCGATAGGCTCGCCCCCTATAAAATCATGGGACGGAATACCCACGGCGAAAATTGGGTGCACTAGTTCGCCTCTGCCTACCCTTTCGGGGATAAAGGGCGTGACTGATTACTACTTAGCACACTAGTTACCATATCCTTAAAAATAGAACATGGCAGTTACAGCTGCTCGTTAACAGAAATTAATTCCCCAACTTGATACTATGTGGAACATTAGTATCTAATTAGTAGTACCTACATACGAAATTATTTGTTGCAAGGCGGTTTGCTAGGATCGCAGACGATGCGCTTAGTGCCGCAGCCGACCGCCTCAAGCACCCAGAACGCCACGAGCCAGAGAATTACCGCGAGATACCACTCTCCTTTCATACCTTCACCCTAGGAAAATACAGGTCAGTTTTATGACTGAATGATTAACCACCTCATTGTTAAACCTGAACCACAGAATTTAACAAGGATACACGAAAAATTTACGGCCTTCGGTGGAGCATGGATAAAGATAAAAGAAACAAAAACTAGAACTTACAGTAATCTTTTCCTGCCTTTAAACGATCGGACTTGGGTTGCTATGGGATTGCGCCTCCATCCTGCAAACAAAAAAGGATTGATTTGTATCATTCCACCAAAACTAAACTACTTTTACAAGATAACATTATATGGATATCTACAAAAAATGGTAGATGGTGGAATTTGACCCAAACCAATGCTTTTTTGTTAGAAATTACTGAAAGAAATAGAAAATAAAAAAAGGTTTTTTTTTCATATTTATTGTCATTTCAGACTATTGTACATAAACGATCTTGATTTCCTTCAAAGATAGCGACGAGATATTGTATCTATATATCCGAGAATGCATCTTAAATAAACTCAACATTTTGCAGTTGGCAACACCCAAAGGATAAAAAGATTTAGTAGACTTGGCCGTAATTCTTAATCTATTTAAAAATTGCTCGTTATTTTTATGTTTCCTTGTTACAGTTATTAAATGTTTAAATATATTTTATGGCTTGTCATCACTAAATGCATTATAAAATCGGTCCCTAGCGGATGTGCTGTCATGCTGTACATCAACATTTTGAAAAATTGCCAGTTATTCACACTGATTCTGCCGATACCAAACATAAGTCTCGCGGTTTTATGTAATCCCAAGGAACCAATCAATTTTATTCCCCATAGGAGGAGTTTCATTAGTCTGGAATCCCTTGGGCGTAGTAACCTCTCATTAAAGTTGTTACGACTTATACGCTTGGATATTCAAGGTTAAGTGTTTGATACCAAGCCATAATAGCATTTCTTTCGGTCTTATTACGACTGATCTTTAAATGTATGGTTTTATTTTGTTCTTTGATAGGGATGAGGCTTTTCCAAATGGTAGGTACTCTTCTCAGACGTTTGGTTCCCTTCTATTTTGTTCTATGGTTTGTACAGACCCGTTTTTAGTGCCGCCATGAAGCATTTGAAGATCCCCATGCTTTAGACCTCACTTGCGATAATTGAATCCTAGCTTCTAAGCTTTTTACTTCAGTGGGAATTCTGTGTAGCGTGTGGATAGAATAGAAAAGTTGTCTAATGAAGTGTTAAGCGCTTTATAACGTGCATTTTTAATACATTTCTACATAGGAATAATGCCTGTCATGAGAACCACGGTTAAACGATGCTGACATTATCTTCAGCGTGCTTGACTACAGATTCGATCAACTCTAAATGAATTGGTCTATCGTTTGGAAGGTACTAAAACTCTTCTATCATAGCTTCTAAGTATATGGGGTTTATCAGTCGCCGAAAGATCAGTTTCTGTAAGGTCCCCTGCGGCAGGGGGCTCTGCCAGCGCACGGAATGTTCTTCTTGCAGGCAGAGACTCCCAAGATGAACATCGAGAGTAGAGCAAACAGAACAACGCAAAAGCGGTTCATGGCAAACTTCCCCATTATTAGTATCTGGAACAATAGGACATATTTCTTTTGAAGTGGTCTGAAATTCGTCTAGACTTAATTATCAATGGACACTAGGAGATCATAGCGATCTTGCCACTAAGATCTTCGATGAAAATAAACCAAGTAACATTTGAAATATTAACATACTAATTTTAATTTCGCGATTCTTGCAGTGCTATTACCTTAGTTTAGATCTGCCTAAAAAAAAAAAAAAAACTAACCTGTACTAACACTTAGAAAGTAATTAAATTACCTACTTACAAGTAACCGCAAATACCATTTAAAATAGCAAATTAAGGATAAGGAAAAATAAAGGCTATTTATTTATTCATTTATAGATCTGCCTATATCATGGAAGGCAGTAACTATTTTACCAGCTTGATAGGAGTAAGTTGATGACTGAGAATTGAGTGAAATATTTGATGAATTGATACCACCTTAAAAGATTCTTTCAAATGGAGTTCGATTTTAAATCTGTACCTACATCTAATAACAAATTATCTTTAGTTCCTATATTTAGAAATGATACTAACTTTTCCTTCGTTCACTTGGTGCAAGGAGCTGGTGGTCTGCAGGCTATGTAGACCTTCTTAGTGCATGCGTTGACGAGACCAAGTAGGAACAGTACAGCGGCCAGTAGCACCAACAGGCTATTGTGGACCAGATCCATTATTTACACCACCATGGCTCCTGCAAGTTCGTTTTAGACCTACCTAGGAAATTGATTCGTAAATGCACTAGCAGACGGCGTTGGATCTAAATCTGGCTGGTTATTGGTTTGGGTCAGATTCCAAAATAATATAAAAGTATAAGAACGTAAAATTATGTTAGCTTTACTTACGTGAGTTGCTTTTATTTTTACGGTTTTGAGGAATTTTACTGAAAATTTTGTGGTATGTTGGTTGACGGCGCCGGAATTTTGAGTGATGTGTCATATAGAATAGATTTGAACTCGACGACAGATTATTTGAGGCCAGTAATGAACAAAGAAGTTTAAGTACTTTCTACTTTGATTAAACTTTTTTACTTGCCGTACACTGCAATAAGATGCATTTCTATTATGCAAAACGTTGAGAAACATCTGCATGTTTTATATTTTTTAAAGGAAGTTGAAGAGAGAATTTAGCTTAGTTTTACCACCTGCCAGGTAGACGTCAAGCCCCTCGAGGAATCTAGTCTTGAACATGTAAGAAAATCCACGAATACCCACGAAACCTAGAGCTGAATGACCAGGAAATCCTACCCTAAAAAATATAAACAGCGCAACAACAAAGTACTTTTATATTATGTCCGGAAATAGCACTGGTACTCGTCAGAATATTTTATTACGTCTGGTTATGCCGACAAAGCCATAACCTGTATGTTCACGCGAGGACTTTATAGGGTAGGATGTTGAAAAAGAGCTTTAAACTTTTAATTTTGTAACATTTACATTACTATTTCTCTAAATGAGCTAATTAAAGCGCATCTTACTAATATGAACACTTGACATGAAGAAAATGCGGAATCTGCGAAATTTTGGGAAGATGTTTGGGGATTTGTTAGAAATGATTGATGATATTTACTGGTGGTAGGTCTCTCATATGTAAGAGTCCGTCTGGGTGGGTACCACCGTGATATAGGTATATTTCTACCGCAAAGCCGCAGTATGCATGCACTGTTGTGTTTCGGTTTGAAGGACATTGTAGCCAGTGTAACTACTGGACATAATAAGACTTAACATCTTATGTCTCAAGATGACGAGCGCAGTGGAATGCCAAACAGTACTTTGTAACACAAGGTGCTGGATGGTGTTGCTACTGTTTATGGGTGGTCGTGTCGCTTACCATCAGGCGAATGGCATACTCGTCTCGTCATTGAATGCAATAAAAGTATGAATGTCGCATGATAAATGTTATTACACTTTAAATGATTATGGTAATGATGTTAATATGTAGAAAGTATTTAGTCTTTCCCTAAAACCTTAAATTATTGTATGCCATCATGGCAGATCATAACTGTACTGCAATTATACATGTGTAACACCGCTATTCTACCTGTGTACCACAATAACTACTATTTCAATTTGAAAAATGAACGCAAACACCGCTCAATTTGCATGAAATAAGAGTCATGGGGAAGTTCTAAGGTACCAGTTAGCTGTCATGTATTTCTCGGCAGCAAAGTCTGCGGTTCGCCTAAATAATTCTAAGACTACATTTATTTTTTCACGCGGGTGGAGTCGCAAACAAGTATGTATTAAAAACATAGTTGCCATAGCACCGCTGGGTTTTATTCAACAGTTACAATCTTGCAACTGTATCCGCGAGTGGACTCTTATGACATCCGGGGAGGAATTAAAACCTATTTTTAAACCGGGTTTCCGTAGCATTACGCTCTTTCTCCTTTTTGAAGGGTAGCCAGAGGTGTAATGTAACCATATTTTGCAAGTATAAGTATTATGGATCCATGAAATATGGTTGTATCGTCGTATCAATAGTCACAGAAAGGAAATTTTTGATGCATTAAAATGCACTAAAGATCTTACAATCTTTTATACCGCACTCTTACATAACAAACAAATGACCAAGCTAATATTCCAGGAAAAATTCCAATGCGCTTTGGAGATTCGGCGAAACGTTGTGGTTGCGTTTGATTTTTCCGTGCAAACAATCAGGTGTTTATGACGTCATAAGGGAAAGTAAGCTGTAAAAGTACGATATTAAATTCATTTCGGTGGTAATCTGTCCAATCTACTACACTGCTGGTGGAGGTCGTAATTACCTCGATAAAAAGCCTCGACTTGATAGAAAGTCCAGTTCAAAAAAATATTACCCCGAGGGACTACGGATACTTACAAACATCGGAGTATCTTCACAAATTTACCTATCCTATCCTATTAATATTATAAAGGCGAAAGTTTGTAAGTATGTATGGATGTCTGGATGTCTGGATGTTTGTTCCTCTTTCACGCAAAAACTACTGAACGGATTTCGATGAAATATGGCACAGGGGTAGATCATGTCCTGGATTAACACATAGGCTACTTTATATCCCTGAAAAATATAAACCGGGACTTTTATCCCGGAAAAACTTATTAATGCGGGCGGAGCCGCGGGCAAGAGCTAGTTTATAATAATAATATACTAGTAACTAGCATTGCCCGCGGCTTCGCCCGCACGAAAGAGTTTTTCCTGGATAAAAGTTCCGCTATACATTTTCTCGGGATAAAAAGTAGCCTAAAACCTTCCTAGCGTCTCGAACTATCTCCATGCCAAAATTCATCGAAATCTCTCCTACGCGGCGGGCGACTATTTTATACTATACAAACTTGAACCTCCGGACTTTGTCTCGACAGACTGTTCCATTCCCAACTACACTATCGTCCACTTTCATTCAAACCCAAGGCACACACCTCTGACTTTCCAAAGTTACGTGTGTATTGTTTATCAATTATCGTCCGCTTTAACGGTAAAGGAAAAAATCGTGAGGAAACCTGCATACCTAAGAAGTTCTTTATAAGAATTTCGAAGATATGTGAAGTCTACCAACCCGCACTAGGCCAGCGTGGTGGACTAAGGCTTAAACCCTCTCAGTAGTAGAGGAGGCCCGTGCCCAGCAGTGGGACAATATATAATACAGGGCTGGTATTTTTATGTTTTATACAAATTTTGCCATACTTTTTTACTCCCTATGGGGTTGAATTTCGCAAAATCCCATCTTAGTGAGCACCTAAGTCCTAAATTGAACGCCCACGCAAACTTTGAGACTTCTAGTATTTGTAGTTTGTAGATTTCGTGATGAGTGAGTTAGTGACCTTTCGCTTTTATATATTACTAGCCTTTTGCCCGCGGCTTCGCTCGCGTTAAAAAGTTTTTCCGGCCTAAAACTACATAAAAACCTTCCCGTTGAATCACTCTATCTATTAAAAAAAATCGCATCAAAATCCGTTGCGTAGTTTTAAAGATCTAAGCATACATAGGGACATAGGGACAGACAGCGGGAAGCGACTTTGTTTTATACTATGTAGTGATGTAGATAAAAAGTTACATGCTGCTCTCCTAACAAGTAGGTAACTAATAGTATAGCGTGGTTTGATACCTAGGGCGGATTTCTATCCCCCCTCCTTTTTCCTTCCATGAATTGAATTAATTATTTTAAGAAATTGTTTGAAACTAAAAAAATGTTTTTCTATACCTACATGTTAATATATAACATTAGTATGCAGTCAGATATTAATGTAGATAGTTACTTATTTATTGTTATGTCTTTGCGGAGTAATACTCCTGTAGGTACTCTCTGCAGGAAAAATACTGGCATACCTTTCATTAGGCAGTAAATGAATTGATGTGAAAAAAAATCACGATGTGTCTCCGCTTCGTTTTATTGTGATTGGTTGAGAGATTGACGTGTCGGTCTCTCGATCAATCACAAACATCAAAATACCGATACGTCAGTCACTCAACCAATTACAATAAAACGAAGCGGAGACGCATCGTGTTTTTTTTTTCACATCCTAGCCCCACTGGACTATTAATATAATGCCTCAATACGTGTTGTAAGATTTACCAACCGTGGGGAGAGACGTTATCACTGCAGCGCAGGGCCATAACTAGACTTGAATTTAAGGTAGGGCAGCTGTGGTTACAGGTAGGCTGGAAGTAAAAATGTTACTGGATCTGTTCTGGTTAATCGAATTTTGGCTTTATTGACTTGTGAACTTTTTACGCTCGTATTTTTTTTTCGTCTGAATCTGCTTTACACTCCTTATATTATTACTTAATTATTAGGGCAGAGCATTGGAAATTTAAGGTAGGTCATTGCCCCACAATGCCCCCCTTTAGATACAGCCCTGCCGCAGCGAATAAAATCATTCTAAACACGCCGCGGCCCTGAGTCATAGTAAACCTAACTAAAAGTACTCTCACTCGGCGGTGTCCTTGAAATAATTACCTACAGCCGCGCGGTACGTAAACACGCCATAGGGCTGCCTGTCTACAGTATTTTAATTTAATCTAAGCTACTTGAGTTTCTTTACTAGTTTTCAGATTGCACATACATACACACTCAAGCCTTTTATCCCCGAAGGGGTAGGCAGAGGCGCAACTTGTGCACCCACTTTTCGCCGTGCATATTCCGTCCCATGATGTGATTAGGGGATGAGCCTATCACCATTTCGGGCACAAATTCCAGACTCCGGGCATCAGCCCAAAACTGAATAGAAAAATCCAATACCACTTGATCCCTTATAGAACCCTAGACCTCAGGATTGCAGTCGTACCGTTATTCAACTACGCCACCGAGGCAGGCAGTTTTGAGATTGTAAAAGATATTATTTAAAAAATGAATTTCTTCGTGAATGAGATAAGAAGTGTTCAATTAAAATACATGTTGAGATTTTTGATTAGTAGATTTATAAAAAAAAACCTTTACAAATTCGAGACTGAAATATTTGCGCCTCAACTGAGACGTACGAATAGCTAAAAAAAAGCTATTGTTAAATATAATACTATAAAAAATCCGCATTGGGGTAAAAAGTTTAATTCAATACACTTTTGGAAAACATGAACTAGAATTCCAGCTATAATTGCTCTTTGCCATATTAAGTATGTACTTGTACTTATTTAATTAAAATATTCACAAAATGCACGCTTACTGCATACCAAACCATCACACCGTTCGTTCGTCACTGCGGCGCACTCGCGACGGTTTATATACTTAATGTGTACCAAACTAGAGGCACGTAGTCATCACTCACGTTCCGACCGTTTAACCTCTTGCGTACATAGCGCTGGCCACACTGGCGCAAGCGCAATTTTTCGCGTGTCTGTCAACACGCGAAAATCGACCTACACGCACACACATAAGGCGCGTCAACACGCACACATATCGAGTTTGACAAGCTGTCAGACCGGCCCGATTGGGCCGGTCGGGGCTCGAGAGGTTAAGATATTCTACTGTATATATATATATTTATACCTACTGTGCCTGAGTGGAGCGGTATCGCGCGAGCTTTCGCGGTTAGTGATGGGAAAAGATCTTATCGATTAACATGCCAACGAGAGCCACCAGAGCGGCGCCACTATGCAGTATATAAATTCAGCTTATCTTACTTATTAGCAATATTATAAAATTTTGTGGAAATGTTTGAATATTTGTATGTTTGTTAGAAGTAACTTAAGAAACAGCTGAAACTTGGTACACGGATTGACTATGTCCTGGACTGCCCAATAGGCTACTTTTATCCCGGGCATTAGCTCCCATGGCAAATAATTGACCTAAATCTACACACACACACACACATACACACACACACACACACACACACTCACGCCTTTTATTACCGAAGGGCGCTACTAGTGCATCCATTTTTGCTGTGCGAATTATTATCCCCGAAGGGGTAAGCAGACGCGCAACTACTGCACCCCGTCGGAGAAGACCTCTCGCTGCTGGCCGTGGTCGCTTCCATGGTCGGCGGCTGGGAGGCCTGGCAGGCGCTGGCCCACTTCTGCGAGGTGGTCCTCTCGCGGAAGGAGAATGCCGAGAGGGATCACCAGCGCAGAGGTGATCCCTCCCGCCGCCAGACGAGACGTAGGAGGCGTCGGGTGGACGACTGACCGACGTCTCCCGCCCTGTGGATTGGGGGCATTTGGAGAATTCCACCACGGTATCCTCTGCCTGTCGTAAAAGGCGACTAATAGGGGCCACCGGGGGTCGCGGATGAGCGGAAGGGGCTGACCACCTATTAGTCTAGCCAACTTTTGTGACCCCCGTGATGGACAGCAGCGTGGCGGTTAGACCTCACGCTGACGTTGACGCCGAGGGCGTCCTTTGGTGCGCGGGGGCTTCTGACCCCCCCCCCCAACAACAGGAGATGGACCGCAATAGCGGTACGCGCAGGGTCGGTTGCGGACGACAACTTAGACGTGAGTCGGAGGAAGCCCGCAGCCGTCCCTAATGCGCCGAAGATGGCTACCGCGGAGTTTTGGTTGGTATGCCGTGCGGTGTACATAGGTTAGGGACTCGGCCCGGCGGTCGCCCGACGTTTTCCATCTCTCCAGGTGGCTCAACGTCGGGTCGTAAGGCACGGTGAACCCAACATAACCGCTCAGTCGTTCCCCTTGAACACTGGGCGGTAGTAAAAAAGGGTCCACTGTTTAACATAGGCCTCCTCTAAAAATTTCTAAACGGAGCAGTCCCAGCGTGTTCCTGTGACCTTTATCAAGTCATCGTATAGCGCACCGCTATACCTCAACGATATTACAGCCTACAATATTACATTAACGAGAATAAGTACAGCCTAAGTTAAAATTAATTTATAATACACCAGTGTCCAACTATAAATTTATCAACAGTCGATATCCATTCATCGACAAACGCTCGCACCAAACCTACTCCGCAGCACTCGGAGTTTGCGCGCGCGCCGCCACGCGTCGGTTATTTTTAACGAAAACTTCCGATCGACCGTACGATATTTTAAAATAATTATTAATAGAATTCCTACTACATTACGAATAGTATTTAAAATAACGTACGTAAAACCAAAATTCCAAAAGTGACAAAGCCCAGTGGCATCGTTGTGAGTTTATAATTGTGAATCACGGTATTTGCTACTGCAGTATACTCTTAAAGTTCGAGTGTTGTGCTGTGAAAGATGTGCATTTTAAAACGTTAGGTAATGTATAAATTATGTTATCCATAAATGTCGATGTAAATTCATAGTAATTTACGTCCGTCTGTTTTCAATTAAATTGTATTGCGGATTTTTTAAGTTATTTGTGGGGCGATATATTATGTTTTATTTGAAAGATTTATGCTGGGAAACATTTAAGTGGTTATATTATAAATTATATTTTCATAACAAGCACTTTTTATTATAATTGCTGTTTGAAAATTTTAAAAATATATTTAGTGAATTGGGTTCTCCCTTATTATTAAGAGTTTAATAATTTTATAACACATTTAGTGACATTTTAATAGGAGATGTATGTCCGACTACGCATGCGGGGCTATTATTTATTTAAATATATTTCATTTATAAAGTCAGTAATTTTCTGGAGTTTTTGTTTAACATGAGAGAGACTCCTGTATAGACATGATTTCAGCCATTTAGGCGATAGGCGATGCATGAACATATTATTAAAAGACTGCTGCTGTGATTTTTATCACATTATAAAATTAATACATAAGTTTTAACACGTATTCAATAATTCTACGTAATCATCGTCAAAATAACCACACTTAAATCAAAACAGACAAAAAAAAATAACCTTAATTTAATTAAAAATTCACTGATTACACAAATTATCTTGAGTAATTAAATTAATAAAATCCTTTGAATAAATGTTAATACATCGGTGCAGTGCACACATCACTTAAGGCCACGCACCTGCTCAGTGACTAATAACTTTTGGCACTCAATTTATCTCATATTGTACTGCATTAACACATTGTTTGGGAATGTTTACATATTTAAATATATATATGTTTTACATATTAGAACTACCATACCAGCCCCGTATTATGTACTGTTCGCTTCTAATCACGGGCATCATCTACAACAAAGAGGGTTTAGGCCTTAGTTAGTTAGTAAGCCTCCACTCCCAAATAGGCTATCGCCGCTTTATATTAGAATTAGGATTACTTAAAATCTATGGTATGTCAAATTATTTATTAAAAAAAATACAACCATAATTTATGAAGGTCCTTCAGCAACTAAAAAAAACTCAATATCACAGTAGTGTAGTCTTTCCAACAGCACGAAGACAATTGACAACGCCAGCGCGGCACCTGTGTGAAGTTGGCAAGTGAGTTTGAAATATCCTGTTTTAACTATTTCCATAGGATTGTACTAGGTTTGTACCGGATTGTACCGATCTTTAATTTGTTTGTACCTCATGGGGGCAAGAGATATGGTATAATTAAAGTTTGGTCAATCAGCGCCTTGGTTGCACTTACATGAAATCGCGACATATTAAAACCTACCATCATTTTGATGATTTTATGACCGCATACGATATAAAAATATGTTCCGCAGAAGTATAATCCCAACCCATCATTGTACTAGCCGAAATCAACGAGTACAAATGACGTAAATGCACGAAATTCGTACAAATTGATAAATTTTCCAAAAAGTACGGCCATTTTCAAACAAATCATCACTGTGATGATTTCATGGCTGGATTTAATTTATAAACATGTTCCTCAGAGGTACAATCCCTCTCCATTATAAAGCAATCCGAAACCTGGGAGTACAAACAATGGAAATGTACGAAACTCGTAAGAATTTATTAATTTTCCAAGAAGTAGAGCCACTTTGAATCAAATCATCATTCTGATGATTTCATTACTGAATATGATAGAGCAACATGTCCCTCAGAGGTACAATCCCTCCAGATGATAGTACAATCCGAAACCAGGGAGTACAAACGTTGGAAATGCACGAAATTCGTAGAAATTTATTGTTTTTCGCTAAAGCGCAGCTTTTCTATAACTAGTGATTACAGTAATTATTTTATTACTCAATTTGATAGAACAACACGTCCCTCAGAGGTACAATCCCTCCAAATCATAGTAAAATCCGAAAACAGGGAGTACAAACGATCGAAATGTACGAGATTCGTAGAAATTTATTAATTTTCCAAGAAGTACAGCCATTTTAAAACTGATCATTATTGTGATGATTTTATGGCTGAATCCAATGTAGGCATATGTGCTTCAGAGGTACAATCCCTCCAGATGATAGTACAATCCGAAACCAGGGAGTACAAACGATGGAAATGCACGAAATCCGTAGAAATTTATTGTTTTTCGATAAAGCGCAGCTTTTCTCAAACGAGTGATTAAAGTAATCATTTTATTTCTGAATATGATAGAGCAACATGTCCCTCAGAGGTACAATCCCTCCACAGCATGGTACAATCCGAAACCAGGGAGTACAAACGTTGGAAATGCACGAAATCCGTCGAAATTTATTGTTTTTCGATAAAGCGCAGCTTTTCTCAAACGAGTGATTAAAGTAATCATTTTATTTCTGAATATGATAGAACAACATGTCCTTCAGAGGTACAATCCCTCCACATCATGGTACAATCCGAAACCAGGGAGTACAAACGATCGAAATGTACGAAATTTGCAAGAATTTATTAATTTTCCAAGAAGTACAGCCATTTTGAAACTGATCATCATTGTGATGATTTTAGGGCTGAATCCAATGTAGAAATGTGTCCCTCAGAGGTACAATTCCTCTCTATCATAGTGCAATCCGTAACCAGGGAGTACAAACGACGGATGTGAAGGAAAATCGATCTCAATAATATTATATTTCGATAATGTCAATTTTTTTTTAAAACGAGTGTTATAGTAATGATTTTATTGCTGTATACGATAGAGCAACATGTTTCTTAAAGGTACAATCCCTCTAGATGATAGTACAATCCGAAACCAGGGAGTACAAACGATGAAAATGTACGAAATTCGTGAGAATTTTATGAATTTTCCAAGAATTACAGCCATTTGAAAATTCATAAACATTGTGATGATTTTATGGCTGAATCCAATGTAGAAATGTGTCCCTCAGAGGTACAATGCCTCTATATCATAGTACAATTCGTATTCAGAGAGTACAAACGACGGATGTGAAGGAAAATCTATCTCAATAATATTATATTTCGATAATATCCAATTTTTTTTAAAACGAGTGTTATAGTAATGATTTTATTTCTGAATATGATAGAGCAACATGTCCTTCAGAGGTACAATCCCTCCAGATGATAGTACAATCCGAAACCAGGGAGTACAAACGATGAAAATGTACGAAATTCGTGAGAATTTTCTTAATTTTCCAAGAATTACAGCTTTTTTAAAATTCAATAACATTGTGATGATTTTATGGCTGAATCCAATATGGGAATGTGTCTCTCAGAGGTACAATCCCTCTCTATTATAGAGCAATCTGAAACCAGGGAGTACAAACGATGGAAATGTACGAAATTCGTACATTATCGAAAAAAAATATTATTAAGCTCGATTTTCCTTCACATCCGTCGTTTGTTACTGTAATCACTCGTCTAAGAAAAGCTGCGCTTTTTCGAAAATCAATAAATTTCTACGGATTTCGTGCATTTCCAACGTTTGTACTCCCTGGTTTCGGATTGTACCATGCTGTGGAGGGATTGTACCTCTGAGGGACATGTTGCTCTATCATATTCAGAAATAAAATGATTACTTTAATCACTCGTTTGAGAAAAGCTGCGCTTTATCGAAAAACAATAAATTTCTACGGATTTCGTGCATTTCCATCGTTTGTACTCCCTGGTTTCGGATTGTACTATCATCTGGAGGGATTGTACCTCTGAAGCACATATGCCTACATTGGATTCAGCCATAAAATCATCACAATAATGATCAGTTTTAAAATGGCTGTACTTCTTGGAAAATTAATAAATTTCTACGAATCTCGTACATTTCGATCGTTTGTACTCCCTGTTTTCGGATTTTACTATGATTTGGAGGGATTGTACCTCTGAGGGACGTGTTGTTCTATCAAATTGAGTAATAAAATAATTACTGTAATCACTAGTTATAGAAAAGCTGCGCTTTAGCGAAAAACAATAAATTTCTACGAATTTCGTGCATTTCCAACGTTTGTACTCCCTGGTTTCGGATTGTACTATCATCTGGAGGGATTGTACCTCTGAGGGACATGTTGCTCTATCATATTCAGTAATGAAATCATCAGAATGATGATTTGATTCAAAGTGGCTCTACTTCTTGGAAAATTAATAAATTCTTACGAGTTTCGTACATTTCCATTGTTTGTACTCCCAGGTTTCGGATTGCTTTATAATGGAGAGGGATTGTACCTCTGAGGAACATGTTTATAAATTAAATCCAGCCATGAAATCATCACAGTGATGATTTGTTTGAAAATGGCCGTACTTTTTGGAAAATTTATCAATTTGTACGAATTTCGTGCATTTCCGTCATTTGTACTCGTTGATTTCGGCTAGTACAATGATGGGTTGGGATTATACTTCTGCGGAACATATTTTTATATCGTATGCGGTCATAAAATCATCAAAATGATGGTAGGTTTTAATATGTCGCGATTTCATGTAAGTGCACCCAAGGCGCTGATTGACCAAACTTTAATTATACCATATCTCTTGCCCCCATGAGGTACAAACAAATTAAAGAACGGTACAATCCGGTACAAACCTAGTACAATCCTATGGAAATAGTTAAAACAGGATATTTCAAACTCACTTGCCAACTTCACACAGGTCAGCGCGGCGCCTAATTATCAAATAATGTTTAGGAATAATGAGGAAATCTCCCTCTAGATCATTCGTTAACGGATGTTAATCGACAGTTAAACTCTAATTATAACCACGGAACAGTTAATGCTATAAATAAGAAGCTTGGACGGATTGACTTTACGATTGGTTTCGAAATTGACATTATTTAAGGTATATTGTTTAAGGCGCTGTGCATAGTCAAAATAGGCTTCATTTCATTTCATCATGCGTTTTAGTGAAATCTGTACTTAGAGCAGCCAAAAAAATATATGTTAATCTTGGTCATAGTTATGAGGGAATCTTTGAATTCAAAACACGTTTTCGTCCTATCTGATACCGCGAGTTTGACAGCTGACATTTGTTATATTTTTTTTATTTTTATACTAAAACCTTATTGCGTAGGTAGGAAAGACGATTTTCGCTTTTATGACAGGAGCTGTCATGGCCCAAAGCGTTAAATTTTCTCGATAGAGAAAATTCATAAAGTTACCATTAATATTGAAATTCTAGCCATTATATTGATGTATGGGTTTTTTAATACATCAATGATAATTTATAAACAAATGATGGTAAAATTAATAACAGTGGTATAATGTATAATAATAAAGGGAACTGTTGTTTTTATTTTTCGATTGAAATAAAATATTTGTAAAGGTTCCTATGTTATTAAATAACTCGAACGAGACAAATATACCAAGGCGTGGTGTGGCACGGCGTCTCAATTCAGTTTGATAATCATTTCTTACTGAAATGAGAGAGAAAGAATTCTAATCGCTAAATTAGTTGCTGGCTCAGCGCTGAATCTGCCCGTAAAAAAGTTGAAACTTGCACTTTCAATTACAAAGCTGAGCTACATACTGCACTGCTTTTGTAAAACCGCGTTTAGACGAGAAATTTTAACATTTAATTGGTGGTAGGTCTCTCATATGTGAGAGTCCGTCTGGGTGGGTACCACCGCAATGTCTATTTCTACCGACAAGCAGCAGTGTCCATGCACTGTTGTGTTTCGGTTTGAAGGGCATTGTAGCCAGTGTAACTACAGGACAATGAGACTTAACATCTTATGTATCAGGAGGAGCGCAGTGGAATGCCACACAGTACTTTGTAACTCAAGGTGCTGGATGGTGTTGCTACTGTTTATGGGTGGCCGTCTCACTTAACAGCAGGTGAACGGCATGCTCGTCTCGTCATTTAATGCCATAAAAAAAATCAACTCTCGTTAGTTAACACTCTCTCTGGATCTCACTCCACATACCATCAGGTATCAAGTCCCAAAAACATATCAGTGCTTCATGCCACACAGGGTTTCGAATACAATAATTTTGAAACCTCTTCCTTTAAAATAATTTTTGTTACTACCTTATAAAAGTTGATGTAGTATGGCTGCTTACTATAAACGTCGCAGTATTTGTTTTTGTTGAAGTTCCGCAATGAATTGTTCTTTGGAAACTAGTTTATTACTAAAGAATTCTTCTAAAAACTTATCCAATTAGGGGTCTAATAGGACCCTAGACTATGCCTCGATATTAGTCGATCTGATATTTAACGAATTTTATATTTGAATACAATAGCACGACAGCCTAGTTGGAAATGGAACAGTTTTCCGAGATGGATGTCCACAGGTTAAAAACCCAAGGCACACACTTCTGACTTTCGAAGTTATGTGTTTATTGTTTACTAGATTTTTATCCGCAGCTCCGCCTGCGTGATTAGTTTTTCCGTGACAATTATTAATTTCACAAGCTTCTTCTTGCATTGCCTCTACAACTGATGAAGGTGGGCAGTCAGCTCAGCATATCTTCTTTTGTCCTTTGCAAGGAGAAACATTTCTGCAGCGCTTGGAATCCCTGTTCAATCGCATATGTTCCGTAACCACAATGTTTTCTTTCAACCAGTTTACTTTTGCTGGCTACCTTTCCATCATTATGAGTTGAAGGAGCTCGTGCTTAAGATGTCTTAGTACGTATCCCATACAGGCAACTTGTCTTTTTTTGATGGTACCTATTCAAAACTTTGCGGTTTTGACCAACTTAACGTAGGACTTCCATGTTGGTAAGAGTCCAAATTAATAAGTTACCACGCTAAAATTACATTAATAAGAGCAAATTCAACAGATTATCGAATAGCAGTTGGTGGTTAGTGACTTAGGTACACTCCGTTAATTTTCGCATTTAATATCCATATTTGAAATTGAATTTGCATTGTTACTTGCAATTTGTAAAATATATATATATATATATTAAAAAATAAGATGACAATAAAAGACCTACGCTGAGTTTCTTGGTGCTTCTTTTCAGGCAGTGGGTCTTTCCGAAGCACTGGTAAAATCTTTTAGTTGATAAAAAGCATTGTAAAAATGACGTTCAAAAGTGCCCTTAGGGGTCTAATTACTTAATAAATGATTAGATTTGAGTAACTAGTGCCTTCTTCCATCTATTCCCGAGTTTGAGTATGTTGTTAAATGCTCTAAGATTCCCGAGTTCTATTGACTGTCGACGATCAACGTCACATCCGTCGGCCGCGGAACGTTTACAAATACTTCAACAGACGAAATAACACGTCACATCAAATGAAACGGTACCATTAATTATTTTTCATTTGGAATGTGTTCAACTGGGCAGAGTTTAAGCTGAAAAAAAACCGACGATAGCCTAGTTGACCTCTGACTTATCTAAATAAAATTATAGGTGTATTCTTTGTAAATTATCGGTCGCTTTAACGGTGAAGAAAAACATCGTGAGGAAACCTGTATACTTGAGAAGATCTCTGAATTTCGTAGGTATGTGAAGTCTGCCAACCCGCACTAGGCTAGCGTGGTGGACTAAGGCCTTAACGCTCTCAGTAGTAGCGGAGGCCTGTGCTCAGCAGTGGGCAGTATATAATACAGGGCTGGTATGGTATGGAGTTTAACTTTCATTATTAGATTTGTAGCGGTATTTTGTCAAATTAGCGGAATATCAGTTATTATGTTTATTGAAGTGATAGCATAATTTGTATTATAGGAATTCTTAGATTTGTATTCAAAACTTCTATAAAGAACTAGGTGTTGCTTTTTCATATTATTTTATTTTATTATTAATATTACTATGAAGTAAGATTCTCAGGAATAAAGGTATTCGATAATCTTAGGAAGAAATCTGGGATGAGTATTTGAAATTTGAAAATGTGTAGGATTCCTCACTATGTTTTTCCCTTTACGACATCCGCTCTCTTAATCTGTCGTCACCCAGAAACAACATATTTTTCGCCACTAGTGAATAATTAGTTGGCCGTACTGTAGACATCATAAAATTTAGAATTGAGTACCAGTTCATCTATCAGTGTTAATACCACTCCTGTGTTGTATTGACTACTATCTTTTTTTTATGCGTCGAATGACGAGACGAGCATGCCGTTCGCCTGATGGTAAGCGATAGTGGTAACATATAACATAGTACATACCCATAAACAGTAGTAACACCATCCAGCACCTTGAGTTACAAAGTACTTTGTGACTGCCTCGGTGGCGTAGTTGTATTGCGTACGAGTTACGAGTACGATTTGCACCCTGAGGTCCAGGGTTCGAATCCCGGGTCGGGCCAAAAAACGTGTGGTTGAGTTTTTCCATCTTAAAAAAATTACTCAGTCGCAGCTCGGAGTCAGGAAGTTGGCGGTGTGATACCCCCGTGCCTCGGAAAGCACGTAAAGCCGTTGGTCCTGCACCTGATCTCTCTCCGGTCATGTCGGATTGCCGTCTCACCGGACTATGGGAGTGAAGGAATAGCGAGTGCACCTGTGTATTGCGCACACACTTGTGCACTATAATATCTCCTGCGTACCTGGCTGATCTCCGTTGAGATTGGCCGCCGTGGCCGAAACTGGCTAGGAGGATTTCACTTTGTGGCATTCCACTGCGCTCATCATCCTGAGACATAAGATGTTAGCCTTATTATGTTCAGTAGTTACACTGGCTACAATGTCCTTCAAACCGAAACACAACAGTGCACGCACACTGCTGCTTGGCCGTAGAAATAGACATTGCAGTGGTAACCACTCACACAAACTCTTACATATGAGGGACCTACCACCAGTCTGAGCCCAGTCCTATCTCCGTGCTGAGCCCGTTAATCCTCGACCCTGTTTGATCTTCTAGACCATAGCCCGCTAAACTTATGCAGTTTAGCATCTATTATAATATGACAATTAAAATACTCCACGCAGTCACATTCAAAGCAAAGACTAACAGATCCACAAATAGTTTTGGTCCACTGAATATAGATGTCGATGTAGCGATGACGCGCTAATTATAAGACTGGTGAGAGAGACATTTCGCTGAGAGATGCGATGACCAATCGGTATGGAAGTTTCCGGATTCCCGGGAAATTTGCGCCTGACTTGTTTCATCGGAATTGGCTGTTTTGAATGAAAATTATTTGCATATTTATTACTTACCGTATTACAATGTTTAGATCTATATTACATTGTCCCACTTGAAGTCACTGTCTAGCTCTATTATTAAGATGAGTTTGACTTTTCATTCACCATGGTAGCCAAATTTAGGTAAGTGGATAAAATTTAACTACTATTATAAATGCGAAAGTTTGTGGAAATGTTTGTATATTTGTTAGAAGTAAACGCAGAAACAACTAAACGGATCCAAGTCCGTTAGCTTTTTTCCTGGATTCGAATCCCGGGTCAGACAAAGTGACATTAGGTTTTTCGGCTCAGTATCAGCCCGGAGTCTGAAATTTGTGCCCGATATGGCGATAGGCTCGCCTTCAACCACATCATAGGATGGAACGCACTTGGCAAAAAGTGCCCGGTTGCACCTCTGCCTACCCCTTCGGATATAAAAAGCGCGATGTGTGTTACTTAAACAAAAGTCACAAAATCAGCATATACAAAAAACACTAAGCACGCATTAAAGAAATCATTAAAACATAAAACCAGTGAATTAAAAATCAAAAATAACTTTCCCCCTTGCATCAAAGCATGCACCAAATAAACATGTTCAGCACTGCACATTTTACCGGAATCCGAACATATGTTTATGTGGGCCAGCCCGGAATATCTTGGGTCAAAGACATCTCGCACACCTTGGCGGGTATATTTAGAGTACATTTATCACACCACAGTTCCGTGTTGTAGAATTAAATTTATTTCTTAGCACACTTTACTGATTTTCTACAAACAAAACGTGTAAATGTTGTATTCAAGTTTCAAGGGCATTGTAAAAATAATTTTGATTGGGTATTTATATCTAATTTAAGATGTTGAGCACAGTGAAGTAGATAGAGATATTTGTAGCTTAAAGTTTACAATAGTTTCAAAGATGTTTATAGGCACGCCTAGGTTTCCATTAAGAAATTAACAACATCCTTTAATAGTATAATATAAATATTTTTCTTTTTGTCTCCTACTAACACACAATCTATCACTAATTTAATATAATCCACATAAAAATAAACTCTAATTTGTTTTTAAGTGTAAAATTGTACAGAATTTGTAAACAAGTAAAAATAAATATACGAAAACAGATCTTATTAGAAAACATGTTCTGACTCAGTGTGTTGTAATGGTGAACTGAATAATATATTTTTCGTGAAAACCTAACGGATAAGATAAAATAAGATTACTAATAAACGAACACGTGTTATGGTTTTATTTATGGATTCGGTGTAGGTAAACGTCAAAACAAACCATCGGATCATGAGCGTCGGCCATTTTATGGTAAATACGCATATTAAAATCGCAATCGAAATGCGATCATCATTTGCGATGCCGTAAGACAAAAAATTCGGAATTCCTACCGCAATAAACGATGGTAAATTAGTTAAAGCTATTTATTTTGAAAATATTCTACATTATCTAAGTGACAAGAGTGCGCGGGTTTGGAACCCGGGGCGGGCAAAGTGATATTGGGCTTTTCTTTTCAGTATCAGCCCGGAGTCTGGGATTTATAGCGGTAGCCTCGTCCCTTTTCACAGCATGGGATGGTGACCTAGTTGCATCTTCGCCTACCCTTTCTGGGATAAAGGCGTGATGTGTGTGTTGTTCTTGAAAGTAATATCACAATCCTGTATTATTTCGACTCGATCTCACCCAACATTAGTCATTAAGTTTTCTGGCCTAGCCATCAAACTACAGTTCATCCAATCAAAACAAGACCGATGAGGCAATATAATTCACCTATATCGAGTATAAACAATGGATTTCGCTTCTCGTACAAATTGAAAGGGAACAAAAGTTGGCGGCGCGACGCCCGCCTGACGTTATCTGGAAGGCGGTGTTTGTGGCTATTAGAACCGCGAGGTACACTCACTTTTGTAATAGAGTAGGTCAAAGATTAGAAGTAGATACATGATCATCATCAACATCTTCGCGCTACGTGTGTTCTTAAACAATACGTCCTATTATAATCACATTATCAGGATGAGTAGATTATATAATTAACTTTATGTCAAACATGGTACCATTGACATAATGAACAGCAGGCCTGGATCGTTTTTATGTAGTATTAGTAAACTAAGTAGTATATAGGTAGTACAATTAGTTTCCATATATTTTTTGTTTATATAACTTAGTTAAGTATTTAAAAGCTTGCCGCACACGTTCGGTTTCCTGATTAGGTTTCCTGATGAGGAATTCATATTCGGAAACCTGAATGCTCCGCTTACATAGAAAATGTTCAACATCGCGCAAACACGTTCCTGAATCTGAATTCCTGATCAGGAAACCTAATAAGGAAACCGAACGTGTGCGGCAAGCGTAAGCAGATGTAAACTTTGTCAATTGTTTCTTGTAAATTTCGCTTCCGCAGATTAATTTCAATTAGGGCATAGGTCTAAGGAAGGCAAACTAGACTTAATGTAGTTTAGTGGTTAAGTGTTACTGATTGAAACGATTGTCTTTTGTAATATGCCTTTTGTTTAATAAAATAAATAAAAGTAAAATAAGTAGAAGTTTTGTTGGTGGATGTTTGTTTCCATCCGAATAGCGACCATCGTAGACAAAGTGTTAAACCCGTCATACTGGCTCACGTAAGCGTCGCGTTCGGGATCAGCCTGTGTGTAGGAATAGAGAGACCTGTTATTGTCTGTTCTTTGTAATATCCCCACTGACTCTCAAAAGACTGCAAATAAAAGTTCAAACGGTTAATATAATATGAACCTATTTTATTTATCACAGTTTGTCTCTACATGTGTATATCTGATTTCGAACAGGTAAGCATAATTGTAAATGAAATCAATCAAGTCGATACTCTGTCTAGACTCCACTCCATTTACAATCAGTGCTGTGGGTTAACTTTTCAAGACTGTATAAAAAAGAGCTCAAACGATGGGTATTTGGTTCCACAAAAAATTACGTGCCCTATTAATTGCGTCTTGGGGGCCTGTGAATTAAATTATATAAAAATTAACTATAATTATTTTTTGTCCGCACAAAATAAGAAAGTCATATGTCCAGTAGTGTTAAAACGGGTCACTTGATAAGTTTTTTAATAATCAAAGTATACGTAACGATACTTGTAAATTAAAATTATATGTTTCCTAAAGCTCTTCTAATGGCCGCGCAGAAACCGATGTCGTGCTTGTCAGCCACTGTTTATTGTTGCTGAATAATACAGTGGTTTTGTCCGCGGACTCGCTCGCTGCCTTTGACGAAGGTGTTGTCAACTGCTTAAATGAACAACGGTGATTAGTTGACTTAAGGAGTTCTTTGAGTAAAGATCTCTTGTGAAAGATGTAAAGCGTTGTCTATTTTTGTCATTAAGCAGAATAGGGTTGTGTTTGTTAAAATGCATTTCCCGGACTTTCTATTGCGTATTTCAGGATAAGTCTATATTATATTAATCCAAGATGTTATGGTCTATTTATGTGACATATATCATTCATATATGGCTAGAATATTGCGTTTACTTCGAACAAACAACTTTACATACTTTCGTGATTAATTATATTATATGCTCCCACTTTTCGCCATGTGTATTCCATCACATGAGGGGATTGGCGAGCCTATCGCCATATCCAGCATAAATTACAGATTCCGGTCTGAAGCTGAGCAGAAAAACCAAATACCGCTTTGCCCACCACCAGTTTGAACCCAGGACCTTAAAACTGTCTCACACTTTTTACTGGTGGTAAGACTCTCATATGTAAGAGTCCGTCTGGGTGGGTACCACTGCAATATTTATTTCTACCGCCGAGTAGCAGTGTGCATGCACTGTTGTGTTTCGGTTTGAAGGGCATTGTAGCCAGTGTAACTACTGGACATAATGAGACTTAACATCTTATGTCTCAGGATGACGAGCGCAGTGGAATGCCACACAGTACTTTGTAGCTCAAGGTGCTGGATGGTGTTTCTGTTGTTTATGGGTGGTCGTATAGCTTATCATCAGGTGAACGGCATGTTCGTCTCGTCATTCAATGTCATAAAAAAACAGCTCACACAATACAACTACGCCGAGAGAATATAATAATTTTAAGACAATAATGATAAAATTTTATAAATCTGTATAAAATTTAATTACTTCTCACGTGTATCTATAGAGAACCTAATCAAATGTCTGCCTAGAACCTCTATTTACCAGCGTAAGAAGACTTAACAGTAACTCAATCAGGCTGTATTAATTGACTCAACAGAATTACAATTGCATTTAACTGAGCTTTGGATAGAGCTATCGGTCGTGAAGGTTTTAATAAAAAAAATATTGTTTGCTATTTTTCATTACATGTCTTAGCTTTTAATGCGGCTTGGCCCACGCATAAATTGCCTAATGTCAAATAATAAGGGTAATTATTCATGTTAGTAAAATATCTTTTTAGAATTGGAGCAGTAGATTTTAGTAGCGCGGTCTTAAAAATAAACATTTCAAATTTATACAGGATGGAATTTAATTTACTGTTTTCTCGAAAGGTGTGTACCTACTCAGTCAATGTCATACAATCATGAAGAAAAGATATTCTTCTTTTCTTCGTGCATACAATCAATTTACAATGCAAAATACGAACATAGAAAAAAAATATGGTGACATGAAGTAAATTTCCCATCGTAGAATAGTCTGACTTCGCTGATTGTTGTAACTTTTTATGTTATTTTGCTTCCTAAATGTCATAGATTTGTTTTATATAATTTACAGATTACGTACGTTACTTACTTACGTTACTTTCGGGACAATTGTTAATTAAACTTCACCTGGATAATAGTGTTTACATTATCAATACCAATAGCAAATTCACAGCTAAAGATAGGTATAGCATAGTATTTTATACATGTAATATCAACATTTAAAGCTCCCAATCCCCTTGATAGTGTTATTTAACACATATCCAAATTTAAACCTCCTAATTCCCAAACACCCAGTCAAACGATGTATTTGCGAGAATCGAACTAGCGACTTCCTATTTTCTGGTTTTTATTTAAATGATGTCCATAGCTTTCTTTTTATGACATAAAATATGCTACGTTTTGATTCCCCTAAGAAATTATTTTTGTCCATTGAGTGAGATTTCTTGCTTCCGCCGAGAACCAAACCCCAGATCTGTTACATTGACGGTCATACGAATACCAGATTTGTTAACTATTAAAACGATATTATCTAGACTAGCGCCTACCATGAGTTCCTTAGTGCAAGTAAAACCTCCGATTCATAGTATATGTACTGGAGTTTCATTAAAAAGAGCCCCGATTATAGTAGGCTTAAACCATAAATTAAGTGCAACATTTACATAAATTAAAAATGTTTTAATATTTAAAACATAATTACATTTTGTTGTATAAAATATTACCCCTTTCAAACCACGTAATTAATTATAAATACATTACATTCAACATTTAAAAATTCCTAATGTTTCTTTTGTTTTCTTTAGTTAATTAACCACGAAACGCCGTAGTAAGGGCGACCAGTTCTACGAATGCCCAGGGGTCTCGTAGCCGTAGCACGTTACTACGCGGCTACGCTGCTACTGCGTAGAGCCTCATCGCGATTCACTATTGAAGTTTGCTAGTTTTATGTGACCTATATTTTATAAATGACCTTTATGTACATGTGTTAGGGGTGAATTACAATTCTTTTTAGGAATTGAGTTACTAAGTTACTGGTATCATTAAAATAGGTGCTATGAAATGGAAAAGAAATACCGTGATAATTAGTTGTTTAAATATAATCTCATCATATTATTATAAGTTGATATTTAACATTACAGTAAGTGAAAAAAAATGTAAAACTACAACTCATAAGGCTATACGAATTTAAAGAGGTGCAAGAAAATTAAAAACAAGCATTGAATATTATTATCATCATCATGGAGAAATTTTGGTTCAATGTAGAGCTTTATAATTTAAAGTTTGGATGCTACTTTTTAATGCAGATTACAGACTGAAACCAAGTTAAGTTAGTTTTTCTCAGGTATCATAGCTGAGATATTTTTTATTTATTGTGTACATTAAACTGGACTGCCTCGGTGGCGTAGTTGTATTATGGTACGGCTGCAATACTGAGGTCCCGGGTTCGATCCCCGGGTCGGGCAAAGTGATATTGACTTTTTCTATTCAGTATCAGCTCGGAGTCTGGAATTTGTGCTCGAAATGGCGATAGGCTCGCCCCCTATCACATCATGGGACGGAATAATGGCGAAAAGTGGGTGCACTAGTTGCGCATCTGCCTACCCCTTCGGGGATAACAGGCGTGAGTGTATATGTATGAACATTAAACTATTTAAACTATTGCTCGTATCACAGAACACTGAATTTAACGAAATACATAAATTTGAAAAGTGGGAGCCAATGCCAATACTAGGAATACGCGTAGTTGTCGACTCCGTCGACAAAAAAAATTGAGATCTCTATGGGTGCCATAGCTAAGTTCATCTAGATCGCACAGCTGAGATATTTCACATTTGTGTGCACAAAACTATGTAAACCACACTAGTATTACAGAATACTGAATAGATTTTTTTTTTTTATGGCATCAAATGACGAGACGAGCGTATCGTTCACCTGATGGTAAGCGATACGACCACCCATAAACAGTAGAAACACCATCCAGCACCTTGAGTTACAAAGTACTATGTGGCATTACACTGCGCTCGTCATCTTGAGACATAAGATGTTAAGTCTCATTATGTCCTATACCCTTCAAACCGAAACACAACAGTGCATGCACACTGCTGCTTGGCGGTAGAAATGACATTGTGGTAGTACCCACCCAGACGGACTCTTACATATGAGAGACCTCACACCAGTAAATAGTACATAATAGTATAGTACTACGCCGTATTCAAAAGCGCTACTACTATCTAAGTACCGAGCAAGGTTATAATAACAAGTCTGTTACTCAGTGCTCATGACATGACAGGCTTCACAGTGCATGGGTATGAGAGCGCTGTGATTCGCTAATATTGAGATACAACTTTACTTCAGTTAGCTGTCAGATAAACAAAGCTGAACAAACCTATGTAATTCTTGACACTATGCGTTCGGGCAAAGAGCATTATAATACTACGGGAACGTTCGGGCGCACTGTGCGTGAGCTTAAGCTACGTTCTGGATGATTTTCTCATGCGCGCTAAACTAAACTTCTCTCATAAAGGAAGTCGTATCGCTTACCATCACGGGAGCAGTTTGCTCGTCTGTGAAAAAAGGCTAGTGACTATTAAGTATGAAGAAAACTCCGATTATTGAGCCGGAAAACGGATTTAATACCTCCGGTATCTTGAAAAAGGCTATATTAATCAATTTATTCCTAATAAATCAGGATGGTTTAGCTTCAATGGTACCATCGCCACAGCATCAACATAGTTTGATTCCCTGACTGGGCAAGTAAAGATTGTTTATTTTTAGATTTGAATATAAAACTTGACACCTTTGGGATGGAAATTTGTGACGAACATGGTTATAACCTCGTCGCCCATCGTATTATAATATGGAGGTACCAGCAGTGAAGTCTGGTCACTAATCATGTCTCCATCCTCTCTGGATATAAAAGCGTAAGCTTAAGTCATTTTGTGTTAATTTAAGAAGGAATTACCAAAACATTTCACTAACAAACATGTATTTTCGATAACACAACACATCAGAGCGAATTCCGCACTAGATGTTTGGTCTCGAATAATATATGCAATGCCAATTCAAACGCCTGCCTAACAGATGATGTACAAATAAATAAATTTGTAAACGCCCATAACAACCAACATCCGTGCCGTTATAACCGATATATATCTATTTACTCGCAATGCATCTTATTGGCATACGTAGCCCCGTCGTTGCCTACTTTTAGACGAAGCCCCAAACCAGCCTACAACACTAACATCTTCATAAAGCATCAAAATAATTACATTATAATAAAAATGCATGGTGCAATTGTTTGCCATTTCGAATAATACCTTTGCACCGAAGAAAATGGGGTCATACCACCCGCAAGAAGTTGGCTGCGTATCCGCGCGCATCCCACCGAAGTGAGACAAGGGTGCGCGCGCATCCGCCGTGCCCAGTCCGACCGACACTCCGCCGCTCGCAAAAAAATAAAAAATAACAATAAAAAATAATCAAGGCGTGTATAATCGAAAATGGCGACGCGCACCGTGCCCCCCGAGTGTTGACGATAGTTGATAATATTTATGTCGTGCGTGAGATGTGTTTTAGTAACGCAAGTGAACTGTGCTAGTGATGACTGAAACGTAGTGTCGCTTAAGGATTCTGTGAGTCGGAAATTAATTTATATATATATTTTTTATATTAATTAAAATTAATAACTTCATATATTTAATTAATATCGGTAATTTTGTGTATAGAGATTCGTTTTGTATAGTTTTAATAAAGCCATATGGTGGAATGGTATTTAATCTGTTAGCTGACAACGCTCAGCCTAAACTGTTCTTAAATAAATGTTGTAAATACATCGATACTTAGACAAAACAATTATACACGTAAATATTTTAAGAGCACTGTTGCGATGTTTTTTCGTGTGCTGTGTAACATATTCTTAAGATGCATTGAAATGAGAAATATATTTTACGTAATTTATAACTCCCGAAACGTTACGGAAAACGTTTATTTATCTCATTCCGTTTATATACGACATCCTGTTTGTATCCATATTGAAATATCTTTATAATTCTACCGAGTATTATGAAAATTGCAACTCTATCACACATCGTTTTGATAAAAAAAATTCAAATATTTATATGGTTTGGTAAACTAATTACGATGAAAATATTGTTTTAATTTCTTTATATATCACGAAAAACTGCTGAACGGATTTTGATAGAGACTTCGCTCTGTTAAATGCAGCTCCAGTGAACATGTAAAACAAAATAAATTAATTATAGAGAAAAATAATGTAAATAAAATATCACACAAACAATTTTGTATAGTTTTATATAAACCCGATTTCGAAATTACCTCCTCTCTGTTCATTGTTGTTCATCTTCTGTATTCTTGAAATAAATCATGTATCATCTCTGTATTGAACAATATTGTCTCTCTGTCGGGCACGGTCTCTACTACTAAGAAAATTTTACCTTAGTTATTATCGACCTATTAATAAATTTTATTACAAGTTAAGAATCTCCAGTCTTACAATTCAGATAATATTTATTACCTCTAACGCATACGTAAGATCACGCTACTCACAACGCAGAAGGCTGACACGTAATTAATGAAGAGTAGATTTCAAGTTACAAACGGGCTGTTAATATTTTGTTGACTCTCGCAGGGGTCTCTCGTCAGTCAACACTCTCTGGACCCTACTCCAAATTACTATCATGTGCAGTGGTGTCACTTTATGGATCCCGTATAAAAAAACACTTTTCCAAAATTATCTCGATAACGACTAACGGCACACAAACTCACAGGCTATTCGTGTTTATTAGAATTAAACATGGTTTACCCCATCGAGAATCGAATATTAGATCTCCCAGATTCAAAGTACGCTACTAGTAGAGTAAGGTGATCTATCGTGAATAATAAAGGACGGGTGATATGTCTTTCGGAGGTAGCTTCCACCGCAATTTCTATTACTGCCGTCGAGCAGCAGTGTGCATGCACTGTTGTCTTCCGGTTTGAAGGACAAGGTAGCCGTACTTTCTAGCCATTATAAGACTAAACATCTTATGTCTCGAAGGTAGTTGAGTGCGGTGTTGTGCCACGCAGTACTTTGTGATTTAAAGTTCTGTCTGGTGTTGGTACTGTTTGTGAGCGGTCGTATCGCGTACCATCAGGCGAGCGGCATGCTCGTCTCGACATTCTCTAGAAATAAAAAAAAGAACATACCACCATTTTAACGTGTAATTTTGTCAGGATATTTTGTTAAACTATTTTTTCTACAGCTTCTAGCTTTCTTATATTCTAACACTTTCTACTGCAATGTGGGGTCGATGCAACTTTTTCAGGCATTTCACAAAAAGCTGAATTATGGCTGACTGACCTTACGTAAACTCAACGACCTGCCCTGTATTATATACTGTCCAATGCTGCACGGGCCACCCCTACCATTAAGAGGGCTTAGGCCTTAGCGCAACACGCTGGCCTAGTGCGGGTTGGCACACTTCACATACCTTCGAAATTCTTATAGAGAACTTCTCAGGTATACAGGTTTCCTCACGATGTTTGTCCTTCACCGATAAACCTTTACTGATTGTAGGACTCTCATATGTAAGAGTCCGTCTGGGTGAGTCTACCGCAATGTTTATTTCTACCGCCAAGCAGCAGTGTGCATGCACTGTTGTGTTTCGGTTTGAAGGGCATTGTAGCCAGTGTAACTACAGGACATAATGAGACTTAACATCTTACGTCTCAGGATGACGAGCGCAGTGGAGTGCCACACGGTGCTTTGTAACTCAAGGTGCTGGATGGTGTTTCTACTGTTTATGGGTGGTCGTATCGCTTACCATCAGGTGAACGGCATGCTCGTCTCGTCATTCGATGCCATAAAAAAAAATAAAGCAAGCGATAAATCTCAAAGCATACACACATAACTTTTTTTTCACTAAAAGTCAGAGGTGCCTTTGGGGTTTGAACCTGTGAACATTCGTCTCGCCAGTCTCTTCCACTTCCAACGAGACTATTGCCGCTTTCAATATTCTTAACCCGTCGGTAAATATGCAAAAAACAGATACTCGGGAACTTGTTGCCACGACACCGGTGTCGAAATTTTTGGCGCAATCAGCAATTCAAATATTGACCCCCGAAATTGCATTGCGAAGGCACTAGGCATGCAGTATGCTAATATTTCTTATACACCCATTGATTTAGGGTTTTTTTATAAATCAATGTACACAGCAAAGTTGCCGCAACATGTTGCGCGCTTACACGACACTACAATATACACTGCATGCTATTTTTTTCAACATTCGTATACTGGCCTGTTTCACAAAATGTATTAATTTATTTATTTATAAAAAAAAACATTCGTAAAGGCCAGGTCAAAAGTACCCTGAACCGGCGGGAATGCATGAAAAGATTGATGAAGGTGTAGGAAGCGAGAGAAGTATGACAGAATCGAGCAAAGTGGCAATTCATAGTCTCTGCCCACCCCAGTGGGATAGAGGCATGATTCTATACATGTAAAAATGTATTAGACGATCTCATACAAGTCACATCTCTATGTTTCTAAATAAATGATTAAATGAGTATTATCTCATATAACCTGTGCATATAACTATCAAATAAAATTTACTCGAAACTTGGGAAACAAGTCTTAAGTATTATTGTAATCATTTAGAGCTCTTGTACGCGAAAGTTTGTCTTATAGCACGGATTTGTTCATTTCTGTAGCTAAGCAAGTAGTATGATGTTCCAATTGACGTTTTATGTGGTGGTACTTACTGGTGGTAGGTCTCTCATATGTAAGGGTCCGTCTGGGTGGGTACCACCGTGATGTCTATTTCTACCGCCAAGCAGCATTGTGCATGTGTTGTTGTTTTTCGGTTTGTAGGACAGTGTAGCCAGTGTAACTACTGAACATGATACTCAACATCAATATATCTGAGGTTGACGAGCGCAGTGGAATGCCACACAGTACTTTGTAACTGAAGGTGCTGGTGGATACCACTATTTATGGATGACCGTATCGCGTACAATCAGGTGAAAGGCATATGCGTCTCGCCATTCGATGCAATACAAAAAAGTTTTAAGTTTTATTATAACGCGTGTACAGTGCCAAATGTTTTGTAATCGGGTGCTATTGAATGCTACTGCCTATGAGTTGCCGACAGGGCCGCACCTTCCCTATGTGCGAAGTGTACGGCGCACACGGGCGCCAGAACAATAGGAGCCCCGGAATCAGGATGATGAGCCAGAGTTAATTATTGGAATTATATTTGTTATACAATATATTCCTTATAGTTGAGTAGATTAGAAAGTAGGTACATATCTCCCAAGGCAATACTCACGCCTGTAGTTTAGGGGCGGTTGCGGACGACAACTTAGACGTGAGTCGGAGGAAGCCCGCAGCCGTTCCTAATGCGCCGAAGATGGCCACCGCGGAGTTTTGGTTGGTATGCCGTGCGGTGTACATAGGTTAGGGACTCGGCCCGGCGGTCGCCCGACATTTTCCATCTCTCCGGGCGACTCAACGTCGGTTCGTAAGTCACGGTGAACCCAACATAACCGCTCAGCCGTTCCCCTTGAACACTGGGCGGTAGTAATAATTCACTTTTTCCGCGCAAACAAAAAAAAACGCCTGTAGTTTACAGTATTTGAATTTTGACTCCAATGTTTATATTATATTAAAGAATCGCCGCAGTTGCTACAATAGCCAACCAAATATCTTATAACAAATGCCTTACAAAAGGTCATCTTCTTCAGGCGAGCGGCTTACTCATCTCGTTAAAAAGTGTAAAAAAATATCTAAAAGGGTCCGTAAAGGAACTTACTGAATCTATTGTAATTTTCATAATCCGTTGATAATTACACCAAAAACTAAAGCTTACTAAGGGCCGTCGACTCTCTGCGAATATTAAGCTCTATAATCCGCAATTAAATGGACTAAATTAAATACGAGTTGGACCATAGCGAAAAGAAAGAATATAAAGAAAAGCCGCTATAATTTCATTGACGAAAGGATCCCTTATTTGTCGAATTAGGCACCGTGCAGACGGCTATTGTTGCACCAGATACTCTACACAAAATGGCGGCAATTAACTGCGGGTTTACGTTTTATCTAATTAACAGTTGTTAGTAAATTACTAATCAACAGTAAGTTAGATGATAGAGTCTGCGCAGCGCTTTATTTGAACTGCATTATACCTACCAACAGGTGCCTTCTGATCTAACACTCATATTAGATGCTTTTTGATTTTTCTACTGTACCTTTTCTGTACCTCGTCGTTTCCTATGAGACAGTGGTATTACCTTATGGAGTACATTCATGTTCTACTTATATAAATATGTCTTCAGTGTGACTTTATCGCGTTAAACTTAATCGGGTTTTAACTTACTGGTGGTAGGTCTCTCATATGTAAGAGTCCGTCTGGGTGGGTAACACTCAATGTCTATTTCTACCGCCAAGCAGGAGTGTACATGCACTGTTGTGTTTCGGTATGAAGGACAGTATAGCTAGTGTAACTACTGGACATAATGAGGCTTAACATCTTACGTTTCAGGATGACAAGCGCAGTGGAATGCCACACAGTACTTTGTAACTCATTGTGCTGGATGGTGTTGGTACTGTTTATGGGTGGTCGTATCGCATACCAAAAAGCGAGCGGCATGGAATGGAATGAATGGAATAAAAAAAAAGAAAAAGCTTAAAACTTTTATTATAAAACATGTAAAAATCCTATTTGTACTTTTGCGAGATAAGAAGTAGCCTAAATGCATTGATGTGGTTTTTTAATACATCAATGCCTAAATGTTAATCTGTTTACCAAAATTCATGCAATTCGCTTCAGCATTTTATGCGTAAAATTTTAACAAGCTTCAATTTCAACAATATTAGTAGGAAAAACAAAAATTTCGTTTCGTGGTTCCATTGTATTCATCCAATCCGTTTCAACATTTTCTGCGTAAAATTTTAACAAACTTCAATTTCAATAATATTAGTAGGAAAAATGAAAAAATCGCTTTGTGGTTCCATTGCAATAACAAATCAAAGAACTCGCGCTATATTACTAAGGAAATAACGATTTTTTTTGTATAATGGGTGAAAACTCGATTACCAGACGCTAGGTCTGAAACCCAGACTCCAGACAAATATTTGCGTTGCCACAAATATATGTACCGATGGAATCGAACCCGCTATTGCGTCACACACGAAGGTCGACTTACTAATCGGACAGTTAAATAAATACATGCAGAAAACTAACTCTCTGATACAGTTTTAAGTGATATGTAAATTGTAGAGCTATGCTGTAGACAGTATAGTTTATAGGAAAGCTTCTTATACCTTGATCTAAACATCAAAATATTCGCAAACTAATATAATAATAAGTTTGGTGGTGGTTCCGCCCGCGTGACATTCCTTTTCGTAATAAAAATCCAACTACGTACTCTAGAAAACTGTAGCTTATTACTCAAGGAAATGGTTTAATTTTGTACCAAATTTAATCTATCCCTTCAGCTTTTCTACATAAAATCTCATACTTTACTACCTGCATTCACTTGAAAACTGAGCATTCAATTTATTTTCTGTTGTCAACCCCACAGTTAACCCTAACCCAAGCTGACGCAAATGTCATTAACAATAAGCGACAGACGTCACCAAGCGTCACTGGGTTTGCATAAAAAGTGCAATAAAGAGACGTCTACACCGCGCGGACGTTGTAACCCGGTCATGAAAACATACCAAGCATTGTTTTCACTTTAAAATCTACGTTTCAAACTTAATAAATATAAAGTATAAAAAAGCAAAGTCTCGATAGGGTTAGGGTTAGGGGGATAGGGATGTAATTACTATGTACAAAGACTTCGCCAAGCCTATATCCGATCTTTAAGGCGTCCTTCTAATTTTTTATTGAAAAATCAAACAAATTTTAGTTGCTTGATTCATCATCAACCACATGACGCCCACTGCTGAACATAGGCCTCCCCTAAAGATTTCCAGACGGATCTGTCCAAAGCGGCCTGCATCCAGCGTGTTCCTGCGACCTTTATCAAGTCGTCTGTACACCTTGCAGGTGGACGGCCGACGCTGCGCTTGCCAGTACGTGGTCTCCACTAGAGAACTTTTTTGCTCCATCTACCGTCAGTTCTTCGAACTATGTGCCCTGCCCATTACCACTTCAGCTTGCTAATCCGCTGGGCTATGTCAGTGACTTTCGTTCTTCTACGGTTCTCCTTATTTCTGATTCAGTCGCGTAGAGAAACACCTAGCTTAGCCCTCTCCATGGCTCACTGAGTGAACGTGAACCTAAGACGTAGGCAGCCCCATAGTCAGAAGCCACGCCTCAGTGCCGTATGTCATTACTGATTGAATTTGGCCAATTAAATACGTTATACCGGATATAGTGATAGAATCGCCTCCGATCACATCATAGGATGGATGAAAGCTCGGCTGTGTGTACTAATTTGAACATGTATTATACTTCTGGCTTATATTTAAGGCATAGGTATTGTGAAAATGCATGCTAATCTTACTTTTTGCAAATATTATAAATGCGAGTTTGTGAATTTTTTTGTATGTTTGTTAGAAGTAAACGCAGAAACGACTTAACGGATTTTGATGAAATTTGTCATACGGGTAGATGATGTCCTGGATTAAAATATAAGCTACTTTTCACCACTTTCATTTACTCCCATGGGAAATAATCGATGTTTTTAATCTGACTTTTTGAATAGATGGCGCTGGCGTCAAACTGTGTTTTACGGTCTTTTGTAGCAAAAAAGGATTTCAAGTGGGCGAAGCCGCTAGCAACACCTAGTCTTGTATATGTAAGTGTTACTATGTCTGTTTGTTACGGTTTCATGGTATTTAGATGAAATTTAGTAAAGAGTAAGCTTACCCATCGAAGAAAACATGCATACATTTTTTTAACAAGAAATTACGTAGGCTTCTTCTTAAAATATGTATAACTAAGTGACCAAATCATACAAGGTGAAGTAGAGAAATAAATCATTCAATGTTTATTGCCAAAGTGTCGCGTTCCCGCCTCAATTACGCCCTCGTATGTCCCCGCCCGATGCATTCGTGCTCAACAACGCGATGCCGCCTTCGATAGTATACACCCACTCTAGATAAAATGTGGCTTATGTACTCATCCTTTGTGATGGCGCTGACGCAACCGATCGAATGATAAGTGAGAGACCGAGGTTCGATCTCTGGGAGAAATGTTAACACTATTTATGAAAAAAAAAGTTTATAAGCGAATGTGGATGGAAGAGCCGGTAGGAGTCAACCGCTCCGAACTTTCGAATGGCTAACATTTTTCGTAAAGACCAGGTCATAAGTACCCTGAACCGGCGAGAATGCATGAAAAGATTGATGAAAGTGGAGAAAGAGAGAGAAGTATGACAGAATCGAGCATAGTGGCAATCCATTGTAGTATGTACTCAATAGGTGTATTGTATCCATCATTATAAATATCAATGTTATATTCTGATAAAGTGCAGTTACTATCCAGCAGTCAGAGCGTATCATTTCTCATCATAACACCCAACCTTACACCATAGTCTCTGCCTACCTCTATGGGATAGATGCGTGATCTTATCTATGTAAAGTTTACAGTACCTATTCAGTTAAAGTGTAATGAGCTGCAGACACATAAGATTTAGAAAAAGATGATCGGTTAGCTTCAATTTGCAGAACGACGTCTGACGTCTCTGTCGCTCAAGTTTCGTCAATTGGTTTCTGTATCTTGATGTGCATTTTCCGTAACATCTTTTACTACACTTTACTTACCATTGTTGCCTTCGTGGTCTGATAGGTTATATGCACTTGGAGGTCCAGAGTTCGATTCCCAGCTTAAACATTACTGCGTGTACTGGGTCAACTGTAAAACTAAGTTAAGTCTTTTTATGCAATATAATTGAGAAAAAATTTTAGACAACCTAGTGCTAACTCTGTCAGTGGTGGCATATCCTATTTCGGCCAAGACACCGACCACCGTATACAAGTTGTAAAACTGTTGGTAGGTCTCTCATACGTAAGAATCTTTCTGGGATACCTTTGCAATGTCTATTTCTACCGCCAAGCAGCAGTGAGCAAGCACTGTTGTGTTTCGGTTTGAAGGACATTGTAACCAGTGTAACTATAGGACATAATAAGACTTAACATCTTATGTCTCAGGATGACGAGCGCAGTGGAATGCCACACAGTAATTTGTAACTCAATGTGCTGCATAGTGGTGCTACTGTTTAGGGGCGGTCGTATCGCTTACCATCAGGCGAACGACATGCTCGTCTCGTCATTCAAAGCAATAATAAAACATAGTGACCCACCCAAGTGTGTCGCGTTCAGGGTTCAGCCTGTGTATATCTGGTGTCAAATAGACTGGGATAATGTGTCTACACGCAAGGGATGAATATCTCTTGTCAGTCGACACTATAAAGACCCTACTTAACTTATTATCAAGTGCAGAGTGGTCACTTTTCTGTGGTCGGAGAAAAGTAAACCTACATTAAAGTAAACCTAGATTGTATTCAGTATCAGCCCGGAGTCTAGAATTTGTGCCCGATATGGCGAGCGGCTCGATCCCTATCATAGGACGAAATACGCACGGCGAAAAGTGGATACATTAGTTGTGCATCTGCTTACACTTCGGGAATAATAGGCGTGAGTGTCTGTATGTATTAGAGTGGGGTATAGTAAATGAAAGAAGAATATTCTTATCGGATCTAGGGGTAATTACTTCGCACCATGAGGCTAAATTATAGTTCCAAGTATACCTTGCTAACCTTCTTACAAGGTGAATAAATGTCAGTGCCGTCAGGTTAGTGTTTTAGTCTCCTACTTCAGCACTATATATTCTTTAAGCTTGATCTAGTTCTCAAAGTTTACTTACATTGTTGATCCAGAAAATGTAAACCAAAGAACTTAGGTAATAATGATTTAAGTAAGGAAAGCGACTGACAGAAGCCAAATGGCGAAGTTGTGTTGAAATTGGTTTGTTCCTACTATATCCTTGTATTAAGAAAATAGGTCGTTGGAAGTTTTGTTCTAGACAAGCAAAACAACATGTCCAAAAAATAATTGACCTACACTTTATTTTAGTTACCTAAATTAAATTCGACACTCATCTGGATCTCGCTTAGTAAATGGAGTGAGGTGCAGGGCAGGTCAGGAGCAGTGGAGTCGCTATAAAAAAACAAATCCAAGTTTAGTTAAGTAAAAAAATATTGGTAAGAACGCAGTATCTACACACTGTATGAGCAATTTAAAGTTTTGACATTGTTTAGCTATTTTCATTGTATTTTGCTAACCTTGTGTGACCAACCTTTCGCAACTACTTTGCTTTGTAAGTGTCACGTGGCTTAAAAACGTCACGTTGTTTAATGACAGGCTTTGACGAAGTTTTAGGCTGAACAGTTAGATTTTTCACGGTTTTAAACCGTGTTTGTGAACTTGTAATATAATATGTCTCGGGTAAGTTTTAATAATATTAAAGCCAATGAAGTATTAAAGTGTGTTCATATAGTACAAAGCAGTTGCTAGTTGTATGATAAAGATACTGTTTTATTCCTAATAAAGACTGCCTCGGTGGCGTAGTTGTATTACAGTACGACTGCAAAGCTGAGGTCTCGGGTTCGATCCCCGGGTCGGGCAAAGTGATATTGAGTTTTTCTATTCAGTATCAGTCCGGAGTCTGGAATTTGTGCCCGATATGGTGATAGGCTCGCCCCCTATCACATCATGGGACGGAATGTCGGCGAAAAGTGGGTGCACTAGTTGCGCCTCTGCCTACCCCTTCGGGGATAACAGGCGTGTGTGTATATGTATGTAAATATGTATTCCTAATATTTCAAAATAATTATTTACATTAAATAAATTAGTAATTGTTAGTCACTGTCAATTAATAATCTGAGCTACAATTCTTTAAAAAAAAGTCATTTATGAAATACGCAGGCGCTGTCTGTTATGTCAGTTTTATATAGTGCTAAATTGACATGTGCTCGGCGCAATAAGACAATAAAGTATTAACAGCTCGTTACCGCCACTTGTGTCATTGTTGTCATGCAACAAGTTGACAGCAATTACACACATAATGCGCATCATATTCCTCATTATATACAGAGCTTCTTAATAACATTAAGAGTCTGTTTCACAACTTCTGAGTAAATGCTACTGGTCACATAAATTTATAAGCTGACCAAATCCAAAAGTCTCACTCTAATCTATGCAATGGAATCAGCCCTGTATTATATATTGCCCACTGCTGAGCACGGGCCTCCTCTATTATTGAGAGGGTTCAGGCCTTAGTCCACCACGCTGGCCTAATGCGGGTAGGCAGGCTTCACATACACTCGAAATTCTTATAGAGAATTCTCACATATGTAGGTTTCCTCACGATGTTTTCCTGCACCGTTAAAGAGAACGATAATTGATAAACAATACACACATAGCTTCGAAAAGTCAGAGGTGTGTGCCTTGGGTTTGAACCTCCGGACAATGTCTCGGTAGACCGTTCCATTTCCAACTAGGCTATCGTCGCTTTTCTCTCTCTCTAATCTATGCTCCCAAATGAAAATTAATCAAATGAGTACTATCCGTGCACCCACTTTTCGCCGTTATTCCGTCCCATGATGTGAAAGAGGGTGAGCCTATCTTGCATAAATTCCAGACTCCTGGCTGATACTATATAGAAAAACCCAGTATCACTTGTAGATCTCATGTACTTCACAGAAGAAGACTGTAAACTCTAGATGAAGGAAGCTCTACATACTGTTGATACCTATATTAATTAAAAACTTGGTGAGTGTTAATAATTAAAAACATTTACTCAGCAACATGATTAAGCGAAATAAATTCCAGTTGCCGTAGATTAATGTGAGATTGAATATCCGAATCAGCCTTCCGTTTCGACTGCAGAAATGTAGAGTATTCTTCACTCAACAGTTTTTAATACTTGGTATTTCATTTGTTATTTAAGTATGTTTTCTCAAAAATTTTAGATTATTTTCATTTAAACATACAGTATGGTATCGATAAGTGGGTCAATTGAGTATCGCGGCATTCTCTACTTTAGGTACCAAGTGGTACTGCAAAGTACCTAAACGATTGATCGTTGTGTTCCAGTTTAAAGGACATCATAAATAGTACAATTTAATACTTGCTTAGTCCTTCAATACATGAAAAGCATAAAGTATAATACTCATCGAAACTGAATGCTAATGCTTCTAGACTCCGGGCTGATACTGAATACCCATTTATAGGACTCTTACAACGTAAACTTTCCCAGGGCTCAACATTCCCAGGTCTAACTTTAAAACTAAATAGGGTAAATGAAAAAAGTTTGGAAACCGCTGTAAACAAGTTTTTGTCATGAAAAAACCATTTACCGTCGACACCTCTCCATTGAATCCCAGTGTCAGCTCATACATTATAACAAAGCGGAAATAATCCAAATTAGGCCACCTTGGTGCAGTAGTTGTGCTGCGTGCGTAGTATGACTACCGATCTGATGTTTTGTGTTCGAATCCCGGGTCGGGCAAAGTGATACTGGGTTTTTCTGCTCAGTGTCAGGACAGAATCTGGAATTTGTGCTTGATATGACGATATGCTCGCCTCCAATAACATCTTGGGACGGAATACACTTGGCGAAAGTTGATGCATTGGTTGCACCTCTGCCTACTCCTTAAGTATAAAAGGCGTGATTGTATGAAGACACGAATATGAAGTCGACTAAGTATTGTTGCACTAAATTCGCTGTTATCCAACTCTTCAGGGAGATAGCGTGAGTTCATAAGAATTATATAAACAGACGTAAGTGACACTGCGATTGTGAATCTCTTTTTTTTTTATTCTTAGCTCGGCAAAGTGACTTCACTGCACCTGATGTTAAGTGAAGTGAAGTCCAAAAAAAAATGACGACCGTCAAGGGACAAAATTATCCCCTAACGGTCGGCACAGTTATGCCGGCCTGCTAATTGCTTCTTCACGCTCGGCTTGAAGGACCCCATGTCATAAGACGAAGGGCACACGTGTGCCGGCAAACTGTTCCACGGCTTGATGGTACGGCAAAAGTAGGAATTTCCGCACCTTTTGGTACGGGCTGGGATGGAAGAGACCACAAAGCTATGTTTCCGTAAGCCAGCACGCGTGGTTCTGTTGAGGAAAGGAGAGGATGGGATAAGGTATCTCATCTCATGGGATCTCTTCCTAAAATATGCCGTATAAATTCCTTAAACGGGGTTTACATTAGCAAGAACATTTGCAGAATTTGTCTTCCTCAAGCTATATTGAACGTGTAAACGGCTAGCTGTCGTGACCGTTCTTCTGCAATTTTTAGTGCTTCCAGGGCCTATGGCAAGTCGCATTTGTATAGACATTAGACTTATTAAAATATTCCCTCTCGTGTAAACGTGTCTGTAAGTTCTTACGCGATATAGTTCTGCGAGTACTTGCTAGTCTATGCACGGCTTTAAGCTCGAGGGGTGAAGGAACTCTTGAACCTAATTTCAATTTTGCGTCATCTATCTACGTCGTCAAAGATCGATACGGTAATACCGCCATTACTCCTAATTTCCATGTCATTAATTTAATTTTGATGACATCATTGGACTGGGCACAATATACTTAATGCATATATATAATCACGCTTTTTCCCTTTTAGAGGTAGGCAGAGGTGTAACACACAAGTATTTCCTCAGCTATTGTCACTTACTGAACACTATTGCGGACTCCGAGCTGATACTTGGTAAAACATATTGTCCCTTTGCTTGACCCGGAATATACTCAGTAATGTGATGTCTGTGTGTATGTTGATCAAGCCAGACGACAATAAATTGTGTAACAGTGTGAGATTTTAAAATTCCCAATCTTTTGGAGTTAAAACCGGCGCCTTCGATTATTAGTTTTAGCTCGCGTCGTGTTGAAATCCGTTATAGGAAGTGTTAGTAAAATTATTTTCAAAATCAGCTTGTTTCAGATATGCCTATTATAAGATATAGGTACATCTTATTACTATAAAACCAGACACGTGCGTAGTTTTCAACTCAGAGGGGGCAAATCTCAAATTTTGATCCAGAAGGGGATCCACGGTAATTTCATATCGGTAATCCAAATAATTCATTACAAGTACTTACATACAAAAGTATGTACAGTCAGACATAAAAGTAGCTGAATAAATTCAAATTTTCAAATCTATATAAATAAAAGCGAAATGTCACTCACTCATTCACTCACTCACTTACCCATTCATTCATCACGAAATCTCAGAAACTACATGTGCTAGGAGTCTCAAACTTTGCATGGGGGTGTTTTTAGGACGTAGGTGCTCACTAAGGCGGGATTTTGCGAAATCTAACCCCTAAGAGGGTAAAAAGGGATGGCAAAGTATATACGCGATAAAATCAACTACCAACTACTGCAACTACCGAACGGATTTCGATGACATTTGGCAGGTTTTAAGCTACTTTTATATCCCGGGGAAATGTATAGCGGGACTTTCATCCAGGAAAACTCATTCGTGCGGGCGAAGCCGCTGGCAAAAGCTAATAATAATACAAATCAAGCGTTTAAACTTTAGTCTCCTTATAAACAATCGTTTTTTTTTTTTCACTAAAATAAACTTCAAACAGTTTTGATTATCACTACATAGTATAAAACAAAGTCGCTTCCCGCTGTCTGTCCCTATGTATGCTTAGATCTTTAAACCTGCGCAACGGATTTTGATGTGTTTTTTTTTAATAGATAGAGTGATTCAAGAGGAAGGTTTATATGTATAATTAGTTTTTAATATGTTCAACTACATAATATATGGCTGACTGTATATATGATGCATCCAGGGGCGCAGCTGCCACCCGCAGATACGCCCATAAAACCAGACTTTATCTCTTTATAATATTAGTATACAGAATAAGAATCAACAACATCGTGCTATATAATTTTAAAGACATCTCCCCGCCAACATTATTTGTCTAGACTATGTAAGCGATTCACTGAAAACATTCAAAACGCGATTTTTAACCCCGATGTCAAATATAAAAGTAATAAGGGAAATCTTACTCAAAATTCACTAGCCATACCAAGCAGCAGTGTGCATGAACTGTTGTGGCCGGTTTAAGGGACATTGTAGCCAGTGTAACTACTGGACATAATGAGACTTAACATCGTATGTCTCAGGATGATGAGCGCAGTGGCACGCCACACAGTACTATTTAGGTAGTTGTTAAACTTGTGTTCCTTAGTTGTAGGCTTATGTACTGTTTCTAGTGTCTGTGCGGTGCTCTAGGTGGCCACTGAAAATCAGTGCTCCTATCGTCATAGCACAGCGTATGCTGAGATGGCCTCCTAGTTGCCACGGTATGGGTGTGGAACACACTTATACCTTTTACTACATTTTCTTTTATATATAATTTGTTGTTTTTTTTTTTATTCGATGTTATTGCATATGCATAATTCTGTGGCAATAAACGTTGCTTTCTTTGTTTCTTTGTTTCTTTCTTTCTTTACTTTGTAACTCAATGTGCTGGATGGTGTTACTACAGTTTATGGGTGGTCGCTTACCGCCAGGCGAACGGCATGCTCGTCTCGTCATTGAAAGAAATAAAAAAAAGAAAAATGTAATGTCTCAGGGCGACTGACGAGCACAAAGAAGTGCCACACAGTCCTTTGTAATTACAGGTTCTGTCTGGTGTTAATACTGTTTATGGACGGTCGTATCGCTTACCATCACACGAGCAGTGACGAGCGGCATGCTCGTATCGTAATTCAGTGGCAGTAAAAAAAGTACTAACTAAACCAAAATAATACTGCTGGGCCGAAGAAATGTACAATATAGTGGTGTACCGGATGAACTAATTTATACAAAAGACCCTCTGTTTACTAGGGGTAGGATATTTCTATCCGGATACTGACGACCGTACACAAGTTGCAAAACCTACTATACTGGATCACGTAAGTGTTTCGCGTTCCAGTATCAGCCTGTGTCTATCTGGTATCGAACAGACCGCCATAGTAGGGTGTTTGACTACTTTTTAACACGCTTTTATTAGTTTCACATGTTTTAAAATACATTTATATAACACTAGCTTTTGCCCGCGGCTCCGCCCGCTTGAATAAGTTTTCCCGAGATAAAAGTCCCGCTGTATATTTTCCCGGAATAAAAAGTAGCCTATGTGTTAATCCAGGACATGGTCTACCCGTGTGCCATATTCTACGAAATCCCTTCAATCGTTTTTGCGTGAAAAAGTAACAAACATCCATACATCTAGACTTCCATACATACTTACAAACATTCGCGTTTATAATATTAGTAGGATTTATGTCTTTATAAATCTAGTTGAAAAAGAATTTAGAAAATACAAGCAATAATAAATGAGTTATAAAGTTTTGAAGTTTGGTGGAAGGGGTATCCGTCAGATAACGAAAACAGCAGCATGTGACGTCACCGAGTGTCGTCAGCTATAACACCACGTGCGTGAGACAAAGACAATGCGATAACACCACACCGCTCCCAATTTAGCTTAAATAAATTAATGAGACTTTTTTTCTACTACAGTTTTTTTCCGGTGAGTGAGATACTTTGCAATTATTTCATTATTATTATTTAGCAGTCTTCTCCTCAGCGTAGGCCTCTCCTATCAATTCCCACAGTTTCCTATTTCTTGCCTTCGTCATCCAGTCCGGCCCTGCTAACTTCGAGAATATATCGCCCCACCTCTTCATTGGTCGACCCCAACCTCTGGTATTATTTCTAGTATCCATTCAGTTATCTTTTTGGGCCATCTATTAAGTATATTCCATCCTACAAAGGTGTCCTTTCAACTTCCACTTTAAAGAACGTATTACTTTTATTACATTGACTAGTAACTAGTCCACTTTAGTTTACAACATTTCAAATATGAATAACTGTGTTATTTTCCAACCAATTTTGATGCTCATTTCATGGAAGAATATCTTTTGCTTATTAATTTCTCTTACATATAAAATAATGTGCGAAATCAAACATAAGAGCCTATCCCATATTTCACTGGTCAGGGATGATCATCTCTCGTTAATCGATCTATCTGGACGCCATTCCACTTACCGATCAGATGCGTCTCCTCTCTTTCATTCTATTTGATTAATTTATACATACATATACACTCACGCCTGTTATCCCCGAAGGGGTAGGCAGAGGCGCAACTAGTGCACCCACTTTTCGCTATTATTCCGTCCCATGATGGGATAGGGGGCGAACTTATCGCCATATCGTGCACAAATTCCAGACTCCGAGCTGATACTGAACAGAAAAACTCAATATCACTTTGCTCGACCCGGGGATCGAACCCGAGACCTCAGCTTTGCAATCGTACCTTGTAGCTTAATAGGTACTTAGAATTCACTTTTAATAAAAATGTCACGACTAAACAAACTTAAAATTATAGAGTGTTGTTTCCCATGTTAGTTGTAGAGGTCGCGTGCGTCACGGTGCTTGGTCAATTATTAACGGTCTAAACGAAAAGGGTAATGGGGCACGCGCGTCAAATATTTATGAACATTTACTAAACTGTTGATATTCTTTAAATAGTTTCTTTAAAAATGTATTTTTCGACTTGACATGACATTGCCCGTGTTGTTTCAACCGAGATCAAGTAAAGTTTACGATCTTATTACACTGGACGAGCGCGCAGCGGCTTTGACTCGCTGTGATTTTGTTTTCAATTCGCCAGAGTGATAAGAGCCTTAACTCTACCGAACTACGAATGAAATAACCCGGCCCTAACAAGCACGGTGTAGTAAATTCAAGATTATACAGATTGTAACAAGAAAAGTGACTTTAGCGACATAAAAAATGCTGTAAACTGGTGATCCCATATCTCAATATCGCATATAATGTTGCTTTTAACCGTCGAGATAGTTTCGTATACTTAGCTTTGACTATTATTCTGTACTTAAATCAATAATACAATAAATAAATCCCTTTTGCGAAAATCGCACAAAATTTAATAGTAGATGAAGCAATTCTTGTTTTAAATATTCCTAGGAATTAGTGTGGGCGTTTAGTGGGGTTATCTCGCCTTCTCTTTCTTACTTCAGCATAGTAATGACGTCAGCATAACCCCAGTGACGTCAACGTTCGGGTATTGCAACTCTTCTGTTACCTGACACTTGCTCTTTTTATTCAATAACTTGTTAGACGCTGGGGCCTACCAAAGTATTTTGTCAAAGCCTCTATCTGAAGCCGCTGTAGTTACATATAGTTTCATAAGTATTTTACGATAAAAAGCTAATGTTTAGGATATGATGGAGCTGGCAGGGTGGAAATTTCCCTAAAATATAAAATACATTAAAAATGAATAAAGTTGTCAATATCATTTTCATACATTAATTTTGAAACTGACAGTAGATTCAACTAAATCTACTATTAATTCACATTTGCACTAAATTCAAGCCCACGCCGTCTGCGCGGTGACTTACAACTAATACGTGTAACAGTAAGCAATCCCATATAATTACCATATAAATGACAAATTGACGGGCCGGCAACGTTTAATAGCGTCAACTCTTCAACGCGAGGGATGTAATTCGATTCCCACTCGTCGGTTACTACGAATGAAACGATTGGCGGTTGAGTTAATTTTAGTCGATCTTTTTTTCCAACCATATTCTTTATGACAGTTACGTCAGCTGGACTAAGGCACTAAAAGGGTAGTTTCTAACTTCTGTTTTGTTCATTGTTTTTTTATGTAACAGAAAATAATACGGAAAAAGTTCTTCTGCTAAATCAAAAACAAAATTGGGTGAAATATTAAAGTATAGATTCATATTAGAAATTTTTTGTGAGCAAAAGTGGAGCCGTGGTTAGGTCATCGCACGTTACTTTCTCACGCTCGTAGCGTTATAGCTGGTGACATCCGGGGACGTCATAGTTTACAGTTTCCGTTATTTGACAGATGCCCCTTCCTTCCTTTTTATTTATATTCGCTTGATTTTGAATGACATACATTTTTAATAAATGCATTTTAAATCATTACCCTTCCTGGCTTCGCCGTAGTCGGGTGAAAAGTAGTCATCTACCCGAGTGGTGACAAAGACAAGACCATTATATTATTTCCGTAGTATATATTAGGTTCTTTGCCAGTGTAGCGCCTCATCATTAGAACAATTAACATGAACAAATATCGTCTATATAATTGCCTTCATTCACTGAAATTAACCACATAAAACCCTAAACTATTTTATTAAAATGATCCTGAATAATATAAATTAAATGTTTATAAACCCACTCATCCAATAACATAACAAGAACACTTCTACATCAAACGGAATGTAAATAAAAGTCGTTCGCACATCGTCAAACGCGTTAAAAGTCGCGCACGCCAACTCGATCAAACGATATAACGCGATGCGTGAGTGAATGATCCGGTGTAACCGCTCATTCGTATTCGGTCCCGGTGACAAATGGCATTTTCATTATCTTCATAATATTATCACGATCTTAAAACCAATTTATGCTAAAAATATTTTGAAATAAAAGTGAAGTAAGTTTATAAATAAGTAGAATCGGTCCAAATAGAGTGTCGACTCACGAGAGATGTTTATTTCTCGTCAGTCTATAATTATGCCAGCCTGCTTAAACTAGATGTACACAAGCTGATGCCGGAGCGCGGCACTCTTACGTGGCCCACTTTGTTTGCCTCTTTATTAGTAACTATTAACTCCTTTTCTAGCCTTCTTTTAGCTTCGCCTGATCTAATGTCACTACAGTGTACTGTCAACACAACTTTTCCAAGATTTTTTTATAAAGGCTTTGTTTTTACAACTACCTGCCTGAAGTCAACCCTCTCTGAGGATTCTGTCTCATACAAATTCTGTTAGAAAAACTCAAAGTTTTGGACGATCTCGAAATTGATAGCAGGACCAAGAACATCACTTAAAAGCTTGCATTGTTTAGACCAACGTGGATAAATCAAGGATGTTTGATTACTAGCCTATCTCTCTCTCTCTCTCTCTCTGTTCTCTACGATTCAACCCACATAATGGTAGGGGGAGTTTTCTCACCCTTTTTCTACTTCGTCCCATCCATTACTTTCGCTTAGTATCAAAGAAAAGTCTATGACAAAGCTTTGCTAGAACAAAACATCATTATTATAAGTTAAAAGGTATTTCTTTATTCCACCGAGTCGCTCGAAGCACGTACTCTTACATTTTTAATGCGGACTATTGTTTATTATTTCATTTTAGACCGGATCTATTGAATTTCCTCTGGAATGGAATGCGTTTAATACATAACATTGTTAGTAACGGTACGAAGTCGGTGGTGTTGTGTATTACAAGTTTTCTGCTATAAATATTTTATGGTTTTTTAAACTTTCAAATCTGTGGTTTAAATGCCTAACGCATTTTTTGTTTGCGCTAACGGAATCAACAAATTCTATGTGTGCTATATACCAAAATTCACTCTCCATGAATTAGGAGTTAAGCTGCGACAGATAAACAAAAGTGTGATCTAGGTACATAACATGATGTGTAGGCATTTATTTTACTTTGACCATATCAGTCTATATATCTGCGTATATTTGTAACAAACGGAAACACCTTTACGAACTTTTCACAATAAAACAGTCAGAATAAGGATAGTAATAATGATCGTGGATAACTGGCCACGGGCAAAGAGTTTGCCTTGACGATAACGTTTCGTCGTGGTGTGATACTCCAGCCGGCGTACCGCAAGGCGGCGTCCTATCTCCTTTGCTCTTCGCTATCTTTATTAACTTCATATCTCTAAATCTTTCTTGTTCCTACCACCGTTATGCAGACGACCTTCAAATTTATACTCAGGCTCCGATATCTGAATTAAATAATGCCATTGCGATTGTCAATACAGACTTATCTTCCATGTCCGATTGGAGTAAGCGCTTTGGCCTTAAAGTAAACCCGGTCAAAACCCAGGTAATTATAATGGGAAGCTCTCGTCTGATAAGTAAAATCGACTGGCCAATTCTCCCTCCAGTAGTATTTGATGGGGTCATAATTCCTTTCAGTGAGACTGTTAAAACTTGGGGGTAATATTTGTTCGCAGATAATCATGGGGCCCACAGCTCGCAGCGGTGAATCGTAAGCTTTTTGCTTCAGCTGCATCTTTGAACAGGCTTCGAAATTTTCTTCCAACTGCCACTAAGATTGCGCTAGCACAACCTTTAGGTACTGCTTTCTGTGTTTGACTACGTGGACGTCTGCTACTTAGACCTATCACAAGTTCAGCTTGATAAACTTGAGCGTCTCCAGAATTTCTGTATACGGTTTATATTTGGTTTGCGCAAATATGATCACATTTCCGAATTTCGCTCTAAACTCAAGTGGCTCCCTCTTCGTTTCCGTCGGAAATCGTCCATTCTTTCTCTTCTATTTAATATTTTATTTAATCCCTCCTCTCCCCATTATCTTAAAGAACGTTTTAATTTTCTTCATAACTCACATGCCCATTCTTTAAGGTCGTCAGAAAACCTAAAACTCAAGACTACTCTGCATGAAAGCACATTCTATGACAGTTCCTTTACCGTGCAGGCTGTTCGCTTATGGAACTCATTGCCCTCTTCTATCAGGAAAGCTCCATCACTATATGTTTTTAAACAACAAGTGAAAAGTCACTATCTTTCCTTAAGACTTTAAATGTTATAGTTTATATATTATATATAAGTATAATATCAGATATATCTATTAATTTTAAATTTGTTATATATATACCCCATTCATCACTTCATATATCTCTCACAAGCAGTGTAGGTTGTCTGGAAGAGATAGCGTTTTAGCGATAAGACCGCCTATTGTCACACGATTCATAGTTACAAACCTATTTGTTAAATATTTATTTACTTTTTCTATAACGTGGTGTACAATAAAGTGTTTTCATTCATTTATTCATTTCATTCATAGTGAGATGTAGTACGTTGACGCGTGGTCAGTTTTCAGGATACCATCCTGAAATGGCAACATTGATACGATCGTACCGATCAGTAAGATTGCCGGAAATTCAGCAAAGCCTATCATAACCCTTTTTTTTTTTTTAAAAGCCCATCTTCGGCGCATTAGGGACGGCTGCGGGCTTCCTCCGACTCACGTCTAAGTTGTCGTCCGCAACCACCCCTGCGCGTACCGCTTTTTTGCGGTCCTTTTCCTGTTGCGGGGGCTCAGAAGCCCCCGAAACACCGTACCGTGTCCACCTTTTGGTGTCCGAGGCAGCGTGAGACACGCTGCCTCGGACATGTCCATCACGGGGGTCACAGAAGTTGGCTAGACTTATGGGTGGGCGGCACGTCCCGCCCACCCGTGACCCCCGGAGGCCCCTATTAGTCGCCTTTTACGACAGGCAGGGGATACCGTGGTGGAATTCTCCAAACGCCCCCAATCCACAGGGCGGGAGACGTCGGTCAGTCGTCCACCCGACGCCTTCTACGTCTCGTTTGGCGGCGGGAGGGATCACCACTGCGCTGGCGATCCCTCTCGGCACTCTCCTTCCGCGAGAGGACCACCTCGCAGAAGTGGGCCACCGCCCGCCAGGCCTCCCGGCCGCCGACCATGGAAGCGACCACGGTCGGCAGCGAGAGGTCTATCATAACCCTTAAAATATGTTTATAAACATAAAACTTCAACGTTTATGGGCTGTAAACACTTTACTCGTCAGAACAAGCCACTTGCAGTTTTCCACCATGTCGATCATTTTCTAACATTGCGATTATTTAAAATAACACTAAAGTTTATTCGATATCGAATTGTCACCAATAAAAAAGCGAAGACAGCGCGTTGAATAGTTCAGATGCAATTGTAGAGCATGCGACCCAAATGTGGGTACAAAAATAGTGTCGGCCGCAGCCGAGCTGCGCTGGCGCACCGTTCGCCGACATTTATCAACTTATAGATTACTAAATTACTAGCGTTATTACTATTATACTATTACGAGCGGAATGACCTTTCCCGGAATACAATCACGGTGTACTATCCGGAATAATGTCCGGAAAATTAGATTATTTATCCTTTAAAGATACTTTGTGTATCCGATTTCATTAAAATTTTGCCTGCTATTCCGGCACTACGTCAATGTTGTCGATTAAAGCCAGAAACCCTCTCAGTAGTAGAGGAGGTCCGAGATCAGCAGACTGCAATACTTATATCAATTGTATGAATTACAAATTAATATTCAACACCTGTCTTTTTGTTGCATTCAAATGTCGAGACGAGCAGGGCGCTCGCTTGATGGTACGTAATACGACCGCCCATAAGCAGTAGCAACACTATAGAGAACTCCGAATTACGAAGTCATGCAAGGCAATTGGGGGAGGCCTACGCCAAGCAGGCGACTTCCACAACAAACAAAAAAATAAATAAATAATAATAATAAATTTTAATGCATGCAAATAATACATAATATTAATAGGTACATATTCTAAATCCCATAGATGTAAAATAAAAGATTTAATAATTTAAATGTAATAACTGTAACTTTAATTAAGGGCCGCCTATACCCGAATGACGTCACGCGTTCGCTTCCCCTCAAGACTAGTCGTCACTACACTCTCCTCATATCTCCACATCTAATATTACGTCAAATTTGACCGCCATCTAGTGAAAATTAGGAAACAACTTTCAGCGACTATAGCGATTTCACACCATGAACCTAAGAATATTAGATGCGGCATAATATTTCATTTTTCATTTTAATTATATACAAAATCGGAATGAATCTTTAATAACCTGATTTGATTGTTTAATTACTTGTGATTATTACATGATCTTTTTATTTGCGAATTCGACCTTGCTTAGGCGAAAAATATTGTTAACTTCGTTTCCAGCATTATAAAATATTTTTAGCGCGACCTGTACTTTGTCACTCTAATTACAATACTGTTGCGATGGTGCGTTATTATATATGGACATGTCAGAAATAGTGTTTTTAAGGAGAGCGAAATAAGATTCAAATCAATGTACAAGAAAATATATTTACTTAATAAAATAGCGAACGTTTACGAACTGTAAATGAAAGTACAAAACCGACACAAGAGCCACATGTGGATAAAAAAGAAAACTTTTACAACCTATAATTTAATTAGTTATAATATGGTAAAAAATATAAAATATGGCTTCCAGTCGTTTATTTTTTAAATCAGCGTGGCAGAATATGCTTTATTTTTAGATGATATTTGGAGTTTTTGTATATAATTGAAGCAAAGTTATGAGGTTATGTTCCCTGAATTTTATATTTGTTTCTATTGAATATTAACTTCAAACCTTGTTTAATTTTATAAATTATTCAATGAGACATTTCTAAGTTCTTTTGGACCTTATACTTATGTGTGTTTTTATAGCTAGCACAAAAATGTTGCGTTACATTACTATTTTGAATAATCATAAAATGGTTTTGTAAGAATACTTTCTTCTTCTTCTTTTTAAAAATGGCTTCACCGTTTCATATAGTATTGCGTGAGAGATGTCAAGTGGCGTCGTGTACAAAATGTATGAGAAATTAAATTATCTTCATATTTTTTACTTTCGTGAACTCTTCAAATCTTTTATAGTTATTCTGCTATTTGGGACTTAGACAAGTTATAAAGGGTTTAACTAACACGACTTTGTCATATCTTTACACTAGTTTTTGCCCGCGGCTTCGCCCGCATTAAAGAGGTTTCCTGTATAGAAATCACTTTATATACAAAAACTATAATTTTTTTAACAGTATTCGTTACACATACAGATCGAGAGATCTTGCAATATAGTCGGTCAGCGACACTTTGGTACGAAACGAATTTCCGTCTAGTATAAGCAGTTCCCCGACTTTTGTCAGATAGGCACTCGCGGTCACAATAGAACATACAAATTATTTCTCTACTATATTATGCATGTATTATACATATAAACCTTCCTCTGGAATCACTCTATATTTATATATTGTTTTTTTTTTTATAAAAAAACGCATGAAAATCCGTTACGTAATTTTAAAGACCTAAGCATACAAACGTAATTTTAAATGTCATTGTCAAATGTACCGTTTCTCTCTCTCTGTTCTGCCTCTTTCCCCGTCAACATGTAACGTTGGATATTTAATTGTTTTTTCTAATATAAGCAAGTTAAATCCTCTATGGCCGTAATTATTTCACCAACATAACCTACAATAGGGACAGACAGAGGAAAGCGACTTCGTTTTATACTGTTAAGATATTATAAAATAAAGTCCCCCGCCACACACTAAACTGTAACCCCCGATTTTATAACATTAGTTTTTGAATCGTCTTCCATTACGGAAAAAAAATTAAATACCAATTTACATGAAAAATAAAATATTTTGAAAACTAATAAAGTAATTATGCTGCATAGCCTTGTAAAGTATAGTAAAGGGGCTAAATATTAAATAAAAATAAGCGATAAAATAACTGAATAGTCACCTAATAACATGGTATTACGATGAGGGGAAAGAAAAAAATATAGCGAGGTGACTCCTACTATGCGGCTACTTACACTTAAAGCAATATTTGAAATGTTAATTATTCCATATTTTTTTAAACAATTTTGATATTTTCACAGAAGAATTTATTTCATTTGCTGTTTGTCGCCACATGCCACTTCTTAAATATCTTTGCAAAATAAAGCTCCGATATAGTCATTGAATTGAATGAACATTGATTATGGCCATATTTTGAAGTTCTAAATTTTATGCCTATTACCTACTACAGTTTGTGGCCAGTCATGCCCAGCGGTTTTTCATTTTGAAGCCCTTAAAACGAGCAAAATCTAAGTCGTAGCAGCTTTGTTATTTTTTAACATTGGATATAACTTATGTATACAAAACAGTGTCCAGATATCAAATTTGAGGTCAATTGGACTTAAAACAAGGAAATTAAAAATCGCGGCCAATTTTTCCATTCTGACATTAGTTCAGTCTTTTATAACCAAAGTTATCCCAGATGTCGATTTTGAGGTCAATTGACCTTAAAACAAAGAAATTCTAAATGGCGGCCACCTTTTTAAATTCTGACATTGGTTCAGTCTTAGACAACTTAAGTTATATCCAGATATCTATTTTAATGTCAATTGAGCTTATAACGAAGAAAGTCAAAATGGCGGCTACTTTTAAAATTCTAACATTACCTGCGTCAAGATCTTGTAATCAACGGCAAGCCTAAAGTAGCGAAAGAAAAACAATCTGTAAATATTCAGTTTTCACACATTTCGCAGAAATAGGCCCGAGCTATATTAGGTATGTACACTTTTGGCAGAGTATGAACACTTTTTTGAACGTACATGTACGCTCCTTGCACGCGAGAGCGTAAATGACAAATGAAATAATTACTCTTTTAATAAATCGTGTTTTTTTTTAAGAATATGCGGACTCAATACTCATTTGACGCATCCATTATGTCATAGAGCCCAGACAGCGAAAACAGGAATTTCGTGGCATGACAACATATCAATGTAAAACTAACTATAATTATTACTTATTATTCTACAAATAACCGAGAGAATCAATGTGGCAAAAATGTGGATAATATTATTTTAATACTTATTTCAGTCATTATTTTGTTCAAATAGAATATTTTATTGACGTTAACACGACAAAAAATTTGCGTACGTCCATTCCTTGTAACGGCGCTCGCCGTACTCCCCCTGTCGCCCGGACAGAGACCCGCTTCAATAGTCCGAGCGGAAACTCGAAAAATGTAAATAAATGACTTAAAATTATCGTAAATCAAAAAAACATTTCTGCAATATCGACAATAAATGTTTTCTCTATTAATAAATGTAAGTTTTATATTCATAAATACATTGATGGAAAAGTTGATACCCAATTTAAGTGAAAGTACTAGTTTTTTATTTTGTTTATATTTTTCTTAACAAATGATAAATAGAAAATCTAATAGTGCAAAATTAAAGTTAATGAATCAAATTTTTATATATATTTTCCATGTCATGTTGTTCAGTCATTTTAAGGTAGTAGTTAGGAATTGTAAAACATGCATTTTAGCAGATTTGGAGCGGGTGCCCCTTAAATGTAATAATTGTAATGATTGTGGTAGAATAAAGGCTATTTTTATTTTATTCTATTTTATTTTATGCATGGCAATCCACTGCGCTCGTCACCTTGAGATTTTAGATGCTTTAGGGTCATAATACACAGTAAGTAAGCTGGCTACAATGTCATTCAAACCAAAACACAACAGTGCATGCACACTGCTGCTTAGCAGTAGAAAAAGACATTGCGGTGGTACCTACGCAGACGCCATCTCGCGTACAAGAGACCTACTACCAGTAAAAAAGTTTGCCGGTCAAAATATACCATTATTTGAGAGTGGCCGTGCATGATACTAAACTTCACAATACTTCACACTACCTACTGTATTGTACTGCCCTTCAAATTAAAACAGAGCTTACACAGTAGTAGATGCAGCGGTGGAGCTAACTAGAGGTAAGCTCTAAAATCCCACAAAAACAAATTTACGGAAAAATCTCACAAAATCCGTGCAACAGATATGATTCGCAGCTCTGTGTTCGCACTTCGCACGAAGTAATGCCGGCCCAGGGGGTTAGTGGTAATTTATAACTAAGGATCATAGGTACGAATCCAATATTGTTTTCTTACGAGTTACTATCTGACCCCGATGAGATTACCTATTAGCAATATCTTGGAACCCTCTCAGGATGGACTTTTTAAAAAAAAATCTTTGTGTTCATACACAATACATTGAAGTCGTGACATTTCATTCGAGAACAAATGGTCAATAAGTGTTAAGGATTTTATTACGTAAGTAAATGTTAAAAGGCTTTGTTTCTTAAAAATAATGTTTTGATATATTTTTTTACTCTGTTATCATAGAACAGTTTGTGAGTTTAGTGCAATATCTCAGACCGCCTAAACAGTTGTAGACATTATTTCACTAAAGGATTTTTGTAGTATCCCTGAATAAAAATCTAATATTTTTTTGTATGGTTAACAGCCCGTTGCAACCATTTCTTGTTGCTGCGTTTAACAATTAAGAGCGTCCATACGGCGCCGTACGCGAACGGAACTACTAGCAATTACTGTATAAAACCATGCAGTTTCTATCATGACTACCCTGTCTAGGTTATTACGTCACAACCGGCCAGGCTCACCAATTATTCGTGCTCTCGTTAAGGGTGGGAGGCTTAGCGATAATCCTTAAACTATTAGGGTTGCCACTTAAAACTTTTTAAAATTTATTTTTTATGCCTAACTATATTTTACTCCGATGAATACTCAGAATAATATTTACGGTATAAAACCAATAATTCATGTTAACTAGCTTTTATCTAGTGGCTTTGCCCATGTAAAAGTTTTTCCGGGATAAAAGTCCTGCTCTATATTTTTCCGGGATAAAAAAAAGCCTATTTTCTTTACAAAATCACGAACTAAATCTATGTATCAAATTTTATAAATCTGTTCATTAAATATACAGACGCAGCGGAAGATTTTGTTTTATAATATGTAAAGACCAACTGATCGGTGTTTTGTCCCTCGTCAAATTAAGAGTTTGAGAAAAAACCACTTCTTAAATAAATCACTAAAAAAATATTAACCTCTCAATATTTCATGTCAGTTTGACAGAGCTGTTGTTTCAAATTTCTAATTACAATCCTATGGATAGGCGCGTAAAAATGACTTTCGCTTAATTGGCAAGTGACGTTTGTTCCCCGAGAACATGTTGTGAATATTAATAGGTTAATACGAATGATGAGACAAGTTTAGACAGAGTATGGTCTGAAAGATTATCCTTCTCCAGATGACTCAGTGCCGGACTGTTTGAAACTGATTTACAGTGGCTAAACCCAGAATGCGATACACATGGTCCACAATGGTAGATACACGTTGCTCGGTATCTTGGTATATATCCTACAATATAAATGATAGCTTGTATCAGGTCAAGACGTAAATCTTAAAACAATGAGATAGAGACTGCATGGTACTACCGATTTATACGTGGTTTTAGTGTTGATGTAATTTGTAAATATTTGAAATTTATGACTATCAAACCGCGTACAAGTTGAAGTATTCGGAAAAAATATTGGTTGAAATCTATATTATGAGTTTTTTTAGTGTCAAATAACAGTAGAAATGTATGTTATGACCGTGGACAGAGTAAAAAATATAGACTACTGCATAACTCCTATTCAGTACCACAAAAAGAGATGGTGCTATAGAGGTATCGCTTATGAAAGAAAGGGATAGAATCGTTTTATTGCCGTCCCGTTGTGCGTGCCGGTTTTTTCAAAGTCGGAATTGAAATTCCACACTTTGCCTCTGTCGTAAAGTAGTTGTGCTTGGTATCGGGTGTTTTCAGAGTGTTATGAAACTATTAAAAGTGTCAATAACTTTACTAAATCCATTACAAAATGGTGCGATGTAGATTTACTCATTTCACTAGTCAAATTCTCTGTCTCATGTGGCCACGGCATGTGGGTTATGACCCAATACATTTTTAAAGTTGTAAGCATCACAAGTGTTCGAGTAGAGTATTTCTCGGCTACAAATGAATAGCTTTTACGAGGCACCTTACACTTTTACCCACCTGCCTAACATCATTCCCTCTTAGAGATTTAGACCTGAGAAATCTTGTTTAAATCGACGCAGATATTGCCTACAATTCGAACCCAGGACTCTCCGAATCACAGCCCAAATATGCCAACACTAAGCCAAAGAAACTATATACAATAAATCTAATAAAATATTTAACATCTATATTCATAAAAGTGGTCGAAGCTTTTAAACTGCATTACAATAGATTGTTTTCATAACAAAATGGGCAATTTATAACATTTTTATTTTGTTTATGTTATAAATTATTATCTCGCTCGTTTTAGCTCGTAGTGGATATTTCAACGATTGAATGCTTCACTTTGATTTTTATTTTACTAAGGCCCCGTTTTTTCAACTATAGTTATCTTTATGTCAGGGTGTTATTAAGCTGGACGCGCTCGCAACACTCGAAGCTCTGCGAGCGCGTCCATCTTAATAAGAACCTGACAAAAAGATAACTACAGTTGAAAAAACTCGGTCTACGTGGGTTTTTTAATACATCAATGGTCTACGTATTCAATTTTATTATTTTGAAGTTGGTAAGTAGTTCATGAGTGCAAATAGCTTGATATTTTGACCATTAATTCACGTAGGTCTATGTTTTCACTGCGTAGTTTCACTGACAGCAACATTTCCACAGCTTAAAAAAAGGGTAAGCTTTCACAGTGAAGGAAAACCACGAAGTAAATCTTTTCTGTAAGGAAAATATTGTGAGGAAACTTATATACTTGGGAATTCTTCAGAATTTCAAAGTCTACAAACCCGCACCTGGTCAGCATGGTGGACTAAGGCTTAAACCCTCTCAGTAGTAGAGAAGGTCCGTGCTCAGCAGTGAGCAGTAGTTATACAAAAGTGTGTCAAGTGACGTCATCCTGGTGTTCATTCCTCTGGAATAGCTGCTTATTTCTGGTGAATGTCACTTTTTATAACAGCTTTATCGTTTGCTTCCCGCCATAAATCACGCTTTGATTTATTTCTAAAGAAAGCAAATGAAATAGAATCAAGTCAACCTTACACTTGTTCCACTAAGGCCAATATTTGCGTAACCCACAACTATTTGTAACAGCTTGCTGCTCTGCCCGTGAATAAGTTTTTCCCGGGTCTCTGCGTCAAATTTCGGTCTTTATGATGTGATCGAGTTACAAACATCCATTCAAACTTTCGTGTTTATTATATTAAATCTACATTTACCAACACAATACATGTACCACAGTTTTGGGTTAGAACTTAGAACTATGTTATTAGTTATCGGTGTATAATAAGTTAAAGGAAGTGGCAACCCTAACGTCGATAATGGAGGGGTTGCCTCCACTTACCCTGTCACTCCACGCAGAATGACTCCAACGTCTTTTATAATTGGGACACAAGGATCCTCAATTAGTCCAGCGTTTCTTAGAACAGCAATAATGATATTATTATTTTGTAATGTGGTTTGTCTTTCTTGACGTTTATTGCTATTTTAGGTCAGCTGACTTATGTAATCCTGATTGTCCTTAAATACCAAAATGTCAAATCCTTTGTACCGTTATTAGTTTTATGGGAAAATATGGATAGACAGTAAGAGGACATGTAGGTGCCATCATGGGACGGAAACATATTAGATAACGTATGTACGTTGGTTATTTCATACAAACAAGCGTAGCTACATTCGTATCTCATTGAAATACCATACGAAAGTGTATATAAGTTTTCAGTGGCATTAGTAATGTTCACCAGCATATCCCTTATCTTCACGCAGCCGACATTCTTCTCATTAATTAATAAACCTCCACCAAATACAATTTTCTGGGCGCATTGCTCGCTATTCTTCGTAGCCGTATGACTCAAATCGTCGCCGATCGCTCACGCAAAGTGTCTGAGGCTTGCACCATCGATCTCCAAGGTTATTGATTTTACACTTTACAGTATCTTCAATATTTAAAACCATGAATATGTCGTGTCTATACACTATTACTCAGTAGCATGACGATGGGTAGTTGTTCTCCTTTTTTTTCTATTGAGCCGACTTGTTATACTCTAAATTTACATATACCCACCCTTTATCCCCGAAAGCATATACAGAGGCGCCACTAGTGCACCCACTTTTTGCCGTGCGTGTTCCGTCCCATGATGTGTGATAGTGGGCGAATCTATCGCCATATCAAGCACAATTTCCAGACTCCGGGCTGATAGGTACTGAGTAGAAAAACCCAATGTCACTGTGTTGGCTCTAAAGTTAAACCTTTAACATATGAACATACTATAATGCTTTGAAATTCTGGAAGCCTTTGCTATTGCCCTAGCATTAGCATTAAGTCAGTGACACACAAAGAGAATGTGACCACTACGTTAAGTGACACATTTATCTCGGTGTATAAAAAAACTTCCAAATGCACTATCTAGGTCAGAGTTTAAAGTTATCATTAAGTATGACTGGGGTAGAGTTTAATTCATCGCTGAGGTTAAAGGTTTAGTGGGCAACGACGCGAGCATCACGTCTCGTTGGCTATGACGCAGATAGGTTCGTTCACACGGTACGGTGACGACACGAGATAAACTCAAATTTAATCGACATTAAAAACTAGTATAAGCTTTAACAATGTAACATTACCTGTATACTGGTTAATTTTGGAGTCGGTGACTAATTAGGTATTAAATTATTGCTTCGATTTAGTGTTTTTTTTTTAAATAACTTTCTATGTTTAAAAAATCACTTAAGTTTGTGTATAATTAGCGTTTCAGTCAGCAATATTAATGATATGCTACCAAACAGCATCGTACATGCAATGTTCCTTTAGCCAGTCTATCTAATAGATAATAGATATAACATCTAATGTCTCAGCCCTCAGGGTAAAGAGAGCAGTTACCCCATGCAGTGCTTGGTAATAAAAAATTCCGGTTGTGTTACTATTGTTTATGAGCAGTTATGTCGCTTACCATCAGGCGAGCGACTTGCTCGTTTCATTAAATTGTAAAAATATCGATCCTTTTCAGAAAAAATATCGTAACCGACATTCAGCATTTTTAGCTAAAACTGCTTTCTATAATTCTAAAATATTTGTGGTGTATTTTTAGTATTTTAGAATGGTTATTTTCGTAACAAAATACTGCATATATACCATAAATGTTTTTGAATTAATAAGGAACAAAGCCGCCATAGGAATGACTATCCGCCCTGTGGATTGGGGGCGTTTGAAGAATTCCACCACGGTATCCCCTGCCTGTCGTAAAAGGCGACTAATAGGGGCCTCCGGGGGTCACGGGTGGGCGGGAGGGGCCGTCCACCTATTAGTCTAGCCAACTTCTGTGACCCCCGTGATGGACGGCAGCGTGCCATACGCTGCCTCGGACGCCAGGGGCGTCCTTCGGTGTACGGGGGCTTCTGAGCCCCCGCAACAACAGGAGAAGGACCGCAACAGCGGTACGCGCAGGGGCGGTTGCGGACGACAACTTAGACGTGAGTCGGAGGAAGCCCGCAGCCGTCCCTAATGCGCCGAAGATGGCCATTATAAAAAATAAAATAAAAAAATAGGAATGAGTATGAAACGTCGGTTAGGTTCTTTTTCCTGAAATGTCTCAATACCTCAAAGCATTCAATGTATTATCTTTGTTGCAGGGGACCAACAGACAACTCGGCGCGACAGATATTGTTGTAAAGGCCCTGTGCAGTGTGACATAATATGCGTGCAGTGCGTGCGCGCAAGCGGCAGACACGCGGCGCCGGTGCGCCTCCGATAACCAGTAGGGACCTGTAAAGGGGTAAGCACACATTATACATTATAATACCAGCAGTGTATTATATATACTGCTCACTGCTGAGCACGGGCCTCCTCTACTACTGAGAGGGGTTAGGCCTTAGTCCACTACGCTGACCTAGTGCGGGTCGGCAGACTTCACACACCCTCGAAATTCTAATGGAGAATTCTCAGGTACGTAGGTTTCCTCACGATGTTTTCCTTCACCGTTAAAGTGAACGATAATTGATAAACAATACACACGTAACTTTGAAAAGTCAGAGGTGTGTGCCTTAGGTTTTGAGCCTCCGGACATTGTCTGGGCAGACCGTTCCATTCCCAACTAGGTTATCGTCCACTTATACACTACATATTATAAAACAAAGTCCCCTCACCGCCTCTGTCTGTGAACGGAATATACTCAAAAACTACCAAACGGATTTCGACTAAATTTGGTTAATAGTTTGAGATCCTAGGAAGGACATTGAGTTTTTATCGTGGGCAAATATACAACGTGACTTTATCCTGGAAAAAACATTCACGCGAGCAAAGCAGCGAGCAAAAGCTAGTACCTTATAATACACCTAAATGTTGCTGGAGTAAACGACTTGTCGTTTATAAATTTCCCAATCGGTACTTCTCCGGAAGTATAGTCTACATCTCAATCCGGGACATGGTCTATGTGGTTGCTAAAATTGATCCAAATCCGTTCAACGGTTCCTGAGTTTACTTCTAACAAACATCCAATCGGGTCACCAGAGGCGGTCTCTTAAAACCTTGAAAAATTTGAAACTGTTGTCGCATGTACCAGTAGAGGTAGCGATCTTAACCCTTACTTTATTATTGAAATTGGCACTTTTTTGTAGATTTTTTTAGGATGTGGGCTTGCTCCGGAAAAGAACCCACGCTACGCTACCGAGGCCAAGTTCCAACAATATAATATTAAATAATGCACAACTGATGTAAAAAAGCCACACCGGTCTGAAATAAAGCGCACCGTCCCCTCCTCCACACCTCCCACTTGGAATTAAAGCGTGATTGTATAAAATATGTTGTCGGAAATATTAGCGTTGTATTTGTGTTGTTTGTTGCGAGGTGTGTGTCTGTTGCGAGTGAACCGTGGGAGGTAAGTGGGTGGACAGAGATGGTCGAATTGTTGCAATGATTCATGGTTTATCAGGTTATTCGGCAACAAATGCATCGCATTTTTTATTATCGCATCGAATGACGAGACGAGCATGCCGTTCACCTGATAGTAAGTGATACGACCACCCATAAACAGTAGTAGCACCATCCAGCACCTTGAGTTACAAAGTACTGTGTGGCATTCCACTGCGCTCGTCAGCCTGAGACATAAGATGTTAAGTCTCATTATGTCCTGTAATTACACTGGCTACAATGTCCTTCAAACCGAAACACAACAGTGCATGCACACTGCTACATATTAAGAACTTCCAAGAACGTCCGGGTCGGGCAAAGTGATATTGGGTTTTTCTAATCAGTGTCAGCCCGGAGTCTGGAATCTGTGCCCGATATGGCGATAGGCTCGCCCCCTATCACATCATGAGATGGCATATGCATGGTGAAAAGTGGGTGCACTAGTTGGCCACTGTCTAACCCTTCGAGGATAAAAGACATGAGTGTATGTATATATGTTCAATCTAAAATTAACTACGAACTAATTTGTCAATCTTATGCTCATTCCTCCTAAACAATAAAAGAAAAACAGTCGTATATCTCGTCAAAAATGAAAGAAAATAGGTAAGATAAATACGTACTTACAACATGAAACGCATCTTTGATTCTCTTTGCTACAAACAATATCAATCACATCAAAGAGGGTTTAACTGCCTGTAATAGTTTTAAAGTAGAGTATAATACAGTGAAGACGCAAGGTCGCTTGTTTACGGTGCTTCCGTACCTATAATTTGACCAAAGTTGAGATCTTCCAAATTACTAATGTATCTCACTACTGGGAATGCGCATTCTCTACCACTGAAATGGTTTAGGGCCTTTAATTTGGCGATGGTGTAGCAAGAGGAACGTGAGCCTGGACAGCACAGGAAAACAACGGTTTGACCGTGCATCTGGCATTGTTCAAATGCATGGCCGGCGGGTTTGCCTAATTAGACAAAAAAAAAACATTAAAAGTGGCAGCGACTACCGCAGTTTTTTTAGTATACCTATGTGGAATTGGGGATCTTGTTTGTCTCCGGCCTCGGAGCCTGAAATAGGCGGCGGCAAATTTTCGTTTTGCCCCAAGTGGAACCTATTTGCTACTGTAGTAAACACTATTTGCTAATATTATTACAAAATGCGATAATTTGTAATAGTTGGATATGAACGAAGAAACCGCTATACTCATTTAGATGAAATTTTGCACACATGTAGACAGACTTCCTAGGTTAACAATATACACTTCTCCAGAAAAAATATCACCTTACAGCACTTTGAGATTTTTTTTATAAAAAAATGTTAAAACCCTACGTGTTTCATGGTAAGTACTAAGTAGAGTGGGCGTCTAGGAGTGACGACGAGAAATTATTTCCTCCTCGCCAGTCGACAAAATTATGCCGGCCTGTCTGAACCGGATATACACAAGCTGATCCCACAACGCGACACTTACGTGGGACACTGTGGCGGCTATACACCTTGAGTACGGTCGTCGGTATCCGGCCGGTTCAAATATACCACCAGCGTACATAGTAGTTATTATTAATTCTATGATTTTTAGTACATCATGTAATAATAATAATAATACCAGCCCTGTATTATATACTGTCCTACGGGGCACTGGCCTCCTCTACTACTGAGAGGGTTTAGGCCTTAGTCCACCACGCTGGCCTAGTGCGGGTTGGTAGACTTCACATACCTTCGAAATTCTTATAAAGAATTTCTCAGGTATGCAGGTTTCCTCACGATGTTTTCCTTCACCGTTAAAGCCAACGATAATTGATAAAATACACGCGTACCTAACTTTGAAAAGTCAGAGGTGTGTGCCTTGGGTTTTGAGGTGTGTACATTGACTCGGCAAACCGTTCCATTCCCAACTAGGCTATCGTCCACTTTTACATCATGTAGTTCACTACTATTGATATATAGATTACTAAAAATTCTTTACCTATAATAACAGTCCAATATCTTATTATAATGACAGCGGCGTACATTGTTGTGCTAATTCCGTTCGAGATCATTAGTCTTGTCTACCCCGCGACGGGGCGAGCGTGACGCGCATCGCAAAAACAACTGACGATAATTAAAAATATGCGACAGCAGTAGTCAACAACTAGAAGTATATAAGCGAATACATTATGGGACGGAATAAACACGGCGAAAAGTGCACTAGTTGCGCTTCTGTCTATCCCTTTTGGAATAAAAGGCGTGAATGTGTGCATAGTTTTTTTTTAAAGACTGATTTCTTGTTAGACTGATTCTATAGTATTGTTATACAAAGCTAAAGGACATTTTATTTGTTCAAACGCTCTAATCTCTGGAAAAACTGATTAGATTCTGAAATTCTTTTACTGATAGGAATCTACATTATCCCCGGGTTTTATGGAATATTTTTAATCCGAAGACAGACTTATACACGAGTGCAGATGCGAAATAAGAAAAGTTTTGAGACCAATTCCCTCTTCTAGCAAATTAAGAACTTCAATGGCAGCTTGAGATAATAATAAGCTTATCAAACAGTGGTTACACCTGTTGCAATGCTGCCTACCCTTCCAGTTTACTGTAGTCCTAATAATAAGGTCCACCAATTATTTGATTTGCATTAATTAGCGGACACCAATATTATACTCCCTTGCTTTAAATTCAAATTCAAATAATTTATTCAGTAATTAGGCCCCTAAGGGCACTTTTACACGTCATTTTTCACAATGTTGTTTTACTTAAAGATTCTACCAGTGCTTCGGAAAAGCCCACTGACCTGAGAAGAAGCACCAAGAAACTCAGCGTAGGTCTTTTGTCATTTTTTTTTTAAATATATATATTTTACAATTTACAAATCACAATATTACTTCAATTTTAAAGATGGATATTAAGTGCGAAAATTAACGGAGAGTACCTAAGTGAAACAACCACCTACATGTTTAATTTTAAGTAAAAAAATAAAGTCAACCTTCAAACAGAGCAGACCAGTCCATACAAGCAGTACCCGTTCACGAGTATGACGCATGTGCCAGCCATCGGCCTCCTCAACCATGTTACAGGGAAGTGACCGACCCGGCACACGACGCCGCCGCAAGCACAGACATTAAAGCGAGCAAGACTACTCAGATTGTGGCTAACCAACAGAAAAGGTTAATGGTTTAAGATTATTAAGATTATTTACTGGTTATTTCATCTGAATGAGGAACTACTTCACAATGATTGCTATGGCGATTTTTTTAAGATATGACGCATAACTACAAAGATGCCTCATGTACTACGATGTCTCTCAGTATAGAAAGGGTTTTTTAATGCATAAGTTAACAAATCAACGTGTGAGTCATTGATCTTCTACCAACATGAGCAATACCAAAATAGTGAATGCGCTGCCCTGCCTTGATTTTACGGATTTATTTATAGGGATTAGGGATCCTTATAATACCTGCGCTGTATTACCCGTATGCTGCCCATTGCTAGGCACGGGCCTCTAGTACCGAGAGGGTTTAGGCCTTAGTCCACCACGCTAGCCTAGTGCGGGTTGGCAGACTGCATATACCCTCCAAATTCTTATGGAGAATTCTCAGGTATGCTTTCCTCACGATGTTTTCCTTCGCCATTAGAGCGAACGATAAGTCAGAGGTGTGTGCCTTGGGTATTGAAACCTCTGGACATTGTCTCGCGCGTTCCATTCTGAACTTGGCCATCGTCCACTTCGTAAATGAAAATGGTAAATGCATCACTAATGCAACCAAGTGTGTGGAGCTATTGTCGTCATTCGATATAATAGATGGTTAGACTATGACTCTATACGACTTGTAGCAAAACCAGAACAAATATTATGTAGTTTATTTACTAAGCTTTCCAATATCTAGGTAGATATAGCATATGTTCTATCGGAGATACAGACATGACCTTATGATATAGTTTTACCATTTTCCGTGCTGCTATTTATAAGTGAATAAACAAAATTAAAATAATTTCAAAACAAAATTGTTTCACATATGCACAATCATGAATTCAATTATTTTTTCAGAAATGTTCTTATTCCTCGCAGTCATTACGGTCACGAATTAAAGATAGGAATTACGGTCATGCTCTCATTTATAACTCCTTACAGTAATTGACAAACCGTGCGTTCCAATTCACGTGAGAACGGAACACGTCAGTTCTCGGTAAACATTAATTTAGCAAACGTAAGCCGGAACGGCATTTCTCAAGTATGCGGGGAACAAGGGCGTAAGTCACGAGCTAGAGCGAGTTTGAATTTCAAGACTAATATTATTTACGTACTAATTTCAAAGCAATCTTTGGTACTTATTCATGGACTCAATAATTTCTCTGGTTAAGGATTTCTGTAGCTTATAGTGATCATTGATGACTTACTATCAGGTGACCTGCATGGTCGTTCTTTTTATATACCTATAAAAAAAAAACTTTTTTGGATACATTAGTTATACAAACCGTCTCTTAGGTCTCAAATCTCAATACATTTTAAGAAATATTTTGCTGCTACCTTAATTTATACAAAACTTAAAATGTTACTGTCCTATTTAAATTGATAATATTACTTTTTCTTGAAGGTGCAGACAAAGGTACAACTAGTGCATTCACAGTCCATTGAGTTAATTTCCCTTTTGTTTACATGTATAGATGTAGAGTTTATCGGTGTATGAGGAAGACATTTCAATTTCAAGCAAAGTATTGTTTAGATCTAAAATATACATACATTTTCTTTGCTTGACCTCGGAATCAGATATAGGAACCATACAAGATTTTTTAGCTTACAAACGCTTATACTAACTAGTCACTAAGCAATTACCGTTCAGTATAATATTCAAAGTATTATTTTATTAAGCTCATAAACAATAATACACAAAAAAGCATAAAAATAGTAAACGGTATCAAGCCAATATCTACCTTTTCTCAAAGCCTTACTTATTATTTTCGTACACTCATAGTTTCGCTGTATTTACGATTGATTTCACTGCACTTATTTCTACGTAATAAGGATCCGCAGAAAAGCGGAACTTATTAAATTCACTACGTCGCTTCCTAGTGGGTCGCCTAGATGACCCAAAGGGGAAAGGTGATTGAACAGGGGGGAGAGGGTGGGGCGACGCAAAACTCGCTCAACCAGAATAAAATAGTAAAAGGTCAGCATTTCTCATTCACTAGTTGGTGAAAGTTTAATATCGTTAAATCGCTTTGAGGAAATTGACTTAATACGGTATTTAAGAGCGCATTCAATATCATGGAAATGGTAAAAAAATCACTATTATAAATGCAAAAGTTTGCATGGATTTTTGTTATTCAATCAAGCCAGAAAGACTGAACGAATCTAGGTGAAATTTGGCACAGGGATAGATTATAATCTGGAAAAGCACGTGGGTTGCTTTTAATTCCCGAAAAATCTTAGCGGGACTTCATATTTAAGCGACGAAATCATCAAAGTTGAAAATGCGAACTAATACCAAAGAAACCTTAATAGCACTACGTATAATACTTCTTATTGACTGCCTCGGTGGCGTAGTTGTATTGCGTACGTATTACGAGTACGATTTGCGCGCTGAGGTCCTGGGTTCGAATCCCGGGTCGAGCCAAAAACATTGTGACTGGGTTTTTCCATCTTAAAATTTACTCAGTCGCAGCTCGGAGTCAGGAAGTTGGCGGTGTGATACCCCCGTGCCTCGGAAAGCACGTAAAGCCGTTGGTCCTGCGCCTTATCTCTCTCCGGTCATGTCAGATTGCCGTTTCACCGGACTATGAGAGTGAAAGAATAGCGAGTACACCTGTGTATTGCGCACACACTTGTTCACTATAATATCACCTGCGTACCTGGCTGATCTCCGTTGAGATTGGCCGTTGTGGCCGAAACTGGCTAGGAGAAAAAAAATATATTATAATACTTCTTATTCCGTATAGTTTATCGGTAGTGCCTTCTAAAATAAGTGCTCATACAGTATTTTTTCAATTGAATAACGAGACGTAGACAACCTGATTGTACGGTCACGACTGTTAAAAAAAATGCAATGTACAATGTCCTTCAAACCGGAACACAAGTGCTCGAACAATGCCACTTGGCAGAAAGATAGACATTATGTTGTAACCCACCTACACATGACTCTCACATAGAACTTATCTACCACCTACCACAGACAATGTTAGCCTTACTATTTTCCATTCCGCAAAATCACACAGTAATTCTCAATATTTTCAAAAGTTGTTCGTCTACTGCAAACATCATAACTTTTTGATAAGTTCCACTAATGCTAGTGAATGTTTAAACTTAGCTAGTTAAAACAGTTAAATTTGTACTCTATTCAGTGGAACAGACGCTACATTAATATTTTAATGGCTGTGATTCAGCTCCGAGCAGTTACAATAAAGCTTTCAATAGCCAATTTTTTTTAATTACCCGATGTCTACGTCATTTGTATTTGTTCAGTACATGTGCTATAATGTATAGCACAAATATTACGATCTTGAGTTATATTTTGTTCATTTATAAACCGAAACACACAACAGTGTCTGCACACTGCTGCTTGGCGGTAGAAATAGATATTGCGGTGGTACCCACCCAGACGGACTCTTACATATGAGAGACCTATCACCAGTAAAATAAACAACCAGTGGATGCATACTGAGTAATAGCGTCGCATATAATATGACTCTTGACAAGTTACTTTTGCAGATTTCATATTAGACCACAGATCGTCAGTTACAATGTAATCATTTTGCTGTGCTAGAATGATATAAAATGAAGGCTGTAGAATTAGCTAATAACTTATTTTTAAGATATCTAATGTAAAAATAAAGAAAAAAATGTTTTATTAATTTAGAGTAATTTAGTAAGTTTCTTGAGTCTGTGTGAATCCGAACTCACGTACTACACACATTTTGTTTTAAAAAAACTCTCCCAAACACTGCAACACAGTTTTTAAATTCACGGTTTATTTAACCGTGGCTAAAGTCATGTGGTTGATCGTTAACTAACTTCCAACTATTGATATTTAAAACCAGAATCACGAACTTCGTAAATCCCGAACCGATTTACAAAAAAGCTTGTTGAAAGCAGATGCCACTAATAATTTAACGAGTCAATTCCGAGAATTCGCGGAGATGCAGTAAAAATGCCAATAAAAAATCTCATATGTTTTTAATTACCCGCGGCCGCTTGTTACCTGCGCACGCGCCGCTACACTGAGTCACGTGCATTCCTGCATTTGCAGAATGATTCGAATTTTGAAAATATTTAGTTGCAACAATATATTTTTCAGGACTTGTGGTCATTGTGGAAAAGTTAGCCAATTGTTACCAAAATATTATTGGCCTGAACTAAGTTTATAAAAATATACACATAAATAAATACGAATTAATTGAATTATATTATGTTCAAATTAGAATAAAATTCGTACTCATTATTTTTTTTAAATCATTTTTCAGATATAATACTTTATTCACCTATTAAGAGAAAGTAGATTGGAGTATATTTCAATGAAAAATAAGGAAGGATATAAGGAAATAAAACGTTCTATAATATTTTTTACTATGTAGCTAACGAATAAAAGACAAACTATGATGTAGCTAATTGAAATAGTATCAGTGCGCATTTTTTTAAACTATAACAAAGAATTTGGGTGCTTTTCGTTTTTGGTAATCTTTTGATTAGACTCTTTTCATTTTGTGTTAATTCTATCTTCCTGTCTTTTGTACTTGACCTAATATCAATTAGGCCGACAACAAACCTTCAAACTAAACTAATTAATTAAATCAAATGTTTATTTTCTTTATTCAAAACACATTACACATGTTCGAAATTTAAATATCACGCGTGATTATTGCATCAACGGCTACTTTATTTACATTTGACTCAGTATTTTGGTTTCATTAAATGATGTAATTAAATTATTTTTATTTTTGTGTTTACTTTGATTGCCAGATCCGGCATTCGGAAAATGCATTCAGTTCGCATTTGCGTCTGAGTCATTCCTTAGTTCAATGATTTTATTATCTTGCGTGGTCGCATATTGTTATACAAAGTAAACGATTTTGTTTTTAACTCATCTTAAACGTCATTTACTTTGTTCTAATATTATTTGAACTCCTTTTTTATGACCCTATTGCCTTGCCTAAGTACATTTCTGATACAGATGAGATCCATTGCCCAAGTACACTTTGGCTGAAAACCAATGAGGTCCTTAGTTGGAAGACTGTAGCCAGTTTGCTGGGCATAAAACAAAGATCGCACTTGTTTGTGCCAGAAGTAGTCACAAACGAACACACGTTAGAAAATTGTCGAAGCAAAAAATAAAATATACCTACATCTAAGTATGTCAATTTAAATTTTTGTGCCTAATATGGTGTACCTAAGCTCACCATAGCACGCCTTGCGATTCATATAAATGTGGCCAAGTATCGATGCCCTAATTGCGCCTCTGTCTAACCCTCAGGCTATATTATCACTGTGCAGGATACTTTTTATCCAACAAAAAGGGTAACAAAAGCGAAGCCGGGATAAAAAGCTAGTACAAAATATATTCGGTACTCCCATTAAATATAAACAGTCAATTCGCACAAACCCTTCTCTGACCAACAGATAATAAACATCCCTGATTTCAACGCTATTGTTTCAAAACAATCCAACGTAACATCATTGTCATAAATTTCAGGAAAGAAACAGTGAATACGAAAAACTCAAAGTAATTTATAGCATGCTAATTGTTGTTTGAACATAAATCGTTGCTGAGATTCTTTCGATCAGGGCTGGATTTAAGAAGAAACGATTGGGGGTGAATCCTGAAACAATTAATGATGTGGCGTCACCACACCACTTGGAAACGAAACAGTTTACATTCCACTTACAAGACGCCGGCCGGTGGGAAACTTAAGAGCTCTGAAACAATTCACCACTCAACATCCAAGTGATCTAAGAGCTTCGCTGGCAGCCCCACCATAATCTACAATCAACTCGTGTATTTATGTAATAATAATAATAATATAATTTATTTTCCACAAACATTTTGACAAACATAAGGTCCCCTGACTTCTGTGCTAGGTATAAACCTGTGTTACAGAAGTCAGTGTTCTCTTCCTAGGTAACAGTTTCTTATGCGAGGAATAATAAATTATAAAAATAAAAAAAAGATTAAAAGATACATTTTGTTTGTGTGTGCATGTGTGTGAGTGAGTGTGTTTAAGTGAGAATTTGTGTGTATCTAAGGGTGGGTGAGTATGTGTGTGTATGAACCAAAGTATATTTAGAGGTATGAGGAAACTTAATATATAATATACTATATTTTCTTTTATAATATTGTTACTGTATTAACAGTTCCGTTTGTTCGTAATCTAAAAGTTGTAACCAATTTTTACATTTCGATTTTACTTCACGTAGTGTTAGGGGGTTGATATTAATCTTTTTATTTATTTTATTGTATAAAAATTTTGACATGAAAGTTTGTTGACGTTTGGCAAATGCTGTACGAAATTTAGGAAGTAGACATGTACTAGTGATGGTTCTCTTTGGTCTATGATGATTACTATCGACTGGGGTAATTTTGTGTTGTTTTAGGATCAGTTGGAAAATATACAGCTGCCTGACCGTCAGGACTTCACTTTTTTTGTAAAGAGACTTGGTTGGAAATCTGAAGGGGCTGAAAGTCATTACTTTTAATAACGATCGTTGTGAAAAATGTATAAGCTTTACGCATTTCATTTTACTCTCTCACAAACTGTCTACGTAACCACTCGCATACTCTGTACTCGGTCAAATACATCACCTTGAATCCGTCACTGCATTTCATTTATAAGTAGGACGCAATACCCTACAATGATATTAGAATGTACAGAATCTCCAGTATATCCCGTCTTTAAGAACAGACTTTCTCTGGTTTTCATCGAACGAATAATTTTGTCAGACATCCTTATAATAATTTATCTGATTATCATAAGTTTTTTCCTTATTCTCGTATCGCTCTTTCTAGCTTAGGATTCAATGAGGCCAAATAAATTTTCTTTAAGAATATTTATGTGCCTTAGTGTTTTCAGATCCATTTGACGAACCACAATAATTATACAGGATTTATTGATAAGAGAGTACCTTGTCTCTACTTTACAACATCCCACAAGAATATCAAATACTAGGATAAATTTTAACCTTATTACAATTTAACCCCCTACTCATCTCCCGAGTACGTCCTCGTTCTAAATACGTTAATGACAGAAATTTAAAACAATGCGCTGACCGCAGTCAGTTCAATGAAGTTTATTTTTACAATACATTTAACTGAGTCATTCAGCGCTGAAACCGACTTGGCAGGGACGGAGTGGGTTCGATGAATGCGATGACTCGATTAATGGACAGAGAATTTATCTGGATTACGAGAAAAACGTGATGAATCGGAAATTCTTTGTTTTTTTATACCGGCCCACGTATGTGTGTCGCAAGATCCTGTGTATGTTAGGTTTCGAATTGTCTGTCATTTTGTACACTGAGGAACTACCATTTCTCGTAAGTTGATATTCTTGACGCCACTCCACCATCAGGTGTAGAAAGATCATATATCCGTGACCAGTCAAAATTTTACAGGGGAATTAAGTCAATGAAAAAAATAATAAACGTTTGTTTTTTGTTTTTCTTTTTTATTAAACATAAAGCGGCCGATGAGTAATTGCCAGTTGGTTCTACTGATGTTATGTAGTCTCCACTGCTCATTAAATATAAGACTTACAAATGCAGCCCTTGAATGGAATAGAGTGAGACCATTTAAACAAGAAATTGTTTAATATATTAATAATTTATAGATATATTAATAATTTTCCTGGTGTAATTGCACATTTCTAAGACAGATAAAAAGTTGATAACAAGAAGGATTCTATACAAGTAAACTCCATTATACCTATACATTTAAACATGCAAAAAAAATGTTCAAACACTGTTTCACAACTTCTAAATGATGCAATTCGTCACATCAAACTTCTTACTATCTTACCTTTTACTCTTACTAATATTATAAATGCGAAAGTTTGTGAAAATGTTTGGATGTTAGAAGTAAACGCAGAAACAACTGAACGGATTTAGATGAAATTTGGCTCACGTGTAGATCATGTCCTGGATTAACACATAAGCTGCTTTTTCCCAATAATGTGCTCCTACAATAATAATAGCAATTTTGGTCTGATGTTTTAAATAAATTGCACAGGTGTCTTAAAGTGTTTTAGAGACTTTCGTAGTGGGAAAGGCTTATCACGCGGGCGAAGCTGCAAGCAATGAAATCCTCCTAGCCAGTTTCGGCCACGGCGGTCAATCTCAACGGAGATCAGCCAGGTACGCAGGAGATATTATAGTGCACAAGTGTGTGCGCAATACACAGGTGCACTCGCTATTCCTTCACTCTCATAGTCCGGTGAGACGGCAATCCGACATGACCGGAGAGAGATCAGGCGCAGGACCAACGGCTTTACGTGCTTTCCGAGGCACGGGGGTATCACACCGCCAACTTCCTGACTCCGAGCTGCGACTGAGTAAATTTTAAGATGGAAAAACCCAGTCACAATTTTTTTGGCTCGACCCGGGATTCGAACCCAGGACCTCAGCGCGCAGATCGTACTCGTAATGCGTACGCAATACCACTACGCCACCGAGGCAGTCTTGCAGTAGCTGCAAGCAATAACTAGTAAATGGATAACACGACCAACTATGCTCCCAAATAAATGGTAATGAAATGAGTTAAAACTTGTGAAATATGCCCTAAAACATATATCCTTCATATAGGTATATAATTTACTGCTTTTTAAATCGTTTAAAATACAATCGTGTTAATTATGCTTCATAATTAACACGATGAAAGTAAAGTTTAACTCGCTAACAACGTTTTACACGTGTTTCGTAATGTTAATTAGTACTAAAGTTTACAGTTATTGTGTTAGTTATTTTATCTTGAATCTATTAGGCTGTATATAATGTTTATAGGAGCTTTTGTAGACGTGTTTATTATTTACGCGTATACTCACGCCTTTTATCCTCGAAGGGGTAGGCAGAGGCGCAAATAGTGCACCCACTTTTCGCCGTGCATATTCCGTCGCATGATGTGGTAGGGGGCGAGCCTATCGCCATATCGGGCACAAATTTCAGACTCGGGGCTGATACTGAATAGAAAAATCTAATATCACTGCCCGACCAGGGGGTCAACCCGAGACCTCAGCATTGCAGTCGTAGGTACTGTAATACAACAATGCCACCGAGACAGTCATTATTATTTGAAGCTTTTTAAAATATCTTTTCATGTTTACGCAACATTGTCTCCTTCGTAGATAAATTGAATCTTAGTTCACGGCATGCACAATAGTTATTGCTCTTCAGATGATAAGTAGCGAATAGAGAAGACTGGAAAATGCCAAGACCTTTCCAAAAGCATCTGAATTCAGAATCCACTCCTAAAAATCACAAATCAATTTCATCCTATTGCTTTAATTCTAAGTGCTATAATTCCATTTACAACTTACTACCTATGATTTCGAATTTAAAATTATCAGATAAGGGTATTTACTGGGTGAAACCCCTTCCAAATCAAAATCGTGGATTCGAAAGAGTCCAATGTACCCAACAAAAACTGGTCCCAACTCCCAAGACGTCATTTGGTAAAACGGTCAGCAACAGCGTTATTATCATAAAAAACGCAATTCACCATATCTTCATTATTCTTCGTAAACTAACATTAGCGAACCCTCTCGATTTATTAATGTTACATTGTTTACTATACAAATGTTAGTAAATTTTTTACTATACAAATGTTAGTAAATTTTTTACTAACATTTGTATAGTAAAAAAAGTGATATTGAGTTTTTCCATTCAGTATCAGCTCGGAGACTGGAATTTGTACCCGATATGGCGATAGGCTCGCCCCCTATCACATCATGAGACGGAATAATGGCGAAAAGTGGGTGCACTAGTTGCGCCTCTGCCTACCCCTTCAGGGATAAAAGGCGTGAGTGTATATGTATATATATAGATATGTATGTCAGTAAATCTCGCGCTGTTTTACGTTCAAAATAGCAGTGATTCGAGTCAAGAATACTTTATACCTGATTTCGTTATGACAGTGCCATATTAATGTCTAATGGTCTAATTAATACATTAAAAGAGACATCATAAAGGTCTGTGTTCTAGGACTTTTGTAAAAAATTTAGAGTCATACATATGTACGTACGTCTCTATCCCATAGGAGTAGGCAGAGACTATGGATTGCCCCTTTGCTCGATTCTGGCACACTTCCTTATCTTTCTTCACCCTCATCAATCTTTTGACAATTCTTTGAACAAATATCAAAGAGACATTTTTCGTAATATTTACATATCTTGATGTTTTTTATGTTTAATTTCATATGAGATTTCTCAACCGTCTAGTCACCAATCTCGATGTTATTCTGAATAAAGAGTAATTATTATGTCACTACTAGCCAAAATTACAATTAACCTTCTCCACTCGTAGAACAACCATCAAAAAAGCTTTGGAAAATTTCACCTAAAAACTCTTGTTGCAGGTCAAAATGAGCGTCACGGGAGCCAGCGAGGAGCCGATACCGGCGGCACCCGCCACAACCCCAGTGGGACCAGCAGTAACAACACCAGGGACGCTGCCAGCACCAGATGGGGGGGCCCTCATCCCCGTGCCACCCACAGCCCCCCGGAAACCACCCAGGAGAGGGCCCAAGGTCCAGCAGGAGCGGCCGAAGAGGGCTCTCTTCTGTTTGACGCTCAAAAATCCTCTAAGGAAATTGTGTATTGATATTGTTGAATGGAAGTATCCTTTTAAAAGTCATTAAGATTAGCCAGAGGATTTCCTCTGTCACACATAGGCATCCATTAGATTTTTTTATTATACATGATAGGACTAGAACAGAAAGAATCTGCATAAATATTCATACGAATTGCGTACGGTGGGGTTTTATCCAGTTTTTGTCAAGATAGCACCTAACTTCATTTACCAAAGGAATTGAATACTCACGGCTAAAAAACCTCTTTCGCTTCTCCCACAATCCGAAGTCTTCTCTTGCATTTCTGTCTCTTTTTGGTACTTTTTTTTTTTTTATAATGGCCATCTTCGGCGCATTAGGGACGGCTGCGGGCTTCCTCCGACTCACGTCTAAGTTGTCGTCCGCAACCGCCCCTGCGCGTACCGCTGTTGCGGTCCTTTTCCTGTTGTTGCGGGGGCTCAGAAGCCCCCGTAACACCGTACCGTGCCCACCTTTTGGTGTCCGAGGCAGCGTGAGACACGCTGCCGTCCATCACGGGGGTCACAGAAGTTGGCTAGACTAATGGGTGGGCGGCACCTCCCGCCCACCCGTGATCCCCGGAGGCCCCTATTAGTCGCCTTTTACGACAGGCAGGGGATACCGTGGTGGAATTCTCCAAACGCCCCCAATCCACAGGGCGGGAGACGTCGGTCAGTCGTCCACCCGACGCCTCCTACGTCTCGTCTGGCGGCGGGAGGGATCACCACTGCGCTGGCGATCCCTCTCGGCACTCTCCTTCCGCGAGAGGACCGCCTCGCAGAAGTGGGCCACCGCCTGCCAGGCCTCCCGGCCGCCGACCATGGAAGCGACCACGGCCGGCAGCGAGAGGTCTTCTCCGACGACTGCTCTGAGAGCGCTGCGTTCTTCATCCCAGGCTGGACAACACTCCAACGTATGTTGGGCCGTGTCCATTGGGCAGTTGTCACAATAGTGACACACGGCCGACTCCTCTATCCCCACCACCCGAAACAGGAACTCACCGAAGCAGCCATGCCCGATGAGCACCTGCGTCAGACGGTATGTTGCCGCTCCGTGGCGCCTGTCCAGCCATTCGGCAAAGACAGGACGCACTGCCTCTACGACCCTGTGCCCCCACGACGGGGCCTCCAGCCTGAGACGCCACTCCTCCACGGCGGCTCGCCGTAAGGAGGCCCTCTTGGCCTCCACGTCCTTCAGGGCCGGACGCTCCCCGCGACCGAACGCCTCGTCCCGCCAATGGAATGCATCGGCAAGGGATTTGGCGTCCAGGTCCCAGGGCAGAAATCCGGCCAATAAGCAAGCCGCCTCGAAAGAGTCCGTGCGGTACGCCCTGACCGCCCGCTGCGCTAACGCTCTCTGCGGGGCGCGCAGAAGGGCGACGCAGGGGCGGCTCAGGGAGTCAGCCCAAACGGGGCTGCCATAAAGGGCCATGGACCGCACGACTCCGTGATACAGCCTCCGGCAAGGGAAGCCAGGACCTTCCAGGTTGGGCAGCAGGCCGGAAAGAGCGCCCGCTACCCGGGACAATTTTGTCCTCATCTCCTTAAAGTGGGTACGGAATCGCCATCGGCTATCTAGGACTAAACCCAGATACTTCATGCTAGAGCCGATGGGGATCCGCACCCCCCCAACGACGATGCTGGCACCGGCCGGTGGCCTTCTCCGAGGTCCGTGAAAACACACGGCCTCGGTTTTCTCGAGGGCCACCTTCAGACCTAGACGTTGTATTCTTCCAACTACATGGCCGGTGCCTGCCGCCGCCAGTCTTTTGGGTACTGACATGCCTTTTTCAGAGATCATTTGTTAGATCTAGATACTTTCTCCTCAGCCGCCCTTTCATTCGTACCATCCACATTCGTATGATAAATACCTTGTGATTAATTAAAAATAAGACCCTATATTGCCATGCAGTACTTCACGCCCAATAAAGTCTTCAGTCATGATGGACTGATATAAGTCGCTGTAGCCACATTTAACCGTAGACCAGTTTTAAATAATTTAGTATAGTTATTATATCGGCGATGTTTGATTGGCTTGATGCCAGAGTGACCACGGAATGTTGTAACCAAGTGGATGTTGTGATTGATGATTTAGGAATTTAGGTGTTGTTTCCTATGGATTTGTCTAGGCATAAACTGACTGACAGATGTATAGTATACATTAGGAACTGAATAACCAAAGACTGCTTTCAATGCCTAATGCGTGAACGTGCAAAAGTATCTTTTTTTACAAAGTCTCATCATGTAAGGTATCATCATAAACTAAATTATAAATCTGAACTTTTTCTCAATTTTAACGCCATTACCTACTACTCTTTACCTGATCTCTTTTTTCTAATAAAAAGAAAAATTCTTTCCAAGTGCAATAGACTACATGCTATAATTTTATACCGGATACGGACTTATAGGCAGACGAAAACGGTAATCTAGAAATGGTGGTGGTAGGGTATTTGTAAAACCTGCCACAGTACCGTCAGTTGACGCGTTCAGGGATCAGCCGGCTTCAAACAGACCGCGATAATTATGTCGAATGACAAGGAATACTCATCTTCCGTCATTAGTTACTCTATATAGACCCCGCTCCACTTACCATCAGGTCTTTTCCGGAGTTTTTGCCATACCTACTACTGGAATCAAATTTGACAGCTCATATGATAGAACCCTTTCATTTAATTCTTATCCGTAGTGCTTTACAACTGGCTTTTCTAGTTGCAAACGTCTCTAAACTTGAGGTTAAAATACCTCCTTAGTGCATTTTTTTGTCTCCCGCTTTGCTATGGAGGGAAGTGGACAATTAATATTTCCAACTCCTCCCTATATTTCTATTTGATTAATTTCGTTGCGGGTTATAGACAAATTAGTGTTCCCCGAGACTCGCTGAGCTTCACCGCTCGGTGTCAAAAAATGCGTGCCACTGCTGATCTTGGCTTACAGGAGTTGCAGTGGCGGGTGTGAGGGTGGGATAGTCTCTTACCATCAGAACGCTTTGCCATGGCGTACTTATAAAAAGTAAGCAAGCAAGCAATCAGCTTTGTATTATATACTGCCCACTGCTGAGCACGGGCTTCCTCTACTACTGAGAGGGATTAGGCCTTAGTCCACCACGCTGGCCTAGTGTGGGTTAACAAACTTCATGTACCTTCGAGATTCTTATAGAGAATTCTCAGGTATATATGGTTTCCACACCATTTTTTCCTTCACCGTTAAAGCGAACAATAATTGATAACAATATACACGTAACTTCGAAAAGTAAGAGGTGTGTGCCTTGGGTTTTATACCTCCGGACGTTGTCTCGGCAGACCGTTCCATTTCCGACTAGACTATCGTCGCTTATAAAGAGTAAAATAGTATGAAATAAAACGCGTTATACATGAGTAAAGCTGCGAGCAAGTATTTTATTTAGCATATGGTTATTTAAAGCACGGCAAATATTCATAAGAACAGGCTGTGGAATATCGCTCTCACTACAAGTTTATTTTTACTGTCCACACCCATAACGAGGTTAAGATATAGCGCTATAATAACACGCTCCGTTGTACAGATATGATCTGTTTATTTTTGTACTTGTTTTGTTGGATATTGTTATGATTAATTGGTACTTGCAGCTTCTGCGCGTGCATAAAAATCTAGTCAGTGGAGTAACTGCTGGAATCATTAACGTAATGGCAGTAATTGTGGCAAACTGTTGGTAAAACAATGATTTATAGTGATCTTTTGTCCTGCGTACCATCATCAACATCTTCTTCATTATCGCCAAGAATTCCACTGTTGAACATAGCACTCCTCTAAAGATTTTCAGATAGATTTGTTAGAAGTGGCCTGAATCCAGCTTATTCTTGGGACCTTGTAGTCATGTTTTATTTGCAAAAAACATCCAAACGCCTTCACGAACTTTCACATTATAAGAAGCGTACACAGTAAGAACAGATACAAACATCAAGTCATTGCATTCTATATTTAGCTCTGATATCAGTTCTTGAAACTATGATAACCATTAGTGGTACGGTTAATGGTGAAAAATCTTGAGCCGGTGCCAAATTGAACGAATGAATGGAGACACGGTCCAGCCACGTGGCTACGCATATGGTGCCCGTGGAAAAGATGTGCTATTGAGTGACAGCTGTAGTGTTTTTAGGATCATAACTAAAAGCTGACATCATTAATCGGTTTGCTGATTATTACATTCCAGTTTTGTAACTAAAAACTCTCTCATACGTCCCTGTATAGGAAAGTGTTAGCATATTTTATAGATGGAGTGATTTAGCCCGTATTCTTTCATCCATGGTCAAGTAAAGTTGAGTGTCTTATTACATTGGACGAGCACGCAGCAACTTCACCTTGTTATGAATGTGCTTATAATTCGCCAGTGTGATTAGAGCCCTTTGCTTGATCACACATTAAACAATCCGACCTTATGAATCTGCATAGTCAGGATTATATTCGCATAAATAAGAATTAGTACTATTCAGGACACAGCGCTGTTATTTTGTGTATTTGTACCAAGCAAATGTGTATTAGGATTGTTGTTTACACTGTGAATTCGGCAGTACAAGACTTTGTCCTAACTCCCAGGTGACAGGCAAAGTTACATTTAGTTCCCTGTGAATCAAAGTCCTGCGTTGCCACTGTTTTTGGACATGAATGACGCACATCAATCGTCATTCAGTTGTAAAAGTAATTTAGGTAGTGAAAGCTGCAAACCACGGGCTCTTAACACGGAATGACATGAGTCATTAGATATGTTGACTGACATCGTGTCATTCCATCACGAGAAAAGCTTGCGTTCAATAGTGTAGTATTATTGTTATTTTGAAGTCTTGCCTTATAATTAGTGGCTGTTTACCGCGATGTTTTGAATTCGATTGCCAAATTTAAATTATTTTCGAGTATTTCATTCAAAGTTACTTGGAATTGACATTCTTTCACGATGTTATAGTCATAGGCTTTTATAATAATGACAAATCTGATTCATTATACTGGCTATAATGTCCTTCAAATCTGAACACAACAGCTCTTCGCACTTCTACCCTGCTGGTCTCTCAACCATCATCATGTTATTCTCTTATTGTCCTCTTATCTTCGAAACTACAATACCATATTATCTAAAAATACCATGTCCATCACTATTACAATTTGGCATCGACATGCAATGAATCTATTAGACCAATCTGCATCTGTTTTGTGTCATAACATTACTCTCAAGGTTGGCTGCGAACGATCTGATTAGGCACGGAGTACCATTAATGTACCATTTTGGTGCAGCCTTGCTTCTGGATCTGACCCACCATCGTGGTAATGGTTTTAAGCGCTATATTTCAGAACTAATCAAGATGAATAGTTTGATATTAAAGGTCGCAACTGGCCATGATCAGTAGCTGTTCCATTTTGGATTATAAAACGTTATTTAACATTTAATAAATTACATTAATCTAATTATAGTCTACGATACCTTGAAACACGCGTGTATCTATAGCTTTCACATGGGGGGGTCAGCTGGGGTGGATCCATAGGTCGCGTACGCACCCCCCTCTCCCCTCTTAACCGAGAATTGAGTGATGTTTGGCGTTGCATTTTGTTGGGTCTATTTCTTTTTATTATAAATGCGAAAGTTTGAGAAAATGTTTGGATGTTTCTTAGATATGCACGTAGGCATATAATGTGTACATGTTTTGTGGCCCGGATTATTTTTGTTGTAAGCTAAAGGGGGTCCGGTCCTTAAAACCCCAACGCCCATGCCTTGAATACACAGCTTGATGGCAGAAATAAATAAAGCGCAGATGCTTGCAGAGATCAAATTTCCCAAGTTATACCATCGTCTCACGAAAAACCGTAGAAAAGTATTTAATTCGTAAATTAAATTATTTTTGTGCCTGAATTTGGGTCACCCAAAGTGGTATTTAACTAGGCGGACTTTCGACCGACTCACTGTCATTGTATCCCAAAAAAACGTGAAATATGTATATGTATAACCGTGTAAATCATTTCTGTAATTAAGTACCTACAAACAATGTGTGCTCTCACTGCCATGTGTTTTTGTACTTGCATATTTAAATTTATGAAAACAAATATTGAATCTTACCCAAAATGCGCCGGAGTGAGCATTGCACACGAATTATTCATATCTCAGATTAACTGAACGAATATGGAACGAATGCAGAAAAATAACGTGATTCATTTATTTTGATGCACATAACAGAACATTCTGGAGATAACGACTTGAGCAAAAGTGAAACTGATAGGGACTTAAGTAAAAAAATAGCGACCAAAGACATTATTTTTTTCTTTCTTATCTTCGGTAATAAGTTTATTTACTATCTTTAAAATCAGTTTCGTATACCTATGTTGGTTTCAATACTACCTCAAGTTGACAGGCAGAGAATGACATTTATGACCTTTAGGAACTGTCTATGAAATGCAATAATAAAAAAATCTCTAAACCATCGGCGAGGAATTGCTCTTTAGTATCAGTAGAAAATTTCCTTAACTTCCAACCCAGACCGTTTGAGTGGATGATCCTGACCACCATCTTTGCAAACTGCATCGCCCTCGCCGTCTACACTCCGTATCCAGCCAGCGACTCCAACTACACCAACTGGGTTCTGGTGAGATTCTATGTTTAAAATTTTAGGATATATTTTTTGTTTATGTTTATAATTATTTTTTAAATCCTTTTTGGAAATTAAACATAGAACAATAATTTAGTAAATAAAAATACTGGCCATTAAATCTTTTTACTTTTTATATAGTCATCGATTGTCACACACACACACACACACACACACTCGCCTATTATACCCGAAGGGGTAGGCAGAGGCGCAACTAGTGCGCCCACTTTTCACCGTGCGTATTCCGTCCCATGATGTGATAGGGAACGAGCCCATCGCCATATCGGGCACAAATTGTTATCGATTTTAATTGAAGTCATCGATTGTAAGCTACATTAATTCAGCTTATATATAATTATTATTATATAATTATTACTTTCGTGGTTTTAAGAATAGCAATACAGTAAACACAATGAGTAAAAACATCTATTTTCTTTAATTCTACATTATCTATACTTACTAATATTATAAAGCTGAAGAGTTTGTTTGTTTGTTTGTTTGTTTGTTTGTTTGAACGCGCTAATCTCAGGAACTACTGGTGCGAATTGAAAAATTATTTTTGTGTTGAATAGACCATTTATCGAGGAAGGCTATAGGCTATATAACATCACGATGCAACTATTAGGAGCGAAGAAATAATGGAAAATGTGAAAAATGCGGGGAAAATTATTCATCCTTGAGGGCTTCCATTGCGTGCGCTGCGAAAACGGTTCAAGATACCAAAAATATATGTATGAAAGAATTATTCCTCTTAAAATGATCTAAAAAAAAGTCCGTGACAGTATACGTCTATCTTTTAAAATAAACTATCTAGAACCGTTTTTATGGTAATCAAATTTGGTCGAAATTAATGCATTATTTGTTAAGAGTTTTATCAACGTCATAATATTAATCTTTATACAAATAAATGTGTTGGATAGAGTGATTCAACGGGAAGGTTTTTATGTATGTACTTTTAGCCCGGAAAAACTTATTAACGCGGGCGGAGCCGCGGGCAAAAGCTAGTTATCAATAAAATCTTGCCAATGACAATATGTAAACTTTAAATTATTATAATGATAGCTACATTTAACGATACTTAGGGGCGATTTTACCACATACTGATAACGTCCCTGGTAGCCTATTTGGAACTTACCTGCCATATAAAGTACAACTTTTGGTTTCACGGGTTTCGAATAGAAATATCTGACAGATAAAATACCTAATCGTATCAGATTTAGTTTTTAGATAGCGTTATAAGGCAAACACTTATATCCGGTGAAGCTGGCTCTTAGATAGATATTCGGATCGGATAATCTATAAGTCTGCCTAAAATCTAAAATAGTGATAATATCACATGCTGTGGACATACAAGAAGTCACGATATGTAGGTCAACGGAAGACACATAGACAAAATATTTCGCACGTTTTCTAAGAATCGAAAAAACTGGCTATTTCGAATGCCACATCGCCAATATTATGCCAACAGCTGTCATATTTATATTTCCTGTATATAAGAACTTGTATTTTTATCATAGACTACTAGTGCTCGCCGCTCCGCCCGCGTGAAAAAGTTTTTCCGGGACAAAAATATTTTCCCGGGATAAAAAGTAGCCTATAGCACTCAGGAGTTATGTAGCTTCCTATTAGTGAAAGAATTTTCAATTTCCGTGTAGTAGTTCCTAAGCTTAGCGCGTTTAAACAAACAAACAAACAAACTCTTCAGCTTTATAATATTAGTGTAGATATCCGTTTTAATTAAATACTAGCTTTTGCCCACGGCTTCGCCCGCGTTAATAAGTTTTTCCGGGCTAAAAGTACATACATAAAAACCTTCCCGTTGAATCACTCTATCCAACACATTTATTTGTATAAAGATTAATATTATGACGTTGATACAACTCTTAACAAATAAACCTGTGTGAAGTTGGCAAGTGAGTTTGAAATATCCGGTTTTAACTATTTCCATAGGATTGTACTAGGTTTGTACCGGATTGTACCGTTCTTTAATTTGTTTGTACCTCATGGGGGCAAGAGATATGGTATAATTAAAGTTTGGTCAATCAGCGCCTTGGGTGCACTTACATGAAATCGCGACATATTAAAACCTACCATTATTTTGATGATTTTATGACCGCATACGATATAAAAATATGTTCCGCAGAAGTATAATCCCAACCCATCATTGTACTAGCCGAAATCAACGAGTACAAGTGACGGAAATGCACGAAATTCGTACAAATTGATAAATTTTTCAAAAAGTACGGCCATTTTCAAACAAATCATCACTGTGATGATTTCATGGCTGGATTTAATTTATAAATATGTTCCTCAGAGGTACAATCCCTCTCCATTATAAAGCAATCCGAAACCTGTGAGTACAAACAATGGAAATGTACGAGATTCGTAGAAATTTATTAATTTTCCAAGAAGTACAGCCATTTTAAAACTGATCATTATTGTGATGATTTTATGGCTGAATCCAATGTAGGCATATGTGCTTCAGAGGTACAATCCCTCCAGATGATAGTACAATCCGAAACCAGGGAGTACAAACGATGGAAATGCACGAAATTCGTAGAAATTTATTGTTTTTCGATAAAGCGCAGCTTTTCTCAAACGAGTGATAAAAGTAATCATTTTATTTCTGAATATGATAGAGCAACATGTCCCTCAGAGGTACAATCCCTCCACATCATGGTACAATCCGAAACCAGGGAGTACAAACGATCGAAATGTACGAAATTTGCAAGAATTTATTAATTTTCCAAGAAGTACAGCGATTTTGAAACTGATCATCATTGTGATGATTTTATGGCTGCATCTAATGTAGAAGTATGTCCTTCAGAGGTACAATCCCTCTCTATCATAGTGCGATCCGTAACCAGTGAGTACAAACGACGGATGTGAAGGAAAATCGATCTCAATAATATTATATTTCGATAAAGTCAATTTTTTTTTGAATCCAGTGTTATAGTAATGATTTTATTTCTGAATACAATAGAGCAACATGTCCCTCAGAGGTACAATCCCTCCAGATGATAGTACAATCCGAAACCAGGGAGTACAAACGATGGAAATGCACGAAATCCGTAGAAATTTATTGTTTTTCGATAAAGCGCAGCTTTTCTCAAACGAGTGATTAAAGTAATCATTTTATTTCTGAATATGATAGAACAACGTGTCCCTCAGAGGTACAATCCCTCCACATCATGGTACAATCCGAAACCAGGGAGTACAAACGATCGAAATGTACGAAATTTGCAAAAATTTATTAATTTTCCAAGAAGTACAGCCATTTTGAAACTGATCATCATTGTGATGATTTTATGCCTGCATCTAATGTAGAAATATGTCCCTCAGAGGTACAATCCCTCTCTATCATAGTGCGATCCGTAACCAGTGAGTACAAACGACGGATGTGAAGGAAAATCGATCTCAATAATATTATATTTCGATAATGTAAATTTTTTTTTAAAACGTGTGTTATATAATGATTTTATTTCTGAATATGATAGAGCAACATGTCCCTCAGAGGTACAATCCCTCCAGATGATAGTACAATCCGAAACCATGGAGTACAAACGATGGGAATGCACGAAATCCGTAGAAATTTATTGTTTTTCGATAAAGCGCAGCTTTTCTCAAACGAGTGATTAAAGTAATCATTTTATTTCTGTATATGATAGAGCAACATGTCGTTCAGAGGTACAATCCCTCCGCATCATGGTACAATCCGAAACCAGGGAGTACAAACGATCGAAATGTACGAAATTTACAAGAATTTATTAATTTTCCAAGAAGTACAGCCATTTTGAAACTGATCATCATTGTGATGATTTTATAGCTGAATCCAATGAAGAAATATGTCCCTCAGAGGTACAATCCCTCTCTATCATAGTGCAATCCGTAACCAGGGAGTACAAACGACGGATGTGAAGGAAAATCGATATCAATAATATTATATTTCGATAATGTCAATTTTTTTTAAAACGAGTATTATAGTCATGATTTTATTTCTGAATATGATAGAGCAACATGTCCCTCAGAGGAACAATCCCTCCAGATGATAGTACAATCCGAAAGCAGGGAGTACAAACGATGGAAATGCACGAAACCCGTAGAAATTTATTGTTTTTCGATAAAGCGCAGCTTTTCTCAAACGAGTTATAAAAGTAATCATTTTATTTCTGAATATGATAGAGCAACATGTCCTTCAGAGGTACGATCCCTCCACATCATGGTACAATCCGAAACCAGGGAGTACAAACGATCGAAATGTACGAAATTTGCAAGAATTTATTAATTTTCCAAGAAGTACAGCGATTTTGAAACTGATCATCATTGTGACGATTTTATGGCTGCATCTAATGTAGAAATATGTCCCTCAGAGGTACAATCCCTCTCTATCATAGTGCGATCCGTAACCAGTGAGTACAAACGACGGATGTGAAGGAAAATCGATCTCAATAATATTATATTTCGATAAAGTCAATTTTTTTTTTAATCCAGTGTTATAGTAATGATTTTATTTCTGAATACAATAGAGCAACATGTCCCACACAGGTACAATCCCTCCAGATGATAGTACAATCCGAAACCAGGGAGTACAAACGATGGAAATGCACGAAATCCGTAGAAATTTATTGTTTTTCGATAAAGCGCAGCTTTTCTCAAACGAGTGATTAAAGTAATCATTTTATTTCTGAATATGATAGAGCAACATGTCCCTCAGAGGTACAATCCCTCCACATCATGGTACAATCCGAAACCAGGGAGTACAAACGATCGAAATGTACGAAATTTGCAAAAATTTATTAATTTTCCAAGAAGTACAGCCATTTTGAAACTGATCATCATTGTGATGATTTTATGGCTGCATCTAATGTAGAAGTATGTCCCTCAGAGGTACAATCCCTCTCTATCATAGTGCGATCCGTAACCAGTGAGTACAAACGACGGATGTGAAGGAAAATCGATCTCAATAATATTATATTTCGATAAAGTCAATTTTTTTTTGAATCCAGTGTTATAGTAATAATTTTATTTCTGAATACAATAGAGCAACATGTAACTCAGAGGTACAATCCCTCCAGATGATAGTACAATCCGAAACCAGAGAGTAAAAACGATGGAAATGCATGAAATTCGTAGAAATTCATTGTTTTTAGAAAAAGCGCAGCTTTTCTCAAACGAGTGATTAAAGTAATCATTTTATTTCTGAATATGATAGAACAACATGTCCCGCAGAGGTACAATCCCTCCACATCATGGTACAATCCGAAACCAGGGAGTACAAACGATCGAAATGTATGAAATTTGCAAGAATTTATTAATTTTCCAAGAAGTACAGCCATTTTGAAACTGATCATCATTGTGATGATTTTATGGCTGAATCCAATGTAGAAATGTGTCCCTCAGAGGTACAATCCCTCTCTATCATAGTGCAATCCGTAACCAGGGAGTACAAACGACGGATGTGAAGGAAAATCGATCTCAATAATATTATATTTCGATAATGTCAATTTTTTTTTTAAACGAGTGTTATAGTAATGATTTTATTTCTGAATATGATAGAGCAACATGTCCCTCAGAGGTACAATCCCTACAAATGATAGAACAATCCGAAACCAGGGAGTACAAACGATGGAAATTCGTAGAAATTTATTTCTACGGATTTTGTGCATTTCCATCATTTGTACTCCCTGGTTTCGGATTGTACTATCATCTGGAGGGATTGTACCACTGAGGGACATGTTGCTCTATCATATCCTACTAATATTATAAAGGCGAAAGTTTGTAAGAATGTATGGATGTTTAGATGTTTGGATGTTTGGATGTTTGGATGTAAGGATGTTTGTTCCTCTTTCACGCAAAAACTACTGAACGGATTTCGATGAAATTTGGCACACGGGTAGATCATGTTCTGGATTAACATATAGGCTACTTTTTATCCCGGGAAAATATAAAGCGGGACTTTTATCCCGGAAAAACTTTTTAAAGCGGGCGGAGCCGCGGGCAAAAGCTAGTATAGAAATAAAGTCGTTACTATAACACTCGTTTTTAAAAAAAATTGACATTATCGAAATATAATATTATTGAGATCGATTTTCCTTCACATCCGTCGTTTGTACTCCCTGGTTACGGATTCCACTATGATAGAGAGGGATTGTACCTCTGAGGGACATATTTCTACATTGGATTCAGCCATAAAATCATCACAATGATGATCAGTTTCAAAATGGCTGTACTTCTTGGAAAATTAATAAATTCTTGCAAATTTCGTACATTTCGATCGTTTGTACTCCCTGGTTTCGGATTGTACCATGATGTGAGGGATTGTACCTCTGAAGGACATGTTGCTCTATCATATTCAGAAATAAAATGATTACTTTTATCGCTCGTTTGAGAAAAGCTGCGCTTTATCGAAAAACAATAAATTTCGACGGATTTCGTGCATTTCCATCGTTTGTACTCACTGGTTTTGGATTGTACCATGATGTGAGGGATTGTACCTCTGAAAGACATGTTGCTCTATCATATTCAGAAATAAAATGATTACTTTTATCACTCGTTTGAGAAAAGCTGCGCTTTTTCTAAAAACAATGAATTTCTACGGATTTCGTGCATTTCCATCGTTTGTACTCACTGGTTTCGGATTGTACCATGATGTGGAGGGATTGTACCTCTGAAGGACATGTTGCTCTACCATATTCAGAAATAAAATGATTACTTTTATAACTCGTTTGAGAAAAGCTGCGCTTTATCGAAAAACAATAAATTTCTACGGATTTCGTGCATTTCCATCGTTTGTACTCTCTGGTTTCGGATTGTACTATCATCTGGAGGGATTGTTCCTCTGAGGGACATGTTGCTCTATTGTATTCAGAAATAAAATTATTACTATAACACTGGATTCAAAAAAAAATTGACTTTATCGAAATATAATATTATTGAGATCGATTTTCCTTCACATCCGTCGTTTGTACTCACTGGTTACGGATCGCACTATGATAGAGAGGGATTGTACCTCTGAGGGACATATTTCTACATTAGATGCAGCCATAAAATCATCACAATGATGATCAGTTTCAAAATCACTGTACTTCTTGGAAAATTAATAAATTCTTGCAAATTTTGTACATTTCGATCGTTTGTACTCCCTGGTTTCGGATTGTACCATGATGTGGAGTGATTGTACCTCTGAGGGACATGTTGCTCTATCATATCCAGAAATAAAATGATTACTTTAATCACTCGTTTGAGAAAAGCTGTGCTTTATCGAAAAACAATAAATTTCTACGGATTTCGTGCATTTCCATCGTTTGTACTCCCTGGTTTCGGATTGTACTATCATCTGGAGGGATTGTACCTCTGAGGGACATGTTGCTCTATTGTATTCAGAAATAAAATCATTACTATAACACTGGATTAAAAAAAAAATTGACTTTATCGAAATATAATATTATTGAGATCGATTTTCCTTCACATCCGTCGTTTGTACTCACTGGTTATGGATCCCACTATGATAGAGAGGGATTGTACCTCTGAGGGACATATTTTTACATTGGATTCAGCCATAAAATCATCACAATGATGATCAGTTTCAAAATGGCTGTACTTCTTGGAAAATTAATAAATTCTTGCAAATTTCGTACATTTCGATCGTTTGTACTCCCTGGTTTCGGATTGTACCATGATGTGGAGTGATTGTACCTCTGAGGGACATGTTGCTCTATCATATCCGGAAATAAAATGATTACTTTAATCACTCGTTTGAGAAAAGCGGCGCTTTATCGAAAAACAATAAATTTCTACGGATTTCGTGCATTTCCATCGTTTGTACTCACTGGTTTCGGATTGTACCATGATGTGGAGGGATTGTACCTCTGCGGGACACGTTGTTCTATCATATTCAGAAATAAAATGATTACTTTAATCACTCGTTTGAGAAAAGCTGCGCTTTTTCTAAAAACAATGAATTTCTACGAATTTCATGCATTTCCATCGTTTTTACTCCCTGGTTTCGGATTGTACTATCATCTGGAGGGATTGTACCTCTGAGGGACATGTTGCTCTTTTGTATTCAGAAATAAAATCATTACTATAACACTGGATTAAAAAAAAAATTGACTTTATCGAAATATAATATTATTGAGATCGATTTTCCTTCACATCCGTCGTTTGTACTCACTGGTTACGGATTGCACTATGATAGAGAGGGATTGTACCTCTGAGGGACACATTTCTACATTGGATTAAGCCATAAAATCATCACAATGATGATCAGTTTCAAAATGGCTGTACTTCTTGGAAAATTAATAAATTCTTGCAAATTTCGTACATTTCGATCGTTTGTACTCCCTGGTTTCGGATTGTACCATGATGTGGAGGGATTGTACCTCTGAGGGACATGTTGCTCTATCATATTCAGAAATAAAATGATTACTTTTATCACTCGTTTGAGAAAAGCTGCGCTTTATCGAAAAACAATAAATTTCCACGGATTTCGTGCATTTCCATCGTTTGTACTCACTGGTTTCGGATTGTACCATGATGTGGAGGGATTGTACCTCTGAGGGACATGTTGTTCTATCAATTTCAGAAATAAAATGATTACTTTTATCACTCGTTTGAGAAAAGCTGCGCTTTATCGAAAAACAATAAATTTCTACGGATTTCGTGCATTTCCATCGTTTGTACTCCCTGGTTTCGGATTGTACTATCATCTGGAGGGATTGTACCTCTGAGGGACATGTTGCTCTATCATATTCAGAAATAAAATCATTACTATAATACTCGTTTTAAAAAAAAATTGACATTATCGAAATATAATATTATTGATATCGATTTTCCATCACATCCGTCGTTTGTCCTCCCTGGTTACGGATTGCACTATGATAGAGAGGGATTGTACCTCTGAGGGACATATTTCTACATTGGATTCAGCCATAACATCATCCTAATGATGATCAGTTTCAAAATGGCTGTACTTCTTGGAAAATTAATAAATTCTTGTAAATTTCGTACATTTCGATCGTTTGTACTCCCTGGTTTCGGATTGTACCATGATGTGGAGGGATTGTACCTCTGCGGGACATGTTGTTCTATCATATTCAGAAATAAAATGATTACTTTAATCACTCGTTTGAGAAAAGCTGCGCTTTTTCTAAAAACAATGAATTTCTACGAATTTCATGCATTTCCATCGTTTGTACTCACTGGTTTCGGATTGTACCATGATGTGGAGGGATCGTACCTCTGAGGGACATGTTGCTCTATCATATTCAGAAATAAAATGATTACTTTTATCACTCGTTTGAGAAAAGCTGCGCTTTATCGAAAAACAATAAATTTCTACGGATTTCGTGCATTTCCATCGTTTGTACTCACTGGTTTCGGATTGTACCATGATGTGGAGGGATTGTACCTCTGAGGGACATGTTGCTCTATCATATTCAGAAATAAAATGATTACTTTTATCACTCGTTTGAAAAAAGCTGCGCTTTATCGAAAAACAATAAATTTCTACGGATTTCGTGCATTTCCATCGTCTGTACTCCCTGGTTTCAGATTGTGCTATGATTTGGAGGGATTGTACCTCTGCGGGACATGTTGCTCTATCATATTCAGAAATAAAATGATTACTTTAATCACTCGTTTGAGAAAAGCTGCTCTTTTTCTAAAAACAATGAATTTCTACGAATTTCATGCATTTCCATCGTTTGTACTCACTGGTTTCGGATTGTACTATCATCTGGAGGGATTGTGCCTCTGAAGGACATGTTGCTCTATCATATTCAGAAATAAAATCATTACTATAATACTCGTTTTAAAAAAAAATTGACATCATCGAAATATAATATTATTGATATCGATTTTCCTTCACATCCGTCGTTTGTACTCCCTGGTTACGGATTGCACTATGATAGAGAGGGATTGTACCTCTGAGGGACATATTTCTACATTGGATTCAGCCATAAAATCATCACAATGATGATCAGTTTCAAAATGGCTGTACTTCTTGGAAAATTAATAAATTCTTGCAAATTTCGTACATTTCGATCGTTTGTACTCCCTGGTTTCGGATTGTACCATGATGTGGAGGGATTGTACCTCTGAGGGACATGTTGCTCTATCATATTCAGAAATAAAATGATTACTTTTATCACTCGTTTGAGAAAAGCTGCGCTTTATCGAAAAACAATAAATTTCTACGGATTTCGTGCATTTCCATCGTCTGTACTCCCTGGTTTCAGATTGTGCTATGATTTGGAGGGATTGTACCTCTGCGGGACATGTTGTTCTATCATATTCAGAAATAAAATGATTACTTTAATCACTCGTTTGAGAAAAGCTGCTCTTTTTCTAAAAACAATGAATTTCTACGAATTTCATGCTTTTCCATCGTTTGTACTCACTGGTTTCGGATTGTACTAAGATTTGGAGGGATTGTACCTCTGAGGGACATCTTGTTTTATCGTATACAGCAATAAAATGATTACTGTAATGACTCGTTTAAGAAAAGCTGCGCTTTTTCGAAAAACAATGAATTTCTACGAATTTCATGCATGTCCATCGTTTGTACTCCCTGGTTTCGGATTGTACTATCATCTGGAGGGATTGTGCCTCTGAAGGACATGTTACTCTATCATATTCAGAAATAAAATCATTACTATAATACTCGTTTTAAAAAAAAATTGACATTATCGAAATATAATATTATTGATATCGATTTTCCTTCACATCCGTCGTTTGTACTCCCTGGTTACGGATTGCACTATGATAGAGAGGGATTGTACCTCTGAGGGACATATTTCTACATTGGATTCAGCCATAAAATCATCACAATGATGATCAGTTTCAAAATGGCTGTACTTCTTGGAAAATTAATAAATTCTTGCAAATTTCGTACATTTCGATCGTTTGTACTCCCTGGTTTCGGATTGTACTATCATCTGGAGGGATTGTACCTCTGAGGGACATGTTGCTCTATCATATTCAGTAATGAAATCATCAGAATGATGATTTGATTCAAAGTGGCTCTACTTCTTGGAAAATTAATAAATTCTTACGAGTTTCGTACATTTCCATTGTTTGTACTCCCAGGTTTCGGATTGCTTTATAATGGAGAGGGATTGTACCTCTGAGGAACATGTTTATAAATTAAATCCAGCCATGAAATCATCACAGTGATGATTTGTTTGAAAATGGCCGTACTTTTTGGAAAATTTATCAATTTGTACGAATTTCGTGCATTTCCGTCATTTGTACTCGTTGATTTCGGCTAGTACAATGATGGGTTGGGATTATACTTCTGCGGAACATATTTTTATATCGTATGCGGTCATAAAATCATCAAAATGATGGTAGGTTTTAATATGTCGCGATTTCATGTAAGTGCACCCAAGGCGCTGATTGACCAAACTTTAATTATACCATATCTCTTGCCCCCATGAGGTACAAACAAATTAAAGATCGGTACAATCCGGTACAAACCTAGTACAATCCTATGGAAATAGTTAAAACTGGATATTTCAAACTCACTTGCCAACTTCACACAGGTAACAAATAATGCATTAATTTCGACCAAATTTGATTACCATAAAAACGGTTCTAGAGAGTTTATTTTAAAAGATAGACATATACTGTTGCGGACTTTTTTTTAGATCATTTCAAGAGGAATAATTCTTTCATACATATATTTTTGGTATCTTGAACCGTTTTCGCAGCGCACGCAATGGAAGCCCTCAAGGATGAATAATTTTCCCCGCATTTTTCACATTTTCCATTATTTTTTCGCTCCTAATAGTTGCATCGTGATGTTATATAGCCTATAGCCTTCCTCGATAAATGGTCTATTCAACACAAAAAGAATTTTTCAATTCGCATCAGTAGTTCCTGAGATTAGCGCGTTCAAACAAACAAACAAACAAACAAACAAACTCTTCAGCTTTATAATATTAGTATAGATTTACGAGAATTTGAGTGATACCATCACTGATTTGGTATGTCGCTATAAAGATGTGATTCCGCTGGACGCGGCAGACGGCAACAACATGTGCCGCGACGGCAGACGGCATTACTATGCAGCATGCAGTATCGCGCGTCATTTGCCGTCGTGTGCGGAATCGGTCTCATACAATTTAATATGCAGTAGTGCTGTCTGCCGTCGCGGCACATGTTGTTACCGTCTGCCGCTGCCGTCAGACGCGTCCTGCGGAATCACAGCTTAAATCGAGGATTCAATGAAGCCATTATAATTAGAGCAACTGATGATCACCGCAATATTGGTCGTGATTACGAGATACTGTAACGAGAGAAAAAACATAAGTGTAAGCTACCATAGCAAGGACAGTGATGAATACTTCACAATAAGACCGTAAAAATTATAAAAGAAAACCAGTAGGATTAACCCATCAAACCCCGCTTATATATATAGATGTATGGGGAAACCCTATGTACTCGGACGCCGGCGTCCGTGGCGGCGCTTGTCGAGTCAATACCGACACGTTTAATCTAGTATCAGTTCAATGCATGATTCATATCAGATTGATCGCTTATGTCGCGATAAATGAATTGATAAATCGAGTCAGGAAAAAATTGGTAATAGCTTGATTTACTGAGCTGATGCTCGAGTGACTAATGTTTGCCTAAAATAAGTTAGGTATAAATCAAAGAGCATTATAATACTGTCTATATATTTTGTATACAAGTCTGTTCTTATTTTATTTGCAGGAAAAAATCGAGTATGTGTTCCTGGTGATATTCACGGGAGAATGCGTGATGAAGATCATAGCGTATGGGTTCGTGATGCACCCAGGATCGTATCTCAGGAACGGGTGGAATCTGCTCGATTTCACTATAGTTGTTATTGGGTACGTATATGTAGCTAAATACCCACACTCATACTCGCTCACGCTTTTTATCCTCGGGGGGGGTAGGCAGAGGCGAAACTTTATGCCCCCATCATTGGCGTAGCTATAGCTTTCACATGGGGGCGGGGTCCTACTATACAAAAATTTTAGTGGCGTGGGTTCTTGCCTCTCATGACGCCGTATTTTAGAAGCTAAGGGGGGGTGTAGATCCCCAAAATGTCAGCGGTCAATGGCGTAGCGTGGTTTATTGTAAGCTAAGGGGGACCCTCTGAACCCCCCCCCCCCCTTATATACGCCCATGCGTCACATGATGTGATTAGGTCGAGCCTATCGCTATATCGTGCACAAAGTTTATCCGGGCTGATACTAAGAAGAAAAACCCAATATCAATGTATGTTGATAAATATGGCTATAAAAGTAGACAAAGCGGAAATTCATACATTCACGGGGTCTGAGTTCACCTCTTAGATATATACTGCGACTGCCTCGGTGGCGTAGTGGTATTGCGTACGCATTACGAGTACGATTTGCGCGCTGAGGTCCTGGGTTCGAATCCCGGGTCGAGCCAAAAAAAAATTTGTGACTGGATATTTTCATCTTAAAATTTACTCAGTCGCAGCTCGGAGTCAGGAAGTTGGCGGTGTGATACCCCCGTGCCTCGGAAAGCACGTAAAGCCGTTGGTCCTGCGCCTGATCTCTCTCCGGTCATGTCGGATTGCCGTCTCACCGGACTATGAGAGTGAAGGAATAGCGAGTGCACCTGTGTATTGCGCACACACTTGTGCACTATAATATCTCCTGCGTACCTGGCTGATCTCCATTGAGATTGGCCGCCGTGGCCGAAACTGGCTAGGAGGATTTCATTCATTCATATACTGCGAGAAAAGAGAGCAAAAGACCAATATCTCTCCTTCTCTCTCTCCGCCGCTTCTTTTGCGGGCATATCTTGTTTCCAGTAAGAAAAAAACTAATTTTCCCTCAATTAGTAAGGAGCTTTTGGCCGTGGCGTCGCCCGCACGAAAGAATTTTTCCTGGATAAAAGTCCAGCTATACATTTTGTCGGGATAAAAAGTAGCCTAAATTTCATCGAAATACGTTCGGTAGTTTTTGAGTTTATCGCGTACAATCTTTTTTACCCCTTAGGGGTTGAATTTCGCAAAATCCCATTTTAGTGAGCACCTACATCCCAAAAGGTACCCCCATACAAAATCTGAGACTCCTAGCACTGGTGGTTTCTGAGATTTCGTTATGAGTGAAAGTGACCTTTCGCTTTTATATAATACTAGCTTGTGCTCTCGGCTCCGCCCGCGTGAATAAGTTTTTCCGGAACAAAAGTCTCGCATTATATTTTCCCGGTATAAAAGTAGCCTATGTCCTTGGTTCCCTATTGGATTGCATACATTTTTTGTAATAATATTGTTACGCATATTAGCTTTAAGCCTAAATATCAATGTGCATAGTTAATCATTACGCATAATTGTTTTAGCATAAAATAAAAAAGCATAAATACAAAAAGCACAAACATCAGAACGACAAATAGCATAATTATCAAAAGTCATAAAAATAAATAAGCATCATTCATGGTTGGTTTTGTCTGAGTTGGAAACGCCCTAAAGTCGGTTCTGGCACTCGCCGGCCGCTACCGCGGCAGGCTCGCTTCGCTCGCTCGCCTCGTGCGGTGGTTCATATGCACCTAACACTCTCGTCGCTTCGCTCCTTTCTTTTTTACTACCTTTCTTTCAACATATAAATAATGAAGGGTTTTTTATTGCTTCTCAAACGGGCTTGCGCATATACATATTTACAAACCACAAGACTCGCGAATTACCATATACTTGTTTAAGTGAATCAGTAGCAAAAATTCATAAATAGAATTCTATTACATTATTAATATTTTCAGGTAGCTCCTTGACACAAAACATACAAAAAATAATAATCTAACAGACAAAAAATTTTTCTGTTCACAGCATGGTTAGTACAGTGCTGTCCAGCATATTCAAGGACGCGTTCGATGTGAAGGCGTTAAGAGCGTTCAGGGTGCTGCGGCCACTGAGGCTCGTCTCCGGTGTACCAAGTAAGGAAGATGCTACTAGATTTATAACATTAAAAGATCAGCAATGATTCATCCTCTTCTCCCTTTGTCCTTTCCCGAGCCCCGACGCAAACGACTTTTTATTGGTTCAGATTTTACGATAATTCATCGGAACTACTAAATATTAACTTATTCCAGGGTTATTGGCTTTACTAAACCGAGATATGGCTTAACTTGAGACCTGAATCGTACCCAGGAGTTTTCAGTCCATGATATTTCCTTAAAAAATAACAGTAATTAACTTATTTCTCATTTTTCTCCAGGTCTCCAAATCGTGCTCAACTCAATCCTAAAAGCCATGGTGCCACTGCTCCACATCGCGCTACTGGTCATCTTTGTGATCATCATCTACGCCATCATCGGCCTGGAGCTCTTCTCCGGCAAGATGCACAAGAGTTGCTACAACAAGTACACAGGTTTGAGACATGGTCTTAACTATTCAAACGGGAGAGGATAATCTGGACGCCTTTATAATTTCCATTAGATGTAGTGGTGGTAAGGTGACTACATTACCATGGTCGTGTATCAACCGCATTTTTTTTGGGTTATCTGACACTTCTTGATCTTCATTGCTCATAAGTATCTACTATACTGAAAGAATTCTGAGTATGTTTCAGCGTCAAAAGAATAGGCATAATGAAAAAGACCTGGAAGAAACCTATTAATCAAAATTGCTTTTCAGACAGCTAGACAGCATACTCTCAGTCAGAGTGTGATCGTTGGCGGTCTATAGAATGTCATCTATACCCTCTGACACATTTCGGTCATCACTGTTTTATTGGCTCACCAGATGAAATCATGGACAGCGCGCACCCGTGCGATTTAGACAACGGGTTCAACTGCTCGACTCTGGGTGAGGAGATGGAGTGCCGTGACGGCTGGATTGGCCCTAACTTCGGCATCACCAACTTCGATAACTTCGGCCTATCCATGCTCACTGTGTTTCAGTGCATCACGCTTGAGGGGTGGACTGATGTTATGTATAATGTAAGTTTAATTTCAGCTACCAGGCCAGTATGGTGGACTAAGGCCCCAATCCTTTCATGGCCTATGGCTGTAACTAGGCTCATTTTCCAAGGGTACTTGCGTCCCAAATTGTATTTTAAGAAATGTCTGAGTCTCGAACGAAATTCAGTTTTGATACATTGTCTTAATTTGTGTAAGCATATTATGCAAACAGTCTTTAAATATCAATATCATACTTCACTAGCTTGTAACTTTCTCTTTAATCCTACTAATATTATAAATGCGAAAGTTTGTAAGTATGTATGAATGTATGGATGTATGGATGTCTGGATGTTTGTTACTCTTTCACGCAAGAACCACTGGACGGATCTTGATGAAATTTGACACACGCCTAGATCACGTCCTGGCTTAACACATAGGCTACATTTTATCCCGGGAAAATACAAAGCGCGGATTTTTATCCCGGAATAACTTTTCAACGCGGGCGGAGCCGCGGGCAAAATTTAGTTATCTATAAAATTATAAATATTTGTGGTCCTTCGAACCGGAATTTTTTTATTTCATATTTCTTTTTAATAAATTAAATCATTTTAGATCCAGGACGCGATGGGTAACAGCTGGGAGTGGATCTACTTCGTCTCGATGGTGATATTGGGAGCTTTTTTCGTCATGAACCTGATTCTCGGTGTGTTATCCGGGTAAGTGTTAAAATATAGACTATAGCAGTCCATAAATGGTAATAATATCTTACCTACTAAGACAGATATCTTGTATTTCATAATTCTCGGTGAAGACTGAAAATTATTCTATAATTCATGTATGTCTGTGCTCTATATTTATACTACTATTATAAAGCTCAAGAGTTTGTTTGTTTCGATGAACGCGCTAATCTCAGGAACTACTGAACCGATTTGGAAAATTCTTTCACTGATAAGAAGCTACATTACTCCCCAGTGCTAAGGGCTACTTTTTATCCCAAAAAATATTTTTATCCCGGAATAACGTTTTCACGCGGGCGGAGCCGCGAGCAATACTAGTTTATTAATTTATTTATTTAGTTAGTAATGTAAAGCTGTTTGTAAGTTGCAACCAACCTATTGAGGCTACTTCTCCGGTGCATTTATCGAATACCAATCGACTTCTCCATCTTTTTATTAATATGCTTTTCTTCTATTATAGAGAGTTTTCGAAAGAACGAGAAAAAGCAAAGAACCGGGGAGACTTCCAGAAGCTTCGAGAAAAGCAGCAGTTAGAAGAAGACCTGAAGGGGTACCTGGACTGGATCACGCAGGCAGAGTACCTGGAGCCGCTGGCTGATCAACACGACACTACCGACCAGAAGAGAGACTACGGGATAGGAGAGGATTATGGTACGAGATATTTTTTAACCTTGGAATTCCTGACATTTTCCCAAATGGCAAATACATTGAAAGTAGATCGACCCCTGACTGCGTATGTAGGCTATGAACTGAGAAACCTGGGTTCGTATCCCAATTCCGATAACATTTTATATGGATTTTTCAACACGATATAATCGGGACTAGGACAGAGGTTGCCATCGTGCAGATAACCAGTATTAAAAGTTAACCAAAATCCTTTCTACAATATATTTGATAAGGTGTGTTACGACTCCATATTAGAGAGTAATACGAGAAAGGAGAAGAAGACTTATTAGAAAATAATTAAACTATTGACTCATTGTCTTTTCTATTTGAAGAGTTCGCAGGTATCGCTGGCCAGACACAGAACGAACATGACTCTACGGACCATTTAGGTATAGAAAATCCAGAACCACAGAAAGTGTCGATAGGCATTGCGTGGAAGAAGGATTTTGATAAAGTAAGTATATCCAAATTGTTGAAAACGTAAAGCAATTTGCTTCGTTTTGCAAATGTAAACCACAGGCATGGATGATGGAAAGTCTAAATTTTGTTTAGCAGCGTAGTAATTAGGAAACCCAGTCTTATTAAAAGGTTTATAGAGAAACACCTAATTATAGATACCCAATTACTTCTTAGAGTTGAATGGAAGCCATAACATATTTTACTAATGAAACTCCTAAAACCGATAAAATATAAACGGTTAAAGAAAACATTTTATCAGGTAAACCGTCGAATGAAGAGGGCGTGTCGACGCGCGGTGAAGTCGCAGACCTTCTACTGGCTGATCATAGTGCTGGTCTTTCTCAACACTGTGGTCTTGGCCAGTGAACATTACCAGTAAGTACCTTCTACCTTTGATGTTTAATACGAAGACGGGACCCGATTTGCCGAGGTTTGCCTGGTCTTTAGCTGAAATTATTCCACAGAGGATTTATTATCATGATGATATGACTTTAGTAATTAGTACAATATGACAAAGGACTATACATAGTGAAAATTTTGCAAAGGATCGTATTGTTATAGGTACTTCATTCTCTTATTTATTAGCATCCTTCATGGCTAAGACGAAATAACTGATGACTGTTTTCTCTTACAGACAACCGCACTGGCTGGACCATTTCCAAGAGTACGGGAATGCGTTCTTCGTCGCGCTTTTCACGCTTGAGATGTTAGTCAAAATGTATAGTTTAGGGTTACAAGTGAGTTAATATTTTATATATTTGAGTAATAAAACTGTTATTCTAACGTACATTGATGTATTAAAAACCCCAATACATCAATGGTTACGTAAATGACTATAAGCATTTATTACATTATAAAACTATCTACTGGTGGTAGGTCTCTCCTATGTAAGAGTCCGTCTGGGTGGGTACTACCGCAATGTCTATTTCTACCGCCAAGCCGCAGTGTGTATGCACTGTGTTTCGGTTTGAAGGACATTGTAGCCAGTGTAACGACAGGACATAAAGAGACTTGACATCTTATGTCTCAGGATGACGAGCGCAGTGGAATGCCACACAGTATTTTGTAACTCAAGGTGCTGAATGGTGGTACTACTGTTTATGGGTGATCGTATCGCTTACCATCAGGCGAACTGCATGCTCGTCTCGTCATTCAATCCAATAAAAAAAAAATCTATAAAGTAAATGCGTACAGATTTCGAACGGTTCGAAAAGAAAGCCAGAATTTTGTCGACTAACGAGGGATAAGTAATCTCTCTCGCCAGTCGATATTCCATTTCCATTTGCAAGTCGATATTCCATTCCATTTGCAGGTGCAACAGAACTTCACTTTGCCGTGCCCATATAATAAAGAGATAGAAACAATTTATTAAAATGTCCCTACGCTAAATGGATCTAAACTTACTCAATGTTAAAACATTAGAAAGAAAACATTAAAGATATTGTTGCACATTTCAGGGTTACTTCGTGTCATTATTCAACCGCTTCGACTGTTTCGTCGTGATAGGCTCCATCAGCGAGATGGTGCTTACCAAGACTGAGGTGATGCCACCGCTTGGCATCTCCGTACTGCGCTGCGTCAGGCTGCTTAGGGTTTTTAAGGTTACCAAGTAAGTGCTCAGCGAGCTTAAAAACATTATCTAATAGATCAAAGTTTTGAAAGTGGTATCAGCCTTACAGTAACTGTAAAGAGATATTTTTTTTACGTTGTACAATGTCATAGATATTGTCAGAAGCTATACAGATACCCAGCTTCTCCTGTTTGTGAACAACAGATCTTTTCCTCAAATATCGATAAGATATTGAAGATGTTATCAGAAGTAGGCTCGCACTAAGCGCTTTGCTTACACCTTTATTGTGCGGACAGCCAAATTGTGGAATTCGCTACCGTCGTGTCTATCTCCGCACAGATACAATTTGAGACTCTTCTAGTTGCGAGTGAATCGGTTTCTTCTGGGCAAGCGTGCTTCACCTTAGTTCGTATCATCGCTTAACATCAGGCGGATAGCGGACAATCGTGAGCCCATTCAGTATAAAAAATTAGTTCCTCGCTACAGAAATCATACATATACACTCACGCCTTTTATCTCCGAAGGGGTAGGCAGAGGCGCAACTAGCGCACCCACTTTTCGCCGTTATTCCGTCCCATGATGTGTGATAGGGGGCGAGCCTATCACCATATCGGGCACAAATTCCAGACTTCGAGCTGATAATGAATAGAAAAACTCAATATCACTTTGCCCGACCCGGGGATCAAACCTGAGACCTCAGCATTGCAGTCGTACGTCGCTACAGAAATCATTTACCATCTATTGACCTCATAGCTTTACCATGAAGAATTATAAGACGAACGTCTCCCTATTTCAGATATTGGCGCTCTCTCTCCAACCTGGTGGCGTCACTGCTCAACTCGATCCAGTCCATCGCCTCCCTACTGTTGCTGCTTTTTCTGTTCATCATGATCTTCGCGCTGCTCGGTATGCAGGTGTTTGGCGGGAAGTTCAACTACGATCCAGTGGAGGAGAAGGACAGGCACAACTTCGATTGCTTCTGGCAAGCGTTGTTGACTGTCTTTCAGGTAAAATAAATTTTGTGTATGGATTTGGTGGTTTCTCTATTTGTGCGGATTTGGATACTACAAAGGAAATTATTGTCAGGCTAGTGACAAGTAACACACAGTATTCCGGTCTTTAAGGACATTGTAGCCAGCGTGATTAGGGCATTAAGAGACTTAACTTCTAATGTCTTAGGGTGACGACGCAATACTTGTTAATTAAAAGGTCTGAATGGTGTTGTTACTGTTTATGGGCGGTCGAATCGCTTACCAACAGGCGAGCGGCATGCTCGTCTCGTCTTTCAGAAGCAATACCTAATAAAAAAAGTAATCAAATTTATTATGTAACGTAAAAAAGTATTTTACTCTAAATTCTAACATATAATAATAATACCAGCCCTGTATTATATACTGTCCCACTGTTGGGCACGGGCCTCCTCTACTACTGAGAGGGTTTAGGCCTTAGTCCACCACGCTGGCCTAGTGCGGGTTGGTAGACTTCACATACCTTCGAAATTCTTTTTTTAAAGAACTTCTTAGGTATGCAGGTTTCCTCACGATGTTTTCCTTCACCGTTAAAGTGAACGATAATTGATAAACAATACACACGTAGCTTCGAAAATTCACAGGTGTATGCCTTGGGTTTTGAACCACCGGACAATGTCTCGGCAGACCGTTCCATTCCCAACTAGGCTATCGTCCATAAAATTCTAACATATTATTATTAATGTATTGAGGGGCGTACTTCGACTGCGAAAAGTGATTAGGTTCGATTATCGATTTCGTGGTCCAGAAGTAAGCTTTACGAAAAGTCGCTCTGGATAAATTACGTTACTACTTGGATAGGTGCGTAAGATTAAAATTGTAGCAAAATATCAGACATTTAATAGTCGTTTGTCCAGATCCTGACCGGCGAAGACTGGAACGCGGTGATGTACGAAGGCATCAAGGCGTACGGTGGAGTGGGCTCCGTCGGCATTCTAGCTTGCATCTACTTCATCATCCTCTTCATTTGCGGCAATTGTATCCTTGTCATTATTTAAATATAATTTTAAGACGATAAGAAGCAACTCACTATATTATACAACTTGATTTTGTACCAGTATACCCAATGAGGTATCTTATTTTATAATCATAATAAACAATTATACCTTTTAGCATATTTCAATATGCAGTACAATAAAATCAAGATATATAAAAAGAATAACAGATAGAATTACAATTCTAACCATGATGAGGCCTTAACAAATAATCGCGCAGATATCCTGCTGAACGTGTTCTTAGCTATAGCTGTGGACAACCTGGCTGATGCTGAGTCACTTACTAACATCGAGAAGGAAGAAGGGGTAAGGAATAAACATTAAACTTGGCTTGGCGAGGTACGAGTTGGTAATCTGTTTACCTTTTTGTAAATAAAAGGTGTGAAGGTATTTCTAGATCAAATTTTATCAGTAAAGCTAAAAAAACATACTAATAATCTATTATTACAACTAGTTAAACCAGATTTGCTTCATATTTTTTTGAGAAGTGTAACATTAGATTTGCCTGTTCTTCTCTGGTGGAAACACTTTCCACACTAACCTTAGAGTAAACGATTGCCGAATCTAATAATGTACCAAAAAACTATCGGTTCCAATTCATTTCATGTCATGAAATTCATTTATTGATTCATTATTACTGTTAAAGGCTCCTGAAGACAAAGAAGGTGGCAGTGTGGTGGCGATGGAAGGTGGTCACGCTGACACGGATGATGAGTATATACATGATGATGATGCCTACACCACAGACAAGTGAGTATCTGAAGACAGTTTGCAAACGAAATTGCAAATACTACTAATCTAAGCCGAAATCTTTATTATTTGTTTTATTTTGTCATTTATTTAAGACAAATTCAGAATACAATTAGAGCAACATATAGCAAGAGCTAAAAAATAAAAAAATAAAATAAATGAAGAGTGCTGCACATCATAAGTATAATTTAAATAAAGTAATTCAACAGATTTTCCTTAAAAACTCGATACCTCCACAATATATCTACTTTAATGTACAATAACTCATTTCCAGCTCTGAAAGGGAATATGAAGAGACAGGGTCCGAAGGTGAACAAGCGGAAGAGTTAGATGGTGACATAGAAGAAGGCATCGACGATGAAAACGACTCCGTCGAAAGGGTCGAGGAGGAACAAGAGAGGGGAGAGGACACGGAGATGATCGAGGGTCATCAGAGAAATCATATAGGTAATACGTCAAATCTAGTTGTATATTATATTCTTACTATTTTAATTATAATAAATAAATGTTACGAGGTATATTAATTAAGGTGTTATTAATTAATAAAGTCCAAATAGGTTTAATGATTTATTATCTGGAGAAAGTGTATTGGAAATCAGTAAGGATTAAGAAAGTAAAGCTAACCAAAAAAATCAGTGAACACAGAGTTCGACGAAGAGCCTCGTCTGAAACGCAAACCAACAACGTCGTCCGCCAGACCGCGGCGGCTCTCCGAGGTCGATATACACGACTCTAAGAAACCGATACCCGATGCCACCTCATTCTTCATATTTAGCAAAGAGAACAGGTTAGGAGACGAAACCAACCCGCGACTATCAACAAAAGCTTCTTCAATTAACTAGATGTTCTTTTTAAATCTTATTTATTTTAACTTTGCCTTTGGTAGGTTTAATAAACACGCTATCGAAATATTATTTTATATTCGCATCTTTCTTATTATTACTTTATGTATTTATAAGTTCACACTTTAGCTAATTTCACTTTGTGTTTGTGTTATCACTGAAAAATCTCTCATAGGTACTGTTTCAGGACTTACGGCATGGATATAGTATTAGGGTGATCTAGGCTAGAAATTAGTGTAGACTTAAATCTACCGTCTCTTTCTATCTCACAAAGATGGCGGACAGTGTGAGGAGGAGGGCACTCTGGTAACCGCGAGGCCGCGGCGGATCTCAGAACTGAATATGACAAACCAAACCCCGCCAATACCGAACGCTAGTAGCTTCTTCATATTTTCACCAACTAACAGGTGATTGGACAGTTAACTGGTCGGTACCCGTGTCTCATTGTAAGAATTGGCGATGTTTGTCCGACCCTCAAGCGATTGGCATCGTCATATCATTCATGTCCATTTGTCCTAGTCTAAATTTGCACGAGTGTGTACATTGAAACGAAATTGTTTAGCAATGAGAATATTGGGTACCATGAGATTACTGTGTTTCCCATTTAGAAGTTAGGTATGATTGTCTAGTTCAGCCGCATGGAGATCTCGATAGACTAGATAGAATCTAGAATTAGTTCTCTTACAGAAACTATTAGAGTACACTGTGATACTTTCTATACTATAGCATGTTTGATGACTTATCTTATTTATGTATGATAAATGCATGATATGTGTGCTTATGTTTTCGTTTTTCAGCTTTTATACGTCTAATGTTTGTATGTCTATGTATTATGTTGTAACACACGCATATTATCTGTATCGATTAATAAACAACACCAAATGGCAAAAGTAATCTTAAAGTACTGGAGAAATCATGGAAAACAGATTCATCAGTTGTCAATATACCTAACCCGTTTATTTTAAAACTACTGGTAAAACACACAACAAACTGTCAAAAACACTAGAAGCCCTAAATACTGTTCATGATGTAATAATCATGCAACGTCTTCTTGCAGTCATATTTGTTTATTTAATATTCGAATATTTTTCAGCAATCCCCGTTCCGCACGTGTAGGCCCCGTATGTAGCACCTTATTGCATTTGATCGATGAAGAGCTACCTTCTTCGTTACAACTTGTATTAAGGATTATGACCACTTGAGCAATCTTCGTCAGATAATAAACTCCGTGTGTTGCCAGCCTTAGTGAAATTGCTTTCGAATTTCAATGTGTAGGATTTCTATGTGTTGTTTCTTAAACGACATTAAAGCCTCAATCCTCTACTTTAAAGTCTTCATCATTATAAATGCTGATTACTACGCCAGGTTCCGCGTGTTCTGCTACAAAATGTCCTCGTCTTCCACCTTCGGAAACATCATCCTGGTCTGCATTATGCTGTCGTCGGCCATGTTGGCAGCAGAGGATCCGCTTGATGCCACCCAGAAGGGGTTTAGGAATTGGGTAAGTTAAAACTGTTACCGAAGATCTAACTATTTACTGCTTAATATCGCAACCGTAGACGAGATTTATCGTCGATTTCCAGGTCCAGTAGCATATTTTTATATAAAATGATTCAAATCAAATTTCTAGACAACTTTACAATATAAAATTCTGTAAACGTGGGCCGCCTGGTTCTACTTCTTTCAGTAACCGGTACGCTGTTAGTCTGTCGTGTCAACTCCATCTCATACTAAAATGCATTCCGGTTGATGTTCTTCCTTTTTTAGTTTCTTTTGGGCACGAAGAAGCGACTCCACTACATTTGATAGTAGGAAGAGTATTCAAATACCGTATCGATTGATAAGAGACGATATAAAATCCATTTCGTTTCAGTTGTTAAGTCAATTCGACATGTTCTTCACGGGCATCTTCACGCTGGAGCTGTTTCTGAAGCTGGTGACGTACGGGCTGATCCTGCACCAGGGCGCCTTCCTCCGCTCCGCGTTCAACGTGCTCGACATGCTCGTCGTCTGCGTCTCGCTCGTCTCCATGAGTTTCAAGTATGTCTTTCTTTTCTTAATTTTCAAAATTCTACTGATGCACGCCAATAATCATTTCTAACTAAGTAATATTTTAAGTGCATTATGCGGGTAAATTCGAACGAATTGGATTAAGTATCACATAAAATTTATATTTCATCTGTTATCTTCGTTTTCCATAATATGGGGCTTGGCAGTTTATAATACCTAACGCCTTGGACTAACTAAGCCGACGATGACTGAATAGATGAATAGCAAAAATTATGTGTGGTGCAAGATATCGAATAAATCTTTGTGTAATTCGCAAATGTTTATTTTGAGTCTAAATATTGTGGTCTCCCTCGTAATTTGTAATATCTGCAACACAAGACTTGTATTTGTTAGGATAGCTGACTATATGTGAGTTATTTATTAATTAGCATCAAATTGTTTTTGCAGGTCTGGTAGTATATCTGTGGTGAAAATTTTGAGAGTGTTCAGGGTGCTGAGGCCTCTTAGGGCAATCAATAGGGCCAAGGGCCTTAAGGTCAGTATTTCTCTTCATTCCTTTACTTAAATATTCAAGGCTCATTATTTACAATATATTTACGTCGTGTTTTTTAAATTAAGTAGGTAAATTGAAATCTTCTGGTAGTAAATTTTAAGGAATAAGATTGTATTTATCTTTAAGGATATTTTTTGATGCCAGGCTGCTCTTGGCAGTTGTTAATAAGCGTAAATACGCTAAAGTCAAAAAGACCAAAATAGGAATTAAGCTCCTTATATGAAAATCTATCTTAAATCAAGTTATTTTAAAATTTACCACTTTTGAAGTCTTGTATTCGTAAATTAACTGGCCCACTAGCCCATGGAAGTATTTTAATGGGGGGCCTATATCCAGAAGTAAAATATATATGAAATTATATAATTTGAAACTCCTATAGCGGAAAAAAACTAGAGATAATGCAAGAAGTGACTACCTATTCATTTTTTTTTTTATTGCATTGAATGACGAGTCGAACATGTCGTTCGCCTGATGATACGCGATACGAACCCCCATAAACAGTACCAATACCATCCAACACCTTGAGCTACAAAGTACTGTGTGGCATTCCACTGCGCTCGTCATCCTGAGACATTGGTTGTCGAGTCTCATTATGTCCAGTAGTTACACTGGCTACAATGTTCTTCAAACCGAAACACAACAGTGCATGCACACTGCTGGGCGGTAGAATTTGACATTGCGGTGGTACCCACCCAGACGGGCTCTTACATATGAGAGACCTACCACCAGTGAAGTTTTTATGTTACGATAGTAAATTTAAATAGCAAAGCAATCTAAGAAATAGAGAAAGTGGAAACTCTGGCAGTAATTATTATGTTGTCTCTTCTGCGTTTATTAACATACTGGCAATATATCTATCTATCACTATAGATCTACTAGACTATATTTTGAAAAGTTAATCAAGAATCTTCACTATAGGAATTTCATGGAACAATTACAAATCACTCATAGTTTTTTTCCCATGATTATAGCACGTTGTTCAATGCGTGATCGTTGCTATAAAAACGATTGGCAACATATTATTGGTCACGTCGTTGCTACAGTTCATGTTTGCTGTAATGGGAGTGCAAATGTTCAAGGTAGGGGGACACACCGCACACCCCCATGGTTTTCACTCACAACCACGCATACACCTTTGGGTACATCCTACACACACCTCATTTCCCATTTCTACACGCGTTTACTTTCTGCTTCTTTTTAATGTATTTCTGCTTTGTGGTAATCTGTTAGCTTCTGGTATGTGGAATATTTGGAAATTGTTTATTTCATTATTTTAATGGAAAATGTACGGCTATTTTAATATTATAATAAGGTATCTTTTCTGTTTCACTTTAAACGCCGCAGAATAATTTATTTTACTTCGCTTCTTCTTTTACAACTTTTTAGACCTGTAAATATTTTGATAAAACTTTTAATCTTAAATATCGATATTTCCACCGTTAATACTATTATACAACTACTTGAATTTAAACAGAAAAAACAAACTCGTAGATGGCGCTTCAATTATACAATACAATATTATGTACGTAAGATAGGATCAATACACAACAATTTATGAAAATTTGTAGAATTAAACTTCATTTGTATTGGCATGCAAACCTACGTTATATAGAATCATACATTTATAGATAGTTCCCATTAGCCGCATGCGAAAACCCAAAGGTGTAGTCTTCAAACCCGATAGACTAATAAATATTAGAACGCATCCCCTACCTTGGCGTTTACTTCTAACAAATTACCCCGTTTTCAATTACCCCATTGTGAATTACCCGTTGTAAATTACCCCAATGTGATTAAAATTGATCTGCTTGTCCCCTATGTCCTGGCGGTGCGTGATACCGGACAAATGGATATATCCTTACCCCCTTTGGTAACGTATTACCCCTACTAACGTATAGTATGTGGTGAAATGTGTGATAGTAGCCATTAAGACTATAGGAAATATAATGCTAGTTACATATTTACTTCAATTTATGTTCGCTGTCGTCGGCGTACAGTTGTTCAAGGTGATTATATATTTTATTGGGGTAGATTGGTACTTTTATCGTGAATATGTCATTTGATTTGAAGGAAACCGGTTAAAATATTGGTCGCGATTTGCTATTTAAAGCATCGTCATATATCGACAGTTTATGGATGATGAAGTATGTTCAGTTACCCCAAAATGTCATTATCGCCAATGAATGAAATGGTACAATTACTTATTATGTTTAGCACAGTGTAAAAAGAATTACGTAACTGGAATGTTATGTCTAACATTTGAATATACAAGACGTATTCACGGTAAAAAGCTTTACAAAATGAATAATTTTTTTTGTTCTTTGTCGCTTCATGTAACCTACTAAAATATACTAATGGCAATGTATAAATGATTATGTTAAAAGATAATGCGATTTACTGAATTGGTCGTTGGTAGAAAATTAAAGGATATTTTGTACCACACGCACAGTTGTTTAGAATGTAGCTAAAGGACACCACCATGACCAAAAAGCACTAGTCACAATAACAAAAAATGTACGAATATGATATAAATATAAGGTAAATTATAAATATTTATATAGATGTAAATAAAGCTGTGTCTATACAAAAACATTTCACAAAAAAAAATTAAAAATATAAATAAGTGAAGTTTGCATGATGTTTGTCACAAATAACCTCTGTTTTAAATTGTAATAATAATAGTTTGCAAAATAACGCGAATTACACATGAATTCTAATTTACTGTAATAGATGTAAGAATAAAAATGATTTTAGCTTTTACTTAGGGTTACATATTTTTTCTTCAAAACGGGTATATTTTAAAACTTAGGAGACATTTGCATGATCTGTTGTTACAAAACCATACTTTATTGCATGGGTAGTGTAGTGTAGCCAGCTTGAAGTCCCGACTATTATCTCTTCTACCAATTAAATTGATTAGTCAGTGATGTAATCATTGTTTTGTTTCTTTCTTCCTCACATAGAAGATCAGAAAGTAAACCTTGATTAGAATCACTAACACATTTTTTTGTAAAATCTTATAATCATGCCTTTTACTTAAGATTATTGCAGAATAAAAATCTACTTATTTTGTACATGACATATTGATATGATTTACTGGTAGACATATCTTTTAGCTATTGTTTTAATAAAAAATAAATTGTCTTTCATATATATCTTTGTAAACATTTGCTGGTTGGATGAAAAAAAATACAGTAAAAAAAATAAATTCATTTCAGACATTTTACCGTAATTTTCAACAAGTAATTTTTTTATTTTTATCAACACATGAAGTGAGAATAAAATATTTTTCTGTTGCTGCAGTAATGAATGTTGTTGCATGACTAATTATTGTTCCATTTATTTTTTGTCTATGATTAATCAAAGAGATTTTGTTTCAGGGTAAATTTTTTAGGTGTAACGATATATCTAAGATGACAGAAGATGAGTGCCAGTGAGTATTTCATTTATATTAAAATAATAAATTTCTTGATATACATAATAATAAATATGATCCCTTAGGGCATTTTCATTAGAGTTGATTAAAAGACTGTGTGAAACCAACATAACCGTTCCACTCACCCCCCAGTGGTGGTAGCGATAACGCGTTTTTCACCGCGAAAAAAAAAAGAGTTGATTAAATTTGGTCAATTTATAAACGGTTCTAACTTTACCCCAGTTTGTGTTCTACCCCGGGGCAATTTAATCATCTTAAAAACCATTTTTGGAAATAGTTTGGTATCTTTTTATTTATATTATTATAATTAATTGTCAAGTCTTAAGATCTTCACACAAGCATAATATATGGCCATTCAGACGATATTTATTTATTTAGAAAACAACTTGGTAATTATTACGTACCTAATGCATAATTTTACTTAACTTAAAAAAAAATACTTCTAAATAAATAAGGTACTCAACTAAATTCTTTTATGCACATAGTAAGTATATTCTAATATTTTTATTACTAATTACAGAGGGACGTATTTAGTGTTCGAGAATCGTAATTACGTAGTGAGAGATCGAGAGTGGAAACGTAACGATTTCCATTTCGACAACGTGATGAAGGGAATGCTGACTCTGTTCACTGTTTCCACTTTCGAGGGGTGGCCAGGGTGAGTGAATATTTTTTTTATGATGACTTTACTCATCCATAATTATTACACTTATTCTTTGATTCCAATAGTAGGTTTCTTTTGTTGCTGCATTTAAATACCGAGACGATAATGCCGCTCGCCTGATGGTTAACGATACGACCGCCTATAATGAGTAGAAACAGCATACAGCACCTTGAGTTACAAAGTACTGCGTGCCACTCCACTGCGCTCGTCACCATGAGACATAAGATGTTAAGTCTCATAATGTCCAGTAATAATGAGTAAGTAAGTGTTATGGTATGAAAAAAACGCCGGAGCACAGAAGTTCTCAATAAAATCCATTTGGTATAGAACTTCAGAAACCGTAGCTAAGATGCCTTTCAATAATCAGTAAAGACCACACAAAACAAAAAAAAGATGGAATTATCGATAGGATATCTCATTCGAATACATTTTTTTAGAGTTCTGGAGCTCAAAAGGAAAAAAGGAACCCTTACCTATGGGATTACCACGTTGTCCGTCTGTCAAGACCATTTTTCTCAGGAACGCGTAGAGATGTTAAGTCTCATTATGTCCTGTAGTTACACTGGCTACAATGTCCTTCAAACTGAAACAACAGTGCATGCACACTGCTGCTCGGCGGTAGAAATAAACATTGCGGTGGTACACATCCAGACGGACTCTTACATATATGAGAGACCTACCACCAGTAAAGTGAAGTAAGACATCATATGTCTCAGGATGACGAGCGCAGTGGAACGCCACACAGTACTTTGTAACTCAAGGTAGCTGGATAATGTTGCTACTGTTTATGGGTGGTCGTATCGCTTACCATCAGGCGATGGCATGCTCGTCTCGTCATTCAATCATTCATTAAGGTCCTATGTCCCCTGGATGGGGCAGAGGGCTTCCACAGTGACTCTCCATTTCGAACGGTCTTGAGCTTCGCGTTTGATTTCGCTCCAAGTCTTCCCAATGCTTTTCGCTTCGTCGATCACAGTGCGTCGCCAGGTTTGTTTGGGACATCCACGCCTTCGCTTTCCTTGAGGATTCCAATCCATTGCCTGTTTAGGTATATGATCGGGACCTCTTCGGAGGGTGTGGAATGGGGTCGTCATTCAATGCCATAAAAAAAAGCTACAAGTTTCTGTTTGTCTGTTACAGGTTGCTGTATGTGTCTATAGACTCAAACGCCGAGGATCGTGGTCCCATTACTAACTTCCGTCCAATTGTAGCAGCTTACTATATTATTTATATTATTATAATTGCCTTCTTTATGGTAAGTGTTTTGCTAAATCACTATCTACTCATCGTACACGTAGATTTAATCTCGTTCCACAATTTCCTTAAAGACTGTGGCTAGCGCCTCATTGATCTTGTGATATTTGGACTACGAACCTTGAGACTCTGGTTTCAGTCCCAGGCCAGGCCACGAAATCGGTGAGAATAAAAAAATTAGAAAAATAATCACTCTGCCAATGTTGGAATCTGTGCCCTTTGCCCTTGTGCACTAATCACATTAGAAAATGGAATATGCTCGGAGAAAATTAGGTTTTATAGTTGTGACTTGTCTCTGTACCTATGCCTTCAGGAAAATGCAAAAATTTTCACTTCAATAAATGCTATTTATAAGAATGTTAAATATTTCTAGGTAAATATATTCGTGGGTTTCGTCATAGTGACATTCCAAAATGAGGGTGAGCAGGAATACAAGAATTGTGAATTAGATAAAAACCAGAGGAATTGCATTGAATTCGCGCTCAAAGCAAAGCCTATCAGAAGGTAAGCGTATTTACTATCCGCTACATAAACAAAAAAATTTGGTTTCACAGGCCTTTAATCTCTATATTTGGCAGAAAAAGCCACTAGTAACAGATTTATTTGTTATATTATAATGATATTATAATATGAGATAGTTATCAGGAACTTTACCAGAAATCGCTGTAACTGTCCCTACATAATACTATTTTTATTTAAAATTCAAATTTCAAACATCTGTTTTCCTAAATTTATCAACTAGTGATACTTTTTTGTTTTAATCATCGAATCATTTTTGCTACCAGGTACATCCCAAAACACCGAATTCAGTATAAAGTGTGGTGGTTCGTCACATCACAGCCGTTCGAGTACGCGATCTTCGTGCTCATCATGATCAACACCATCACGCTGGCCATGAAGTACCACAACCAGTCGCCGGAGTACAGCAAGGCGTTGGACATGCTCAATATGCTCTTCACTGCCGTGTTCGCTTTGGAGTTCATATTTAAGTTGGCAGCGTTTAGGTTCAAGGTTGGTATTTAACATGCCTACTGTGATGTGGGGTTGATGTAACTTTTTCGACAAATGTTTTGGGTTAGTTTTTTTGGGATGTTCATCTACTGAAAGCTGGAGGTTGGACATGTCAGTACTATAAAAACTGACTTTAAAATACTCAGTAATATTGTTTCTGTTATAATAAGAATAAAATTCGTTCAATTTTATTTCTAACTAGCTTTTGCCCGCGGCTCCGCCCGCTTTAAAAAGGTTTTTCCGGGATAAAAGTCCCGCTTTATATTTTCCCGGGATAAAAAGAAGCCTATGTGTTAATCCAGGACATGATCTACCCGTGTGCCAAATTTCATCGAAATCCGTTCAGTAGTTTTTGCGTGAAAGAGGAACAAACATCCTTACATCCAAACATCCAAACATCTAAACATCCAAACATCCATACATTCTTACAAACTTTCGCCTTTATAATATTAGTAGGATTAGTAGGATAAACAAAAGAAGTACATTTTTAATATTCCCGCAAAATCCCTAGATGGCTTTGCTACAACAAAAAAGTTTGTGCAATCCGCAAACATCTTTTGAAGTCTCACGGTCGTTTTGACGGACTTCAAAATGAAAATCATTTTTTATTCTTACCCTCGATTTAGTTTAACTCCATAAACTATCTTGAGTAATTACCCAATTAGGTTATTATCTAATACCATGTTGATAAATGTTTAGAATTACTTCGGCGACGCTTGGAACACCTTCGACTTCATAATAGTGCTCGGAAGCATAATAGACATTGTCGTGTCGCAAGTAAACGAGCTCAAGAACCAGGTAATTCAACTCAAAGTCTTTCTGTTGTGAGTAAAATATTTTAATGACTATAAATACTGGAAAAAAGAAGTAACTTTCGTTTTTTTTTAAAGTTGCATCAGTCTACTACTCTGGGTTTTAAAGACACAAACGCTGATTAGATTCTGATTAAATTAAAATATTAATGATCAATAGCTTTCTTTAAAATATTTTACAAACTATACAAGACTACATTTAGGATACACTGATCACCTATCACGCTGAACTATTTGAATTGGCAACACTGCCTTAAATGTTATTTGTATCGGCAGCGTTAAAATATTTTCTACCAAGATGTGTTAAAACCAAAAATAGATAAGTACAAAGATTTAAAAAACAGTGTAATTTGAATATTTTTTTATGTTTTCCAAACAATTTACATGTAACAATAGTTTTTAATTTATTTAGGTATACATAAATTATCAAATATAAAGTTGAATTAAAAAATTTGGTTAATCTTTAAAATTAGCTAGTAGGAAATTACATAATCATATAGTTTTAAATGTTGCCAATTCAAGAAATAAAATATGTACTAGTTACTGTCCCGAGCATGGACATCGATGTTGTAATAACAGCAAAACGCTAAGCAATTCACAATGTTACGACAGTTGATTTAAATTCAAGCTGGTGTTCATTTCAGGGTAGTGGAATGCCAAGAGCGCACGTGGTTAAGGTAAGTTATGCTTTCACGCAATTACATGTATTTGTAAACAACGTTTTGTTAAATAAATCATCTTTCCATGAAAAAAGATACGGTGAAAAGGAAAAAAAATCGAAGCATAAAAACAAATTTCGCTCATAAATCTGCCACATGGGTACAGTATTTCCGCATGTTAAAAAATCTACCAAATTAGTAGTTTATTTGCGTCAAAGTTTATCAATACAAAACGTCGTTTACAATCCTTAGAATGTACTTAATATTAAGTTGCAAAAATCGAACGTGCAAGGAATTCAAAGCAATACAAAACTACTACCTCATACAAATAGAAGCACTAACATTGCATACGGAAGGCTTTAGATGTTGTATGAAATGTAGGTATGGATGGACGTGGGACAGCTTTTGGTGTACATTGGGACAGTAACATTGCCAAATAGTCGAACAAAGCACAAGGACGCACTTGCACAAGGAGTTTACCTATACTAGTTTATAAGTTTTGGAATAAGGTACTTCAAAGAAATGTTCATATCAAGTTAGGAAGGAACCAATAAACGGGAAATCACACACAAATATGATAATATTTAATGAAATTGTTTAAATCGTACATTAACAGTGTAAAACAGATTTTAATTGCTTGGATCGATGCCAGTTGTAAGGAAACATTTTAAATTACTCACATAGTTCATTCAGTTCCATTTAGTTTATAAGTAATAGAGATGCGCCAGAAAACTTTGTCTATATCTACAGGCTCGATAAGGGTGGTCTCACTGTCTCACAGAATGGAATTCTGAAGAACTAATTTTATAGTTAAATCGCCCATCGCCCTTCTAAATCCTGTTCTTTTTTTATACTGGCACGGTAACGTGAACCGACAGCTCCAGATGGTAAATGGAATCACGTCTAGTCAAAGTCAAAGCCCATCTAGTCTTCCAGAACGGAGATTACAAATGACGCACATTTCAAAACTCGATCTACTAATGTATAGAACAAAAATTGTTTGACTAATATAATCAAAATTATGTTTTCATTCTCTTATTATTTTGGTCACTTGATAAAGGTAATTCCTAAGTTATTCTTTTGATCACTTTGATAAAATCCTTAATTCTCTCTTCATTTCTCGTAAGTTAAAAATACCCTAGTCTTCCTCCATCCTATATTTACTTTCGTCTATGCCCATAACAACAAGTCAACCTTTAAAAGAATTAAATATACTCTGAAATCTCGAATCCCTTTTAAAACGTTATACAATATTCGATTTATGTAAATTATAGAAACATTTTTCTACATAACACGACCGTTCCAGGAGTCCTCGATCCCGTCGATAAACTTCTTCCGGTTATTCCGAGTGATGAGACTGGTGAAGCTGCTGTCGAGGGGCGAAGGCATCCGAACACTCCTGTGGACCTTCATCAAGTCGTTCCAAGCACTGCCGTACGTCGCGTTGCTGATCCTGATGCTGTTCTTCATTTACGCCGTAGTTGGGATGCAGGTAAATACTAAAAATAAAAGTAAGTCAATGAATTGAATCGAAATGACTGCCTCGGTGGCGTAGTCGTATTGTGGTACGACTGCAATGCTGAGGTCTCGGGTTCGATCCCTGGGTCGGGCAAAGTGATATTGAGTTTTTCTATTCAGTATCAGCTCGGAGTCTGGAATTTGTGCCCGATATGGCGATATGCTCATCCCCTATCAAATCATGGGACGGAATAATGGCGAAAAGTGGGTGGAATCGAATTCGAATGGAGTGAATTCGACTTTATATTTATTTATTAAAAGAAGGTAAAAATTATAAAATAAATTAAAAAAAAAACAATATTGAATACCAACTTTCTTTTCGAACTTCTGTTAGAACGTCAATATGAGTGATCGACGTATTTTCCAGGTTTTTGGAAAAATAGCGATTGACGACAGCACTCCGATCACGAGGAACAACCACTTCCAGACCTTCCCTCAGGCTATTCTTGTGCTTTTTCGTTCTGCGACCGGTGAGTCGGATGCTTTATTATACATAATGGGAAAGTATACATAGATCTTATGACTTACAAATATTATTATTAGGATTTATTTGCCTTGGCTCTCAAGTTTAAGGAAGATTGCAGCTTATGAAAAATGTAAACCTACATTCAATTTTATTATACTAGCTCGACAAAATTACCCCACTGCAACTTTTATTAAAACTAGTTTATCGATTTTAAAAAATTCTACATTTTGACAAAATTTGTAGAGTCGAGTCGCATCTCATCTGACTCGATATATCTACTCACACTAATTTCCAGGCGAGGCCTGGCAGGACATCATGATGGGCGTGTCTCCGGAGCCGGAGGTCCGCTGCGACAAGAACTACGACGAGGAGGGTGAGGACAGCTCGGGATCCTGCGGCAGCGTGCTCGCCTTCCCATACTTTATATCTTTCTACGTTCTGTGTTCATTTTTGGTGAGTATTGGTTGATAGTAATGTAGCAAAACTCTTGATGCTATATTGAGGTGTATGTATCTACTAAAGGAAAGAACATCTTTTCCAATAATAACTTGATGAGAAACACTACGCTATTATAAATCTGACAGCTGCTTCAACAACTTCAACATTCCAACAACTATTTCATAGTAGGTAATGTTTCTCGGTAACGAGAGCTACAAAATTAACTTTTCATTGTAACACAATTTTTCCGGACAACCAACACCTCAGTCCGCCCCGTGACCATGAAGGTTGTAAAGTCTTCGAAACCTCGGGAGAAAATGTAAATTAAAAAACTATGATAAAATCCGTAAAATAGTTTTATTTTTGGGACCCAGATTCAATACTGTTGAACTGTTTCAGATTATAAATTTGTTCGTGGCTGTCATCATGGACAATTTCGACTATTTGACTAGAGACTGGTCAATATTGGGACCACACCACTTAGATGAATTTATAAGGTAAGCGTCTAGTCCATCGGTAATCTGCTGTACAGCTTTTGACGTCTTCCTTTATTTGTTAATGAAGGTAAAATTTTGAAATACCTTTTCTGGCAAATGTAATACGTCTCAATATATTTATTAATTTAATTTTCAATTTATTTCAGATTATGGAGTGAATACGACCCCGACGCTAAGGGTAGAATAAAGCATCTAGATGTAGTTACATTGTTAAGGAAAATTAGCCCCCCTTTGGGTAAGCAGTGCATTAACTAGTCTACATATTTGACATTTTCATAAACGATTGTTTTCTTTCCTCGCGCTGCATTTATATTCGTTAAGATTCTATACTGTGTCTGATCCACGAGGAGTATACGAAATTTCCAGGATATAAGAACGACACCCATTTCAAAAAGATCTAACGTTCTTTGTAAACACCTACAAAATTTGATCCCATTATGTGATTTCTATGTCATTCATTGATGTCCAGGTTTCGGCAAACTGTGCCCTCACCGCGTGGCGTGCAAGCGGCTCGTGTCCATGAACATGCCGCTGAACTCAGACGGTACGGTGCTGTTCAACGCCACGCTCTTCGCCGTCGTCAGGACCTCACTGAAGATCAAGACTGATGGTAAGACCGTAAAGAATATGGGTCTATTGTCATTGGATGATTCCAAGTTGAGTAATTCCTGTAACCGGTACAGGGAGATATAGAGGTCCATCCCTTCCTCCTAAAGCATGCATTATTTTATTAAAACGAAGATTCCATACGAATTTCTGACTTTAAATTAAAGGTAGTAAGAATTGTATGACTTCGAATTCTAAACTTACGATGCATGATCGTGCTGTATAAGACCAGTGCAATAATAAAAAAAAAACACCACAAAATAATTCCATCTACAGGCAACATAGACGACTGCAACACAGAACTAAGGGCCGTAATAAAGAAGATTTGGAAGAGGACGTCTCCCAAGCTCCTGGACCAGGTGGTACCGCCACCAGGAGATCCCAACGAGATCACCGTCGGCAAGTTCTACGCCACCTTCCTCATACAGGACTACTTCAGGAGGTCAGTAGCTTTAGAGAAAAATGTGCACTATAGGATGTGACGTAGGTTAGGTTAGGATGGGTTAGGATTAGTAATAGTAAAGCACTTGTCACAGGAGTGAACTTAAATTTGATTTCAGTAATCGGTTTTTGTTTTTTAATTTTGTTTTGGTGAGTTCAAAAGACTGAATTCTCATGATAATATAACGTAATGAAAAAAGTTATCTAACTCAAAAGTCTCATAGAAAACCATACTTTTATATGGTAATATAATGGTAAAAAATCATTATACACTTTCATGTGGCAATACGAAAAAAAAATCTATGAAGTGTAAATAAAATTAAATGTTTCATAGTGTCACTCTGTCATGTTGTTTCATCGGGTTGTCGTTACGGCTAACACTGACAAATAATTTTTGTTCCATAGGAATCACGCGTAAGTAACTCATCTAAACACGTATGTGTAGGAGAGAGTTTGTCCCCCTTTTTAGTGTTTTTTTCATCACCCCGGTTTCGAAGGACCTAATAGTCGTGCTATATAACGAACATCCTGTGTTAAGTTCCTGTGCATGGTCCCGGAAGTTCCATTGTGGATTTGAAGATTTCAATTTTGTTTTCCAACTTTTGTGTATCTAATAAATGAATACGCGTCAAAAAGACGAGGGAAATGGTGACATCGTCTTTTGGATTTGTGTTCACATCGATTTTCAAAGGTTGAAAACGAATTACTAGCATGCCACGTGTCCACATATCCAAATTGTGTTTTGTTGTGATATTCTGTTATAAAATAGCTTAGTACGATAGTGTTCGCTTAGGGACAACGGGACACCAATTGATAGAATTCGTTTTAGTAACAAAATTCTCGAAAGTAGCATTGGAAGATGTTTTAGATCCAAAAAGAATAGGTAGTAAAAATGTTTAGCAGAGATTTATGATATTATCTTGTATATATGTATAGATTTTTACATAAATACAAAGGATGCTCGTAAGTATAAAGGGAAGCTGTGAATATTATGATAATGATTGTATGGTATATATTATTGTATTGAAAGTTCATAGTGTAAGTATTCGTTAAATACGACAAAAACATGATTCAAAAAACGCCGCCATATTTAACCAAAGAAATAAAAAAATGTAAAACAGAATTTTTTATCTGATGTGATCTACTAAATTATAACATAGCGGTAATGATATGCAAATGCTACGATTCATTGAACATGGTAGATAATTTCTGTTATAAATAAGGCTGTCTTCAAATTGGCCGCTAAGTCTCGCGCGGAGGCCGCCCTGCAGCTGCTTGTTGTTTTTTATATCATGGTTTTAGAAAGTAATAAGTCTGAACCTAATAATAACTACACAACTTTATTATAACTTTAACAATCCACTCCTAAAATATCCAAGAGTATAACTCCAACCATCATCCAACCAAAACAATGTAAATTGAACAAAATCAACTATCCAAAACTTAACAATCCTCATTCCATAACACTTCACAAGCAATTGTCTGTACTAAAGGTTCAAAAAGAGGAAAGAACAGGAGATGCGGCAGACGGACGAGCAGACACACCAGATGACGCTGCAGGCTGGCCTGCGGACCCTGCATGAGGCAGGACCGGAGCTGAAGAGAGCTATATCTGGAAACCTGGATGATATATCCGCGGAGTGTGATGTGCCTATGCATAGGGTGAGTGGTGGGGTAGTTAATCACATCATTGCTTCACGAACACACACACACACACACACACTCACGCCTGTTATCCCCGAAGGGGTAGGCAGAGGCACAACTAGTGCACCCACTTTTCGCCGTTATTCCGTCCCATGATGTGATAGGGGGCGAGCCTATCGCCATATCGGGCACAAATTCCAGACTCCGGGCTGATACTGAATAGAAAAACTCAATATCACTTTGCCCGACCCGGGGATCGAACCCGAGACCTCAGCTTTGCAGTCGTACTGTAATACAACTACGCCACCGAGGCAGTTGCTTCACGAAGTTGGATTAAAACTAATTATAACATTGAAGTACTACAAGTAGAGGAAAATCTAGGTGGGCAATAAATAAGCAACTTATTGTGCTTTCTTTTTTGGTTTTCTCCTTCCCAGGAGTCAGTCCGAAGTATAATGTATATTATAGATACTAGTAGTGAGCAGTATAATTTCGACGGGATTTTTGATCCACTCGATTAAATCCAAGATAAAAAGAATCCATCTGCCTATTAATCACCTATAAATTTTAACAGAGGAACCACTCGCTGTTCGGCGGCGTATGGTCCAGCATTCGAAGGCACGGCCCCAACAGACACTTCCAAAGGCATCGGAAGCATGGAGAACCGCCAGCGGGTAAATTATTTTAGTAAAATACACCAATATTTTTGAAATAAATCTATCCTATAATATTATAAAGCTGAAGAGTTTGTTTGTTTGTTTGAACGCGCTAATCTCAGGAACTACTGGTTCGAATCGAAAAATTCGTTTTGTGTTGAATAGACCATTTATCGAGGAAGGCTTTAGGCTATATGACATCACGATGCAACTATTAGGAGCGAAGAAATAATGGAAAATGTGAAAAAAACGGGGAAAATTATTTATCCTTGAGGGCTTCCATTGCGTGCGCTGCGAAAACGGTTCAAGATACCAAAAATATATGTATGAAAGAATTATTCCTCTTGAAATGATCTAAAAAAATGTCCGGGACAGTATATGTCTATCTTTCAAGATTAACTCACTAGAACCGTTTTTATAGTAATCAAATTTGGTCGAAATTAATGACTCTGTCTGTCGCGCTTTCACGCCAATACTACAGAACCGATTTAAATGAAATTTGGTACACAGATATTTTAGAACCTGTAAAAGGACATAGGCTACTTTTTATCCCCGTGAAATATAAAACGGGACTCTTATCCCTGAAAAACTCTTTCACGCGGGCGGAGCCGCTGGCAAAAGCTAGTTTTATCATATTAACTTCTCCGCGGCAATTGAAAATAAGTATTTCTTATAGATAAACATTTATTCTGCCAATACATATTGAACTAGACGATTGTGCTAGGTCAAAGATAAAAATATACCTATCAAACTGCCAACGTTCACTAAATGGACCTCTCCAATTTCCATAATTTCTTCTTCACTATGAGAAGAAAAATAATCATATTACTTCATATACCTTAGATTTTTATGCAGAACTCTCCGATGTTAAGGTATTTTCATGTCTTTGCCATTACAGAACAATCATTACTCGGTTATTGTTACCAGCAGAAGACTCACTTCTTAATTTTTCTATCTTTTATAATCTACACTAATATTATAAAGAGGAAAGGTTTGTATTTTTGTATATTTATGACGAATAAATTCAAAAACAACTGAAGCGACTAATTCTTTCACCAATATAAAGCTACATTATAAGAGAATAAAATGGGCTACTTTTATCCCGGGAAAAGATAAAGCGGGACTTTTATCCCGAAAAAGTTTTTCAAGCAAGCGTACCGCGAGGAAAAATCTAGTCTACTATAAAACATATTTTTGTCGACAGAGGGCGTTGGTAACCATCTGAGCTCAATGATGCAACGGGAGTACGGAGTGGGGCCGATACCTCTCGCACCAAACTTGTAAGTTTTGTCATTTCATAAGTAATTTAGGGAAGTATCATTAGTCTACTGATTGGCCCAGCGTTGCTCACTCTACGCTATATGGTATTAAGATTTAAATATTTAATTACTAGTTTCAACTAACATACGTTACGTATTCGATTCAACGCCACAACTGATATTTGTATTTAGATTTGGTTTTGAGTGTTGCGATCATGACATCTGATACTAGGAGACGTTATTACTTAAGGAGTATGTTCTATATAAAGCCAACGTTAAGCAGCATTTGGAAAAGCTGATACAATGGATCTGGTAAATTTAATGCCCCAAAAATCCCACCGATTACTCAGAAGGCATATTTTATTATACGACTGATTCCTGGTACCTTGTATCGTAGTTTTGCTAAGAACGAAAAAACTAAAACACGAAACTAAATTTTTCTTATGTATATCATCTACAGAGCAAACGGTCAACCAAAGGAGCAGATACCACTGAGGCCTCTCATACTGAATGGCGAGTCGGAGAAGATATACCAAGTGTTGGAGTAAGTATATACTCAATATCCAACGAATAACATCATTCATACCGTAATACACTACAGCAGTAATCTAATGCACATGGATCTACGTCTAAACAATGCTTATTGTATTGCAGAAGAACCACAAATGACCTAAAGAACGCTATTTACCAAGGTAGTCTATCGTGTGGTTTTACCCTCTTCAAGTCATGTATCACAGCACCTTTTTCCAAAATTCTAACACATTAACTCTCTTTCACCGCTTCTGTGTGGACCACGGTACGTACTAACAGCAACCAAAAGTCTAACTACCCGGAGATGCTCGGCCAAATCGGGCTCGCGTTCGGCTGCGTCAACTATCTGTCGACGCCGGCCGAGGGCAAGCCGTCCAGCGCCGGCTCGCGGCAGAAGGTGCACCCGGAGGACTCCACCTCGTCGCGGGAGATGCTGGCGGTGCCGCGGAAGGCGTCGCCAGAAGACAAGACGCCGTCACCCGGCGTCGACACGATCCAGCCGAAGATCTCGCCGCTGCTGGCGAGCTCGTGCACGCCGACGACGGAGGCGCGCACGATGACGCTGTACGGCTACAACGCGGCGGCGAAGCTCCCGTTCTTGTTCTCGCACGCGCGGTCTCACCCGCGACATGGTGACGTGGAGCGACGGTCCCTGCGCGCGTGCCGGGCGCCGCCCGCGACAGGTCGGATGGTGCGCAGCGCCTCGTCGGGCGCGGCGGGCTCGCATGCGCCGCCCGCGCGCCTGCTGCACCGCCCGCACTCGCCAGGTCCGCACCGGACACTCCATGCGCACGGCCGGGGCACGACGCGACCACTTTTTATATCGCCTTATGTACAAAGGGCATGTCTCAAAACGGGCCTAAAATTCTAAACAAATCAATTGATATTATTTGAGTAGAACTCCTAAAAACTAACCTTTTACATTAAATTGTTTCATTTTAAAGATCTCCAATTGAACATGAACGTTTTAAAACAGTGAATTATAAATGGAGAGATCTAAAATTTTTTTTTAATTGATCCAAGATCCTTATTTTGCCCATTTTATATCCCTTAAGTTTGAGCCTGGTTAGATATTGAGGCCCAGCACCCATACAAAAAGCGGACATCTCCTTTTAAAGTTTATCTCTGACTTTTTGGAAATTTACTGTTAAATAAACCCTTGATCAAAATCCTCAGTATTGTACCTCTTTAACTAATATGTCCGGCTCGAAGGACCAATTATTTAGATCCAAGTCAATAAGAACTCTTAAAACAATGATTACTTATAATTCTCATTCCTTGGAAGTTGCGTGCCCCGGCTACGTCCCACCCACTCGTCACTCTCATCTTCTTGTATCCTGTTCGTACTAGACTTCCGTTTTATTTTGTCTGATCTAAGTTTAGTTTCAGTTTTTAAACTTATCTCTGCCTCCCTGGAGATTCTACTAAACTGAACGCCGATGATTGTCGAGCATTTCAGGGTAGCCTGTTTGGAGGAACGTGTGGTATTTTCAAAAAATTAAACACCTATCACATACCGCTTTGTAAATTTCATATTTTGCAATATTCCACCGAACATAACGTAAAACACGTGATTGCACAAAACTAACCTAGTAATGAGGTAATTATTTTGATTGTTGTGACTAACAAGATGGTGACCAAAGAGATTAACGATCATAGAGCATGTAATGACACCTCATACGAGAAGCTATAGTGTGCATTTAGTATAGTTGGAGATTTAGAAGGCTTTATAGAGAGAGTATTTTGTTGGTTTGCACGTCGCGACATCGACGATTCACGAGAACTGCCATCGACTTAGTACATCTAGGATCATCGCTTAAACTAGGCTAGCTTCTACGAGCTTAAAACTAGAAAACTAGACTGGAAAAAAAGTAAAATCTTATGAACAGTGTAAAATCTAGTTTCAACTAGTTTCATTACCTATGTTTCTTTTATCCAAAACTTCTAGATGTTTCTTTTCACTTAAGTCCCTAAAGACACGATGGTGTAGGTAGAAGAATGACCAGGTTCTGTTGATGCCAGGAGGCGATAGCAATGGCCGCGGGGTGGTGTCGTTGCCCGGCAGCCCTCGTGGGAACAACTCTTCGGTGCCTGTTGTTGGATCTGCTGAGAGTCTTGTGACTAGGGTAAGTTACAGTTTTATTGCGACATGTGAAGGTTTTATAAAGTATGCAATAAGGATCAAGCTATCCTTATTATTCACCACTTATTTTTGTACCTGCCCCTTATTTTTGAACAACAAAATGTTAGCGAAGATCTACCAACCTGCATTATGACCTATTTCTAGACCACAATCTTGTGATCCTCATAAATCGAAACGCCCGTAAAATTCTTGAGATAAGTTATCTGAACTGCTTATCAACTTCCTAGCTACACAATAGCAAAAATCATGGGTGCTTGGTTCGTCAGTCCTCAGAAATGTTTTCTATCATTTCCCTCCCCAATTCCAGCTGTTGATTAAAATATTAAAATATGTTCGCAGGTGCTAACAGAGCAAGGTCTGGGCGACTACTGCGACCCGGAGTTCGTGCGGAACACCTCGCGGGAGATGCAGGAGGCGCTCGAGATGACACAGGAGCAAATGGACAGGTCAGTACCAAGTGTTTGGATGTCATTAAAAATACTCTTTGTAAACGTAACATAACGATTTGAGTATGACGATTAGACTAGGTAGTAGATTACTTTCTGTTATTTATGACAATTGCTAGCTTACGACCAGAGTTGACAAGTGTGTATCTGGTTTAAAAATACTTGTATTTCTCTTTGAATTCAAAGTAATACGCTTGTCTGATGATAATATCTGTAAAACGCTGGTAATAAACAACACCAATTAGAACTAGTTTAATTAGTTGTTAGAAATTATGATTTCTTTTCTTTCCAGAGCGGCTCACCAACTGATGATACAGGAGAGAAATTTAAAACAAGTTCAAAATCAACAACCCCAAGTCGTAAGTATTTACATGTGATAGTTTTTTTATATCAATCTTTTTCGTAGATTCTGGAGTTTCCAACAAATAAGGTATCTTTTATACTTATCAATAAAACGTGTGGTTTTATTCTCTCTTCAAAAAATTTTTCTGTTGTGAATATTTAAAATATAACTACAATCTATGTATTTTCACAAACGCCATAAATTGTCCTATTTCTAAAAGAAACCCTTTATTGCTTACTGCCATGATACCTATTATATTGTGCGTTATTAATCTTTGGAATGAACCTAAAGATTTGTGACACCATTTTTAACCTTGGCATTTTTTTACATTTTTGTGCCCAACTTTTTCTTTTAACCTGACAGGCTAGTCAGTCATCTTCATAGAGAATTTAATTGAATGATAAGTTAAAATGGAGGAAAGATTAGGTACAGTGCCGGATTAACCACGTAGCAAGAGTAGCAATTGCTACGGGCCCCGCGCGAAAGGGGGCCCCGCATATTTAAACCCACTCATCTCTGCCTGAGCGTAATTTTTTGAGTAAAACTTATTAAAATGTGGTATGTTGAATTTTTGTGATGTCACAAAAACGTGAAATGTTACAACTTTTCCTACTAAGACAATCCACGTCAGACACTCGGTACCCGACTGTTTCCTTGGCGTAAATAATTCAAATAATTTCATACGGTAAATACACAAGTTCTACAAAAAGTTTCTTGTAAAAACGTGTAGAATTTCAGTCGGCCTGATAATTAGCTCTATAAAATGTCTGCCGCTTAGGTCTGCCGTATATGCAAGCACTCTTACCCAACATTTAGTGTGGATGTGTAGCAGAATTGAAATAGCTCGATTTAAATTGTTAAAATTTTCTATTTATTTATAAGATTAACAGTCTACATTATTTTTAATATAGTTTAGTAACCATATACCAAAAATCTATTTCCTAGAATATAAGTATACTAGCGGCCCGCCCTGTCTTCGCACAGGTAGCAAAGCATAATATTTGTACATTTAATTTTCTGTCGTACAAAATACTCATGAATTATACACATAACCCTTCCTCTTGAATCACTGCGTCCATTGGTGAAAAACATATGAAAATCCGTTCGGTAGTTTTTGAGTTTACCGCGTTCAGACAAACAGATGCGATAGGGGGTTTTTCCTTTATAATATGTAATGATGTAAGGATATATCCTTAAAAATAAAAAGATAAAAGTAGCCTGTCCTTCCTTGGATCTCAAACTATCTTCATATTTATTCTCTCACGGTTCCACCCGCAAGAAAATATTTTCCGGGATAAAAGTACCGGTTTATATTTCTCTGGGATAAGCAATAGCCTAGGTGCTCCTCAAGGTCTTAAATTATCTTCCTACGAAATTTCATCGAAATCAGCAGAGAGTGACGGCTACAAACGTGAGGTAAAAAAATCTGGGATAATATATTTTCCGGGATAAAAGTCCCGGTTTCTATTTTTCCAGGATAAACAGTAGCCTATGTCCTTCCCTTGGTTTCAAACTATCTCCGTACTTGTTTTTTTGCGGTTCCACCCGCAAGAAAATATTTTCCGGGATAAAGTCCTGGTTTATTTTTTCCCGGAATCAGAAGTAGCCTAGGTCCTTTCCAGGGTTTCGAACTATCTCCCTACCAAATTTCGTTGAAATCGGTTGAGTGGTTTGGCCATCCCACTCGTGAGAAAAAAAATCGGGATAAAATATCCGGTTTTTATTTTTCCGGGATGGGCAATACTCTATGTCCTACCCTGGGTCTGAAACCATCTCCATACTTATTTATTTGCGGTGCCATCCGCAAGAAAATAGTTTCCAGGATTAAAGTCCTGGTGTATTTTTTCCCGGGATAAGAAATATCCTAAATCCTTTCCAGGGTCTTAAACTATGTCCCTTCCAAATTTCATCAAAATCGGTTCAGTGGTTTGGGCGTGACGGCTTCACTCACGAGAGAAAAAATCCGGATTAAAATTCCCGGTTTATGTTTTTCCGGGATCAGAATTAGCCTTGGTTCTCCCCAAGGTTTTAAACTATCTCCCTACCAAATTTTATAGAAATCGGTTGAGTGGTTTGGCCGCCCCACTCGCGAGAATAAAACCGGGATAAAACATACAAAAATACAAATCTTTCCTCTTTATAATATTAGTATAGATTGAGTTATAGAAGTTATGATTAAAAAAAATATTTTATTACTTCAAGAGAGATTCTCATGATCACTAACTGCAATGGCGAACGCTAATTTTCGACATTAAAGCGCTTAAAAAATGAGTTAAGGAACACTGAGTTAAAAAGTCTGAATTATCTCGCTTTGATGAATAATATAGAATATGATTTGGTCAGAGAAATTGATACGAATAGTATTGTTTCTAAATTTACTTTGTAAAAGTTAAAAAAATAATAAGGAAACAGATAAATAAATATAAAATATAAACATTATATTTTAAAGTACACTATTGATTAAATATAACATTAGCTATTCCTAAAAATATAATAATTTGTATTAAATATAAACTTTGAAATATGTATTGAAAAAAATATTTCGTGTAGTATCATCTGTTTTCAATTATTAGCTTCCTATCCAAATTATTCTAAATTGCCAGAAAATCTCATCTCAGGCTTTTTGTACTTGTCAGAGCCTAACAGCGCCTATAGTAATTTACTACACTATTAATTACCCACAAAATTGTAACCTATAGATAGCAAATAAACGTATTGAGTATTGAATTGTATACTTTATACTTAAGAAGCCATAGCAGATCAAAGGCTCTTTGAAAGAATTTGCTACGGGCCCCGCGCTTGCTTAATCCGGCACTGATTAGGTATATCACTTATTCTGTCTGTTTGAGCACCATGAAATTATTACGTACTTCCTAATGCCATGGTAAATAGTAACTAAACCAAAAATCCACAGATATTTATAAATGCTCGAAAATTTTTAATCCTTTGTTAATTTTCGTAACCCTGTGTTGTTTGTTTTTCTTTTACTATCTCAAAGAACATGTATCTTTTTGATACAGGTACGTCGAATAAATGAGATATAATCTAAGCTATCTAATTATCTACGATAATGGCGTTTGCAAATGATATCAAAAAGATACATGCTACCAAATGTTACGGCCCAAGACGCTAAATGGTTCCTAATTCCCATACTAAATTACGTTGTTTCTACAGTCCCATTGCTTATTACCTCTTGTCATAAATTCACATTTAAATAGACCAGAGTAACGATTGATCACAACATTCATGTATCTATTACTTATCTTGATTAGTTTATTAATTATTTTTACTAGATACTTTGGCCGTAACAACACTAACATTCTCTACCAAACATGATAGGAGTCAGCATGGCGTATAACGAATGTATAGGTTAACGCTTGGGTTGCAGGGCGAGATCCTAGCCCGTCAGTACCATCCGTTCCACCAGCCTCCGACCATGCCCCCGCCGGCCTACAAGCGGTTATAGCACCAGCGGAGGCACCCGGGGGCGAAGCTCCCGCGCGACACGCCTTTCGCCCTCGCCATCGGAGGAAAAGGAAACCTGTGTTGGTGTAAACACTACCGCTGGCTGGCCATCGTCTGACAGCCGATGGTCGCCCTCATATGGGTTCTAATGCTCAAATTCCCTTGTTTTGACCATTCTCGTTAGGATATTTGAGTGAACTGCGCTCGACGCAGACAGTGAGATTCGTAGTTCGATAGCGTAGTCGGAGTAATTAGATTTTTTTATCAAAAATCGAGGGCCACTTCATTTAATAATTATATAGGTATTGTTTGGTATAAAATTTCAGTCTTGGCCCTTTGTAAACTAAAAAATTAGAACGGTTTTTTCGACTTTTGAGAGAGAATAATAATTATCTCGAACAATAAATAGCTAGCGAAATATTGATACGCTATAATTTATAGAGTAACGCACTTTAAAATGATTGCGTCTTATACTATGCAACTGACGTATCCTTCGCCATTTTAAAAATGTCTGCGTTACAACGTTATTTAAAAAACGCTAGGTAATAAGCGTTATTTTCAATATTAGATTTTATAAAAAATAATAATTTGTTACTATTCAGTATTATAAAAATACGGCATACGTTAAATGTAGTTATAAACTGCTACATTATTAGTGGCGTGTTATCGTTTCTAAAGGCGCTATATTTTCGTTTATTTTAACCAGATCCTTGACAATACCGTTTTAAAAGACTCTCAATGAACTGATTGTACTAGCCCTAGATATGGGGATATCCAATTTTCAGTAGTTTACTCAGAAGCTGGGTTAATAAAAATGTGACTTATTGACTTATAACGTGACTTCTAAAGTAGCAATTATAATAATAGTGTTGGGTTATTTTTAACGGTTTTTATTTTGAATTCGCTATTTTTATAAATCCAGCATCTATAGCTTCGACCACTTTAGTAAAACTAGTAAACAATTCTAAATTTTAAGACTTTTTAGACGAAAGTCTGATTTTCACGATTTTAATGTGCTCTTTTAGAGATTACAAATTTTTTATAAAAACGTTACAAGTTTGATAATTCTGAGTCGAGAGGTGATTTTTTTTCTTACATAGAACTCGGTAGACAACTTTATGAGAAAGAGCTTAGTCATTTTTAGGTAAAATCATCACAAAATACTAATGACTTAACTTTTTTTATATGTCAATAGAAATCGAAAGGTAAGTCGGTAACAAATTAAATACGTATAGATTTCATTCAATAGACAAATAAAAAAAAGAGAACCACATTCTTCAATTACTGCTTATTTCTATAAATAGCAGGAACCAATTTGGTTTCTTTTGAGTTGTCTGCCATTTTGCCTTATTCAAAGAAGCCTATACGCCCGGAATTTTAGGAAATGCCTTATCCATTGATAAGAATATTAGATTGTCGAAAAACCTGGCTGTTATACCACAGCAAGGAAGTTAAAAAGGTAATGAATGTACGTTTTGTTATTAAATTCTGTAGCCTTTTCTATGCGAAAAACACTTCAATTTACATCATCTACAAGGCTCTAATAATATAGAAAAAGTTAATTTTCTCTTTGAGTCAGACGAAAAAAATATATTTGGAGACCGCTTTAGCTTTCGATCTATTTCAGCGATAGCTCTAATTCCTAGTGGCCGTAATTTATATGCCATCCGTTTCGCTAAATTTGGATCGATCCTGAGAATAATCATCAAAATAAGTCAGTCTGAAAACATGCCCAACAAACTTCATTCTGATGGGTTTATTTTCTCCATTTATCCAGATACAGTCGGCGGCATAAGTATCTGTATAAAATCAAAATTTCAAATCGCTTATATACGCATTAAGATAAATTGAAAAAAAAATATTCGTATCAAGTAAAGCAAATCTCTTTTATTTTATTTTTGTGAAGAGAAAAAAAGATTAGTAAAAACACAAAAGTGTATAGGCAATTTGAAATTTTGAATTTGTTCAGCTACTTATACTGGTGACCGTACAGCGATTAGAATCGTATTGTTTTTATTTTAGTTAAATGACGAGACGAGCATGCGGTTCGCTTGATGGTAAGCAATACGATCGCCCATAAACAGAAGCAACGCCACACAGAAAATATAAACTACTGCGAGGCAGAACACTCCGCTCGTCACTCTGAGACATTAGACGGTAAGTCTCACAATACCCAGTAATCACGCTGGCTACAATGTCCTTCAAACCGAAACACAGTGCTTGCACAGTACTGCTTGGTGGTAGAAATAGGCATTGCGTAGTTACGTACTCAGATGGCCCCTCGTTTTAGATTTTGGTCGTGAAACGTACTTTCAAAGCTCATAACCTAAATCAATTGAAATTATTAAAAATGTAAAATAGTCGCAAAATTTGACAAACACCTCATACACGCATAAAAAGGCTCACATTGCCTTCGTAATTTTAAAACAAAAAGAAAAGGAGAACCATGAATTAAGAAATTTACAAATGTTTATACTACCTACATAATAAGGATATCCTAATTCGACCATTTCATCCAACACTATTTGCTTAAAAAGGCTATTATGGTATACCTAATTATGACTTAACTATTCAATTATTTTTTTGGAAGCACTAACCTAACATTTAAAAAACCTTAGGCACTTCGTGAGACTTTATCGGTTAGTTGTTGCACTTGCCGACCCTTATGAGTATTTGCACGCGTGTGTTAAAATTACCTGCTAAACAAAAGCCATAATAGACTTTAGAAAAGAATATATTTAAATTCTAATGACTTGGTCAACCAAATGTTTGTCACATTACAGTGTATATTATGCCTAATTAGAAATAGTTATGGCCAACATGTAGAAGAGGGATTTGTGGCCACGTTTATTGATTCTCCATTCGACCGCGCCAAAAAGAGACGGCCGCATTCCGTATTAACCGATCCAGAGGACGAAATCACTCTGGCCATACGCCGTAAGAACGAGTTCTTGAAACTCCAACACTCCACAAGACCGCAGTTTCGTCCTCACCGTCGAGAACATCGCCGCGTTCCCCGTCGTCCCCCCCGACCCCCCTAGCAGTTCCGGCCCGCGTGCCGATGACAACACAATCTAATAGGATTAGGCCTAAAAACCAATCTTTCCTTAATCGTTGATGTCTCATCCTCTCTCAGTGGCCGTCCTGAGCCGAGGTTCGTAACCCGTTAGTGGGTTGCCCTCAGCATGGTCACTTAATTCAAAGGGTTGCGAGCGCCTTCTGCGTTCACCCTAAAGACCGGTGTGGCCAGAAAAGCCGACTCGCGTCAGGCTACTGGAAGAAGGGCCATTAACAAAAAAAATATTGGTTAAGTGTGAGTAAGTATTGACCCACACGTTGGCGTGAGTTCCCTTTAATGTCAAACTTCCAACATAGATTAAAGCGTTCCTACACAGGGTGGAATGACGACCGATGCCGGCAGTGGCGGCCTTAACCAATGCGAGGCTTTGGGCGGCAGATCTTTGCGAGGTCTTTTCTCCCCTCGACAGTGGCGAGTTTAGCCGGTGTGGGTACGAGGCCTGGGCGAGAGCAAAAAAAAGTTCCTGAGTACAACAAATTCATAGGTTAGAAGCTTAAGATGTGTTAGTATATATGGTCGTGAACTAAAAAAAAAGGTTCTCAGTTTGGGGCCGCGAGGCCCCGAGCGGCTACCGGGTTCGCCACCCCGCATTGACTTAAGGGAAGAGGAGCCATGAGAGAGAATAAGGATCCATTTCGTGTTACTGCATTGAGCAGTATGAGTACGCCATGCAGCGGTCTCGTATACAGTTGTAGACGCAAGTGACTTCTGGTAGGTATGTATTTATTTGTATAAAATTTATTTCACAGCTATTTGGACACATTTGGCTCGTGGCAGCAGTGCTCATGCAGTTGCCATGTACGGAAAACCCCATTTAGACTGTCCGCGTAGCGCTTAATATTTACCAATGATTACTTAGCTGTGAAAACTTCTTGCATTACTGATAACATACCTACCTTGTTGAAAAATTACATCAAATCTTCAATGGATAAAGTAAGCTTTTTGTATTCGTATTTTGTATCACTCAGCAAACAGTTGGTTGAGCAAGTAGTCTGTCCTGAGCTCTAAGTGCCAGAGAATTGGGTGTATAGTCCGTTTACAAAAACATAAGTAAACCACAGGCAAAGGCGAATCCAGCTTTTAAGTCGGAGGGGGGGGGGGGCTATATAGGCGCGGTCTGATTTTTTATCAGTAGTCACTGAGACCCAGTCCAGGGGGGTCATGACCCCAATAACCAACCCTCTGGATCCGCCCTTGACCACAGATTATGAATTGGAAAAATTGAGGCTGATCCTGGAAAGTTGGTACGTACTACGTAATATACGTGAAAATTTTATTTCAGTGTTAACGAAAAACAAATTACGCTTGCTTTGTCACTTGATCAGGGCTACTAGCACGAACCACGCTGAGCCAAGTCTAAGCTATATCTAGATTAGTTAGTGTCAATCTTTATAGTAAAATTACTTCGTGTACATGGTTTACTTTACTATATTTCAAGTACAGCATTATAGTGTGTATTGTGCATGCGTCTTATTTATTTATTTAGTAACGCCAACGTAACGTACATTAACACGTTATTAATAACAGTGATAGCGTTAAAAAGCCTTAAGCTAAATGCCGTTACAATATAAGGCGTACATGGCATGCATAAACAAGAACAAATTAACAAAATAATGAGCAACAAAAAATCTAAATAAAATAATGATGAGTACGGAATAATTCAGCAAATCTAGGAATAATTTAATACATGCTTAGTTTAGTAAGTGCAAGTGGTCCTGACTCAGTATAATATACCTACAAGAATCAATGTGAATTTTGTTTTAAAAAAGACAGTAGTATTAAATCGCAATAGCACATTCGTGTCATGTTCAAAAAGCATTTATTGAACTGTATTCGATGAAAGTTATAACGGATTTAAATACTATTTAGTTTAACATTCGTAGTTAATATTGTGTGGTTTTTGCAACACCATTTCGGGCGCCATTTTGGATTTTTGAATGTTGGCGGTTGGTGATTTAAATTCAGAGTGGCATGGCGCGGCGGTTAGGTTTAAGTATCAAGATACCACTCGGAAAATTACTTGTGCTAATAAAATTTTTTTTAGAATATACTAATCACAAGCCTTATTCAAAATAGGTGGGTATTGTCTTTTTCAACGCTCTCTTTTTCGATTTCTTCAACGCTCATGACATATTTAGGCGAGGACCAAATCATAATTCAAAATTCTAATACCTTGATCTTCAGTTGCAATTACCACACCTTAGTTCAATAAGATATCCCCTAGTAAGTGCCCTTTTAATCTCGATAAACGAAGTAGCGTAGATGTACGACCCGGTGCCTGGTTTTAAAATTTTCGACATTCCACGCATTTAGAGAATGTCGAATACGAACCAGGGGCAAATCCGTCATGAATACCCACATTCCTGTAGTATTAAGTTAACCTCTTTTCTTTTGTGACTCGGCGTTGCAGAGTTTATGAATCGTGACGACGTGAGTCTAAGGATGTTGCAAATCGTAATCCTATTTGAATGGATATATGCAGGGACCATTTTGAAGCTACCTAATTGGTTACTAATGCATTGAAAGCTATACCAATAAGCTATATAAATCAGGAATGGGATCGACCTTTCATCATAACTCAATAATTTAACAAACTATGGGTGAGTCGTGAAAGGATTTACTAAGTAATTAAAATAGGTTCTAAGGTCAGAGGTTCTAATCATTGGCGGAGAAGTTCGTAGCTAGTTTCTGCTGACCGCAAGCTGCGTAATATGCTATTGCGGTTAGCCGTTACTAACTAGCTGTATATTTGTCGATCGCCACTGATTTGTTCAGTGCTGCACTCCAATAGTGTTACTTTAGATCTTATTTTATATTTCTTCGGGTTCTCTAAACGTCAGTCTTTTTATTTTCAAACGCAATGTTTATTAACAGATGCAGAATTCTGGCTAATTATTGTAGGAGACTAAATAAAAGTAACGATTTGCAACATATCTTCTATTATGCTTCCGTTTTAAATATTTTCGAGTGCCAAGCAGTTTGGACGTCTTTTGAACATTATAAATCAATTGTTATGTTACTTATAGCCTTTGAATTTCCAACATATGCTTTGTTTATACTTTTATTTATCTATATTTACCCTGTTGCAATGTTTAGAATGCATCCTAAACATTTTTTTGCCAACCCTGCATTCTGTACTTGGCAAAGGCAGTGATACAGAATGCATAGTTGGCATCACAGATATACCTCGGAAATTGTATTTTAAAATAACTTCGTTTCAAATTTGTAAATATGTACAAAATGTATGCATTCAGGAACTCATAAATTTTACTGTAACATTTTTATAAGTCCAGTTATGCCTGGCCCTAATTTGATTTGTACATAATTATGTAAATATTAAGGAAATTGTAATTGAAATATATATTTATTCCGTCATTCGTATTGAGATATTATTACCTATATTTATTGTTTAAAAGAATGAACATTGTCAAATTGTTTTCATATAAATAAAAAGGTGGGAAACACACACAATGGTTTTTATTTACTTTATTCAATAAGATAGAAGTTTTTTTTCTATTGCCTTAGTAGGCAAATGAGCAAGCGGTCCGCCTGATGGAAAGCAGCATCCTCCGACCGTGGGTAAGCCCATGGGCGGCTTAAGAGCAATGCCAGAGCCAAGCCATTGCCTAGTTGGCCAAACTTATACACTTTCCAAAATTAAAAACAAAGAATAGTCTTTGATTGACATAACATTTCTATTTAACTTGTATGGACCAAACACAATGCACCCAATGCCTTTTCCATTATTGAAGATAAGTTTTTCCAACAGCAACTCCATTGATATTCAAAAAGTTATAACCAGTTCAAATTACATGTGTATTTTCACCAAAAACATAAAACTGTATCAAGTTTGTACTGTAAATGACCTATGATACATCAATTTCATAATTTTTAAAACTTGCACAATATAATCATAGTCCAGAACGTCGTATAATCATAGTTCATACGTCTGGCCACTCTATTTATCTATAAGAGTCCCTCTAGGCCTCTTCTCTGCAGTCTGCGCAGGGGTCTCTGCTTGCCTCTTATTCATACCCTTCCTCTCCAACTGCTTCTCAATAATCCTGGCATTATTAGCATAGCTGTCTGCCACCTCTCGAGCCTCAATCTCATCCTCTTCCTCGTCAATTGTGGAAACTGTCACAGAACTGAACTTACCCATGTTTTTTGTATGTTTTGTTACCATTATCTTCTTAGGCTGGGTTAAAGCAACTTGTTTGTATATATCTGTCACTCCACCTTCTCCTGCGGACTGGACTAATGCTCCATCCATGACAAAGACAACATTACTGTCTTGTTGGTGCTTGTAGTATATCGGTATGGCGCATTTCTTGCACTTCATCCTGTATTGCCTTTCGATACCTTTCTCCCGCTTTAAGTGCACCGTCTCGTCAGGGTCTGAAGTGATTTTGTGAGCATGTTTCGATCCGTCTATAACTCTGGCGCCGTCCGTCGGTCTGAGGGGAAGGCGGTCGAGTGAACAGTCCAAAATGAGCGACATTTGCCCGCATATACAGTAGTATATGTGTAAGGGCTTCGTCTCGTTGTATTCCTCCTGGTCTTTCGTGTCTGAGCACACGATACTTCTTGACACCACTTTTGGCATTGTTATAAAATCGAGAAACGGTGTAATTATATTAAATTATACTCATGAAAGCAATCGCAGTTTAAATCGATATGTTTTGCGCTATAGTAGTGGTTTAGTAATAAATATTAGGTACAATAAAAACTCAAAACTGTTAACTGACAAATTAATGAATAATAATGTCAATTTGCATGACATCAGTCATATTGACATTTTTTTTTTATAATTTTCCCTTTAGGGAAGGCAAAGGGTTCGAGCCCATACAGCCTCGTCTTAAGTGATATTTTTGGCTGACTTTTTTTTTCCTACGTACTATGTCGTAGTATGAAAATGAAATCCTCCTAGCCAGTTTCGGCCACGGCGGCCAATCTCAACTGAGATCAGCCAGGTACGCAGGAGATATTATAGTGCACAAGTGTGTGCGCAATACACAGGTGCACTCGCTATTCCTTCACTCTCATAGTCTGGTGAGACGGCAATCCGACATGACCGGAGAGAGATCAGGCGCAGGACCAACGGCTTTACGTGCTTTCCGAGGCACGGGCGTATCACACCGACAACTTCCTGACTCCGAGCTGCGACTAAGTAATTTTTAAAATGGAAAAACCCAGTCACACAGCTTTTTTTGGCCCGACCCGGGATTCGAACCCAGGACCTCAGCGCGCAAATTGTAACGTAACGCGTACGCAATACAACTACGCCACCGAGGCAGTAAAGCAGTGGCTACCTTACCAAGACTTTATCAAGGAGTTTTGGCGGCAACGAAAAACACCTGATTGGCACAGTTATTTCAATTCACTTCATTTGAGCACTTTAATAGAACTATATTGATAATATACCACCATAATTATGCAATATAATATAATCTTTATAAATTATTCACGAATTGTAAATATCTGCATCAAGGTTGGTACTGTACTGCTACAGTTATTCCAAGAAGATTATATAAACTTAAGGTTCTTGAGTTATTCGATACTTTAGTAGGCTCTCACGAACTGGGTAGAATTTTTTTTTTTATAAATTTTTACCACATAGAACGATAATACCCACATACTAATTTCTGTTTGATGCTATTTTCTAAGCCTAATATTCGTAAAAAAGTAAAAACAAAAGTTTATGGTAACGTCATTGTTGTTTTGTTACGTTGGTACTATTCGCTGTCAACTTCACGCTTCTGCGATTGTCTTTTATTCCAAAGAATTGTGTTTCATTGCACATGTTCATTGATTTCCGTGGATTTTAGGAAAAGTATAACGAATATTGCAATAAAATGGGTGCTATAGCGAGCAGATACCGTGTGCATAACTCTGGACTAACTAACTTAGACGCGAAAAATATTGAAAGTGAAACTAAACGAGAAAATCCTGGGACTTTGGATGAGCTACATAAAAAGACCAAAGGTATGTTATTTGCGTATTTTACACCGAGTTTTTGAAGTTACTGCTGCTTAAGGGCTATTTCGTTACGGGAGAGTATAATAAGATTTTTAATTCAGTCAGAAAACAGTGGGAAAACAATAGTATATTTCGAAAAGTGTGGTTAACCTGTGATGTAATATTGTATGATTTAATAAAATGCTAATAGTATTCCGTCGAATTTCTGCAAGCTCGAAATATGATATAAATGGTGTCATTAACATTTACACAATTTTTATGATAAAACTTGTGACCGAAGCTTAGATATGTTTCTATGCTAATATTTGCCCATCAAGATAAGTTGCCGTCTCTATTTCAATTTACTCTCGTTATAAATTTTGGGTATAGATTATACTTTTCTGTTTATTGAAATATTCTTGAATCTTTATTACTGAATATAACCTCTTTTTGTGCAACTGGGTCAGTTCGTGAAGCATTTGCAATTAAAACAACCAAGTCACTTGTAAACATACATTTTATGCATATATTTTTATGCTACAATTTATTTTCAAATAATACTCCTTCATCTTTACACAATAAATATGTTGTATGTATAAATATGTTGCCCATAACAATGAATTTTGCAACACTATTTACTCTATATAAAAGATAAGCTTCTAATTGAAGCCCAACCTGGTTCAAACCTAATTTTCCATGACAAAAAGTCAATAAATTAATCTAGAATTTGGCAAGGGCGGATTCAATCATTGGAGTCATGACCCCCACCCCTGTCTAAGTAACTACAGATTTTTTAAAAATCAATTTGGATTCTGTCCTGACTAGACCTTGACGATATGACCTCCCTGACTTGAAGGCTGGATCTGGCCTTGGGATTTGGTATAGATTTGTTGTGGTCTAAGAATAATGCACAAACTCTCACATTATTATTAGTATTTATGTGTGAATTAGACTGCCTCGGTGGCGTAGTGGTATTGCGTACGCATTACGAGTACCATTTGCGCGCTGAGGTCCTGGGTTCGAATCCCGGGTCGAGCCAAAAAAAATTGTGACTGGGTTTTTCCATCTTAAAATTTACTCAGTCACAGCTCCCCCGTGCCTCGGAAAGCACGTAAAGCCGTTGGTCCTGCGCCTGATCTCTCTCCGGTCATGTCGGATTGCCGTCTCACCGGACTATGAGAGTGAAGGAATAGCGAGTGCACCTGTGTATTGCGCACACACTTGGGCACTATAATATCTCCTGCGTACCTGGCTGATCTCCGTTGAGATTGGCCGCCGTGGCCGAAACTGGCTAGGAGGATTTCATTATGTGTGAATTATACACAATAATACACTAGAAATCTGACAAATTACCATTAACTCATCAAACCCCGCTTATATATGTAGATGTATGGTGAAACCCTGTATACTCGGAGGCCGGCGTCCAATATATACAACAATTATAAATATATAAATTATACACCTACTCTTTAAATAGATTGTCCATATTACAGCATTGCGATCATGATCCTCTAAGTAGTGTCATCTATACTAATATTATAAAGACGAAAGATTTGTTTGTTCGTTTGTAATGGATGAACTCAAAACTACTGTACCTATTTAGAAAATTCTTTCACTAATAGGAAGCTACATTACTCCTGAGTGCTATAGGCTACTTTTTATCCCAGAAAATTAAAATTAGCGCAATGCAGCTTGTGGTTTCTTTTCGTTTCTTTAAATTTTTTATTAATTTAATTAAATTAAAAAAAAACTCAATTTTGAGTAAGGTGCATTATATTGTTACATATATGTGGAGACTATTTAAAGCAATATGTTAATTCAAGTATGTATTCAGTATAAGTTGTATTAGTCAGTAAGTCTTCCTAAAATAAAAAAAACTTATTCATGCGAGCGTAGCCCAGGAGCAGAAGTCTAGTTTGGTTAATAAATATTCATTTATTTGTTGAGCATACTAGCACCTAAAAAGCTGCAAATATAATATTATACAAACAAAGTAATTAAATAGTAAAATTGCATACAAATCAAAGGTATCAAAATATTTTTCTGTATTATTTTTCTGTTTCTTATATATTAAATTGAGAGTGAAGGAATAGCGAGTGCACCTGTGTATTGCGCACACACTTGTGCACTATAATATCTCCTGCGTACCTAGCTGATCTCCATTGAGATTGGCCGCCGTGGCGAAAACTGGCTAGGAGAAAATTATATATAAAATTACTTGGGCAAAGGTATAACATACAAACATGTTGGGTTTCAGATGTGATGCCAGTTAATTTTGAAGGTGGTAAGCTGATGGTGAACAGGGGCCTTTCTAATAATTTCCAGGTATGAAAATTGACTATTTAAGTAGTAAAAGTCTGTTTCTTGCAGTGACACAAGTTAATAGAGCTACTTCTTTTATTTTACACATTTTCATGTATGCCAGTCTTCACTGCCCATGATCAATTGCGGTGGCTTCATCCAAATTTACTTTCAAATATTCCAACATGTAACATAGATTTACTATTCTCTCTTCCAATATTAATTACTGTTGTTATTATTAATCTTACTAAATATCTGCTAGAGAATCCAAAGTAGTGTTCATAGTTAAAAATGTTTTAACTTGCTACACATGTACAGGAGAAACCGATAAAGGGACATTGCCTATAATGACTAAATGGCTAGATCTGAATAAACACATGTACAGAATAAGAGTATGGTCTATAGCGACTATCAGATATAGCATTCAGATTAAGTTGTCTCTTCCATGTCATTAGAACTGGCTGTCACTGTATTTTGTATTTTTTATGATGAGATGAGCATGCCGTTCGCCTGATGGTAAGTGATACGACCACCCATAAACAGTAGCAACACCATGCAGCACCTTGAGTTACAAAGTATTGTGTGGCATTCCACTGTGCTCGTCATCCTGAGACATAAGATGTTAAGTCTCATTATGTCTAGTAGTTACACTGTCTTTCAAACCGAAACACAACAGTGCATGCACACTGCTACTTGGCGGTACAAATAGACATTGCGGTGGTACCCACCCAGACGGACTCTTGCATATGAGAGACCTACCACCAGTCAAAATTAATTTATACAAATATGATTCCAGATGTCCCACACACTAACCATGAGCTCACAGCAAAACGGTTACAAGTTGGGAGCAACGTATATAGGTACCAAGCAGATATCGCCCACCGAGGCGTTTCCCGTGGTGTTGGGAGACGTGGACCCCTCTGGGAATGTTAACTTCAGTCTGATACACCAACTGACGCCTGAGATAAGATTGAAAGGAGCTGCACAGGTAAATACCACCTAAAGAATCACTGGAAGAAATGTTTCTAGTTTGTAATCATTATGAGGCATTTCGTGATTGGTTTTTGTATAAATTTATTGATAGTGTAGCATAAAGGGTTATGAGTTAACTGTAAAATGAAAAGATTTGATCCTTTTAATGAATTTTATGATTTGCCAGTTGTATTAACAATTTCGTGATTTAAAAACACTCAGTTCTCTACAGTTATACTTATATTTTACGACAAAATGAAGTTTCTTTGGGTACAAGAGTGAAATAACGTGCTCATAAAGCACTGTTGTATCAAGTCACATTGATATATTCATCGCATTCCAGGTACAAGAGTGCAAGCTGACGGCCACACAAGGCACGATGGAGTACAAGGGTCCCGATTACACACTCGCCCTCGCTCTTGGCAAGCCTGACTTCAGTGAGAAGTCTTCTGTGTTTGTTGGACATTACTTACAGGTATGATTTTTATAAAAAACCTTTTTCTCTTAGTTCAATGTTTCATACCCTGGCAATATACAAGGGGACAGTATAGTGCCGAATTTTGAAAGTATTTCGTTGTTAAACAATTTTCCGAATAATGTAGTAGAAATAACCAAACATTTTTCACAGAAATATGATTACAATATGTAGAAAGCATTATCTTTTAAAAATTTTAAATTTAATATCGGACTATTTATTTTAAATACCCAGAAAATTTTGCAATAATGTGTTCTAAAAAGTCACTATACAAATTTTAGTATAGTTTATACTTTTAGAAAGAAGAAGAAAGAAAGAAAGAAAAATCATTTATTGTCGCAGCAGTGACACTAAATGATTTTACTATGTTGTACTACATTTCCAGTCGGTGACGAAGCGCCTGGCGGTCGGCACTGAACTGGTGTACCAGTCCGGAGCCAGGGTGATGGGCGGAGAGATAGCCATTACTTCTGCAGCAGCCAGATACACCATGGACGGTGAGATACTTAAATAAGTTACGGCAGCAACCAGACTTCTTAAAAATAGGCTACAGCATGCAAGGACTCGCTCCCTATCACATCATGAGAATACGCACAGCGAAAAGTGGGTGCACTAGTTGCTACTCTGTCTACCCCTTCGGGAATAAAAGGCGTTTGTGAGTGTGTGTGTGTGTGTGTGCAAGAACTCCTTAATTACTCTCTTGAATTTGTAATTTAAATATCAATTCCATATAGAATTTAATATTCAATTAAGAAGTCTATATTTTATCATGACACTATATATATGAGTTTTATTTCGAAACTCCAAATCTATACGGATTACTGTTGTTTATAATGAGATGGTGTTATAATAAAACTCATATTTTATAGTTCTATTTTCTTTTTTATGTCATATAATTCCAGATTCAGAGATATCGGCAACACTAAGTGCTGCCAACTTCCACCTGTGTTACTTCAAACAAGCCAGTGAACAGTTACAGGTATGTAACTATGACATTAAATTAATAACATGGATTAACAGTATTTGCATTTTAATTATCGTTATACAATACTGGGTCATATTGTATTTTAGGATGTATCTAAAATCTAATCCTACTAACATTATAAACTAGCTTTTGCCCGCGGCTCCGCCCGCTTTAATAAGTTTTTCCGGGATAAAAGTCCCGCTTTATATTTTCCCGGGATAAAAAGTAGCCTATGTGTTAATCCAGGACATGATCTACCCGTGTGCCAAATTTCATCGAAATCCGTTCAGTAGTTTTTGCGTGAAAGAGGAACAAACATCCATACATCCAAACATCCAAACATCCATACATTCTTACAAACTTTCGCCTTTATAATATTAGTAGGATTAGGATTAGGATGTGGAAAATTGCTTATCTTAATGTTCGGTAGAAATGAAAACCATGTTAACAAAAATAACTCACAAATCATAACTTTTACAAAATCTCCCCCAAGCCGGCTGGTCCCCGTGGGGGAAAGAGACCAAAACCCTCCAGCTAAGTCAAAGAAAAACAAGAAATCCCTCAGAATCGGAACATTTAACATTAGAACCCTAAAATCAGAAAAAAGATTTATAGAGTTGATATACTCGCTACAAAAAATAGAAATAGACATACTAGGCTTAGCAGAAGTCAGAAGAATGGGATGCAACATCGAGGAACATGAGGACTATATCTTTTGCTACAAAGGAGAAACGCCAGGCTTGCATGGAATAGGCTTTTTAGTTAAGAAACAACATAAAAACAAGATATTAAACTTCTTAGGCCTATCCGAACGAGTTGCTATGTTGCAAATGAAATATAATAATGAGACACTATCCATTATACAAGCATACGCCCCTACAGAGAGAGCACCAGAAAAGGATATCGACTACTTCTACGAAACATTGGACACAGCACTAACACAGGCAGGCAAACATGTCCTTCTCATTGGAGACTTTAACGCTCAGGTAGGTCAAACGAGTATGAATGAAAGCAGGGTCCTGGGACATTTTGGATATGGGGAACGGAGCGAGAGAGGAGAGAAGCTTGTGCAATACGCTTTGGAAAACAAATTATCGATAATGAATACTTTTTTCAAAGCAAGAACGAACCGTAAGTGGACATGGTTATCTCCAGATGAAAAAACCAAAAATGAGGTAGATTTTATTTTATCGAATGAGCCTAAAAAAATAAGAAAGTTAGAAGTTCTACATGGCTTAGGATTCAGATCAGACCATCGCCTAGTTAGAGCTACATACATGCTAGAAGAAGGAAAGAAAAGTAGAACAACATTTAAATCACAACCCAATTTACTTAAAACAGTTGAAGATATTAGCTGTTATATGAAGAACTTGGAACAAAACATACACAAACTGAATACACAAAGTGATAATTGCGATGTTCAAACATTTTATAATGCATTAGAAAATATCATAAAACAGAGTATGCTATCAAAACAGAAAGAACTAAAAGTAGATACTGTTGGGAAAATTATCAGTAGACAAACTCAAGACATGATCAAGAAACGAACAGAACTTGTAAAAACAAAACCAAAAACTAAAGAAATGAAAAAGGAACTAAGTGCTTTATACAAAGCAACAAGCAAAGCCATTCAAAAAGATTATCAAAATTATAGAAATAAAATTATTGAAGATAACCTACAACAATATGGAAGTCCCAAAAGAGCCTACAAGCAACTAACAACACATAAAACCTGGATACAAAACCTAAAAACAAACAATAAAGAGACCAAAACTAGAGATGACGTAATAAATTGTGCAACAGAATTCTACAAAACACTATATGAGATGAAATCTAATACTTCCCAACCAACCTCCACTACTTTGCAGAGTATTTGCGTCTCTGAAAAAGTTGATATAACTCCAATAGACACCATAGAAGTTAGCAAACATATTCAAAAGTTGAAGAAAGACAAAAGCCCAGGGCCCGATGGTTTACAAAATGAGGCTATAACATCTGGTTCTGCTCTGCTGGTACACCCTCTTACCTATTTATTCAACAAAGTTCTTGATACGGGTGAGGTGCCAGAACAATGGAAGAGATCCGATATTACCTTACTCTACAAAAAGGGAGACCCATACGATATAGGCAATTACAGGCCTATAAGCCTCCTTTCAAGTGTTTACAAGCTATTTACATCAATTTTACAAAGCAGGATGACTCCAAATATCGAAGAACACCAGCCTATCGAACAAGCGGGTTTCCGTTCTGGCTTTTCAACTACAGATCATATACATGTTATGCAACAAATCATAGAGAAATATAAGGAGTTTAATAGACCACTATACATAGCTTTCATTGACTACGCCAAAGCCTTCGACACGATTTCACATTACTCCATATGGAAAGCATTAGATAAATGTCATATACATGATAAATACATAAAAGTATTGAAAAGCATATATAATGGAAGTACCAGCAGGGTGAAATTAAAACAAAGAGGACCGAACATACCAATATGCCGAGGAGTGAGACAGGGTGATCCTCTTTCGCCTAAATTATTTATAGCAGTACTACAGCTAATCTTCGAAAATCTACACTGGCCGTCATATGGAATAAATGTTAACGGAAAGCTACTTACGCATTTAAGATTCGCCGATGACATCGTCATTCTCTCTGAAACTAGCCAAAACCTTGAAAAAATGATAAACTCTTTAAGAGAGGAAAGTGAAAAAGTTGGATTAAAAATGAACCAAGATAAAACCAAGGTAATGACAAACAGTAATACCAATAAAATCAGCTTATACGGCAAACCTTTGGAGTATGTCAACAGCTACACATATCTCGGCAAACTAATGTCATTTAGAGACAACAACATTGAAGAAGAAGTTGAACGCCGGGTGAATATGAGCTGGAACAAGTTCTGGAGCTTAAAAGAAATTTTAAAAGGGTCTTTCCCCCTCTACCTGAAAAAGACTGTTATGGACATCTGTATACTACCGACTCCCACATACGGCTGCCAAACATGGTCATATAACAACAAAATAAAAACAAAACTTGCTACCTGCCAGAAAGCGATGGAAAGAAGTGTAATGAAAATAAGGAAAATTCAAAAGATAAGAAGCGAACAAATTAGAAAACAGACAAAGTTAATAGATGCTCTCAAGTACGCTCTTACACAGAAGTGGCGTTGGGCAGGACATTTAGCCAGGTATACAGATGGACATTAGAAATAACAACATGGCAAGGACCGATAGGCAAAAGAAAAAAAGGTCGTCGAAGGATCAGATGGATCGACGATATAATAGCGACAGCAGGAAAAGAATGGAGAAAGAAAGCAATAAATAGAGAAACATGGAGTAAGCTGGAGGAGGCCTATACCCAGTGTGGGGTTCCAATAACACAATGAAATTTATATTATGTAATTTAAAAAAAAAAAAATGTTAATTATGGTTGTTGGAAATAAATAAAGGTTTAATAATAATAATGTTCGGTAGTTTATAATTAAAAGTAAAATTCATGAATTAGCATTCTATCAAATAAATTGTATTAATATTTCGTCTGATAACAGCATTTATGCTCATATCCTCGTTATCATCGACTAAGTTCGCGTAGTTTAAAGAATATTGTCGCATAAATTCGCCTCCTAAACATTTAATACGTAACTGCATCCATTAGAAATCCCAAATCACTGAGCCTATGAAATAAATATGTTTCTGGCTTTTATTCTGACCTAGTCGACATCTTTTAAAGCCTGTGATCTCATGAACCACTAAATTTACAGCTGTTTGCAGCGACTGAAGATCTCGCCATTCATTATCTTACATATACATATACACTCACGCCTGTTATCCCCGAAGGGGTAGGCAGAGGCGCAACTAGTGCACCCACTTTTCGCCGTAATTCCGTCCCATGATGTGATAGGGGGCGAGCCTATCGCCATATCGGGCACAAATTCCAGACTCCGGGCTGATACTGAATAGAAAAACTCAATATCACTTTGCCCGACCCGTGGATCAAACCCGAGACCTCAGCTTTGCAGTCGTACTGTAATACAACTACGCCACCGAGGCATTCATTATCTTATATTAATTATACTCCCTATTCCAGATTGTCGCAGAGATGGACACGTCGTTCAGAGGCATGGAATCGACCGGCACTATTGGCTACCAGGTGACAATACCGAAGGCTGACCTAGTTTTTAGAGGTGAGGTATAAATAAGGAAAAATATAAATGATCGAGCAATTTAGTAATTCAATAATTTGATATGTACTTCAATTAAAAATGTATGGATCAAGTACACACATAAAAGTGACTATTTAAAATCAAAATGAAAATGCATCTTATATGCAATGCAATCAGCTTATATATTGCCCTTTGCTGAGCACGAGCCTCCTCTACTACTGAGAGGGTTCAGGCCTTAGTCCATCACGCTGGCCTCGTGCGGGTTGGCAGACTTCACATACCCTCGAAATTGTTATAGAAAATTCTCAGGTATGTAGGTTTCCTCACGATGTTTTCATTCACCGTTAAAGCGAACGATAACTGATAAACAATACACACGTAACTTCGAAAAGTCAGAGGTGTGTGCCTTGGGTTTTGAACCGCCGGACATGGTCTTGACAGACCGTTCCATTCCCAACTAGGCTATCGTCCACTTTATCTGTTCACACATCTTATATGTTCATGGTTATTTTAAGAAATGAACCCAAGACCCGATTCTGGGTCTTTATTATGGTGCTAGCTATTTTGGCATCCTCTTTATATAAAAACTAAGAAAGCCACAAGGCAAGATGTCTAATACAATTCTTTGTGCTTAGCCACTCGTGTCTAAGACTAGAGTCGAAACTCTAGTTATCCAGGCATAGTCTAGGGTCTGTTATAACAAATTATGATTATAAATGTATGTATTTTGTAACCTTTAGCTATCCTGGGTCAGGCAAATTAATATTAGGTTTTCTACTCAATATCAGCCCAAAGGCTCGCTAACACATCATGGGACGGAATACTTACAGCGTAAAGTGTGTATGATACACCTCTGCCTACCCCTCAAAAGGAAAGAAGTGATGCTATGTATGTATTTACAGGGATGGTGGACTCCAACTGGAACATAGGAGCTGTACTCGAGAAGAAACTGCAACCTCTACCATTCACGTTCGCCCTCTCCGGCATGGCCAACCAGGCCAAACAGCAGTTCAAGTTCGGCTGCGGGCTGATCATCGGCTAGTGACGTGCAGACACACTGTCTGTTATGTTAGTCTCCTCACTGTTCATCGATTAAGCATGGTAACTGCAGCAGCGTCAGTTTTGGCGGGAACGTGGAAGTGTCATGAGGTGGTCTTGTTTGAATTCATTATTTTGGTGATACTTAGTGTTATATTGCATAATTATGGTGGTTTATTATCCAATATAGTTCTATTAAAGTGCTCAAATGAAGTGAATTGAAATAACAGTGCTAATCAAGTGCTTGTTTTGTTGCCGCCAAAACTTCCCGACAAAGTCTTGGTAAGGTAGCCACTGCTTTACTTCGACATAGTAGTTAGTACTGAGTATAACAAAGAAACAATGCAACTGCAACTTGTACTTTAAAAAATGTCTAACCTGAAACTTTGACACTGACAGATGCGCAAGCTGCGCCTTGCCAAAGAGAAAAAAAAACTGCAGCAGCGATATCGCTGGCTCACTATTACAAGGTCCTATGTTAATTTTAATTACGTTCGGAAAATGAGACTTCAAATTCTCATGTTAGTAAAAATGAGAGAAGACAATTAAGGCACTGTTCCCCCTTTACTCATGTTTCAGGATTGTTGGAAATGTTTACTAAAAAAAAACAGAATCGTGTGATATACAATTCAATTTGTGCAAAAAAATATAACATAGAACCTTTGTAATAGTGAACCAGCGATATGTAGTTCGTGTTTTAGAGTATGTATTAGCTCAAAATGCTGTTATATATTAATGTTTCCCCTTGTAGAAGTATCGGTGATGGTCACTTACCATGGTACAATCACAAGTATAAAATTTGATTAATTCTAATGGCTGTTTTCAAGAAATAATTCCAATCGCTTTTTTCGATCTAACACGAAAATAAACTGATCTGAACCGAGTTACTTGCTTAAATATAACTTATTTTGACTGATTTATTCTCGTGATTAGATCCAAGATAAAGATTAGGATCGTTTATTAAAACCACGATGGGCGCCAGTAAGGGTGCACCTGCACCTATCGAGAAATAAAATCAATATTTTTACTTATTGTCACTGAATAATTCTGCAAGATACGAACTATGGACCACAGAGGTGATATTATTGTAATGCATAATAAAATACCTGCGCGATTTGATTTTTTTTTATCGATGGCTCGACAAAGTGGCTTCACTGCATCTAATGGTGAATGAAGTGAAGCCCAAAAATAATGTCGACCGGCATAAGATAAACATCCCTGGTCGGTCGGCACAGTTATGCCGGCCTGCATAATTGCTTCTTCACGCGCCGCGATTTGATATTTAACATAATTAGAATATTTTGTAGTATAGTATATAGATGCATTTTGCACTCCCCTAAAAGCCATCTTGGTAGCACCTATAGAAACCGCCCTAAATCTCTCAATAAAAGGCGAACAAAAGCAATTACTACAAAACTCAACTATTTGCTTGTGCACGCTAATTTCAGCCATAATAGCGGTCATTAGAGTTGATTTTGTATCATGTTGCAGTTACTGTGCTTCCTCGCTATGCCCCTGTAGATTGTTTGTGGCGGTTCGTAAGGTCTATATTTGGTTGTGTGTTTATAATACACTTGTCTGTCTGTCTGTATAATTTAGTTGAATTTGTATGTGTGTATGTTTGGACTTGCTGTTGGTAACAATGTTGGTTTTATGTATTTACACTGATCATTTTGAGATTTGAAGGCCGATTTAAATAGTTTCTGTGTTCTTTGATATAAAGTGTCACAGTGGCCAAAAAAATGCATAAAATTTAAGGAGGTATAGGGTTATAATGAAAAGGAATGCAACCCAAAGTGTTACCCAACTTGGGAATCCAATCCAAGAGCCCTCTGTGTTTATACACTACTACTGAGTAGTGATTTAAGTAATTTCTCCAGTAATGGACATTGCCAGTAGCAAGTTCACACAATGTGAGAGTGAATTACAATTTTCCTAATTAGATATAACATGATGGTACCTCTGTGTATTAGCTTGAAGATATTTAAGCATTATTTGCTGTGTTTACCTACGTTTTTACAACTGTATTTTTTTGTTATGAATCGCTTACAATTATTACCAGGCCCGCATTTAGGCTTATCGCCCTGAGTTGTGTACCCCCTATTCTTGAAGAATTATATTTTTTTTATTCTATTTCATATGGATTAAACATTTTCTTATCTAAAATTAGTCTTTATTTAAAAAATTTCGTTAATGTTTATGACATGTATATTTGTCATTTTTACTATTAACTGGCTGGACTTGGAAAATATGTTGTACAATGTTGATTAAAATATTGTTATTATAGCTATTTTGTGTAACTTTAATTTGGCATTTATTTTTTCACATACACAACTTAGAGCGCAAAGGATCATTTCAGGAAATTCATGTGTTATCCCACTCTATTCTTCATCAGTGCCGTATTCAAGCGTAAGACCGGGGGCTAAAATTCCCAAGCGTGTTGAATGTGACTACAATGTAAAGCCCTTAGTTTTCACATAGACTGATATCATCATTGTTTTATGCTCAATATTTCTGGAATGATCATTGCAAACAAATAATAATTGTATGTCCCGAGCGCAGTCCGATTCTTATTGTAGTTTACCTTTCGACAACTGCCGTCTCAATCACTCGAGGCCGATTTGTTATTACAGTGAAAGAGAACAAATATTATCGAAAGTAAGCTAACTGTAAAGATTGGACGGATGAGCGACGTTTGCGATCTGTTAATGTAATGCGTACAATAAAACATATTTTTTGTAATAGTAACAAAATATATTTATTAAATGTGGTTCACTATGCGATTGAATGAGAAATGCACGTTTCTGTGTGCTAACAATTGTAAACAATTTGTTTTTGCTTGGGGGGCCCTGTGCGGCAAGGGCCCAAGTTTACTGCCTTAATACGCCTCTGTAATTGTTGCATAAAAATAATAGGTGTAAGCGTTGGACATCGTCGCCAACGCGCGGGACTCGACCATATTCTATGAGGTGTAGATAAATGACTTACTGTATATACTTGGCATGTTGTTAAATGTTTATTTTTAATAGAGTTACGTTAATAAATCGATATTGGATGTTTTATTTTTACATTTTGACTCATGGCTATCGGCCGTTTTCAATAAACAATCCCAATCTTTTTTCGATCGATAATAGACCGGTGAAAATAAATTGTAAGCGTGTCAAAAAAAAATTTGTTCTGATTGGTCCATTTTCTAGATGGATTGAAAACGATTGGTATCGTATATTGAAACACACAGTTCTTATGCCCGAATGTATAGGCAAAGGTGCAACTAGTGCAGCCACTTCAAGCCTATCACTATATCGGGCACATTCGAGGCTAATGCTGAGAAAGGAAATCTATTACCACTATACGCGACCCTAGGATCGAACCCGAGACCTAATAATCACAACATGTACTGTCTTATGAAATGGCAGTATCGCATGTTCGCTATGACTCACATAACAGTTGTTTTTGTAAGCGCGTTGCGCGTGTGGCTACCACATGGGGAGTGTGACAAATGTCTCTCGCGTCGTCGTCTAACACCATGCCAGTGGGGGACACCGTGGTGGCCTCACTGGTTTATAGTTCATTATTTCGGAGCCGCTATGTGTTAAGTTGGTTAACTTCACGTTGGTTAACCATGCCTTTGTGGGGTTCCACAAAGGCATGGTTAAGCGCGTTCACCGTGAAGGAACTTTTCCTCACAGCGCTACAGTTCCCAAGTAGTCTCCATGCAAGTTTCCGAGAGTCTTGAGGTCCTTGCAGTCACGATTTAGAACGGTGTCCAGTTTGGGAGTCACATTGAAAGTGAGTCTAAATTAGCCTAAGGAAACTGGATGTCGTCAACAGATCTAAGGTATTTCACGCCGCCTATTGCTTTGTAACACAAATCCGGCCTGTCGTGGAGTACTGTTCGTATCTCTGGGCTGGGGCACCCGCGTACCAACTGCTTCCAGTTGACTCCTTACAGAGGCGTGCCGCTCGAACTGTAGACGATCCCAAGGTCTCGGACAGTTTAGAGCCGCTGAGCATGCAAAGAGGCATAGGGTCTCTGCGTACTCTATCGGCTTTTTCACGGGAAGTGCTCTGAGGAACTGTTCAAGATAACAACGTCGTCTACTTTTTACCACGAGACTACCCGTTCTCGGAGAAAAGTTCATTCATTCCACCACCGCCAGCACTGCGTTTCCAGAGATCATTTTTACCTCGCACTTCTTCATTCTTTTGATCGAGATTTTGCTAATGCCGGTGGGTTGTAATTTGGGACATAGAAACCATTAAATTATGTGAAAGTCCCAAGTTATCTCTCCAGGATTCATTTTATATAAATTAAGATAGGAAATGGTAATTAAAAGACAGATTAGTTTAAAAATAACGTAAGTTTATTACATGTAATGAAATAAAAATATCGATAACTTTTTATTCGGTTACATGTACAGCCGAACAATCGACTCATCCGTAGTATTGGTACAACACTATTATTCGACGTAAATCATTTAAAATCCGAAAGGCAACGTGACGAGAATCATGTCAAATGGTAAAAAATATGATGCGATGTGACGTCACTGTTGTAAGCAAAGATTTTCGTACATACGCTCAATGTTAAATATATTAAAATTCACCATTCAAGTCATAAGATAAAAAATCCGTAACGCACATAAAAAAACCTTTGCACAGCGTAAAACTAAACACCACAGCGACATTATCTATGGTGCAAACAAGCTGGGTGGACACATCGAAATAAACGAAAACTACCAAATTCTGCCAAATAGTAGAAACTGTCGACCCAACATTGTTGTATAAACTAATAATTTTATGTTATCTCCTTATACCAAAATATATTATTATGGCTTGAGTTATAATTTTAAAGATACATAGTACGGTCTATAATATATTTTTATTCGTGTTATAAATCTATACGTAACCTAATACTTAATATTAACGTTTGCAACACTTTTAGTTTCGCAACGTGTCATTTAGAGATCTGTATTGTTACTTTAATTTTTGCATTGTTCTTTTTGGCTTAGAGAAATAAATATTGATATGTATGCGAATATAGACAATAAAATAATGTAGCTTACGGTTGATTATTGAATGTTATGTATGAGGAAACCCTATGTACTCGGACGCCGGCATCCGTAGCGGGGCTTGACGAGTCAAAAGCGGATAAAAATACTTGAAATCATGTAAACATGAGGAAATACAGAGATGTTCGTAAAGTTACGAGACGTTAAACAAAGCCTATATGCATGGGCGTAACTAGATGGGGCAAAACGTCTTTGCCTAGCCTAGAAAAAGCGTTGTGCTTAGCAAGGAGGCAAGGATGAGTTTGAACCCTGGAAACATTTTGCCCACCCTAGAAAAAGCTTACAGACTAGGCCTCGCGTTGTGCACGCCTTGGAATTCGGCTATCTCAAGGCAATAAAACGCCCTTTTCCGTGGGCAGCTGACGTCACGTTTCGCGATTATTGCCTAGCAAGTAGGAGTAACTACATGATTCTAACCCATCGACGTATTTAAAAGACACAGCAACGTATAGCCTAAACCGCTGGGTCTAGAAGTATGAAACTGCTCAACAGGGGACTCAAACATGACTTTTTAGTAATTATTCCTCGAATGGGATATCTGGCTCCAAAATAGGAATCACGCGAGCGGCGCTGAGAGTCAAAGCTACCTGTTTTTATCACTCTTTTATTTTAAATTCAATATTGCTAAATAATTTCATAAATGACTACTCAACACTATTCATATTGATTGCCTGTATATGTTAACAAAAATTTACGTTCTAAGCAAAAAGAACATTACAAAATACGCCAAAATAATCATCTCAACGATTGGCAGGATCATCATGACATCAGTGTAGTCATCGTTCATACAAAAAATGCTAATTTTATTTGGTGTGAGCGAACACTGCCGACGAAAATGCTTGCAACACCGCCTTTACATCTATTGCCAGATACATATACACGTACAAACCAGTTTTACAGAAAAGCAAATTATTTTAACATGGCAACAAAATTTCTAAATATTGTTTCACATGGTGACCCGGAGTGGCGGTGTTTCCAGCATAAAAAATATAAATGTGCTAACAAAAAAATGTTCTACAAAGCGACAAACAACAATTATACTAAGTACAACGGGAGTTACATTTAATTTCTCAACCTCTTAATGACAAATTGACATTTCATATGAAAATAAGGAAGAAATTAATCACAGATTGCGTAAAAATTGTTCATGTGATTTCAAGGCGCGGGAAACATCGAAGGCATAGACAATCTAAACTCCAGTGTTGCCGTGTGCGAAAAATTATTACCATGTTTGGATAGATTTCAACGGGAATTTGTTAAGTGTGCCGCAAAATGTTATAAGATAATAATTCTATTAGTATTTAATGAAATAAAACATAAGACCAAATGAGGCAAAAGCCTTACTACCATGCATAGCATGCCATCCGATAGGACATGCAAAATTATTTAAGTTCTTATTCACTAGGCACATTATTGCACAGCATCTAGAATAACATGAAACAACAATTGCGCAATATTGCATTCTCTAGCATTGTGTGCGGTGTTGACACACGATGAAATGTTGAACATAAATCGTGCGAGAAATGCTGCCCAGTGAATAAAGGGCGCATTGAACGCAACCCGAGAAATCTATCCACTCGTAAACCACGTCACAGAGGGAGATAAAGCCGCGTTTACATGACACATCTTCCACGAAATAAAATAACACTATGTTTAAAAAAACATTAAATACCTATGAGATATAGCGATGACTTAGCCCTAACGCCGGGCTCTCGTTTCGTATTAAGTTGGATTTATGCTATGGGGACAGATTTATTTACATAATGCTATCTCGCTCGCTCGCATGCCCGTGTGTTGCCAATTTGCAAATCGTGAAAACTACCGAAAATCACCGTTACGATTATTATTTTATGCATTTTAACAGTTGAGCGTGTGCTGTTCGATATTCAAATTCTTTAATTATGTAAAGCTTTTGTTAATGTGAGGGAAATAGTTTTGTTTTGATTAACAATGTTGCCAGTCTAATGGCCTATTCTTGAGATGTCTATGGCCAGTATATTTATTTTTCATGCAAAATATCTTGTATATGATATTTAACGAACAAAACACGCCTAATGCACATTTAGATACAGTACAAATAATTAAAATCTAAAGTTTAAATGTTCGTTACATTTATTATTAAAGTCGTAACCTACCAATTTTTTTTTTCTTTCCATATATATTTTTCTCGAAATTACATATTAAATTGTGAACACTTTTTCATCTACCATATTGCTGCTATCCTTAAGCGTAGGAGAAATTTTACGCGGCCGACAGATGGAAGGACACGTCAAGAAACGAACAACATATGCAATATTCGGTCACATTGCGTTATTATATTAAAATCGAAAAAATAGCTACATGATATAAAAAACTTTAGTTAAATGACGTTTAATATATTTTGGCAAGGATAATAACCGATGGTAAATTACATTCCATCTACATATTTAATGACTTAGTATTTAGCATACATTTTTATAACATTACATTACTTATTCTTTAGTGAATCATTTCCAATTCAAAATATATGGTACAGGAAAAATAGTGGAAGTTATTATGTACACCGCCATCTATCAGCCGCGCCACGAAAATACAAGCCACACGCAAATTAATGATTTCACCATTTCCACACACCAACAACTATTTTAAAGACGAAATTCCAATTGATCATATTTTCACAATATGTTAACAGATGTTGAAAACGATTAAGCTTTTTCCTTAGTCTGAATAATTTATATTTAAATATGATACCTCATGAGATAAACATTTTATCAGTCCATATATTTGCAGAACTGAATGACACTGTTTTTTTGTTTTTATAAATATTATTTTTTGAAAGTGATTCCTTACAATATTCTATACTGTAATTCCCAAAATAAGAATCGAAAACGGGCCAACGTAAAAATGCCCTGAATCTGAATATTACATCTACACCATATGCGAATGCATGGACACATATCTAAAGACAATAAATAATATCATAGCCGGCTCCATGCCACTCTCAAAACCGACAGAGGGGAGTCTGGGCCCCGGTTAGCTCAATCGTTTCCAACAACCAACACTGATTAAACTTTAAAGCGTAAGTCTCGTTTGCCGCCTTCAGTTTCTGAGCATTTAGACTATTTCTATTATTGGCATTTGTCTGGTCCATAAATGATAATGTTTCAACAATTACGGCAGCAAACCTCGACGTCTGTACGAATACAGAAAGGTAACTGTTAAAATCCGCGGTCTCGTGTCGACTGTCGATGTTTGATATCGATAGACTTTTTATCGATAGTATATATCGATACATCTGGATTGTCAGATTGAGATATTTCTACACTTCATAAATATTTAGGAAGTAACGATTAAAATATGTCCATAGACAAAATTATTTTTATAGTACTTAGGCACAAGAAATGTGTTTGGAATTATTCATACGGTATTGCGCCTGGTCTGGGGAGAATGGGGATTTTTCGACCACGTGTTCCTTCCTATGATCCTGGACTTTTTTCCATACATACAAATAGTTATTTGGATGTATATATTTTAATAACAAAACTCACTCATGAGAGATTTGAAAACAGTTTATAATTGCTATTCAAAAGTTTAAGGTACAATATAGGGGATAAGCCATGGGATTTTTCTGGACACGTTATACAAAACCTCTGCCGTAATAAAAGGACCTGGGTTGATCCTATTAATTACAGAATTACAGATTAGACTATGTACAATTAAGGCGAATGTTAGAAAAACATAATATTGTAAATTTTAGAACTTACAGGATATCTAAGAGGACATTTAACATTCATAATTATACTTTATTACTAACATGAATTTTAATTGTAACAAGGCTACAAATTATCTAGGACGTAAGTTGGCAATCACGAATTTCACTTCAAAGAAATAACACCAGTAGATTAAAAGTATAATAGTAATTAGACAATGGACTCTTAAGGAATAGGTTTATACGATGCAGAAATTGTCCCATATTATGAAACAGACAACTAAACATTGAAATAAGGACACCTGAGACCAAAATTATCACATTGGACAACTGTTAAACTTCAAAATACGGTTACTCCTGATCCAGAAAATAAGAGGGTCGAAAAGTGAATTCCCATCTCTTTATTCTAATCATTAACTGACTTCAAAACCATATAAGTGTACATGGGTATACATAGCATACTAATTATAAGGACCAGACCAGGTCAGTATAGAACAAATACAATCTGATCACACATCCAGAAGTGACACGTATGAATAACAGAAGACCGCGGAATCACACTCTCTAGGCAATGAGCGAGCGAGCGTACCTCCTTACCTTGTGTTATAACTCCATATCCTGCGCTTCGTCGTCGCTGAAGTCGCTCATAGACGATTCAGACTCGGAATTGTTGCCATTCGCTGGCTTCGAGCCGGACGATGCCGACGCTCCCCCCATTCCTGTGATCGCGTCCTTTTCCAGTAACGCCTCTTCTGTGGCGAATCTTCGGACGTAATCTGTAATTTTTACATGAAAAGAATATTTCTGTGTAATTATTGTATTATACAGGGTTATTGGGACATTGCGTTAATAAATAATAAACAAGTCGTCTTTGCCTCTGCTAACATTATGTCCAAATTCATCCATGAAAAAAGAATATTTTCATCAAAAATCTCAATTTTTTTCTTACCTGATTATTTTATCATTTTGTGCAAATATGGCGTATTTCATTTAGTAACGCTATGTCAAAAGGACCCTATTTTAAAAAAATTGTTGGCATTTTTTTCGAGCTGACAATGTCAAACATCATTTTTACTTCATTCAAATGCTTTTTTATCCCGTATACTGTTCAAATAGTGTTCACTATAAACCGATCGTTAGTAATAACCACAATTGTTATTCAGAAATCAAGAAACACAATCACTCCACAGCTGATAAAATAGTTTGAACATACAAACTTTCAGCTATCGTTTGCGTTGCCATGAAAAAGTTTGAAAATTGTACAGACTGTAGAATAAATTCAGCCTTGAAATAATGTTGACCCACTTAAACCCTATTTACTATTTGAAGACAAAACATTAAGATTATAAATGTTCCGGTGTAAAATATCTTGTCACACTTTTTCGCATTAAAAAGCCCAAACACGAGACTAGATCTACAGACCTCTAAAGACTGTCCATGTTTTATTTACAAATGAATGACAAAGCGAGCAAGCCGCTCGTTTGATGGTAAGCGATACGACTGCAAGTCTACTGCAGCAACAGAATCCAAACTTTGAATTACAAAGCACTGCGTTCGTCACCCTTATACATTAAATATAAAATTTTGATGGTTTAATCTCAATTTATTCAATACTACGTTATCAGATAGGTAATGAGTAATCACCACATTCACCTGAGACTTTCTTCTTGTACTCCTCGGGTTTGTGTAGATACATGGCGGCCGCGTCGCCGTTCAGCGGGTCGATCGGGTTCGGATACGTGAGCAGCTGCGGCAGGAAAGACTCGAATATGTTCGACAGGTCTGCAACAGCACACAAATATCGCGCTGGAGAAAATGAAACTATGAAATTTGGCCATCAAAGTTTTTAATTGTGAACCTAATGTTTTTTTTCAAGCGTTTGTTCGCATTTCTTTCCATTTTTGAAACCGCTTTTATTTAGTTTGACTGATACTCTTGTTCTACTGTTTTTCTTCTTAGACCTATGTAAGCTGAGTCGAATTACATTTCAATTTGAGAATTTTCACTTTTGCTGTTACTATATATAAAAAGTGAAAATGTTAGACTCCTACAAAATACTAGTAATATTTGCTATCGTAAGTAAAATTTACAAAATTATTATTAAAGTTATTGTATAAAGTTTGTTCGGTTACAAATCTCAGACCATTCCCTTGGGGCTAATACCTAGCGCACGAATGGTGTATACAAAAAATGTGCACTCCATTTCCTTTGGAAACTATAAAAGGCCTCGGAACTCAATATTCTACAAAATCATATGAATTACTTGTATAAAGAAAAATGTACATCATTATCCAACATAAAATAAACAAAATGTTACAAACTGTTAATAATTTTAACCGACTAGAAGCAAGTGAAAAGCACTATCCAAAAAATAAATTATTCTTGGTAAATCAACAAATAAAATCATACAACAATTTAAGGGCTTTGACCAGTCACTCCCCAATCTCCTTCATGTATAAGCATAGGGCCGTCACCGTTTTACAGGTCACACCAATTTTTAATTAACTTCCAAAAAAGGAGGAGGTGTTCAATTCGTGTGTTTGTATTTTTTTCCAGCAACGTCACAGCAAGCTGGCATGTGGACTGCGTATTGTAAAATTCGGAAAGTAAAATGCACATGCGTCATTACTGTAAACGACAACTTCTGAACTAAGAGTTTAGATACATCACACAAATAAATTTCATGAAGATTTACCAACACGTTCTAACTTTAGTGACTTTTATTTAGAGAACATTGGGGACTAACTGTCCATGTGAAAAATATTACCAATTTAATAAACTTTTTGAAATTATATGTAGATTCAGTCTCACCGTATAGCGCGGTCCATGCCTGGTTGATGACGTCCAGACAGACGGTGCCGGAGACCTCGTCTATGTTGGGGTGGTACACCTTGTTCATGAACCCTATGGACGGCGACTTGAACGGGTAGTGGTCCGGTAAGTGCACTCGAACGCGCCACACACCGCCTTCATAAGGTGCTGTGGAGAGTAGCATTGCTTATGTCGACATGATTTAGAAATCAAAGCTTTTTCTATGTGAAATAACTTATTTATTCATTTAAAAAAAACGTGATGTAGTGGTATGAAATACGCACAATACAAATCATATTTTTTTAAGAGTGTATCTCACTCCAAGGCATGAAAAACCTATCTTTTAAGCATTCAAAATACTTTCGATTTTATTTTTCAATTCACAAAAATAAATTTATAACTTCCTTTCTTAATTTCTACTCTCAATAACACAATTCTATCAAAACAATCAACTTATCACAATTCATAATCAACATAATAATTATGCGCATTGATAATTAATTGCAATTTTATTGAAGTCATTCCGGCTTGTATTATTGAATGAATTAAAATAATATTATTGTAAAATGAACAAATCTCAGACCTCGTATGGTTGATATAGATTATGGATTTGAAACGTTGCTCAAAAAGATAAGTCTCACTCTAAAAGTCCACTCTAGGGTTGATGCGAAGAGAATGTCTACGGCATTGACTTGTCAAGCCCCGCTACGGACGCCGGCGTCCGAGTATATAGGGTTTCCCCATACATCTATATATACTATAAGCAGGGTTTGACGGGTTAAATCCACCTGTATACATAATATGTATACAAAGTGCATAAATAAATAATAGGCAAGTTGACTACTTTTTTTTAAACATTTATCAAAAATGTATGCTATCCAAAATCTAATGGATTTTATTACAAAATTGGCGAATGATAGGTAAGTTATAAAGCTTTGAAATTTGGTAAAAAGGGTTCACCGGCCATAACGCTTCGTGTATAGGAAAGAGATAGCGCGATATGGGGATATCGCGCTATCTCTTCCCCATGTACGAAGCGTGGTGGGGACCACGCCCCCACTTTTACGCACGACAATATTTCAAATGTGAATAACTACTTTATTTTTCAACCAATTTTGATGCTGATTTCACAAAAGAATTTATTTCTGGTATTATTTTGTTGCATATAAAATAATGTACTAAATGTAACATAGAAAACTACCCTATTTGCACCCATTACTAAGATCCTAAGTCGCTCCCTCAACACAAGCATTAGGATGCTTACAGAGATGCAACTCTGGTACTGGGGTACTAGAGCTAAAAGTTTTGGTCACACAGTCGTTATCGCCATGCTTTGGAAGCGTCTCTTTTCTTTTTTTTTACTTTGACAGCACACGAAATAGGCTCCATTTTACCACAACATGGACAAGCGTTTGAATTTTTCTGGCCAGGGTGTACATAATATGGAAAATGTACTTACTTCCAGGGGGGCCGAAGAATTTGACACAGAACTCGTTCAGACCACCCAGTATTGTCACCTCGTGCTTACTTTCGATACTGTTGTGCTTCGTTAAGGAAAATAATTATACAGCTGTAATACATATAAAACTTTCGCATTGTTCGGAAAAGGTCGAACAAATATTGTTTTTAGTATTCACTTATTTTTTGTTTTGAGTAATATTTAATCTCGGTGTAACAAGAATAACCCAAAATTTTAAATCATGATACACGACCCTCAGTAAAATTGGCTGCCTCTTAAATAAGTTTTTCGTCTTTATACAACGGACACTTTTTGCACTTGGATTTATTCTCACTGTCATCTACACAATTCAAAAAGCTGCGATTGGCACATTAATATCAAGTGGTACGGATGATCTCTCTCACCGAGGTTTGCTTTTTGATAGCGTGATAAAATGTAATAAGTGATAAGATGGAAGTATGGTGTATAAAACTTGTACCATATTCATATTTGGTAATTTAATATTTTATTTAAAATGTTATTTATTTATTTATTTATTATTATTGAGGTACATACATATATGAGTGTCACAAATAGTGGCTTAGTCTAGTAGTTAATTGCGCTAGTAGAGACTATATATTCGTGCCGCTGTTGCTTAAAAAAGGAAAAACCTGAGCTATAAGCACCAGCAAACTTCCAATGTCACTGTAACTAGTACATGTTAAAGAAAGACAGAGCAAGTGAAGTACACTTTGAAACATTTATATGTATGTAAATGTACTTGCATTACAGAATTTACAAAAAAGCTTAAAATAAATTAAAATAATCTTCCACTCGGTTTTGTGATAGGTAAGTATGTATAATGTACCTTTTTGCATGTCTGGGCAGATATGTGTATGAATGAATTAATTTGGAATTAATTGATACGTCAACCTACGACAATGTTTGTAAACCTTTTGGTATTATGTGGATAGCAAGGTGGGCTGTACAATATGTTAATTTAAGATTAGATTAAGTTTTACATGGCTAAGAATGTTGTACAGTTGTTTGTAATCCCAGAGAGAGAATAAATAAATAAATAAATTCAAATATTATTTATCTATCCTATGCTCTAAGGATAGATAAATAAATTAATCAAACACATGACTTTTTTATAGCCCATAAATCAAACAAGCGAAACCATTTTGACCATGTCCTACTTGTGCTTTGATCCCTTTGTCTACCACTTGTCCCCATGTTAATTAAAATTCAATTTAATCGTTACCTAAATATATTATTGCTATATTGTGTTATTATTTGAAACCCATATCTTTTAAATCCAGACAGCACTGTATACTCAAATCTCAGCTCAGATATATTTACGTTCGCATAGAGGAAGTGGTGATACCGTAGTATACTGATAACTGATAAGATTACGATTAATACGAATTATCGGCTAGACGTGAAATCCGAAATGCTGTATGAATCCTGAAATCATCCTGAAAGATATTGCTGAGAGTGTTCGAGAAATGCAAAATAAATGCGGTTTATTCCACCGTCTTTCCACGTATCTTGATGTGCCTACTAGATGTAATAACTAGCCAAGGTACAATTTCACCAATTTCTTGTTTAACGGGCGTTAGTAAATCGGGCATTAAAATTAACTGGTGGTAGGTCTCTCATATGTAAGAGTCCGTCTGGGTGGGTACCACCGCAATGACTATTTCTACCGCCAAGCAGCAGTGTGTATGCACTGTTGTGTTTCGGTTTGGAGGACATTCTAGCCAGTGTAACTACTGGACATAATGAGACTAAGGACGGTATTAATAAATCAATCTAAAGTTCGAGCCACATCCCAAGTAGACATAATGTATGAATAGTTCAATACATTGTGTCCATTTGAGATGCAACTCAAACTTGAGATTGATCTATTAATACCGCCCTTAACATCTTATGTCTCAAGATGACGAGCGCAGTGGAATTTGTTTTGTGCCACACAGGACTTTGTAAGTCAAGGCGGTGAATGGTGTTGCTACTGTTTATGCGTGGCTGTCTCGCTTACCATCAGGCGAACGGCATGCTCGTCTCGTCATTCAAAGCCATAAAAACAATAATGCGAATGTTAAAGTGTCGCGCGTCCCACGAAAGATCACCTAGTTAAGGAAGATTAATCGTTACCTAATGATGTTAACCTTTGACTTGTGAGGGCATGGTGGGACCTTAACAATAAGAACAGGCTGTCAAAGTAACTAACAGAGCATGGGGAAATTATACCTTAAGCTATGTTTAGAATAGTGAGTGCTAACAGCAATATAAGACGTAAGAACTTCCAGATTCGTTTAAGCTTGCGGCAATTTTTCAATATCTCTGTACACAAACGATTTGCCGCAAGTTGTACAAGCTGAAAAATGTAGAAGTCGGCTTACCGTTTACACGCGGTTACACAATAGTTTTCGCGAGTTTTCTTGCTAATATAAATCCAGCTTGAAAGGAATTATTTCAAAAATCTGTTCCATTTATTTAAATTATTTTATCCTTAATAAATATGTTCGATAGCGTTGTTAGGAAATTTCGTGCATATATTATCCATTCGGGCCAACTCACTCCTAACCATAATCATTAATAAGGGTTGAAACCTCATTTTACGTAAAAGCGTACACAAAGAATATGCGATTTTTCTTACTGTAACAATCATACGACATAAAAAAATATTATAACCGCTATTTACAATATCAGTGTATTATACTAAGTTTTAAAAGTTAAGAGACTGTTTCACAGGTTACAAATAAATTTTATTTGGCAGTTATTGTACGAAACAGGTAATGTAGATATTCCTCACTTTAGAACTTGTGCATAGAAAAGACGCTAATGTCTTTTGTATTTGGTCGGCTTATACATTTATGTGACGAGTAGCTTTCATCAGTAAACGGTGAAATCAGCCCTAAATAATTAAATAGCACAATAGGCATTAATATACACATTTGTTAAATATCTACTTATTCTATATTATTATGCAAGTATATCGAATTAATCACCTCACTAGCTATGCTCAATATTTAATACTGAGGATAGCTACACCGAATTTATGCGAACATACATAAATGCACATGCTTATCTATTCTACTAGACTATTCCATCATATCTACATATTAACGCAATAGGCAGTTAGACATTGCTAATTGGAAACAAGTCGCAGACAAATCGATAGTCTGGAATCTCTCGTCTATCTCGGGGTTTTTCAACAAATTTCGTAACAAAACATTTTGGCCATTGTTTCAGTATATTTTATGGTTTGATTATTCTAGAAAAATATCAAAGTCGGGTACATCTTAGAAAGACGAAGGTTGAAAATTCGAGATTTTGAGATTGTGTCATAAAAATATTAGTTAAGTACTATAATAAAACATTATTGTCTGTATTAAAGCGTAACTTTTTTTAAATGATTAATAGAATACTAATCATTAAGCAAACTAACCGCTTTGACAAAGTAGCCAATTCGACTCCCGTACTTAAAAATCTTACATCAAGAACAAATAAATTCAAAACATACTTCTTATAGTTTCTAATACCTACATTTCGAGACAAAGAAACTTCTTTTGCGATAACAACTAAGTGACTATATAGAAATTTCGTGACGTTTCTCGTAGAATCTTCTAGATAATTCGACACAAAACGTTAACAGGACATGAACTATTTTTGTATTAGGTTTCATTAAAGTACAGTTCGTTTAACTTGCAAGGTTAAAAAGGAAATTGTATACATTGTGCGTCGGTGTAAAAATTTAGAAAAATTATAGTTCAGAAAATATTGCATTTTATTATACCTAGAAAAAAAAGAGGGTGCGTGTACTTAAATACACGTACCTGGTCTCCCAAATCTGCAATAACAGCTGTGTCCCCGAGATAAAAAGGCGAATCGGGATCGCGAGAGATGCTATGACTCGTCTAAACAACATCTGGAAAAAAAGGGGAATTGGTCTCAAAACCAAGATCAGATTAGTATGAGCCTTGGTATTCCCTATCTTCCTGTATGGAGTTGAAACGTGGACAATACTGACCCGCGTATGACGAAGGATTGATGCATTCGAAATGTGGTGCTAGAGGCGAATGTTAAGAATCTCCTGGACTGCAAAACGCACCAATTTATCGATCTTGACTCAACTTCAAATAAAAACCCGCTTGTCGACCATATGTCAACAACGCATACTCTCGTATTTCGGCCACACAGTGCGCAGAAGCAGTGAAAATTTAGAAAAACTGATTGTGATGGGGAACACCGAAGGCAAGAGATCGCGCGGTCGTTCTTCAACAAGATGGACTGACCAAGTGAAAGACTCATCGTCCTCTAAATTCTACACAGCCGTAAGAGACGCGCTGGACCGAAACCGATGGTGGCAGATCATCCGCTCCAGATGCAATCCTGATGCCGACCACGATCCTCAGACATGAGGGGCCGACCAGAGAGAGAGAGAGTACTTAAGTACGCGCGTGAGAAGTTATACTTCTTTGGCATCATTAAATAATTGAATAATATTTAGTATTAATTATGTTACACTAGGGGGTCAAGGGTCGAAAATGGGTGTGGTAGGTCAAGGGGGGTCAAACTGGGTTGGGGGTTCAAAATGGGTTTGGGGGGTAAGGGGGTCAAATTGGGTTGGGAGGTCAAATTCGGTTTAGGGGGTCAGGGGAGTCAAAGGGGTGTGGGGGTGGCGGGTCCACAGTACAGTAGACCCGCCACACTAGAAACCCTACTCTGTCCTCTATGGTAAAGTTCCTGATCGAATACAGTGAGGATATTACGAACCTCCTTTATTGAAGTCGGTTAATAGTATTGAAACTAAATTACAGTGATGCGCGCGCATAATCTGTGACTTTTATGTTACAGTCATGCGCGCGCATCTTAAAATTTCACTCCAATCATTTTTTAATAACGCACCTAAAGAAGTATAACTTCAAAAAGTAAGAAATAGAGAAAAAGTATGTAAATTAATGAGTTCTTTGACCATAGGTATGATCACGAAGAAAAGATAGAAATTTTGTTTTTGTTGCAATGGACATGTCCAAAAATGGGCCTTAAAATCTAAACAAGACAGTTTATACAGTGTCATTTCAACATTGCGTTACTAAATGAAACCACATATTCAGCGTGACCTCTGCTAACATCGTGCAAAATATTATCCATGGGTAACGCATACTTTCGCCAATAATCCCGATTATAGTTTTATAGTTTTTTGATCACGCTGTGTTTTAGCGCGCTTGACTTTATTCAGTGAATCGCGTCACAGCTGACGGTTATTACAAAACCTATAGGATTAAGAAGGGCAACTCACAAATTCACTTGCAATACATTCACTCACATAGCTGCAGCAGTACCGCTTGAGACGTGGAATTTGAAATAAAATAATTAAATTGCTACTAGAGCAGTCCCTACTCCCTAACTAATACGTAATAAATATCAACATGAAATAAAAAATTGTCATGTTATTGTATGAAAAGGAACTAATTATTTTTTAAGTGTTATGCTGTAAAGAAAAGTATTAATTCTTTAATAATAAACTTTGTTTTCGTTAATAAATAAGTTTTCCTACCGAAATAGGTAGGTACTAAACAACTCGCAGTCGGGTTATTAAAAAAGTTACAGGATTTTAATCTATTGATATCATATTTTTTAGATTCCGTATGATATTTCAACGTTCATTTTAATTTTAACATCAATATTTCTGGACGTCATGCCTAAAATAGGTTCACGTAAATACTTTATACTACCAAAGGCCTTATTATGCCTTCTGTACCTTCTAATCTCTAGGTACATTTTGTAACGCGTCAGAGTCGTTGATCTTGTTACTAACACATTGAAACTAACGTGCAGATACCAACATGTTATGTCTCTTTCGCACGCCATTCATTACAAACACGCACTCAAACACGCTGTGTTGCCAGTATAAACATTTTAACCGACAAGTTTGCTAAAATGACACAGCTTTTCAAAGAATCGGATATTAGTTTATTTATCACATGGATTTCTAACACACTTAAATAAGTGTATTAAATAATAAAATAACTAGGGTAAATGCTAATGAAAAGTCTACTTAAACGAATACGCAGCAATATCTTTGTATTGTAAAAATAACATTACTTTAAGCAATAAAGCATACCAGAGCTCTAACATCATTTAATTTCAATATGCATTGTGGTACGGTTTAAATAGCATAGAACAATGTAAAACTAAAATTGCAAGATATTGCAGAATAAGGTAATAGTACCAAAGCTTGGTATCCCTGTGGGAACACGTGTAACACGAACATCAGCTGGCGGGGCCAACATTCGCGCGCGCCAGCGGGCGCACGGCGCACTTGTCGGCATGTTCTTTGTATAGGACTGCCAATACCTAAATTGCCGACGCCGGACAAACACGGCAAGAATCCCGGACATTTGGGCGATATATGGGTTTATTCCCGGACACCTCTGACAGAGTACCCCAGTATCTCCGCACCGCAATAACAATCGCAATTTTTAATTGTTCCTGCCTGAGTAATAATACCTAAAACTGGCGTTATTTACTAACCACTTATAAAGTGACTCGACCAAGTGCATAAAAATCCTTCTAAATACCTATGTTTTACCTACTTACAATAATTTTGGTCATTAGTCAATTGAATATCCTGGTTATCTTAAATTAAGTTCAGTCATTACTCACTATTGGAAGCTTTAGTTAAATACTAAAGCTTCCAATACGTACGTAAATGTTACTTATTCTTGACAAAAGTGTGCGTGTATTCTATGAAGTGGTAAAAATTAAACGTTTTTTACCCTACTAGTAAATTACGACAATTCCAGGTAATAGCAATAAGTACAAGTGATATTTATCAAAATGTGTAATGTGTCGAAATACATCGAGATTCGCGGTCCGGGATTCATGGACTTCATGCCTATGGCCCCGCACTGGCTCCTTCAGGCGCATGCGCCGCGGGAAAGCGGGGGACGGCGCGCGCGTCGCCCGCCAGTCGCCACTCGGCCACAGTACTCGACACTCGTCATTTTGCCAGCGGCCACTCGCCCGGCAGCAACACGACGTGGCGTATGTTGATTTATGTACCGAATGTTAGGCCGATGCGCCCTATGTACTTACTCGTAACTATTGTAATTTCTGTTGTGGTAAACTATGATTTACATTTACAAAGCTCGTGAATAAAGTGTTAATGTTTCCGAGAAGGTCGTTGAAATGTCTTTTGTACTTTTAGGGATTACTGAGTAAATGTTCACAATTCCAATTTTCCAGAACCTCGCTGACACTCGTATCATAACGGTAGCATCATAGTCGGTTTCACGAAATCGATCGACGAATTTGACGGCTTGAGCGTGCGATTCTTGCTGATGTATCGTGTGATAGTTCTTAGGTTAGATAGAATCTTAGGGTTGTGAGGCTTTTTGATAAGCTACGTGCGGTGTACGGACTGTGACCATTATCGAAGATGCCACAATGATTTCAGTCTTCTAAAGGAGACATAACTGGCTCTGACAGAATCTAGTAAGTGACTGTTGTTTAGATTGACCTATGTGACCTGACACAGAAGCATTGGTAATAATAGCGACCTCATCTTTTCGGTTTGGAATAAAGCTTCTTGGTTACGATGGCGCGATGTGACAGCTTATCGTTGCGCTCCGTGTGTGCATCTCTTGTTCGCGTGTGCGTGAGCATATTATCAATGAAACACAGACCTCAGTGCGATGTTGACGCTACGAAGATTTCTCGTTTACTAGTAGTGGCAATAGGATGTCTAAAATTAAAAGACCTTTTTTGTTATTTATTTTGTTTGAAAAATGTACTTCTTTATTTTACACTTATGGTTAAATTAATTAACTGCATGGTGTTTCTTTCAAATTGATTTTATCGCAGTTAAATTTATGTATTCGGTTACAAAATGACCCTGTATATATTTGGATAGAACTCCTGAAAACTTGCCTTTTGCAATAAATCGTATAATTTTAAAGACCTCAGATTTTTAGATGTGTGTAATTTTTTTTTTGCTTGAAAACTACATTTATTATGATTGTTTTTAAAAAAGTTAGGTAATTTCTTTATTATCAATATAAAGGGAGGCGCACTTATATTCGCGCGCTAGCTCGCGCTTTTATATTCCAAACTAGACTTCTGCTCGCGGCTTCGCCCGCGTGAATGAGTTTTTCCGGGATAAAAGTGCCGCTTTATATTTCCCCGGGATAAATTATACGTATAAACGTTCCTTTTGAATCACTCTATCTATAAAAAAACCGCATCAAAATCTGTTGCGTAGTTTTAAAGATCTAAGCATACATAGGGACAGACAGCGGGAAGCTACTTTGTTTTATGCTATGTAGTCATAAATAAATTGTCGCATTTATACTTTAGGCGACTTTTTATACCAATAACCAGTAATTTTCGTTAGTTTGTTTGTGTTTCAAGCACAATTTTGATTGAAAACAGCAACAAGTTTGAGTCTCCATACAACAAAATTTCTGAAACAGACTTTAGAATTTGGGGGATAGATTGAAATTAAAAAAAGATAAGAAAAATCTGGCTCGTTTATTCCATTAGTGTTGAAATAGTCTTTCCCGTGATGTATTATAAATTAATTAGATCAGTTTATTTTTTAAATAATAACGATGAAAAGATGACTAAAACTGTCGAAATTTTAGATACGGCCTCTTAAAAAGCACCCCACGCTTTTTTTATACAATAAAATACTTTTTTAGGGTTCCAGACCTCAAAAGGAAAAAACGGAATCCTTGTAGGTCACTTTGTTGTCCGTCCGTCTGTCAAGACCCTTTTTCTCAGGAACGCGTGGAGGTATTAATCTGAATACTCAGGTCTACTGTCCTTTGGAGCTGTGAAAAAATCACACTTCTAAGCTAACGCGATCAAAAGATACAGCCGTTTATGACGCAAAATTCCGCAAATTTTTCGAAACTCACAAGGGAATCCAAACCTACAGAGTACTTCTCGTGAACTCACAATCGAACATCTTATAGCACAGATTATGGAAAAATTGCGGAAACCGTTAATTTTTAGTTAATGACTCGATTGTCGTGATGAGTGAACTTTTACTCACATACCTACAGGTTTGTACGGAACCTTCGGCGCGCGAGTCTGACTCGTACTTGGTCGGCTTTTTTCTTATCTCTGTTGTTAATTCAAATTTATTAAAAAATATTTTCTATTTTTTAGTTGAATTTTCTATAAAGCGTGTTTTTTAGATTTTAAAACTATTATTTATTTTTCATTTTTTAGTCCTGTTCTACAATGGTCTAATAGATGTCACAAAAAAATAAACGGAAGGCCATCTTGTGACAAGTAGGATTTTTTTACACATACGAGTAGCCAGTTTAGTTTTAATTCTACTATAGACCAGCAGATGTCACTAAAGATAAATAAACTTATCTATTAATTTTTATTCGAATTTTCTATAAAAGCGTGTTTTTTAGTTTAAAATATTGAATTGTCATCGGTGCTTGATAAGTATGCCAAATTTCGATTAAAACCGACGTTTTGAAGGGGGTCAAAATCATGTTTAAAGTTTCCGTTACATACATACATACATACGTATGAAGCTAAAAAAAAAAAGGTGTTAATAATAGTATCCATCGTAAAATCGAAGCCGCCAGGCGCCAACCCACACTATGCCAACTTGGTGGACTATGGCTTAAGGTCTAAACCTTCTCAGTAGTTCAGGAGCCTCCTGCTCCTGGGACAGTATATTACATAGGTTCTCAAATTAATTTTGTCTACTGCCCACTCTGAGAGTCAATTAATTCCTAGTGCGCCCCGAACAGTGACACAGCATGGATTTTTGTCCCTCCGGAGCCAACACAAAATTTACACCTAGGCGCCGGGCAATGTGAAAAGGGGAAGGGATGCGTCACGTACGTGCGTGGGCTCCCCCATGAACCACCATTTCTGGCATAAAAAGTCTGTGTATTTTCTCATGATAAAAAGCAACCCATGCTATTCTAGGACATTTTTGTTTTACTTATATTTTAAAATACCTATCTGTGGAAACTTATAATTGGCTGTAAATTTTATAAATACATAATAACTTATAATCTATTTGTAACCTAGCTGTTAGTTTCCCTATAAGAATAAAATAAAATAAAAATAGGTATATAGGCCATTTTTATGGAAATCCATTCAGCAGTTACTTTGGTTATTTTTATTGAACATCTTTACTAACTTTTGCATTTTTAACATTTCTAAAACAAGACAGTGACAAAGATTTTCATTAGATGAAATGATTTGATATAATCATTTATAGTATTATTATAGAAGTTATGGAATAATTTAGCAGTAAAATAATGTTAAACTGCAACCGTTGTGAATACTTATCATGTACCTTTAAAAACTATAAAGTAATTTAAAACATTGCCACATAAAAAATGGCAGTTTTAAATCTTTTGTTTCCAAAATTGTAAGAGTGCCAAATAAGTATTTAAAGTCTCAAATTACTAAGAAAAGGTTTCACTGGGAGTTTTAAATAATATGGTTTGACTCCTCAAGCCCTGCGACGGACACCGGTGTCTATATATATAGGGTTTTCCCATACATCCATATAATATATAAGCGGGGCTTGAAAGGTTAATACAATGACTTTCATTTCAATGGTGAGTACAATGCAATTCAAATAAGAATAGGATTGACTGTGCCATATTGTGACATCTATATAATTAAATATTACATTAAGCTAATTTAGCATAAACATTTTTATTTTAATTTGATGTAAGAGTTAATTAGACAAAATAAACTGTTATTGATATGCTAATAAGTTTTCTATGCAAATTTTGTACTTTTCAAGTGACATTTGACACATAAAGGTCATTGACGTTCCTATTTTTATTTGAATCGCATTGTATGTAACATAACTTGTTTATCTGGAAGTTACTATATTTGCGATCTGTCCAGACAACTGTTTGGCAAATCACCAAGGGAACAATGAACTTGGGAAATTGTATTATGTACCTTCATACTTTATGTGGGTAGATATATTTTGTAAACAACTGTTAATATGATAATAGTATTACTAGTTTTAATATATAGAGATATGTATGTTTGCCATAATAGTAATTACTTTGTATATTGTTTATGGAAAACTGATAATTTTATATACCTAAATAATGTTCAATCATTACCCTTTATAATAAATACACAATTACAAAGTAACAAACACGTACAGCCTATTTGTAGAGCAGGATAGACAAGCTAAGTTGCAAATTGCAATTACACTTAATAATTATGTCTAACAGAATAGAATACTGAATAATACTGTAACGTGCGTGAGGCCTATACAAAAAATGCGCAATTGAGACCGTGGCCCAGTTAGCGAATTACGAAATATTACAATATTCTAGTGGATGCGGAAGAACCGTGCTAACGTAACATAGGTACCTACGTGTTTATCAACGTGTTATATATAGATACGTTACGGATCTGTACAAAGAATGCACGCATAACGTCTCGTTATGACAAAATGTATATCACTAATACAATTCAGCCTCAGGAAAACCATTTCTATCGTTAATAATGACATATACACACCCCATATTGATTTTATAAAGGGTCGTGACAATCAGCTGACGGCCCTTCAGCCAGTTATTTACATGGTCGCCCTCAACGCAAAAGCTCTTTGTAATCACGATAACAAAGAAAAGGATACAGCTTGATCACATCTGTGTCCATGCGACGTTTCCCAGCGCTCGGTGACGACATCTTCGTGATCTATTACTTATAAATCACAATATCGAACACGAACACTAGAAAAAACTCACACGAAACGCAGCCAAAACCGATTTCTCGTCCACCAGCAGCAGTCAGAAAAATAACATTGTAGAAAAACAATGGACACAACCATAGACTTTTTTTTTTTTTTTTTTTTTTTTTTTTTATAATTCTCCCTTACAGGGAAGGCAAAGGGTTCAAGCCCATACAGCCTCGTCTTAAGTGATATCTCTGGTTGTCGTAGTAAAGCAGTGGCTACCTTACCAAGACTTTATCAAGGAGTTTTGGCGGCAACGAAAAAACACTTGATTGGCACAGTTATTTCAATTCACTTCATTTGAGCACTTTAATAGAACTATATTGGATAATATACCACCATAATTATGCAATATAACACTAAGTATCACCAAAATAATGAATTAAAACAAGAGCACCTCATGACACTTCCACATTCCCGCCAAAACTCTCACAACCATAGACTAAATTTTCGAAGATGATGTGTAATGAAAACGATGTTGTCAGATTCAAAAATACTATGAAATACTGAGTTCGAATAAGGTTTTAAATACAAACGAAACAATGTGTATGGCGCCCAATACATGCTCACACAACCGGCATTCAATTCCATAACTCATGATTGACGAGTGAATAATGAAAACAAATCGACATTACACAATCACTAAAAATCACGTTCAGTCATACTCAAGATTTTATGGAGAACGCACGTTTTCACTCGTTTTGGTATGAATACTTATAAAATAAATTGGAATTTAGAGAAAAATCGTGTAACAAGAAAACTTTGGGTAAAATATTGACTGTGAAAATTTTATTTGAATTTTTCCGGGATAAAAGTCCCACTATATTTATATTTTCAGGGATAAAGGTAGCTTATGTGTTATTCTATACTATAATCTATCTTTGTGCCAAATTTCATTCGATCTGGATGTTCAGCCGTACTGGTGTGATTGAGAAAAAAGGTATCAAAGTTTTCGCATTTATAATATAAGTACACACACACACACACACTCTCACGCCTCTTATCCCCGAAGGGGTAGGCAGAGGCGCAACTAGTGCACCCACTTTTTCGCCGTTATTCCGTCCCATGATGTGATACGGGGCGAGCCTATTGCCATATCGGGAATATAAGTACTTTTCGATGAATTTAGTCTGAAATACGAGATACAAAAGAAGATAAAGACTATGACAATTATTTTCTTTATTATCTTACTAGGCTTCTACTCGTGGCGCCACCCACGTGAAAAAGTTTTTACGGTATAAATATATTTTCCCGGTATAAAAAGTAGCCTATAGCACTCAGGAGTATATAACTTCCTATTAGTGAAAGAATTTCCAAAATCAAACAAATCTTTCCTCCTTATAACATTAGTACCTATAGCCTAATGGGTTCGTGGTATACCACAACTCAAGGATTGTTTCAAAACTTATAATAAATTCTTTCTGCGACTGTAGCATGCTGTTAGTTGATAGTTCGGAGAAGGTAAATGGCCGCGCGGGTGCGCCGGCGCCTCTCCAACTCAACACAATATGTCCAACTCCACCGCTTTCCGCGCGTTGCCCGACCTTTGCCGGACGAAATGCCATTAGATGATCGGGCAAAAGTCATGATTGATGGTTGCGTGACGCGCAAATCTAAAATCCAGGGGCTTAGGACATGAAAAAAAACACTATGCGTCTCCGCTTCGTTTTATTGTGATTCGGTTGAGAGGCTGACGTATCGGTATTTTGATGTTTGTGATTGATCGAGAGACCGATACGTCAGTCTCTCAAGTCTCAACCAATCACAGTAAAGCGAAGCGGAGACGCATCGTGTTTTTTTTCACACCTAAGCCCCCAGATATTCGTCAATCACCATCATTCAACCATCAATATCCACATTAGACGATAGGTTATTCGCCACGCACAGACGTGACTGTGGTAAACCTGACAGCAAAACGTACTGATTAATGGGCGCCTATGCAGGCATAAGCATAGACAATACTCAAAATAGGGAAGATAATGCGTCAAAAATTAAAAAGTTAGACGAAGTTGTCTATGTGCCGTCGAGAAACTTTGCGTGTGTGATCTAGAAGAATTATTTATAATTCCTGTTTTAATTATAGATTTCTTTGAGTTTTGTGCATCCCAAAGTTAGTTAGTAGTGAGCGCGAGAGTAACGCGACGCTGTGTTGGCGCACCACGAATGCGGAAACATGTGTTTTGATGTGAATATTTTTTGATGATACATGACAAGTGGACAACAAACCGTGGTTTTACTAGGATTACACCCGCAGGGATTTTCGTCTGCAGTGACAAAATCCTTTATTAGAACGTCTGTAGTGTCTAGCGCCGTGGTAGACTGTTGGGGTAGCAGTGGGAGTGTTAAGTTAGTGACTTCCGGTCGTCATGTTTGCCTGCCGCTGAAGAGTCAATCTGTATTCGAGTGAGGATCCCACCGCAGGCATGGCGAACACAGGAATAGGGTCGTTCGACCCGAGCGACATGAACCGGTTTGTTTTTTCCACGTCAATTATCAAATTTTGTTAATGTGACTCAAGTACCAATATTAGTTCAATTTCAGCATGCAGAAGTTTTGATTACTACGAGCTGAGAAGACCTGATACATGTCTTCAAATGCTAACACAATCTACCTCTATTCCCTAACTAAATACATTTTCAACAATGTTGTAATTATTTTTATGTTTTAATCCATCTGCACCAAGGTAAACTACTTTAGCTTGCATTTTATGTCTTGTAAGTTACATAACCAAAGGAATACAGATATCTAAAATTTTTATATCTTTGCATCTTTTTCACTGCTCAGTCACATTCACAGAAATGTTATGATGTCAGACTCCAAAACCACACATAAACAAATTCTTGTTATTTCTTTAACCTTTCAAGCCCCGCTTATATATATAGATGTATGGGGAAACCCTATATATATATGGATACCGGCATCCATCATGGGGCTTGACAAGTCAACAATAAGAAACACAATGTATCAATTTAAAGTCCTAGGATCCATGTCTCTGTAAGTATATTATAAAAATGCTCATTAAAATATCCTATTGGACAATATTATGAGAATACTAGGTTTTGTGACTTTGTGGAACTGAAACTTTACTCTGTCATTTGCCAGGTTGAAAAGTAGCCTATATGCTAATCCAAGGCATTTATTTATATGTGCATCAAACATCCAAATCCCTGGAGTGGTTACTGCATTTATTTCTAACAAACATCTTGACTAACTTTTAACTGTATTATTATATATTTTCACTACACCATGCTCATTATGCAATTAATTTATTGTAGTTAAACCTGAATTTACACTTACAAAGTGTATTTAAAAAACATCATGATTAGCATGAAAATGTGTTTATAAATTTTCTTACTATTAAAAACTGTGATTTGTAGTGTTTATGTAACTATAAATGCTGGTAGTTGTCATGTTTGTCTGAGGACTCTCTCAGATAACAGTTCTATGCAATGACTAGATGTTTAAACTGAGCAAACACTATTTCAGTTTCTCCCTTTAATAACATAAATTTAGACTGACCAATTTGAAAAATCTGATTTAAAATATATGTTAAAATATTATTTAGGATCATAAATCAGACCGGCATAATAATGACTATTTTTATTTAAATACAATAATTATGAAAAATGTATGCTATTAAAAATTTTAATGGTAAAAAGAATCCTATATTGTGTTTTTTATACATGTTAATGGCCATGTAGTGCCTGAATAATGTTTTATATTTTTTATGGAAACATTGAAAAAGAAACAGTTGAAAGCAGGATTTGAACCCGCAACCTCCAGCATACCGTGCCGGTGATCTGCCAATTGAGCTATTTCGACCCTACCTTTATCTGTCCAATTTCAAGTTCCCATTTTATCTCTTATAGGAGATGCCCAGCGACATCTCCCTCTCTCTCTCTCTCTCTCTCTCTCTCTTCCTGACTTTTCATCCCACATGATGGTGGGGTCAGCCTTCTTCACTTTTCTCTTCCACTTCGCTCTATTGTTGACGTCGTCATCGGAAACATTGCATGCTACCATGTCACAAGTTTTTGGTCTCCCACTTGGTCTTTTTCCGGGGATGGACAGTTCCAGTACTTGGTTGCCAACATAGTCAGATGGTCTTCTTTTGACATGTCCATACCACCTCAGCCTGTTTTCATGCCCCGCGACATCTGTTAGCAATTATTACAATTACTAACTCAGCGTTACTCCTTTAGAGTCGTAAATTCACTGAAACAATGTCACCAACGTTTTTCTAATCCTATATTGTGATTTTTATACATGTTAATGGCCATGTAGTGCCTGGATAATGTTATATATTTTTTATGGAAACATTGAAAAAGAAACAATCAAAAGCAGGATTTCAGTGACACACCGCTGTGAAACAGCAGTCATGGCTAGTATTAAATAATGTGGAATATTTATACATTTGGTAACATTATTATGCATGTTCATGTTGTGGGGCTCCTTTTTCCGCACTTAGCCCGTAAAAAGTCGGGCCATTGTGCGTGATGTGCCAGCTAGAAGTCAAGTCAGCTCAACTACTTCCAGAAGCACAGGATAACACAATTATGCAATAACAACAAAACTTGTTTTTGTTTTTATTACAAAACTTAACATTATTTAGAAAACCTACGACATTGGCAAACAATATATCATCATCACTTTATTTTGAAGCCTTTTGTAAGTTGTACATGCCTGTTTTCGAATAACAATAGAATGTAAATAACAATATCATAACTATCAAATCAAAAATGAAATGTGAACAATGTTGCTATTTATATCAAATAATATTTTTTACATTATTTATGACAGCTAACATTTATGTATAATATATCCCACTTAAACTATTGACTCCTCAAGCCCCGTGGCGGACACCGGTGTACATATATCGCGCCTTTAGGATGAAAACGACACAATTCAAAAACATAGAATATTGGGTTATCGTCATAAAATTACTAAAAACGAATTACTCAATACAACAATAGTTCAAACACAGCCACATTCGAGCAGGAAAAGGACAAAACTGTTATATCGATCCCTTTATTATTATATTTTTATAAATAAAGGACTAGTTTTTAGTCATTTAAAAATGACAACTCGATTTTCCATTTTTTGAATTGTGTGGTTTTCGTTCTAAAGGTGCGATATATAGGTTTTTCCCATACATCTATATATATAAGCAGGACTGGAAGGGTTAATAATCATATTAATAATATTATTGGTTAAGCTTGTTATTCTATAAAGGAGATTTCTTCTTATTGTATGGGCGCTGGACCTTCAAATCTACAACCATTCTCAAACTTTATGGATATTAAAGGGGCAATATATGGATCTTAGATCCAATAAAAAAATATTTTATACCCCTCTATTTATAAATAACTTTTTGATAAACATTCATTTATGTGTAGTTTTTAGCTAAAGATAATTACGTAAATCAAAAAATCGGAGGTCTTTAATATATGATTTTTTTTCCATATGCCTGGTTTTTAGGAGTACTATCCAAATATATTTAATGTTAGAAACTGAAACGAGTTTCATTTAAACAAAAAATAATCAATACAATAATCAATCTACACATAAATGAATGTTTATAAAATCTTATCTAAAGATATATCTTTGTGAAAGTATTGCTGTAAAATCTCTCGTCCTGTAGGACACTATGACTGAGCCAAGACTGAGACCGAAGTCCAGCATGAATGAGCCTGCACATCGATATGGCACCCTTTTTATAAACCTAACTGTCACTTCCACTACGAATTGGATATCACAAATACCCTCACAAAACCTTTTATCCTAACAAAGTATCTTGGTTAGAATTTGTAGCCCGTTTTTGAACATGTCCTTTATCATTTCCAATTTGCTACATAAAATTCTGGTACTATAGTTGATTTTTTATATTTAACTGTTATTTCTATTTATATTTGTCTAGTATTGAAAAATATATTTACTAAAATCATTTAAATTGTTATGAATTTGATAATATAATTCTTGTTAGTCAACTTTACTAACCAGGTTTTTTTTATAGATAAAAGTATTTGCTTCACACAGATAGACCTATCAGTTTTTCTGAGATATAATTCATAATTTCTGATTAGAGATAAATTAAAAACAACTAATCAATGTGATGTCAGCAATAAATGATGAGTGATGACATACATATACATATACACTCACGCATTTATCCCCGAAGGGGTAGGCAGAGGCGCAACTAGTGCACCCACTTTTCGCCATTATTCCGTCCCATGATGTGATAGGGGGCGAGCCTATCGCCATATCGGGCACAAATTCCAGATTCCGAGCTGATACTGAATAGAAAACCTCAATATCACTTTGCCCAACCCGGGAATCGAACCCGAGACCTCAGCATTGCAGTCGTACCATAGTACAACTACGCCACCGAGGCAGTCAGTCACGAGTGATGAATGAATGGTTTTTAGGCACTTCCAAGAATAGAACCTAGGTGTTGCTCATGGCTTCGCCTATATAAAAACCCTTTCCCCCACCAAATTAAATGTCTGTTGCGATCCATTGTGCCATCTGTAGGACACCAGCCCCATCTATTTGAAAACCAGATTAAAAACCAATTATTTCATGAGGATATTCCCAGGTTTAAAAAGTATTTGTTAATCCGAGACATGGTCTATGTGTGCTAAATTTCATTCAAATCCATAAAGCTGTTTCTGACTTTATATTTTTAAAAGGATTTAGTGTTAGAACCAGGGATGTTACGAATATTCGCATCCGCATCCGCAAATGCGGAATATTCGCATTAATTCAGACATCTGCATCCGCATTCACATCCGCATCAATCAATGCGGAGTTTTTACGGATGCAGATTCACATCAACAAGTAACTACATGTAAAGAAAGTGGGCGGAGCCAGAGCGTCACGTGCTTTTTCATTCGGTAACTGACGAATAGAATAGAAAGGCGCACATTGGTAACAAGATCCTAAAGGTTTTGTCATTGTCAATAAAATATAGTTACAGTGAGTGTTTACTGTGTACTTCATAGTTTTTTGCGTGTTTATTGAATATTTTGATATAAATATTGAGTGAAATGGTGCCACCAATAAAAAGCAGTATCTGGACTTATTTTATAATAGACAAAAATGATCCAGAGAAGTCGGAGTGTAAGATATGTAATAATAGTTACTCGCGGTAGGGACTCACTACTACTTGTTTGAAAAATCACCTGAAATCAATACATCCGGAGGAGTTTTGTTCATTCCAAAGTGCAAATAAAGAAAAGGAATTGAAGAAAAAAAAAATATGAAGCAGGTATGTATCGAAAATATCGGAATTCTGTTGTGTCATATGTAAAACTAAAAACTTGTGTAAATTTTTTTTCTAAAAATATGATTAAATAAATAAAAAGTTAAAATAAATTGATTTTTAGTTATTTATGCACTTAAAATTTAAATAATTGTCCTTTTAAAATCCCAAAATCCGCATCCGCATCAAATCCGCATCTGCATTGAATCCGCATCCGCGGATGTGAACTTCTAATCATCCGCATCTGCATCCGCGGATGTCTAAATTTTTGCATCCGTAACAACCCTGGTTAGAACTTATGAAAACATAAGCTTATAAAGATGTCCGCTTTTTGTATGGGTGCTTGGCTTCAAAATCTAACCAGGCTAAAACTTTAGGGGTATTAAACGGGCAAAGTATGGATCTTAGAACCATTTAATAAATATATATCTTTAGACCTCTCCATTTATAACACACTTTTTTTAAAACGTTAATATTAAGTGTCATTTTTAAACAAAATAAAATTACATAAATTTTGAAATCGGAGGTCTTTGTAACTAAACGATTTATTGTAAAAGGCTAATTTATAGGAATTCCAAATGTATGTAAACTGTCTTGGTTAGAATTTTAGAGCCCTTTTTGGGCATGTCCTTTCAGTTTATGACAATTAGTTATCATGCAACACTTCTCTCGATAATACTGGTACTACTCTCGTTTTACTGGTGGTAGGACTCTCATATGTAAGAGTCTGTGTGGGTGGATACCACCGCAATGTCTATTTCTACCGCCAAGCAGCAGTGTGCATGCACTGTTGTGTTTCAGTTTGAAGGACATTGTAGCCAGTGTAACTACTGAACAAAATGAGACTTAACTTCTTATGTCTCAGGATGACGAGCGCAGTGGAATGCCACACAGTACTTTATAACCCAAGGTGCTGGATGGTGTTTCTACTGTTTATAGGTGGTCGTATTGCTTACCACCAGCTGAACGGCATGCTCGTCTCGTCATTTGATGCAATGAAAAAACTCAAAAATAATATTGTAGTTATGATCATTTCACATGCATAGTAATTTGTTATCAATAAATACGTAGATTCATGATTACACGGTGGTCTAGTTGGCAATGGAGCGGACTGCCGAGACGAAGGTTCGCAGGTTCAAAACTCCAAGCACTTCTGTCTTTTCGGACCTACGTGTGTATTGTCTAATGTCTATCGTTTATCTTTCGCATTTACAGTGAAGGAAAATATTGTGAGGAAACCTACATATCTGAAAATTATTTTTCATTAATGCAACGTGTCATCGGCAATTTGCCGATTTACACAAAACAAAAAACACGATTTTCAGATTTTTCGAGATAATTCAGTATTGGTCTGGACATGTGAATATATTAATGTTTATCATGTATAGTTTGATTTCCTTCCTTTGTATGACTACCAACACCAGATAAAGTCTGATCTCTAAGCTAATACCTGTTTAATAATTGCCCACGATCACGGTAATTATCATGAGATATATTTATTTTGATTTATATGAACTTTGATCCTTCATACTATTTGTGATTACACTGCTCGATAATCTGCTAAGGTTAACCGATAACCGAATATAGTACAACTCATAAGTGACTCATTACCATCGCATCTACATATTAATCCGTTGAATAGTGACTGCAATATGAATCATTGTTACGTCAAGTAAACTTCTGCTAGAAACAATAAGGGTAATCACTGGTAATACCAGCTCTGTTACTGTCCCACTGCCTGGCACGGGTCTTCTCCACATCCGAGGCACTAACACCGCCCTCACTATAGGCTGCATAATAAACAATAAGATTTTATTAGCATTTATTCTACTTAGATTTTGTATTGTCTCGTCTGCCTCGGTAGCGGTGCGACTCCCGTGCCGGAAAGCACGTAAAGCCGTTGATCATGGACCGCCAGATCTCTCTCTGGTCATGTCGGATTGCCGTCTCACTGTCTCGCCGAACTATGAGAGTGAAGGAATAAAGTGCACCTGTGTATTACACACACACTTATGCACTATAATATCTCCTGCGTACCTGGCTAATCTCTCTTCAGATTGGCCGCCGTGGCCGAAATTCGGCTCGGAGGGATTTTATTTATCCATATAAATTTATTGAGATTTTATATTTTTACTAAATGTTGGGTGCCGTAGCGTCCGCGTGATATATATTTAAAGTCCCACAGTGCTTCCTGAGATACGAAGTCACAATGTCCATGTCACCTGTGTGCCAAATTTTATAAAAATCCGTTCAGTACGACCTTACGCCAACCAAGATGACTACATGTGGCATTTGTGACGGAGCAGAGCGTGTTTTATTGGTCAACATGTATTTTGTACTATTTAATCAGGCTGCTTTTTGACACGTCTGTCCGGAAATGTTTTAGACAGGCTTATATTCAGCAGTGGATTTCATGTGGCTAATGTTTATGATAAATCAGAGCTCGTATCCGTTTTGTCAAGACAAAAATGTTCTAAGGGGATGCGCTATTATGTCACGTCCCAAATTTGGGGAGCATAAATGGCGCTCCGTTTGATGTTTACTGCTGCTCTAAATACATATCAGGTTAACGTTTAAACAAGATCATAAACGGAAACACGGTCGCTAAGTAACTAGGTCATTTATATTGTGCACTGTGTATATTAAAAATACATAGGGTGTTAAAATCATTACCATTCCTCGCTTCGCCGTATTCGGGTAATTACACTTGGTTTTGTAGCAGTGTGTACGGGCTGTAAATGGTCTGGTGTTTTACACCCAGGTCTATCTTCGTTACGCCCTGTGGTTTGGGGGCGTTTGGAGAATTTTACCACGGGATCCCCTGCTTGGGGCAACTAATAGGGGGCGGGGGGCGGCGGCGTCGGTTGTCACGCGTGCTGTCCGCCGCAAGATAATATATGCCCCAACATCTCTTGTTGGGGCATATATAGACGGGCTGCATTAAGCGGAACCGCGCAGGGGCGGCTGCGGACGACAACTTAGACATTTCAGTCAGAGGAAGCCCGCAGCCGTCCCTAATGCGCCGGAGATGGAAAAAGTCTATCTTCGTTTCACTTCCGTATAACGGAGATTCATGAAAACAAGAATTAACCAACGTTACCTGCGATTTCACAATATCATCATGTAAAGGAAATTATTGAATAATCAATCTATCAGATGCCTCGTCTACCCTCAGGGATACAGGAAGCTACAAATACTTATGCTGCGGAAATAGAATCCCATGACAATCCATTCCTTTTTCAGTCGGGTATTTTATTACGTAACCACTAATTGCTAACACTTTGGCGGTCCATTGAGCATCGTTAGTTCCTTATTTTTTGTGTTTTGCGAGTTGTTGTTTGGAAAATTGGCAATTTAAACTTAAGTAATTAGCTGATGAATTCGGCTTAAACTAAATGAAACACATCGTTTTAACGGTATAGTGACAACGAATTACGCTATGTAAGTAGTTGTCATAAACTGGGAGGTTCAGGGTTCGATTTCGATGTCAGGCATCTGGAAGACGAGGCTGTCTTACCCGCCACTGCAACTTCTGTAAGCAAGGATCGCATTTTGATCCCGAACAGTAAAGCGTGGCAAGTGTCTGAGAACACTAATTTGTCTTTATCCCGCAATGAAATCAATCATTAAAATGGGAGGTGTTGGAAATATGCCCCATCTCAGGCAACTAAGATTTGTGTAAGCTTTTCGGTTACAAAAATGAGGATCTACCCAATGGGTATTTACAAAAGGAGTGTGCAAAATGGCGATGTGCTTGCCAGCTATAACGCATCGTAGTGCGGTTACTAGCTCGGAGAATGTGGGTGTAGGTATCTATTTCATACATCACGCGGCACGCCTTTATAGTGGGCAGGGATGCAACCAGGGCACCCGCTTTTCGCCTGCATTTCATTCCATGACGTTAAAGCCTTTCACCATATAGGGCACAAATTCCAGACTCAGAGCGGTTTACATCGCTTGCTGGGCTGTTACGTCATTGTACCAACTAGCACGTCACATTACGTACGTCGTCTGTCGACAATTACGTTACTTACATACGCATCAAGCCATTATCGAAATAAAAATCACTCGGCATTTTAATTATACATACATATACATATACATATACACTCACGCCTGTTATCCCCGAAGGGGTAGGCAGAGGCGCAACTAGTGCACCCACTTTTCGCCATTATTCCGTCCCATGATGTGATAGGGGGCGAGCCTATCGCCATAGGCTGCCTCGGTGGCGTAGTTGTATTACAGTACGACTGCAAAGCTGAGGTCTCGGGTTCGATCCCCGGGTCGGGCAAAGTGGTGTTGAGTTTTTCTATTCAGTATCAGCTCGGAGTCTGGAATTTGTGCATTTTAATTATAAATCCTACTAATATGATAAACACGAAAGTTTGTAAGAATGTATGGATGTTCGTTCCTCTTTCACGCAAAACCGACTTTCGATGGATTGATGGATGGATTCCGATCGGATTTCGATGAAATATGTCACACTCTTAGATCATGTCCTGGATTAACACATAGGCTACTTTTTATCCCGGTAAAATATAAAGCGGGACTTTTATCCCGGAAAAACTTTAACGCGGGCGGGGCCGCGGGCAAAAGCTAGTCATTCATAAATTTACATGTCTACAATACAAACTTAGTTATAAAGGTAAAAGTAACTAACTGCTTCTAGCAATGCAGAAACTGGGTCTTAAAATACCAGATGAGTAATAAGGTTTTCTGGTAAACCGACTAGACACTGCTTGCAATGCTGTTTAGTGGTAGAATGAAACTGACCAGTAGTACTTACTGAGACTGACTCCAACTGGTAGGTCTCTGATGCGAGGCCGTCTGTGTAGGTACCACCGAAATGTTTATTTCTACTGCCAAGCAGTAGGGTACATGCACTGTTGTGTTCGAAGGACATTGCAGCCTGAATTACTGGTCATTATGAGACTTAACATCTTATGTCTCAGGGTGACGAGCTCAGTGGAATACTAAACAGTGCTTCGTTATTCAAAGTTCTACAAGGTGTTGCTATTAGCGAGCTGCGTGATCATATCATTTTACGGGAATATTAAAAATAATTAAAAACGAAACATCTAATTTAAGCTGCCATCAAGTAAATAATCCAATTGCCAATGGTCCGCATATCTTGGAGTTGAAAATATTTTGCTGCTGTTTCTGCTGTACGTTAATAAGAAAGTAAGTTTCTGAAGGTTTTATCTTTGCAATTATGGACGAAGTTATGAAGACGAACAATTATAGGAAGTACGTCATGAAGGACGGTACGGTCGACATCTGTCGGGCATGCCACCGTCCTGGTGAGTCAATCAGGCATGTGATTTCCGGTTGTTCGTATCTTGCTAACGGCGAGTACTTGCATAGACACATCATACACCAGCAAGTTGCTCTTCGATATGGTCTTGTGACTCCTGAAGTGCCATATTACCAGTATGTGCCTCAACCAGTTCTCGAAAATGATCATGCAACGCTGTACTGGGATCAATCTATTATTACGGACAGGACTATTGTTGCCAATAAGCCTGATATTGTAATAGTAGATCGATTGGCGCGCCGGGCAATACTTGTTGATGTCACCATTCCGCATGACGATAACCTTGTTAAGGCCGAAAAGGACAAAATGTCTAAATATTAAGACCTGGCACACGAGGTTACTGACATGTGGGATGTGGACTCCACAATTATTGTTCGTTTCTGCTCATGGGTTGATACCGAAGAGTCTCGACCAACACCTCCAGAGGCTCTCAATTGGTCGTTGGGTTAAGAGCCAGATGCAGAAAGCAGTACTTCTTGTACAGCACGCACAGTACTTTATATAGCACGCATTGTGAGGAGATTCCTCACTTTGAATCCCTGACCACCGGTGGCTTGGGTCTTGAGCCTCGCCATCGATGGGTGATTCACTTTTTTTATATCTATGAATGTTTTTTTTTTATATATAAAAATGTATAAAAAAAAGAAAAATTAGAAATAAAGAGAAAATAAGTAAGTTTCTAGTGCTTAGATTCCTATATCATGTTCCAAGGTTAGCGGTTACCAGCGACTACGTAGCTCCGATTACAGTGATGCTATTTGCATGCAGTTTTATCTTCTAGCATTTTTAAACAAAACACAATACCAAATGTTGGCTACTTATTTTTTTTTAACCTTGTTTATATTAGATCTAATTTTATCAATCGCACCAGTTAGAATTTATCTCAAATGAGAATCAATGGTTTCACCCAGAAATTACATATTTTCAAATTCCCGAAGCTCAAATAACTAATATATTCCGTATTAATTTCGCTTAAGACAGCGATTCTAAGAACAATCTAGTATTATAGGTCTTCTTCGGGAATGGTGATTGCCATAAGATGTCGTAACTTGCTGGCTCACATACTACAAAAATTAAGTAATTGGCACCTAAAAACTAACTTGCAACAATAATTATTACAAGATATTAAATTAAATGTACACTATGTGTTTATGATTTAGGGAAAACCAATCATTTGCGCACACATATTCTATTTTAATGAACAATGTAATCAGTTTGCGTGCGACCACGGTTCGGGCTTAACCATGGGGTCGCTTAATATCGTGGAATCGTTTCAAACCCCAACTTCAGTGACTTTAGGGAACGATGGGTTCCCTGGAGAAATATGCTTGACAGTTTCTGATACGGTTGTGTGTCGAATTCTGTTACCGCCGCGTATGCCGCGGAAACGCAGACGTATACCAGAGTACGTATGTTCATTATGACGTTATAGAACTAAGTTATAATTGCATTAACAATTAAATATTATACGTATATTGTAATTACCGTATTGTGTCTATATTATTTATATTTGGTTCCCTTGAATGCTTTAATCCTAACAATACTTACGATTACGCAAGTCTTGTTGCAAATCGATCTACAAATCCTGTGCCTGGCCTCGCTTGTAGGCACGGGGTTCTATCCGACATGTAATTAATACCCAGATAGAATCCTGTTGCTCTAAGGTGACGATGGTGTCTGTGCAGCAAATTTCATCTTACATCCAATTATCAAAATGCAGGGTTTCTCAATACTTAAATTTAGACCTTATGCAGTTAGGGCTTGGGTCTGTTCGACTGACTTTATGAGCTTCTGAGTTTTAGCACCCTACTTTACATGTAATGATTTGGTGAGATGTTATTCTGTTCAATTTAGATTATATAAAATTTCGCAGACGTCATAATAATAGTAAACAGAGAGAGAATATCAGATGGACAAGATGTTGTGTATCGAATTCAAATCTTCATCCTTCCAACGGCCCTATCAAGCCACCTTAAAACAATAGTGATACGGTGCAATGTCCTTTGCAGTTGGTACTTCCGGGACCTGTCGCGCGCCGAAGCCACGAGATTGCTCCTCAACGAGACTGAGAGCGGCGTATTCCTCGTCAGGGACTCCAGGACCATCACCGGCGATTATGTTTTATGTGTACGGTGAGTCTGAACTTTCACTTATATCTATGCGAAAGTAAATATCTCTGGTAATTTTTTCTTGTCTAAGGCTGGTTTGCCCAATGGCCTACTAAATATATTTAAATACGGAAAATATTATAACTTACACTCGACAGTTTGTGGTTTTACATACCTACAACCCCGTCCCCCTTCTCCCTACCAGTCTTCCTTTCCCCGTCAGCCCTCAATGTTTCCTCTTAAACATCAATGACACATAAGTAACATTTATTAAATATCGCTTTTCCATGTGCTGTAATGTAAATAAAGTAAATTAACATAAAACTAATCTATGCTCCCAAATAAATGGTAATGAAATGAGTACTGTCTACATTAGTTATTTAAGACAATAACTGTCGAAAATTACTTGAAACTTGTGAAACAAGCCTTAAAAATGTGAAACACGTGAATTATCCATGATTGGAGTTTGACCTTCAGTTAGGGAATTGCAATTTTATCAGGAAACGGAAATAATCTCGGTGATCCGTAACTCGAAGTTGACTTCTGCAAATGAAGCCTGCAGGACTTGAGCAAATAGCATGTGTTTCGAACTGTATAAATATTGCCGCTTGTGTTAACGCATCTAGGTTGTGTTCTTGCGCCATAATATATTGCAACAAGAACTTGCTAGTCTAAATTTAGCATAATGTTAAGTGCTTTTTAAATTTCTAGATAGTTTGCTACTGTTTTGATCAGCTATCTTATCGTCTCGTCAGTCAGCCGTAAAACATAGACTAAACTACTAAATTTGTTTACATTGTCTGCAAATTCTTTTAAACAATACTGCTGTAACGAGTTAATCGATTTCCTAACGATTATTCATTAAACAATCGTTATAACACAAAATATAAATTCAAATAAAAACCGTTACAATTTTGCGAAATATTGAATTTTGAAAACAAACACGAAAAGATTTACGACGTCTACATCTGTCGAAATTGGGTCAGTCTATAAAAGTTTTTGGATTATTAATATCGCGAATAATATAAAAGACATATCAATCAATTGAGATTACAATTTTATGTTAGTTTTGTGGGTCGTTTGTCTGGCGTGCGTTCTGAATTGTGTAATGACAGACGAGGGCGCGTACAATTATTTGTTTAATGGGATTTTAGATAGCTCAGTCCTTGTTTCTGTATTTTTAATGATTTGTCCCTTAAACGGATGGCATTAAGAATAGGATTACCCAGAAACGGTTCTAGAAAGCACAATTCAGCATCCCTCAAAGCCACGCGAAACGCGTGCGTGGAAGAAAAATTAAAGCTAATATTGAATTTAATTATAGCTATCCGACACACATCTTAATACTTGCCATAGTTATACCGACTGTATATTGTTCCAAGTCTGTTATATGTTAACAAATAACTAGCTTTTAATAGCGGCTTCGCCGGCGCAAGAAAGAGCCGAGAAAAAATTCCGCTCCACATGTTCCCGGGAACAAAAGTAGCCTGATACCCAAGGTGTGTAGCCATCTCCATACCATATTTCATCAAAATTCGTTCGGTTGTTTTTGAGTTTATCGTCTCAGACGAAAGGAAAGACTTTGTTTTATATGTAGTGATAAAAAATTGTACTTCACAGGGAAAACGACCGCGTCTCACACTACATAATAAATAGGATCGTGTCATCGGACGGGTCCACCACATACCGCATCGGGGATAAAATGTTCACGGACATGACGTCACTGCTCGCGTTCTACCGGCTGCACTTCCTGGACACGACGCCGCTGATCCGGCCGCTGCCGCAGAGCCTCGCGAAGGTGGTGGCGCCGCCGCAGCAGCCGCACCAGGTGTTGGAGCTGGTGCTGGCCAAGTTCGACTTCCCTGGGAATGTGAGTAGTCAAAGCTACGTTGTAAAGTATAGATACAGGACTTTCACCTAGGGCAGGGATCGCGAATTGCTATTTACTGTCAAAATTTATTAAAAAAAATTGTGTCTGCAAATTTCCATCTAGGCTAGCCCTGTTTACCTATTCAGTGGCGCTTTTCTGACGACCTGTGTTAGGTCCCAACATTCTAGTTGGCATAAATTGTAAATTATTTTTGGCGTGGAATTGATTTGCTATCTTTGAAACAGAGTGTCATTAATGGTATATTTTTCAAGACCTCTTGCTTGGGACATCGGGAGTGCAGTCAGTAAGGACCGCTAAACCTCAGGCACCACGTTTTTACTATCCACATTAGTCAATTCGACATCCGGCGATAGAATTCCTCTCGGTATTAAATTGGGCTACGTGTCGTTTGACGAGACGCCTAAAATAATATAATTAATCATACTAAAAGAGTGGCTATTTTCATTCTAAACACTCTTAAATAGAGGGTGTTGCAAAAAGATGTTATCGTTTGAAGACGAAAAAATATATTTTTGCGAATGTGTGTGTATGAAAAATTTGTCATAAAATATCCAAATTACGAGATATGTTCCAGGGTCAAGCCATGAACATCGTTTAAGGCGGGACGGTATAAATCTGACGACTGTCAAGTTCTCTTATAATTTCTTAGACCCTATCAGTCACACAAGAAATATACATATACACTCTCGCTTTTTATCTCCGAATGGGTAGGCAGAGGCGCAACTAGTGGACCTACTTTTCGTCGTTATTCCGTCCCATGATGTGATAGGGGGCGAGCCTATTGCCATATCGGGCACAAATTCCAGACTCCGAGCTGATACTGAAAAGAAAACCCAATATCACTGCCCGACCCGGGGATCAAACCCGAGGCCTCAGCACTGCAATCGTCCCATAAAACAACTACGCCAATTTAATGAAATAAACAGACAGAACAACAAGCATAAAGGCGGCAGTAAAAACATCTTTAATATGACTAGTCTTGTACATTTGGACCTCTCAAAACATAATGCACCGTACATTTAATAGTGAGTACGGCCGTTCAATACCATGTGTTCGCTTTAAAAATAGCTCGGAAGTAAGTTTGTAGGTCGTTCCATATGGAGATGCGTCGCGATTACGTATTATAATCTGTGGGGATAATTAAAAACGTTGGTGGACGAGATTGCACCATACAACACACATAGGACGCATAAAGGAAGATGCATAATTTAGTAGATATATAGTAGATGCATAGTTCTAGATCTTATTTTGTTCATGTAAGTTTCAAATTGTATCCACGAATGTTTTCGTAGTGTGAGTTAGGGTGATTGGGAACGCCTGATATCATACCCACTAACTCGTTGGATGGTCTGTAATACAAACAAAAGCCATCCGTGTTTCCTTGAATTTATTGATTAGTTTTGTTCAATGCATAAACTGCTATAGTGTCAAATTTGAGGGTCAGTCCGTCTACAGAGAGATGATCGACAGGATCATTCTATCCTGCTCTATTGTATGTATGCAATGTAATCTTACTCACTTGTCAGCTTATGCAATAAAAAAAATAAAGATTTCTCGTCACGTGTATGGGCAGTCTGTGGTAAAATTGAGGATATTTACCAGCAATTTAATGATATGGTTTCGGGTAATTTTATAATTGTCCCAGATACTGCCTATCAGCGGCAAGCTACTCTTTAATTTGTCCTTAACGGCATTTAATGTGTAAATTATCAGTAAGTACAAGTTTTATTTTAGTTACCGCAGTAACTCAATTAGGGCATATATTAAGGAAATCAATACAGATTATAATTTGTAAAATGCTTATGTATTAAATAGGTGTTATGCCTTTTATATGTAAATAAAAAAAAATAAAAAAAAAAGAAATACTACCTTTTGGTCGTGACTGCCCTCATGATTGAGTTTCACATAATAAGTCCCGCTATATATTTTCCCGGGATAAAAAGCTAATGTTCTCCCAGGATCTCAACTATCGCCATACCAAATTTCATCAAAAGCCGTTCGGAAGTTTTTGAGTTTATCGCGTTCAGACCTTTGACTATAATATGCTCAAAGTATGTTGAGTATCTACATACTCAAAGGTTCAGACAGACGATTTTATTTTATATGTAAGGACATTTATAGAATTGTCACATTGACGTAAGCCGTGACATCATTCTGAATTTTAGTTACAATGTTGAGGAAACCGCTGAAAATTACACAACACCATGTTGTGCCACATGTTTGTTAATAAGGTAACAATAAAATCTCTGACGTATCAAGATGGTTACAATAATTATGGTGGTAGGTCTCTTATATGTGAGAGTCCGTCTGGATGGGTACCAACGCAATGTCTATTTCTACTGCCAAGCAGTAGTGTGCATGCACTGTTGTGTTTCGGTTTGAAGGGCATTGTAGCCAGTGTAGGGGCGGTTGCGGACGATAACTTACACGTGAGTCGGAGGAAGCCCATCGTCGTCCCTAATGCGCCCAAGATGACCACCGCGGAGTTTTAGTTGGTATGCTGTGCGGTGTACATAGGTTAGGGACTCGGCCCGGCGGTCGCCCGAGGTTTTCCATCTCTCCGGGCGGATCAACGTCGGGTCGTAAGGTACGGTGAACCCAACATAACCGCTCAGTCGTTCCCCTAGAAACACTGGGCGGTAGTAATAAGTCACTTTCTCCGCGTCAACAAAAAAGAAAAAAAAATTGTAGCCAGTGTGACTACAGGACATAATGAGACTTAACGTCTTATGTCTCTGGATGACGAGCGTAGTGGAATGCCACGCAGTACTTTGTAGCTCAATGTGCTGGATGTTGTTTCTATTGTTTATGGGTAGTCGTACCTATAGCTTACAATCAGGGGAACGGCATGCTCGTCCCGTCATTCGATGCCATAAAAAAGTGGTGTGCTGAACTTAGAGGGCCTTAAATGCTACTCGTCACTTAAATGTATAAGCCGACCAAATACTAAAGTAACAATTTAACCTATATAAATGGCAATAAATGTGTCTATCTAAATATAGCTGTGTATCTATATAGCTGTTTAATAGATAACAGTGAAGAAAAGGAGATGTCCGCTTTATGAGTGGGTGCAGGACCTCAAAATTTTACCGGCTGAAACATTATGGATATTGAATGGGCAAAAATATGAATCTTGGATCTATTAAAAAATATTTTTAGACCCCTCCGTTTAAAACTAACTTTTTAAAAACGTTTATATAGCGTGTAGTTTCAAGCAAAATAAAATGACATAAATCTGATAATCGGAGGACTTTAAAATTTTACAATTTATTGCAAAGGCTTAGTTTTTAGGAGTGCTATCCAAATATATATAAAGTTGGTTAGAATTTCAAGCCCGTTTTTGGACATGTCCTTGACTTGAAACCGGTGAAACAGGCCCAAAATCTCTTAACTGGTGGATCACATTGAAGCAGACCCTTCAAAAAATGTTACTGTTTTTCCCCAGGACGCAGATGACCTGCCGTTCCGCCGTGGTGAGAGGCTGATGGTCATCAACCGTGATGAAGAGCAGTGGTGGACGGCGCGCAACAGCCAGGGTCGCACCGGCTCCATACCGGTGCCCTACGTGCAGAGGGTGAGTTGGGACTGCGGTATATGGTGTTTTGAAAGGGACATGGACTATACAGGTGTTCTTTTTCAAGGGCTCAATGGTGGCAGGTCTCATATGTAAGAAGCTGTCAGGGTGGATACCACCGCAATGTTTAGTTCTACTGCCAAGCAGCAGTGTGCATGCACTGTGTTTCGGTTCGAAGGACATTGCAGCCAGCGTAATTACTGGTCATTATGAGACAACATCTTATGTCTCAGGAAGTGCCATACAGCTTACTTTGTAGAGTTCTGTGTGGCGTTGCTACTGTTTATGGGCGGTCGTATGACTTTTAATCAGGAGAACGGCATGCTCGTCTCGTCATTCAATGCCAGAAAAAAAAACATAAATCTTAGTTGCCTGAGATGGGGCATATTTCCAACACTTCCCTCCTCCCTAAAAAAACCTGGCCTCTCGTGCAGAGAGTAAATAGAAAAATTAGGGTATATACTGTTCTAAATAGGTTATGGACTATACAGGTTGTTCTATTAAGGAGGGTTCAATAATACTGGTGTGCTTTGTGCACAAGGTGAGTGGAAACTGTGGTATATTGTCATAAAAAAAATAAGAACTGTATACTATACAGGCTGTTCTATTCAAGAGGGTACAATTAATAAACCACATTTTAGGAAAGTTGATCTGGGGGGCTTAGATTGTGAAAAAAAAATACGATGCGGTCTCTCGATCAAACACAAACATCAAAATACCGATACGTCAGTCTCTCAACCAATTACAACAAAACGAAGCGGAGACGCATCGTTTTTTTTTTCACATTCTGAGGCTCCTGTAGCTTTTAAATAGTACTGTCAACTAAAACGACTAGGAACTAAACTACACTCATTTGCAAAAAAAACGGGCGGTTTGGATTTTAATTCTTTTTTAAAAAAATACGGTACCAAAATGATTTCAATCACTTGTACATGTTACTGGCCGGTTTTAAAAATGCCGTGGTGTTTAAAACAGTACGTTCTAAATTAAAATTTTCGTTTGATGCTCGTTTTTACAGAAAACCACTTTTTATCCTACATTTGTGGTGCGAAGTTCCAAAAGATAATATCGGTTTTCATAACTTTTAGTCAATTTTTATGAATTTATTTCATATTCTTAATTGTCAAAGCTTCATTTATTGCTGTTTAGCTGTCTCAATAATGTTAGAGAAAGTGGTAAAAGCTACCAAAATTATTGCGCTGCTCGAAGAGGGCTGCAGCCAATGCTTCGTGGCTCAGAGGCTAAGTGTGAGTCGCTCGACGGTTCAAAGGACCTGGCAGCGGTATCAAGACACCGGTTCCGTCGAGAGAAGGCCTGGTCCTGGAAGAAAACCATGTACCCAACCACGGGATGATCGTTTTCTTGTGAGTCGCGCATTGAGGAATCGCAAGTCTTCGTATGTGGACCTTAAGAACAACCTCGAAGAAGTAAGAAATGTGCATATTAGTCTATGGACGGTCAGGAGGAGGCTGCTCGCGGCCAATATACGCAGTCATCGCCCGGCCCGCGGCCCTAAGTTACTCCGTGAGCACAGAGTTGCCAGGCTTAGGTTTGCTCGAAATTTTGAGTCATGGACTCAAGAAGACTGGAATAGGGTATTGTTCTCCGATGAAGCCAGGATATCTCTGTTCGGTGAAGATCGACGTCGGCGAGTGCTACGAAGACGAGGAGAACGCTTTGCAAAGGCTTGTTTTGAAGAAATCACACCTTATGGTGGGGGCTCTGTTATGTTTTGGGCAGGAATAAATTCAATGGATCGTACAGAGTTAGTCTTCATTGAAAACGGCTCACTGACTGGACATCGATACATAACGGAAGTTCTTATTCCTCATGCACAACCTGCATTGGCCGCTTTAGGCGAAGACTCAATTTTTATGGACGACAACGCTCGCGCCCACCGGTCTGGCGATGTGGAAGCGTATGTGCAAGAGGTCGGCATTCGTCGTTTGGATTGGCCAGCTCGAAGTCCCGACCTCAATCCTATAGAGCATGTCTGGGACGTTCTGAAACAACGCGTGAGATCAGTACAACCGGCTCCGCAAACCATCAGAGAGCTGAAGAATGTGATTACCGCGGAGTGGGAACGTATTCCGCAAGCAAGTATCCGGGATATCCTCGCTAGCATACCCAGACGAATTCAAGCTGTGATTTCAGCTAGAGGGGGTCACACTCGATACTAAACATTAATCTGCTTTTACTTTATTAAAGAAAAAACAACCAAAAATCTTTGTTAACTTTTACTTCACGAGCATATGCACTACTAGCGAGCATACACTACTAGTGAACTTTAGCATTAAAACCCATAAATTTAATCTATCACGAAAACGATTATTTGCTTATTAATTTACAAAATTGTGAAAGTAAAACTACCTATAATTATCAAACAAACCAATAGTAACATTTGAAATGGTTCATTGCTTAGGTGCCGTTTTTTTTGCAAATTAGTTTATATCACTTACTTTACTGTCAAAAAGCCATCTTACCTTCTGCTATTCCAGGTTATAGTCCAGCTATTTACAGCGAATTTTTTTGTATACACTCAATGTTAATGCTATAATCTCGACGCGGGTAGAAAACGTATAATTATTAGTATTGTAATATTTCAGATTGACTGCCTAGGTGGTGTAGTTGTATTATGGCACGACTGTAATGCTGAGGTCTCGGGTTCGATTCCCGGGTCGGGCAAAGTGATATTGAGTTTTTCTATTCAGTATCAGCTCGGAGTATAGAATATGTGCCCGATATGGCAATAGGCTCGCCCTCTATCACATAGGACGGAATGATGACGAAAAGTGTATATACTAGTTCCGCCTCTGCCTACCCCTTCGAGGATAAAAGGCGTGAGTGTATATGTATGTATAACATTTCAGATCCTGGACCCGTCCGGCATGCCGTACCCGCCGTCGGAGGCGCTGAGCCACCTCGGCGACCCACCGAGCCCCCCCACCAACAAACACCCACAACAACGCACAAACATGCAAGTGAGTAGGGAAATAACACAATATTAAAAACATTAGCCCCTTGTTCAAATAAGGAGGGTTATGTTTTTCGAGTGTATGTATATTTCTGTATGTATATTTCTTTGGCACGCCCTAGAGCCTAAACGGCGCACTGTGGAACGTCTACATAGAAAGGGCGTGACATGTACCGGTAGTACTGAATCTATACTAATATTATAAAGCTGAAGAGTTTGTTTGAACGCGCTAATCTCAGGAACTACTGGTTCGAATTGAAAAATTCTTTTTGTGTTGAATAGACCATTTATCGAGGAAGGCTTTAGGCTATATAACATCACGATGCAACTATTAGGAGCCAAGAAATAATGGAAAATGTAAAAAAACGGGGAAAATTATTCATCCTTGAGGGCTTCCATTGCGTGCGCTGCGAAAACGGTTCAAGATACCAAAAATATATGTATGAAAGAATTATTCCTCTTGAAATGATCTAAAAAAATGTCCGCGACAGTATATGTCTATCTTTTAAGACTAACTCACTAGAACCGTTTTTATGTCTGATAACTGGAAACTGAAATGCATTGTGGAAAGGGGACAATATGACCTTTCAAGTTTTATAATTTTCACCCCTCTAATCACTTTATTTTACCTAATATATAGCATCAAAGTTGAAGTATCGAACACTGTCGAAAATGACCTCACTGTTTAAGAAAGATATTTGTGGTATTCGCAATAGTTTGGAGAAGTATTTTATAAATAAAACGGTTTAATAGGATACACTTATATAAATGCAACTGTTTCTTTTTAAAAAGACGCTTTATTTTATGGTTAAATTAAAGTTTAAAAAAGTAATCGAAGTATTTGATAAAATCTGTCATATAATAAAAACGCCACGAAACCCCGACCTAATGATACTTGTGTTTGATAGTTCAGAGTAATTAGGAAATTTTGCTAGAACATTATGTACCCCCCCTCGTCCCCCTTTCGAAGAAAATTAACAAAATAGGTCACACGCCTGATTAAAATGTCAGAGCATCTACATTTTTCATCAAGCTGACTACATTTTGTGAATTATGAATATTTCATCAGGTGTTGATATTACACGAAAGCAATCAAGTAGGTTGGTGTAAATAATTTTAAACATTATGCTTTCAATTGTTGTGTCATTTTAATCCATCCTAATATAATAATATTAATCGAAATAAGTTTTTAAAGTGTTAGGAAACGCCTGACAATTTCTTTTGAGTAAAGTCCTTGAGATCGTAAATTTAGGCGATTTTAAGACATGTCTATTTTTCATTAATTAGGTTAAAATATACCCTATACTGTATTGTATTTCACTTGTTTAATTGCAATAATGTCAAATTATTGTGTATCTACCCTTAATTTGGTTTTAAACTCCCTTGAAATATAGGCATATTTCAGTATTTTTTTTCATAGTCATATCAGTATTTTTCAAATAAACTACATTGGTAATGGATAGGTCTATTATTCAATAATACACACACACACACACACACACACGCCTGTTATCCCCGAAGGGGTAGGCAGAGGCGCAACTAGTGCACCCACTTTTCGCCGTTATTCCGTCCCATGATGTGATAGGGGGCGAGCCTATCGCCATATCGGGCACAAATTCCAGACTCCGGGCTGATACTGAATTGCAAAACTCAATATCACTTTGCCCGACCCGGGGATCGAACCCGAGACCTCAGCTTTGCAGTCGTACTGTAATACAACTACGCCACCGAGGCAGTCCAATACTACACGTAAATTCAATAATACACGTAAAAAAATTCAAATGTTTACGTTGTTCCGTTGTTGAGTTATCATAAGATATGTAAGAGAGATACTCATGTTACGCCCTTTCTATAGGGACGTTCCACCGTGCGGCGTGTCGTATTTTTATGTGAGTGGTGTCAATAGATTCGTCTTAGCCGCGAGAGTGACACTGGGTACATCAAAATTAAAAAAAAACTAAATTGAGGATCTTTGGCTTGATAAAGATGACAGATATTGACGCAGTCGGGTTTTTTTGTTTGTTTTTAATCATTTTTTTTTATGAAATGATTTTAATACCCTACCCAATGGCGGCAAACATGGACTTTTCCGATTGTATTCATTGGTTTATTAAGATCTACTCGACACTGACATCTTGATTCAACTGTAAATAGGAAAATCCTGCCAAGATTATATTATAAAGTACTCATTATGACTGCCTCGGTGGCATAGTTGTATTATGGTACGACTGCAATGCTGAGGTCTCGGGTTCGATCCCCGGGTCGGGCAAAGTGATATTGAGTGTTTCTATTCAGCATCAGCTCGATGTCTGGAATTTGTGCCCGATATGGCAATAGACTCACCCCTATCACATCATGGGACGGAATAACGGCGAAAAGTGGGTGCACTAGTTGCGCCTCTGCCTACCCCTTCGGGGATAAAAGGCGTGAGTGTGTCTGTGTACTCATTATGATTTTTTTTTATATATTCAGCGCACACTGCCCGCACTGGCTCGCGTGATACAGACGAGGATACCGAACGCGTACGACAAGACCGCACTCAAACTGGAGGAGGGAGATATCATCAAGGTACTTTTTTTTTTCTCTCTTTTTATAGCATTGAATGACGAGACGAGCATGCCGTTCGCCTGATGGTGAGCGATACGACCACCCATACACAGTAGAAACCAGCACCTTGATTTACAAAGTACTAACATTCCACTGCGCTCGTCATCCTGAGACATAAGATGTTAAGTCTCATTATGTCCCGCAGTTACACTGGCTACAATGCCCTTCAAACCAAAACACAACAGTGCATGCACACTGCTGCTTGGCGGTAGAAATAAACGTTGCGGTGGTACCCACCCAGACGGAATCTACATATGAGAGTACTACCACCAGTAATCTCTTTCTCTTTGGCAAGGCGTGGTTTGCGCATCTGTCAGTGTCAAAGTTTTAGGTTAGACATTTTTTAAAGTACATAAGTTGCAGTTGTATTGTTCCTTTGTTATACTCAGTACTAACTACTATGTCGAAGTAAAGCAGTGGCTACCTTACCAAGACTGTGTCGAGAAGTTTTGGCGGCTACAAAACAAGCACTTAATTAGCACTGTTATTTCAATTCACTTCATTTGAGCCCTTTAATAGAACTATATTGGATAATAAACCACCATAATTATGCAATATAACACTAAGTATCACCAAAATGATGAATTAAACCAAGAGCATCTCATGACACTTCCACGTTCCCGCCAAAACTCCATCTAAGTACTTAGTTCGTAATCATTGTTTTCCCTATGCAAGCTAAACTGAACTGCAAAATTTCTTTACTTTTTTATATCTGCTTTAATTAGTATTGTTAATTATATTTTAACTGCAATGATCTCTGCTTATAATGTTTTGTTATATTGAAGTGTCGTTTGCATCTTTAATTGTATAAGTAGCATTTCAACAAAAATATGTTTTAAACTTAGTTAATGTTAAGATATAAATGGTGTTACTTGGTGGATGCAACTTTAATAATAAATAAATTTTAAGACTTTGCAGCACTTCGTGGTCACGGGGCGGAGTGTAGTGTTACAAATCTACCTTCAATTTTGATTTTCCGTGACCACGAAGCGCTGCAAGCCTTCGAAACTTCGGGAGAAAAATAAAACAAAAAACCGCGATAAAATCCGTTATAGTAGTTTAATTTCAATGTTTCACATTCGCGTAAACGTAAGGAATCATTATGAAAAATAAAAATATGTTATTTTTTCTTTCCAGGTGACAAAAATCAACATAAACGGCCAATGGGAGGGCGAGCTAAAAGGCAAGATCGGTCACTTCCCGTTCACATACGTAGAGTTCCTCGACGAGAACACCACCAGCTAAGCGCTCAGTGAGTTATGGACATAGTGTGCGACGATGTACGAGATATACACGATGCGGCGATACGAGTGTATTGTATTTAGATTTGTTGGACATTTGTCATAGATTAAAAAATCGAATGAAATGTGGTACGTTAGCGGTACGACGCCTGCGCAAAAATAATAGCAATTTTATTCATAACTGGGTCTTGTATTACTATGGTACTATAAGAGCCGTACAAAGTAGAGTTCTGAGCGAACGTCAACATTGCCCAGTTATTAAGTTTGTCTGCGGGCGACGCCTTATGACGTTTCTGTTGTACTGTTTGAAGTTTGACCAACTAGTAAGCGGATTTGTAATTACAATGTACTCGTTTCGCCAATATTGCTATTACCGGATTTAATGTAAGCTTTTGGCTAAATTTAAAGTTGTAATGCGGCTAAAGAGGCGTTTTTACGTCGCCGGTCTTTTGTACGCGACGGATTTTTACGTCCTTATTATTGTATGCACATAACGTACGTACGTATATTAAATTATTGAGAACTGTTTACAGTATATTTAATGGGACACCTGGTTTTATACGAGGACAAGGATCCTTAATATATTCAAAAATTAAATAAATAAATAATGCTGTTAAAGGACATGTCCAAAAATGGGCCTGAAAATCTAAACAAGGCGGCCTTTTGCAATAAATCACGGATTTTTAAAGGCCTCCGATTTTGAGATACAGGTAATTTTGTTTGGCTTGAAAATTAGACTTAATATGAATGTTTTCAAAAAAGTTGGTCATGAGTGGAGGGGTCTAAAAATATTTTCTTAATGGATCTAAGTTCCATATTTTACCCTTTTAATATCCCTAAAGTTTGAGCCTGTTTAGATTTTGAGGCCCAGCATTCATACAACAAGCGGACATCTCCTTTCATTCACAGTCTTATGAGATGAATTATATAGGTTTTGCAGTATCCGTGTCGTACCAGATTTATTCGAAGAAAGATCGGCAATGTAATGAGATGTGGTCAAAAAAGCCTTATGAAGAACCCCTATTTTACCTTTTTTATGACTATAAGATTTTTTATGATGAACCATATATGTGCAGTCATTTCTATCTAGTTTTATATTATACAACGCATATATATTATGCAACGACATTATGTCGTTGCATTCGTAACGCGATAATACGCTTTCCAGGCCAGGCACAATTTTTTGTCAAGAGAACGTGTAGACACGTCCACAATACTGCACAGTAAAAATACTTTGTAAACCAAAGTTACAATATTCAGGAAAGGAAGAAATTAAATGTATTTGCAAATATTATTTTAAATAATAAAAAGAAGTCACATCTCACTAAATACAACAAAGTCCACCCGTACCGTCAGACAAGAGACAAATTATGTTACGAATGCAACGAAATTGTTTTTGAGATTTATATTTTACTTTTTACACTGTTTTACTTAATCATTGGTGTTCAAATCTACCACCACGGCTGATAATAAACCTTTTATATAAAGCGCATGAGTTTTTGAGATTATTACTATTAATATCAGTTTAAAGTGCTTGCCACGTTGTACCCCTGTTCGTTGCTCTTTCATGTCGAAATGTATATTGATAAGCACACTAGCACCACAATAGACAGTCGTCTAAGTTATTGTCTCCAAATGGAGACGGCCGCGTTCCGGCCCGCGTGCCGATGACAACACAATCTAATAGGATTAGACCTAAAAACCAATCTTTCCCTAATCGTTGATGTCTCATCCTCTCTCAGTGCCCGTCCTGAGCCGAGGTTCGTAACCCGTTAGTGGGTTGCCCTCAGCATGGTCACTTAATTCAAAGGATTGTGAGCGTCTACTGCGTTCACCCTAAAGACCGGTGTGTATTAAATAAGTAGAAAAGATAGATACTTGGTCATACCGACGTGAATACACGTTTTGTTTTAACCGCCGGTAGCAGAAGCTGAAACGGAAGTACGTCTTGTCTAATGTGGTGCTAGATTAAAGTAAGATTTCTAAATTGTTTCCAGCTTACTAGTTCTTCATAATATCAGAACAACTATATATAAATTTAAACTCAAAAGTGATAAGTAGCGGCACGAAATTTATTTAATGAACATTCGTCATTCGCTAATGCTGTATTAATCTTGACTCGTCAAGTGCCGCTACGGACGTCGGCGTCCGAGTATATAGAACCCCCCATACATCTATATATAAGCGGGGTTTGACGGGTTAATGTCTCAATTTTTAAGTGTTTTGACAACTTTCGAGCGCAATGGGCTATATTTAATTGAGCATTAACTTTAATGAAGGCATTAGTATTAAAATATCTTCAAAAATGACAACAAAAGTAGATTCCATTAAAAAAATGGTTATTCGTAACCACAAATTACTTAACAAAACTGGGAATCAAGTGATTTTCTATATTAATAGGTAATAACAAAGTTTGTCGATCTATAAAACCGGCGTATATCGGGCTCGCAATGGCTTTACATGGGTCTGATTTGACCAAGTCCCCTCATCAAAATGAAAAATGTAAGGCTTGAGTTTTCTAGGCTAGCGAATGACTGATAGCGGTCGCAAAAGCGATTAACGTACAAAACATACGAGCAAATATGACGGCGTGGTTTACTTGAAAATTAGTAATGGATTGTAACGTCAGTCATATACCGGGTGGAAGGGAAACGCTCTCTATACCGGAACGGTAAGAGAGAAGAACCATAACATTAACCAAAAACTATATTCATTTGCAAAGCTAAGCGATAATACTTACGATTTTAGTATTTCCGTAATTCGTGCGCGTGCAATGTAAAGCGTACAAAAAACTGAGTAGGGTACAAACTACAAAGCAAACGCCGACAAGGCGGCGCGGCGGCCACGCGGTCGTTAACCCGTCAGCTGATGTATGTGTTTCATTACGATTTTTTTTTAAATATTGACCTTTTTTACTATGTTTTTCAGAATAATAGTTTGATTTATCTATCCATACGACATACGTGAAGGTGTACAGAAATTTGAGAAAATCCTACTAAAATTGTAACAATGCGATCACGATTTTTTTAATGCCATCACGTCAAGAATTACCGATACTATCACCTGTATTCATTTCCGAGAGCGTTTCCCTTCCACCCGGTATAGGCTGCTGTGTATTTACTTCAATTAATTGCATTAATTTAATCAGTTTAATTAAATTAATAAATTCTCTGATTGAATATCGTGACGTCTGACGACGTCCATATCCTCGTAAACTCAAGTTCAAGTCATCAAATTTAGTTATATTATTCAGTTACCTTAAGTATGTACTAAGTCTTAACACGATTTATCATGGAATTGGTCATGGAACCACATCGAAACTCATGAAATTGATTAAAATGTAAGTATATGTAGTGCTCATTTATTTATATATGAAAATATGTGCCGGTGTTTTATTATAGATTTTCGTAACTACAGAGTAAGCTATGCCGTGAGATATAGATTTGTTCCCGACCTAGCCAAGGCTAATTATCGGCAGGGTAGCTATTTTTGTCTAATATAATTGCTTTGCTATAGTATTTCGTATGGCAAGTGGGTTTGCTAGAACCCCAAACCCTAAATTGCATTTATAATTTTCCATAATGAAACACCGGTAGAGAATCAAGGAATTGTATATTACTCATTTTTACTATAACTATATAACTCGTAGCTGTAGCTGTTAATTTGAAACTGATTAAAAACTTTAGGTTAGCTTTTTTAAATTGGTAGCAGATGATGTGTTTAGTGAACTAATCTTGACGTATTATCACGTCAATAATTTTCAGTTGACATTTATTAAGAGACAGCTAATTTTGTGATTTAAAAATACTGCATTTGAGTACAATGCATTTATCATAAAATATAGATGGACAATTAATTGAATAGCTTTTATATTTTATTAATTTACTTTGTATTTATAATAAAGCATATTTATAATTTTACGATAAAACTTTAACTGTCTTACCTGGATGTCTTAACATTGTAAATAAACGAACTTAAACGCATCATCTGGCACTGTGACCTTGAATCTGGTGACTCGACCTTGAACTTGACTTCAAGGACAAGGTCATGAGGTACAGTCGCCAGCGAAAAGGCGCTAAACAAAATAACAAAAATGTAAGTCGATATTTCTATCTGCTGGTGCACATAGATTAGAATTAGTATTAATTCGAGGGGAATAGAGTTTGGTGACATTGTTTTGACAGATTTTAAAACGTGTCAGTGGGGTTAGAATGTGGCAAAAAGACGATGTTTCATTTTGACTTTTGTGATCGATCCAGAGACCAATACGTTAGTCACGTGTTAGTGTCTCAACCAATCCCAATAAAACGAAACGTGAGTTGTGTGATGTTTTGTCATATTCTAATTCCACAGATTTGTAGACTCTGAATGGTATACCTACAGCTAAAATTTAATAATAATAGGGCAGTATATCCAGTGAGGTTGAATATAGTTGTGGAAAGTTTAAAGAAGAATAGCTTTGAAAGATATATACAAGGCATAAAATGAAACCTGGTTCACGCATGAGGTTTGAAAAAAATTTAACACACCTGAAATTCACTTATGCAAGAGTCAGTAATGTAGGCTGTATAAAACAATGTCACTAGCCTCAATCATTTATTTAAAAAGTATTTAACTTGTATCTAGCATGACGCGAGCGTTGTCCACACCAAATGTTATTCATTGTATAAAATCATAACATTGAAACATAACTTGTATGATATGCATATGAATGTATACAGTAAGAGGAAGATTTTTGTTTCCCGCAAATAAAAACTAATAATAAAATATAGGAAGGAGACGTTGTTGGTGTTTTTTTTATTAATTTGACAAAGATCAGTTTTTTTTTGCTGCCAGTACGCTGCGGTGCCACGATTTATTATGGGGTAAATTGATACTTCACACAATTTAGACCGTTAACTATATGAGGTTGTGCGTAGGGTTGTCACTTCGAGTCCCAGGTGTGGAACGGGTGTAAATAACTCTACCACCTTATACACACAACTATGTTTATTGTCCAGAAGGAGTGAAGTATATAAAGCACAAGCACAGAAGAATGAGCGTAGATAGTTTAAGCACAGAATAGAAGATAAGTCTAGTTGCAAGAAGCACAGTCACAGTATTAAAGCATATAGTACAGTACAAGCACAAATGGTCGGATAGTATACAGTAGAACAGCACTTAGAAACAGTACAGAAGTAAAGTCTAGAAGTAGCGAGACAATAAGCACTACACGCAAGCAATAATTAATAGCGAGCGGCGAACGTCACGTTAGCGCGCGGCACGGTTCTCAATCGGAACTAGTCGGGAGCCGAAGCAGTGGTCTCGAACCTACTCGAAGCTAGAAGATTCTACCGATTTTCAGCGATTCGATGCTAAAATCACCTTTTTCTTTCATATTTTGCGATTCCTTGGTTAAATATGTTGCTGTTTGGGGTGGCGGGGGGCAGTATTTTTAAAGGGCCGACAAAAATTGTTAAAAATTTTTACTTTCATGACGGGTGGGGGGGTGTATGAGTGACTCTCGTTTGTTGAAATTACCTTTGGTACAATAATAGTCCCTAGACTTTAAAATTAAGGGGGTTTTCATTGAATATTGCTTGTTTTTTTGCATATACCGATTTTTGCTCCAAATATACCGATTTTTCTTGGCAATTCTACTGATTTCACATTTTGTCGTCCGAGACCACTGAGCCGAAGGCCCCGTAGCATCGATACTGCGCGGGCGCACAGACCGCCCACTCCTACGTCATCAGCTGTTGTTTGAGAGACCGAGCCGGTTTTTATTCTCGGTTCCATTGTACGGCGTCTACATTTTATCCGTTATTCATTTGTGTGGAATGACGTGTGAATAATTATATTTACAGTATTGTGGAATGATGTAAATAGATAAGTAATATGTGCGCGCGTGATTGTGTGTGTATGTGTATATATATTAATTTTTTATTTAGTTTTGTACATTGTTGTGTTATGTTTTATCCTTTGATTAATAATACACTAGATAGAGTGACGCGCTGCAAAGCAACCAAACCAAACGGGCCGCGGCGATTATATTCGTGTGCGTGACAGCTGTGTCATACGCTATCGCTGCGTCATTCTGCTTATACTTGTGTGCGTACCTGCGTACCTAATGATACCAGTTATTGCAATGGTTCGCATTAAAACGGGGAGACAATTATATCCATAAAATCCAAAAATAATTCACTCGAAACAAAACAATAATTTCTCTGATTATAATGTTGAAATTATTCTTATAATAAAAACTAAGATTTTACTAAATTTACTTACATAAGAACTTAATTCCATTACTTCCAAAACTATTGAACGGATTTGTATGAAATTTAGCATGGACGTGGATTAAATAAATAGGCTCATTTTTACACAGTGGGAATGCGGGTATGCGGGTGGGCGTAAAAAAAAATATATATATATTTCTATTGAAATTTATTAATGTATTGGCAATTATTAAAAATAATTAAAACCGATGCACATAAGTTTGTATATTTAAATACTGCAGGTACCCTTGCTGATATTACACTATTAATCCGATTGTCTGTTTGCGCGTGTGTGTGTGTGTGTGTGTGTGTGTGTGTGTGTGTGTGTGTGTGTGTGTGTGTGTGTGTGTGTGTGTGTGTGTGTGTGTGTGTGTGTGTGTGTGTGTGTGTGTGTGTGTGTGTGTGTGTGTGTGTGTGACCTACAATAACACAGGCTATAGCGGTAGAATGGTAAATTGTCTCAAACAAAACTAATTAATATGAATTAAACTTTTTATTTCGTTCATTTAAATTAATGTCCCGCCCTTTGTACTTGTTTTTTAAATATTCTTCTTTTTGATGCGGCTTTACTTTTGACACTATCTAATCTTGCTACATGAAAACACCGATTAGCGACATACTTTTCTGCTACCAATCGTAATAGTTTGGTCTGATGAAGATGTCCACAGAAATGTTCAGATTCCACTTTAAAGTAGCTCTTGCCAATAAAATGTTTCATTATGGATGACAATATTTTTGAGTAAATTTCTTTTGTCATTATTAATTAAAATATTAAAATGCTAAAATTATTCTTACAATAGCACTTTGCTATTGCAAGCTTGTATTATTATCTTTTCTATCTTATATCATACTAGCTACTCGTCCCAGCTTTGTTTTATAATACGTAAGGAAGATTTACTTACTATCTCTACAGGAGTAATTTTGGAATTTTCAAAAGCACTGGCATCCATTTCTTCATCCGTCACATCACTTCTGTCAGATTGCACTGACGATAAGAACAAAGCCTAAAATATAAAAAGATTGATGTAATCACAAAGGATGTACGACAATCATCATAATCATTATCATCTTCCTGCCCTGGTCCCAAATTACTTGGGGTCAGCGTAACATATTTTTCTCTGATATACGACAATCATAAGCAACAACATAAAAAAAAAATACGTGCCTTACAAGGAGCAGTTATTTATTTTTTTATTTTCGGCATCGTTGTTTTTTTGCAAACTACATTTCATTTTTATGAAAATGGTCAGAGCAAACCAGATAATATTTTGCTGGTTGCCAAAATTCCTCACAGCGACATTTTCTTATAATATTTATCCATTGGCTTCTTATTGTAGGCTCACTTGGTATTCTGAAAAATATATTCATCCTTAGCAATGCGATAAATGCGAAAGTAGCTGTGTCTGTCGCGTATTTATCTCAAAACTGCGGAACCGATTTAAATGAAATTTGGTACACAGATAGTCTAGAGCCGAGAAAAGACATAGGCTACTTTTATCCCGGTAAAATATAAAGCAGGACTTTTATCCCGGTAAAACTTTTCTGCGCGGGTGGACCCGCGAGCAAAAGCTAGTTATCTATACATTGCACGCGTGACTTATTTGTTGAAACGACCTGTTCTTGGTACAAATTACCGGGTCCACCCCAGGCGACAAGAACCTACGCTACGCCACTGACAGCACGTACCATACGTACAGGTGATAATTTTTTATTTCCGATCAAATAAATAATAAAACTTGTGGCTTTAAACGCCGAAAATATTCACCATTTAGTCAAAAAAATATTTACTTTGGATTCATTTTTATCATCTTTTTGGGAAATTTTGATTCCATAAACTAGCAACCCCTAACTATTACGAACTCTTTATTATTTTTTTAACTAAATATTTCAATGGGCTTATTTAGCAAGAAGTGTATAGCCACTTGCACGTCCGAGCCGCACGATTAAATTTACGTCATACGTCCGACTACTCGCTGCCTCGAGCCGCGCGAAATCGTACCCGCCGCTTGGTAATAAAACCGTTGTAACAGCTAAAATATAAAACCTACAGTGAATATAAAAATACTGAAAAATAGCTAGACGTTTATAGATTGAACTTATCTATTTTAAAATTCGCTGGTGATAATCTATAATACATAAAATTAGGTTTAATATGAATTACTGAGTGAAAAATTAAAAAATCTTTTTACGTATGTGAAACTTTACCACATAAATATAATCACATAGTAAAGTTCCTAAAGTTCATTTTGATGTTCAATTATCTAAGAATTAAGTAAAAAACAACGAAATATTGACGACAAAATCACTGGTGATCCAAAACAATAAGCATAAACACACTGTGACGCGTCGACTGAAGTTAAAAAAAATATTTCTACGCACTCAAACATATTACACTGCCCTCTTCTGTTTTTTCTAGTGAAATATTTCATAGGCAATCATTTTTTTAAAGAACAACGTTCATTTAGTTCTAAATATTCATGTAAGATGGCAATAATTACAACGTTTCGTATTGGATACTATACTATCCGCGGACGTGCAAGTGGTTATAAAAAATGTAACTTACCGGTGGTAGGTGACATTATGCGTGGTTTTAGGTCGACCCTTGTAGTTTTTGCACACTTTAATCACACAACCCGACATTTTCAAAGGCTACAAATCTGCGTAACAACGTGAGCGAGCGCCATGACAGCTCGAAGCGTACTAAGCGCGGGAAAATGACCTAAAGGTTGACAGTAGACCTTTAGGTTTTTCTCCACGCTTGAAGCGTTCAGAGTCCATCTAGTGTATTATTAATCAAAGGTTTTATCATTTACTTTAGTGATAATATACAAGTTGCCCACAACCATGTTCTGGATTTATCATAAGTGCTTTTTATTGCGGAAAATCACGCGTTTAGTAACCAATATTAAAACCTTTATTTTTCAAGGACGAACGTATATAGACTGCACGAATATACACATATTTTCACAAAAGAATAATACTTCACTGATAAGATTGTGTTTGTGAAAAAAATGTGATAGCGCGATATGAACACATTATTAAATACAGAGAGAACCATAAATGAAACAACAAGCCCACATAGGTGAGGGTCAGCTAATTATAATTTTTAACGGTCTTCCAAAAAAGGAGGAGGTTCTCAATTTGAAATTATCTTTTGGTGGAATAATACAACTATTTACTGACTGCCTCGGTGGCGTAGTTGTATTATGGTACGACTGCAATGCTGAGGTCTCGGGTTCGATTCCCGGGTCGGGCAGTGATATTGAGTTTTTCTATTCAGTATTAGCTCGGAGTCTGGAATTTGTGCCCGATATGGCGATAGGCTCGCCCCCTATCACATCATGGGACGGAATAACGGCGAAAAGTGGCTGCACTAGTTGCGCCTCTGCCTACCCCTTCGGGGATAAAAGACGTGAGTGTATATGTAATACAACTATATATAATAAGGCAACTCTACCGATTTCACATTTTGTCATCAGAGACCACTAATCATGTGTACTTAAATCAAACTGATGTTGACGTGCTATCACGTTCATAAAGTTTCGCTTGACGTGTATAAACGTCCATAGAGATAGTATTTACCGTGATTTTTTGAAACTTTTAGCTAAAACTTAAAAAGTAGTTAGTAATCTAGTTTATAATATAAACAAAGAGAATATAACCACTACGTTAAAATATAAATAACATCCCTCTTTTTCTGTCGGGATTATTTTTATGTAATATGTTGACAGCACTAGTAAAATTAGATTGGCAAAAAAGATGATACCGCTCCCTAGTGTTATAAAATTCTTTGGGGATAACATAAAGGAAGTATAGTCGGTACTGTCTACAGGGGATAACCTTAATGTTCTGTTAGGAAAATCTTTCAAATATATATAGGTATCTATTTTTTTAATGGCATCGAATGACGAGACGAGCATGCCGTTCGCCTGAAGGTCTACTCTAATAATCGACAACGATATATCGGAAACGATACGCTACTGCTCCGAAAGTATCGCAAATACCCTACTCTAACAATTGTTCGGATTCATTATCTTTTATCGTAAACTACCACTATCTGAACGATCAACGAATGAACGAATCATTATTTGCCAATGTCGTCTATGAACCTACTCTAAATGGTAATCGTCAGTGACGAACATTTGATTTTGACATCGCCTCAAACGTCATTTTTGCGATAATCTCAACGAGACCTTTTAGGGCGTCGTCAGCATTATCGTTACGTGTTATGTTTGTGATTTTCGAGTAAATTCTCTCGAAATTTGGTGTACAATAAAACAATCTTGGATCATATACCTTGTAGCAACAATAATTATCACAATTGATGTTATTTGCTTTGAGACAATCACAAGATTTTCTTTAAAGTTCACAGGGATGAAAATGTAGCCTTCCATCCAAGAAGAAAGCAGCAAATAAGTTCATATCAGCGATTTTATTGTTTTAAATGTTAGTTACGTTTGCTGAGGATGTATCTAATTAAAATGATTAAATTTTCTAGAAGGTATAATACTTTGTAGTAAAGCAAGAATAAAAAAGAAAAAAATTAAACAAGAATATAATAATAATAACTGCCCCTGTGGCGTAGTTGTATTACAGTACGATTGCAAAGCTGAGGTCTCGGTTTCGATCCCCGGGTCGGGCAAAGTGATATTGAGTTTTTCTATTCAGTATCAGCCCGGAGTCTGGAATTTGTGCCCGATATGACGATAGGCTCGCCCCCTATCACATCATGGGACGGAATAACGGCGAAAAGTGGGTGCACTAGTTGCGCCTCTGCCTACCCCTTCGGGGATAACAGGCGTGAGTGTATAAGTATATGTATAATTATAATAAATAATAATAATAATAAGAATTTTATTTGGCACAAACAATTTTGACAAAGAAGTAGGAACATCAGTAATTAAGTACATAGAATTCTAAGAATTATGTTAGTACTTACAGCTAGTTTAAAATTAAACACTACATTTGGCAGGGGGCCCCAAACTAGGCAGTGCCTGTATCTTGGGGACCATAATATGAGTCTATACATTATATATAATACACTCCTTAACTGTCTGTGCCTGCGGCGGCGTCGTGTGCCGGGTCGGTCACTTCCCTGCAACATGGTAGAGGAGGCCGATGGCTGGCACATGCGTCATACTCGTGAACGGGTGCTGCTTGTGTGGACTGGTCTGCCCTTTTCGCTTACTACATCTAAGTATTACGGATAAACTTAGGGATAAACTTAGATTAATAACGAAATCTTGAAGAATTTCAGACCAAATTATTACATGATTCCTAAGAGGGTTATACACTCGTATAGGATTTTAAAATTTATTACCTTTTTTGAGAGTATATAAATGAACTGCTCTAAACAAAAATAACAAATAGATTTATATCATGTTATTTTTTTTTTATTATGAATTGTATTTTTTACCTTGAACTGATTTTGAAAAGAGCAACACTAGAGTTTCTTGCACGTTCTTCTCTAGTGAGAACTGCTTTCCGAACTGGTGGTAGAGTTAATATTGACTGAATATTAATAATGTATAACATTTTATGGGTTCGAATAAATTTATTTCATTTCATTTCATTTCAATATGTATTTCATTTTTGTTTTATATTTCCACAAAACTCTTATATTATATAACTAAATATTTGTTTAAGTTCTGACTTTAATACTAATTTATTTATATATATATTAGATGTTAAACAATAACAAAACTAGGCATATGGCAAGAATAAAAGGAAGATAAAATAACATAAATTTTATTCAATCATAATTAATGTGAAGTAATATGTATCAGTCTTGTTTGAGATCATTACCTATAGGTGAGTTTGTTCAGCTTAAAATATTTTCTGTTTCTAAATAGCTCAGAGATAGAAGCCATTTTGTCATCTCATCACATCATTTGCTTCATGTAATGAAAGGCTTTTTAAGTTGCAGTGTCTTAGCACTGAGTTATAAGTGTGAGCTCTAACGAACTCCCCAAATCTACGTCCAAAAGAAGTTTTAATTTTCGGTAAGGGTAATCGAAAGATTCTTTTTTTTAAACAATACGGGTAAACTTTCTAGTTTTAAAAGACATCTGTTATTTTAATTAACTGTTTATATTTTTTGTATTATTAGCTAAATAAGTAAAAATAAAAGTTAACTAAGTAACATTTATAGTTCCCTGTAAAGGATTAAAAAAGCTGTACTAGATTTATAACAATTCACTTATTGTTTTAGGACAACCAGTAGTAATTACATTAAAACTTATCTATCTACATTATGGTAAAAAACTTACAATAGTGTGTTAAATGCTTTACCTATAAATGCCTAGTATGCATTGAAATGTAGAAAAAATATATCAGAATATTGACAATTTTAAAGTATTATAAAAAAATTATATAAATTAAGAACACAAGTACTAATATACATAATTAGAAATTTAACAGACCCAAATCAAGTTTTATTAATTTAGTATTATAGATTTCCAGATTCTCATTAATATCACATAATTCTATGCAAATTGTTTATTTCACTTTACACGTGGAACAATTGTTTTTGGACAGTGCTTCTTTGAACTTGAGTTGGCCGCAGTCCCATTAAGCACCGGGTAGGACCTAAACAAAATAATTCAGTATTGTAATTAAAATATGTATATATGAGAGACAATATAATATGTAAAATTATCTTAAATTTATTATAATAAACTCTCATGTGTTTCATTGTTGTAACGCCAGGCCAGACATCTTTAAGGGTTCAGAATATTCAGTTGTCCTCTATGTGATTCAAACCACCATTATATTCTATATGGTCTCTGCGGACAGCTAATTATATTGCAAGATATTTCTTGTCAGTCTACATTCGAATGTAATTTATCATAAATTTGCACAACATGGAAATAAAAGTAATGTATCAATAAAACATTAATTACCTTTAGCCTCAACTTTATTCTGCTATCCAAACAGTTCAAAAGCTAACCAACTTCCTCCCACAACCACTGTGCTTGAGCATTCCCATCAATTATCCAAAGTATACTTTTTGCTATGTCTTTATGCTCGTGAAGGAAATTGAATGAGACATATAATTGGTTGGTACTGATGATGATTGAGACACATACTAAAAACATAAAATATGTATGAGAAAAAATCACATCATGCTATGATAAATTGTAGGAAACTTTGCAATTTCCTAATGTTAAATATATGAAACGTACCGTAACTGTTCTTCTTCTTTTTTGGTTACTGGCGACATGCATGATTATGAAGCTATTCCGCCAATATCACGTTGTTGTTGTTGTTGTTGCAGATTGCAAAGTTTGTTGAATGTTTTTACATTGGAGACTTTGGTTGGTGGGAGAAGACAAACGAAGGCGATTGACTCTTGTTGTATGAGATGTTATATTGATTTACTAATCCTTTTTTTTCAACTGGCGTAATGACTTGATGTTTTAACGATGTTAGTAGTCTACAACAACACAAGAATAATTATTTTTACATGTATATGATAGTCACATAAAACCACACAATCAAACAAATTGATACTTACGATACAGTAAATTGTTGTATTTCGATTTTTGAATAAGGATATTGTTTACAAGTTTGATTATTTGATATTTATTAACTCTTGTCAACTTCACAGCGTATTTGACAGCGACTCCATAAAGGATAATTTTTATTTTTGTAAGTTTTGCAAAATATCATTCACTCCGATTAACGAAATAAAAGACATAAACTTAGTCTATAGTTACGATAAACGATAAAGTATCCGTACATTTGTTAGAGTAGGCTGTTTGCGATACTTTCGGAGCAGTGTCGTATCGTTATTGACACAGATAACTATATATTACAGTGTTGCCAGATGTTTGACGGTTGAAGTCGCCGAAAATTCATTGTGAAGTAGCCCAAAAGTCGCCTCTTTGTATATGGAGAGGTGAAGGAGCAAAAAAAAAAACCTCCCCAATTTCTAATTCCTACTGGTCCATCGTGGCGAAAATTCAAAGTAGCAGTAGTCGCCCACTTGTTTGGGGACGCGGAGAGCAAAAAAAAATAAGGTCCCCAGTTTTCAATGATTGTGTGTAAGGGGGTACCCTCAAAGCTATATAAATATCCTCAAATTCGACAAAAACAATGCATAAAACACAAAGTTTCCGAAGTAGCCTAAATTGGCAACTAATCACGATTCGCGTAGCCTAAACGGCGACCAGTCGCCATTCGCAATTTTTGGTCACCCCAACACTCTTCAAGATAGCCTAAATGGCGAAAAGTCGCCTAATCTGGCAGCACTGGACTGACTATAACAAGTTTGTCTTTTTTTTATTTATTTGAATATTACAGCTCTGGATACTAGTCCATTGAGCCCGTCTTTCATAAATTTTTATCGTTAGTCCTAACTCCTAAGTCATAACTACTATGTCGAAGTAAAGCAGTGGCTACCTTACCAAGACATTATCGAAGAGTTTTAGAAGCAACAAAAATAAATACTTGATTATCACAGTTATTTCAATTCACTTAATTTGAGCCCTTTAATAGAACTATATTGGATAATATACCACCGTAATTATGCAATATAACACTAAGTATTACCAAAATAATGAATTAAAACAAGAGCACCTCATGACACTTTCGAAGTTCCCGCCAAAACTCCCAAGTTTGTCATAACTGAATATTAGTTAGAGACAGATAGGACGCTAGTGTTGCAGATGTAAGGATAGGTAGGTAGGCACCTATAGGTGTTTGTACCAACTACTATTATTTTTGTTAATTCTTAGTTTGGTTTGGGAGTTTGGTTCAAAATGAAACAAAGATTAATAATTATTTATTTGTATTCCTCAGCTTATGTGATTTACATTTATTATATGCCATTATTGGAGGACCGCTCATTTTTAATACATACTTTTCTTCAATATCCCCCCTTAATATTTTGTTAATTATTTTACACCAATTGTATATGTGTAATCTTAGAATTAGTTTTAAAAAAAATCACAGACATTTGTCTTATGTATTGCGCAACCCAGCCAGTCCAAATTAAATGTTAATATTTCTTTTTTTAATTGTTTGTTTTTAATTTTTTTAACTTTGATAGTACAAAACATGTGCTCAGATCACCGTACACACGATACATGTAAAATTGGGGAGCTTTTTAATAGCTCTTCGCATCCCCACGCAATTGGACGACTTTAGGCTACTGCCAATTTTTGGCGAGTTGGGCCAGCATTCATATGGAATTAAAGACTTTTTTTGCTTCTTTGCCTCTCCATATGCAATGCGGCGACTTTAGGCTACTTCACGATGAAGTTTTTGCGACTTCAACCATCATATATCTGGCAGCACTGGAGTTATGACAAACTTGGGAGTTTTGGCGGGAACTTGGAAGTGTCATGAGGCGTTGTTGTTTTAATTCATTATTTTGGTAATACTTACTGTTATATTGCGTAACTAGCTTTTGCCCGCGGCTCCGCCCGCATTAAAAAGTTTTTCCGGGATAAAAGTCCTGGTTTATATTTCCCCGGGATAAAAAGTAGCCTATGTGTTAATCCAGGACATGATCTACCCGTGTGCCAAATTTCATCAAAATCCGTTCAGTAGTTTTTGCATGAAAGAGTAACAAACATCCATACATCCATACATCCAGACATCCATACATCCATACATACTTACAAACTTTCGCCTTTATAATATTAGTAAGGTTATGGTGTTATATTATCCAATATAGTTCTATTAAAGGGCTCAAATGAAGTGAATTGAAATAACTGTGACAATCAAGTATTTATTTTTGTCGCTTCCAAAACTCTTCAATAATGTCTTGGTAAAGTAGCCACTGCTTTACTTCGAAATAGTAGTTAGGACTAAGGATAACAATTTATGAAAGACGGGCTCAATGGACTAGTATCTAGAGCCGTAATATTTAAATAAATAATAAAAAAAGACAAACTTGTTATAGTCACAGATAGGCGGAGTTTTGGCGGGAACGTGGAAGTTTCATGAGGTGCTCTTGTTTTAATTCATTATTTTGGTGATATTTGGTGTTATATTGCATAATTATGGTGGTATATCATCCAATATAGTTCTATGAAAGTGCTCAAATGAAGTGAATTGAAACAACTGTGCCAATCAAGTGTTTTCTCGTTGCCGACAAAACTACATGATAAAGTCTTGGTTAGTCACTGCTTAACTACGACATAGTACGTAGGTAAAAAAAACCCAACGAAAAATATCACTTAAGACGAGGCTGTATGGGTGTGAACCCTTTGCCTTCCCTACAAGGGAAAATTATTAAAAAAACACACACACAGATAGGCATACCGCATACTCATAGTTGGGTAGGACACGACACAAAAAAAAGAGTTTGTAAGACTAGCCTCTTTTTCTAAGCCAGTACAATGTCCCACTTCAAATGAGGCGAGGCGTAATGAAGCTCGGTGATACATTTGAAGTAACGAGTACAAATATGACATACTAGCTTTTGCTCGCGGCTCCGCCCGCTTTATAAAGTTTTTCCGGGATAAAAATCCTGCTTTATATTTTCCCGGGATAAAAAGTACCCTATGTGTTAATCCAGAACATGATCTACCCGTGTGCCAAATTGCATCGAAATCCGTTCAGTAGTTTTTGCGTGAAAGAGGAACAAACATCCAGACATCCAAACATCTAAACATCCATACTTCCATACATTCTTACAAACTTTCGCCTTTATAATATTAGTAGGATTTTCATTGAAAAATAACGTACTATTGTAATTTGTAGCATGCCTTTCGCTCCCTCTCTGACCCCGTCTTATAGTTTTTCTGAGATAGATAGTGCGTACGACGAATTCGCGACTACCGCGACATGAAATATGAAGTAGTACAAAAAAAATGTTGAGCCGCTCTTACATTTTGCTTCATGTACGGGACAAATGTACCGCCTCTTGTATGTCCTACCCAACACTAAATTAGTTGGCAGACAGCGCCAAGGAGAATATAAACACTACGTTAGAGACAGCGCGTTAATTTAAAAGTTTCTTGAAATTATAATATATTTAAACGGCGGTATAATATATTTAAATATATTTATTTAGTAAGTATTTTTGAGTTGATGTCAAAATCAAATGTTCGTCACTGACAGTTGCCATTTAGAGTAGGTTTACAGACGACATTGGCAAATATGTTTCGTTCGTTCGTTGATCGTTTAGATAGTAAAAACGATGTAACTGAGAGTAGGCTTCGACACGACAAATGTCGCGATATATCGAATATCGCTTTTGGGAGTCGACACCCTGATTGTAAGCGATACGATAATCTTATTCAATCAAGTTGTCAAGTCACAGGTAGAAAAGTAGACCGGTAATTTGTAATAATGCAACATTATTTTACTTCGTAAATACACTTTCATGGAGTACAAAAATAATTAACAATAACATATATAAGTGATGTTCAATATTTTTCTTCAGGAATCTTTCCATCCCAGTTGACAATTTTGCTGTTAAACCAAACATATTCCCCCTTCATAGAGTCTGGAGCGTCCAACGCAGTGTATAGAGGGGCAGATGCCCCTTGGTCTATGGTCAGGGGACCTCTGTGACTGCTCATGTCCGTGTCAACATATCCTGGATGAACTGCATTCACTTTTATGTCTGGAAATGAAATGGAAGATTAACTCAGGTGTTTTTCTTTATGGTTAACTAGGAGACTCGGTAATCTCTCATATAGTAAACTGCAAACACGACATATTGTTGTATTGCAACAAATGTATGATTTATTGTGGAGCCATGTTTAGCAATTAGCAAGTTCATATATTGCACAAAAACTTTCATATGGTTTACATTAGTGAAAATATTTTTATACCTTTATACAACTTGCACTTGCTGCAAGCCCTGCATGTCTTAAAATTTGCTGTAGTGTAGCATGCCTAGTATAAAGTAGAGTGCAGTCTAATAAAGAACCTAATACATACACACATGTATATTCAATTTTACAATTACATTGCAAGTCACCTTAAAAAAAGGTTACAGAAGTTAATTTGTACAAGTTTTCTTACTAATCTAAACCCTGGTTTACTATAGTGTACTAGGTGATGCTTGCAGCTTTGCCCACATAAAAAGTTTTTGCAGTATAAAAATATTTTCCCAGGACAAAAAGTAGCCTTTAGCACTTGGGAGCAATGTAGCTTCCTGTTTGTGCAAGAATTTTCAAAATCGGTTCAGTAGTTCCAGAGATTAGAGCATTCAACCAAACAAGCTCTTTTAGCTTTAGAATATTAGTATAGATTTGAAATATCATCGCTGGGTTGTGCATGGCTCGTTATTAAATACCCATACAAACCAGAATTTTAGTAGACGAGCATTACAACACTTGAAATAATTTTCACTGGTACTTAAACACTTGATATTATCAATATCTTACCTCTATCATTGAGTAGTCTCTGCTGAATTTTAGTTAATGCAGTGACCCCTACTTTAGATACTACATATGAGGATTTGCCCCATTCAGCTTCTTGCGTTCCTTGCTTAGCAGCATCTACATATTGCTGCATCAATGCAGATAATTCATCCACAGTCAACTTAGGGTCTTGGAACTTTTTTCTCAAATTCTCACTAGGTATGTGACTCAAATGGCCACAAGAGCTGGAAATGTTGACCACTCTCCCGCCATTTTTAATGATTGGGAACAAAATATCACAAACAGAAACAAGTGAGAAGTAATTAACAAAGAGTGTTTGCTCAGCTTGCACTGCTGCCGATTCTGTAGAGGCACTTTTGAAGGCGATTGCTGCGTTGTTGACCAATATATTGCGGCGTGAGGTCGCAGATAGGTAGTAAAGAGAAAGAAGAAAGAAAGAACTCAGGGTTTTGGTTCGTGGTACGAGCTTTATTTTCACACCTCCGCGTACACTCGATACGTTTGCTGATGGTATGCAAACGAGTCACTGGCCTGCCGGGTCTCCGACTCAGGCGAACGGCACGACGCTGATGCACGTGGCTGGCTCCGGCGACAGCTCGCCGGGCAGATGGTATGGCCACGTGGTCGGCGCTGCGGTGGTCAGGTGGTGGTCGGGGCTAGCGCGCCCGACTGCGATGATGGAGATGAGCACGTGGCGGGCAGCTCCCGCGACGTTGCCGGTGCCCACGTGGTCGGGGCCAGCACCCGCGACAATGACGGTGCGCGTTGCGGAGCAGCTTCCGCTACGCCGGTGAGCGACACGGAGTCAGCACTCCGTGCAAGGAAGGCGCGTCAACGCCGTACCGTAGGTGAACCCCAGCGGGAACAACGGTATGCGCGGTAGCACGCAGTTATATAAGGCGTGGTGCCACGGCGAAGAAGGTTGTGAAAGAAAGCCGCATGACAGTGCACGCTTATTTATACGGTCGCCATTCCGACGTACGTCAAACGAATGACAACTAAATAACGACCAATCGGCACCCACGAGGGCTTCGATTGGTGGTTGTAGCCATAGACAGTTTACGAAAGAGTGTAAACGTTCCATGCAACGCTACAGTACCCCGCCGAAAAGACCAGGATTTTACTTATACCTGAATATAAGTAAAATCCGTCTGTCTACCTAGGATTCTTGTCATTCCATCCATTCATTCCATCCTCTAACATACATCTTTCTATCAAACTGTCTAGCATCAAAATATATGACCGAGACTCTATCAAACAGAAAGTACTTTATAGTATTCAAAGACTCTCCTAAAATAACAAAAAGAATAATTGTACCATACTACAATATTCATAATACCAAGTAGAAGATGTTATTAAGATGGCAAGAGATACAATATGTATGTTGCACAGATGTAGAGTAGTGAAGTTAATAAGTTTGTATAAGTTATAGAAATATATTATATAATTTAGTTAAGTGTATTATTAGTTCATTAGTTAAAATTAGGTTTGTAAATAAGAGTTTAATAATTTAGATTGTATATAAAGTGTGTAAATGTATAGTTTAATATTTGTAATTAGTAAGTTTCAAGTCTTTAATATGCCAGGTACCAAGTGGATTACCATTCATATCAGCCAAATCATAAACTAAAGGTGATTTTTTACAAATAATTTTACATTTAATATATTTAGGAGCTAGTTTTTTATTAAAATGCTTATCTTTATCACTTTGATAAAATGTTTTTCTCCAAACTACATCACCAACATTAAATTCTGCAGGTCTCTTTCGCAAGTTATAGCTAGCACTATTCCTCTTATGAGCTTGCAAAAGTAAGGACTGTACTTTGTTAAATATATTAGATAGTACGCCTAAGTTTTCAGCATAATGATCTCTAGGTATAAAAACAATATCCTGATCCACGTTAGTGTCTACGTAGTGTGAACCACAAGTGACTAATTCACGACCATGCACTAGGAATGAGGGAGTGTAGCCAGTCACCTCATTAACAGAATTGTTAATGGCAAACTGTATTTTAGGAATCAAGAGATCCCAAACACGCTGATCATTTTCAATGAAGGTGGAAATAGCGGTCATGATAGTCTTGTTGTAGCGTTCGACAGTGTTTACATGAGGAGTATATTTAGGTGTATAGTGTATGTTTGGAACTTTGTACTTTTCCAACATGTGTTTTAAAGTGGAGCTAATAAATTGCCTTCCATTATCCATAAGAATGGTTGATGGAATGCCATGTACGAGGAAAACATTTTCTTCTAGGATTTTAGTGATAATTTCCGCGGTAGCGCGTTTTAAGGGAAAAAGTAAACAATATTTAGAAAAACAGCAAGTCACTACAAAAATATAACAATTTTGTTTTCTAGTACAAGGTAGAGGTCCAATAAGATCTATACTTAACATTTGAAATGGTCTGGAACATGACTTAGGTCTGCCCATTTCACCCAAAGTGGAGTGGTTTTGATGTTTGTGAGAAATACAAATATCGCAAGAAGAGACAAAATCGACTACACTAGCATGCATTCCTGGCCAGTAGTATTTTTGTGCCAGCCTTCTATACGTTTTGAAAATACCAAGATGTCCAGCTAAAGGGTTACTATGGTTTTCAAAAATAATAGGGGACCGAAGTTCTTTAGGTACAACTTCCTTCCATTCAAATTCAGAATTTAAAACACATTTAGACTTCATAAAACGATAAAGACGATTATTTTTTATTATGTAATTAGGGTATGAGGTTGGAGAATTTTGACAACCGTGAAAAATATTTAGGTACCATTCATCAGTTGTATTTGAAGAATTTAGAGAGGTATCTATATTACTAAGCTGAATAGGACACGAACGAGACAATGCATCAGGAATAACATTATCCGCACCTTTACGATGTTTGATGTCAAAAGAAAATGAAGAGAGACGGACACCCCAGCGAGCAAGCCGTCCTGTAGGGTTATTAAGGTTTAGAAACCACTTTAGAGCTGAGTGATCTGTGTAGACAGTAAATTTTTTACCCGACTCTAAGTAACATCGCCAGTGTTCTAATGCAACCAAGACTGCTAAAGCTTCGCGTTCAGTGATGCTATAGTTTCGCTCCTGTGGGGACAGTGACTTACTCATGTAGGCAATAGGATGTTCTACGCCCTCTAAAGTTTGTGTGAGTAAAGCACCGACGCCATAGTCGCTAGCATCTGTGTGAACTTCGAAGGGCAGATCATAATTAGGACACGACAATATAGGAGCTTGAACTAGACAATCCTTTAGTTTAGCAAAAGACTCGTCCGCCTCTTTAGACCAAATGAAGGGTTTAGCCTTCTTACTTGTAGAAGTAAGTTTATTGAGGGGACCAGCAATTGAACTAAAGTTTGGAACAAACCTACGATACCAAGATGCAGTGCCTAGAAAACGTTTGACCTCCTTAGGGTTGGTCGGTACAGGAAAATTAAGAATGGCATCGACTTTTCCAGGATCGACTTGTAAACCATTCGAGTTAACAATATAACCTAAATACTTAAGTTCAGTACGAAAAAATTGCGATTTAGAAAAATTAATAGTCAAATTAGCAGATTTTAATTTATTATGGACTCTTAAAAGCATAGCCATGTGATGATCAAAATTAGGTGAAACAACAATAATATCATCCAAGAAAACAAAAACACAATTCTCAAATTCAGGCCCATAGAATAAAATATCAACTAACCGTTGTTGAGTAGCAGGCGCGTTAGTAAGGCCAAACGGAGTTGTTACGAACCTGAACGAACCGCGTGATGGAATATAAAATGCTGTTTTATCACGATCACACTCTGCAATAGGTATTTGCCAAAAAGCTTTCGAAAGATCAATAGAACTCAAATAACAAGCATTATTCAAATTATCCAAAATTTCTGACATATACGGTAATTTATATGCATCTTTTTTAGTGACTGAATTTAATTTTCGACTGTCTAAGCAAAATCTTAGTTTACCATCTTTTTTAGGTGTAAGTAAGACAGGTGAACACCAGGGACTCTCACAAGGTTCTACAACACCAAGCGCTAACATATCATCCAGCTCGTTACACAATACGCGTTGTTTTTCTGGAGAAAGTCTGTAATAGCGTTGTCGAATTGGCGGTGAGTTGCCTGTGTCGATGTGATGTGTTATGACATGTGTTCTGCCTAGACCTCGCTTTTCAGCAGAAATGGAACTAAATAATTCTATGGTGTTATCAGCGTTTAGACGCTGTGATTTAGTTAGATCATCATAGGATAACAATTTAGTTTTGTTATCTTTTATAAAAGAAATACTACTATTTTTAGAATTACCCATGGTTATCGATTGTAAATACTTAGGACATATATTAAACTTGGACCAAAAATCAACACCCAAAATTAAATATGATGATACTGTAGGTATCACATAAGCTTTAAGGATGTGAAAATTATTTTCAAAATTAATAGGAATGTTTATATAACCAATCGAGTTTAAAAGTTGGCCGCCTGCGGCAACAAAGTATGTATCAGTATTATCCGGACACAATTTAAATCCAGCTGATAGCAATAATTTATGTGCATTGTTCCCCAGTATAGTCACTGAAGAACCAGAATCCAACAAAGCACAGAAAGAAATTTCACCAATGTTTACGTTAACATACGGACGCGAATCATTATCAGGTTTACGTTCCCAGATTGATGTAATATTATAGGTAGAAAAAAATATTTTAATAGTGGAAAGCCAACGTTCCCAGTCTTCTTTATCGAAATTATTATTTTTAGAAGACACGTTACAACAATCCAGCGTTACATGTTTTTTCGGACTCGATTTAAATTGACACTTTATACAGTTAGGAAAAATAACACCCTTAGTACCACATTTAAAACAAATCGGAAACCTATCTTGTTTACAGTTAGCGAGCGTATGGTCATCAGTGCGGCAGCGAGGACACTGAGAACGGCTTATGTGCGCGGGCGATAAGCGATGGACCGGTTTACTACGATTCGAAGATGTATATATAGGGTTAGTTTGTGTGTTTGTTTGTTGAATAAATTTATTAGAATTTTTAAAATGTGTAAATTTATTAAAATGATTATTAGTGTTTTTAGGATGTTTATAGTTAGTGTGTGCCAAATCTGGGGCTAAAGTGTTATTAGTGATAGGTGGTGGTCTATGATATTGTGCAGTCATACATTGGATATTTTCGAAATTTTTACAGACTAAACGTAGTTCTTCAATAGTGGAAATTTTAGATGAGCAAGCAATTACATTAGAATAACAAGGCCGAATATTATGTAGTAAGATTTCTAATTTTTCAGTTTCAGGAAATTGTCTAGAAAGACGGGAAAAAAGTTCAGACATTATAGATAAATAGACAGTTATATTTTCAGATTCGTCCTGAGTACGATTGCGAATTTCGGAGACTAAGCGATAGTCGTAATCGAATTGACCAAAATCCTCAATTAATAATTTAGATAATTGTTCCCAGCTATTAATTTTATTTTTTATGCTACGGAACCAATGCAATGCATTACCATAAAAAAATTCGGTAGCGAATTTTATGATATCAGAGGACGATATATTTCTAGAAGTTATGAAATCATCAACTTTTTGCAAAAATATCCTAACACAAGTGGATCCATCGAATTTCAGTTGTCTAAAATCAGACATACGAATGCGCTCGCATAAATAAGGTGCAGCTTGAACATTATCGGCAGATGTGGGTAGATTTGAGTCGACACTCGAGTTAAAATTATTAAGTTTACTAGTTAAAATATTATAATCACTTCGGATGGTATGTAATGAATTTTTGTCATCGGAAGTGAGAGGTTTGATTCTACGAATTCTATGATAAATATGATTACTTAGAGCAGTAGTACGCTTAAAAATACTAAGTTCAAATTTGGTTTCTAAGTTTAAAATTTTAGATTTTAATTCTGATAGGGATAATTTTAAATTATTTAAATCAATATCAATATCGAGACCAGACTCATCGATATCTTCAGAGGGATATAATGTCGACAATTTATGTATCTGCTTCCGTAAATGTAATACGGTATTACCCGGATCTTCACCACGGATAATAACCTCATAGCTAAGTTCGTTTTTATTTAATAAAAAGAAAGTAATAGGGTGAGTGCCCATTATGGAGGTTGTAATGGATTAGTACTAACAAAGTTTAGGTAAAAATAATATGGGGTAGTCTGACAAAAATTGCGAACAATACACTAAAACAATCACCGTTATGATTTTACACTATTCACTTTTAATCACTGCACTTAGAAAAAATAATTTGACTCACCTGTTCGCAATTTATGTACCGCTCGCTTACACAGTGTAGACTGTGCACCGGACTGCGAGGAGTATCGAGTAGTACTTGGAGATGCAAAAACCCACGTATTTAGTTAAGTTAGGCGCCACTGCGGCGTGAGGTCGCAGATAGGTAGTAAAGAGAAAGAAGAAAGAAAGAACTCAGGGTTTTGGTTCGTGGTACGAGCTTTATTTTCACACCTCCGCGTACACTCGATACGTTTGCTGATGGTATGCAAACGAGTCACTGGCCTGCCGGGTCTCCGACTCAGGCGAACGGCACGACGCTGATGCACGTGGCTGGCTCCGGCGACAGCTCGCCGGGCAGATGGTATGGCCACGTGGTCGGCGCTGCGGTGGTCAGGTGGTGGTCGGGGCTAGCGCGCCCGACTGCGATGATGGAGATGAGCACGTGGCGGGCAGCTCCCGCGACGTTGCCGGTGCCCACGTGGTCGGGGCCAGCACCCGCGACGATGACGGTGCGCGTTGCGGAGCAGCTTCCGCTACGCCGGTGAGCGACACGGAGTCAGCACTCCGTGCAAGGAAGGCGCGTCAACGCCGTACCGTAGGTGAACCCCAGCGGGAACAACGGTATGCGCGGTAGCACGCAGTTATATAAGGCGTGGTGCCACGGCGAAGAAGGTTGTGAAAGAAAGCCGCATGACAGTGCACGCTTATTTATACGGTCGCCATTCCGACGTACGTCAAACGAATGACAACTAAATAACGACCAATCGGCACCCACGAGGGCTTCGATTGGTGGTTGTAGCCATAGACAGTTTACGAAAGAGTGTAAACGTTCCATGCAACGCTACAATATCAATTCCATCGTATTTACTCTTTATGTAGTCTCTAAATTTTTCAATACTCTTATTGTCGGTAATGTCGAGTTGGTGGTAACTTGCGTTAAGACCTTCCTTTTTCAAATCGGCGACGGCGTTTTTCCCGCGTTCTTCATCTCTCGAAGTTAGATAAACTGTTCCATTAAAACGTTTGCAGAGTCCACGCACTATAGCGAATCCTATTCCTTTATTAGAGCCTGTAACAACCGCTACTTTAGCAGACATTTTGTAGGACCTAGATACAAGATATTTCAGGAGATACTTAGTTTACGAATTAAAATTTCTGGAGTCCTCAATTATCACCAAAGACAAATAAACTAGAAAGTAGACTAAAGAATTATCACCGGCACATATCTATTTATAGTCTAATCACTAACTCAGAACCACACTCAGAACTCTGCGTCCCAATTCCCACTGATAATTATTCGTGATAGTGATATCAGTAAACCACTGAATTCTATTAAGCCTGCACTACACTACTCGCGAAGTTGATCGAGGTTGGCCGAATAAGATAGTGTGGAAGGGCACTTCGCTTCGCCTCGTGCAACCTCGCCTCGCCTCGGGCGACTTCCAGTCGTTGTCGGTTTTTGCGCCCGAGTCAAAGGACTCGAAGTGTCCCGAGGTTCGAACACGAAGCGTCTTACTACACTACTCGGCTCACTTCAGTTCGCATCGAGACGTCATGAGCACAGGTTGTATTCAACGTTCCGTAGGTAGTTTACAGAACACGATTAACAGTACTGTTATAATCTTTAAAACTACGCAACGAATTTTGATGCGGTTTTTTTATAAATAGATAGCTAATAGAGTGATTCAACCGGAAGGTTTTTATGTACTTTTAGCTCGAAAGAACTTATTAACGCGGGCGAAGCCGCGGGCAAAAGCTGATCTATAATAATATATTGCAATAAAAACAACGATATTTATTTAGAGCTTTGCGGTATAACGTTATTAAAGCCCCTTATTCACTATGGCACCATCTTTACAACGCCAGCACCATCTATCAAAAAACCTGATTTAAAATTAAAATATTTCCTACAAAAAAAAAAGCAAGATCCGGGGACAAAATAGGCGATCTATAATGTGTTGATCCAGGATTAGGTTTATCCATGTGCCAAATATCATCGAAATCCGTTTAGTAGTTTTGTTTTACTTCTAAAAAATATCAAAAATATTAGCATCATACTACTGCCTGGATGGCGTAGTTGTATCGTGTACGACTGCAAAGCTGAGGTCTCGGGTTCGATCCCCGGGTCGGGCAAAGTGATATTGAGTTTTTCTATTCAGTATCAGCCCGGAGTCTGGAATTTGTGCCCGATATGGTGATAGGCTCACCACCTATCACATCATGGGACGGAATAACGGCGAAAAGTGGATGCACTACTTGCGCCTCTGCCTACCCCTTCGGGGATAACAGACGTGAGTACGTGTGTGTGTGTGTGTGTGTATTAGCATCATTCATCCATTTCTTTTTAATTTTCGTTGAATTATAAATACGCACGTAGCTGCCACTTGAACGTCATCCATGATGCCTATCGTGCGGGCGCCGGGCGACTGAGCTCCTCGCGAGGTTGCACGAGTGTGTAGCCACATACTTCGGACTTCGGTGAACTTCGACGAGTACTTCGTCGAGGTAACTTTCCGAGTAGTGTAGTGGAGGCTTTATACTATACGATTCGAATGTCCAGTCCAGCGTACTAGTATAATAGACGTCAGTGCAGTAAACAGATAATACCAGGGTTGCCGCATAGCAGTCGTTGAATGACCCGGTCAATAACCTCAAAATGCCCGTTTTTCCCCGCTAAACATCGGCAGAATACCCAAAATCGGGTATTTTATTTAGACATTTTTCAGGTTAGAATATAAACATGCTTTAGCTTAGCTGTAAACCCACAATTCTAATATTAAAATATATAAAATAATAAAAAAGACGTGTGTCAGTCGGAGCCTGTCGCGGTAAAGCTATTGCATGGCATTTTTTATCAACTTATGTAATTAAATTTTTTTTTTCTATTGGACAAATTTCACTCGTGCCCTAACGCCGAACTCTAAGCAGGCAATTCTAATATGTATAACCTCTTTGAACAGATATAAAATAAAACATTTTTAAAAATTCAAACTTAGAATCACGTCATCCTGCCACGGGGACATTCTCATCAAGTGCACGCGTTTGACATTTCGACACGTTTCACTGGCTGGAACAATTTTTAAATACACGGTAATTTCGACCTTTTATCGTTTAACATTCAGCTTATATCCTCTTACATATTGTATTCTTACAAGACTGCGATATTAAATTTACTATGGAATTTTACAATCTACATGGTTGTGATACGAGTTGAAAATAAAATATCACCGCTGTGCCGGTCGGAGTGAGAGGTGTTAGGTTATTTTTTCGTTACGGAATTTCTGGGTTCGGTCTCCACGCTCAAGGCCCGCAATAGAAGCTATGTATGTACGTACATAACATATTCTTCTATCTATATATGTACTACGTAAATTTCATTATTCATATATTATATTTTATGTAGTTGGTCACAGATAGGGCTGCCATCCGTCCGGATTTCCCCGGATTTGTCCTAGTTTGAAGGGCGTCCGGGGGCCGTCCGGCCGGGGTTTTAAAAATTGTCCGGGCAAAACCCGGACACTTTTGTTGTCAGGGGAAATCCATTTTTTATAGATGAGCGACAAATTGAAATAAATCTTAGTCAAAACTTCATGCATTTCCCCGTATTCAAGAAGGAACGGCAAAATATTTTTTCAGAGGTGTCCGGGGAAATACCCATATTTCGCCCAAATGTCCGGGATTTTTGCCGTGTTTATCCGGCGTCAGCAATTTAGATGATGGCAGCCCTAAGTATGAGTCAGTCGACTTTAGCTTGATGTGACCAGTTTAGTAGAAATCAGGATGGGCTGTATGATATACAAACTTTGGCATTTATTTTTTTTATACATTGAATATTTGATTTCCGAACGTTTATAATAGCGAATCTACAAAGACTCTGCGGAAGTTTCAGGAAATCGTCTCATAATTAAAACAAATTTTCGTGTTTTTGGCAGCAGTATCTATGTATTTTGCGCTATTATTGTAATGACAAACAAAAAAGAAACACTAGAAAAAAAAAACAACCAGGTAAAGATTTCGACTTTAGGCTACTTACAGCGCACACACGCACGCACACGCATACGCACACGCAACACACACGCGCGCACACGCGCACACGACACACACACACACGCACACACACGCTCGCCTTTTATCCCTGAAGGGGTACGCAGAGGCGCAACTAGTGCACCCACTTTCCGCCGTTATTCCGCCCCATGATATGGTATGATATGATATTCCGCTATATCGAGCACAAATACCAAACTCCGGGCTGATACTGAATAGTAAAATCCAATATCACTTTGTCCAACCCGGGGATCGAACCATAGGCCTCACCATTGCAGTCGTATCATAATACAACTACGCCACCGATGCAGTCTATTAAAACACATGGCCACAGTAACTCATTATCGATTCATACGATGAGAAAATGACATCGGCAAAACGGCGCTCCGTTCTCACATCAAAGCTAGGTTCCAATTTAGGCGTCCCGAAAACGGTCTACGATTTACAATGCCTGCGCCGTCGGTCATACTAATTAGATTATTAATCATATAATGTCAGCGACTATATAACCCCTAGACTCCTAATAACAGACGATCGGCTTCGGGCAACACATCTGACAAATAGATCCAATGTAGCTTACCGTTCAAAATCTTCAAGTCAGTTGCGACCACAACTGTGAGCTGTAAATACTTCCGTGTTTGCGAATAAATAACTATTGTAATGAACCCGTGCACAATAAAATGGTGTGGTATAAATAGCCATAATTCAAATTTTCAGAAAAATGGCATTACATTTCACAGGTAAGTCAATAACGACACATAATCACATTTTATTTAAAATTTTACGGAGTTCATCTTAGACTGGCCATGTTGTGTTTACGCGCCATCTTGTTATATTTGCATCTCTTTCCGACGAAAGTACTTTTTACATTTTCTATTTCGTTTTGTTTTTTAACATTAAAAGTAAGTGATACACCAAAAGGATTTGTCGATAGTTCTATCGATAAAATTAAAAATAAAAGAAACTATCGCCCGAATACTCAAACGCTACTCAACTAATCAATTTATCTGAGGCCTATTTAATTTTAACAGGCTTCTTATTTTAAATGGTTAGTTCTTTAGTAATAGTTAATTCATTTTAAAAATGATTAGGATATATTTTTGACTAGCGGTATCAGAAATAAATGTTATTAGGATATTTTTTTTTATAACGATTGTTTTGAGATATTCTTTGTGTTATTCCTACAAGTCAGCTCAAATATTCTTGTTAATGTCGATAACATAAAGAGTTTCGTTAAAATATTAATATGTTTAACAAATAATAATAATATTACTATAAAACTTTATTACATAAAAGTAATATCGATAAAAAAATCGTGTTTTCATTTAACTCGTCCTATCCCGATGCCTATGTTTCCAAGGTTATATAATGCGATAAGGTGTTGGAAGAACCAATCATAATGCAGTACCCCGCTTCCTCAAACCTCAGGTAGTTGACAGAATTAATTTGAAGAGAAATATTGAACATTAGGAGTCTAGGGGTTATATAGTCGCTGTATAATGTAATGCATAACTAATTGATCACTGTACTATCGATTTTGTATATTTATTTGTATTATACCATAATTAATAGGATATGATAGTTATTGATTTATGTTTAGTTTTAAATACTACTTTAACCAGATTTATATAATTTTCAAGTAGACCGAATAATCATCGAGCTTAATGTTTAATTATATTATTTTCTTGATGGCAATACTGAATTTGTAATAATATAAAAGAGCGTGTAACGGTCATTTGGGCCTTCTTAAATTGTGAATTATCTAGTAAAGAACATCTTTTGACAGGTCGTGTTATTCTCTTGAATATCCTATTACTTCAGACCACGCCGCCCGCTGCATTCATCATAATAACGACCACACGGGTCTTGGTCCAACGCGGCGCGCCGCTCACAAGCACAAACGTTCAACGACCACACGGGTCTTGGTCTTGGTTAGTTTGATTGCAATGTTTAAAAATTAATGCCATCACTTTTAAGCTAATTTTCTTGCTTGAAAGGTACTCAAGGGCGAGCACGTATCTGTATGGCTGTATTAGGGTATTCCGTTTTTATCGATTGTAGTTAAAGGTATCTAAGAATAATACGGCGAGTAATTTAGAATAATAGTTCCAGTTAACTTCAAATTAATAGTGGGGGGTGACTGTTCATGTTTAAAAAGGGCGCCTCTCCATTCGATCTGTGTTCTGAGAATTAGTCGTCATTATGCTAGTACTACTAATCTAGAGATTATAATTAAGTGCTTATAATGTTTGTTGTAAATCAGTTGTAATTATAGTGCATCTTGATTGTTTTGTTATATTGTTTTTCATAATGCTCTGCTCCTGTAGTTTCTAACAATAAAAGATATTTTACAATTAATGAAGTAAATAAATCTGTGATAAAAGGCTTGTGTTCAATTATTTACAGTTAAGTGTCACAATTCCACTATTTTTTTTTACTCTGTAGCAAAAATAAAAGGTACTTATATCGATATATCAGTTCAGATGTTCTTACTGAAAAGGCTTGTTTGTGAGCTCTTTCACATGGAGGGAGCTGATGAAACAACTAATGAATGTATTAAGGTGAAAACACACTTGTCCGAGCCGAACGAAACTAATTTTAGAATTCTGTGTATGAACCTCTCTCACTTCCAGTGTCGAATCGTCCGAATCTAAGTGTGAGGTTTTATGAGATTTCATACACAGAATTCTAAAATTCGATTCGATCGACTCGTTCGGCTCGGATAAATGTGCGTTCACATTTAGGGTGCTAAGTAATTTAACTGCTTCATTCATACAGAGTTTATAAACGGATTTTAGTTATCGATCGATCATCTTCTACTAGGTATCTCCTTTAGAGATAAAAATAGGGAACACGAAATTGAACAGACGAAGGTAAGGTCGAGATAGCTAAGTTTGCAGAGCACCGGCACGGTACGCCTGGAGGTCGCGGGTTCAAATCCTGCTTTCGACTGTTTATTTTTCAATGTTTCCACTAAAAATAAAATCATAGGTACACAAGATTAAAGAAAATATATAAATGTTTATTTAAGTACTAGCTTTTCCCGCGGCTCTGCTCACGTTAAAAAGGTTTTCCAGGATAAAAGTCCCGCTTTATGTTTTCCCGGGATAACATGTAGCCTATGTGTTAATCCAGGACATGATCTACCCGTGTGCCAAATTTCATCGAAAACCGTTCAGTAGTTTTTGCGTGAAAGAGTAACAAACATCCATCCATCCAGATATCCATACATACTTACAAACTTTCGCCTTTATAATATTAGTAGTATATGAAAATGGTTATTAATGCAGAACTCATTTACGATGTTGCAATTATATTATCTACTAGCTTTTGCCCACGGCTTCACCCGCGTTAATAAGTTTTTCCGGGCTAAAAGTACATAAAAACCTTCCCGTTGAATCACTCTATCCAACACATTTATTTGGATACAGATTAATATTATGACGTTGATACAACTCTTAACAAATAATGCATTAATTTCGACCAAATTGGATTACCATAAAAACGGGTCTAGTGAGTTAATCTTAAAAGATAGACATACACTGTCGCGGACATTTTTTTAGATCATTTCAAGAGGAATAATTCTTTCATACATATATTTTTGGCATCTTGAACCGTTTTCGCAGCGCACGCAATGGAAGCCGTCAAGGATGAATAATTTTCCCCGTTTTTTTCACATTTTCCTTTATTTCTTCGCTCCTAATAGTTGCATCGTGATGTTATATAGCCTAAAGCCTTCCTCGATAAATGGTCTATTCAACACAAAAAGAATTTTTCAATTCGAACCCGTAGTTCCTGAGATTAGCACGTTCAAACAAACAAACAAACAAACTCTTCAGCTTTATAATATTTGTATAGATTTGGTTTTTGTATATGAAACTAGAAGCAGCAAGCTTCATAGTAAATCTTCACCATTGGGCAGAGTTCCAACTTAATTTACAACTCTGATATTTAGATATTATACACAGTTGCGTAGGGTATCTATAACCATTTTCCAGTTCCCACCTCGATCATAGAAAGCCACAGATGATAACGCCCCTTGCAGTTACGTTTACAAAGTATAAAATTACCAAGTGGATGTGACGTCACAATCAAATCACATCTTTTTAACCCCCGACAAAAAACAGGGGAGTTATAAGTTTAGGGTGTGTATCTGTGTATCTGTATGTCTGTCTGTGGCAACGTAGCTCTCAAACGAATGGACCGATTTGGACGCGGTTTTTTTTTTGTTTGAAAGCTGATGTGACTGCGATGGTTCTTAGCTATAATTTATGAAGATCCGTTCAGGCGTTTGAGGATTATCAGCTCATTTCCAACCTAAAAATTCCGATTGACTTTAAATTTGGTGTACTGTGACTTTCAATATATTTGTAAACAAGAGCTGATGCTGCGGCATCAAGTAGTCTGCGGGATACCCAACTCCTTAGCAACTTATACCAGATATAGTGTGTTTGGGCTCATAAGGATGGGCTCAACGAGTAGGTGATAAATAGTTGATTATCAAGGCCCCATGATGGAGAATAAAGTAATTTAAAGTATGAAATAAAAATTAAATTAAAATTTAAATAAACCCCGACACAAAAAATCTCTAAAAAGTAAAATAATAATAGTGTCTTTGTCGTTTAAGTACCTAGTAATATTTTGACCCAAGCGTCCTCACGTCGGGGGACCGAACTCCGGACCAGGGAGATCACGTCTTGGGGGGCACAAGAAACAGCACAAAAAAATGCTAGCACATAAAAGTAAAGCTGTTTGAAAATCCGCGCGATTAAAGACTGATGTTAGTTTACTTATGGTAGGGGGGCCCCATAGGCGTGAATTGCTTAGGGCATCAAGTTGTCTTAATCCGGCACTGATGGTATTGCAACAAGTAAGGTTTTGTAGCGTTGCTTTGGTGTGTGGACACAGCGCTGCCAATGTCTGCTCCACAGGTGTATGTAAAATTTTACAAAGTAAATAGGACTAGGTGTTGTGGCTGATGCAATTTTGCACAACATTGCAATCGCTCAGAGAGACTTATGTAACAGAGGATAGTGTGTCCAATATTTGTCTTCAATTAACATTGACGTAAACCATAGATGGGGAACGAATTCTGCCAACTTGCAGGCTTTTATAACAAAGTATTTCAGTAAATATAATATTAATATTAATTTATTTTCCGTTTTCTCTTTTGTCCATCCCATGGTTGTCTGTAAGAGATTGCCTTGTGCGATAAGACCGCCATTTGTACTTATTAATTTTTCTTTTTGTCGTATGTGTTATTTCTCTGGTGTACAATAAAGTATAAATAAATAAATAAAGTTCACACCCAAAGTTAATAATTAAACATCATATAGGTTAGTTATTATTTTTTCTTTTATAATATTGAATCGTTTCTTTGAGTAGTATTTCTTTTAATTTTAAATTTTTGTTTCTCTGCCGCTCGTTCTCCATTTGTATCGCATGGAGTTCTTTTCGGTACTGTATTTCAGGACGTTCCTCTGCGGGTGTGTTACAAACCTGAAATAATGCAATCTGTGAACATTCCAAATGCTAGGTTTTTTTTATATTTATTTTATGATTAATGACGGGTGTGTAATGAGGCACATCTATCTAAAAATACCGCACACACACACACATACTCACGTCGTTTATCCCTGAAGGGGTAGGCAGAGGCGCAACTAGTGCACCCACTTTTCGTCGCGCGTAACCAGTCTCAAGTGAAAGGGGGCGAGCCTAGCGCCATATCCGGTAAAAATGCCAACTCCGGGCTGATAATGATAAAAAAACCTAATATCACTTTTCCCGACCCGGGGATCGAACCCGAGATCCCAACATTGCAGTTGTACTGTAATACAACTGTGCCACCGAGGCAGTCTAAAAATATAAGTATGATTTATGTAAATACAATGTATCCTACATGATTATATCGTAAAACTCATTTGTAAATACCTCCTTTATATTTTCTGGTGAAAGTGAAGTATTTTGCGGAGGCCCAACTATCATCTGAAAATAAAATGATTCATTCATTTTAATACTTCATTGATGTACTGTTTTAACTTTTCTTTTTTCAGATAAATAACACCAGGGCACACCATCATTATTATACACTCATTTGCAAAAAACACGGGCGGTTTGGATTTTAATTCTTTTTTTAAAAAATACGGTACCAAAATGATTTCAATCATTTAGAAGAAAGAAAGAAAGAAAGAAAAACTGTTTATTGTGACAAACTATAAACAAAAAAAAATTAACAATATAAAAAAAACTTAAAACTACAATTGTCACAAGACGGCTCCAGCTCAGCATATGCTGGCGGAAAGCCAGCGCTGATCTTCCGCTGAGCCGCTTGGTGATGTCACGGCCGCCAAAACTAAGGTTGTGACGCCGTGGTATTTAACCCTAAAATAATAATAATAACATAAATAAAACACCTTCGTGTACCCTGCCTTATGCATTATTTCCTATCACTGGCAACACTTAAGCTGTCAAATAGGTTCACACTTCACATAACAAAAAATTAAGGGAGTTATGGCGGGAACGTAGAAGTGTCATGAGGTGCTCTTGTTTTAATTCATTATTTTGGTGATACTTAGTGTTATATTGCATAATTATGGTGGTATATTATCCAATATAGTTCTATTAAAGTGCTCAAATGAAGTGAATTGAAATAACTGTGCCAATCAAGTGTTTTTTCGTTGCCGCCAAAACTCCTTGATAAAGTCTTGGTAAGGTAGCCACTGCTTTACTACGACATAGTACGTAGGAAAAAAAAAAAGTCAACCAAAAATATTACTTAAGACGAGGCTGTATGGGCTCGAACCCTTTGCCTTCCCTAAAGGGAAAATTATAAAAAAAAAAAAAAAAAAAAAAAACAAAAAATTAAGTACAGTTTACGATTTTTTTTTTGTTTTTGACATGGCGACTACTTTTTATTTCTAAGAATTTATATTTATTGTTTTGTATCTGCTATTATTACTTGACATTGGCGAAATCACCGATAGATAATCGGTGGAAGCCATAATTTAAAAGAAGAAGAAGTACAGTTTACAAAGAGTATTATAATACTATGAAGCAAAGACAATATAATCACTGCTATGAAGTATTTCCAATGAATAAAGATCTAATTTAATAGTTATAAGTAGTCCGTGAAAAATAAAGAGAAAGCTATAAAGTATAAAATATCTTAAAGGCAATCAACAGCAACATCGGTCATCACAATATAAAAAAACGGAAGCATAATAACAGCAAACACCATATAGCTTATCCTAAATTAGAACCATTGCTCCGCGACGTCCACTTTAGCCACCAATACATAGGGCATTGGCGAAAAACACTGACAGGCAGAAACAGGATAGCCTCAAGAGGCACTAAGGAGTCACGAGCGTTCGGTGCAGACAGCAGACTGCAAAATCATACACCAATGTACCAGGACTGTTGTGTAGACATCTAAATCCCAATTGCCAGGGAGTATACATTAAGAGTAAGTGGGCATAGAAGTGTTAAGTGTAATAATAAAATCATAAACTAATGGGCAATATTTCCTATAAACAGTAATAAATATGATGTTGGGTATAGATTATAAAATATAGTATAGAGTTTGACTTTTTAGTAATAAATTATATATTGGAATAATTGAGATAAGGGAGTAGATTTCAATTTAAAAAATATTTCAAATAGCACTACTATCATGCCTTAATGGTTCTTGAGCAATTTGGTGATTAATAATAAACAGTTTCAGTTTTGATCTAAACCCGTTAATATTTTGCAGATTCCTTATAGGTGGTGGGATATTGTTCCAACATTTGGTAGCTGTGTAACGGAAGCTACCTCTAAAAGCGGCAGAGCTATGTCTATGAGTGGAGAGCTGTTTTGCACACTTCCGAGGTCTATCAGAGGTGTAATTTGATGCCCCGGTCAATTTACTATAGAGATATCCTGGTGTTTTATGTTTCAAGATCCCAAAGAGTAGACAAGCAAGATGTAGTTTGCGTCTATGTCTCATTTTTAATATTTTGTGTGCATTTAGGTAAGGAGTGACATGGGCTCTTAGAGGAATATTAAAACAAAAGCGAGCACAGGCATTCTGTACTCGCTGAATGAGTCTTTGTGATCTGGCTAGTAAACGAGGACCAATAACTGTGTCCATATAATTAAGTCTTGACAGGACAAGTGATTCCACTAGTTGTAGACGCAAACTTTCCTGTAGATAGGGCCTTATTTTGTACAGTATTTTTAATTTATAAAAACAACTCTTTACCAAATTTGTAACATGCTTTTCAAAACGTAACTCACAGTCCATGTGCAAACCCAAATTGCGCGCTTCATATACACGCTCAATAGGACTGGTCAGAAGTCTGACATTTACTGACATGCTTAAGCTGCGAAGTTGATGGTTGCTCCCAAAAACAATGTACTTGGTTTTCTCTGGATTAAGCAGTAGACAGTTACATGAAGACCAGTTTGCTATTCTGGAAAGGTCCTCATTAAGTTTAATTATTGCACTATCACTTTCTGCAGGTTTAAAAGAAATATATACCTGGATGTCATCAGCGTAGATATGGAATTTGCAATGTTTAATGTGCGTAGTAACATCAGACAAGTACAAAATAAATAAAATTGGCCCCAGGATGGAGCCCTGAGGCACTCCTCTAGTAACAGCCACTTTGTCAGATGTTAATAGAGATCCATTTGCATAGCTAAGCTTCACGGTCTGATAGCGGTTACTCAAGTAACTATGAAACCACTTTAAAGATTTAGTATCAAAGCCATAATAAGACAATTTAGACAACAAAAGATTGATGTTTATTGAATCAAAAGCCCTTGAGAAATCTAGTAATACCAGCAGTGTACACATACCTTTATCCTGAGCACACAGTATGTTATCTGTAACATCAAGCATTGCTGTCACTGTACTACGCCCTTTTCTAAAACCTGATTGGGTCTCAGGCAAAATATTATTACTTTCTATGTAATCTACTAATTGATTACAAATTGCTTTCTCCATTATTTTAGATAGGCAGGGCAGAATACTTATAGGCCGCAAATCTTTTAGTTCTGATGGATGTGTACACTTTGGTAAAGGGCGAACTATCGCATATTTCCAAATATCAGGAAAGGTAGATGTGGCAATGGACACATTGATTAGGTTTCTAATGATGTCAAGGGTGTGGGGAAATGTCATAATTATCATATCCAATGAAATACAATCACAGCCTTCAGCATTGGATTTCAAACTTTTGATTATTTTAATTATGCACTCCAAACTAATCTCCTTTAATTGAAAAGTAGCTTCACTAAATCTATGGTATTCAAAGAATGTTAGTTGTGAGATACAGACGTCAGAGCTACCTGGAACATTTAAAAAATGATAATTAATTATATTTGGGTCATTAAATAAGTAAGGTAAATCTGTATCATTCTTAGGAAGTAAGGTTGACTTAAGATTTTTCCATAATACTTTAGGCTTATCTATATTACAGTTTATGTGATATTTAAAATAAGCAGCTTTTTCATGAAAAAGCGCCTTGTTTGCTACCGATTTTAGTGTTTTATAATATTCCTTTTTGCTATCACACCTATTTTTATTATAGTCCCTGGAAGCCTCATCCCGCAACCTCATCATAAGTTTTATAGTGTCCGTAATCCACGGATAGGAGCGATTTTTGATGTTATTCGTTTTTAAGGGGGCATGGAGATCAAAAAGAGCAATAACGCTCGAAGTCAAGGCACTAACAATGTCATCAACGTTGTAGAGTGAATAAAGTAGGTCCCATCTGACGGTTTGTAGATCCGCGTTAAAAGCGTTTATGTTGATATTTTTCTTTGGCCTATATGTAATAATACGCGGGCTGGATTTTTCACGTTTAATTTGGAATTCGCAATTTATAAGGCAATGACCATACACAGAGCCTACGTGCTCAACAGTCACTTTTTTTGAGCCCAAGTTGGAGCAGACAACATCAATGAGCGTCTGACTAGTCTCTGTGTGGTGGGTCGCCTCAGTAACTAGTTGAGATAAACTAAAACAAGATAAGAATGTCACAAATTTAGCTGTTTTAATGTCCTTGTTATAAAAATTTATGTTAAAATCACCTAATAAAATTATATTATCATACTTGGAAAATGAGCTAATGGAATCTGATAAAGCGTCAAAAAACAGGTCAGTATCTAACCAAGGTGGGCGATACGCTGTGCCAACAACCAACTTCTTGCCGTTGAGGGTCAGAGAGAGCCACATTTGCTCTACGGAAATATGCGTTGGGGATATAGGATGAGGTAAGCTCCGTATATTAATATCTTGCTTAAAATAATTTGTACATGTTACTGGCCGGTTTTAAAAATGCCGTGGCGTTTAAAACAGTACGTTCTAAATTAAAATTTTCGTTTGATGCTCGTTTTTACAGAAAACCACTTTTATCCTACATTTTTGGTGCGAAGTTCCAAAAGATAATATCGGTTTTCATAACTTTTAGTCAATTTTTATGAATTTATTTCATATTCTCAATTGTCAAAGCTTCATTTATTGCTGTTTAGCTGTCTCAATAATGTTAGAGAAAGTGGTAAAAGCTACAAAAATTATTGCGCTGCTCGAAGAGGGCTGCAGCCAATGCTTCGTGGCTCAGAGGCTAAGTGTGAGTTGCTCGACGGTTCAAAGGACCTGGCAGCGGTATCAAGACACCGGTTCCGTCGAGAGAAGGCCTGGTTCTGGAAGAAAACCATGTACCCAACCACGGGATGATCGTTTTCTTGTGAGTCGCGCATTGAGAAATCGCAAGTCTTCGTATGTGGACCTTAGGAACAACCTCGAAGAAGTAAGAAATGTGCATATTAGTCTATGGACGGTCAGGAGGAGGCTGCTCGCGGCCAATATACGCAGTCATCGCCCGGCCCGCGGCCCTAAGTTACTCCGTGAGCACAGAGTTGCCAGGCTTAGGTTTGCTCGAAATTGTGAGTCATGGACTCAAGAAGACTGGAATAGGGTATTGTTCTCCGATGAAGCCAGGATATCTCTGTTCGGTGAAGATCGACGTCGGCGAGTGCTACGAAGACGAGGAGAACGCTTTGCAGAGGCTTGTTTTGAAGAAATCACACCTTATGGTGGGGGCTCTATTATGTTTTGGGCAGGAATAAATTCAATGGATCGTACAGAGTTAGTCTTCATTGAAAACGGCTCACTGATTGGACATCGATACATAACGGAAGTTCTTATTCCTCATGCACAACCCGCATTGGCCGCTTTAGGCGAAGACTCAATTTTTATGGACGACAACGCTCGCGCCCACCGGTCTGGCGATGTGGAAGCGTATGTGCAAGAGGTCGGCATTTGTCGTTTGGATTGGCCAGCTCGAAGTCCCGACCTTAATCCTATAGAGCATGTCTGGGACGTTTTGAAACGACGCGTGAGATCAGTACAACCGGCTCCGCAAACCATCAGAGAGCTGAAGAATATGATTACCGCGGAGTGGGAACGTATTCCGCAAGCAAGTATCCGGGATATCCTCGCTAGCATACCCAGACGAATTCAAGCTGTGATTTCATCTAGAGGGGGTCACACTCGATACTAAACATTTATCTGCTTTTACTTTATTAAAGAAAAAACAAACAAAAATCTTTGTTAACTTTTACTTCACGAGCATATGCACTACTAGCGAGCATACACTACTAGTGAACTTTAGGATTAAAACCCATAAATTTTCTCCAAATTTTATGATAATACTGACGAAAACGATTATTTGCTTATTAATTTACAAAATTGTGAAAGTAAAACTACCTATAATTATCAAACAAACCAATAGTAACATTTGAAATGGTTCATTGCTTAGGTGCCCGTTTTTTTTGCAAATGAGTTTATATTAACCTAATGGCTAATATTATATTTATATGAAGGTTTAAAGAGTTTATAATATAATAATAATATAATAATAATATAATTAATATATAATAGAGAGAGAGGACGACAGCCTAGTTGGGGATGGAAAGGTCTGCCGAGACAATGTCCGGAGGTTCGAAACCCAAGGCACATACCTCTGACTTTTCGAAGTTACGTGTGTATTGTTTATCAATTATCGTACGCTTTAACGGTGAAGGAAAACATCGTGAAGAAACCTGCATTCCTAAGAAGTTCCTTATAAGAATTTCGAAGGTATGTGAAGTCTACCAACCCGCACTGGGCCAGCGTGGTGGACTAAGGCCTAAACCCCCTTAGTAGAGGAGGCTCATGCTCAGCAGTGGGCAGTATAATAATACAGGGCTGGTATTATTATTAAAGAGTTCCTATGAGTTTTTTTGCCTGTATTCTTCTTAGGTATAAGTCCAATCCTGTGGAAACAGTTGTAGCTCAACACGTACAGAAAAACTAGATTCAATAAGGTAGATGACCAGTTTTCTTTTAATACATTTATAAGAAATATATGTCATACAATAATAAATAAGTTATTAGTCCAGTCAAGTTATGCAAAAAAACGTGCTGAGCTTGCATCAATTCCTAACAAGCTGAATTTTTGTACAGACCTTAAGAGCCTATGTCAGGAACTTTAAGGACTTTCAAATTCAAATTTCTCGTAATCTACTAAGATCAGAAGTTAGATTTTTGGATATGTGTAAATTGAACGTATAACTCAATAATATGTCAAAGCCAAAACACAATTGCTATAAATTTTCTCGATCGAAAAAAAATTCAAAGTTACCTCTGATATTTTCTTTAAACACGCTTTATCTCTAAATGGTGGAATATGTACATTCGTAACTTTATTTAAATACAATACAACAATTTTTTCAAAGTTTTATCAATACACAATTAAAACGAATTAAATAGTATAATCACAATTAAAAGAAAATTGTTTTGGCGCTTACGCCATTTCATTTCGGCATACGTGTGCGTCTCCCGTCACTTTCTCTCATACGCGACGTCCAAATACGCCATCGCTGTTATGGGAGTGGCCCGTGCCGGCTTCAGTTGACCGGAATCTTTACTGACGACGGACGTGCGCTCGAAATTTTCAGACGCCTTCAAAGTTTGAATTGGCCGTCTAGTGTAGGGATTAGTCCGCGCTACCGCGCGGCAAATTTGACGGTGCCCTGGAAATTCTGTTTTATAGTGTATCCAGCTCACATCCGTGTATCAATATAAAATTATAGGCTCTATTAGGTCTATAAGATAGGCAGCAAGCGTAATTATTACATCCTTTCACCGTTGTAAATTGTTTCTAGTCGGAGACCTGCTTTAGTTATATTTAGTGATCGGTACGCTGAGGTGCCGGGTTCGAATCCGTGATTGAAAAACAGTAGTCACTGCTTTTTTTTTTGTTATTTATACTGCCTCAGTGGTGTAGTTGTATTACGTTATCACTGCAATGCTGAGGTCTCGGGTTCGATCCCCGAGTCGGGCAGAGTGATATTGGATTTTTTTCTTTTCAGCCCGAAGTATGGACTTTGAGCCCGAAATGGTGATAGGCTCGCCCCCTATCACAACATAGGACCGGAATACGCATGACGGAAAGTGAGTGCACTAGTTGCGCCTCTGCCTACCCCTTCGGGGATAAAAGACGTGAGAGTATATGTATGTATTATTTATATTGCGTAATCCATAGCTAGGGACGCCCTGGAATGCCGGCCCAATTTTGCGTAAATGACGCTTGCGTGCCACTCATACATTTAAAAAATTCGTATTTTGCATGTAAAGGCTGTTCAAATTTTTACACCATAAAATTATTTTAGTATGATTTTTTGTAGTACTCATTTATTTATACATTAAGAATCAATAATAACCAAAATGTTAAGAGCCAATGTTAGAATTGGTATACACGGCGGCCATTTTGAATTTCTTTGTTTTAAGGCCAATCGACCTCAAAATCGATATCTGGGCAGGCCTTTAGGTATAAAAGACGGATCCATTGTTAGACTTGAAAAAAGTGGCCGCCATTTTGAATTTCCTTGTTGTAAGGCTAATCGACCTCAAAATCGATATCTGTGCAGGCCTTTAAGTACAAAAGACGGATCCAATTTTAGAATTGAAAAAAGTGGCCGCCATTTTGAATTTCTTTGTTTTAAGGCCAATCGAACTCAAAATCGATATCTTGGCAAGCCTGTAGGTAAAAAAGACGGATCCAATGTTAGAATTAAAAAAAGTGACCGCCATTTTGAATTCCTTTGTTTTAAGGCCATTCGACCTCAAAATCGATATCTGGGCAGGCCTTTAGGTATAAAAGACGGATCCAATGTTAGACTTGAAAAAAGTGGCCGCCATTTTTACTTTCGTTGTTTTAAGGCTAATCGACCTCAAAATCTATATCTGGGCAAGCCTGTAGGTACAAAAGACGGATCCAATGTTAGAATTGAAAAAAGTGACCGCCATTTTGAATTTCTTTGTTTTAAGACCAATCGACCTCAAAATCGATATCTGGGCAGGCCTTTAGGTATAAAAGACGGATCTTATGTTAGACTTGAAAAAAGTGGCCGCCATTTTGAATTTCCTTGTTTTAAGGCTTATCGACCTCAAAATCTATATCTGGGCAAGCTTGTAGGTACAAAAGACGGATCCAATGTTAGAATTGAAAAAAATGACCGCCATTTTGAATTCCTTTGTTTTAAGGCCATTCGATCTCAAAATCGACATCTGGGCAGGCCTGTAGGTACAAAAGACGGATCCAATGTCAGATCTGAAAAAATTGGCCGCCATTTTGAATTTCTTTATTTTAAGCCAATTGACCTCAAAATCGGTATGTGAGTACCACTTTAGTTACTAAAGGCAGATCCACCGTCAGAACTGAAAAAAGTGGCCACCATTTTGAATTTCTTTGTTTTAAGGTTAATCGACCGCAAAATCGATATCTGGGTGTAACATTATTAACAAAAGAGTGATCCAATGTCAGAATTGAAAAAAGTAGCCACCATTTTGAAGTTTTTTGTATTAAGGCCAATCGAACTCAAAATCGATATCTGGGCATTGTTTTTCTTTAAAGGCTATTGGCTTTAAAATCAAAATCCGCTGGACATGACTGGCCACAAACTCTAATAGGTATAAAGGAGACGGCCTAAATTGGGCTTGACCTTACACTTTTGAAGCATGTATCAATATTCTTCTATTTTTATGTCTTCCATTTAAAAATATCCCACCAAAAACATAAATGTAAAAAAGGATAGCCAAGTTCAATACCAAAATTATGCTTAGCTGTGGGCTTCGCCGCAAAAAGAATGGAGATCTAAATGTGTGCCAAGTTTTATGCAAAATCTAAATATGTATTTATAGGAACAAAATAACATTATGAACAAGTATTAAATTCTATTTGTTTGCTTTATTGAATACCTATAATAGTTGCTGGTATTTACAAATGTGATATCTTTTACATTTATGTTTTTGGTGGGATATCATTACTTTTTGTAAAGAAAACTAGTTAGGTATTGAGTTGTGTGGTGCCGCGCGCCGCCGACGACACACCGTTGGCCGGCTGTTTAGCGCGTATTACAAGTGTTTTTTTATGGGGACACCACAAATGTTTTGGCTTAACTTTATCTTTATATTTCTGTTATAAAGCAAATATAATAAAACATATATTGGGATTGTTTCAAATATTTGCTTGTAACGGTTCCAACGCTACCATTAAAAATATATTTTTTTTTTATGTGGACCCCTGTATTTTTAACTTTTTTTATTTTTAGATTTTTCTTACGCTTACACATAATTACCGAGCTGGATTCCAAATTTCATCCTTCTAGGTCATCTGGAAGTAGGTTAGGTTTAGATACTATAAGTCTGTCAGTCAGTACAAAAATTTACGATTTTGACATCTTTATAACCGTTTGAGCTAGCTTCATGAAATTTGGGCTTCTAGATGTCCTTATAGATATAATTAAACTCACACAGTTTTATGTGTTTACTTTAAATAGGTTTTGAGTTATAGAAAGGTGAAAAGTGGCACCAAGTGGTTCGTGTAATATTACACACGGCGCTGGCACCAACTTAGAGCGTTGGTTACATACTCAAAGAATACCAAGCATGTATAACAAGAATAATATTGACATAATAGTATTAATAATTCTTTGGGGGAGACCTATGTGCAATAGTAGCCTTTTAAAGGCTGAAAAAGAATAAGAATTAAAAACTATAGGTATTTTAGAAATTAAACTAAAAAGACATTTTCACTTTTTGGGATATTTAATATTGGTCGATATTATTTAATTTTACTGGCAACTTTGTTCAGCGCTCCCGACGTAATGTCAAATTGAAATACATTATTGACTCACTAACACTCTAGCTTCACACCTCGCGTCGTGGCTCGTATTGTGTTCGGCGTACCACTCGCGCGAGAGTGTAAATGAGCCATTATATATTTATATCAGTCCTCGTCGATTCCATGTGATATGTTCAATTCTGGTTATTGTCTAAGCTAGCTCTGTTCACTATTCAATAGGGCAATCCAATGGTTAGGTACTGTGAACATCTTATGTCATCAGGTAAAAAAAGTTATTCACCGAAAAATGATTTAGAAGCTCTAGTCTACAGCGGTTCTTTCTTTACTCCCATTGGACAGACAGATTTTTCTTTCTCATTTGGAAATAGTTCTAATATAACTATAAAATAATGCATAAATTATCTCTGTAACACTAAGCCCAAAGTTCTATGAAGTTTTTCCCGTCTCCTTTTAAAATATGGCCATCATTATTTTTCATTCAGTTCAATAAGGATATCGGAGCTTTGTTATATTGCAAAACAAAAACAAATGCCTTAGAATTGAAGAAGTAGCTGTTGCAGTAAACATCAGTTTATTCTTCTGTACAAAATATCAAAAATATTTAAAAAATTATAAGTAATTAACATTTCAAATTTTCTATAAGCATTAGTACCCGCGTAGTAAGAATGACCTTGCTATATTTTTCTTACCCCACATTACATACAGTTCAAATTAAAAATTATCTAGATAGGTAGCGGCCGCCTTCAACATTTATAACATTTATATCCTATATAGTGACTATTCAACCATAATAATGTAATCAATCTTCATATCAAGCTATGTAATTTTATTGCATTGCATAAATTTCGAACATCCTTTACATACAAAATTCGATTTTTAAATTGCATGGTGGCACTAGAGTGAAGCATCATTTACGTAAAATAGACCTGACATTCCAGGGAAGAAGTTTCATCGTGAATGACTTGTCGAAACTACCTTGATGTCGCAACTCGTAGTTGTATTACGTGCCCGGTACGGCTTCCACGCTGAGGTCTCGGGTTCGAATCCCGCGTCGGGCAAATACTATTTTTTTCTGTCCAGTATCAGCTCGGTCTGTTGAATTGGGCCCGGTATGTGGCAATAAGCTCGTCTCCTATTTGATAAGACCTAAAATAGCTAACGAAATGTGAGGAGAAAAGGTGTGATGCTATGTTTGACTGCCTCCAAGGCGTAGTTGCACACACGATACGCCTATTGTGCTGAGGTCCCGGGTTCGAATCCCGAGTCGGGCCGAAAAATAGTGACGCCATTTATTGTATTATTATTTATTTTATGTCCACCAAAGTAAGGAAAGTCCACAAGAATAAATCAAAACAAAGCAAAATATAATTTAAAACATATTATAGAAGTTTCATACTGCTTTGCTTTTTACCTACATACAGACCTACGTAGGGGTAAGACTCGAACCTACCACCACACCAAATTTTATCTTGTCAACAAAAGTCAACTATAAGTGAATAATACTTTCGATGAGTTTAGATAACTTACAATGTCATTTTACATAATGTTCAAGTAATTAGGTAGATAATAGTGACATAATAATGGTTCTATAAACGAATTAAAATAAATTCTATGTTTTATAAGTTATAAATTTATTAGAAATTATAATAACTATAATATTTACAACACAGACATGCATTTGCAATGACGATCTTTTCGCGGGCTGAGTGTAACGACCTGTCGCAACGACGCGATGCGACGAGGGCCGAGGCGCGCGATTTATCTCAGCGGGGCCGTGCGGCGCCTCGCATTTGAAATACGCTAAGTCACGCCCATCACGATTCCATATGTTATTCACATAGGCTCTTAAATACGTCAATACTAATGCTATGTCAAAAGTCCCCATCGATCCCGCTTGTGTGTTGATTTTTATCCGAGGTTAAAGGTCCTAACTTTTAGTTTTACTCCGAGCTGATACTGATTAAAAAACCTAATATCAATTTTCCCGACCGGGGGATCGAACCCGAGACCCCAACATTGTAGTTGTATCGTAATACAACTATGCCACCGAGGCAGTCTAAAAATATAAGTATAATTTATGTAAATACAATGGTATCCTACATGATTATATCATAGAACTCATTTATAAATACCTCCTTTATATTTTCTGGTGAAAGTGAAGTATTTTGCGGAGGCCCAATTATCATCTGAAAATAAAATGATTTATTCATTCACACAGGGTTCGAAAAAATCCGATTTTTATGATAAAAATCAAAAATCCGTTTTTTTATATACATCCGATATACCCGTGAATTTATAGTCGTTTTGATACCGAAAATTTTGAATTCTGTGTTACTAATACAGTTTAAAAAAAATATAAAAAAAAAATAATTTTTTTTATTTATGAACATTAAAATTAATGTGACATTAATAATGTCATTTACGAATAAGAAGTGAGAACCCGTGGTAACACAACTAAATCTCACGTACTACGATCACTACGATCGGTGTCATTCATAACTAAGTGGCAAAATATTATCCAATAAAGACGAAGAGACCGCCGCGCCGCAGCGTCGCCAATCACGCGCACCCCTTTGATATACCTGCGCGGCGCGGCGAGCGCATCCACTCGCGAGCACCCCGCCCGCCCGTCAGTCAGTAGCGTGGCAACCCGCGCCGCGCACGTTCAGGTTGTATTATTTACGCTGCCATGCGAAAATGAGTCATCAGTACGAATATTCAAACGCAGAGTATTTCAGCTGTACGCCGCGCTGTTACTAAGTACAATTTGGAAGAGGCCAGACGTACGTACTCTCAGCCGGAATATTTAAATGCGCTGAGACTACGAGGGACCGACTATCCACATGTTCCTACTCAATCACGTTCACGGACAATTCTACGTGCCAGCTCATGCGCAAGGCCGACGACGCCTGAGTGACTCGCCGGAGATTGAAGAGGACATTTTGGATATTTCGAGCGGGATCCCGGCGAAGCAAGAGAATGGCGGCACAAGAATTTAACGTTAGCCAATACTTTGTGCAGAAAACATTGATTACCCACGGATAGGGCTGCCATCCGTCCGGATTTCCCCGGATTTGTCCTAGTTTGAAGGGCGTCCGGGGGCCGTCCGGCCGGGGTTTTAAAAATTGTCCGGGCAAAACCCGGACACTTTTGTTGTCAGGGGAAATCCATTTTTTATAGATGAGCGACAAATTGAAATAAATCTTAGTCAAAACTTCATGCATTTCCCCGTATTCAAGAAGGAACGGCAAAATATTTTTTCAGAGGTGTCCGGGGAAATACCCATATTTCGCCCAAATGTTCGGGATTTTTGCCGTGTTTATCCGGCGTCAGCAATTTAGATGATGGCAGCCCTACCCACGGATTACATCCGTATCGTTTCCGTCGGGCGCACGTCATTAGCGACAACGATGCTCCGGCAAAAATAACCCTATGTCAGTGGTTATTAAATAGTAATATCAACGCTAACATTCTGTGTACGGATGAGTCGTCACTGGTTTACTCGAATTGGACTATACAACGTGCAGAATGAACAATACTGGGCTCTCATAAATCCTAACCTGATAGGGGAAAATCACAACAAGTTCAGTTCAGTGTCGATGTTAGGGCCAATATTATAAACGATCAATTAATAGGACCTACTTTTATTGAAGGTCATATTACGGTCAGTTCGTATTTACAAATGTTTTGAATTGTAAAATTCGAATTATAAGAGAAGCTCGGACTTAACGCCCCTTGATTGTTTCTTGTGGTCGCAAATAAAAATGCTCGTAGACTCCAGAGAACACCAAAGTTGTGAAGTGTTACGTAGTGCGATAGACACCTTAATTCAAGTGAAAAGTGACGAGAGACATATTCGAAAGAATACTCAATCGAACGCGGCGGACTCCATTTCAAGTAGACATGGGCGCCGCCTAGGAAAAAGCCGGCGGCGGCGTGCTGGTAATTTTTGGTCGGCGGCGGCGTAACGCCGGCGGCGTGGATTTTTTTAATGAATATTGAATATATGTATAGGCCACATATAAATTCCTCAGTTACATGTTCGTAGGTAGTTAGAAGCACTAACCAATTAACTTATCGGTATAAAAATCCCTTCAGGACCCATGCTTCATCCACCCTGTGAATTGGGGGCGTTTGGAAAAATTCCACCACGGTATCCCCTACCTGTCGTAAAAGACTATTAGTCAATAGAGGCCACCAGGGGTCTCAAGCGGACGGCAGGGGGCTGTCCGTCTTTAGTTTTGTGTTTTTTTAGCACATTGTTGCAATCCCTGTGATGGTCGGCAGCGTGGCAGGTAGGCCTCACGTTGCCGTTGACGCTGAGGGCACCCTTCGGTGCGCGGGAGCGTCTGAGCCCAACACAACAGCAGACGGGCCGCACTAGGTGGCACCATGCAGGGGCGGTTGCGGACGACAACTTAGACACTTCCGTCAGAGGAAGCCCGCGGCTGTCCTTAATGCGCCAAAGATGGCCACAGCGGAGTTTTGGTTTGTATGCCGTGCGTTGTACATACGTTGGGCGGTCACCTAATGGTTTCATCTCTTCGGGCGGCTCAACGTTGGGTCGAAGGCACGGTGAACCCAGCATAACCGCTCAGTCGCCCCCCTAGAAGGATGGGGGGTAGTAAGAAGTCACTTTCTCCGCGAAAAATAATAAAAAAAGACAAATGCTCCATGGCACTCGCGAGTCTTTATCTTGTTTCGTGGAGAAGGTGAAATGACCATTAATGCCCTTGGTGCCACGATCCCGTTATCAAAAATGACTGCGCGGTTAGGCGTCGGCGACCACCGACGGCCTCGCACTTAAGGGGCCTTACAAAAAAAATAATTAATATTACTTTTTGATAGTGGCAGCCTTAGCCAACGCAGGGCTCCGGGGGCAGATGTTTGCACGTGGCCTTTTTCTTTGTGCCCTTTGTACCCGAGGGTTCAGCCGCCGCTAGGCCCGGGCGAGAGAAAAGTGGAAAATAAAAGGGGCCTCACAAAGCTGATGTCACCGACGTCCACGTTTGGTCTAGCGCCGCCATTGTAAACTACTACGGCATACTAAATGTATACCAAAGCACTTTGTTGCGTCAGGGACGGCTTCATGATCTCATGGTCATGTGCGCCTAATCATTTTATCCGCAAATCTCCATCGAAAGGACGGGTAATATTCAGTTCTCCACCTCATGCCTCAAATTTCTCTACTTCTGGTGGGAGGAGTCCGACCTTTCGTGTTCCTGCATCATCTCCTTTCATAAGAGGTCTACCTTCGGACTCGTAGGCCATCAAAAATTAAGATCTCTTGCTGTGGTCTTGGTTAGTAACACAGCGACAGCGAGAGGCCTCCTCCATTAAATGGCACGAAATCGCTATGCTCTCAATTAAGGTTAGCTAAAACTCCGATAAATGTTAGGTTATATATTGGACCGTACATTGCAACCTCAAAGGCCGAGTGGACGGTTATTCGGGAGACCCCAAGTTCGCCCGAGAGCCCCTATTAGTCGGCTTTTATAACAGACCGGGGATGCTGTAGTGGACTTCCCTAAACGCGCCCAATTCACAGGTCAGGACCAGGAGTCTCTAACGTCTCTGATGGCAGAGTGATTGGCCCGCTATCGATCTCTCGTAGCACTCTCTTTCTGATGGAGGACTACTCCGAAAAAGTTAGCCACTGCAATTTAGAATCTCCGCCTGTTGACCACGGACCAGTAAAAACGATCACATGCACCTGACCGTAAGACACCGTCGTTGGGCAGTTATCACAATGAAAAGGCATGACCTACGATACTCTCTGCCACAGATACTCTCCGGAACAATGTTCTCCGATGAGTACATTTATCAGTTGATAGTTGGACCATAGTTGCTTCACGCCTTGGTGAAATCAGGGTGGACTACTAAAACATTTAGGCACCGAGGACGGGGTCTCCAGCCTGACACCACATCCTCCATGGCAACTCCGCCGAAAGGTGCCCGCTTGGCCTCTATTTAGAAGCCGGACGCTGCTCGTGTGTGGAAGCTCCCTCGAGCCAGTGGAAGGTGGCCGTAGGGCTTTGGGGTCCAGATTCTAGGCCGGTATCTAACCAACAAGTAAATCACGTACAAGATCGTGTGGTACGCCCTTATTATCTGCTGCGGATTCCACTGGAGAGCTTTGCAGAGTGTTTCGGAGGTCCAAGGTTTCGGCCGATAAGGTACTGCTGCAAAAGATCATGGACCACATAACTCCGTGGCATAAAGTTTAGTTAGCTTACGGTACTGTCACTGCTCGACTTCAGCAATGCGTTTAATAACGTAGACTTTGACGTTTTATTAGCGCTTCTGCGTTCCCTAACCATATCTCCAACGGTAATTAGTTGGTTTCATAGTTACCTGCATGGACGCCGTCAGCGTGTTCACGTTGATGATAATTTCTCATCTTGGTGTTACACGACTGTTGGTGTACCTCAGGGCGGCGTTTTATCTCCTCTTCTCTTCTCAATATTTATTAATTCTATATCTCGACAACTATCTTCTTCCTACCACCTTTACGCTGATGATCTACAGATTTACACTCAGGTTTCATTAGATTGTCTGCCGAAGGCTATAGCAATAACCAACAGTGATTTGCGTTATATTGCTCAGTGGAGTAAAGCATATGGGATCAAGGTCAATCCTTCTAAAACCCAGACTATTGTCATCGGTAGCTCAAGAATGGTCTCGAGAATTGATTGGTTTCAACTCCCACAAGTTATGTTTGACGGCACCTGTATTAAAATGAGTGATACGGTCAAGAATCTTGGAGTCATTTTTGACAGACACATGTCATGGGTTCCACAAATTACCGAGGTGAGCCGCAAGCTGTTCGCTTCAGCCTTTTCCCTCAGAAGACTGCGTAATTTTTTGCCTATCCCCACTAAAATTTTACTTGCACAGTCCCTACTTCTTCCCATTCTAGACTATGCTGACGCCTCATACCTAGATCTAACCGAGGACCAGCTTAATAAACTCGAACGTCTCCAGAATTTCTGCATAAGGTTCATATTTGGTCTACGTAAATATGACCATATATCTGAATTTCGCGAGAAGCTGAAGTGGTTACCCATCCGTTTTCGCCGGAATATGCACATTCTGACTCTGTTGTTTAACATATTATTTAGCCCGACTACCCCTGAATATCTCAAAGAACGTTTCGAATTTTTACACCTTTCTCACTCCCGGTCCCTGCGTTCCTCAAACACTCTTTTTCTGAAAATGCCTGCACATACCTCTAAGTTTTATGACGGATCCTTCACTGTACAAGCTGTCCAACTTTGGAATGCCTTGCCACTAGTGATAAGAAAAGCGAAATCCTTAGTTATATTTAAGGATTTAGTAAAAAACCACTATCTCTCCAGGACATAGTGTAAAATATCACTGTATTTATTAATTAGTGTTTATATATATTAGTATATTTTAATATTATTATATATGTATTAGGAATTATTTAGTTCAATTTATTTTTTGTTTGTTTCTTTTCTTTTCTTGTTGTACACCGCTATCTATGTGTGTTTTTAGATTCTTTCCATACAAAGGTTGCCTGGAAGAGATCGCTTGTAGCGATAAGGCCGCCCATTGTACACCATAAATTTAAGGAAATTGTATGTATATATGTTTTTTTTTCCTATTTGAAATGGTTGCAATAAAGAATATTTGTATTGTATTGTATTGTTAGCGATGCCAGGACCTTTTAGGTTAGACAGCTTGAAAGAGCGCAGCCGCGTATGGGCGTGTGAGCACAGAGGCCGTAGCCAAGATGCCTTTTACAATCGTTAACGCTAATAGTCGTTTTTCTGTTATTAACTTTAAAAAAAACCCAAGTCGGCCAATAACTATGAATAAATTTTTTGAAGAAAAATGATTTTTTTATTTCAAATCCACGCCGGCGTGGCGCCTATGTCTGTCTACATCGAACTAAATATGACATTTGAGACCCAATCATTCCTAAAATTTGTCAATAAAAATTAAAAAAAATCACAAAATCCACGCCGTCTAAGTTAGGCGGCGGCGGCGGCGGCGCGCGGGTCCTGCCCGGCGGCGTAACGCCGGCGCGGCGCCCATGTCTAATTTCAAGTAGTTGCATCGTTAGCGACACGCAATCCCAATTCCCTCCGAGTTAATAACTTTTGTAAGGGGAGTGCGAAGGGCGCGGCGCGGCGTAGGACGCTCGCTCGGCGCGGGCGCTCAAGCCGTGCGGGGGTCACGTAGGCGGTCGGCACTACGCAGCGGCCCGCGAGCCGCCACAAAACAACTCTGATGGCCCCCGTTCGCCCTTCCCGCCTCTCGAATGGAACTATTTGTTGCTTTTTTTAACATAATATTAAAAATTATAACATTTACCGATACCGACTGACTTTCTTTTACCCTCGTAAGTAATAACAAACAATAAATTAATTGTCATTTTTAATAAATTTAGCACTTAATGCAAGTTCTTTCAAAAGTGTAAATAAAAATCAAATTGCTATCTTGCTGCGTATCAACTGATTGTAAATAGGTACTTACGTAAGTCGTAACGTGTCGAATTATTATTTGATATTATTCCTAATACAATCAATACCGTCACGATCAAAAAGTATTTTATTTAAAAGTAAGCAAGTACTGGTGACTGCCGCGGTGGCGTAGTTGTACTGTGTGCGCTGTACCGCTCTGAGGTCCCGGGTTCTAATCCCGGGTCGGACAAAATTATATTCGAGCTTTTCTGCTGAGTATCAGCCGGAGTCTGGAATTTGTGCTCGATATGGGAATAGGCTCGTCTACATTATATCATGACACAGAATACGCTAGCTGTATCTCTTTCTGTGTGTGTAGGTACTTGTGTAGTTTTTATCAAATTGAGGAAATATGGAACCGCACACGTATCGCCTCGCTCTGCGTAGGATCAGCTGTTATCGTGCGTCATGGACTGGTGTCCATGACGCGCGATAACAGCTGTTGTGGTCAACAGTGCAGCGCGGCGCGATCCTTTTGTGAATAAATTGTCACGTCGCGGCGTTACTATTATAACTCGAACGAGTGAGAAATATATTTAAATATTTTTTTTATTTATGAACGATACAATTAATTCACAATGTTTTCTTGGTCCTACAAATGGTTCTAAGTACCAACGTTTCGGTTTCAAAACGACTATAAATTCACGGTGTACTATATCGGATATATATCCAGGCTAAGTAAAAGAAGCTAATTTCATTCTGTAATTGGATAAAACACTTAAAAATGTGAGAGGAATTTTTAAAATAATATAAGTCCTTAAGTAGTTGTAGGCAAGTGTCAAATTACCACATGTTTAATTAATAATAGTAATAAAAGAATTAGTGTTTATTTGGGAAATATTTTTTTATGAACTCTTAGAAAATCAAATACCTATTCTTTTAATAATCTTAATTTGTTTGTGGGATAAATCAACTAATTTTAATTATATAATAATTAGAAAAACAATAATGAGTCAACGTTTATCAAATCTGTCGATTGTCACGCTTGCGGGGATTCCCTAGAAAGTGAAAATTATTAACGCTAGGAGCACCAGGGTATCCCCACTTTTGTTAGCTCGTAAAATAAACCTTATATGAAGTTAATGTTTGAATTTCAATAAAAAGCTATCCGTGCTGGTTTAGTTAAAGGGAATTTCCCCAACTTTAAATGAGGTTGCCATTTTAGGAAACAATCTAAATTATGCTGAATTGTAGTTTTTCGCTACGTGTTGCCAGGGTAAATTTTACTCTTTAAATTTTTTAGTTCACTAGACATGAAAAAATCAATTGATATATATCAAGATAAAAATCAATTAATATTTATCGTGATATATATATATCAGCGAACCCTGATTTTAATACTTCATTATTGTATGTTTGATGTACTGTTTTAACATTGCTTTTTTTTCAGATAAATAATACAAGGGCACACCATCATTATTATAATTATATTAACCTAATATTATATTTATATGAAGATTAAAAAGTTCCTATGAGTTTTTTTGCCTGTATTCTTCTTATAAGTCCAACCCGTTGGAAACAGTTGTAGCTCAACACGTACAGAAAAACTAGATTCAATAAGGTAGTTGACTAGTTTTCTTTTAATACATTTATTAAAAATATATGTCTTACAATAATAAATAAGTTATAAGGCCAGCCATAGACGGACCGCATGTTGCAGTCGAGACCGACTGCAAGATGCGGTAGCCGCACGGCGATCTGCAGTTTCCATACTAAATTCATATCCGCAATACACGGACTGCTCAAGCAGTTCCTGAGAGGTCGGAGCAGTCGCTCTGCCGTCGAGTGTCGCCGTGCGGTCGACTGCTTAGAGCTGCCGGACCGAGCATACACGGACCGCTACAAGCGGTTGCTGCCGACCGCGCGGCACTTCCTTCCCGCTCCTCGCTGTTCGTTGTATTTTATGGCTTAAAATACTAAGTAATTCATCAAATGAAACCACGGACATTCTAATGGGGATACAAAGTATGAATTATGAAATATTTCATGCTGCTCTCTTGATTGTAGTAATGGACGCACCCACTTACTACGGTGTCTTCTACGCCTACGCTTGCGTAATAATAGTACAAGAAGCAGTGTTTCTTCATCGAAATCCATCTTGTGAATGAACTCGCATCAGTATTATTTTGCGGTCGAACACAACTGCTCCAAGCAGTCGTAGTCGACTGCATTATGCGGTCGTGTTGCAGTCGTGTACGACTTCAACGCGACCGCTCTAGAGCAGTCTGTCTCGACTGCAACATGCGGTCCGTCTATGGCGGGCTTAAAGCTTTGAAATTTGGTGGAAGGGGTAGCTGGCAAATGACAGTAATATCAAATGGTGACGTTACCGAGTATCACTGGCCTTAACGCTGATGACAGGTGTGTAATGAGACTCATCTATCTAAAAATATCATATACACAAACATACTTACACCTTTCATCCCGGAAGGGGTAGGCAGAGGCGCATCTAGTGCACCCACTTTTCGTCGTGCGTAACCCGTCCAATGTGTGATAGGGGCGATCCTATCACCATATTGGACACAAATTCCAGACTCCGGATTGATACTGATTAAAAACCTAATATCACTTTTCCCAACCCGGGGATCGAACCCGAGACCCAACATTGCAGTTGTAGCGTAATACAACTATGGCACTGAGGCAGTCTTAAAATATGTATAAGTATCATTTATGTAAATACAATGGTATCCTACAGATATCATAGAACTCATTTATAAATACCTCTGTTATACTTTCTGGTGAAAGTGGTGTATTTTGCGGAGGCCCAAATATCATCTGAAAATAAAACGATTTATTCATTTTAATACTTCATTGTTGTACTGTTCTAACTTTTTCGTTTTCAGAGATAACACTATGGCACATCATCATTATTATATATTGACGTAATATATTTTTATGAAGGTTTAAAGAGTTCCTATGAGTTTGTTTGCCTATATTACAGTACATTCAGTTGTACGTGAAAACATGCAGAAAAACTCAATTCAAGGGGGTTGTTGACTAGCATTTTTTAATATATTTAGGTATAATATATCGATTTTGAGGTCGATTGGCCTTAAAACAAAGAAATTCAAAATGGCAGCCACTTTTTTCAATTCTAACATTGGATCTGGCATTTGTACCTAGAGCCATGCTTGGATAACGATTTTAAGGCCAATTGGCCTTAAAACGAAGAAATTCAAAATGGCGGCCATTTTCCTCAAATCCAGCATTGGATCCCTCTTTTGTAACCAAATATATACCCATATTTCGATTTTGAGGTCAATCGGCCTCAAAACAAGGAAGTTCAAAATGGCGGCCGCTTTTCTCAATTCTAATTTAATTATGATTATGATTTGCATCCAATGGAAACAAAAAATAAGCTAAAAAGAAACAACCTGTAGATGTCCAGTTTTCATACATTTTGCAGAAATCGGCCCGAGCGTGGATCCACGCTCCCGGCAGAGTTTGAACACTTTTTTTTAGCGTGGATCCACGCTCCCACGCGAGGGCTTAATTGAATGTCATTTAAAAAAACCTCATAAGTCACACAATTAGAATTTTTCAGAAATCTATAAAAACTGTTTTATGCACAAACAAATGGGCTTTAAAGGACTTTTTTGTGCTTTATTTAGTATTTGAGTGGTAAACAATTTAAATAGCGAATAACCTTCACAGTTGGTTAATAAAAATAATAAAAAAAAAAACCTGAAAAATTGTTCTGACTTATGTTGTTTTAGCGAAAAATAGGATTAGTGGTGTATAATTTAGCCAAAACAATCGTAGTAGTCAAATTTTTTATAGCTTATTATTGAAAATTATACATAAAAATAACGATACAGTAGAATTCGGATATAACGACTTCGCTTATAACGACTTCGCTTATGACGACTAACCGTTTCAGCGACGACGATGTAAACATAAGTTTGGTTCCATAGTAAAACATATTCGTTTAGTACGGTATACGTGATGATCTATTTTTATTGATAATTCCGGTTAGAACGACTTGCAGTGTTTGTTTACAAAACCGACGCATCAATACCTTGCTGCCCCACTCTCCGGCTTCTCTCCGCCCGTAATGCCTATCCTTATTAGCACTCGTAAATCAGCCAGTGTTTATCATAAAAACTTTTTAACAAAAAATTAAACCGCCTTCAAAAACGACTAAAAAAACTAAAAACCAAAAAATAATTTAATAGTTAATAAATATACGATAGCATTACTTATGTACTGGTAACCATTTTGGAGTCGGTGCCAGGCAGTTTAATTTTTTGTTAAAAAGTTTTTATTTGTGGCTTTTTAGTGTTAGTAAGAAATATACCGTCTCAATGGCGTAGTTGTATTGCGCACGCAATAAGACTATCGCGCGTGTTACGCCTCTACCTACACCTGAAAACGTAAAAGGCGTGATGTTATTTACGCGAAAATACTAAATAATAAATTACTTCATAAGATTTGCGACAAAAACGATGTTTGGGCCTATAAAATTTGAGGGTTGCCCTCGATTTCTCCAGGATCCAATCATCAGATACTGACTTGGTAACTATGGGACCATTTCAGAAGTATCCCCTTTCGAACAACAAAAATAATTTTGAAAATCGGTCCACAATTGGCAGAGTAATCGCGTATCACACACAAAATAAAAAAAAAAACCATACAGGCGAATTGAGAACCTCCTTTTTTTGAAGTCGGTTAATTACCTGTGGTCTGTGACCAAACTCACACAAGGGATCATTTTAGTTGTTTCGAAGCAATATTTGTTTATTTATTATACATAGGAACATCAACAGTTTACACATAACAAACATTGCTACAGTTTTCTTATTATATAGATAGTAGGTACTTCTTATGTGCTTACCAAATAAAGATGTAACAACATTCACAATTATACTTTTAGTAACAAACAGTTATAAGCTAATATTAAGATTAGTGTTTTGTTATCTAAGGTTTAAACATTAATATAAACTATAATATAAATAACATATAAATAATTTACAAAGACCAAGTTTTTAAATTGCAATATAACATACCTAAAACTTAATAATATTATTAATATTGTTGAATTTTCTCCAAACGCAGATCATTTTGACGAAGAAGACGCCGTACGGCTGAGCGTTTGGACAAGGGGCTCTGAACCCTGTGGTAACGCTCAGTAATTACATATTTACATGCATAAGACGTAGGTCCATACATCGGATCTCTTTGTATGTATATTATAGTATACTATATATGACGTAACATGGAATGTTTTAAGTACCAATAAAGTTATAGTATGTAATTTATATTAAATGTTTTATTACCATACGTAAATAGAAACTTATTTTACTATAATATTACATGTGTAGTATATGAGTAAAAAACAAGCTAAGCCCCGCTTATATATATAGATGAATGGAAAAACCCTATATATATGGACACCGGTGTCCGTCGCGGGCCTTGACAGACTACATTATGCGTCCGTTTTGTGTGTCGTCCGGTTAATACGTCAGTGTCGCCAGCTCCTTGAGGATAGTTATATCTGGATTCTACTTTATTAACATTTTGAATGTATTAGTTTGTCATCTCTTAATATCCCTAAGGTACATAGTCATATTTTCCATCATTTTTATTTGGATTATCTTCAGCGTTTGCAGTTGGCCAGCTAAAAATGTTGTTATAAAATGGCATATGCTTTTCCAAAATACTATCCTGAACTTGCTTTAAAACATCTGTTTTTTTTAAATTTCACATGGTATTATTTGAAGAGGAGGGAATGTATCAATTCATATGATTCTTACCTAGAATACGCAACTTCTTTTAAGGAACCATTTTCAGTAAAAAAGCATCTTGAAAAAAAAATGTGGCTTAAGAGGTTTTTGAAATGGCCGATTCAATTTTACTTTTGTGTTAACACATCTCTTAAAGAATATTATATTAATTAGTTGTAGCATGTGTGGAGGTGGAAGATTTTGAATATTTGTCTTGTAAAAGTGAATTTATTTATTTATTAGCACTGCCACATTGTACATATTATAACATTCCAGGTAACTACATTGGAATGAATATAATAAAATGGTCACTAATATGTACAAGTACATAACGTTTGTCACAGTACTCAGCGAATTAAAATTTAAATTAAACATCAAAACAGTAAGGCTATACTTAATGTTAAATTTCAGTATGCAATAATATACTCACCTCAAATATACAAATAGTTGCAAAAACTATGACTCTTTAGTTACATAAAAATCATGCCATAAACTGATATTACCTGATATATACTATCTGAATCATTTTCATGAGTGTCAGTAACAAATTCATTAGACAGTCTGCTGCTAACGTCTTCACTACTAACACATTGTATTTTTTGTGGTGGCAGCAGCCCTGTATCAGTCTTCTTTGACTTCTGTCTCACTCCTGCCTTAGATCTTCTGGCCCACAATTTTAAAAGACACCACTGTCCCTTCAGTTGCGCTACTGTGCGTGGGGCACCATTACACATACGATTAAAACTGAAATAAAAAATGAAGTTCGTTCAGGGAATTATGTTATGTATATTGTTTGACATGAAAACAATGCTAAAGTAGCAATATTAGATTATAGTTAGCACCTCTCTCTCACATCATTCCACGCCGCCACCTTCATGGAATTGGAGTTTGTGTCCGTATGTTTATTTTCGAGGATGCGAAGCCGCTCCCTCACTAATTCCTTTAATATAATCTTGAAAACAAAAACAATACTATTAGTAATGCATGCATGAATAGCGCAAACTAGAACTTTCAAATACAGAAAATAGAAAAATACAAACTTGAATAAATACCAACCTTGTCTTTCTGAAGCCAATTTTCACTCCTCTGCCGTTTTTTTATGGATCGCTGCATAATTTCAAGTTTTTCAGTCTCAAGAACAAGTTGTTGAAGTGTTTTGAAATTTGCTTGATACTTCGCTTACTTTTTTGTTTATACAAATTACATTGACATTTTTTTTTTTTTTTTTTTTTTTATAATTTTCCCTTTAGGGAAGGCAAAGGGTTCGAGCCCATACAGCCTCGTCTTAATTTTTTTTTTTTTTTTTTTAATATAATTTTCCCTTATAGGGAAGGCAAAGGGTTCAAGCCCATACAGCCTCGTCTTAAGTGACATTTTGGTTATTTTTTTTCTTAACTATACCTATACTATGTCGTAGTAAGGCAGTGGCTACCTTACCAAGACTTTATCGAGGAGTTTTGGCGGCAACGAAAAAACACTTGATTGGCACAGTTATTTCAATTCACTTCATTTGAGCACTTTAATAGAACTATATTGGATAATATACCACCATAATTATGCAATATAACACTAAGTATCACCAAAATAACGAATTAAAACAAGAGCACCTCATGACACTTCTACGTTCCCGCCAAAATTCCCCTCGTCTTAAGTAATATTTTTGGTTGACTTTTTTTTTTTTTTTTCCTACGTACTATGTCGTAGTAAAGCAGTGGCTACCTTACCAAGACTTTATCAAGGAGTTTTGGCGGCAACGAAAAAACACTTGATTGGCACAGTTATTTCAATTCACTTCATTTGAGCACTTTAATAGAACTATATTGGATAATATACCACCATAATTATGCAATATAACACTAAGTATCACCAAAATAATGAATTAAAACAAGAGCACCTCATGACACTTCTACGTTCCCGCCAAAACTCAATTACATTGACATTTTTTTTTTTTTTTTTTTTTATAATTCTCCCTTACAGGGAAGGCAAAGGGTTCAAGCCCATACAGCCTCGTCTTAAGTGATATCTCTGGTTGTCGTAGTAAAGCAGTGGCTACCAAGAAGTTTATAATATTATCTAATGGAGAGCGCGGTACACACATTTTTGTGAAGACAAAAAAATTACCTTTTGAGCTGTCTTCTATCTCACTCACTCTTTAACCTATGTTGCCAAAGCTTACGGATTATTTCCCCACCCATAAAAAAATATCAATACCGTTATTGTCGTCTCAATCATATATATATATATATATATATATATATATATAAATATTTCCAACATATCTTATATAATGATATAAGTACTATTTTTATTTCAGAATTATTCTTGTTGAATAAGATATCCTTAAGGTTTTTTATCATTTTAGTTAAACAAAATTTCCTCATTTAATTGGTAATTGCGAATACATATTTCGGCAACACTGTTATAAAACGTTAAGTTCGATGTCAATATAGTTGTCAAATAAATGGTCACTTCGAAATTTTCTCTGTAATTATCTATAATAATAAGTGTGTTTTAGTGATATTTTAATGTGAATTGTGTAGTTCATGGTTGCAGAAATATTTGGCATCCATCATTTAATGTGAAATTCTACAGGTAAGTTCATTGTAATCAATATTGTGTAAATATTATAATTTTATCAATATTTATACGAAGTGTAATAAAATACGTGAATATTTTATAAATGAACTGTAGACAAATATCGCTTAATGTGATTTGCTTTATATATGACTACTTTTTTCATATTAACGTAATGTTAAATCTGATTTTTTGTATTGTAAATAGTGCATGTAAACAAGAGGCTAGGGTGACCATGGTGTAAGCTTTGGTGGACCGGTTTGACAATGGTGCTAGAGTATTTGTAATACTAGCCGCCTTACTAATGAATATTATAAAGCTTATTAATCTTTAAATAATCATCGTAAATAAAAACTGAGGATCAACAGTTACAATCGAGTTCTCAGTGTATCCAGCATTGATTTATTGAAACTTTTATTTAAAATAAAATCGAGTTTGTATTTCTCTTTACAGATTTCTTAAAGATCTAGATAAGCAAAAACGTGGTTAAATATAAATACCATTAAAAGGTCAATTTGATGTCTGCAAGAATTACTAGTCAACATTTAAAGACAGAAGATTATGATTCTGAATGTGATAATGTGTCTTCTACTTCTCGGAATATGGCAGTAGATGTCAAAAATAATTATTTATTACCAGAAACTCATGCGTAAGTATATTATTTTTTATCATTTCACTGGTATAATTATGATCCACTTAGACTTTATTATTTACTAGCTTTTGCCCGCGGCTCCGCCCGCGTGAATGTGTTTTTCCGGGATAAAAGTCACTGTTTATATTTTACTGGGATGAAAAGTAGCCTATGTGCTAATCCAGGACATGATCTACCCGTGTGCCATATTTCATCGAAATCCGTTCAGTAGTTTTTGCATGAAAGAAACATCCATACATCCAGACATTCTTACAAACTTTCGCCTTTATAATATAATAAGATTAGTAGGATAGGGCATTAAGCTTGCGACCCACCAAATTTTATAACGGTGGTACATTGGGTGATATCTGAGTGTACTAAATGGCACCTCTGCCTCTGTCTAAAATGTATAGGTACTTAAATATATTATTATTGATTGATATTTACTTTTTACGTTACATGTCAGCGAAATGAATATGAACCACCATTGAAACGTCAAGACTTGAAAGATTTCAATATATCAGTTAATGTGAAGACATCCAGTGAAATAAGTTTAAAGAAATAAAAGAAAGTATTGCAGCAGAAGATGAAGAGATAAAAGAAGAAAATTAATTACAAGTTATTTCTTACTAAAGTTGTTCATGATTATACAGTCTGAAATTGAAAATATTTTGCAGTGAAATTTTGCTAATATTTGAGATTTTTTTAAAAAGTATATTCCAAGTAGCAAGCAAAGAAAAATTACATATAGTGATAACATAAAGACTTTTGCTTTAACATTACACTTTTAGTCGCCGAAAACATTTTTGTTTTATAAATTCAAAGATATATTTGCCGAAAGAGAGCACATTATGGTGATCTTTAGCAAACTTCGATTGTTTTGTTGGCTTCTTCACAGAAGTTTTAGAATATTAAAAATAAATTTAAGGACGAAACCTCACCCGCAGAATGTAGCGTTAATTTTTGATTCCATGGCTCTCAAACAAGAATTTATTTAGTATTGTAATTTGTAAAACATCCACGTGTTTATTACTTTTGCTATAAATATCTACACAACTTTGTTTACAATCAACTTACCTATGGAATTTCACACTAGATGTTGGATTGCAAATAATTCTGTAATCATGAATTACACAACTCATAGTAGAATATCTCTAAAACACAATATGTATTATTATGGATAATTACAGAAAAAAAGTTCGCAGAATACTCGCAAAAATTGTAAAATCACACAAAATAGATATTCGTAATATTTCAAAATTACTTACTGAAAATTAGGTTATTAACTTCCTAAATGTGTATTATTTTTTTATGTATGATTGTTTACTTTTATGAGTATGTTTTTTATTTTTTTTTTATTATATTTAAATTTTACAATAACTGTAGTTTTCATTTTTAAATATCCCAATGTTTTTCTGTCTAACCTTACAGTCTCCATATTTGGTTATAAAGGCCGGCAAACAACGTGAACATATCCAGTCGCGGGGGAAAGTAAAACATATACAATGTGAGGCTGTGTGCCGAGCAAAAAAAAAGCACGCGGGGCCCCGTGCGAAGCAAATAATTTTTTTTAACAGCTTTGTAAGTAAGGTGCCAAAAAACGGGCCCCCAAGGAGCTGCAAGATGCCCCTGTAACTGCGAGGCCCCAGGCGGTTGCCTGGTTCGCCCCCCTCCTCCAAGGCCGCCACTGAATTCACCACCGCGTGGTGAGGTATTTTTTTTTATGTAAGTGGAACTAGTAGTTCCGAACTACACATACCAAAAAAGTATGTAAATATGCCAATTTTGTTTGGAATAAACTTTCTAACTCAAATTATATTTTTTAAATATCAACTATTACTAGCCGCTGTAGTTGGTTTTCATAATTAATTTAAACCGCATTACTTTATAGAGATAAAAATAAATATTATGGTGCGATATCATATTATTACACACTCACGCACTCACGCCTCTCATCCCCCGGGTAGACAGAGGCGCAATTAGTGCACCCACTTTTTGCCGTTATTACGTTCCATGCTGTGATAGGGGGCGAGCCTATCGCCTTATCGTGTACAAATTCCAGACTCCGAGCTGATACTGAATGGAAAATAATCACTTTGCCCGACCCGACTAACCCGGGGATCGAGCCCGAGATCTCAGCATTGCAGTCGTACCATAATACAACTACGCCACCGAGGCAGCCATATTATATCATATCATATTATTATGGACAGTTAATTATGTTACGTCCTGGTTTTGAAAATAAACCTTTGTCACTCTAAAGAGGGAGACAGCAGATAGCTGTGACGTCACATTTTATTCTTCAGTTTGTTAAACGGAATGAAAAATCCATAGGGTATAAAATTCTTGGTGGCTACCTTACCAAGACTTTATCAAGGAGTTTTGGCGGCAACGAAAAAACACTTGATTGGCACAGTTATTTCAATTCACTTCATTTGAGCACTTTAATAGAACTATATTGGATAATATACCACCATAATTATGCAATATAACACTAAGTATCACCAAAATAATGAATTAAAACAAGAGCACCTCATGACACTTCCACATTCCCGCCAAAACTCTTTCAATTACATTGACATGTGCATTGACAAGTTGTTTTTTATTGTCTGTTTCCAGAGACAAAACTTGGTAGAAATTGGTAGAAATGAGTTCAATTTTATTTCTACAAAATTACAACGGATAAATAAAATACCTTTATCGTACAGTTAAAGGTATTTTATTTATCAGAGTTTTATCAAATGATTATGAATAACGGCCAATCTCAATAACTTACTAACAGATATAAATTGTAAGCTTAAAATGCTTACTTTTGATAGCTGTTATCTGTGTTTCTATAAATCGACCGTCTTAGCTGATAGCTGTTGTACTTAAATAGCTCAACTGTGCATGAGCGTATATAAGTGGTTTTGGGGTCCAAACCCCCCTTAGCAGTTTTTTTTTATTTTTGGTGCGAGGGGGGGGGGGGGTATAGGTACGTGGCTTATTTGTTGAAAGAAGGTTTTTTGTGTGATGGGCGGCAAGAGTGTCCTTAGACCCTCCCTATGTGAAAGTACGCCGCGCCCGACGCGTGCACCGATACCTTAGGCCAATACGTGTCGGGAAGGCCGGCATAGATTTTTGGTGAATAGCGCCCTACTCTACCTCATTGGCCCGTAAGACGGGTGAAACCAACATAACCGGTCCACCGACCCCCGAGTATAGCGATAATGCGTTTTTTCCCTAAATAAAAAAATATTCCACATGAAAAAAAATACATATATACATATACACTCACGCCTTTTATCCCCGAAGGGGTAAGCAGAGGCGCAACTAGTGCACCCACTTTTCGCCGTTATTCCGTCCCATGATGTGATAGGGGGCGAGCCTATCGCCATATCGGGCACAAATTCCAGACTCCGAGCTGATACTGAATAGAAAAACTCAATATCACTTTGCCCGACCCGGGAATCGAACCCGAGACCTCAGCATTGCAGTCGTACCATAATACAACTACGCCACCGAGGCAGTCATGAAAATATAAATCATGTAAGTCATGAAAATGTCATGAGAATGAAAAAAAATATTTTAATAATTTTGGAAGGCATAACATTACGTCGAAGATAAGGTTCTAGCAAGGGTCTGTGGCGCCTCCCTGAGCCCTCGGTTCCCTTCTTCGAATCTAGATTCCGCCTCGCGTCTCTACAGTCAGTAAGTACTGCTTGGCATAAAAATATTATGTAGGTATATACATAATCAAATGTATTAGGAAAGTCCACCTAAGATCACCTAATTAGTCGCTATGTTATGCATTTTCCCTACACCGAGATAAATTTATCAAATTTCTTATCACCCAAAAAATATTTTAGGCATGTAATTTTAACAGAATTTATCGACCACTATGAAAATTTGACACAGGAAGTAGCTAGACCACAAAAATACAACAATTGTATGTGATATTACTATCCAAGTTGTGTATACATATGGAATATCGATTTCATTTTGGCAGATGATACTTTAATTGGTGCAGATGCTGAGGACCTAAAAAAGATCCTGTGTGCCTAGAATGAGGCAGAAAAACACGACACGATTCCGTTTCGCTTTACCGGGATTGGTTGTGAGACTAAAACGAGGCTGATGTATTGGTCTCTCGATCAATCACAACCATCAAAATTAAACATCGACTTACGACTTGCGGTTTTTTTTCACTTTTTAAGCACACTGCTAACTCACTGGTAGATGGTCACTGTAGACGATATAGTATAATTCTCAAAGACATATTCTTCCGCCCTGCGGTATGGGGGCATTTAAAGAATTCCGCCATGGTACTCCCTGCCTGTCGTAAGAGGCGACTAAAAGGGGGCTATTGGGAATTGCGGCTGCGTAGCGGGGAATACGCAGTCTCAAGTCCACGGCAGCATGGAATCATCGTGCTGCCATTACAGAAGGGGACCTCTGAGCCCAAAGAGATGAGCCGCGAAGCGGTATTGCGCGGAGACGGGGCCGGCGAATTCGGATGTATTCACGACCCCCCGGAACCGTCTCACATGCGCAGAAGCAGGCTACCGCGGGTTTTAGTCGGTATGCCGGCATGATTTGAGGGACCCGTTCCAGAGGTCACTTAGGTGGCATCTGGTTCGGAAGGCCGGTGAGTCCGACATAACTATTCTTCCCCTCCCCAGGCTTAGAATAAGTATCCATAAGAATTTTTCCTGCGGGATAAAAAAAAAAAAACATATTCTTAAATATGTTCTAACTCCAGCCCCTTAGCTGGGTGGTGTTGCTACTGTTTATGGGTGGTCGTGTCGCTTACCATCAGGCAAACGGCAAGCTCGTCTAGTCATTCATTGCCATAAAGAAAAAAAAACGGTATGCAGGTATAGGTACCATGTCATTTCAGTTAGTAATATAGGGATAAATAAATCAACCAGTGTACTATAATCTTAAACAGGTTTATTGTTCTGTGACAGCACCAACATATTCCACTTTAATAAATTGTAATTAATTATATATTTTTTCAAAATATGCATATATACTTTAAATACAAAGTTAACACTAAAATTATGGACGACAGATTTTTAATTCTAAAATTATTCTTAGAAAAATAAAGCTACATGAATGTAGAACAATAATTTTTTTGACACTATCCGCCGTTTTATACACTATCCCAATCGCTTCTTTCGATCCATCTAGAAATGGACTAATCAGAACAATTTCTTTTTGACATTTTTACAAGTGACTTATTTTGCTTGGTTTAATCGCACGATCGGGTTGATGATTGGAATCGTTTATTAAAAACGGCCGTAAGGGACGATTTTTGAATCGTCAGATAAAAGTTACTTAAAGATTAAAAACAATAGGAATAGATTAAAAGTGACATGAATAAAGTTGTTCAATTGTCTTACTTTTTACATTCATTTAGGTTATAATATATTGAATTGATAACTCTTATCTGATAATTAAAAAATCCTTACGTATTTCGAAGAATACTGAAGGCACATAATTTTGACACAATTTAGGCTAATAAAAATATTTTGTTTTACCAACTCGCGGAATATAAAGAGACCATAAAAGGTTTAGTAATTGCACATATATCTCCCTACCAACACAAATATCTCTTTATATTAGATTTCCTGTATTGAGACTTCTTAAATTAACGTATAGTAATAAAAAAATATACTGGTCAATGATCATTATTTAAAGATATTTCAACTTTCCTCGTTGTTTCTAGCCATACCATGCTTTACAAATGAGGAGTTATTACAACTACGTATTCGTTTCGCCTGGTTGTAAAAACTTATACATATAATGTCTGGCGAGAGATGCCGCATATGAAATGATTGCCAGATTCAACAAATGATCTTAATCCCTTCAAAGCACTGCACAGGTGGGAACAACCAATCAAAATACGTTTGAAACTGTATCCTGATTGGTCCATTTGCACTATCTGTTTGAAACGAACACTTCGCCTGTAAGCTTGTAAATCTTTATTGATAACAGGCCAATTTTCTAATCGCGGCATCTATCTGCGTATTCTTGTGTGCGCGCATGATGATACCAGTTATTATACGGTTTCTATTAACGGGGAGAACATTATATCCATCCAAACAACAAAAAATAATTCATTCAAACTCATTTAGTGGAGACCAATTCGCCTTTTTTTCTACGCGTTTGAAAAGATCAGTGTCTATCTAGGTAGATACATAATTAATCAAAGCAGTAAGGATCATTTATTGAAGTCAGCCATTAGTCTTATTGGAAACTCATTACTGTTCACGGAACTTGGCAGGACAAGCCACTGGTAGTTTTCAACTTTTTTAAACATTAGACTGCATCTATCAAATCTATTAACTTTACCAGGAAATGTAACCTGGTGTTCCAAAGTCTCTTAGCCTCGAATCCGCAAAGATTGTGACCAATAAATGTTGATCAAGAGGCAGTCACATACACCACCAACCGATCTACCTTGTAATGCGAAGTTCAAATTATAGAATTACCTGCAGATCGTGACATGGTAAACCCAATCAAAAGACTGACAAATTCGATCTAGCGTTCAGCATTTAGCAGATAAGGCACAGCATCATCAATGCTGACGTCCCCCAGGAATCCTACGAAGAACACATCCTCCAGGAACGGACCCGGGAATGCCCGGAGAGGAGGCAGTTGTAGGAGCAGATGTGACACTCTCTCTTCGTCTGGTTGGCAAACGCTTTTCAAAGACCGAAGCACTTTGGATTGGTATTCTTGTAGCTTGCGTGTTAGGAAGTCTGGGACGCCATCTGTGGAATAAAATTAGTGTTGTATTCTATATTATGATTTTTATACATGTTTAAGGGCCATGTAGTGCCTGGACAATAACTTTATTTTTATGGAAACATTGAAAAAAAAAAGAAACAGTCGAAAGCAGGATTTGAGCCCGCGACCTCTAGCATACTGTGCCAGTGCTCTGCCAACTGAGCTATCTCGACCTACCTCCGTCTGTTCACGGTCCACGGTACACTGGAGGTCGCGAGTTCAAATCCTGCTTTCGACTGTTTCTTTTTCAATGTTTCCAAATAAAATCATAGTGTTGAATTATTTTTATTTATGCACATGATAGTTATCTTTGGATCGTTTCCCTATGATATCATGGGACGGAATACACACGGTGAAAAGCGGGTGCCCTAGAAGTAAGTCTGCCTACTCCTGCGGGAATAAAGGCGTGAGAGTGTGTGTACCGAGAATACAGAAATCAAAGTCTTCTGTCAATCAAAGAACTTTGACCCATTTTCAATATGAAGATAGCGATTAACGGCCGTTTTCAATCAACAATTTAATTGATTTTGCTCCCTTTAAAAATGTCTGTAGTCATATAAGTGACTATTTGTAAATAATTATTATTAATTGAATTGAATGTATCTTGACATATCATAAGTGCAATTATGTTCGCCTACGTGATGAATAAAGTATTTCATTTATTTATTTAAAAAAAATCTCAATCTTAATCTTCAATCCGATCTTGAGAATAAAACAATGAAAATAGGACTCGACGATTCATTGAGTTTTATGCATATTTAGAATCAGCACATTTTCCGCCATTTTTCGAACATAGCCAAAATATTTCGAAGAAAAAATATCGGCTCAATTAGCATGTTTTGTAGCATGTAAGAAACGTTGTTTTGATTGATCTATTTCTGAAAAAAGCTATTATACCAATCGCTGAAAGGTGGTAAACAGACAAAACTATGAATTGAATTAACATATAGGCTACTGTTAATTTTAGAAAAATAGACAATGGATTCTGAGCAGCCATTCGCGCGGGCGTAGGTAAGCTTGTTTGTAACAAAAATCACAGGAAGATTCTTGATGCTGGCGGCTTCGGAGCCTGTGTTCCGCAGTGGTCAGGGTGATGACGTAAGACAATCCTCACCTGGCGAGAACAAGCACAGGGTCCTCAGATGCGCGTGCTCTCTCTCATTCACGCGCAGCTGCTCCATGGTGGTGATGAACTGCTGCAGCCGCGTCAAGTTGCCGCTGATCTCAGATATGCGCTCGTCCGAGTAGTCCGCTGCTGTGATCTGGGGATTTTAGTTATTATAATGCTTAGAGACTTTTGAGATGCCATCACTTCGTTAAGATAAATATTTTAGGCATAAATATTTCAAGTGATGGGTGGTGGTCCTTTATAAGGGTTCACAGGGGCCTCGTGAGTAGGATTTTCGAGTATATTGTTAATGGGCACTCAGAGTCTGTTATGTTTTTCCTCTTTTTTATTGATGGCCCATCAAATTTGTTTCACTGTACTTGATATGAAATGAAGCAAAAAAAAGTCGACCGGCAAGTCATAAATACATCCCCAGACGGTCAGCACAGTTATGCGTAGATAATTGCTTCATCACGTTCTGCTTCATTCAGATATCACAATAATCGAGGCTCAGCAGACTACGCACATATACTACAGGCTATAAAAATTGTTAGAAATTGGTAACACTGTATTTACACTTTTGTTTATGAGAACACTTGGGTTCCTCTTTCTCTTTGACCATGGTCTCGGACACAGAAACAATGTATTAGTGAGTAAGTCCTAGAAATATATTATCAAATATACAAGAACTGTTGAATTTAATTTGCACTGCCCATATTCCTCAAGAAAAGTTATCAAAAACTAACCTCAGGCTGAGCCAACTCCGTGGACCTGTCCAGCCCGCCGGAGCTGGCGCGTTCCCGCAGCACCGAATGCAGATGGCTCACGAGTAACGGCAGTAATGTGGTGAGAGACAGAGCAGCAGAGAACTTGGCCAGGCCCAGCACAAACAGCTCCGGCCAGCACTTCTTGAACAGTGTCACTTGGATTTCGAATCTGTAACAATTGTTTATTTTTTTTGTATAGTTATAAAATTTTTGTGGAAAGATTTGATGTGTTAGTCGCTTGTTGTGTATTGTGCTTTGGCGTAAGACAGGCGAGCCAACTGCCCTTCAACAAACAAACTGCGCGTGTGTGTGTATGCGTGCGCGCGCACGCACGCACGCGTGTGCGTGAGTGTGTGTGTGTGTGTATGTGGGAGTGTATGTGTGTATGTATGTGTGTGTGTGTGTGTGTGTGTGTGTGTATGTGGGAGTGTATGTGTGTATGTATGTGTGTGTGTGTGTGTGTGTATGTGTGTGTATGTATGTGTGTGTGTGTGTATGTGCGTGCGTGTGTGTGTGTGTGTGTGTGTGTGTGCGTGTGTGTGTGTACTCACGGTAGCGCGGCGGCGGCGGGTACGGCGCGTATCCAGCGCGCGGTGGCGGCCAGCAGGCGCGCGCCCGCCTCGCACGCCGCGTGCAGCCGCAGCGGCGCCGGCGCAGACACCGGCAGCGACAGCGTCAGCGGCATAGAGCCGCACAGCGACGCACCCTCTTCTACACAATACCGTACTTTACTACTTTTTAACACGCTTTAAATAGCTTCAGACGCATGTATGTATGTATGTAACCGACACTTTAACCCGTCAAACCCCGCTTATATATATCGATGTATGGAAAAACCCTATATACTCGGACACCGGTGTCCGTCGCGGGGCTTGACGGGTCAAACATGATGTTGACACGCTATTTTTTAACATGCTTCTATTAGCTTCATACATATGTATGTAATGGAAACTTTGAACACGATTTTGACCCCTTAAAACGACGGATTAAATCGAAATTTGGCATACTTATCAATGACCAATGACCATTCAATATTTTTAAATAAAAAATGAAAAATAAATAATAGTTTGAAAAAACTAAAACACATGCTTTATAGAAAATCCAACTGAACAATAGAAAATATATTTTAATAAATTTGAATTAAGAAAAATTTATTTTATTGTAAAAATAGCGTAGGGTGCATGGTGTCAATAGTTATAACTATTTTATGAGTAGAAGAATAATCATTTTGATATCTTAAAAAAGCATCCCACGCTTTTTTTTATTACAATAAAATCCATTTCTTTCTTAATTTAAACTTACTTAAATTAAGAAAAATTAATTAATTAAAATTTTCGCCATGGGTTTACTGTCCGTTGTGGGATAAGACGGCAAGCCTATCGCTATATCTGGTACAAATTTCAGACTCCAGGCTGATACTAAGTTGAAAAACTCAATGTCATTTTGCAGACCCGGGAATCGAACCCGAGACATCAGCACTCCAGTCGTACCACAATATATAACTACGCCACCGAGTCTCAATGACTTACTAACAACAAACAGTTATAATGCTTCATTTCGGTGGTTGTTTGTGTTTCTAAAAACTAAGAATTGATATTGAAACAAATACCGAGATTGAAGATAGACTCCTACAACACTTCACCTTTAAGGGCAAAGGCCCTAAGGACAATATAGAATTATTTTTTTATTTAAGCACGTAAAGCCGTTGGTCCTGCGCCTGATCTCTCTCCGGTCATGTCGGATTGCCGTCTCACCGGACTATGAGAGTGAAAGAATAGCGAGTGCATCTGTGTATTGCGCACACACTTGTGCACTATAATATCTCCTACGTACCTGACTGATCTTTGAGATTGGCCGCCGTGGCCGAAACTGGCTAGGAGGATTTCATTTTTTTATACTATACCGTCGTTCTGTTGAGTCTCGGCGGCAGCGTGTAGCGCAGGTAGTGGCATCTCAGCCGGGGTCGCGCCGTACGCGGACTGAAGATACTCCTTTATTGCACCTATCAATTAAGATTAGCACTATAAAAAATTACATACAAAAGAATGCTTTTACCTAACTACAAATCACCCACCCTGTATGAGGTTGTACTGCCTCGGTGGCGTGGTTGTATTACAGTACGACTGCAAAGCTGAGGTCTCGGGTTCGATCCTCGGGTCGGGCAGTGATATTGAGTTTTTCTATTCAGTATCAGCCCGGAGTCTGGAATTTGTCCCCGATATGGCGATGGGCTCGCCCCCTATCACATCATGGGACGGAATAACGGCGAAAAGTAGGTGCACTAGTTGCGCCTCTGCCTACCCCTCCGGGGATAATAGACGTGAGTGTGTGTGTATGAGATTGAAATTTTTTGTCACTTCATAAACACCCTGTAGATTTTAATAGCGATGTACTCACCGATTTGTCCCATTTTGAACAGATTCTTGGCGAGCTGTGTCTGCAACATTATTTGTTGTCTGCGAGCGCCTTCGATATCGCTCGGGTTGCCGGGATTTAAGTATGATGACACTAGAAAAGAAGACAAAGTTAATACAACGCAAATTATAGTTTATATCTCAAAGAAGTAAATCTAATAAATTTGAAGTTTTACATTAAAAGCATTATTTTTACTCAAATATCACACATTAATTTTAGAATGATTATACTCCGTCCAACCATTTATATAACTTTTGACAAATGCACGCCTTTGAAATTTTATAATTTTTTATTCTCCTACAAACTTTCAAGAGATTTGCCTATTTCCCAATTGCCATATCTTAAACGGCTTACAATCTTTTATGATGCATTTGTCAGATATTCACCTGGACTGCTTTTATTGAACGCGACGGCTGCAGCTAGGGCGAAGTTAATAGCGGGTGCTGCTGTGGACACCGCACCCATGCTGTCTGAAGGCTCTTCCTTTGGGCTTATCTACATGATAACAATGTTATGTATTAGATAATTTAGGGTTATGGAGTGTGGAATTGAGAATAGCAAAATATATTTAATGTGTTGCGACTGTTATTCGATGTCTACTTATTAAAATAACTAGCTTTTGCTCGCGGCTACCCCGCGTGAAATGGTTTTCCGGGATAAAAGTCTCGCTTTTTATCATCCAAATCCAAAAAGAATTTCATCCAAATCCGTTCAGTAGCTTCGGAAATGTGCAGTAACAAACAATCAGAAAAACAGAAAGAAAAGAATTATAGAAATAGCTGATTTTTTTTTCATTACGCTTCTTTAGTCAGCCCCTTTCTTTTTTATCACATTTCTTTCAATGTACAGACACACCGGAACCTAGTGCTTTATTATAGTATAGATAATATAGCACCACTTAACGCTTATTTTATAGAATGTACAAATAATTTTAACCGGCTCCCAAAAAAGGAGGAGGTTCTCATTATATTTTCAGTTAATTATTATTTATGTTTTTTTATTTTTAATACCGTACCAAAGACTCCTTTACCTTGCAATATTTTTGAGTTTTATTTGTCATAACTATAGGTTAGCAATATACTCCAACTCACCTGCACCTGCGCCTGCCCTGCCAACCCAAGCAGCTTGGAGTACGCCGCCTGCCGGTCGTGGATGCCATCGCGCGGCTCCCCCTTGCTCTTGTCGACGATAGGCTTCCGCTCGTGCTGGACCGCTGTGCGATACAGAGCAAGAATTACTGCTCACAACATATGCTGGCGTGTGTTTATGGACAATAGTTTTTATGGTGTGATGCTTAGTATACCGGGTGGAAGGGAAACGCTCTCTATACCGGAACGGTAAGAGAGAAGAACCATAACATTAACGAAAAACTATATTCATTTGCAAAGCTAAGCGATAATACTTACGATTTTAGTATTTCCGTAATTCATGCGCGCGCAATGTAAAGCGTACAAAGAACTGGGCGGCCATCGCGCTGCGCCGGGACCGGCCCGCGGTCGTTAACCCGTCAGCTGATGTACGTGTTTCATTACGATTTTTTTGAAATATTGACCTTTTTTACTATGTTTTTCAGAATAATAGTTTGATTTATCTATCCATACGTGAAGCTGTACAGAAATATGAGAAAATCCTACTAAAATTGTAACAATGCGATCGCGATTTTGTTAGTGCCATCACGTCAGGAATCACCAATACTATCACCTGTATTCGTTTCCGAGAGCGTTTCCCTTCCACCCGGTATATTTATAAATGGTCAGTACTTTCCAATTTGTATTTGAGCTATGTGAACAAAAGGTCTGACTCCTCAGTTGAATAGGTTGATCCTCTTAATATAATAAAGCATTGTTCAGTTAATAGTTATAAATTATTTTATGTGTAAAAATCATTCTTCTTTGCATTATTATAGTGACAGTGTATAAAGTGTGAGGTCGGATCACCTGGGTTACGCAACACTTTGCATGAATTTTTTAAACACAATTTGCTGAAGCCTTTCTCTCACAGAGGGGGTTGTAACCTTACAAACATTCGGGCATAAAACTAATCGCAGACATTCTACTATAATACCCGAAAATATGTGCCGACATTGGAGTAGGACATGCTGTTGATGATAAAATTAAAACCCATAAGTTTTAAGAGCGACAGTGGATTTGTGCTAATTAGAAGTTACATAACATTTAATTATTTGTCATCATGCATAATATGCCAATACAAGCGAGACTCACAGTCGCTCCTCATGCCACACGCGAGGCACTTCTGCAGGCGGCAGTATTGGCAACGGTTGCGATGGTGCTTGGTCACCACGCAATTCATGCTGCCGCGGCATTGGTACCCTAGTTTCTTGCGGATTGAGCGCTTGAAGAAGCCTTTGCAACCTGATAATTGAAATGTGAGTGTAAGCATGTATTAGAAAAGATTTAGTTTTGCAATAATTATCAGGTGAGTGGTTTTCTCATTACAACCTGATTTCATGATTGATCTTGTAGAATTTGTACCATCCAAAAAAATTTATCAAATTGATCAATATTCTTTTCATAGCAAATTCATTATCTTCTCCATCATGGTAGCTATCAGTAAAATACAAACTAATCTCGTCCTAACCATCGATGTCTCGATCATCCTCCGAGCCGAGGTTCGTAGCCCACTCAGGGGGTGCTTTCAGTGAGGTCGTTTAAATGTAAAGAGTTGGAGTGCCTAAAGCGTTCATATGAAAAACCTCACTCGCACCAGGATACTGACTGTAAACATCAAGTAAAAAAAAATCCGTACCTTCACAACTGATAGCTCCATAATGTCTGCCTGATGCTCTATCACCACACACTATGCACAGTTCCACTCCCCCCACATCATCGCTGGTGCTGAACTTCATCTCTAACTGGTCCTGGCCCTCCATCTTACCTGTGAAGTTGGACAACTTTAGTATCCTACTAATATTATGAATAAGGTTTATGAAATCAATGACAATGTTTCTTTTTAAATCATGACAAATTGTCTACTGCACCCGACATTAAGTGAACTGAAGCCCAATTTTTTTTAATATAAATTAACAAGTAAGCTTCCTGTGTGATAGTCTCATAAGTTGGTATAAACCTGTACAGTACCACCCAGAAATATGAATTACAAGCATTTGATATTATGATTCGTTGAAGTTGAGACAAGAGGTATTAACTGTTATAAGGTTTAGGAATTCACTGGCACTAGTATAATACATTAAACAAACATTTTGGACATTAAATAAAATTTTGTAAATAGGTTATTCCCTGAATTCATATACAGTGGAGACTCGATTATCGAAACCTCAGTTATTTGTATCGCTAAATGTGGATGTATCTTTGGATGAAACTCAAAAAGCGCTTAACTAATTTTGTAAATTCTTTCACCAATAGTAAGCTATATTATTACTGAGTGCAGTACTATAAGATAATGCAATATTTATGGTTATGTAATATGGTTAAAAACAAAATCATAGGGTTAAGTAGTCTCTTTAGTACTTTAACACACTTAAAACATTATAATATAAACCTGAAGGTATATCAAAACAAATCATTTATTAAGTAATTAGGCCCCTAAGGGCGCTTTTACACATCAGTTTTTACAATCATTTATGATATTATATTGTGATAGTCAGACTATAATATTATACTGGAGTGAAATAAAGGGAAAGACATTGTGGCTATATCAAATTAGAAGTTAGGACTCAGGCTGAATGATTACTGTTGATATAAAGACTACAGCCCCAGGCTTTGTAACCTAATCTAAGGTATCGGTTATTGTTTTAGGGGCAGTCATGGGACTCACTCTACTCGTCTTTTCGTCATATCAGAAGGTAGTACTACTTACTACCCAGAGAGACGCTCATATAGCATACGAGAGAAACACCGTGCAAAAAATACACCACGAGTAAAATGCACTTTTTAGTTCGACCCAAAACAATGTATTTTTACACCCCAAACCTTTCACTTTTGTGTTTTGACAATTAATTACAACACTCGAAGAACTTGTTCGCGTGCGTAGGCGGATTATAGTAATGAATACGGACGCTAGCGGAGACGCGGCTGAAAAAGCCGCCCCGTTATGTTCATTGGACTGAGAAAATAACATGACCCATGGAAAAGTGCCATTAAAACTTACTGTAGTTCTTTGGAAATCAGTCAACTTCTTTGCCTCATTTATGTTAACTAGATTACGACACTCGTAAAACACACTAAACAGTTATTAATATATAGATATTGTGAGATAACGTTATATATGTTTTTCATGAAATCAAAACTAAAAGAAAATGAAAACAAAATAAAAGAATGAACTGTTGAATGAAGATGCTATGACGTGACAAATTGTTTAGTAGCTTTTTTATAATTGGCAACTTATTTAGTAGATTTTGTATATTTTATATAATAAAATATTTTATTTTAAAAGGTACCTACCCATCTCTTTATTTTATTTCCTAGCTCTTATTAAATATACGTGGCAAAACAGTAACTATGAAAAATGTAAAATAATATAAATGTCAAATAAATTATTGACATTTGTCAATGTCAAGATTTCCGGACCGCGTGTGTTTTTTGGTTGTAATCAATGAAATATTTTTTCGTTTTTCATGTGAAAACTGCACTGTGCAAAATATCTAAATAGAGAAAGAGCCATGGCTTATACGGAACTGGATAATATTATTGATAAATTCGATACCTTCACAGAGAAACCCGTAAAATTCCTGACAGCGCAAAAAGAAATTAAAGATGATATAAAAACCTTTGTAAAATCATTGTATGATTACACTAAAGCTCAAGAAAAGAGTGAGAGGAAGAAAAAGAAGGATGCCTTAAGTGAGTTAATAGTTGAAGATTTTGATGAGGAGCAAATATGGCAGCAAATCGAACTACACAATTCTGAACACTGGGACCAGCTTGTATGGGAGGTTGCCAACTGCGTGTCTGCATCAAATAACTTGATATTCCCCGTCAAGACTTCCGAGGACCAGGAATGTGAAATAAATGAGGCACAGGACGAAGTTTCGATGGCTGAAGATGAACAGTCAATATCCGATAATGAAAACTTACTTTCTGAAACGGAGACTACAGAACATAGGAAAAAGAAATCGGTACCAATAAAACCAAAGGCAAAACCATCCATAGTTGACGATAAATTCTTTAAATTGAATGAAATGGAACAATTTCTTCTAAAAGAGGAAAAAAACGAGGGTAAACAAAAAGCTGATTCAGACAGTGATAGTGAATCAGTGGATTATTTCGAGGATATTGATGATGATGATGAAGAAGAGGAAACGGAAAGAGACATGATGTACTCAGGTTTCTTTGACCAAGCCGAGGGTCAGGAGAATGAAGAAGATGCTCATGGTGAGAATGGGGATATATCAAATGAAGAAGGCATGTTAGATGAAGAAATTGAAAAACCTGAGAAAGAGAAAGCAAAGAAAGTTTGTTTTGAACAGCCATCATCCGATGATGAATCACAAGACTCGGACAATGAAATTAACCTAAATAACAATGTATCAGATGAAAAGAAATCAGAATTTGAATTGCGTCAACAAAGGCTCAAACAACAGATAGATAGACTTGAGGAGAGAACTCTTAAAGAAGCTCCATGGCAATTGAAGGGTGAGGTAGATGGTAACAAGCGACCACAAAACTCCTTACTCCAAGAAGTTGTGGACTTTGATTTAACTTCTCGACCTGCTCCGATCATCACCGAACAAACTACGGTGACTTTAGAGGATTTAATAAAACAGAGAATTAAAGACAAGGCCTGGGATGATGTTGTAAAGAAAGAAAAACCGGTTGACGATCAACTCGCATTCCGTAAAAAGGACGTACTTGACCATGCCAAAAGCAAACTAAGCTTGGCTCAGGTTTACGAAGCAGAGTATTTGAAGCAGAAACAGGCTCTATCTGGAGAAGTTGAAGAGGAGAAGGAACCAGAAAGCCACAAAGAGGTTCGGGAAGCGATGACACAACTCTTCTCTAAGTTGGATGCTTTGTGTCATTATCATTACACTCCAAAAGCAGCTCAAGCTGAGGTTAAAATTGTTACGAACACTCCAGCTATTTCTATGGAGGAGGTGGCGCCAGTAGCTACAAGTGATGCAGCATTATTAGCACCAGAAGAAGTTAAGAAGAAGCATAGAGGAGAGTTCATGAGTAAAGAAGAACGAACGAAAACCGACAAGAATAGAGAAAGGAGGAAAAAGAAAAAATTGCAAAGGGAGAAAGGGAAAACGGTTAATGTTACAGAACAAAGGAATACAAAGAAAGGTATGGAAGCTACCGATAAATCTGTGAAGACCTCGAAAGCTTTCTTCCAACAATTAAATGATGATTCAAATAGCTTAATTAAAAATAAAAATAAGGTTAATGTTAAGAGACAGTAAAATAAAATGTGTTGTTGATTTCTGTATTGGTTGTCTTTTGTTTTTGGCCATGAAATTGCCATGGATATTCTATATTTTATTTGTCACTTTTGTTATGTAAAATACTGCCTCGGTGGCGTAGTTTTATTACGGTACGACTGCACTGCAATGCTGAGGTCTAAGTTTCGATCCCCGGGTCGGGCAAAGCGATATTGGGTTTTTCTATTCAGTATTAGCCTGGAGTCTGAAATTTGTGTCTGATATGGCGATAGGCTCGCCCCTATCACATTATGGGACGGAATACGGACGGCGAAAAGCTGCGCCTCTGCCTACCCCTTCGGTGATAAAAGGCGTGAGTGCGTGTGCTATCCTACTAATATGTAAAATAATTTCATTTTGAGTCATGTACAGTCGTCAATATAAGTAACTCAACAAATTGAAAACTTTGAAATACCTATACACTTTTGTGTTCTTACCAATATTTTTTTTTAACTTCACGAGTTTTTGGCGATTTGTTCAGTTACATAATATGAGGCTGACCATACAATCGGCAAGCGAAAATCGCTGATCAAAATTTGATATTATTACTATCCTAAGTACTAATATTATGAACGCGAAAGTTTGTAAGAATGTATGGATGTTTGGATGTATAGATGTTTGTTCCTCTTTCACTCAAAGACTACTGAACGGATTTTGATGAAATTTGGCACACGGGTAGGTCATGTCCTGGATTAACACATAGGCTACTTTTTATGAAAAACTTTTTAAGGCGGGCGGAGCCGCGGGCAAAAGCTAGTTGTCAATAAATCTTTTACCTACACATTACACAGACAGGTACTAATATATTACATTAAAACTAGCTTTCATTTATTTCTATTTTATCATAAATAGCATTTCTAATACCGAAATAACAATATTTGAGTACATCATGAAAGTAACAAGTTTGTTTACAAATTCTTTTGAAATCCCGAAGGGGTAGGCAGAGGCGCAACTAGTGCACCCACTTTTTGCCGTTATTCAGTCCCATGATGTGATATGGGGCGAACTTATCACCATATCGGGCACAAATTCCAGACTCTGAGCTGATACTAAATAGAAAAACTGAATATCACTGCCCGACCCGGGGATCGAACCCCAGACCTCAGCATTGCAGTGTCGTACCATAATACAACTACGCAACCGAGGCAGTCAAAGGAACATTAGTGAGTGCATTCAAATATTCCTAGGGAAACTATTTGCTAGTTAAGTATAGCTGGCATATTGTAAAGAAGAAATAATAAATTTAATAATATTTTACTGCCTCGGTGGCGTAGTTGTATTACGGTACGACTCCAATGCTGAGGTCTCGGGTTCGATCCCCGGGTCGAGCAAAGTGATATTGAGTTTTTCTATTCAGTATCAGCTCGGAGTCTGGAATTTGTGCCCGACATGGCGATAGGCTCGCCCCCTGTCACATCATGGGACGGAATAACGGCGAAAAGTGGGTGGCACTAGTTGCGCCTCTGCCTACCCCTTCGGGGATAACAGGCGTGAGTGAGTGTGTGTGTGTGTTAATATTTTAATTCTAATTTAATAAAGTCTAATTCAAGTTTACTGGCTCGGTGGTGTAGTTATTCTGCAGAACAATAGCTATGCTGAGGTGTTGGGTTCGATTCTGGGTCGGGTAAATGATTGGGTTTTCCTGCTCAGTATTAAACCTGGACTGTCGAATTTATATCCGATATGGCGATAGCCTTTCGTTTTAACAATTCCACGACCGAGCTGAAGACTGCAGCAGCAGGCGGCATTACGGCCTGCAGATGCAGTCGAATCGTATTGTCTGCGGTCGCGGCTGTTTCCGTACCCGCACATGCCAAGGCTATAAGGTCTGTAGTTTCCACACCTTCATTGTTTTATCAGGCATGATACGAGTGACTGGCCTGCGATCCGTGTCACGGTGTAACCACTGGTGCTGCGGTCGGCCGCACGCTGCAATTTGCACTACTTGGAGTACTTGGTATAGAGTGTATTTTCTATAGTCGCTAATGATACTGATCGGAATAATTTTCATAAAAATTCTTAGAAATTAGTAGTGTCGCTTGCAGTTTTTTCTGAGACTGCGGTCTGCGGCAGGGACGCAGGCGTGAAGCTGGTCAGCGGTCTAGACCGCGCCCGGTAATGCTAGAACAAAAAATATCGACCATAGAAACTGACAGTGCAAGAATCTCAACTGACATTCCGCGCCCCTCTTTCGTCGTCTTCACCCCCGCCAAGAACAGTCGCCATTTTGACCATGTGTCACTGTCAAAAAAGGCAAGCGTCGGCCATCACCTCTCCATCCACAAATACAGTAATATCCAGTCAATGTAATTTCAACATTTTTAACAATATTACGAAGGTGTTGTGTATCCAAGTGGAATAGTTTACGACAAGACGTTAAATTGCATAAATTTCCCGCAAGGAAAGAGATTAAAATCCGGTGGATACAGTGCATAGGTAGTGAAAATGTTTGTGATACAAAGAACATGTATGTTTGCCATAAGCATTTTGAGCAAAGATTTGTTTACCAGGCCACAAAACGCTTGAAGAGTGACGCCTATCCAAGTTTATTTACAGAATTGAAGATTTCTTCAGGAAATTCGTCATTGGTTTATGAAGAAACAGGTAACTTATCTTTCAGAACCGAAGATACTTTTAAGATATAGCTAAATTGTTTTTAATATTATATGTCTTGTCTTTTCTAGTTCCTCTGAAGTACAGAAATCACGATTATGCACGAAAGCGACACATTGACCATACATACTCAAAAACTGAAGAAAGTATCCCGTTTAAAGTGGCATGCTCTGAAGTCAATGGTATGTAGTAATTTATGTATATTGTGTAATCTAAATTCTAACACACACACACTCACGCCTATTATCCCCGAAGGGGTAGACAGAGGCGCAACTAGTGCACCCACTTTTCACCTTTATTCCGTCCCATGATGTGATAGGGGGCGAGCCTATCGCCATATAATTTCTAAAGTTGCCTGCCATCTGGTGAGCAGCTGGCTTGTCTCTATTAATTAGTCATCAACTTTGCTGTGTGTCTGAAGACAGTCATGGGTAGAATTATAAGCATAAGAATAAGATCTGTCCTAAAGTAATGACAAGGCCAAAAAGTATACTGTGTTTATTGATAGATTTGAATAATAATTGGTAAATGTAAGATTTTTTATTGTTTTTTTTCAGTGATTTGTCAGTCAAGACAGTCTGCTGCTGTGACCTCCGGAACTGAGATCCAGGGTACACAAGGTATTTATTTGTTTGAAGTTTGTTGTATTGTGGTCCTACAAAGTCTTTGTTGACTATTTTTTTATGTATAATATTTTGTTTTATTTTCAGCTTCATCATACAAAACTCCAAAAAAGTTGGTCAGAAGGAGATTAATAAAAACATTGGGCACCTTATCTCCACAATGTCAACTAATCTATAATGAATATAAGAAAGCAAAACGTATAAGTAATTATAAATCCAGAGCGCAGAAGGCATTGGTATTCAGTAAAGAAAAGTCTTTAGAGGGTTTAACTAAAAATATAAATCCTTTAACTAAGAAAGTTCTGTGGAAATTATGCAATAAAAACAAAAAGGCACGTAGATTTACAATGGATAAAATTAATTTAATTTAATTTTATTTTTTTCTTAACTCTGATGTTATTGAAAACTTTTTTGGACTGCCTCGTGGTGTAGTTGTATTACAGTACGACTGCAAAGCTGAGGTCTCGGGTTCGATCCTCAGGTCGGGCAAAGTGATATTGAGTTTTTCTATTCAGTATCAGCCCGGAGTTTGTAATTTGTGCCCGATATGGCGATAGGCTCGCCCCCTATCACATCATGGGACGGAATGATGGCGAAAAGTGGGTGCACTAGTTGCACCTCTGCCTACCCCTTCGAGGATAACAGGCGTGAGTGTATGTATGTATGTATGTTTTTTGGACAAGTACAGGCATACAATTATTATAGATTTAATAATCCGACTGCCCACTCTTATTAAAATTTAAAGCTGTATTAATAACAAGATTTATAAGTTTTAATTGTGAAGGTTTTAGTATCAATATTTTAAATTTAGAATCCTTGTTTGAAAATGTGAATTCTGCACCAACGATGAACTCTAAATTAGATAGTTCAGATATAACTGAAAATATTGAGTTTAGTAATGAAGAAAATATTTATGAACAAGCCAGACGAGAATGGTTAAATATTCATTCAAAGGCCTACACAGAAGGGTGGGTAACAAGGAAAGTGCTTTCTAAAATTAATAATTGTGCAGAATGTAAAAGCAATCTTTTAAGTGAATAATAATATTCACAATTTCATAGTAGAAAATGAATATAAAAGTTGTAAGAATGCAAGAAAATTAAGTTATCCTCATGAAAACATTGTTATAAGTATTGGTAATGTAATTAAAATTACAAACGAATATTTGGAACAACAAGGACATAAAAATAATATTAGTAAAAACATTAAACAAAGTATATGTTCCAAATATTCTTTTGAATTGCCATTCTCACAAAAACTTAGTTCCTGAACATTTGTTAGACATAAGTATTAAACTCTGTATTTTTATTGATGCAATGTAATAAACAAAATATTAAAAGGGATAGACATCATAAGGGCCGAAAAATATAAATAAAAAAAAATGCAGAAGAAAGCATTGCTTAAATTTAAGAAAAAGTTCAAAAATAAAAATATAAAATAAAAACCTGTTTTATTTCAACATGTAAATTTTTTCCTTAATATCAAATATTTTTTAAATTAAAAGGAAAGAACCTAATCACTAAATAATCAACAAGGCTGTATGGGCCTGAAAAAATATTCCATCATGGGCTGCATGGTTTTGTTCCTTTGCCTTTACTACAAATGTCCGTAAAAAAAGAATTAAATGTCATCTGACAAACTTGCAAGTCTCCTTTACGGTTCAAATATAATGTATCCGACATGGCGGTCTGAACGTAGTTCTTCTGAGTAGTCTGTGGTCTAGACCCTAGAGCAGTGGTCTCGGATGACAAAATGTGAAATCGGTAGAGTTGCCAAGAAAAATCGGTATATTTAGAGCAAAAATCGGTATATTTAGAGCAAAAATCGGTATATGCAAAAAATAAGCCATATTCAATGAAAAGCACCTGTGTGAAGTTGGCAAGTGAGTTTGAAATATCCGGTTTTAACTATTTCCATAGGATTGTACTAGGTTTGTACCGGATTGTACCGTTCTTTAATTTGTTTGTACCTCATGGGGGCAAGAGATATGGTATAGTTAAAGTTTGGTCAATCAGCGCCTTGGGTGCACTTACATGAAATCGCGACATTTTAAAACCTACCATCATTTTGATGATTTTATGACCGCATACGATATAAAAATATGTTTCGCAGAAGTATAATCCCTACCCATCATTGTACTAGCCGAAATCAACGAGTACAAATGACGGAAATGCACGAAATTCGTACAAATTGAAAATTTTTTCAAAAAGTACGGCCATTTTCAAACAAATCATCACTGTGATGATTTCATGGCTGGATTTAATTTATAAACATGTTCCTCAGAGGTACAATCCCTCTCCATTATAAAGCAATCCGAAACCTGGGAGTACAAACAATGGAAATGTACGAGATTCGTAGAAATTTATTAATTTTCCAAGAAGTACAGCCATATTAAAACTGATCATTATTGTGATGATTTTATGGCTGAATCCAATGTAGGCATATGTGCTTCAGAGGTACAATCCCTCCAGATGATAGTACAATCCGAAACCAGGGAGTACAAACGATGGAAATGCACGAAATTCGTAGAAATTTATTGTTTTTCGATAAAGCGCAGCTTTTCTCAAACGAGTTATTAAAGTAATCATTTTATTTCTGAATATGATAGAGCAACATGTCCCTCAGAGGTACAATCCCTCCACATCATGGTACAATCCGAAACCAGGGAGTACAAACGATCGAAATGTACGAAATTTGCAAGAATTTATTAATTTTCCAAGAAGTACAGCCAATTTGAAACTGATCATCATTGTGATGATTTTATGGCTGAATCCAATGTAGAAATATGTTCCTCAGAGGTACAATCCCTCCACATCATGGTACAATCCGAAACCAGTGAGTACAAACGATGGAAATGCATGAAATCCGTAGAAATTTATTGTTTTTTGATAAAGCGCAGCTTTTCTCAAACGAGTGATTAAAGTAATCATTTTATTTCTTAATATGATAGAACAACATGTCCCTCAGAGGTACGATCCATCCACATCATGGTACAATCCGAAACCAGGGAGTACAAACGATGGAAATGCACGAAATCCGTAGAAATTTATTGTTTTTCGATAAAGCGCATCTTTTCTCAAACGAGTGATAAAAGTAATTATTTTATTTCTGAATATGATAGAACAACATGTCCCTCAGAGGCACAATCCCTCCACATCATGGTACAATCCGAAACCAGGGAGTACAAACGATCGAAATGTACGAAATTTGCAAGAATTTATTAATTTTCCAAGAAGTACAGCCATTTTGAAACTGATCATCATTGTGATGATTTTATGGCTGAACCCAATGTAGAAATATGTCCCTCAGAGGTACAATCCCTCTCTATCATAGTGCAATCCGTAACCAGGGAGTACAAACGACGGATGTGAAGGAAAATCGATCTCAATAAATATTATATTTCGATAATGTCAATTTTTTTTTAAAACGAGTGTTATAGTAATGATTTTATTTCTGAATATGATATAGCAACATGTCCCTCAGAGGTACAATCCCTCCAGATGATAGTACAATCCGACACCAGGGAGTACAAACGATGGAAATGCACGAAATCCGTAGAAATTTATTGTTTTTAAAAAAAGCGCAGCTTTTCTCAAACGAGTGATTAAAGTAATCATTTTATTTCTGTATATGATAGAGCAACATGTCGTTCAGAGGTACAATCCCTCCACATCATGGTACAATCCGAAACCAGGGAGTACAAACGATCGAAATGTACGAAATTTACAAGAATTTATTAATTTTCCAAGAAGTACAGCCATTTTGAAACTGATCATCATTGTGATGATTTTATGGCTGCATCTAATGTAGAAATATGTCCCTCAGAGGTACAATCCCTCTCTATCATAGTGCGATCCGTAACCAGTGAGTACAAACGACGGATGTGAAGGAAAATCGATCTCAATAAAATTATATTTCGATGAAGTCAATTTTTTTTTGAATCCAGTGTTATAGTAATGATTTTATTTCTGAATATGATAGAGCAACATGTCCCTCAGAGGTACAATCCCTCCAGATGATAGTACAATCCGACACCAGGGAGTACAAACGATGGAAATGCATGAAATTCGTAGAAATTCATTGTTTTTAGAAAAAGCGCAGCTTTTCTCAAACGAGTGATTAAAGTAATCATTTTATTTCTGAATATGATAGAACAACATGTCCCGCAGAGGTACAATCCCTCCAGATGATAGTACAATCTGAAACCAGGGAGTACAAACGATGGAAATGCACGAAATCCGTAGAAATTTATTGTTTTTCGATAAAGCGCAGCTTTTCTCAAACGAGTGATTAAAGTAATCATTTTATTTCTGAATATGATAGAACAACATGTCCCGCAGAGGTACAATCCCTCCAGATGATAGTACAATCTGAAACCAGGGAGTACAAACGATCGAAATGTACGAAATTTGCAAGAATTCATTAATTTTCCAAGAAGTACAGCCATTTTGAAACTGATCATCATTGTGATGATTTTATGGCTGCATCTAATGTAGAAATATGTCCCTCAGAGGTACAATCCCTCTCTATCATAGTGCGATCCGTAACCAGTGAGTACAAACGACGGATGTGAAGGAAAATCGATCTCAATAAAATTATATTTCGATGAAGTCAATTTTTTTTTTAATCCAGTGTTATAGTAATGATTTTATTTCTGAATATGATAGAGCAACATGTCCCTCAGAGGTACAATCCCTCCAGATGATAGTACAATCCGAAACCAGGGAGTACAAACGATGGAAATGCATGAAATTCGTAGAAATTCATTGTTTTTAGAAAAAGCGCAGCTTTTCTCAAACGAGTGATTAAAGTAATCATTTTATTTCTGAATATGATAGAACAACATGTCCCGCAGAGGTACAATCCCTCCAGATGATAGTACAATCTGAAACCAGGGAGTACAAACGATGGAAATGCACGAAATCCGTAGAAATTTATTGTTTTTCGATAAAGCGCAGCTTTTCTCAAACGAGTGATAAAAGTAATCATTTTATATCTGAATATGATAGAGCAACATGTCGTTCAGAGGTACAATCCCTCCACATCATGGTACAATCCGAAACCAGGGAGTACAAACGATCGAAATGTACGAAATTTGCGAGAATTTATTAATTTTCCAAGAAGTACAGCCATTTTGAAACTGATCATCATTGTGATGATTTTATGGCTGCATCTAATGTAGAAATATGTCCCTCAGAGGTACAATCCCTCTCTATCATAGTGCGATCCGTAACCAGTGAGTACAAACGACGGATGTGAAGGAAAATCGATCTCAATAAAATTATATTTCGATGAAGTCAATTTTTTTTTGAATCCAGTGTTATAGTAATGATTTTATTTCTGAATACAATAGAGCAACATGTCCCTCAGAGGTACAATCCCTCCAGATGATAGTACAATCCGAAACCAGGGAGTACAAACGATGGAAATGCACGAAATCCGTAGAAATTTATTGTTTTTCGATAAAGCGCAGCTTTTCTCAAACGAGTGATAAAAGTAATCATTTTATTTCTGAATATGATAGAGCAACATGTCTCTCAGAGGTACAATCCCTCCACATCATGGTACAATCCGAAACCAGGGAGTACAAACGATCGAAATGTACGAAATTTGCAAGAATTTATTAATTTTCCAAGAAGTACAGCCATTTTGAAACTGATCATCATTAAGATGATTTTATGGCTGAATCCAATGTAGAAATATGTCCCTCAGAGGTACAATCCCTCTCTATCATAGTGCAATCCGTAACCAGGGAGTACAAACGACGGATGTGAAGGAAAATCGATCTCAATAATATTATATTTCGATAATGTCAATTTTTTTTTAAAACGAGTGTTATAGTAATGATTTTATTTCTGAATATGATAGAGCAACATGTCCCTCAGAGGTACAATCCCTCCAGATGATAGTACAATCTGAAACCAGGGAGTACAAACGATGGAAATTCACGAAATCCGTAGAAATTTATTGTTTTTAGAAAAAGCGCAGCTTTTCTCAAACGAGTGATTAAAGTAATCATTTTATTTCTGAATATGATAGAACAACATGTCCCGCAGAGGTACAATCCCTCCAGATGATAGTACAATCTGAAACCAGGGAGTACAAACGATGGAAATGCACGAAATCCGTAGAAATTTATTGTTTTTCGATAAAGTGCAGCTTTTCTCAAACGAGTGATTAAAGTAATCATTTTATTTCTGAATATGATAGAGCAACATGTCCCTCAGAGGTACGATCCCTCCACATCATGGTACAATCCGAAACCAGTGAGTACAAACGATGGAAATGCATGAAATCCGTAGAAATTTATTGTTTTTAGAAAAAGCGCAGCTTTTCTCAAACGCGTGATTAAAGTAATCATTTTATTTCTGAATATGATAGAACAACATGTCCCGCAGAGGTACAATCCCTCCAGATGATAGTACAATCTGAAACCAGGGAGTACAAACGATGGAAATGCACGAAATCCGTAGAAATTTATTGTTTTTCGTTAAAGCGCAGCTTTTCTCAAACGAGTGATTAAAGTAATCATTTTATTTCTGAATATGATAGAGCAACATGTCCCTCAGAGGTACGATCCCTCCACATCATGGTACAATCCGAAACCAGTGAGTACAAACGATGGAAATGCATGAAATCCGTAGAAATTTATTGTTTTTCGATAAAGCGCAGCTTTTCTCAAACGCGTGATTAAAGTAATCATTTTATTTCTGAATATGATAGAGCAACATGTCCCTCAGAGGTACAATCCCTACAAATGATAGAATAATCCGAAACCAGGGAGTACAAACGATGGAAATTCGTAGAAATTTATTTCTACGGATTTCGTGCATTTCCATCGTTTGTACTCCCTGGTTTCGGATTGTACTATCATCTGGAGGGATTGTACCTCTGAGGGACATGTTGCTCTATCATAAATAGAAATAAAATCATTACTATAACACTCGTTTTAAAAAAAAATTGACATTATCGAAATATAATATTATTGAGATCGATTTTCCTTCACATCCGTCGTTTGTACTCACTGGTTACGGATCGCACTATGATAGAGAGGGATTGTACCTCTGAGGGACATATTTCTACATTAGATGCAGCCATAAAATCATCACAATGATAATCAGTTTCAAAATGGCTGTACTTCTTGGAAAATTAATAAATTCTTGCAAATTTCGTACATTTCGATCGTTTGTACTCCCTGGTTTCGGATTGTACCATGATGTGGAGGGATTGTACCTCTGAGGGACATGTTGCTCTATCATATTCAGAAATAAAATGATTACTTTAATCACTCCTTTGAGAAAAGCTGCGCTTTATCGAAAAACAATAAATTTCTACGGATTTCGTGCATTTCCATCGTTTGTACTCCCTGGTTTCAGATTGTACTATCATCTGGAGGGATTGTACCTCTGAGGGACATGTTGCTCTATTGTATTCAGAAATAAAATCATTACTATAACACTGGATTAAAAAAAAATGACTTTATCGAAATATAATATTATTGAGATCGATTTTCCTTCACATCCGTCGTTTGTACTCACTGGTTACGGATCGCACTATGATAGAGAGGGATTGTACCTCTGAGGGACATATTTCTACATTAGATGCAGCCATAAAATCATCACAATGATGATCAGTTTCAAAATGGCTGTACTTCTTGGAAAATTAATAAATTCTTGCAAATTTCGTACATTTCGATCGTTTGTACTCCCTGGTTTCGGATTGTACCATGATGCGGAGGGATTGTTCCTCTGAGGGACATGTTGCTCTATCATATTCAGCAATAAAATGATTACTTTAATCACTCGTTTGAGAAAAGCTGCGCTTTAACGAAAAACAATAAATTTCTACGGATTTCGTGCATTTCCATCGTTTGTACTCCCTGGTTTCAGATTGTACTATCATCTGGAGGGATTGTACCTCTGCGGGACATGTTGTTCTATCATATTCAGAAATAAAATGATTACTTTAATCACGCGTTTGAGAAAAGCTGCGCTTTTTCTAAAAACAATGAATTTCTACGAATTTCATGCATTTCCATCGTTTGTACTCCCTGGTTTCGGATTGTACTATCATCTGGAGGGATTGTACCCCTGAGGGACATGTTGCTCTATTGTATTCAGAAATAAAATCATTACTATAACACTGGATTAAAAAAAAAATTGACTTTATCGAAATATAATATTATTGAGATCGATTTTCCTTCACATCCGTCGTTTGTACTCACTGGTTACGGATCGCACTATGATAGAGAGGGATTGTACCTCTGAGGGACATATTTCTACATTAGATGCAGCCATAAAATCATCACAATGATGATCAGTTTCAAAATGGCTGTACTTCTTGGAAAATTAATAAATTCTTGCAAATTTCGTACATTTCGATCGTTTGTACTCCCTGGTTTCGGATTGTACCATGATGTGGAGGGATTGTACCTCTGAGGGACATGTTGTTCTATCATATTCAGCAATAAAATGATTACTTTAATCACTCGTTTGAGAAAAGCTGCGCTTTATCGAAAAACAATAAATTTCTACGGATTTCGTGCATTTCCATCGTTTGTACTCACTGGTTTCGGATTGTACTATCATCTGGAGGGATTGTACCTCTGAGAGATATGTTGCTCTATTGTATTCAGAAATAAAATCATTACTATAACACTGGATTCAAAAAAAAATTGACTTCATCGAAATATAATTTTATTGAGATCGATTTTCCTTCACATCCGTCGTTTGTACTCACTGGTTACAGATCCCACTATAATAGAGAGGGATTGTACCTCTGAGGGACATATTTCTACATTAGATGCAGCCATAAAATCATCACAATGATGATCAGTTTCAAAATGGCTGTACTTCTTGGAAAATTAATAAATTCTTGCAAATTTCGTACATTTCGATCGTTTGTACTCCCTGGTTTCGGATTGTACCATGACGTGGAGGGATTGTACCTCTGAGGGACATGTTGCTCTATCATATTCAGGAATAAAATGATTATTTTAATCACTCGTTTGAGAAAAGCTGCGCTTTTTTTAAAAACAATGAATTTCTACGAATTTCATGCATTTCCATCGTTTGTACTCCCTGGTTTCGGATTGTACTATCATCTGGAGGGATTGTACCCCTGAGGGACATGTTGCTCTATTGTATTCAGAAATAAAATCATTACTATAACACTGGATTAAAAAAAAAATTGACTTTATCGAAATATAATATTATTGAGATCGATTTTCCTTCACATCCGTCGTTTGTACTCACTGGTTACGGATCGCACTATGATAGAGAGGGATTGTACCTCTGAGGGACATATTTCTACATTAGATGCAGCCATAAAATCATCACAATGATGATCAGTTTCAAAATGGCTGTACTTCTTGGAAAATTAATAAATTCTTGCAAATTTCGTACATTTCGATCGTTTGTACTCCCTGGTTTCGGATTGTACCATGATGTGGAGGGATTGTACCTCTGAGGGACATGTTGCTCTATTGTATTCAGAAATAAAATCATTACTATAACACTGGATTAAAAAAAAATGACTTTATCGAAATATAATATTATTGAGATCGATTTTCCTTCACATCCGTCGTTTGTACTCACTGGTTACGGATCGCACTATGATAGAGAGGGATTGTACCTCTGAGGGACATATTTCTACATTAGATGCAGCCATAAAATCATCACAATGATGATCAGTTTCAAAATGGCTGTACTTCTTGGAAAATTAATAAATTCTTGCAAATTTCGTACATTTCGATCGTTTGTACTCCCTGGTTTCGGATTGTACCATGATGTGGAGGGATTGTTCCTCTGAGGGACATGTTGTTCTATCATATTCAGCAATAAAATGATTACTTTAATCACTCGTTTGAGAAAAGCTGCGCTTTAACGAAAAACAATAAATTTCTACGGATTTCGTGCATTTCCATCGTTTGTACTCCCTGGTTTCAGATTGTACTATCATCTGGAGGGATTGTACCTCTGCGGGACATGTTGTTCTATCATATTCAGAAATAAAATGATTACTTTAATCACGCGTTTGAGAAAAGCTGCGCTTTTTCTAAAAACAATGAATTTCTACGAATTTCATGCATTTCCATCGTTTGTACTCCCTGGTTTCGGATTGTACTATCATCTGGAGGGATTGTACCCCTGAGGGACATGTTGCTCTATTGTATTCAGAAATAAAATCATTACTATAACACTGGATTAAAAAAAAAATTGACTTTATCGAAATATAATATTATTGAGATCGATTTTCCTTCACATCCGTCGTTTGTACTCACTGGTTACGGATCGCACTATGATAGAGAGGGATTGTACCTCTGAGGGACACATTTCTACATTGGATTCAGCCATAAAATCATCACAATGATGATCAGTTTCAAAATGGCTGTACTTCTTGGAAAATTAATAAATTCTTGCAAATTTCGTACATTTCGATCGTTTGTACTCCCTGGTTTCGGATTGTACCATGATGTGGATGGATCGTACCTCTGAGGGACATGTTGTTCTATCATATTAAGAAATAAAATGATTACTTTAATCACTCGTTTGAGAAAAGCTGCGCTTTATCAAAAAACAATAAATTTCTACGGATTTCATGCATTTCCATCGTTTGTACTCACTGGTTTCGGATTGTACCATGATGTGGAGGGATTGTACCTCTGAGGAACATATTTCTACATTGGATTCAGCCATAAAATCATCACAATGATGATCAGTTTCAAATTGGCTGTACTTCTTGGAAAATTAATAAATTCTTGCAAATTTCGTACATTTCGATCGTTTGTACTCCCTGGTTTCGGATTGTACCATGATGTGGAGGGATTGTGCCTCTGAGGGACATGTTGCTCTATCATATTCAGAAATAAAATGATTACTTTAATAACTCGTTTGAGAAAAGCTGCGCTTTATCGAAAAACAATAAATTTCTACGAATTTCGTGCATTTCCATCGTTTGTACTCCCTGGTTTCGGATTGTACTATCATCTGGAGGGATTGTACCTCTGAAGCACATATGCCTACATTGGATTCAGCCATAAAATCATCACAATAATGATCAGTTTTAATATGGCTGTACTTCTTGGAAAATTAATAAATTTCTACGAATCTCGTACATTTCCATTGTTTGTACTCCCAGGTTTCGGATTGCTTTATAATGGAGAGGGATTGTACCTCTGAGGAACATGTTTATAAATTAAATCCAGCCATGAAATCATCACAGTGATGATTTTTTTGAAAATGGCCGTACTTTTTGAAAAAATTTTCAATTTGTACGAATTTCGTGCATTTCCGTCATTTGTACTCGTTGATTTCGGCTAGTACAATGATGGGTTGGGATTATACTTCTGCGAAACATATTTTTATATCGTATGCGGTCATAAAATCATCAAAATGATGGTAGGTTTTAATATGTCGCGATTTCATGTAAGTGCACCCAAGGCGCTGATTGACCAAACTTTAATTATACCATATCTCTTGCCCCCATGAGGTACAAACAAATTAAAGAACGGTACAATCCGGTACAAACCTAGTACAATCCTATGGAAATAGTTAAAACCGGATATTTCAAACTCACTTGCCAACTTCACACAGGTATGAAAAGCCCCTTAATTTTAAAATCTAGGGACTATTATTGTACCAAAAGAAGGTAATTTCAACAAACGAGAGTCACGCATAGAAATACCGGAAAATCGGTAGGTTCGAGATCACTGCCCTAGGGAGAACATTTTTCTACCCATTGGTTCGTCTCCTTCACTCTTAAGTTTTACGCTGATAAATAAGCGAAATTCCTGTTGTATCAGTGGTGTCAAGTAGCAGCGTTTATACAGCCTCACCTCCAAGCCATTTCAATAAATTATTGGGCCAATCCCGGCGGCACTACAATGCCGGGCCGACCCGTGACGGGAGTGGAGCGAGCCCCGAACATCCCATCGCTTTACAAAAATCAGTTTAATATACTGGTCCCACAATGTGGGAACTTTCAGATATTAAGCTGAAAAGAACATACACTACACTTTGATCTTAGCCAAAAGGCCGAGAAGCGATACCACAGTAAAGTTACTCAGAGAAGGTGTATAAAAGGCGGAGAATCTTAACATCGCGATGTAGAAATTTGACGAAATTGTACAGCGACATCTATATATTAGCGTCTCTAATATAGAAAAAGTGAATCCTAAAGTAAAGTTCTTGTTAAAAATATATTTCAAAGGCTAACCACTAGATGGCGCTGTAGTTGAGTCATACTTTTCTAATGTTGGTACTTCAAAGACTCAATACGCAGTGTTTAAAATACGCTGTATTCCTTTAAAGGATTTTTAAATGGATGAATTTGTACACACACATATGCATAGAGTTGTACGTATGCAGGGATACGCGTACGCCAAGGACGCATCCGCGGATATTATGCGCATGGAGGTATAGCACGTACATAGTCCCATGTAAATTAGGCATCGACTCCAAATATAAGTATAATATATATTTAGTTATTAAGGTTAAATATTTTTTTTATTATTTTTGCTTTTCAGTCTGCCTCGGTGGCGTAGTTGTATTATGGTACGACTGCAATGCTGAGGTCTCGGGTTCAATCCCTGGGTCGAGAAAAAGTGATATTGAGTTTTTCTATTCAATATCAGCTCGGAGTCTGGAATTTGTGCCCGATATGGCGATAGGCTCGCCCCTATCACGTCATGGGACGGAATAATGGCGAAAAGTAGGTGCACTAGTTGCACCTCTGCCTATCCCTTCGGATATAAAAGGCGTGAGAGAGTGTGTGTGTGTGTGCTTTTCAGTTCTTTCGGCGGATTATTTTTTTGTTGTAAATTTCCTTCAATTGTATTTTATCCTTATTTAACGGTGATGTGTGTGCATTAGCTTATATAACTAATCTGACTTTGTATGCAAAAGACTTGGAAAAAAAAAAAAGAAAAAAATATATCATATAAAGATTCAATGGACAATTGATGACAAAAAATTAAGCCCGGAGTTTCTTTCTGCCTTTCTTCTTCGGGTAGTCATCGCTTAGGTAGCTAGTGAAAGGCTGGTAGGTTAGCTAGGCTAGGGCCTGTAGTGTCCTCACCGGTGAGGATCGCGACGCGTGCCTCCCATTAATTTTAATAAAAAATATTCTTTTTTTATCTCTTTCCTGCCAGCCCGAGCTTGACTTCTTTATATTTAGTTTACATTGATTTTGCTCCCTTTAAATGTGTCTTTAGTTATATAAGTGACTATTTGTAATAATTATTATTAATTGAATGTATCTTGACATATCATAAGTGCAACTATGTTCGCCTACGTGATGAATAAAGTATTTTATTTTATTTATTTATTTTGTTAAAAAGTTTTTATCAATTAATGTTATGTTTTTTATAACCCTGTCCACCGATATTTACTGTAATTAATATAAACATGATTTATATATTATTACAATAGGCAGTGCCAGATTAAGCAAGCGCGGGGCCCGTAGCAAATTCTTTCAAAGAGCCCTTGATCTGCTATGGGTTCTTAAGTATAAATTGGTAAAGATACAATTCAATACTCAATACGTTTATTTCCTATCTATAGGTTACAATTTTGTGGGTAATTAATAGTGTAGTAGATTACTATAGGCGTTGTTAGGCTCTGACAAGTACAAAAAGCCTGAGAAATCGAGTTATTTCAATTCAATACACATCCACACTAAGTGTTGGGTAAGAGTGTTTACATATACGGTAGACATTTTGTAGAGCTGATTATCAGGTCGACTGAAATTCTACACGTTTATACAAGCAACTTTTTGTAGAACTTGTGCGTTTACAGACTAATAAAAGTGTTTACCGTATGAGATTATTTAAATTATTTACGCCAAGGAAATAGTCGTGTACCGAGTGTCTGATGTGGATTGTCTTAGTAGGAAAAGTTGTAACGTTTCACGTTTTTGTGACATCAAAAAAATTCAACATACAACATCTTAATAAGTTTCACTCAAAAAATTACGTTCAGGCAGAGATGAGTGGGTTTAAATATGCGGGGCCCCTTTTGCGCGGGGCCCGTAGCAATTGCTACTCTTGCTACGTGGTTGATCCGGCACTGACAATAGGTATGCACGTTCGATTTTGTAGATCACATTTTAAATATCCAAGTTACTGATTCAATTTATGTATTCCGTATTTATGTATTACTAGTTGCGCCTCTGCCTACCCCTTCGGGGATAACAGGCGTGAGTGTATATGTATGTATGTATTTATGTATTCCCTATTCTTATAAAAGACAGCAAACTAGGTTATAGGTATAACGCAATATGATCAAACATCAATGTTCATGTTCATTTTGTGGGGCTCCTTTTTCCGCACTTAGCCCATAAAAAGTCGAGCCGTTGTGCGTGATGTGCCAGCTAGAAGTCTAGCCAGCTCAACTCCTTCCAGAAGCTGCAGGATCTTTCTGGTTCCTTCACAGACTTCTCGGAGTGACCCCGGTGTGCCGAGGATTTCAGCCCGTTGTGCAGCTACTCCTTCGCATTCCAGGATAACGTGGGAGGCTGTTTCGTCAGCTGACAGGCATCCCCTGCAGAGGGGGCTGTCGGTGATACCTAAAACATATAAATTTTTGTTTATGAGCAGTGTCCGGTGATCGTACCCACCATTGTGCGTAGAGAGGCCCTGTCCAGAGACATGAGGCGTCAATCAATTAAATAAACAAAAAAAACTGTAATGGTCCTCAAAACTAAACACTATTACGTAAATTCTTTATCTTCAAACCACAATAGCAACACGCGGCGATCTCGAATGAAATCCCACAAACTGCGTTTGGCTTTGTACAACTCGGGCCGTAACCGAGCAGCCGCGGTGATTAGCGCGCGAAAAACCGGCGATATGGCGCGAGACGAATCAGAAGTACTTGGACTTACGAATCGGTTATAGACTAAGCAGAAAACCCTAAAACAGTAAGCCTAAGCATTAATTTTGTTGTAATATAAAAACTAATAAAATATTTCCTTTTAGCAAGAACAATTGTACCTTCTAAAGATAACCGTTGCGATGTTCAGTGTTTGATTGCTGAGGAAAAAAAAGTGACTTAAGTCAGTCAAATTACAGTTATGTATATTAATTAACATTCATAGTTTATTACATAACACAAAATATAATATAGTTGTTGTGTTGGTTGATATTAATTAACATTTCTGAAGTAAATGTTATTAAAGTACGTAGAACGTCTTTCAAGTGGGAATACAAACATGGCCTAATAGGTATTTCTAGACAGGAATAGTCGCACGGGTCTATCCAGACGGACTCGCTGAAACGAGAGACATGGAATCAACATTTTTTGTCTTTTTACCTTCCCTTATCACGCCATTGTGTTTAGCGCACATTTTTCAAACATGTTGCAAACTGCCTCACTGCCTCGATGGCATAGTTGTATTAAGTACGCGCACAGAATACAGAATAGTACTACGTACGCTTTACGCTATTGCTCTGAAGTCAAAAGTCAATGTGATATAATTTTTTTTACTCAGTATCAGCCCGGAGTCTCGAATTTGTGATTTAGCGTTAAACTTGACGGCCATTATGGGACGGAACACATTAGAAAAGTGGGTGCTCTGGTTGCACCTCTACCTACCCCTTCTCGGATGAAGGTGTGAATTGCATTTACATACAGTCACGCCTTTTATCGCCAAAGGGGTAGGCAGAGGCGCAACATCTAGTGCACTCACTTTTTGCCCTTATTCCGTCCCATGATGTGATAGAGGGCGAGCCTATCGCCATATCGGGCACAAATTCCCAACTCCGAGCTGATACATACATACATATACACTCACGCCTGTTATCCCCGAAGGGGTAGGCAGAGGCGCAACTAGTGCACCCACTTTTCGCCATTATTCCGTCCCATGATGTGATAGGGGGCGACCCTATCGCCATATCGGGCACAAATTCCAGACTCCGAGCTGATACTGAATAGAAAAACTCAATATCACTTTGCCCAACTCGGGGATCGAACCCGAGACCTCAGCATTGCAGTCGTACAACAATACAACTACGCTGCCGAGGCAGGCAGTGATTTGTATTTAATTTGTGGCAAATGCACTTCGTTAAGATTGGCTGCCTGAGTACAAACCCCTCTGTATTCTGGAAGATCTAACCCCGGACAAATGTAAACAAGTAGTCCATAATATATTCATTTAGTAACTAGTCTATTAGATACATAATAAGATACGTGTGAAAACCTTCATCCAAACTTTCAGAAACGTTCAGCCTGTGTTCACTTCTAACAAATACCTGGACTTCTTCACAAGGTTCGCATTTATATTAGTAGGATTATATTGTAGTGAAATGAAATAGTTTTAATTGAACCCATAAAATGTTATAGGACCTACATTATTTACATTCAGTCAATATTATCTTTACCACCAGTTCGGAAAGCAGTTCTTGCCAGAGAAGAACGGACAAGAAACTCTAGTGTTGCTCGTTTCAAAATCATAGAGGTATCAAGGACAATGCATGATACAGGAAAAAATACAATTAAGCTGTTGTTTATTTTATTTAGAACAGTTCATATACTTGCAAAATAGGAAATAAATTTTAAATTGCCATACGCATGCACAACCTTCTTAGGAAGAGCTCAATAAGAGTCCTTATTCGTGCTAACTCTACTTCATTCGTAGCTCGTCGTCTATTGCAGTTAGCCACTGCCTCGAAGTTACATAACGTGCGTCGTTACTTTTTAGCTCTACAGTTTTAGGCATCAAATGTCGAATACTAAGCGCTCCGGCCGCTAGTTCGGCTCATCTTTCTGTTTTTAACTCTATCTCTAATGGGTTAATGGGAGCCTTTAGAAGAGGTTAACTTAAATTGTTTTTATTTTATTTTATTAATGGGCGCAAATTATTTTAAGCTCACCACTGACTAAAGAATGGGCTGATAAACATTTTCTATGATTTCATTGGTGTGGCGACAGTGGAGTAGCGTGGGTTTTTGTCGCCCCAAGGCACCAAAAAAAGTTTATTTCATCAAATAAGAGTCATACGTGCACCTCCCCCTCCGTCACCAAAAGATACAATTTGTTAAAAGTTTTAATTTATGCATTTTAATCCTACTAATATTATAAAGGCGAAAGTTTGTAAGTATGTATGGATGTCAGGATGTTTGTTAACCTTTCACGCAAAAACCATTGAACGGATTTTGATAAAACTTGGCACACGGGTAGATCATATCCCGGATTAACACATAGGCTACATTTTATCCAGGGAAAATAAAAAGTGAGACTTTTATCCCGGAAAAACTTAATAACGCGGGCGGAGCCGCGGGCAAAAGCTAGTACTAATATATTTTCTACACTTTAAAACAACTAATAAGCTATAAGTTATGACAGTGCACTGCGTTTGTCACCATAAAGTATTAGATGTCAACTTTATTATATACCAAGTAATTACACTGGAACTGATGTCTCAAAAAGGTTAAATGCATCTGCAAAATTTTAACCTGCAGTAGACAATAGGCAGCACTCGATAAACAGACTATTGCATTTAGGAGATACTATTTTAATATAATCTCTTCGCAGGACAATACAATAAAACATATTGAGGGAAGACAATACTTGTTTTAAAGGATAGGCATATGTCCCGGTCAATGAACTCGCAGTTGCAGTTCCCCGTTTAGGTTGCAAGTTGTAATTGCCTCCGCAAACAGGGAAGCGCCTAATATTGCGAACTGTCGCTCGCTTACTACAAATTGCTATGAGCTTTTTTGTAGGCGCTGGGTAAAAAATTTAATTTACTTTATGAAGTGGAATTTTTGAATTTGTTTTTGTATATTTCCATTTTGATAGACACATTGAAGATTGTAATTTTTGTGCGCACATCCGTTTAAAGGATCTACCTTTAGGCAGGGTAAGGTAATATGCTGTCTAAAAGCAAGGATTTAAGAAGACGTATTTGTCTGTTATTTTTCTAGTGGACGTTGGAAACCAGTGTTAATTTCAAAAGAAAGTTGATTTTGCATAATAATTGAAAAATCGTATGTTGAATCTTACTTTCCGTAAATTTTGTGTGAGGACTAGGCATTTTAGACCATGGCCTTGTAGAGTTAGGATTAAAGTTAGGGATTTGGTTTCACTTGAGTTAACTTTTCAACAGTGAAAGCGTCATGAACTTATTAGTCTTGGCAACCTTAACATGAAATACTTTTTTAAGGACGTATTAAAGGCTAACAGTGGATTTGTAACGTCTACTTACTAAGTTGTAAGCATAGGATATAAAATACCTAAAACCACACCAATAAATGCTACTCATAAACGAGTACTACATTCGCTGTTTAATACGATAAAAAATAAAGTAAAATTTACTTGTATCCTGTGAAACTGGTATCTGAATAACAAATTTGTATTCTTCTTTACTTACTATAAAGACACACTACAGATTACTCTATTGAACACATAGGTATATAACCCAAAACATACATAAGACGGCACTGCGGGTGCACGTCGCGTCGTGCTGCGATTTAATCCTCGGCAGCGGCACTCGGTCACAAATTTATAATTTGTACAATTACCCGTACCCCGGAAACTGTGTGCCATAGACACAAGATGATGTAGAAGAGACCGGTCTTTTTTTTGTTTATTTTCATAGACAAGAGAATGCACTGAGTATAAAATTCTGTGTGGGCAGGTTTCAGTATATGATACAGGATTAGTATTAATATACGTAAGTAATTTAATATAAAGGTTATCGGTGTCCTTAATTTTGGCTAAATCCATGTAACGGTGTATGCGTAATTAACAAGCAAACACGCTATATTTACGCATCCAAACCTCACTCACATCCTACAAATGCGAAAGCTTGTGGTGATATTTTGTAGAAGTACCTAAACACAGAAATGCTAAGCGTAGACTTCTCTAAAAGACTTTCAAGTTGACTTGTTGTTGCCTGCATAAGTAACAGTTTAATACATATTTTATATTTATAAAATCCGCCTCTATCTCCACGCAGTTCTACAGTACGAGAGCAGGGCATCGGATGCTGCAGACAAATAAATTCAGCCGCTAGATAAGCGAGCGTATAAATCAGCCGCGACGCACAACCACCGCCCGAAAAACGCTGCACTTACGAGAATGTGGCTTTACGGAGCTCGGTTTGAGTCTAGGCCCAATGAAGTACGGTGTTTATGAGACGAGCAAACTGCTCGCTTGAAGGTAAACACGTTAAACAATAGCGCCATAGAGAACTTTTTTAAATGGTAATCGGTGGTGGTAAATAATATCAATATGGAACTACTTTTCATCAAAATAAAATTTAATGTCAAGGCTATTATTCCTTTTGTCTGATTAATTCGATTCTATATCTGTAAATTTCCGACTCTACCCTGATTGTAGTCAAAATATTACTGACTTCGACAACTTTAAAATGTGAATTAAAAAATACTCCGTGGCAATTAAGGCCCTATTTCAAAAGTTTCAAGTATAAGAGATGTCTGCTTTTTATATGAGAGCTGGGCCTCAAAATCTAACCAGGCTCAAAACTTTTAGATATTAAAGGGGCAAAATCTTGGATCCATTAAAAAATATTTTTAGACCCCTCCATTTATAACTTTTTTTTTAAATCGTTCATATGAAGTGTAGGTTTAAGCAAAATAAAATTACATAAACTTCAAAATAGGAGGTCTTTAAAATTAAACTATTTATTGTAAACGGCTAGTTTCTGGGGGTTCTATCGAAATATAGATAAACTGTGTTGGTTAGGATTTCAAGCCCGTTTTTGGATGTCCACAGTCCGCCCTGTGACGATATATTATAAACTTCTTGCCTGTGACTCTAACGTAGTGTTATATTCCCTTTGCCTGTGACCATAAAGGAATTTTTTTTATAATTTTCCCTCATAGGAAAGACAAAGGGTTCAAGCCCATACAGCCTCGTCTTATGTGATTTTTTTTTTTTAACTATGTACTATGTCGTAGTAAAACAGTGGCTTCCTTACCAAGACTTTATCGAGGAGGTTTGGCGGCAACGAAAAACACTTGATTGGCACAGGTATTTCAAATCACTTCATTTGAGCCCTTTAATAGAACTGTATTGGATAATATACCACCATATTTATGCAATATAACACTAACTATCACCAAACTAATGAATTAAAACAAGAGCACCTCATGACACTTCCACGTTTCCACCAAAACTCTGACCATCACTTAAATGCTATAAAGTCTTCGAAACGTCAGAAAATATAAATAAAAAAACCGCGATTAAATCCCTAAAATAGTTTTTTTCCAACAATTTTTATTTGTCAGTTATAGTTTTTAACCAAAAGAAGCTTATATATATTGTATAAGCTTTAGATATATAAGCTTTATACAGCTAATGTAGAATGTACTCATTTTATTACCATTTCTTTGGGAGTATAGCTTAGAGTGTGACTTCTGTATTTGGTCGGCTTATACATTTATGCGACTAATGGCTGTACTCAGAAATTGGGATACAGGCCCTAAGTCTCATAATTTCTCGTATTAATTATGATTTTTACGTGAGGATAATTCGGTGGCGTAAATTACGCTCCAGTGTGTGGTCTATGTGTTTATTGAGAGTGGTTTAACTTTAAACATAATTTGTATTATTTGAATGAATCCATAAACTCGAAAATACTTTAAAAATTAACATTATTTAGTACAGTCCATAAAGAAGGATAAAGTGCATTTCAATAATTTGGTTTATACTCGAAACCCCAATGTCAAGTTTAAACCTTAGCCATAGGAGATTTCTAGCATTTTTAACCGACTTCAAAAAAAGCGGTTTTTATTCAACCCGTATGTATATATGTATGTAAGTATGCATGTCAGCAATTTTCTCAAAAACTAGCTCACCGATTTGGATGGGGTTTTCGTTATTTAAATGTATATTTCTTGCCTAGTTTTGTTTTTGCCAATACACACAAATATATCGACTATAAAGAATATTCGAATGCCACTTCATAGTTGCAATTGCATCCAAACGACTCCATAGTCACAAATAGCAATAACTTTAAAGGATATTTACTTCTTTCCGGGATAGATAGGTATCCCGACGTGCCCATACGCGCTATAAAACTATTTGCTGAACGTTATAACACGTCCAAACTGTTCGCTGTGGGATAATGCAATTTTCCAGCGCACATTAAAACCTTCTCGAAAGAATTTGTGAATATTGGTGTCGGAATTTATATAACCTGTTAGGTCGCGGTTAGAGCGCTGAAAACGACTTAAGAAACTACTAGACATGACAATAAAAAAAATATCGCCTCTTCGCTTCAATAACGGAATAATTTGAATTGAATATAATATAATTTGGTACGACTGCAAAGCTGGGGTCTCGGGTTCGATCCCCGGGTCGGGCAAAGTGATATTGAGTTTTCTATTCAGTATCAGCCCGGAGTCTGGAATTTGTGCCCGATATGGCGATAGGCCCGCCCCCTATCACATCATGGGACGGAATAACGGCGAAAAGTGGGTGCACTTGTTGCGCCTCTGCCTACCCCTTCGGGGATAACAGGCGTGAGTGTGTGTGTGTGGGTGTGTTTGAATTGAATTTTTGTGAAAATAAAATCAGGCACAGTGGTTATAATTGTTATTAAAATAAATGTTTTTTTTTACTAATCACGTTATTGAAGCAGAGGCGATTTGTAAGTGAACACAAATAAACACAAATTTTATTTACTTACAAACAAGATTATGGCATATAGTTTACTCGCTGTTACCCACGGCTCCGCCCGCGTTAAAAAAAAATCCGGGATAAAAGTCTTTATATTTTCCCGGGATAAAAAGTAGCTTATGCGTTAATCCAGGACATGATAACACAGTAGCGCGGGCTGAGTCCCCCCGGTGTTGGTCACTACGCAACCTCAACGCACTCCTGGACGATAATCCTCACGTAGACATATTTGTAGATAATTGGAAACTTCTCATGGGTGCCTGTTCAAAATTATGTGAAAATGTGCGTTAAAAGTAATTTCGTTGTATATTTGTCTGTGTTATGACGTTACTAGACTTTGCCCGCTGCTCCGCCCGCATTTAAAACTTTTTCCGGGATAAAAGTCCCGTTTTTTATTTTCCCGGGATAAAATGTAGCCTATGTGTTAATCCAGGACATAATCTACCTGTGAGCCAAATTTCATCGAAATCCGTTCAGATATTTTTGCGTGAAAGAGTAACAAACATCCATACATCCAGACGTCCATACATACTTACAAACTTTCGCGTTTATAATATTTTTATAGTAGGATAAAATTTATTATAATTTATTGCTTTGTGTGGCTTGTAATAAGTGTAATTGGTCATGTGGAACCGTCCTTATTACTAAATAAATAAATGATCTACTCGTGTGCCAAATTTCATCGAAATCCGTTCAGTAGTTTTTGCGTGAAAGAGTAACAAACATCCATACATCCATACTTACAAATTTTCGCGTTTTATAATATTAGTAGGATAGTTTATTTAACGAGGATTGCTGACGTCTTTTCAACAAATTACAATTTTCGAAGTAAGATGTAACTTATAATTTGGACGGGTATTTTCGTAAACTTACAAAGAGGGGAGGGTTAAGGATGGGGTAACTTTAAAAGTAACAAACAGGAAAACTGCGAACCCTTCGGTTGAATTAACTAGAGTCGAATAAATAAAGATCCATCTAAAACATTTTAGTTGAACAATTAAAAATGAATGAATTGTTTTCTACTGTAGAATAATTAAGTTGGGATTTTTTTTTGTTTTAGTGAAAGTTTTTTCGGGATTAAGGGTCCAGCTATATATTTCCCGGAATAAAAAGACCCTTGGTGTCTCAGATAATCACCATACCTAATTTCAAGGAAATCCGTTTGGTAGTTTTTCAGTTTATCGCGTATAAACAGACAGACGTAACAGGGTGACTAATTCTTTTTTTATTGCATTGAATCACTCGACGAGCATGGCGTTTGCCTGATGGTAAGGGATACGACCGCCCATAAACCGAAAAAGCGTTGTTGTGTGGCATTCCACTGCAGTCGTCATCCTGAAACAACAGATGTTAAGTCTCATTATTTCCATTAGATACACTGGTTACCATGTCCTTCAAACCGAAACACAATAGTGCATGCACACTGCTGCTTCGCGGTAGAAATAGTCATTGCGATGGTACCCACCCAGACGGACTCTTACATATGAGAGTCCTACCACCTGTACATTAGTTTGTTTTATAAAATGGATACTTAAACAGTTTATTTTCGTCATGGTGTGGCTGAATGGTTATTACATCTTTGTCTATTTTTATAAATAGCATGCAGGTACTTTCTTGTTTTAAAGGATATTCATAAGGACTACCTTAATATAGTATTCGTGGTGTAGTTACTGTTTGTGGTATAATAGTATTCGTGGTGTAGTTACTGTTTGTGGTAGCGCTAAGCTCCAAGCGACATTCTCTGATCGTCACAATACTATCTAGCATAAGGAATTGTTACCCCTATGTGCACTAATGGCTGGTCCCTTTTTCAAAAGACTAGGAATATAATCATTACCTGTCCTTGCTTCCATTATTTGGGGGCATAGATTAGAGTGTAACTTTTGTTTTCGGATTATACATTTATGTGACGAGGAGCATTATTAACAAGCGGCGAAATCGACCCTTAGTATTTACACACACACACACACACACACACACACACACACACACACAAATTCACGCCGTTCATCTCCGAAGGGGTAGGCAAAGGCACAACCAGTGCATCCACTTTTCGCCGTGTGTATTCTTTACCACAATATGACAGGCGGCGAGCCTATCGCCATATAGGGCACAAATTCCAGACTCTAGGCTGATACTGAATTTAAAACCCAATATCCCTTTGCCCGACCCGGAGATCGAACCTAAGACCTCAGCATTGCAGTCATATCGTAATACAACTACACCGCCGAGGCAGTTAGTATTCAATAAAAAAAATACTGTCTATTCTAAAAAATCCTTACATCTATATCTTTTAAGATTATCTTTTGATGTAGGCGCGGTAAGTTACAGCGTGCGACCGTATGTACGAGTACGTACGGGCGCCGTGAAATACATTTTATCTTTTTATACATCTACGTGTAAGTACGGTGAAAACCGGGGTATATCCACGGGTCGAGCTGCTAACTACATTTGCATACGTTTCCGGAGTGGGAATGATACGTTACTTTTGTGAATAAACAAAATTAAAGGGCATATGATGGTTGTCTAACAATTATGTTCACATTTTTTACTTTTAATTTAACTTTTTGAAAAGGGAACGAATGCAGGTTCGAAACCCTGACACACATCTATGACTTTTCGTTATGTGTATTTTGTATCAATTACTGGTGGTAGGTCTCTCCTATGTAAGAGTCCGTCTGGGTGGGTACCACCGCAATGTCTATATTCTACCGCCAAGCAGCAGTGTGCATGCACTGTTGTGATCGGTTTGAAGGGCATTGTAGCCAGTGTCACTACTGGACATAATGAGACTTAACATCTCATGTCTCAAGATAACGAGCGCAGTGTAATGCCACACAGTACTTTGTAACTCAAGGTACTGGATGGTGTTGCTGCTGTTTATGGGTGGTCGTATTGCTTACCATCAGGCAAGCGGCATGCTCGTCTCGTCATTCAATGCCATAAAAAAAAATTATCGTTCGCCTTAAATGCGAATGCCTATGGTGAGGAAACCTACATATGGGGCATTATTTTACAGCTCATGGTATAACTTGTAAGCTTTTAATTATGGTTATTTAATCATTATTAAGATATAATGCGTACGAAGCGAGTCACACTAAGGAAACGCCTAGTACAATGCGTCTTGCGGCACCTTCGTACTTTAGTTCATGTATCTTCTGAACGAATCGAGATACACTTCTACATTTTTTTAGATGATATTTCTATACAAAAAGATATGTTTTTAGGTGAAAATAAAAAATATGTAAAAATTGGAAGTTGGAAATAAACTGATTTTTAATATTAAGTTCCGGCTTACTGAACAAAAAATTATAATAATTTAAATTTTAACCAATATTTAAAAGAAACAATTAATCATCTCTAATAAACACTGTTTACTTTTTGTTTAATCCATTTCATTGACTAAATTAATAGCTATCTAAAAATCCGTTTTTCAATTTTTTACAATTATTCTTTGAAGTAGCATTAATTCGTAACTAGGCTAAAAAAATAAAACTAATGATGGACATTAATTCAGGTCCCATAGAAGTCCAATTTTCCAAATATTAACCCTAAACAACCCACAAGTGTCTGTCGGACACATTTTTGCGTTCGGTTATTCATAAAACCTAAAGTATTTATTTGTATGAAAAACCGCTTTATCTAATCTACCTCCGAAGTTTACCGAATCTAATTGTGCAATAAAAATATTTTTAACATAAATAGTCTAATATTTATTACAAGTAAAGCAAAACTGTAACGCATCAACCCACAAGTGTCCAACAGACACAAATATATTTTGTTTGATTTAAGTACTAAGGTAGATTGTTTATTTACGTTTATTTAAAACAATATCGTATCAAGCAAGTTATAAATCAACTCACAGTGCATTCTTTGTGTTATAATAGCACTCTTTGTACTTGTAATTTTGACTATTTGGTTACAGTCACAGTGCTTAGATATTTTTGTGATAAACCAGTCATACTCGTTTTTGTTCTGAGAAATCAACACTGAGATAGGGAGAAATTCAACGTGCTCTTGATACAAAATGTCTCAAAAAGTCAATAAATTTACTTGCACCCATAAGAAAGTTGTTAAAGTATGTGTGCCTAAACCTAAAATAGTTTTATTTGCATGGGCAAAATGTTACAATCGATGAGTATATATCTTTTGAAAGTAAAGTATAACTCAAACAGTATCTGCCCAAAAATCCTGGATGATTTTCAGCTGATGTATGATTTAAAATTTAGGAGATCTGCGACTAAAAGAAACACTTATACCCTTTTTTTGATACGAACATCTGGGAAAAGAAGGTCAAAATATTGCGTACAATATGGTCAACTAGTCATGCGAATCGTACGTTCGAAGTAGCAGAAACCTTACTTTTGGTAATTATTTTACATGCCTCGTAGCAGGAAATCCTAGACACAAAATGGTCTCATAGTAGTTAAATACTATGAGGACAAAATAAGGTTTCTATATCTAAAATTTTTCAATGTGTCATCGCATCTAATACCTTCGGCTGTTCTAAGAAACAAATTGGGTTTGTATGTGTAAAAGATGAATCGTACTCATATAATCCAAGACATGATGGGATCATCTAATGCTACCACAGATCAAGGAGCTGCTCAATCTTCTAAGCAAAAAGCAAGAACCGTTTTCATAATATTTGTCCATCGAAAATATACAAATCTTTTTAACAATATTCTCATATGAAATGTATGCTCTGAACACTCGGTAAAAATATTATGTTGTGTAATATCTGTTTGAAAAAAGTTATAAAAAAGGTAAAATAAATAAATAATGATTTCTTATATTTACGCGAATGTAAGACATCGAAATAAAAGTAGTTTTCGGATTTAAACACAGTTTTTCTATTTTATCTCTGTAGTGTGTCCGCCGGACACTACTGGTCAGGTACGTTACAAAAGCATACTGGGTGTTTAAGGGTTAACAAAATCCCAGAACCTGTCATTTTTTTCGCTGTCCGCTACACGTGAAATGCCCCATTTCTAAGAATTCTCAATAAGAATTTCGAGGACATAAGAAAGAAAGAAATGAATATTTATTTCTGGCAATTTTGAACCCACAAGAAAATATATATTATATCCCACTCGGTATGTGAAGTCTGCCCGCACTAGGACAGCGTAACGCCTAAACCCGGTCAGATTATGCATAATACAGGACAGGAATGCTGGTCCATCATCACATCGGGCATACCTTGCAACCCAATTATGATTCCAATTTGTAAAATTATTCATCTGCATACTTTGAGTATTTAACCGAATGCTCTAAGTCTGCATACGAAGTGTTATTAGAAGCAGATTTTGCTTGTAGTACTAGTATTTAAGGATTATTACAAATCAAAGACCAGTAATTAAGTAAAGAACTTATCTCTACCTTCTGCAATGCATTGAACATTGTTGTAATCTCCTTCTACTATATACCATACTACATTATACATATATACTATATTTTACAAACATGTTTCAGAAAGGATTTGGCTTAGTTTTGGCCACAGCTACCTGATTGACACCATCCATTCTTGAACATTTAGTCGAGCAAATCGAGACAAGAATATAATACAAGGCATTGCCCAACCTGGGTATAGAACTCGCAACTTTTTCCACATCTCATATTATACACTACAACTCGTCGAAAAGCACCTTTTAGATTCTTCCACAACCTGAAGACCGCCTATATAAATACTTCATCTCTTGTCTCATCACCAGAAAACATAGATTAAGAATGTAAACATTTTTGTTTTTTATTTGAGGTAAAAATGAATATCATTTCGAATATTACGTGTAAGCTAGAATGTTCTTGTAGTGTATCCGTTTAGACCGATCTTTTATTGCCAGCAATATTTGTATGCAATTATCTCAACTTTTTATTCTCGCCCGCTTTGACGTATAAGTCTTTTAGCAGAATATATTCGAAAAACGAATATTGCTTCAGTTCTACTGCCTCGATGGCGTAGTTGTATTACGGCTCGACTGCAAAACTGTGGTCTTGGGTTCGATCCCGGGTCAGGCAGAATGATATTGGCTTTTTTTTAATCAGTCTGGAGTCTAGAATTTGTGTCCATTATGTCGATAGGTTCGGCCCCTATCACATCATGGGACGGAATGCGCACGGCGAAAAGTGGGTGCATTAATTGCGCCTCTGCCTACTCCTTAGGGGATAAAAGTCGTGAGTATGTGTGTGTGCGAATATTGCTGCCAATCACTGTGAACAATCATCAGGCTTTAAGTTGATAATGCTCTTTTTCACAAATCTTTCAGCGTATGAAAAATTTTAACTATGCAACAACGTAACAGGTCAATTTCATACATAAACGGATCAACTAAACAGCATAATAGTTTAACGTGACTGCCATAAATTGATTACAAATTGCGTTTAAGGGCCAAAAATGTCCATCGGTCGTAAACAGTATGTGTGGTCGCGCCGGGACTCGACGCCAGCCAATAGGCGCTAACCACACCGCTCCTATGCCAATTTTCAAATAACCATAAACGATATTCAGTCGATAGATAGCGTAGGCCGCTGTGTAAACGCCGAGAGCTAGGCTTTTGATAGGTTACCATAACATACCAGCCCTGTATTATATACTGCCCACTGCTGAGCACGGGCCTTCTCTTATATTAGGAGGATTTAGGCCTTAGTCCACCACGCTGGCCTAGTACGGGTTGACAGACTTCACAATACTTTCGAAATTATTATAGATAACTTCTCAGGTATGCAGGTTTCCTCATTATGTTTTCTTTCACAGTTAAAGCGAGCGATAATTCACAAAGAATACACACATAACTGTTATTTTAGAAAAGTCAGAGGTGCTTGGCCTTGGGTTTTGAACTACGCCCATTCATCTTGGCAGTCCATTCCACTCCCAACTAGGCTATCGTCGCTTATTTGATAGGTTACTGGATGTGTTTTTTTTGTTCTCCTAGATGAGCTAATTATTTGATAGTAAGCTAGACTTCTGCTCGCGGCTTCGCCCGCGTGAATGAGTTTTTTCCGGGATAAAAGTCTCGCTTTATATTTCCCTGGCTTAATTATACATATAAACCTTCCTCTTGAATCACTTTATCTATTAAAAAAAATCGCATCAAAATCCGTTGCGTAGTTTTAAAGATCTAAGCATACATAGGGACAGACAGCGGGAAGCGACTTTGTTTTATACTATGTAGTGATGGTCAAAGTCGCTCATGGACTTCGGTTATACCAGAGTATGATGGTTGTATCTATTTAACAGATACTATACATTGTTTCAGAAAAAAGGGAAAACCATTGAGAAGACGGGAAGATGATGTGGTTAAAACAGCTGGAAAACCTGGACCAGACTGGCGCGGGAGAGAGAAGATTGGAAAATGTTGAAACACAAGCCTATAAATATTACAAAAAAACTTATGCATTTCTTAAAAAGGCTAGAAAATGTATTGTCTCATGTACAGGCAGTCACAAAAGTGACTGAACAAATAAAAAATTCGAATCATCTTTAAACTTTGTGGTCGTTGCTACTTTTGTTTTATCGTCATAAAAATAAAATAAAAGGTATTTACTTCACACAAAGATAAAAAGTGTTTCAATTCAACTTAACGCGTAGAGGCGTAGTGTTGAGGTCTTGAGTTCTATTCTCGAGTCAGGCAAAATGATATTGGGTTTCTCTAGTCAGTATAAGCCCGGAGTTTGGAATTCGTGCCCGATATGTCGATAAACTCGCCCGTTATCACATTATGGAACGGAATACGCACAACTAAAAGTGACTGCAGTAGTTGTGCCTCTGCCTACCACTTGGGGGATAAAAGGCGTGAGTAAGTGTGTCCTTGTGTGTATTTTTAATACTAACAAAATAGTGTTTACAAGCTGTTTCGTTCAGTAGTAACATAAATTCACGGGCTTTAGTCTGAACTCTGATACATAGTAACGTCGTCAGCCTGATACTCAGATCATGCAACATTTTGTGTGTTAGTTTTGTAATACAATTTGCCTAGGATTAAATTTCCCATGAGTTAACATCAAACAGTCTAGCGATCGTAAGGTTATCCATTTCTTAAAGTGATACTTTAACTCCACATAGTAAATTCATGAAGATACTGTTATTCAAAAATGTCTAACTCCTGTAACAGGACAGTGCAGTGTTTATCTACGCCTATAAAGTCAAACAGTACGAAATTAAAAAGAATAACGGTCAATATCGAGCGCCGGGGGCAGCGCGCCGCCACGCCGTTTGCAAGCGCCCTTATGCGACTATAATTATCTCACTTTTAATTATTTACATGTCTGTTATTTAAAATGGTTTTTGTATTCATATGGGAATTTTCGATGTGAATTTTGTTTAATTTTTGTAGGTTTTTGATTTCAATATAAGCGCCTGTTTAACAAAATAGTGCAGGCACACTGCTGCTTGGCGTTAGAAGTAGACATTGTGGTGATACCTACCCACGCAGCCCCTTGCAAACGAGAGAACTACCACCAGTAAACAAAATCCAGTTCCGCAAGGACCAACAGAACCGAAAATTCAAAACGCAAAACAAACACCTCTGATTTGTAACATGCGTTTATTAGCTTCAGACGTATGTATGTATGTATGCATATAGGTAACGGAAACTTTGAACATGATTTTGACCCCCTTCAAAACGTTAGATTAAATCAAAATATGGCATACTTATCAAAGGCCGATGAGGGTTCAATATTTTAGACTAAAAATACGCTTTATAGTTACAAGTGTATTTATTGATTACCGACTGTGAAGCAACATGTGAATAAACTTAGAGGTCTAAGAATTCTCCGTAAGAAAATAGAAGGATTGAAATTTTTCGTATGCTCATCGACAGTAGGCTAGCGTGGTGGACTAAGGCCTAACCCCTCTCAGTAGTAGACGAGGCCCGTGCTATGCCCGACAGTGTATGTGAATGTGTATGGTGTATATATTACATACATATACACTCACGCCTGTTATCCCCGAAGGGGTAGGCAGAGGCGCAACTAGTGCACCCTCTTTTCGCCATTATTCCGTCCCATGATGCGATAGGGGGCGAGCCTATCGCCATATCGGGCACAAATTCCAGAGACCGAGCTGATACTGAATAAAAAAACTCAATATCACTTTGCCCGACCCGGGATCGAACCCGAGACCTCAGCTTTGCAGTCGTACTGTAATACAACTACACCACCGAGGCAGTCCAACAGTCAGGTGTATATATTACTAGCTTTTGCCCGCGGTTCCGCCCGCGTTAATAAGTTTTTCCGAGCTAAAAGTACATAAAAACCTTCCCGTTGAATCACTCTATGACTATGACGTTGATACAACTCTTAACAAATAATGCATTATTTTCGACCAAATTTGATTACCATAAAAACGGTTCTAGTGAGTTAATCTTAAAAGATAGACACATACTGTCGCGGACATTTTTTTAGATCATTTCAAGAGGAATAATTCTTTCCGACATATATTTTTGGTATCTTGAACCGTTTTCGCAGCGCACGCAATGGAAGCCCTCAAGGATGAATAATTTTCCCCGTTTTTTCACATTTCCCATTATTTCTTCGCTCCTAATAGTTGCATCGTGATGTTATATAGCCTAAAGCCTTCCTCGATAAATGGTCTATTCAACACAAAAATAATTTTTCAATTCGAATCAGTAGTTCCTGAGATTAGCGCGTTCAAACAAACAAACTATTCAGCTTTATAATATTAGTATAGATGATATAAATCATGAAGTGAGTCATTTGTCTGCGATGATAAGTTACATGACCCAGAGTATTGAGTTACAAATGTACGGTACTGTACCAGATTTGTTAAATTTCACGATTAAGTATTAGATGTCATGTAGTCATTAGTAATAATAAGATAAAACTTATTTAGATGGTGTAAAAAGCCGGAGCATAATGATTGCCGACACCTTTTTGTTAGGAATAAGAAAAACTCTTGATTGGCAATTAAGAACTTTATAATACTTATCAATCTTACTATTAATCTTTTAATGAAGAATATTCTTATAAAATAGTGTTCTTACTGTTTATAGATACATGCACATCTCATCATTTAATTAAGAAAATAAGAACTTCCTTTGTGTTAGATTAAATAAAAAAAACCCAATGAACTGAAGCTAAATCTCAGTAGTTAAATCAAATCTGGTATTAAGGCGGGTCGCAGGCGGAGGCGGGCGGCAGTGGAGCGCGGATTTAAACGCGACACTGCGCGCGGCCTAATATAATACACGGTGCGGCATTTTGACTCCGCTGTGCTATATTAGATTTACTGCTCTCTGATTATTTTTAGAGTAGTTTGAGGGGATAGAGAAATCACCAAAATTATTTATTCATTATTGACTATGCAGTTCTGGAATGATACAATATTTTGATTCTATGGTATTGAGGTTACTTCAAATCGAGTGGAACGATTTGAATCGTTCCACTCTTTGTATGACAGGGCTTTATAATTCTGGTGGCCATTAATTTCATCGGTCTTTTGGCTTGAGATGTAGGCTACGGAAGGATTGTGTTAAAGTCTAGTATATTATATTAAATTTTTAAAAAGTCCCATCAAACTAGATCAAGCTACGTAACATAAACAGCCAAAAATTTTGAGAATACGTATAAAGTTTGTGGTGCGATAGAAATACCTTACGAAATACTTTAATTTCAAAGTCACGGTGGCACCTTATTTTTTTTATTTAGATTTTTTCATTTAGCACACAAAGAATGTCTGTCTGAGGTAACATACTCAAGAGACGTCATTTCTGTAAAGTAAAAGCGAAGTCTACCTACTTACTTCCTTCAAATTTGCCTTTAGATTTCCCAGCGATTTCTCTGAACCAAATTACTCTGCCCTCGAACGTGGCTCCGCGGCGTACTTACAGCAATAACATAACATTGCACTCGGGACTATTACCTAATGTAGTTAATCAGCTACATACATAACTTACTCGGTCACAACGAGCGACTTAATAAAGCATTTTGTTAGTCTAGAACGCCTCAATGAGTTTTGTGGGTACTTACACTATTCTCGGAATATATGTTGAATCCATAACATTTACATTCGATGTCAATAAACAATCCCAAGCTCCAAAATACTGAATATACTCCAAGCGATAACTTTCGACCGATCTAAAAAAGTAAAAATGAATGTCATGTATAATGAATGCGTGACAATTTTTTTTTATCTCGATTGGTGTGGATGATCTATTCGATGTCATCGATTGAGATCATTTATTGAATTCGATTAGTTTATGATTTTTGTAAAATTCTAACACCTGTAGGTACTACGTAGTACGTACACATACAACACATAGGACTTAAAAAAAAACTTAAAATGTTTACAATGAATCTTACTATTATTGAAATAATTTTCACTATGAGTTTTGTAATTTCTAATAAATTAAAAAATCAACTTTTACCTCTTTTATCCTCATAACATTATTAGTATCAATTTATTTATTTATTCGATTAGAACGATTATATAAACCGTTTACCCTAATCAGTACAATTATGATGATCAATTTATTGCATCAATGTAAATTACCTTATATAGAAGTGCTACGCGTTGAAGTCTATGAACCTGGGTGCATGACGTAGCACGGCTACGCGCGTAGAGGTCTCGTGACCCGTAGCAACTACGGGCGTAGTCCGGACCCATGGCAGTTGCTACGAGTGTACAGAGACATGAAATAAATTTGTTCTTATTACAAACGATGACTTCCAAAAATAGATTTATGATGAATACATAAATTAAATAGGTAGGGAAATATGTGCTTTTTATGATGATGGTTTAATATTTTATTCAGATTGTTTCTGTGAAATTACAAGACGAAATTTATCATTTGAGATGAAAATTAGCTAGCACAATTTAGGAATAATATATCTATAAATAACAGATTTTTCAGAATTTAAGCATTTATTTCACCGACTAGAGAAAACAAGTATAGAAACAATTTTATTGAAATTGGTATAGTGTTGGTGCGTAGATTACCACAGTAGTGACGAAGCGTGAATACTTATAGGAAAACCGATACAAAAGGCAGAAAAGAGCTCCGGAATAAAGTAATTCATAGCATAAGGACAAGTTTGCAAATGTAATTAAAAAATAAATAATGAGGAAATCTATATTTCATAGAACTTTCAGATCACAGCATACAAAACTTTTATTAAATCTCGCAGCTAATTGAGAAATTAAAGAGAGACTCGTCGAAATGTAACATGTAGAGTTCAACGTGAACTAGTTGAAAAAGCTTCGGTAGGTTAATAGTGGGAGTGCCTGAAACAGCGCCACTGACCGTGAGGTCAAATTTAACAGCTTGCCAATGACCTTTAGTTACTGTAGATCCGTGGGAGTGGTGAAAATATAAAACTTTAATATCGACGGCTCCGAAGAACAAAGTCGTATATGCAAAATGTTAGCTTTTCAGTAGAGCACTTTGAAAGTCGTTAGTTTGTATTCATGTGCGAATTAGTGCTATTTTCACACATTAAGTTCAAAGTTGTTACTGAACCCTATAGAATATAATGTTTTGTTCGCTATAACTTGTGATTTTCACAATTAACTTAGTCTTTCAAAGCGCTCTATTGATAAGCTTCATTTTGCATATACGACTTTGTTCTTCGGAGCCGTCGATATACCTAACCATTTTTTTCACGGAAAATGTTGGTCTTTGTTGGTGGTAAGAATTTTTTTGCGCTAGGATAACGCCAATCGTACACAAGGTGGAAAAACCACCATGGTGAGCCACGTAAGTGTGACGCTTTCCGAAGTCAGTCTGTGTTATTCGGTTTCAAATAGGCCAGCATTATTGCTATGACTGGTGAGAAATGATCGTCTATCGTCAAAGGATACTCTATCTGAACCCAGAATACCACCAGGTCCAAAGGGTCTGCCGTGCCCGTAGTAAAAAAGCTTGATTTGATTTTACCATAATAGTTTTTAAGAGGTAGAGACACCAAGTACATATCGACGGTTCCGTAGAACAAAGTCGTATATGCAAAATGTTAGCTTTTCAGTAGAGCGCTTTGAAAGTCGTTAGTTTGTATTCATGTGCGAATTAGTGCTATTTTCACACATTAAGTTTAAAGTTGTTACTGAACCTTATAGAATATAATGTTTTGTTCACTATAACTTGTGATTTTCACAATCAACTTAGACTTTCAAAGCGCTCTACTGAAAAGCTTCATTTTGCATATACGACTTTGTTCTACGGAACCGTCGATATATTTGCGCAGAGCATTAATGAGCTGGCTCAACTGGGTTACTACCACTATCTCACAGAAAACCAGCATAAAATGACAGCTTGGTGTTTAGTTTCGTATGGTGAGCGAGATTTCCAGAGACAAATTTAACTTAAATCTCCAATACCTATTTTTTCTATAAGACAACTCATGCACGACTCTCAGCATTGTGGGTATTATTTAATATCGAACCTCAGTTACTCTTTCATTTGGTTTTAACAGCTGAACAAAACCAAAGTAGAGCTTAACACACGCAAGTCTAACTACTTCATTATGTATAACGTATTATACAGTCCCGTAGGACTCTATATTTATCGGCTGCACACTTTGCCGCTTTCATATTTATGTTACGATAGCAGTCCAGTGCAAGGCTCTATTATTCAGAAGCTTCTGTCGTAGCACTCTATCTTAGAATATGTGAATTCCCGATTTTAATTGTTTGGAAGTATTTTATGGAATGACAGTGAGAGATTAGGCTCCTTTACTTGACGAGCATGTTATTTGTTAGGAAAAGACTATGGAAAAGCAATAGTACAGAAACATTAAAACAAAGTACTGCATTGCGTTTATCACTCATGATATTAATTGTCGCATTTGCAGGCGTCATCTAATTTTAATGATTATTGGATTTGATGATTAATGATTATTCATCGGCCATAAATCATGTTTTTGAATTCGATTATTTCTCTAAAAGGTCCGTGATTGAAAAAAAAACCTACTTTTTTATTAAATAGGCATTAAGTAGCTCTAGATGTGAAAATAACTGATTTAAAAATCCTCTATTGATCATTGAATTTTAGTGACATCTCGGATTGCAGAGGTAGGTCTCTAAGTCGTCTGTCTTATTTCTTGTCAGGAGGAAGATAAAAGTACTGCAATACTACTACTAAGACGCATAATTACACACTGGTGGCACCTACCTAGCTGGTCTCTCGCATACAATTCAGTGTTGCTAGATGTATGCTTTGTAATACCGCCAAACTGAGTTCAGAAACCCCGAAAATATACTATTTCGATAAAATTCCCTGTAGCAAAAATGTGCATGATAAAAACGTCTCCGATTTTTCATCTGAAAGGAGCACATAATTAGTACAGTGCATACGGTAATCAGTAATTTCTTACCCTCAAACGTCTTATAAATATTTTTTCCCCAAATGGTCTTGCATGGAGTTATAATTCCCCCAAATTTGGGGAGAAGTCCTCCTACTTGGCAACTGTGTAACAAAGAACAACCAACACAAACTAAAAGATGACTGAGAGAGTTGGGGAAGGAAGATTGAAAATAGTCCTACCTGTAACAGGTGTAAAGACACACATTATAAATGCAAAAGTAAAAGTAAAAAAATATTTAAAATCAAACTTTTATTTAAATGCTCTAAAAAGAAAAAAAATAAACTTTAAATTAAATCAAACTTTGTTTAGTACTACGTAGAGATAAAAGCTTGTCGCGAGATTTTCTGACGACCATCATTCATCATTCAGTCATCCAGTATGCCCGTGACCAAGGAACGTTGTCAAGTCTTCAAAAAATAAACTACAAACTAAATTTATTTCGATGACTGACATTCGCGTGAACATGAGAAATCACATAGGTACATACATATTCGTTGTAAATAAAAATCGTTAAAAAGTACTGAAAATAATATCTATAATGAAAATACGTACAATATAGGTCAAAATGTTATCCCACAATTTACTTTCCCTAAGTCCTAGATGGAAACCGAGAATGTTTAGAACTTTATGTAAATCAGATATGAGAAGTTAAGCGACGTTCATCACTTTTGGATTTGATTTGGAAGTCATTAAACACTATTTTTCTTTAATCCTATATTATAATTTTTATACATTTTAATGGCCATGTAGTGCCTGGATAATGTTTTTATGTATATGTTTCTCTATATGTACGCTGGAGGTCGTGGGTTCAAATCCTACTTTCAACTGTTTCTTTTTCAATGTTCCCATACAAAAAAAAAACAGAAACATTCTTTTTCTTCAATCCGATTCTTGAAGTTTTTCTGTAGTAAATACACATACACACACACACACATACACACGTTCATGGCTTTTATCCTCTAAGGCGTAGGCAAAGGCGCAATCAATGCACTCACTTTTTGCCGAGCATATTCCGTCCCATTATATGATAGAGGGCGTGCCTATCGCTACACCGGCCACAAATTTCAGACTCAAGGCTGATACTGAATAGAAAAACCTAATATCACTTTGCCTGATCCGGGGATCGAATCCTAGTTCTCAGCATTGCAGTCGTACCGTAATGCAACTACGCTACCGAGGCATATCATAAAATCATCATCAAAGACCAATCGAAAAGTCAAGCTTCCAAATGGTAAACAAAAGAGTGCGTTTAGCACTACCTGTCTTACACTTTAACTGGCGGATATAAAAATAGGCCCTATGAAATATTTCTTTATAATTTTGGTAGAGTATTATAAATGCATCATAATTGTTTCTAAGAGATTTATGAATAAGAAAAATATTTGCTTCTTTTGCTTTTAATGGAGCCAGTGTCAAAGGATATGTCCGCTTGTTGCATGGGATATTAAAGGAGTAAAAATATGGATCTTGAAATAGTGTAAACATATGTTTAGACCCCTACATTTATATCTAACTTTTTTAGGAACGTTATTTTAAGTGTAGTATTTAAGCAAAATAAAATGATAGAAATCTCATAATCAGAAGACTTAAAATTATACGAGTACTTGCAAAGGCCTAGTTTTTGGAAGTACTATCCAAATATGTACATAAAGTATCGTGGTTAGAATTTTAAGTCTGTTTTTGGACATGTCCTTTGAAGTTTTACGTGTGAATTTTAATCATAATTTTCGCTACGATTGTCGATAAATTAAACGTAATTATTCCTCACGCATGCTAGTTATAATACGTAACTCATATTTTGATAATGTACTAATAAAAACGATTGTGTTAAAGTTCCTTAAACTAACATTAATACAATAGGCATACCACTTATCTTAACAAATCATCTAAACGGCTGCATATGTACATTTAATGTCGCTGAATTTGTGTAAAATATGCAAAAACGTATGTAACAGCCGAAATATGCAAACACTGATTTGCATAGTCTAGTTAGCTGTATTAAAAACTAGTGAAATATAGCATCGTCTATCCATACTTGAGAACTCGCTTTCAAACGAGCATTGTAAGCATACAATAATAAACTAAGAAATAAAATAACACAACACTCACTACCAAATATATTCTGAACAAAGTATCTTTGCGTTGAAAGAGAGATATAAGAGTTTCGGAAGCAAAAACTACTTTATTCCAAGCATGTAAAATAAAAATGGGTTACCATACACAAGGAAATATTAAATTATCTAACACAAAAAATCTGCCTAAAATCGCTATTCCGTACCGCCCATGGTGTGTTTTTATCACACACACTCACACACACGCGCGCACACACTCACACACGACACACTTCACGCACACACTCAAATGTAATGTGACATTTATAGACGCGTCAGCTGAAAACACTATTACAAGCGATCTTCGACTCTATCACATTCAAATACAGCGCCAACGTACAGGGAATTTATATTAAATTAGGATATTTCCAAATTCAAATTCAAACGTTTGAACATTACAAATTTCGTTCCAAATTCAAATTTGAATTTAGAACATTAACGTCGAGAGTCGAACGGCGCACGAAAACAGATATGTCACGTCTGTGTTCCGAATTTGAAAGAGCTTTCCGAGAGGAGCCGAGCGCGTACCGATCGGGTCCGAGTGGCGCCGAGACGCAGCGAGTGCCGCGAATGCATTACGACGTAGTGCTCTAGGGCTGGCTATGTGGGACCAAAACCGAGAGTGCTCGAATTTTGAAATTTTCTGATGACTTTGTGACGAACTTTTGTAGCGGTGATTTGATGAGCATTGCGCTCGGCGGATAGTATTGCTTTTATATCAAAGAAGTGGTGTGTTTACTTCATGTTATTTTACAAATTGACTTTCGTTTTTAATAGACAATAATTTAATATATTTTGTAGTTATAATATCACATATTTTGACTAATATCATTGAGTAATCATGGAGTAATGAAAATTTCATAAAATACTTTCCTGATTTTTTATCCTAATCACTACAAAAATTGCACAATCATACATCCAGAGAGAATCCGCGATAAAAGATCGTCACTACAGAACTGCGAGTTACAAATCGATATAATGTACAGAGCGAATGTGTTACATAATTTGAATAATATATAATGACGTTACAGCGGAAGAAAAAAACCTCTAGTAAGCTCCCATTCGGCAGCCCTGGGCGGGCGGGGCGGCGGTGCGGCGGCGGGGCGGCGCGGTGCGGGGGGCGGACAGGCAGGCGGCGCGGAGGAGTGGGGCGCTCGCTCGTCAGTCGGACGCGGGGCGCCGCGCAGGCCGCACGCGATATGCGCGCCCTCTAGCGTATTATGTTCCTCCCCGACCTCCCGCGAGCCTGCATGGTGGACGACGTAGCGACGTACCTGCAAGCGCCCTCCTCGGGACAGGTGGCTACAATTTCTAACAACAAACCCATATGTAATTAACAATGATCATATTAACAGATGTTGTGAGCTATGATGTCGCTTTTACGCGGCGACCGCCCGGGTATTTTCGGGACGCACCGTTTTCGTCGCGACCAATGTGTGCGTACACTTGCGAATTTTCAAACTTTTGTTTTAATTAAATTTATTAGAAATACACGTGTTGAAGTGAGGTTAGATGTGTCTGTAGTGCTGTAATGTAAACATATCGATGTGGACGGAGTTAGGCCCCGGGCTCGGGGACCCTCGCCCTGTGGTACACGTTCTACGGAAATACCTGTGTTATGAGTCTACAGTATTTTTGTAACTCCCAAAATTTCTATTTAAAATGTGCATAATGAATAAGTAAATTTTTCAAGTTAAAAATTTTCCATGTCTGCCGCAGATTATTGTTGTAATTAATTTATAACGTTTAAAATATAAATTGTTTGTCAAATATGAAAAGTTAAAACATAAAAATATTACACCATTTTTGCTCATCGTAAACAAATTGTAGATTGTCATCATGTCAACTATTTAAAAGAATAATAATATATTTATTCATCACAAATAAGCTGCAATATTATGAAATCCATCGACTCCGCAATGCACGAATCCAATTAATGTAATAAACATTTAATACATCTAAATGCAAAACGTAAATACCACCAACCAAATAAATTTAAATAAAAATCATTTTGAAAATAAATATGAAAAATATTTAATCACCTCCATTATAATCAAAGTCAACCCTTAAAAGCACACGTCATTTTGTATCGCGCATTATGTAAAGATAATGTTGCGGAAAAAAAGATATTTTTTTATGAAGGTATAAAAGAATGCTGAAGATGGTGGTTGGTAAATCGATATGGGAGGCTAAGATGCGAGCTAACTGCAGGGAAACTACGGCATCGCGTAGCATAACGCCCATTGATATCTGCAGTTGTGTATCACGCGAATCGGATTTTCGATAACTTTTTCTTTTATATCTTTTTGAGTTGGTTATTTAATGGTTTGGTTTGATTTGTTTCGTATTCGTTTTATTTGTGGTTTTATGTTTCAGGGATTATAATAAGTATTGAGTTTAGTAATGGGCCTAAATTACTGAAGTGATATGTTGTTTGATTAGTTGATTTATCTTTTAATCCTTACATTTTCATATGGTTTGAAAAATTATGTTTTATTGTTCTTGTAATGTATAGATAACATATGGTTTTTAAACATTTCCACAAAAGCGTAGTTTTGAAAGATAACTAATGGTATTTACGGAATGTTGTTTCCTATATTATATTATATTATATTCATATTATTATTATATTCATATTCAAAGTACGTAAAAATTAAAAACCTAGAGTGATAAAATTATATTTAATCATTAATATGAACGTTAAGCCCATACTTAAAATCATTATATTATCTTTATTTAACGCAAGATATAAGTACACGACAGAATAAGGAACATTTCAGTTTTGATAATTTGATAATATCGTAAAATAATAAATTTTGGTTGAACATGCAATTATTTAATTGCGTATAATATAACTAATAAGTTCAATAACCGAATCATTTAACAAGTGTCTAATATATACAGTTTGAATCAAATTAATAAAAATACGATCAATTCGATAAAATACACCAAAATCTCCCTAAGCCGAAAAAAAAAGAAAAACCGAAAATGTATTTCCGTAAAAATCCAAAAGAAGCCAGATGTAGATCTAGTGTAAAATAAGTTGAAGATTAAGCGCTTACCCGAGGGCGTCGCGCACCGGTGTCCAAGCTTACTCAGCTGCGATAACCCGACCGGCACAGATACACTGCTTGAAATTCTAATTTAATTTTGTTGGCTAAATGAAATTTAGTTTCGAATATTGAAAATGTTTAGGTCAGCGGTCGGTATTCAAGGATGTTACGTGTTGTCCGGATAACTTGGGAATTGAAAATTGAGCTTTCGGTGTTTGAAATAAGGTTAAGGCATCACATGTCAAATAGGAAATCTTATGTATTAGGTAATTTATTGGATATAGTAACATTTCTATACGATTGAAGTTATTGACTGAAATGTGTTATATTATCAAATTATATAAACTTCATTTTTTTAAATGTATTCCTTTAGAAGGTTTCCCATTTTTGTATAATCATTTTACACAACGGTAATCCATTTGTATATACGAATTATTATACCTAGCTGAATTCGGTAAAATTCGGCTAAAACAGTCAATTTTTGCATGACGATTAGAGCAACGTTTTACTTAGAGGTTGATTATTTAACCCGTCAAGCCTCGCTTATATATATAGATGTATGGGGAAACCCTATTTACTCGGGCGCCGGCATCCGTAGCGGGGCTTGACGAGTCAAATATGTTAGTTTTTTTATTAGTCAGTATTATATTAACGTTTATCAGTGGGTTATTGGCGTGAGAATTAGGATATATATTGTTAATTGAATACAATGGTTAGCGATATATAGTTGTAAATTATATTTGTCCTATACAACACTTCTCGTTTTATGAAATATGCTCCAAATTCATTTAAAAGCAATGCAGCTTAGCCTGGTTAATTTAATATATATATATATATATTTTTTGCAAATATACAATAATATGGATAATTCGTTTACATTTATAAAAAAATCCTTAATTACGCTATGTATTTGATATGATTTTCTTATTTATTTAACATTGTAATAGATAATATAATTTTTATGGTTATATTTCATATGATTTGAAAATACATTGCTAAACTCCCAACGAAAATGCAATAGAAAACGCAATAAAATAACTAATTTAAAAGGATTGAATTATATTATATAATTACGATCGTTATTTTCAAACAATATTTTCATAACTTGACTAGTTAGCATGTTTATTTCATGGGTAATATAACTAGCTGTTGTTTAACACTACAACATACGCAAATAATGAGAAAGAAAACCAATGATCGCATGAAAATAAATAACATTAAGGAAGAGGAATCATCACCCTATTTAACGGACTATATCTTACAAGTCAATCAATTTAGTTTAATTCTAATAAGTCTGATTAGTCATTAAAATATTAACAAACAAAACATCATCATTGCTTTTTAAATTAATTTAAAATTCGAACAGTAATAAACGTTCAAAACGAAAAAATATAAAGTAATTCAACCTCATTATTAACTTTTTTTTACTATAAAAAGGTAAATAAAAAAAATAATTCGATAGAACACGATTTCCACATCCGATAAGAGATAAAAAACTGGCAGCACACAGATCGGCGCGGTTCATCCCAAAATACCCGGGCGCGGTCGCGGCCGCGTCGCCACGTTGTATCAACGGTTCGGTGTCGAGTCTGTCCCTTAAGTGTTTGTTTCTTACATTCCACCTTTTTCTTGTGCCACTATCGATGTTTTTTGAATGTTTTTTTCACTAACTGTTAATGTTGATATATATTGTGTAACATTGTTAGATCGATTTATCGCTTTGTGTGAATTTTTATGGATGGTTTTCTTCAGATTTGATTTTAGAACTATAACGTAAAAACTATAAAAATTACAATATTACTTTGTATCTTTTTATTTTTTATATAATAATTTTATAATCATTTTCCTATATGTGCATCGTAAAATCGTTATGCCCGAAATACTCTTCATAATCGGTTAAAAGTTCTAATGTACCCAAATAAAGCGTAAATCACTAAAAAGCGCTGCGCTGTAAATTTTCAATTTTTATCGTCGCTCAATAGAATTTTAGCAGATTTATTCACTAACGCAGCCTATCAAGTCCGCCAAAGCGGCGCGCACAAATTTTCTAAAATCCGCCGGGATCACTCGCTGACCCGTGCCGCCATTACGGGTTATCTAACTAATAAATTGAAAAGGAAAAAGTGCAGATATTTTACGCGACAAAATGTATTTTCTATTTTTATTATTAAATTTACTTTTAAGAATGCGCGTTTGTTTTTATTTTTTGATTTGTGTTCGTAATTTAAATTTTTGTTTGGAAAATTGAAATTGATACATAGTGATTCACACAACTAATGTATATTTTTATTTCTAAAGTTTTATTACATTATCCTTAAAAACTTATTTATCACATAAACAGAAGAAGTTTAACTTATTCAATATAAATATCCATTAATTTAAAGATAGTGTAATAAGGCTGCTAAGTTTCTTGTTGGCTGGAAAATCGAAAATATATAATAATAAACAGGTTTTAATCAAAATAATACATTCTATTTTATATTCCACCACACTACACTATTGAAACGTTACAAGCATTTTCAATTTACCAGCCAATATTAGGTAATAATAAAGGTGCATGATTCCCGAATGCACAACCCCGACGCAAGATTGTATTGCACGTGTCTATCTTTTCTTTTTTTCCTTTTTTTACCTTTTTTCCCAAGCTCCGAAGGCAAGGGTCCATTAACTAATTGGACTTTTGACCGTTGGATGGTTTATGCAGAATATGTACAGGCATTTCGGATTGTCGATGTTAGTTTTATTGTATATGGATGTGTATTTATTGTGTAACGGTATTTGTGGTGAAGCTAGTTGAGAGGTTATTTAATTTTGTGATTTATGAGTCCCATTTTTAGGTGTTTTATTCTGTGACTGAAGATTATTGGTAAGTAATATATTTTGTATATTAAATTGACGTGAATTTTGTCAGTAAAGAGGCATAATTTAGATTATACAGTTTATAAATGCAATTTTCTCAACTCTTTATTATGTTAGAAACAATATCAATAATATTTTTTTTAAATAGTGTGAATATACATGTACGTTAAGGGTAAGTGTAGGGCTGAAAACCTAGAAAAAAAGGCAAATTTTGTTCTTTAGGATATACGACAAAACAGTAATAGAAGAATTTTGTATTTTAAAATCGTGGTACGTACAACTTACCAAAGTCTGTGAACCATCAATATTTAGATATAATTTAGGTGAGTTCATCTTTCTCTTTCTAAATTTTAATTCTTTTCGCTCTCTAATTTTCACCTTCTTTGTACAGGTTTATTCTAGGTTTTGTCCTCTTTAGATCGAATATAAAGGAGCCGTGGCGTACGCGAGCCTTTTTTGTTGTGCTGACCGATATTGTTTTTGCTACGAACTGCACAAAGTAAAAACGACTTTACTTTTGCTACTGATATTAACGTTTGTTGCTATTGTTTTTCTTAGACACGTTTTTATCCGTGGATGGGGTAGGCAGAGTTGCAACCAGGGTACTAATTTTCTCTCTGTATTTCGTCCATGATGTGATAGGGTCGAGCTTATCGCCATATTGGACACAAATTCCAGACTCCGAGCTGATTTGAGCAGGAAAACCGTTTCACCCTTTTATCATTTTGTTTGTACGTTTGTACTTGTTTATTTTTGGGGTCCAAAAGTATATTTTAGTATACAAAGATAATGTTACTGTCAGTGAAAGATTTTAAAAATCAATTCAGTAGTGCCAGTAATTAACCGCTTTCAAAACAACCAATGAAAACTGAAATATTGATGTCTCAGCATTTCATTAAAGTCACAGATTTCTTCTTTCATTATTTTTCATTATGGTACTATATAATTGAATTTTTTATCACACTAGATGATGTTCGGGGTTCCTCGCCCGCATGAAAAAGGTTTTACGGGGTAAAAATATTTTCCCGGGATAAAAGTAGCCTATAGCACTCAGGAGTAATATAGCTTCCTATTAGTGAAGAAAATTTCAAAATCGGTTCAGTGGTTCCTGAGATTAACGCGTTCAACCAAACAAATACTCTCTTCAGCTTTATAATATTAGTAGAGATTTGATGATAACTAATTTATACCTACTTTAAGAATAAAAACTGAATACCATGAAGTTATCTACGCGAACAGTGCGTGTGTTATCTGAGCTTTTCCTTGAGCTTATCGATTTCTATGCAGACTCGGTGGATTGGTTGCTCACGGTTGGTAGTACCCGGTTTTTTTTTCTGATGTAGTAAATAATTACACTGGGCCTCACAAAGCCCGGTGTAGTTTATCCCTCTCATTTTCCACTTCAATTCCGCTTTTATTTATTTATTACACACAACAAGGTAGTTATTGGGCACACATCAAGAATCAACAGCACGTTTTTTATGACACTGGGTGTTCAACCTCGGCGAGTCTCTAGGGTGCTGTATCTTAAAAAGTATGCTTAAAAAGAATCCTGTAGTCATTCAGAGCTTAGATAAACTATGTGTGAAACAACCAGTCTATTCAATGGTAAATACGCTAACTTGTAACACACATCTGAACATCAACCTTTTTCTTCTTCCTTCTTTTTTATTTCATTTTTAACCTTAATATTTATTAGGGTTTGCTCGCGATTACCCCTTCGTGGAAGAGTTTTTTCCGAGATAAAAATAGCCTATATCCTTTTCAAGGTCTCAAACTATTTCTATACCAAATTTTATGAAAATCTGTTCAGTAGTTTTTGAGTTTATCGCGTTCAGACTAGACGCGGTGGGAGACTTTGTTTTATAATATGTAAAGATGTAATAATTATAAGTTTAGGTTATTACTGTTTATGGGCGCCCGTATCTCATACTATCAGACGAGCGACATGCTCGTCTCGTCATTCAGCTGCATTAAAAACTTCCATCATAGCTTTCGAGCTTTCAGTGACTATATAAAATGACCTGCCACTTTTCTGGCCCTAAAATACCAAACCTCAAAGTTTGTAGCAATAATCTCTTATGCGTAGCTTTATCCGTGCTTTTCCTTGAGTTTATTGATTGGAAAGTCCCGCAATGGAAAAGCTAAGTTTCGATGCTAATGGAAAATCCATGGTGATTAAAGTAGTTGTTCGTTGTTTATCGGTTGTATGATAGTTTACAGAGGTATTAGATTTGATGCCCGTGTCGATAAATATTTTTAATGTGCAACAATTGTTTTTTTCTAAATGTGGTTAGTAGGGTTGTGTTGTTTATGTAGTACGACTGGAATGCTACTGCTGTCTATCAAATGTATTTTTTTCTTTTTTATTGCATCGAATGACGACACGAGCATGCCGTTCGCCTGATGGTAAGCCATACGACCACCCATAAACAGTAGAAGCACCATCCAGCACCTTGAGTTACAAAGTACTGTGTGGCATTCCACTGCGCTCGTCATCCTGAGATATAAGATGTTAAGTCTCATTATGTCCTGTAGTTACACTGGCTACAATGTCCTTCAAACCGAAACACAGCAGTGCATGCACACTGCTGCTTGGCAGTACAAATAGATATTGCGGTGGTACCCACCCAGACGGACTCTTACATATGAGAGTCTTACTACCAGTAAAATGTCTGTAGTTTTGCTGAAAGTTTGTGAAAATGGTTGTACGTTTAGCATAGAAATAGATGGGACTCCTGGACTAATATTGTCCTTTTTATCCCTTAAAATTACACAATTTTACCTTTATTCCAACTAACAACTTTCAGTCGCAATCTCAGAAAATGTATTTTATTATGAAACTGGCTTTTGCTCACGGCTTGGCCCGTCTGAAAGAGTTTTTCCAGGATAAAAAGTAGTCTATGTCCCAGGGTCTCAAACTGTCTCCATTCCAAATTTTATCGAAATTCGTTCGGTAGTTTTTGAATTTATCACCTAAAGGAGCGGCGGGAGACATTTTTAATACTATATAATAAAAAAAAAAAAAAAGGAAGGATTAAGTGAAAAATCTACCCATTATTGCGCCAAAAAGACTTCCAAATATTCACAATCAAGGAACAACTAATTCACAATCGATTGTCCGGGATATCACGTCCTTGACGTCGTTTATGATGTACATATATTCTTCATGCTCGTATCATTAATCTACTGCGGACCGAATTTTATCTATTTTAGTACAGTTTTCATTGATATTGGTTCGCTTATTATTCTTGTTATTTCTCTTGTGATTGGCTCATACTTCTGTAATTCATAATGCGTATTAGAGAAGACTTGTATATCAGGTACGACCGACCTTTCTATCTAGGTATTAATTATATTAGTCCTGTATTTTTTTTACGGGCACGGTCAAGTTTCCCCATTGTATTAGATGGTAAATAGAGTGGGGTTTAGATAGAGTGATCAGAGATGATTGCTTCTCGTGAATTTTCGTGCTAATTTCATGAGCGTGACCTGTCAGGATTGTCACCCTAGGTTTAACAATTAATGTACAATGTCTATGCCTTTGGCGCCCGTGACATCACAAAACGGCGCAACGGAAGACCAGCGCTGGTTTTTACCAGCTTATGCTGAGTTAGGGTCGTTTTTGTAACGAGCCAATATTGCTTGTTACAAATAAATATGTTTCTTTCTTTCTTCTTCCTTTCTTTTCTCTCGCCAGTCGACATCATGCCGGCCTGTTTGAACCGGATATACGTAGGTTGATCCCGGAAAGTGACGATTATGTAGGCCACTTTGATGTCTACACCTCATGTAATAGGGTAGTTGACTACTTTTTTTAAATACAATTATGAAAAAAGTATGCTATCCAAAATATAATGGAAAAAGAATTTTCAAAGTTGGCGCTATGGGAAGTAAGTTATAAAGCTTTGAAATTTGGTGCAAGGGGTAGCTGAGCAATACTAGGCTTTGACGTCACCATGCACCGTCAGTCATAACGCTGCGTGCGTGCGACAGGGATAGCGCGATATCCCCGCCACGCCCCCACTTTTAGTCACAAGAATATTTCAAAATTGAATAACTACTTTATTTTTCAAACGATTTTGATGCTGATTTTGTAGAAGAATTTCTTTTTCGTATTATTTTCTGTTACATATAAAATAATGTACAGAATCAAACTACCCTATTTCCGGGTGGATACGCATATCTAATCACTATCAGCTTGCAAACCTATTGGTCGTGTGTGGTTAAAGTACTACCCTGGAAAGTACTTCTTCTACTAAAGATTAAGGCTTTAGTCCGCCACGCTGGACTGCTGCGGGTATGTAGATTTCACCTTCGAAATTCCGTCGAAAATATATCAAAATGATTTTATAGAATCCCGAAAAAGAAACAGTCGAAGGCGGGACTCGAACCCACGACCTCCGGCGTACCGTGCCGGTGCTCTTCCAATTGAGCCACTCCGACATCTATCATTACCAGGCACTACATGGCCATTGACATGTATAAAAAATCATAATATGAAATATATCAAAATGTTTCCTCTCGATATTTTACTTCATTATTTTTTATTTCATCGAATGACGAGACGAGTATGCCGTTCGCCTGATGGTTAGCGATACGACCACCCACAAACAGTATCATCATTAAAGCGTAACTTACAAAAGAGTTTACCAAGCATGGGTTTCGTTCATGCGGACATTGTCAGCAGTCTATTCCCAACCAGACTACTGTCACTATAGAAGATTATGTCACCCATACTTATATCATTACCCTCCCCAAACTTACTGCGAAACCAATTAGCGAGATTAACGCATAAACTCCATTTCGTGGTCCTCTTCGCGAAATATCCCGTTATTTATAGACCTCTTTCGTATTTTATTATAGCCAACCAAATGGAAGCCTTGATTATGAGCAATAAACTTTATATTTGTTTGTGCGAATTTCGGAGATGTTTCTTGTCATGGGGGTTACGTTCTTGCTCTAGTTTCTAATTATGCATTTTTAATTGCTTTTAGTAGTGTATGTTTTGTATGTGGATACAAAATATACACTCCCGTTTTGCTATGGAGGGAAGCGGAAAATATATTTCTGACTCCTCCCTATTCTTCTGTTTGATTGACTCGTTGCGGGTTAAGACTGATAAGTGCTCCCAGAGACTCGCCGAGCTTCACCGCTCGGTGTCACAAAATGCGTGCCACTGTCGATCCTGGCTTACAGGAGTTGCAGCAGCGTGAGGGCGGGATAGTCTCGTACCACAAGCACCGGAGAGCGACCATACTGTTACTGTTACTGTTACTGTTGTGGGGCTCCTTTTCCCGCACTTAGCCCGTAAAATGTCGGGCCGTTGTGCGTGATGTGCCAGCTAGAAGTCTAGCCAGCTCAACTCCTTCCAGAAGCGCAGGATCTTCCAGGTTCCTTCACAGGCTTCTCGGAGTGACCCCGGAGTGCCGAGGATTTCAGCCCGTTGTGCAGCTACTCCTTCGCATTCCAGGATAACGTGGGAGGCTGTTTCGTCAGCCGACAGGCATCCCCTGCAGAGAGGGCTGTCGGTGATACCTAAAACTTATAAATGTTTGTTTAATGAGCAGTGTCCGGTGATCGTACCCACCATTGTGCGTAGAGAGGCCCTGTCCAGAGACATGAGGCGTCTCGTCAGACGTCGGTCCGGGTGTGGCACTATTTCCCGGGACTGTCTAGCGACCATACATAAGGTGTTAATACTACAACCCGCCATAGTGGTCCACATGTGTCGCTTTCCGGGATCAGTCTGTGTGTATTCGGTTGAAGCAAGCCGGCATAATTATTTCGACTGGCGAGGGTTAATCTCTCATCAGTCGACACTCTATCTGGAGCCCTCTCCGCTTACCGTCACGTGCAGTGGGTTTGCCTTGTCGTGCTCTTTTTTAATGACTTTAATGCTAAAATTATTGCTCGTTTCTTTGCTTGGGAAAGACCTTTGCTTGTATAAAATTCATGCTGCATACTGATAAATGTATATACTAATTTAGAAACCGTAAATAAGATGCATTTCTACAATCATTTATGTTAATAAAAGCAAACAAAATGTATGGGAATGATATATCTTAAAGCGTAACTTTATTGCTAGGATATATCATTCTATTAGCATATGATTATACTATAGGCATTTATAATGAGTCATGACTGCCTCGGTGGCGTACTTGTGTTATGGTACGACTGCAGGATCCCCGGGTCGGGCAAAGTGATATTGAGTTTTTCTATTCAGTATCAGCTCGGAGTCTGGAATTTGTGCCTGATATGGCGATAGGCTCGCCGCCTATCACATCATGGGACGGAATAACGGCAAAAAGTGGGTGCACTAGTTGCGCCTCTGCCTACCCCTTCGGGGATAACAGGCGTGAGTGTGTGTGTGTAAATATAAAATAGCTTTACTACATAAAATATATTCAAACATAAAGTAGTAAAGTTTGCGTAGAGAGCTTTACAACGACTGCTTTGAATTTGATTTTTTTTCATAGAAAGCAACGCTATCCCTGACAAACGATAAGATATTTTTTATCTCACAAACACATCGCAAGACCTATGCTAACATTGTTTTTTAGACTACAGATCCACCATCTTCCAACTAAGATAATTTCTAAACCATTCTAAAATCCTCCGTTGATTTCCCCAACACGTTTCCACATACATCAATGTTTTAATCAAACTTTATCGGTTGTATTTTATTTTAACTTCACTCGTGACGTTTGTACGGCTATAAAGCCAATTGTTTAATACTGTTCGCATTTAATGTTATTTCCCCATTACCATAGCTTACATGCACCGTAAATATTCTCGAAGGTCGGGTAAACCTGGGTTTTCGATAATCATTATAAGCGAGCAAGCAGCTCGTTTTTCAGTGTTTTGTTCAAGCAAGAGCCGTAGACAAGATACCTCTCTATAATCTTTAACGTTAATATTGTGTATTTAAGGCTTTATTGTTAAAGTAGCTTTTGCCCGCGGGTTCGCCGCGTTAATAAGTTTTTCCGGTCTATGGGACTTCTAATCACTCAGGGTGAAGAGATGCAATGGTTTGTAATGTTTTTTTTCTTTTATTTAGATAAATCTTTTACGCGAACAGACCCCTACACCAAAGTCCTAAATTACGTAATATGATTATACACATTGATTTACAAACCTTTAAATATATACACCTAATTATATTGATGTATTAAAAACCCTTAATGCATCAATGCCTAATAGACACTGTTGCAAAAGCAGAACAAATGCTTGATTAGCTATAGTACTTACTCCAACTCCCGTAAGACCTAATTGACCTTGAGATTTCGTTGATAGATGACGTCACCTGAAGGGCAAGGTCACGATGATAGGTCATCGGCAAGTCAAGGGTCTGCTGGCACCACCTCAAGTTGGCACAGGCGCGGGCCCTTCCCACTATGTTTATTTCTAAACAAACCGTTTCTTTACAAACATTTGTCGGTCAGTGTTTTTTCTATTTCCTTCATTTCAAAGGTGTTTAAAATTGTGTCTGTACTGTTTAGACAGTTTTCGCGAGTATTTTCTTGGTAGAATGATAAAGAACAATACATATACTAAAGATCTTTAGTCTATCATGCATTAAAATAATTTACTCAAAATGTACTTTATCCATGTTTTTTTTTCACATTTATATAGCCCTCATTTTCTTTCTCTACATATTCCAAAAGATTTGTTAAATGTATGTGGACTTCTACACAATCAAAATATGTCATTATAACTTGCAGCCAGTCGCATTTTGAGATAAGGTAGTCTATCTAGCAAATATGTTAAAAAAACAACTATAAAATAAAAAGCAATATAGATATTACGGAGATAGAATTAGACGCATCGTAATGAGTACGCTGTGAACAGATGTTAAAGCTCATTATAATATCTTCCTGGACGCCAACCTTTTGGCATGATGTGAACCCACTCCTTTTGCCAACTAGTCCCGTCTGTCACAATCCGGGATACGGCGGCCTTGACACTGGCACACGTGAAAATATTTTCTATTTTTTTCCTCTAGGATGTTGCCAGTCAATACTAATACGTTTTCATTTTTTATTCGGGTCACTATTTGTAATCTGCCAGTTTTAAATGTCGTTTCAAAAGTCAGTGTTCTTTTTTGAATTGTTTGGAATTGATGGAATCGAATCATATTTTGAAATTGATAGTTTTTTTTACTAAGAATTTTGTTGTCTTAGGAAGTTTGCCAGCATTTTCTTACTTTATGAATCGACTAATCATATTGTTATGAATTGCTCGATTTGTGTCATCATTACTCTTAACCGTTGATTTGATTAATAATTTAACTCTATGTAATGTTTTGCTTTTAAAAATCTAATCCACAATTTTGCATTTTGTGAGACAATTTATAATTTTCAACATACAATGTCTAGCCATGAGGAAAAAAATCTATACAAATCTTTTACTTTTCAATAAATCCATAACGTATTTCTGAAGTTATTTAACAAAAGGTGTATTGTAAATATTTGCGGGTAAGATACCGCCAGCCTGCTTCTGACAATCGCATTCGATACGATATCTCGCGGCATAAGTTTGAAATGTTGCTTGGCGGGTTGTTTTCTGTATTTTTCAATATTTTTACCGTTTAAATTCGCGTAGGACAATTTAGTATGTTTAGATGTTCCGCCTGTGATAGTTTGTGTGGGTAGGTATCGTAGTTTTGTCTATTTTTAACGGACTTTCAAAAAAGGAGGAGGTTCTCAATTCGTGTGTTTGTATTTTTTTAGCTAGTTATTATTGTATAGTTTAGAGGTCATTATACACAGTTTCATTGCCTGGCATTATGAGATGATTAGTTTCAAGATGTATGATGCTATAAATTAATACAGAGAATTGTGATTCAACAATCTGGTTGTTTTTACTATTGTTTTTAGGTAGGTGTTTAATATATGTTTTTCAAAATAAATTCCTATTTGAAGGTGTAGAAAGAGAGGTTATATAATCCTTCGATGCCTGTTATAGGAAGTACGTACATGCATACACACTCACGCTTTTTATCCCCGAAGGGGTAAGCAGAGGCGCAACTAGTGCACCCACTTTTCGCCGGGCGTATTCCGTCCCCTGAAATGACGGGGGGGCAAGCCTATCGCCATATCGGGCACATATTCCAGATTCCGTATTGATACTGATTAGTAAAATCCAATATCATTCTGGCCGACCCGGGAATCGAACTCGAGGCCTCAGCATTGCAGTCGTACCGTAATACAACTACGCCACCGAGGCAGTCAGTTACAGGAGTTACGTGTATTAAGATTCTATTTAGAACATTTTAGAATCTCTACTGAAACTAAGTTTTATAAAATCTTTTCATCGGTTTCAGTTCATTGTTTTTCGGAAAGCGCTGCATCCGTAAACATTTTGAATTCTTTATAAACTTTGACCCCACGGTACTTCAAAGTAGCCATATTCCTTTGCTATAATATCTTTAGCGCATGTTACGTCAATATTCCAATATAGGAACTCGATCCGCAAATCATGTTATTCCGACCGAAAAACTTGTGCAAGGATTCCCCGGCTTAATATCGAACTCTAGCCGCTGCGAAGCGTAGACCAATGAGATATTACATCAGCTTAATAGTTTAGATTTATCTATGATGAGATCTATCTAAATATATAGATATACGTCTATGTACGCGTACGTAAAATATAGTAATGGGTCACCTAATCTCAAATAACTTGAATTATGACAGAACTTTTAATGTTCATAGTTATAATAACAGTAGCTTTTGCCTGCGGTTCCGCCCACTTGAAAAAGGTTTTCCGGGATATAAAAAATGATCATAGGAGTAATGTAACTTCCTATTAATGAAAAAGAAATCAAAATAGGTTCAGTAATTCCGAAGATTACTTTTGAAGACATTAGCAAGTTTCTTACAAATGCAGAAATCAGAACAGTTTAGAAAAGTCACAGACCAGATCTTGGACATTCATACTAGAACCTTTTATTCCGCTAACGCGAGTGAAGCCGCGGGCCCCACATAGTACATCATAAGCCGATACCCACCGAGGCATCTCTCGTAGATTATTATGTGCGGTCGGTACCGTGTGCATGGAACAGCCCTGGCGAGTTTTATCACCTCGTCCGTCCAAATAATTGGGTGTTATGGAGCTTCGGGAGCTTTATTATATGCTATAGCTGTATACAGGATGTCCCAAAAAATAGTGCCGAAAATTCAGAAAAACATTCATAACTCGAAGTCTATGAAAAATCGCAGAACATACATGGGGGTGATTCAGATACTCCAAGGGATGCTCTATATCTGGACCTCCGTTTGACACTATTTTTTGAGACACCTGTATAAAGTTGTTTAAGTCCATTTCACTGTTTGCTGATAAACGCTTACATAAATGTATAAGCCGATTAGGTACAAAAGTTAGTCTAATTTACGCTGCTAGATTAGTGTGACTTTTTTATTTAATTCTTTAAGTAACTTTTGTTTGGTCGGCTTATACATTTATGTCAATAATAACGTTTATCATCAAACAGTGAAATAGACCCGTAGAGTAGTAGAGTTATGTTATCAATTCGGTAGTTAGACTACATATGCGCCGTATAAATTCTTGAAGGTCGGTCGGTATAGCTGTCTTTGTAAACGATCAAGCAGCTTCGAAAAGCTGAAAAGCTCTGTCTGGAAAAACATATAACCAACTCCTTATCATTCTGTTTGATGTAGTTGCGAGTTAAGGCTAATTAATATTCCCTGTGACTCACTCAGCTTCACCGTTCGGTGTCAAAATGCATGCCACTGTCGATCCTGGTTTATAGGAGTTGCAGTATATGTGACGGCGGAGAAAGTCTGCCATCGGGAGTTTCATATTATCATCGATAATTATAAACTGAAGGAAGCAATAAAATAAAAGAAGTAATTTATTAGTCATGTAGGCTTACAAAAAGCACCTATGACAAGTCAGGACAAGGTAGAGAATAACAAATTTACTATACTCATTAAATAATTTGAAGTACATACATTAAACAACGAACAACCAGAACGGGCTGATAGGTACAGAGGACACGGACATTGGAGACGAGAATAGGGTTAGGGAAGGAGAAGTAGGTTAGCTAGGTTAGGGTCTGTATTGTCCTCACCGGTGAGGATCGCGACGCGTTCCTCCCATTATTTTCAATAAAAATTATTCATCGTTTTTTTATCTCCTCTTTCCTGCCAGCCCGATCTTGGCTTCTTTATTTATTTTTCATTGATTTTGCTCCATATGAAAATGTCTGTAGTTATTTAAGTGATTTTCTGTGATAATAATTATTATTAATTAAATGTATCTTGACTTATCATCTAACTATGTTCGCCTACGTGATGAATAAAGTATTTTATTTTTATTTTAAGTGGAAATAATATAAGAGGAAGGGAGAAAGTAAACGCCACACAAATTGGCAGGCCAGCATAATTGTGCGAGTCATCAAGGGATGCTCTCATTGTTGCTTGAAATTTCTTTTGTCGTCACTTAGTATCAGATGCAGGATGTCAGTTAGCCAAACTTTATGCAAAAAAATACTTATTTTCGTGAATACCTTGTTGTTGAGTTTCGTATATATCTCCAGAAACCTTTCTTGCTTTCTCAATAACTGTTTCTTTACTTTTGAGGCCATGGTATCCATAATTATTCTGGTATTGTGAATATTTCTACGGACATCTTCCGTTTTACTTAATAATATTTTCAATACTAACTTCTAACCAATATCTTCATAAACTTTCGCATTCATAACACTAGCTTATGCTCGCTTCTTAGTCCGGGTGTAAGAATTTTTCTGAAATAACTATTAGCTTATCATTCCCAGAGTCTCAAACTATGTCCATACCAAATTTTATAAAAATCTTTTCAGTAGTGTTTGAGGTTATCGCGTTCAGACAGACACACACGGCTGGTACTTCGTTTTATATGTAAGCAAGAATGAGTAGGAAGATTTTTGTGAGACTTTGCTCTATGGTCATTAGAATTATACCAAGTTGCAGCTATGTAAGGTATTATCCACCAAAGGGTATAATGTGATCGTTTAGAATCTGAGTTATACCTGCGACTTGCGAAGGATTTCAGCTTAGATTTTCCTGCAACCATGATATGTATCTATTACAAGAAACATTTTGAATTTGAAATTGCGGGAGGACTATTAGAATACAAATGGACTAGGCGTGAGATGTGATGGAGATTTTGAGTCTTGCTTAGACTGTTTAGTGATTGTAATACTGCATAGTTGGTAGGTGTGATCTCTGGGATGGGTAATTTGAGAATTGATGGTTTCAGTGGCGTAGTTGTATTATGGTACGGCAATGCTGAGGTCTCGGTTTCGATCCCCGGATCGGGAAAAATGATTTAGTATTTTTTTTTATTGCATAGTATGACGAGACGGGCATAGCATTCGCCTGATGGTAAGCGATACGACCACTCATAAACAGTAGCAACACCATCCAGGACCTTGAGTTACAAAGTACTGTATGGCATTCTACTGCGCTCGTCATCCTGAGACATAAGGTGTTCAGTCTCTTCATATCCAATAGTTACACTGGCAACAATGTCCTTCAAACCGAAACAAAACAGTGCATGTACACTGCTGCTTGACGGTAGAAATAGACATTGCGGTGGTACCCACCCAGACGGACTCTTACATATAAGAGACCTAGCACCAATCCTCTAGAGTCCAAAGTTTTTCTATACAGTATTAGCCCGGAGTCTGGAATTTATGCTTGATATGGCGATAGGCTTGCCCCATATCACATAATGGGACGAAATATGAACGGCGAAAAGTGGTACATTAGTTGCGCCTCTGCCTACCCCCTTTGGGATAAAAGGCGTGAGTGTATATTTATGTAATTTAAATACGTGTTTTGATACTCAGGACGCCTTTTACAATATTGAAGTAAAAGTTATCCGCCAATTAACATATAACACAGGCATATACTCGATGGTTTACGATTTATTTGGGAGCATGTCTTTTGTATTTGTAGCCCTACACTATAGTGCTTATGTTCTTCGTGAAAGTGACCCTAAATTTGTTATAGTTTCTGATACCCAGTACCTCTAGTTTCCCGTTGTTACGTTCCAGGAATAGGGAATATGTGACTCGGAAGTATATGGCTTTATTAATTAATATTATGAGAACTGTTTATTACTGGTGCCTGCGTAGTGATAGTGTTTGGTAGTTAATATACTTTACTGAATTTAATAATCATTTGTTTTGAATTAGTAACGGAGTTAGCGTTTGGTAACCTAAATGAAAACTAATCCGTGCAAGATAAATGTCTTTATCATTTTGACTTAATTACGCAGCGTCATAGAACATTCTCCATATGTAATTTTTTTCAAATACCAATATCTTCGCTTACTTCCCATGACCATTTCCACATAGGCGATGCACGCGTGTGACCACCATTTTTCCGATAATAGATCATGCCGTCCTGCTCGAGGCGGCCGAGCGACGTTGCGCAAGCCCAACCGAGAGCTAAAACAGTTACCCAGCTGACTAAATTTAGTTCTGCAACACTGCAACGGCCCATGTCCATACAGCCGTACGCGCACACCGACCATTTCAACGCAAATCGCCTCGTAATTATCGATATCGAAGTTCAGCCACATCTGCCTTCGTGAGCGTATTTTAAAGAGCTAGCTCGCTCCCAGCGTGCGTCCCTCAAGGTGCGCGGGAGCTAAATATAACGGCGCACGCGACGTCTCGTCCATTTTTCCTCGGTTCGTACGATTGCCAACACCGCGTCACGTCTTACCTCATAAACGCCAAACTTTGAGAAAGGACTTTAAAATTAGCAAGGACGCTCTGTGACCGGCGGTGCGGCCGCGGCATACGCTAATTCACCTCCCCCTGCGCCTTGCATCTCCCCCCCGCCACACATCGGTCCGGGTTACGCAAGGAACATGGCCGCCGCACCGCCACAGCTCCGCACCACACGCGGGAGAGATGAGCTGTCACGGGATATTTATGAAATTCGAACTAAAATAGAATCGGTTCGGGCCGAGTCACCTTGACGGGCGCGCTTATGTAACGCGCCCCGCGGCCCCGGCCGCTCCAAAATCATTTCCAAAATGTCCAAAACGTGACGTGTCGGTGACGTGGTGGTGACGCGCCGGTGCTGTGCCGCTGCCCCTCCCCCGACCGACTAATAAATTTATTGTTTGGCATGTAAACGGATGCGTTCGAGCCAAGAAATTACAGCGTTCGGTAAAAAAAATATTGAATGAACGGGCCGATGGCGCATGGCGTGTGAGCCATGCCAGCTATAGTGTTTATAGTGGCCGCCCGCCGCCGTAGCGTCCGCTGCAAGATGCGCCCGCCGCGTCAGGCCGCGCGCCGTCGCCGGCTCGGCTGCGCGTTTTTTCCTCCACTTTCCCATTGGAGTTTTTTATCGCACTTTTAATTACTCTTTTCTCCTAATGACCGTAAGCTCTATTGAAATGGACCACTTAAATTTAAGTGTGGACGTGACTTCTGGAATTATTTTTACTTTTGCAGTCGCTAATGGGTCGTGTCGGGGGTTGTTTTCTTTCGTGGTTGTTATTCTGCCCGCGCCGCTGCCCCTCTTGAATAGTAATTGTTTTCTCTCGTCGTAATGTGACGAATTAATGCGTTCGCATGAGGCGCCATGCTCGGGTATGTCTAGGGTTGCCAATGTATTATGTTTTTAGCATAATAATGCAGCAAGCGGAAAAAATATTGATTTCATTGATGCGTAGATCTCGTATAACCTACATTACATCTTGCGACTCAACGTAAAGCGGCCTGTAAAATATGGTAATATAGTGTGAACCGGCTCACTAGATTACCAAAAATTACGTTTTTGATTGACGCAGCGGGCCAAGAATTATTTGTTTGCGTCTTTCCCAGTCGGACTGCCTCGGTGGCGTAGTTTTGTTACAGTACGATTACAATGCTGAGGTCTCGGGTTCGATCTCCGGGTCGGGCAAAGTAATATTGAGTTTTTCTATTCAGTATCAACCCGGAGTCTGGAATTTGTGCCCGATATGGCGATAGGCTCGCCCCCTATCACATCATGGGACGGAATAATGGCGAAAAGTACCTACTTTTCGCCTAGGCGCCTCTGCCTACCCCTTCGGAGATAACAGGCGTGAGTTGAATTGAGTTGAGTGTGTGTGTTTCCCAGTCGACTGATTCATTTAGTAAGCCATCTTTCCCGCATAATATAAAGAAACATATTTTCTGCAAAAAATAAAATAAAATACTCTTGGCAACCCTAACAATGGCCAGCGCATATCAACTCAGATGTTCTCGTTAGGGTCTCTGAGACCCTATTAATTGCCTGCATGTCCACTTGATTTCTTTTACGTTCACTAAATATAAATTCAGGGGCAATAAACATTATGTGCTTTTGGAATACGCAAATACAAGGACAATGTTGCTTTTTGGATTCTTTTTTTTTATTACATTGAATGACGAGACGAGCATACCAGTCACCTGATGGTAAGCGATATGGCCACCTATAAACAGCAGCAAGACCATCCAGAATCTTGAGTTACAAAGTACTGTTTGGAATTCCACCGCGCTCGTCATCCTGAGACATACAACATCTTACATGTTAAGTCTCATTATGTCCAGTAGTTACACTGGCTACAATGTCCTTCAAACCGAAACACAACAGTGCATGCACTCTGCTGCTTGGCGGTGGAAATAAACATTGAAGTGTTACCCACCCAGACGGACTCTACATGTAAGACTCTACATATGAGAGACCTACCATCAGTAACAGAGTTAACTTAGTAAGATTCTTTTTATTGAGTGTTTTGAGTCTATGAAATTCATGGTCGTATTGTCTATTTCTTCTGCTAAATAGTGTAAGAATTGTTCTGTATCTATTTGATACTGTAGCTACTGGGATCTATGAGTATTAAAATGAAATGTCTCAGGCTATCTCTTTCACTGTCTCTGCTTGTTGACAAACGCTACTCTTCACATAAATCTATAAGCCGACCAAATACAAGAGTCACTGTAATATACTCCCAAATACATGGTAATAGAATGAGTATTATTTAAATTAGCTGTTTCATACGATAACTGTCAAATTAAATTTATTAAAACCTGGAAAACAGGTTTTAGAAGTTTCTGATTTGTGATTCAAAGTTCTAGGTAATGTTGCCATTGTTTCTGGGTGGTTGTGACGTGTATAATCAGGCGAGTCACTTGCTCGCCTCATCATTCAGTTGGACCAATGCATGTAACAGTTTAGATCCTGAACGCTATTGTCGCTTACTTAAGTGCCTTGTTATTACTTAATGGTCCACAAAACGGGACACCTAAAACCTAATTTCCCCCCTTCCGACGTCAAACGTCTGTTTGAGATTAAAGATATCTCGGGGCTAGGCGGCTTCACCGTCGAAGCCCCACACAAATCGACCCAGATAGGGCAGTGTCACAACTGCCAGAAATACGGCCACAATTCTCGTGGCTGTCGCCTCCCCGCCAGGTGCGTCAAGTGCCTCGGCGAACACGGCACATCCGAGTGCCCCCGTCCAAAGGACCGCTCTCAGTGCACGGAGCCGCCTTCGTGCACCAACTGCCGGCAAACCGGCCATCCAGCGAATTATCGCGGATGCCCTCGCGCCCCCAAAAGAGTTGCCAAAGCTCCTAAAGCTGCGGCTCCCTCGGCCCCTCAGGCCACCACATTCAAACTGGCACCTGCGCCAGTGCGCAACCCGTGGTTTCCTCCCACGGCGCGCGCTGAACCCACTTCTCAGGCCCCCAGCGGAGTCACTCCCGCTGCCCCGGCCTCTACTCGACCCTCTCCTCCCCCAGCTGTGGCTCCTTCTTCAAAGGCAGCCCAGCCCAAACCCAAACCCACCACCCCTCCCACCCCTTCTCAGTCGGCGACGGTGGCGGCGAAGGCAAGCGACGCCTCTTCCTCAGTCGCCTCACTGTTAGGCTCCCCGGAGATAATGATTCTCCACGGGAAACTTTTCGAGCGTTCCCGTCTACTCACCCGTACGGGAGTAGAAGACCCCCTTTTAATCGCTGAGATCGCTCTGATCCAGCAACAAATCTTCGAGGCTACAGTTAACGCTGTGCGTCTCCCCTCTTTAATTTCATAAATGGCTACCAACGCCAGACAACTCCCCCAGCGGACAAAACCTCGCTCCCTCAGAGTGGGGTTTTTCAATTGTAACGGCATTCGGGACCAAAAAGCCGAAATTTCTTCTTTTGTCCGCGACAACCAAATTGACGTTTTCCTCATCCAGGAAACGTTCCTTAAGCCCTCTCACCGCGATCCCAACATCCCAAACTTCAAACTGGTGCGAAATGATCGTACCAGTGGCCGTTTAGGAGGCACTCTCATTTATTACAAAAGGTCCCTTCATTGTATTCCATTAGAATCACCGATAAGCTTGAGCAACATTGAGGCTTCGGTCTGCAGGCTAGCCATGACCGGACACCCGCCGATCACCATCATATCGGCCTATCTCTCGCCCACTAAGGAGCTTCACTCCAACGAACTCGAAACCCTATTTGATCTGGGGGATTCCGTCATTTTGGCGGGAGACCTCAATGCCAAGAACACTCTCTGGAACTGCAACTCGACCAACGAGCGAGGTGCAGTCCTAGAGAGTTGTCTTGACACAATCAATCTAAGCCTATTGGTTCCTTCAGAACCTACCCACTATAGTTACAACGACGACCACCGACCGGACATACTCGACGTGGCACTTGTACGGAACGTAAGCCTTAGCGTGCGTTCCATGCAAGTGTTACAAGAGTTAGACTCTGACCACAGACCTGTGATCCTCGATCTAGTCCCCGAAAACAGTCCAACAGACACAGGTCCTAATATCCCGATGAAGGTGAAAACGAATTGGCGTCTTTTAGGCACCAAGCTCGCGGACACCTCATCCACTGATCTTTCCGCGATCCCGACCAACATCGTTACTCCCGAGGAAACGACCAGCGCGATACGCGTCTTCACCGACCACCTTCAGAACGTTTTGAGCGAAAGCTCCGAGAGGGTGCCAGAGACTGTTCACAGTCACTGGCAACTTCCCGAAGACGTTCGGTGGTGGGTGAGGTTGCGTAACGCTACGCTCAAATCCTGCGCGACGAGACCCGTCCCGGAACGACGACATCTTGCGCGCTACCTCCAACGTGAGGTTAAGCGTCGCATAAAAGAGGTCGTCGATTCGAGGTGGAACACTCGCCTTGCCGATATCGATCCGACACATACCGCCTTTTGGCAACTGGTTCGTTCCTTCAAGAGAAACGATGTGGCCTCCATGCCTCCGCTCAATCGTCCGAATCAACGCCCGGCGTTTGATGACGACGAGAAAGCGGAACTACTGGCCGGCAGCCTGGAGTCTCAATGCTCGCTCACCTCCGTACCCGTAGATGACGACATTCTTGTTGCGGTTGACACCTTCGTCGAAGATAGGAACGCGGTCCGGCCACCGCCAGTCTCTATACCGCGACCGCTATACGATAACGTCGACCCGGACGTCGACCCGCCGCCCGATCCCCTTGCGCCGGTGACGATCGAAGAAGTCACCACTCTGATCAAGGCACTCAAACGTAGGAAAGCCCCCGGGGGCGATCTAATCCCTACTCGTATGATTAAGATGCTCCCGGAGCATCTAGTTCAAATTCTTACCTCTATCTATGACGCCGCGTTTCGTAACTGCATCTTCCCAGAGGTCTGGAAAGAGGCAGTTGTGATAGGAATCCACAAGCCGGGAAAACCCGCTTTCGAACCCTCCTCTTATAGGCCCATCAGTCTGCTCAGTACTCTGGGCAAAATCTACGAGCGGATCGTCCTCGACCGCCTTAAAATAGTAGCTTTTAATCAAAATTTGATCCCTCCAGAACAGTTTGGCTTTCGCCCTAGACACAGTTGTGTCAATCAGGTGCTCCGCATCACGGAGTACGTCCACGATCAATTTCGTAAAGGAATGCCTACCGGTGCTATTTTCTTCGATATCGAAAAAGCATTCGACAGGGTGTGGCACAACGGCTTGCTTTTCAAGCTGTACACTCTCAACGTGCCCACACAACTCGTGCACATCATACGAGATTTCCTGTCGAATCGCGGTTTCAGATATCGCGTGGAGGGAACTCTCTCTTCCCGACACACCATCACGGCCGGAGTCCCGCAAGGCTCCGCCCTGTCCCCCTTTCTATTCTCGCTGTACACAAGCGACATCCCTAGGGATGTGGTCTAGACCACAAAACGCCCATCTGGCACTATTCGCGGATGATACCGCAATATACGCTTCACGTATAGACCCCGACAAAGTGGTGCGCACTTTGCAAACCGCCGCCGACGAACTCGGTGAGTGGTTCCGCAAATGGCGAATCACCGTCAATCCCACCAAAAGTCAGGCCATCCTTTTCACTCGGAAAAGGAAAGTCCATGTCCCTCACTTTTCAGTCCGCATGTCCGACCAGGTTATTCCCTGGAAGGGCCAAGCCAAATATTTAGGAGTAACCCTTGATCAGAGGTTGACCTTCATCCCACACGTAAATGCGGTACGCGCGCGAGCCGCATTCGCGATGAGCCAGCTTCACTGGCTCCTAAACAAAAATAGTAAGATGTCAATCCGCAACAAGATTAGGATCTTTAAAACATGCATCCGTCCGATAATGACATACGCGTCGCCCGTATTCGCTCATTTACCGCCCGGTCGCCTTCAGCGAATGCAGGTGCTTCAAAATCGATTCTTACGACATGCACTTGGTGCCCCGTGGTACGTTCGCAATCGCAACCTCCACGTGGACACCAATATGCCGACCATCAGGCACTTTATGCAGTGCGCCAGCAGACGCTATTTCGACAGGGCGGTAAACCACCCGAACACGCTTATCCGTAAAGCGTCTATATATACTCCATTTGACCGCGCCAAATGGAGACGACCGCGATCAGTCCTGACCGATCCAGAGGACGAAATCACTCTAGCTTTACGCGAAAAGAACGAGCATTTAAAGCTCATACACTCCACAAGACCGCTGTACCGTCCTCGCCGTCGAGGACCTCGTCGCGTTCCCCATAACCCTGCCCTCTCGTAGCAGTTCCGGCCCGCGTGCCGAAGACTACGATCAACACATCAAATAAGATTAGGTTTTAAAAACCATATTCCCCAAACGCTGATGTCTTATCCTCTCAGTGGCCGCCCTGAGCCGAGGTCGTGACCCATTAGTGGGTCGCCCTCAGCGTGGTCGCTTAAATTTAAGGGTTGCGAGCGCCTTCTGCGCTCACCCACAAGACCGGTGTTCTTGTATAAGCCGACCCTCGTCAGGCTAACAAGAGTTTAGTCAGGGACAAAAAAAAAAAAAAAACCTAATTTCCAAAATATTAGGCACCAACTCAAACCCCTACAATTACACGTGTTATCACCTCAAACCTAGTCAAATCTCCTAAATCTGAAAATTATACAAGCCTAACATCGAGCTAAGACATCGTCTCGAATCCCGTGGATGACGTTTAACGGCTATTGTATGCAAATGGGCCGGTGTTGTCCCGGGATATCCCGGGATCCCGGGATTAACCGTCTAGTGAGTTAATGTGTAGGTTTACAGTAAGATATGTGTATTGGCGCGGTACAAGCTTGTAAACCAAGTGATGACACGGAATTATGATTATGGCTTGAATTTGTGGGTGTTGTCTTGGGAATGTGAGTTGTATTGCTGGATGTTAAGGTTGGGGGTTATAAAGCTAAGAAATATGTTGTATGTAGAGCTTTAGGTTATATTTAGATAAAATATTTAGAAAAATAAACACGATGCGTCTCCGTTTCGTTTTATTGTGATTGGTTGAGAGACTGACGTATCGGTCTCTCGATCTATCACAAACATCAAAATACCGATATGTCAGTCACTCAACCAATCACAATAAAACGAAGTGGAGACGCATCGTGTTTTTCGTTTCACGTCCTAGCCCCACTGGTATTGTTCGAAAGCGAACATTTAAAAACTACTTGGGACTTTTGGCATTTTATATGACAAATTTCAGAAAAAATATAATCGAATCATGGGATTAGAATATGGTAGAATATGTATATTAATATGTGTATACTTTGCCTGACTTTCTATTTATTATTATTAGATCTAAAATAATATTTAATAAGTTCGATTCATTAGTTCAGTGGCCTCTTTCGGGCTATGAACTGTAAGGCTTTGAATTCGATTTACAAAGTACTATTTTTAGCATTTTTTCCTTACCTTATGAGTAATGTATCGCTGCGGTTTTCCTTGAAAAAAAAAAAATTCTAGCACTTTCCGTGTTATTCCGTGGTTGCGCTATGCACAGAACTGGCTAAAGAGACTATCAAATTTATGTCCCACTAATAATTACCCCTTACTAATAATCGTTGTTAATTTATTTATTCTTTTATTGGACACGAATGTAACAATATAATAATATAATAATAAAAAAAACAAAAATTTAGTGCATTGCTAAACAGTGTTTAGGCAATAAGAATAAATTAATAGAGGATGATTACTGATTTAAAGGAAGGAAGACATTGATCCTCAAATTTATAACCACGCTAAGCTAACAATGCACTAGTTACGGTTCCATGTTGCATAAATTAATGACAAAAACACAATAATCTAAACTAAAATTAAATCCATCAATCAATGCTATAAACATTAGCAAAAAATATTCAAATTAATTGACGGCATCGAACCCGCGACCTCACGATATAGAGGCCAATAATCCTCCGGTTACGCAATAATGAATCAACAAACAATACGGATTTTAATGCGAACATGCATAACACAGGTACGTCATGCCAGGCTGCCATTGTAAAAAAAATAATACGTGCGACGAATATTAGTTGGAAATTTGCAAATAATTGTGTCCTGGACAGGGGCGAAGTTTGGGGGGGGCAATGGGGGACAAGGGCCCCATATGGGTGCGGTGGGGGCTCATTTGGCGGTTATTGATTCGTTAAAATACGGATATTTTGGCATTGGTTGGTTGTTTTATGCAAAAATAATCGTTGTTAGAAATGTAATTCAAGTGTTGATATGGGTTTTCTTTGTTTCAAGTGAAAGACAATTATTTTTCTCAGCGATGGATTATAGGTTTGAACGTTTTCGTGCTCTATTTTAATATATTAAAATGAGTAATCGAAAATACTTATTTTCTGTCCACAACGATTTTTTAATTGTTTAAAAAATACACTCAAAAGCGATCCAAAGTGTACAAAAAAAAAACTATTTTAGACTAACAAGTTGTATCATAAATATTTTTATAATTAATTCCATTTTTTTTATTAAATCCCCCTCTACGGGCCTGCGTCCGTCCCCCAGCAAGTGCATCGTCCTCAACTCACCTTGTGCTACGTATGGAGAATGTGAAATGAGTGCATTTCTACCCGCGTGTGTGATTTAGATGAGTTTTATACTTAACGGTACATTATCGTGGGATTTAACGAACGCCATTTCTAGCAATCGAGTTTACCTTATACTACCTCTGCTGGATCGTATTCGTAAGGATTGCGAATACCACAAGGGAATCCATAGTGGACATTAGTCGCATTCGGGGATCAGTCTGTGTATATGATTTGATACAGGCATGTAGTCGACTGGCGAGTATAGAGTTGTTTCATGATTCCTGAAAGATTACAATCTTATGGGAATTTAAATATTTTGCTCTATAAAAATAAAATCTATATTTTATGTTATACTCTGTACCTACTTTATACTTTTGAAATGGTTTTGCAAAGAGCAATACTACAGTATCTTGCTTTATCTTCTCTGGTCGAACTGCTTTCCGAAGTGGTAAACGTGACAAAATTTACTGAATTTAAACAATGTTTAATTATTTATAGATTCCAATATTTTTTTTCATTTCACCTATCTCGCGAGTCGCGATCTGGAAACTACTCCACTTACCATCATGTTTAGTGTAGTAATTTTCCCGTTCTCCTAAAAAAGAAACTTAATGTTTACCCGCACTAACCTACCGTGGAGGACTAAGCTCTAAACCCTCTCAGTAGTAAGGACCCGGCTCAGTGTCAATGACTATCAATTCAATTTTTGGACAGTTAATTTAAGGTATACAGGGTCATTTTGACACTGGGTTAATAAATGAAACCACTTATCTCGTTGAAAATAACTCTTTCTATTAAGTTATTTTAACCATAGATGTAAAATAAAAAAGTGTAAGTTTCGAACAAAATAAATATCAATAAAATGTAACTTTAAGTTTACACGCCCTAATGCCACTATGACTGCTCTAGGAGAATTTGTCGCAGCAGCAACATTGCACTTTCAGTCAGAAATACATTTACGCACACGCCATATTTGCACTAAACTACAAAATGACAAAATATTGGAATACTACAATCGAGATTTTTGGCGAAAATATTCGTTATTCATTGATAATTTTTAGCACGATGTTAGCAGAGATATAGACCAATATGTGGTTTCATTTAGCAACGCAATATAAAAATGACCCTGTATAATCTCTTTGGCAGGTATTTACACACACTACATGTCGAAACTAGTTTTGGAGTATATTTAAAGTGCATAAGAAAAGGATGAAGCATAAAGATGAGTAGTTTTGTTCCGTGTCATAAAGGCTGAAAAGTTCTCGAAACGTCGAGACTAAAAATTAAACAAATTTACATACATACATATACACTCAGGCCTGTTATCCCCGAAGGGGTAGGCAGAGGCGCAACTAGTGCACCCACTTTTCGCCGTTATTCCGTCCCATGATGTGACAGGGGGCGAGCCTATCGCCATATCGGGCACAAATTCCAGACTCCGGGCTGATACTGGATAGAAAAACTCAATATCACTTTGCCCGACCCGGGGATCGAACCCGAGACCTCAGCTTTGCAGTCGTACTGTAATACAACTACGCCACCGAGGCAGTCATTAAACAAATTTATATCGAAAAATCCGTTAAATTTATTTGAACGTCGAACAATCGCGTAAACATAAGAAATCAAAATGCGTAGGTATTAAATGGTGACAATGGGCGACATTATGGGCGGGACGGTACGCCTGCGGTTATGATACTCCGGGTTTTACCATGACTCAAGATAACCCGAATCGGATCTACGGTAAATGATCTTTAGATTGCATTTTATATGGCTGGATATTTTGAGCTTATTGGTTACTACGCAGTACTATTCTGTATTCAGTGCTTGTACTTTTTCTCTAGACAAAATAACATGTAACAATGGTAGTAGGGGCGGTGGAATTGCAAGAATGTTCTTTTATATGCAAGACTTTAGGTATCATAGTTTTGTAAATAAATCATTTATATGCACACACTATGAAAAGCAAAGAAAAAAATATACACGTATAATATACAATCACTTACATTTCTGACATGAATTCGTAATAATTAAGCTGTTTCCTTTTTGGAGAACATTGTAGACTTTATTGGTTTGTGGTGGCTCACGTAGGTACAGTCAGAAAAGTGTATGCTCGACCACCTTAAGGTTCAAAATAAGTCGCTTGCGTGTCGTCTGTCAGCAAAAAGCAACATACAACTAAAGTAGACAATAAGAGTTATCTGCCGTTTCCTTTTTACATCTCTAAAATAATCGCAACTGCTTGGTAAAGTATGAAAAATGGGCGTTAAGTGTACGAGCACCAATTTGGGTATTTGTACTTAGGTTTTGTATCGTATAAGTTATTATTAGAGAATGGAATATGGGATTCTTATTTCTTCTGATTGTAGGTCTCTCATGTGTAAGAGTCCGTCTGGGCGGGTACAACCACAATGTATAGACATTTCTACCGCCAAGCAGCAGAGTGCATGCACTGTTGTGTTTCGATTTGAAGAACATTCTAGCCAGTGTAACTACTGGACTTAATGAGACTAAATATCTTATGTCTCAAGATGACGAGCGCAGTTCAATGCCACACAGTATTTTATAACTCAAGGTGCTGGATGGTGTTGCTACTGTTTATGGGTGGTCGTATCGCTTACCACCAGGCGAACAGCAAGCTCGTCTCGTCTTTCAAAGCAATAAACAATTATATTAGAGAGTATCAGATTTGAAACTAATGGGAATACTAACAATCATCATTATCTTCATCCTTTCAAAGACCACCGCTGACCATAGGCTATCTCTAAAGACTTCCAGACCAATATATTAGAAGCGCCGAGCATCTAGATGGGTATGCATGGGAAGCACACCAGACTTATTGAGTACTACTATCTCAGTTTCAAATCATGGTGTTGAAATAAGCTTAGCAAAGGTGTGCACTCGGCCTTAGTAAGCTTAGCAACTGTTATTGCTGAGGCCTCAGGTTCCATCCCCAGGTCGGGCAAAGTGATACTGGATTTTTCTATTCAGTATCAGCCCGGAGTCTGGAATTTGTGCCCTACATAGCAATAGGCTGGCGAGCCTAGGGGGGAGCATAGAAGGCGCCCTATCATACGGAATACGCACGGTGAAAAGTGGGTACACTAGATGCGCCTCTGCCTACCCCTTCGGGGATAAAAAGCATGATTGTTTGTATATAATATGTTAGTTTCACAGTGTAGTGTTTTTCTGGGACAAGACAGCGCCTGCCCCTCGCCTTAGTTTTAAATGTCTCAATTGAATTTCTGAATTTCATACATCGTATTTCTCTTAATTTTATGCATTTTATTTGAATTATATCTTCTACCTATCACTAACTAATAAAATTCTTTTTATATCGCGTTAATAGCATCTTCAAAGTGACATTTGCAATCTAAAAGCTACGGAATGTGCAAAAATATTTTTGTTATTGCAACCTTTGTCATTCTCCTTAGAGATAGCTTATTTATTTTTAATACTATGGACCAAGGTAGATAGATAAACAGCCTGACTCATATAAACCACTTTTCTGTGCCATTTTCCGATTTAATTCATAGATTGTAAGACCGTCTTGTACCTCCGCACCAATGTAGGGTTGGTGTCACACTTTTTAACCGACTTTAAAAGGAGGTTCTGTATTCGACCCGTATGTATGTATGTAAGTTTGTATGTCAGCGATTTACTCAAAAACTACTGAACCGATTTGGATGGGGTTTTTCAAGTATGTTGTAGTGTTTGACTTAGTGTTACGGACACGAACACCAGACGGTTGTCTGGTGTTAATCCCCTGGATATTCTCAAGGAGTGTTAGCACTTAGAAATGCCTACTTATATAGATATTGCCACTGACTTGGCAATTGAACCCTGGACGTCCCATTTCATCAATATATGATGATTTGATAGGTCTGTCTGGAAATCTTGGGGCAGGACTATGTTCAGCAGAGTTCATGAGGCTGATAATGATGATTAGATAAAGATGCCAAGTACGAATTCCATCAGAATCCTCTTCGTAGATATCTCATACGTCATTGATTTACGTTTTTTTACGCTCGTTCACACCGTAACCTTCAATACCGTAGTTTTGATTGAGTGCCAAAACAATATTACGTAATTCACCGGTAAACAGCTTTTTCTTCTCTATTCTGTAATTCAGCTGTGAATTGTGCTTTAGTTTGAAATATTATAGCCAGTGATTATAGGATATTATGTGACTCAGGGTGTGTTCACGTCTTTATATGGGTACGATAATGTGACTCCACTGTACTTGATGGTAAGCGGAGAGAGATCCAGGATTACTGGTGGTAGGACTCTCATATGTAAGAGTCTGTCTGGGTGGGTACCACCCCTAGGTCTACCTCTACCGCCAATCAGCAGTGTGCATGCGTTGTTGTGTTTCGGTTTGAAGGACATTGTAGCCAGTGTAACTACTGGACATGATGAGACTTAACATCACTTTGAGAATGCCATACAGTACTTTGTAACTCAAGGGGCTGGATGGTGTTGCTACTGTTTATCAGTACAGTCGTATTGCTTATTATCAGGTGAACGGCATGCTCGTCTCGTCATTCAATGCAATAAAAAAAAACACACTCAAAATTTTAAATTGCCTACATACTTTTGCGTTCTTACTAATCTATTATTTTCATCACAAAAATAAAATAAAAGAGATTTACTTTACTTCAAACGAAAAAAATAAATCATTTTAACTTAACGCGTATATAGGCGATCTGAAATTTAAATTTTGTACAGATACTTATGGTGCTGACTTACGGTGGTCGCTCTCCGGGGGATACAAAATATATCTTACCACTAGCAAACAAGTTTAGATGGAAGACTTTAGAGCAAAAAGAAAGATTTACCGGGTACTTTTAATTTATATATAGGTACTTAATTGAAGGAAACTCTGTGAAGTATGATAAAATGTTCGCGCATAAATTTTATGGCCTTTAGGTGAAAACATCGTAAAATATAAAGTCTCTGAAGTTAATCATAAATGGGATGGGGTTGATGTACCAATGTTTTGCCATTTCATCTCTTACCAAGGTGTAGGAGAAAAGGAGATAGAACATATCCTTTGAGTTATTTATGTTGCTAAAAACCTTCTTGACTAAACTACAAAATAATAGAGACATAGGCAGGTCGTTTCATCCGTGGTTAGGAAAAATTAAGGCTCTTATCACACTAGCGAATTGCAATTGAATTTACAACGAGGCGAAGCCACGCGTCCAGTGTAATATGAACGTTAATTTTACTTAACCACGGAGGACACAACACGGGCTTAAAGACAAGACTCGGAGCTGAAAAACTCTTCACTGCATTTGTCATCTAGAGCCGTTTATATTATTGGTGAGTTTAGCTCGCGCTACTTCCCGCATATAAGCCTGTTATATAAATAGTGTTATACAATAACAAGATTCAAGTAGCTTCCTCAGTAACGAGAGAATTCTCAGAATCAGTTCAGTTATTCCAGAAATTAGCGCTATAAAAAAAAAAAATCTCTTTTGCTACATATACCCAGTAAGGTACCCAGTAAATTCCAGCTACCATACAAATATAGATAACATGCTCTATGGCAGAAATAGACAAAACCATCAATGCAGTGCAAGACACATGTTTTATAACACATTCGGCGGTAGAAAAAGATAAGACACGAACACTATAACATGCAATCAAGAGCACGTAACAATACATATTCTACAGGTAATCAAAATAAACACCTAGTAATCAATCAGCGTAAACCACGTACTATAAAGTCCGCGTTCCCTGAGAAGGTCCGTGATTGTGCAACATAAATAAGTAATCGAGTTTCCCTGATAGAAATATTCATTGCTGGTCCCGGATGCGTCCCGGAGACTCGGCGTCTGCGCGGGCTTGCACGCTCGCGTATACCCGTGGAATTCTAATCACTTCACGATGCTCGGGTTTTCGATGGAACGCTTTTGATCCTGGACTCCTTATTTATTAATATTAAGGATTTGTTTGGTGTATTTTGAATGATGATATGAATTTGAATGAGTTTGTGCGTATGGTATTCATTTAGGCCTTTGTCCGTTTTCATTTCTTAATAGATTTTGCTCGTGTCTTCAGTCAAAATCATTTCGTTGAAACACATTGTCCACTTATCTGGAAAAGGACCCATATGTCAATCATAGGCATTATCTATCTGCGTGTCAAATCTCATTCAGCGATTTATCCAGTCGCTTCAAAAAATACCCAAGAAACATGTATAGAAACTTTCGCAGAAATATGTTTTTGCGACATACTGTTCTTTTCTTTCATATTATTCTTTTTTCACATTTTGTTACCTGGAAATAGAATAATCATTCAAATAGAATATTCATTCATTTATAGTTTTGGATAAGTATTTCATTATTTATTAACTTTAATAGATTAAAAAAAACTGTTCTAACACCCGGCATTTCAACCAAAAAACAGTCTTTTTCTTTATTGCATCGAATGACGAGACGAGCATGCCGTTCGCTTGATGGTAAGCGATACGACCACCCATAAACAGTAGAAACACCATCCAGCACCTTGAGTTACCTACAAAGTACTGTGTGGCATTCCACTGCGCTCGTCATCCTGAGACATAAGATGTTAAGTCTCATTATGTCTTGTAGTTACACTGGCTACATTGCCCTTCAAATCGAAACACAACAGTGCATACACACTGCTGCTTGGCGGTAGAAATAGACATTGCGGTGGTACCCATCCAGACGGACTCTTACATATGAGAGTCCTACGACCAGTAAAAATTCAGTAAAAGTCTCAGAAATTGTCAGCAATTCTAAGAACAAAACTGCTAATCATTGCTCCACATCTTGATAAAGGTCCCACGTTATCTGCTCGTTCAGACATATCTAAGTAAAAATCTCACGGCGCGAATACGTGCTAGTTTTGTACGAATCTATTCAATTTCGATATAAGCCCGCTGTTCTGAAGAAGGTCGCCGATTGCATTATGTCGCGCGGTGTCAGTTGGAGCGAGGGTATTTATAGACGTTTGCGGGCGCTTTCAAATGTTTTTTAAAAGTTATAGTGTGGGGACTTAGGATATTTAGTAATTGTTATGTTTTCAGCCAAATCTCTCGTATAATAATCTGTGTTGGTAGGCTCAAACTATTGTCTATTTCTAGAAGCAGCAGCGTGTTCTGTTTTGAAATTGGAATCAGTGTAAAATTTATGGGTATTTTGAGACCTTTAGTCTTATTTCGTGAATTATCGCTCGCTTTAACGGCGAAGGAAAACATCGTGAGGAAACTGCATACCTTAGAAGTTCTCTATCAGAATTTCCAAGGTATGTGAAGTCGGGCTACGAGCATTAGCCTAGCGTGGTGGACTAAAGCCTAAACCCTCTCAGTAGTAGAGGAGGCCCGTGCTCAGCAATGGGCAGTATATAATACAGAGCTGGTATGGTATGGTAGTCTTATTTCTCAAAATGAGCGTCGTTAAGCCACGCAAAGCTTCGTTCAGAGTACTACGTGGTGTTGCTACTGTTTATGGGACAGTCGCTTTCCACCAAACAAGAGACTAGCGCAGTATCAGTACGCACAAAAATCTTCATATATTTGGTTAATTCCTAACTAACTGTATGATATAATTCTTCAATTTTTATGCCATTATTGTATGAATATGACCTCTATTTTGTAGTATTGCTATTATTTATAACACCAAAATACGATTTCATAAGGGTCGCAGAAACATGCTTGATGCAGGTCGCTTTTTGCAGGTCCGTCTGGAAATCTTTAGGGAGGGCTCAGCAGTGGGCTTTATGTGGCTGATGATGATAACACCTTCTCAGTAGTATGTCCATGCCCAGCACTATAATAGGACTGGTATTATTATCAAAACTTAGATAACCTAATGTTTATTTACCCGCACAATCGCCGTGAGTGGCGCCACAACTGTAGTTCTTGAAACTATTTTCTATTTGCGCGCAACAGTTCAGCTGTTACCAGATTTCAACTTCTAAAGCGATATAAATATATCCACGTACACATGCTTATACATGGAGCTTTATGTATAGAGAATATTTGGTTTTATTAGTAAATTGCTTGTATAGTTGAAATACTATACAGTTATAGACTGCCTCGGTGACGTAGTTGTATTACGGTACGATTGCAATGCTGTCTCGGGTTCCATCTCCGGGTCGGACAAAGAGATATTGGATTATTCTACTAAATATCAGCCCGGAGTCTGGAATTTATTCCCGATATGGCGATAGGCTCGCCCCTATCACATTATGGGACGGAATACGCACGGCGAAAAGTGACCGTGCATTAGTTGCGCCTCTGCCTACCCCTTTGTGGATAATAGGCGTGAGTGTATGTATGTATAGGTATGTTATAGAGTAGGGATATAAAAAAATTGTAAATTGAATTGCATGTTGTGTGTGAAAGTAATTTGGCTATTTTGTTATCTTCATAAAAAAAGGTTAGTAATTTTGAGGTTTGGTCAGAGTATATTACAATGTTTATTTTATTTATTTATTTATAAACTCTTTATTGTACATCCAAGGCAAAGTGGAAATAACAGATATACAAAATAAACTAGGCTAAACAATAAGAAGTACAAATGGCGGTCTTATCGCAATTGGCGATTTCTTCCAGACAACCTTTGGATGGATTTAGTTAAGAAGGAAAAATAGAGCGGGCGGTCATTTACTGGTAATAAGAGGGGTTAGAGAACAGATGTACATAAATATTATATATATATATATATAATATAATAAAAACTACGTATTCTATACCTAGTATAAAAGTAACTACATATAATAATACATAAACTACACAACTACAATACAACATATACATAATATACAGTAATAAATAGAAATAAAAAAAAAAGGAGAAAAGAATATCACAGTGACAAGTAGTGTTGCTTCACAAGCCTTTTAAAAATGGGGAGAGATTTAGCCCTTCTTATCGACACAGGTAAATCGTTCCACAAGCGTGCAGCCTGTACTGTAAATGATTTATCAAGGAAATTAGTGGCATGCTTGGGAATCTCTAATTCCAGACTCTCTGATGATCTCAAGCATCGGCCATGGGTGCTACTCAAGAAGTGGAAACGGTTTTTAAGATAGGGAGGTGAAGAAGGAAGGAACAGAACACTATATAACAAAGATAAAATACGAGTATTCCGGCGAAGGCGTATAGGCAACCACTTGAGTTTAATCCGAAATTCTGAGATATGGTCATATTTACGTAGTCCAAATATGAAACGGATGCAGAAATTTTGTAGTCGCTCAAGTTGATCAAATTGGGCTTCGGATAAATCGAGATAGCTGGCGTCAGCATAGTCAAGGAGAGGAAAAAGAAGAGACTGCACAAGAGCAATTTTAGTAGGAATAGGAAGAAAATTACGTAAACGACGCAAGGACCCAGCAGCAGAGAAAATTTTGCGACTCAGTTCCCGCAATTGGGGCCCCCAGGATAAGTGTCTGTCAAGAAGAATTCCCAAGTTCTTGACCTTATCACTATAGGGTATAGTACAGCCATCAAACAGGACTTGGGGAAATCCACTGTAATCGACTTTGGAAACCATCCTGTGGCTGCCAATAACAATGACCTGTGTTTTATCAGGATTCACAATGAGACCAAAATTCGCAGCCCATTCAGCAATTATATTAAGGTCTTTATTAATTGTAGCGATAGATTCATCCACGCGTTCTGCCGGTACAGAGTAATAAATTTGTAGGTCATCTGCGTAAAGATGGTAAGAAGAAATAAGACGGTCTGTGATAGAGTTAATGAATAACGCGAATAGCAAAGGAGATAAAACGCCGCCCTGAGGAACGCCGGCAGATATATCACACCAAGATGAATGAATATCATCAAGGCGAATACGCTGCCGACGACCTAACAGGTAATTTCGGAACCAGTCAATTTCTGTAGGAGAAATATTAATTGAGCATAATATACCTAGCAGGACATCGTAGTCGACAGAATTAAAAGCATTGCTAAAATCTAATAATGCCAGAACAGTTACTTTGCCATTCTCCATAGCAGCCCTGATGTCGTCAGTGATATGTACTAATGCAGTGGTGGTACTGTGACCAGGGCGAAATCCGGATTGGAAGGGATTAAGTAGACTATTATTGGACAGAAAAAGACTAAGTTGGTGATGGATTAAGCTTTCAAGGACTTTAGACAGAAATGGAAGGATAGAGATAGGACGATACTCAGAAAAAGAAGCAGGATTACGGCGTTTAGGTAGAGGGATAACTTCAGCACTTTTCCACAAAGTGGGAAAGACGCCATTTGAGATCGAGAAATTCAGGATATGAGTGAGGATTGGAAGACACTCGTCAAGGATAGGAATGATCATACTACGGCTAATGCAATCATTCCCAACTGCATTAGAGACAATCGCTAATATGCATTTTTTGACATCACGATCCGAGAACTGAGTAAAGCCGAAATGAGGATAGTTAGGAGTCGGACGTGAAGAAAGATGGTTCAATGTATTCGTTTTGATAGCTTTATCAAAATTAGGCGAGGCAGTGAAATGACTATTCAATAGGTCAACATTTAAATTATTAGAATTTGTGGTATTAGGTGATTTTCCAACTCCCATAGATCTAAGAAATCTCCAAACTTTTGCTGGATCACCATTTTCTACAGAGCTATGGACATATCGGCGTTGTGCTTTTCTACACATCTTGTTACAATAAATACGGATAGCAACATAACTATCCCAATTGCGGGAAATTGGACGTCGCTTATATTTGGACTTCGCTAACGCTTTTTTATGTATTAGCGACTTAATTTCGTCAGTAAGCCAGGGTGAAGGAAGATGCTTAATCTTAATAGGGCGGATTGGAGCGTGAACATCATACAGCTCTATGAGTTTAGAGTTAAAATATAAAATTTGTTCATCAATTGATGTCGATGTCAATACCGGAGCCCAGTCAATGTTGCCTGCATCCTCGCGAAGCTTATTTACATCTATTCCACGGAAACTGCGTTGCATGACGACTTTCTTTGTGGCTTTAGGTAAGCGAATTTTATAGGAGAGATAGATAAGGTCATGGTATGAAAAAGCATCGGCAGAACATTGGCCATGCTTTTCGACTAGATGAGGAGTAGAAACCAGAATTAGATCAAGTAGAGAGGGAGTACAGTTAGGAAAGTGATGAGTAGCAAGAAGTGGTAAAATAGAAAGATTAAAAGAACCTAGAACAGAATGCAGAGAGGACGAGCGGTTGTCATTTTTAAGAAGACAAGTATTGAAATCTCCCATAACTATAGTGTGACTGTACGAAGGGATAAGAGTATCAAAAATAGCTTCAAGAGAAGAGAAATAATCAATGCGTAGAGAGGGACAGTAGTAGACACCCAGGAAAACTTTATTGTGATGAAGTTCAACTTCAAGGAACAAATGCTCACCAGCATTTGATGGTGGAGGCTGGGCTGACATATGAACTATAGAGAAAGGAATATAATTACGTAAATATATAGCGACCCCACCACCAACGCCAACCGAACGGTCGTTCCTTATAAGTTGAAAGCCAGGCAAAGAATAAGAAGCAGAAGGCAGACAAGGCTTGAGCCAGGATTCGGAAACGAGAATGGCGTGAAGATTACTACAGTCAAAGCTGGCCAGCATATCAGGGAAGTGAGCCGGAATACTTTGGGCGTTTATGTGCACCACATTAAAATTTTTAGATGCATCGGAGAAACTAGAAGAGAGTGTGTCGCTAAGTGAGGGAATACTCATGTAACTGTCACTGTCACTACAAGCAGAGAAATAATCTTCTGTATCACTGTTAAAATCATACATAATTGACAATATACTTAAATAAGTAACAATAAAATAAAAATAAAAGTTAGTAACTAAATCCACCTGCCGGTTATGTCAAGTGTTAAGAAAAACTGTGGTACGAAACATGAATTACATACGAAAAAAAAAAACATGAATTACAAGAAAAACAATATTAAAATTAGCTGATTCCGGGTAACGAAGTATATACTAAACTATGTTTAAAACATATGGAATACAAGAGAAGAAGAAACTTAATCATTATCAGTGACAATATGACTAGGCAGCATGGTTCTTGACCTTAGGCGAATTCTGAGGGGAAGATAAAAAGAAAAAAAATCAGAATCCAAGTCACAATAGACAATTAAAAAGAGTTTTGGCGGGGACGTAGAAGTGTCATGAGGTGCTCTAATTTTAATTCATTATTTAGGTGATACTTAGTGTTATATTGCATAATTACGGTGGTATATTATCCAATAAAGTTCTATTAAAGTGCTAAATTGAAGTGAATTGAAATAACTGTACTAATCAAGTGATTTTTCGTTGCCGCCAATGTTATTTGTAGTAATTTTATATTATAATTTGAAACTGAAACAACGTTTCTACTATATGATTTAATGGTATCCTTAGTCAAACCTGTAATCTATAAATATATCATCACGCCTTCTTCCCTTTTCAGGGGCAGGCAGAGGTGTATCACACCCACATGTCTCCAGCTTTAAGTCCATGTAATAGGGAGCGAGTCTATTGCCATTGACCAAGCTCATTTCCAGACTCCCTGACACCTGTAATCATAATATATGCGTATATAAAAACTTCAGAACTAAAGTTTGAAAATACACACACACACAAACTTACGCCTGTTATCCCCGAAGGGGTAGGCAGAGGCGCAACTAGTGCACCCAATTTTCGCCGTCATTCCGTCCCATGATGTGATAGGGGGCGAGCCTATCGCCATATCGGGCACAAATTCCAGACTCCGGGCTTATACTGAATAGAAAAATTCAATATACTTTGCCCGACCCGGGGATCGAACACGAGACCTCAGCTTTGCAGTCGTACTGTAATACAATTACACCACTTGAAATTGAAAATACTTAGAGCAAATCATCAGCATCGTATGACATCACATTAAGTTAATAACCAGAGTTAAAATTCAATGTCAACTTTTGACAACTATTCCTCGGCCTCCGGTGTCATCTGGTGTAGGCCCTGCAAACCCCCTTCGAAGCTCCTGATGGGACATTCCTCCACGATATGCTGGACGGTTTGGTTTGCTGCTCCACAGTCACAGGCTGGCGAATCAGTAATGCCCCACTTGTGCAAATGATAGTTACACCTTGCAAAGCCCGTAATTAAGAGCAAAAGAAAAGCACAGTACCCCAAAGCTTGACGTCATATTTCTCAAAACATTTCCTAAAACCTGGAATATAAATGTTATGTTACCTAAAAAGTTATCTTCCGCAAGTGAAATCTTGTTTTCACCATTTGACAGGATAACGTCACGATATTCGGGATAAAATCCATATTCCAGCTAGAAAGTGTGAAACTTTCGAAGGTTAGTAGTACAGATCAAAGTTTGGCAGACTTTTTATCTCTTACTTTACGGTTATTTTACTATTTCGTTTTAACAATGATGTAAAGACTTTATACACATTGTTAGCTATAAAGTTTATACATTTTATGGTTTCGTTGGGATTATTTTTGCTTCGTGATTGTTAACGGCTCTGAATTTTAGATGATTTACATCGCGTAGGTGGTAGGTGTTAGGTCTCTTATGTATGGCTAGGTACCATTGCATTGAAATAAAAATATTTTGCAGATTTATTATTATATTATTATATTTTCTCCCGAAGTTCGAAGGCTTTGCAGCACGTCGTGGTCACGGGGCGGACTGAAGTGTTGGCGCCCCGTGACCACGCTATAAAATCCGCAAAATAGTTTTAGTTCAATGTTAACATTCGCGGAAATATAAGAAGTCATTATACCATCGCATTGTCTATTTCTGCTCAGTAGTAGACAAGCATTCAATGTTCCGGTCAGAAGGATATTAAAGACAGTACAATTGTACCCAATTAAAGATGAGATTGAACTGGTTATATCCCAAGATGACGAAATCAATGTAGTGCTACGTTTTGCAGTGTAATTGAGGCTTCAGGTAATGCTACCGTTATAGGCAGTCATAATGTTTTCAATAAAACGTTTTCCACTAATGGTTTGTTTTAAAGGAAAATCATGATTCATACTGCTTAAGAAAGTCTTAATGAAAATTAAATAATATGTGATTTTTATCTCAAGCTCTTAAATCGTGGGCTGTGGGCGACGTTGGGTGCATGCCCACAATTTGCAAATGTCAATAATACTGAACACCCACGGTCTTTCACCAAACTAATAAACACGTAAGTTGATAGATTGGATCAAATGTTTCTTCGACTAGTCATTGTGAGGACTTTGTTCAAGAATAGTTGTTTATTTTACTTGAACATGAATGAAAATGGGATATAATTTCTACAAATATTGATTTCTGTTAACTAGTCCGCTCAAGTGTGAGTTCACCGCCTACACCAACTCATGCTGTGAAATAGAGTTCAAGTCAAACCGTGTTAGAATTATGCTTGATCTGGCATCTGAACCCAGGACACTCCAAATCCCTCCAGGTCATCAGGTCCTCAAATAATATAGCAACTAAAATATCATCGAAAGTTCTCAACTCAGTTACATAACCATTTCTTAAAACTACCTAGAATCTAGTGTAATCTCTTGATCTTGAAAGTTTTGAATTGCTCTGTAATTTAAAGTTATATTACTGCTTGCCCTTTTATGAAGATAATGTTTAAGATAAGAATAGGAATAAATTTCGTTAGGTTAGCGGAGCAGGTCTAGAATAATAAATGGTGTTAGTCATTCTGAAGAAGATAGATCTAACAAACAGAATATTCTTGATCTAAGCTACGTTGTATCAAGGACTGCAAATGTTGGTCCTATCACATCCTGTTTGGAAAAGGCTGGCATAATTGTGACGACTGGCAAAGCATACAATATCTATCGACAGTTGAAATGATCTTATAGAGGTGGAAGAAAGTCAATAGATGCAGACTTCCAACAGATCGATTTTGAAATCATTGGATTTTTTTCTGGGCGGCTGGTGAACCGGTATTTTCTTGGTCTACGTTCCAAAAACCAAACAGGCGTTTGTTACTTTTAATGCGGGTCATTTTGCATTCGATATGAAGATTTTCGTGGTGAAATTACGTGACATTGTCAGCGTAATCAAAATAAAAGGAAAACCGCATTGGGTTTTGATTCCCTTCTACAGATTTTTTAAGACCAATTTATGAAATCATGTTTATTTTGCCACGAAATCCAGCATTGATTAATTGAATATTATTTTTAATTAGTCATTGCGCAAGATTCATTGTGACATCGAGAATGTAGAACGATATATCGTTGCCAAATACTAATATTTTTCAGTTCCCAGGTATGTTCACGGAATTTGTTAACAATTTTGTTATAGGTCATGGATAGATATATTTTTTAATTGTAAAAAAAATATACTTTTAAGAACACTAAAACTATAAAAACACTAGAATTTTCCATTATGTACAAAATGATACAGTTTTGCTTTATCTCCATTTTGTTGCATCTCAATCAAATTACATTAATCATGGTAACATCTTATAAGTTGAATGTTCACAACACCAGCAACCTGAGTAATACGATCCGAATTCGGTCCAGGAATGTCCCCTGCTAAGTATTTCTGAGAAGCTCCGCAGCTTTTCCATAAATTCCGCGTGCGTGCCTCCCAAGTACCTAAATACATATAATTTTGTATTCAACAATAGAATTTATTGTAAAATTACGTGCATTGTCAGTAAAACGCGGGAGCGTACGGCGCGCCGAACGGACGCATGGCGCGTGGCAGTATGGCCGCCGGTGCACGCGCGGTTTTTTCAACTTTCCGCGTGTGCGGTGATTTTGGCCGAGGCTCCTGTGTGACGCAGCGACCCAGTTAGCCGGCCAACGGGTGCCACGGCCAAGTCCAGCCGGGCATCCCCAGTGAGCCAGCGCCAATATCTATAAAACAAATTGGACCGCCAGGAGAGAGAAAAAAATAATAATGAAGGAATACGTCACGCGATTTGCCGCCAAAATGTTTCGGGTTGAACGCACTCCAGAGTTTTGGCAAAGTCCGCTGGATGTCGGCCTAATAGTTTGTTTGATTCGATAGGGCAGTTTCTATCGGAACTGTTTTGCGTCGAGCGAGATTGTTTCGTCTGAATGTCACGATTGGTTTGATGATTGCTTATCAACAAAGTTTTGGTGATACTTCTTTGGTAAGTGCTTCGAGGGAGATTGTACTATGTCTTTTTGCGTATTCGTATGGCTTAGCATCTGAACTATAACAAACTAAAACAAAACCAGTCAAATATTTATAGGAAGGTATGTGTGGACTTATGCAAGATGGGTTATTTTTTTTTTCGAGCCGTAACACCGAAAGTCACAGCCCTCTTAAATTGTTACTCCTTAATGGGTCACAAGACAACATGGGTCCTTTACTCATTGCCAACTCTCTTACCACCAACTCAAGGGAACATCAACCATCAGCTTTAAAAAATATTCTTAAACGAAATGATTAATTATATTCAATGTCATAATTACACAAGATTTTATTTTGATAGTGACAAGACGACGGCAAAGAGGACTTTAGACTTGATATGACAGGTTCTCAGTTCTATATCCGTCAAGGCAGACCTTCAAATATTCGTTTTGATCTCTAGATGTTTTTAGATCTCTTATCTTATTTGTTTAATTGTTTTCACTTCAAGCTACTTAAGAACTACAATTAGGAGTCTAAAATTGTGTTTATAAAAGACTAATCTAAAAATTGAGGACACCTCGGAATACTCTTAGCCCTACATCTCTCAATATCTTTCTAATTCACAGTTCTTCAAAACAGGATTTCTGTATCGCTATTACAAAAATTTTGCATCAAAATAATAAATCTTGTTTCAAGTGGTTGTAATCGTGCATCAAGGATGGATAAAGCAAATGAATAAATAAATCTTTTATTACAATGTATTATCTTATTAGCCTTGCAAATCCAGGTCTGGAGTAGGGTTGCCATCCCACTGTGGATGAAGGTAACAAAGATGGATGTGATGGGTCTCTCGTAGGTGAGAGGTTCCTAAGGCAGGTGTTCGCATAACTAGGAATATTTCTATCACTTCTGTGCGAATGGTAAAGGTAATATTACAGTGAACAATTAGACTGTATATATATTAGGGCTACCAGTGCAGTGCAGGGTACATTCACTTTGTAATTTAAACTTTATGTTGCTGTCTAGGGCTGTAATGAAATTTACTATGAAATAACCAATAGGGTTGTTACAATTTAGTAATAAAAATATAACTTCTTCTGCCTCACTCTCTAAGCCGCGGCAGTCTTCTGCAAATGTATTGCAGAATGGATCTTTTTTTGTATTACTACGGGCCAATCCGGAAAGTAATAATAAATAAAAACAATATTATAATAACTGGTACATCTGAGTTAAATTGTTAGGGGTCTTTGCAGTCTAAACTACTTCTTGCATTAGCAGAGAGGTGACTTACAAAGGCGCCCCCTTCGTCTGAAAGAACGACCATCAATATGAATTATGTCTATTTTATAGACACTTAAATGCGACTATAAATGACTTTTCAAATTGATGTGCAGTAAAAATAAATGGGTCTATATTGAGAAATGTAGGAAATACGAAGCTGAAAGTTAGAATTATAGCAAGCAGTATTATAGTGTTGATTGTAACAGTAAACGAAGAATTGGGTTGTGATGGGATACTATCTACTTTTAAGATGAAGGAACGGAGGTGCTTGGTTTTTAGCAAATTAATTTGAGATTTGTCGATGGAAATAATTTGGCTCTGTTGAAATTTTACTTTGAATGTACATACATACATACATATATACACTCACGCCTGTTATCCCCGAAGGGGTAGGCAGAGGCGCAGCTAGTACACCCACTTTTATTTATTTATTTGCACTTTATATACAATTGTATATTGGCGGACTTAATGCCAAAGGCATTCTCTCCCAGTCAACCTTAGGGTGGTGCAGAGATACATAAGGTAGGTGCATCAGATACATAACTTGATATTGAAGATGCGAATAAACGTAAATAAAAGTAAACAAAGAAATCAATAAAAGTAACATTATAAATATAATAAATACCTACATAAAGTACATATTACATAAATATATACTTTTCGCCGTCTTTCCGTCCCATGATGTGATAGGGGGCGAGCCTATCGCCATATCGGGCACAAATTCCAGACTCCGGGCTGATACTGAATAGAAAAACTCAATAGCACTTTTCCCGACCCGGGGATCGAACCCGAGACCTCAGCTTTGCAGTCGTACTGTAATACAACTACGCCACCGAGGCAGGTACTTTGAATGTGTTGCATTTTTTTGTGTTCTGTAAAAACATATGAGCACCGGAAGGGAGAAATAAAATTTTATGAAGTCTTGACATCAATTTTTTATGGTAAGCTAGACCAGCAAGTTCTTGCAGCAATATATTGCGCCAAAACTTCATGATGTATTTCAAAACAAACCACATGTGACTCGCCGCAAGTCCAGCAAGCTTCAAAGCTGCAGAAGTTTTTTTGCGGTGTTTCATGGTAAAAATTATTTCCGGAAGTCGACTTCTGCTAATCTGAACCTCGCGCTAGATAATTCCTAATATTTACCAAAATGAATACGATTTATGCATACATTGTATTATTTCAATTTCAGTAATATCTGATGATGACATTTATAGATATCCGATAAGCTAAATTATGCATATATTTATCTATGCTAATATTACAAAGAGATTAAGTTTGTGATTTTTAGGGGCTAATAATCTCTGAAACTACTAAACCGATTTTGAAAATTATTTCACTAATAGGAAGCTACATTACTCCTTAGTGCTATATTATCCCGCGAAAAATTTTGTCATACGGACAGAGCTGTGGGAAAAATCTAGTTTGATTATATCATAAACAGGGTTATTATAAATTCCAATGACGAAACAACATCGTCACATCTATTTCGACACTTGATTTGCGACCGCTCTTGACAATATGGCGTCAAATATTTGTATTAATAGTTTCGAGATTGAACGGAAATTTTTGCTAAAGATTGTCTTTGCAAGTTTATGATAAAGTCCTTTAGTAGTAGAACAATATTGCACACAGCTTTTTTCTCTAGAATAAGAATAAGGAATTTTAAGAATTAATTTTTATTAACTTTTTTCTCTAGGGTTAGCTAATTAATCCTTCGACAAAATGGACCGAGGCTTCTTATCCAGTATTCGAAATACGGATAGTAATCAGGAATATGACGATAGTGCAGTCCCAATAACCACGTTATATTCCAACCGAAACGGAGTCGATATTGGCCGCACATACCTCGTTTCTATTTTTTGACTATATTCAGTGCATTCTAGTCTGTGGGCTTATTCGACTGTTTTTTAGAATGTCGACGTGTATCGGCAGATTTGTTAATGCGTTTCTTACTGAACCTGAAATAACGAGGCATAATAATTCCTCCAATTTTGACTTAAATTATAATGATACTAAAGAAATGAAAAGGTGATTAATAGGATACTTCTCGTCTGTGTTTTGTCGACGGTTTATATGGAAACAATTTTGATACTCTCCTCTTAGTTTGATTAAGCGCATCGCCGCAATACCGGACGTAAAAAATACGGGAACATTGCTATCATTTGTCCGATTTGTAAAATTTATTTTGCTCAAATATAAAGTATTGAATGTATAATCAGTTACACGATGATATCATCCTAGTTCATCGGAATCTACTACGGGCAAGCAAATTGCCAACAATCTTACTATTCAGCATTTGTTGTTCTTACATTTGCCAAATATTCTCACCTTATCGCCGTTGTGCTGTGATAGTTTTACGACGCCATTTTTATTTTGTTTCGCGCGCTTTTCGCGGTCCAATATGGCGGCGTGTTTTTATCGTCGCCATATTTTAAGGGTTTAGATAAAGTTTTTGTTTTGCATTATAAAATGTTGTGTTTTGGTTATTTCAGATGTTTCACTTTAATGCTGGACTTTTATGTTGGAAAGTTGTGATAAATTGAAATGTATTTAATCTTTGTTATTACAAAAAGAGGTTTATAAGCTTAAAAAAATTGATGTATGTTTATAATAAGTAGAAATGACAGTTTCAGACGTCAATGAACAAGCTCAACCCTAATGATATTAGGTGCTTGGTTATACCTAATGTGCTACTGACTTATTTTACGATATACTAACAAAAGTATCTTCCACCTTACATACTACTTTATTATCAAAACCAGCCACATTACAGTTCCTATAATTTTACCAAAAAACCCCGGAATATTCTGATCACCTCATTAATTCTTTCCATCTGGCCACATGTATGAATATTGGAATTTATTAATATTTTAACGTTACCAACTTTCTTTTTGGCTTTGCGGTTGAATAAAAATTGGCAAATATATTTGATGGGCACGTGGCGAGTGGACCCTGCCAACCCAGCTCGTGGCAGCTTGGCAGGCCTGAGGACTGTCTGCGAGTTCAGCCAACAACGTGTTGTGACTGGGGTTTCACGTTATTCATAATTTCATTGTTGAATTTTAGAAAGTGGATAGATTATATAGTTTTTATAATATAATGGTTGTTTATCTATACTAATATTATAAAGCTGAAGAGTTTGTTTGTTTGTTTGAACGCGCTAATCTCAGGAACTACTGGTTCGAATTGAAAAAAACTTTTTGTATTGAATAGACCATTTATCGAGGAAGGCTTTAGGCTATATAACATCACGATGCAACTATTAGGAGCGAAGAAATAATGGAAAATGTGAAAAAAAAAACGGGGAAAATTATTCATCCTTGAGGGTTTCCATTGCGTGCGCTGCGAAAACGGTTCAAGATACCAAAAATATATGTATGAAAGAATTATTCCTCTTGAAATGATCTAAAAAATGTCCGCGACGGCATCTGTCTATCTTTTAAGATTAACTCCTAGAACCGTTTTTATGGTAATCAAATTTGGTCTAAATTAATGCATTGTTTGTTAAGAGTTGTATCAACGTCATGATTAATCTTTATCCAAATAAATGTGTTGGATAGAGTGATTCAACGGGAAGGTTTTTATGTACTTTTAGCCCGGAAAAACTTATTAACGCGGGCGAAGCCGTGGGCAAAAGCTAGTGATTTTATATGTACACCAATTGTGCGTAATTAATGAATATACTAAGGGTAGTGTTGTAAATTCAAATTCAGAATAGTCTACTGAGTACTGATATTTAAGATCTATTTTATTATATAATAAAAAATACTTCAGAACAGAGAAATTTGAAGACATTTTTGGGTGATGAATCTAATTTTGCAGATGTATCGGATGCCTCTCCATCCTCCAAATCTTATTTTCTCTTAAATTGCTAATTCATTTTGATTCCTTTGGTGTATTGTTTGTTCCTGGATTGTGTTGATCACGTTTTATTAGGTTCTACTTACACATCGGTCTTTGACATAGAAACAAGCTCCATGATGTGATCATACGTCTGCTATCATACATTTTTTTAATTCTAGACGTCTTACTTGACTTCTGCTGTTGAAAAGGCCAACAAAATGGATTATGCGCTTTGGAAAACAAGCCCGAAAAAAATTAAACAAAAAATACGATGTCTCTAAACTAATAAAGCAATACATTCAAAATAATGATTACAATGCCTCGACATGGTCATACATGTACACAAGCGTTCTGAATTCGGGAAAACACTCGGGGTTCAGTGGGGTTAGCTTACGCAGGCGGGCGGCGTGTTTTCCTACTAATTTATTGATCTCTTACATCATGCCGTTCCTTATCATATGGGATTCAATTTGCTAAATTCAGTTTGTAAGAATCAAAAGGGGCTCGTGTTCAGTGATCCTTGACGATTTACTTCTAAAATATGAATTAATGAGGGAAGGAAAATGTCTTGTGGTAAGTGTCACGACTGTTTCTAAGCCCAATGTTACAGAGAACTTTAAATTTCAAAGCACCACGTTGCATTTATATTAAATTAGTATTTAGAACTTAAGTTCTAATGCCCAGTTGCTCTAACTACATTGTGTTTTTAATTGGATTTCAACATTGCTTGCAGCCTGCTGCTTGCCGACGAATAAAAAAAGCAGTGATACCTACAAGACATGTTACTTCATAGTTCATACGAGAATTTCCGTCACGACGCGCATAGGCGAATCTAGTTTTTTAGCCAGTGAGAGTTAGTTTATAAAAGTCCTATAGTATAAGGCTAGGTTTTTTCATTCACCCACGTGGCAAAGGTATTGCCAAAAGAACAGCTCAGGGAAGCTTGGCAGAGGTTCACAGCGTCTGCAACACACGCCAACTTGATGTTATGACTCGTCATTATGTTTATAGTTTAATGTTTGGCTTCGGTCGTTTGTTTTGGTGTAATCAGTTTAGGTTAAGGTGTGCTTCGATATTGAGGTTATGTTGTGTTAGGTTTTTAATATCGGTATTGGGTGTGGGGATTTTAGCCATTAGTTGGAGTGTGAATGTTAGTTTTCAGACCTACTTTGACCAATGTCTAGTCCTATCAAACCAATATTTACCAACACTCATGCTGACACCCAAAATTCTTAGGGTTTTCGAACACATATTTACAATTACTAAACTGACGTATAATTTGCATTGCATGCTTTCACGGTTTTAAAATAAAAACAATAAAAGGAGGAATCTTGTATTCCATCGCTCGGCGGTGATCGCACGCGATAAATTACTGTGGCACACTTACATATTTTATGATTCAATACGCATTACAATACAATATTTGTTCGGTGCGTGATTTGAATATTAAAGTGCGTTAAGCGTCTTTCTTTTCATGACACATGTCTATCGTATTTCATGGTACATCGATTGTTAATTTAAGATTTTATTAGGATCGCATTTGAGGTTTGAATGTTAATTGTTTACGTTTTTGGAATTGTGTATTTTGTTGATACTTGACGTGTTGTTATTGTTTAACATAAAGTAAATGATGTTCTTTTTTCAAATAATCTAACGGTCTGCATAATTTTGAATTATTATTTTCTTTTCTATTTAAAGTTGTTGAAAACGTTGTTTTGATATCTTTTAAAATTTGCAATATTATGTATTAGTAGAGATATATGATCTATCAATTATTGTATACTCGCAACTTGATTCCGTGAGTCGCGTTGCGGCAGCGACCGGTATATTACCTAGTTATGTATAGGCGAATGCGGCTATTGCGATTTAACGCATGAATTTCAAGTGAATTGTGATGATAGTACAATGATATGTACTTTGTGTCGTATTAGTGATTCTCAGTAGGCACGACCTACTGGATCATCGGATGGGCAAGATGCCATTGGATAGACCAGTAAAATAAGAAATTTAGACTGTGAATGGAGACATTTGTCATGAGTTTCATAAAAAAAATGCTTTATGGTAAAAAGTGATTTGTAGGATAAACTGATAACGAATATAAAGCTCAAAGTGAATGAAACACCTAAATATTCCTCATTTATTTTTATTATGAAACTAGCAGTGACTCAAAATATAATAATGTATATGTTATCATTAAACGTAACCTTTCTGTAGCTTCATCACGGTATTAAAATACTAATACCACGTTGGGTGCTATTACAAAAGTGTTAAAATTTTCAGCTTTTTCAGGTTTGGAGTCAACTCGTCATTAAGGAATTCCTCCAATAATTAGTTTAAAGATGGGAATATTTGAGGATCATTCAGTTACTTAAAGTGACACGTTGGGCGCCAATTGGCATTTTTTTCAAAATCCCTTTGTACAAACTAATAGAAATTTGTTAACTTTTGAAAAGTATTTAAAAGATTGGTTTTTGAGTCATCTAAATTGGCCTCCAGGCTACTGGCGCCAAGGGTCTTGGAAATTTCGTTACCAAAACATATCTAACTGCTGTGTGCATGGATGTTTGTTCGCAGGACGAGTTCCATCCGTTCATAGAGGCCCTGATGCCTTTCGTAAAGTCGTTCTCGTATACTTGGTTCAATTTACAAGCGGCCAAACGAAAATATTACAAAAAACACGAGAAGCGGATGAGTCTCGAGGAGGAACGGCATACTAAATATGAATTACAGGTGAGAGATTGTGCTTATCAATTTAATATTGTAATAATGCCAGGTATAAAAAATTAACAAACTTGATAACTAGAAAAATGAGCATTCGGTGGTTGAACAGTAATTAATTATGCTATGTAAAATCTGAATATAAATATGCCAATAAAAAAAAAGAAAACGGCAGCGTTTAAGAATATTTTCGTTAATATTTCACGACGATCTCCAATTTTAAGTCCAAGAGCATCTTTTAACTCTATATCCGCATATTTCAGAACGAGAAAGCAGAAGTGAAACAAAAATGGGCTTCCCGTCTGTTGGGCAAGTTGCGCAAGGACATAACCCAAGACTGTCGGGAGGACTTTGTGCTCAGCATCACGGGCAAGCGGCCGGCCGTGTGCGTGCTTTCCAATCCTGATCAGAAGGGCAAAATGCGGCGGATAGACTGCTTGAGACAGGCTGATAAGGTAAATTTCAGATGTTCAATTGTTAGGCTGAAGGATGATGAAAAGATGATGCTAGAAAGTAAAAACGGATAAAGTGTTTGAGATACACTGATCAGGTCTTCTAGATGCTCAAATTGCAAGAACAGAGGGTATTAGGCCAAATGTGAATGTGAAAGAGATTCATTTGAGTCTAACGACGATGCAGGAAACATATGGATAAAATAACGAATTTAAAAAAGGAATTACCTATTTCCAATAGTATGGTGCTATAGTTAAGCTATGGTACAGTAAAATATGTCACTACAATGTAATATTTGAAAGGGACTTTTAACTTGTACCATTATGTTATATCATGTTTGTTGTACAAATGAATGATGAACAAGATGTTCGCTAGATGTTGAGCGTCAAGACTACCCTTAAATATTATCGTTCACAAACAGACCTTGCATGCTTCCTTGCAAATAGAAATATAGTTTTGGGTATTTATCGACACAGACTTTCGCATCCGAGAGACACGGACTTCTAAAATATTCTAAAAATTAAACCCATCTCCTTCCAGGTGTGGCGGTTAGATCTAGTAATGGTGATATTATTCAAAGCAATACCGTTGGAAAGCACTGACGGGGAGCGGCTAGAGAAGCATCCAGAATGCACGCAGCCAGGCCTCTGCGTGAACCCTTACCACATCAACGTATCAGTTAGAGAATTGGACTTGTATCTGGCGAACTTCATAAACAGCTATGGTAATGGGAGCGACGGTCTACCAGGTCTCTCGCTCAGTTTTTGCGATTCGCTTGGGGATGAGTGTTGGTTATACGATAGATGGCGTTGTTTTCAATTGGGGCTGTGGGTGCTTTTGTTAGACGGACGAAATGGGCAAGTTGTTTGCTCAATTTTAAGCGTTATTGGTCGTGCTAAGTCCAATGCTGTGGTAGGAATATAAAAACCCTTCTTATTTTCGAGGCATACACAATCTTATATAAATTTACCTTATCTTTAAGGGTTTGGTAACTATAAATATCTCAAGTTTTGAATAACGTATTTGATGACGATAGAATTTTTTTGCTTCTTCCTTCAGACTCAATTCAAAATTTGTTTCAAGAAGACAAAACATTCGATAACTAAAGTAGGTTTATAAACTTTTTATGAATAAGGCGGTTAGTGTATATCCATCCATGATGATACGTGATAAACGTTCTTGAAGATTCTTTTTTGGTTAATTGTGTATCGCTGTAAATTACGAAAATTATGAGATTCAACGATAAGTTACTATTTTGATATTCATACACGGCTATTTCTGGTTATTATATGTGTAATTTGAAGGCCCAATATTAATAGATGTTGTCTAATTACATGTCAAAAAAAATAGCTTGTTATTGTCATTAGTGGTGACATAATACAGCCACTTTTTAGTAAAGTAGGACACGATTAAAATAGATCAACGAGCTCCCTTTACGATGTTTCAGCGTGGTTTTCATCGGCAGTGTATATCGGTTTATTAGTCGAAAAATTTAAACTTTTCCAAGTAAAAGGCGTATAAGATAATATTATGACTGTGCACAATTATTTTACTAGGTAAGTAGGATAGTAGGAAGGCGCCAAGGGCGTCCTTCGGTGTACGGGGGCTTCTGAGCCCCCGCAACAACAGGAGAAGGACCGCAACAGCGGTACGCGCAGGGGCGGTTGCGGACGACAACTTAGACGTGAGTCGGAGGAAGCCCGCAGCCGTCCCTAATGCGCCGAAGATGGCCACAAAAAAAAAAAAAAGGTTCAGTATATCAAAGAAAAAATGAACGACTTACTACAAAAATAATCGTAACTAAATTAATGATCTCGCTCTCTAGTGCAGTAGAATTGTAATTTGATTCTCGCGTTGCTTTTTAAAACTACTAGTGTACAATATGCAATGCAATCAGCCCTGTATTATATACTGCGCACTGCTGAACACGGACCTCTTCTACTACTGTAAGGAATTAGGCCTTAGTCTACCACGCTGGCCTAGTGCGGGTTGGCAGACTTCACATACCCTCGAGATTCTTATGGAAAATTCTCAGGTATGTAGATTTCTTCACAATGTTTTCCTTCATCGTTAAAGCGAACGATAATTGATAAACAATACACACGCCACTTCGAAAAGTCAGAGGTGTGTGCCTTGGGTTTTGAACCGCCGCACCGGACATTGTCTCGGCCAACTGCCCCATTCCCAACTAGGCTATCGTCCACTATGCGATATGGGGTAGGTAATTTAAAAATAAACAAATTATCATTCGTATAGCTTTTCTTTATATATTATCCCATAAATATGGTAATAATACTGTAATGTTTTTTTAAAGATTTCATAATTTGTCGTCACTTATAATCAGCACTCACTCCCCAATTTTATTTTATGTGCAATATTATAGATATAAGTATACATATTACTTAATATATATCCTTTTACGTATTAAATAAGCTATACCATCAAAATATTGGATCCTCTTTTAAAAATAATATTCTGACCGTTTGGCCTTTGATCATAATGGTGTTAATGAAATACGAACGTCACATGAAAGCTTATACTACTTAGTACGGGAGTAAGCGCTTACGGATGTTATATTATAGTAAGAATAGACACCATTTTTATGGTTATAAAATTTAAAATAGAAGATAATTCACTCAAAAGACCACAAAAATAGAACAAATGCAGTCATATTCCGAAAGTGTGTTTTCTGACGCAAACTCATCAGCATAACGGGTGAAAATTCATTATGTTATTCCTAACTCAAGCAGAATTTGGGAAGCCTTAACATGCTTAAACATAACATACACTTATTGTTTTTGTTGGAATTATTAGTAGGAATTGTTTGTTTCGAAAAAATTCACACACATTCATGCCTTTTATTCCCTAAAAGGTAGGCAGAGGCGCAGCTATTGCAACCAATTTTCGCCGTGTGTTTTCCGTCCCATTCAATAGTTCTTAATACAAATTACGCAAGCATAATAAGAAGTTATAGCTTTTATACATATGCAACTCTATATTTTGACATGACGTATAATCACGTTATTCAGAACGACTATGCACACTTTAAAAAAGACGCAACGTTATGTCATGATTGTTTATATAAAACTATTTCTGCGACACTTACAAATAGTTTTGCGTTGCTATAAATATGTGTACTCATTTGGCAATAGTTCAAATTATGCCTTTAGCTCTTATTGTTAAATAAACAACTACACGTCTTTTATTGCTCTGGATAAACATAGCAACTTTCCCATAGTAAATTCCACAGTGTACAGGAGTTTATGTTATAATAATACATATATACATATATATACACTCACGCCTGTTATCCCCAAAGGGGTAGGCAGAGGCGCAACTAGTGCACCCACTTTTCGCCATTATTCCGTCCCATGATGTGATAGGGGGCGAGCCTATCGCCATATCGGGCACAAATTCCAGACTCCGAGCTGATACTGAATAGAAAAACTCAATATCGCTGTGCCCGACCCGGGGATCGAACCCGAGACCTCAGCTTTATAGTCGTACTGTAATACAACTACGCCACCGAGGCAGTCATAGCATGTTATAATAATGTATATATAATAATAATACCAGCCCTGTATTACTGCCCAGTGCTGAGCACGGGCCTCCTCTACTGAGGGGGTGTAGGCCTTAGTCCACCACGCTGGCCCAGTGCGGGTTGGTAGACTTCACATACCTTCGAAATTCTTATAAGGAACTTCTTAGGTGTGCAGGTTTCCTCACGATGTTTTCCTTCACCGTTAAAGCGAACGATAATTGATTAACAATACACACGTAACTTAGAAAAGTCAGAGGTGTGTGCCTTGGGTTTCGAACCTGCGGACATTGTCTCGGCAGACCGTTCCATTCCCAACTAGGCTATCGTCCACTAGTTGATGTTAATTAAAAGAAATTATTGTAGGTCGTTTCTAAGATCACTTTTGGTGGCATGTATTAAAAAATGTCTATGTCGAGTAGTATTAGTATTTCAACCATGGAGGGGCGCTCCTGGCAAATATTTTAAATATACCGGTTACAAGTTACAGTAATAAAACAACGTATCGTTAAATTTATGCCTCTATGTTTAAACTATATCCATTTGTGATGTCTTGATTACATAATTTTATAATATTTTCACATTAAATATCTTCGAAATGATTATTAATACTTTTCGTGTAATAAAAAGCTAAAGTGTAAAAACATAATAAAATTATTTACTCCTCAAATCACCAAAATTTCAATTTAAATTACACGACAATCGTTCTATCAGTATAGAGATTATATGACGTATAGTTACGTCACACAAGTACACAGTGTACTAGTTTGACGTATAATCACGTTCATAATACAGTGTAGTATTAAGAGGTGCATGTGTTTCAGATATACTAAGCGGCTCGATCTCGCCGCAACCGCCTAGAGAGAGAGAGAATGAACACGACGCTAAGAGCAAAGGTAACTGCCGACGTCCTCATCGCTCATCCCTGCGCATTATGTTTGTAGCAATCAATAAAAAAAAGGAAAATATCAAAAGGAAAGAAATTAAGTAATTAAACACATTAAAAATATTTTTATGAAAATGTAGTCGAAATTACAACACTTCCATTATAAGATACAAGACGTACCTATACGTTAATATAAATAAAATTTCTAAGTAGAAGTGAAAGTAACATAACATTACGAAACATTTCTCACGTTACTGGGTTAACAAAATGAAATAATTTTGAAAAACAAATTTAAAAACTAAAAATATAAGTAATGAGTTCTTCGGGTTATCTAATAAGTATAAGTAAATTCCTTTTAGTCATTTTTTGGCAACTAGAACATCATACTAATGAGAAATGGGATAAACATTGATTGCTACAAATATTTAATTCCGATTAATTTCGCACATGAATGCGTTTTTATAAAAATATTTGTTAAAAAACATTTTTGGATTTATTTTTTTTGGAAATTTAATCCTGCATTGGCTTGCACTCACATCTCCCATGCTTCAATTGGCTGTAACAAAAGACATGTGAAATTTTGCAATGTTTGTATATTTGATCACGTAGTCGGTGTTCCTTCTCTGTCACTCTTTCAACTTCTGTATGTGTCGATGCTCTCTTAAATAGTAATATAAATATATAAAGATACCCACTTTAAGTATAAATATCAAAACATCATCAGTGGCATGTTTTTAAAGGAGATCTAACTTTTTTTGGAATAAATACTTTACTTTTAAAAAAGCATCGATTAAAAATTCTTATGTAGTTTGTGATTGTGTTGAATTGATGTTGTGGCTTTAAGAATAGTCATCTGATGGACTTAACGTATTAGTATAGCGAATGTCTTGCTATTGAAATGTATTCTGTATTTACGAGATGGTAAAGACGAATTTCAAATGCAGTTCAAATATTTGAAAGCGACCTAACTTATGTAACATAATATGGCAGAAAAACTTTGAGTTTTTAGCTACTCAAACGACACGCCTAAAAAAAATTAATTACCCAAAATTAGTTATGCTACCAAATCTTTAATCTGTAGCTAAACCAGTTACATTTAGCAACTCCATCTGACAAAATGTAGCCATTTACAACCTGGTTACACCAAAAGCCCGTAGAACCAGTAACATTTAACTATTCTCCACCTTGACAACCAAAACCTTGGCACTGTCAATCTTTTTAAGGGTCGTGTGTGTTGCCAATATAATAAATGTACTGGTGAATTTCAGGCTACAGTCATAATCCGTATAACGGTGTAATTTGCAACGATATCATTTTAGCGACCGGTGTCTTCTCGTCAAAGGAACTATGGAAGCTGTCTAAAGGTACTTTTTATTAATCACTTTAATTAAAATTACTGTAATGATAGTCAAAAACTATAGATTTTCCATTAACGCGCACAAAGTTTAGATTTTTTTCCAATTCATTCAAATCCAATGCGACGATTGCATGTATGCATAAATATCAGATACTCGTTTCAAACTTACAAACGATATTTCAATGTAGTGAGACATAAATGTATGTTTGAGTACGAAACATTTATTTTGATTGATTTGTCACGGTGTGGCATATCTATATTTTTTGAGAATCATTGATTTACAGCCAGTCTGTTCATGCAAAAGTAAGGCCTAAACTGAAACTCATAAGAGTTATCACAACACAAACGTTCAATGAAAAAACTGGCCTTTACAATGTAATATTACCTCCTAAAACTGCAAGACCATTGCAGATACGTCTTTTTATTTAATTCTAGGCACAGATACAAAATCAGCTATGAAGTTTCTAAGCGAAAGGATAGTAAGCTGTCAGGACATTTTATACGTCATTTTGCATTGATATGCACCCGAGCTTCGTGATGGACGTGTAATCACGTTCTCTTGATATGCATCTATATTTTATTGTTTCTGGCAGCGTACAGTCTCACCGCCTGTGTCACTGGCTATGCACGTCCAAATTTACTTGATGCTTTTAAGGCATCGCTCATGTTGACGAGCAGATATTTTTATTTAGTAACTAGAAGTGCTCGCGGCTCCGCCCGCGTGAAAAAGTTTTTCCGGGACAAAAATATTTTCCCGGGATAAAAATAGCCTATAGCACTGAGGAGTTATGTAGCTTCCGATTAGTGAAAGAATTTTCAAAATCGGTTGAGTAGTTCCTGTGATTAGCGCGTTCAAACAAACAAACAAACTCTTCAGCTTTATAACATTAGTATAGATTCTGTTTAGTTTACCTATCGCTTTTTCTGTGCATTGAAAACTAATAAAACTCTATGTTACCTTTTGGAGGTAATTTCTGATATATCACTGATAACTACATAGCGGCATTACAAAAGAAAAAGTAAAAAGCTGGTTTTAAAAGTGTTAGATAAGTACTAGCCACGTTTGCACAGCGTAATTGCTGTGAATTCGCGCGTAATCGCGATGGTAAGGCGCTTAGAGAACTCCAAGAGCAATAACTAAAGCTTTGTGTGTGTTAAATAAGAAAATTAGTTGTTCTTATAACAAGGAGACGCGATTTTAAAGCTTAGAACATGACAGATGATTGTGATAGATGATAATGTAAAAAAAATACTTCAAGATGTTAAGATAAACATCAGCAGTAACATAATTATCTCGATTCCAGCGTCAATACTCCAGGAGACGGGCTCTGAATCGCCGAGCGGGTCTGGAGGCGGCATTAAGCTGGAGACCGGGTATTATGGGTACAACAGTCCAGCGCCGCCCGCCTTCGAGCCGCCAGCAGAGAGAGCCACTCCATCCGCCATGCTGGTTGGACAGTGTTTCAGTGAGTTTGTCGGTTAAGCTCCCATTTGTGACGTATTTTTAGATTAAAAGGCATTCTGGTGGTAGTCTCCGATTAAGGTAAAATATTATATCTAATCCTATATTATAATTTTTATACATGTAAATGACCGTGTAGTGCCTGGATAAATTTTTTATATTTTTTTGCGAACATTGAAAAAGAATCAGTCGAAAGTGGGATTTGCACCCACGACTTTCAGCGTACCGTGCCGTTGCTCTGCCAATTGAGCTATTTCTTATATCTCTTCACTGGTGGTAGGACTCTCATATGTAAGAGTCCGTCTGGGTGGGTACCACCGCAATGTCTATTTCTACCGCCAAGAAGAAGTGTGCATGCACTGTCGTGTTTCAGGTTGAAGGACATTGTAGCCAGTGTAACTTCACGACATAATGAGACTTATATCTTAGGATGACGAGCGCAGTGGAATGCCACACAGTACTTTGTAACTCTGGGTGCTGGATGGTGTTTCTACTGTTTATAAGTGGTCCTATCACTTACCATCAGGCGTCAGCATGCTCGTCTCGTCATGGGATGCCATAAAAAAAATCTGAAAAATGTGATAGGTACTCTGTCAAGGCCCGTGACGGACACCGGTGTCTATATATAGGGGTTTTCCATACATCTATATATATAAGCGGGGCTGAAGTGTTAAAATAGGGTTATACATGTCCCACACAGCTATCTTAGTGTAACTAGATACCTCGGAGCCGTCTCGTATGCTCCGAAGAAGGTCACTGTGGGTGTTGGTTGGTGTGCCGGTGTAGAGTGTACATAAGTTTAGGGACTCGGCCCAATGCTCACTCGGATGATGCTATACACCAGAGTATCTACATTAGGCCCTAAGACCGGTATAACCAACTTAGCAGTTTCATTCACTCCCAAATGGGGGCTTTTTTCCCGAAAAGAGTGGATATTGTTACCTATTTAACCTCACATTGTCAAATTAGGAAGATCTCGGATGGTACGTGGTAATCACCAATGATATGTAGGGAAAAAACGGTACCATTTTGTTACGTCACATTGTTTATTAACAGCTCCCGTGATGGTACGTGTTCACCAGCCAACAGAGGATAAGTGGGTGTAGTTCTGGACTTTGAAAACCTGGTTTATTGGAAATCTCATCGTAGGTCTCTCGTATATGTGAAGAGGTGTTTTTTTTATTACCATAGTAGGCAAATGAGCAAGCGGTCCGCCTGGTGTTAAGCAGCATCCGCCGTCCATGGACTAAAGGAATGTCAGGGGCACAGCCAAGTTGTAGCCTACCGGAAAGGTTAGCAACCATCGTATTATGATTCGTGCTTTAAAAAACTCACCCATGAAACGTGTTTCACAGTGGAGAGCTATGTGAATTTCATTACATGTGACCATATTTTGTGTTTGTACGCAGTTAGCGTGTGAAAACTGATGTGTTTTTTTCTTGAAGGACGGGGTAGTATATTTACATATAACTTAACGGCTTATACTTTTGAATGACGAGCCCAGCTCAGTGGAATACTTTATTGTGGCGCCAATTTGCCTTCCTTGCCCTCGACGTGTAAATATAAAGGATTACATGTATCGTCACGTTTAAACAAGTTAATACAAAGGGAACAAGAATAGCCGGTGACACACCATGACTAATTACAATCTGATCCCGCACTATATTTAGCGTGTTTGGTGCGCGTGCGCAGAATTCTCCCTACTAATGTATGCGTCGTCGATGTCTGTTTATGATAAGCGACATTACGTATTTGATTTAAATTGTAGTTCAGTTCGTGGTGTGTAGATGTCGCTACGTGTTGGGCTGTTTAGAATTTAATGGAAATGTTGCAGTTATGACGAATTGAAGGTAAATGGTGGTTTTGTTTGTACCATGCTTTATGGTTTACAAGGTCGGTAGTTTCCTAGTTCAAACTCAATGATTTGTCAAAACAAATCATTGAGTTTGAACTAGGAAAGTTGAAGGAAAACATTGATTGCACTTTTTTAACGTTGGGAGCACGTAGCCCGCAAAGAAAGATTTTAAAGTTTCTCGTATATATTGCAATTTAGACAAAAAACCAGCATGAGCCATGAACAATTTTATGGGCATAAATATATTATATTAATCTATTTTAAAAAATATTCCAAGTCATTATGAAACCTTCATTAGATCAATAGGTACAGCTTAAAGATTTTTTCACATAATTTATCCAGGATTCACGAAGACATCCAGCCTGCGGGAAAACTTTTTTATACCCTAGAACTTAAGAACGATTTCCCCCTTGAAATGACATAAGACAGGATACTAATTAACGTATAAATTATGTACAGGTATCCCACATACGTCAGCGGGTCTGAGTGCAGCGCAGTCGCCGTTGGTGCCCTCCAACACGATATTCTACCAGCACGCACCACCCGGGGACACACATCCTACAAGTAAGTCGAGATGAGTCTGCGCATCACATACTTTGGGAGTGTAGTCTTTGGCAAAATGAGCGCAACATTATGTTGGATAGTATGCAAATAACATCTGGAGTTGTATACTACATGGGCCTTGTGGAGACTAGGCAGAATTTCCTGCTTATGTGCTTTACGGCGTTTTTGCCATACCTACTATTGGAATCAAATCTAACAGCTCAAATGAATGGACTCTTTTTAAATTTTATCCGTGGTGCTTTACACCTGGCTTTTTTAATTGTAAAAGTCTCAATAATTAAGGTTAATAAATACCTTTCTATTTCATTATTTTGTCTCCCGCTTTGCTATGGAGGGAAGTGGAAAATATATTTCTAACCCCTCCCTATTCTTCTATTTGATTAACTTCGTTGCGGTTTAAGACTAATTAGTGCTCCCTGAGATTCGCCGAGTTTCACCACTCAGTGTCATAAAATGCGTGCCACTGTCGATCCTGGCTTACAGGAGTTGCAGTGGTGGGTGTGAGGGCGGGATAGTCTCATGAAGTAAGTCGAGATAAAAAAAAAAATTACACTATTCACGTTACACGATGTACAATCATTTGCACAAGTAGTTGAACAAATTAAAATCTTCGCCTATACTTTTTTGTGTCGTTACCATTTTTTTTTCTCTTCACACAAATAAAATAATGGGGGGTTTCTTTTACTTCTCACAGAGAAAAAACAAAAGATTCAATTAAGCTTAGTATGGGCGAATTGTGTAGGATCGCGGGGGGGGGTTAGCAAAGCCTTTTAACGGGGGGGGGGGGCTCACAAGAGGTCACGAAAACTATAAAAACGTACGTAAAAAAATATAAAGTTTAAAAAGATTTATCAATTGGCGACGCGACGTAATGGATGTAAAAAAATGTGTTAAATATATATTTATCCAAAACTTAATTATACTTCGTCAACTTTTGTATGCATTGAATATTTTTAACATAATAAAGTACATGAAAAAGCTACAGGCCAGGGGGTGAGAGAGGTCGTGAAATATTTTTTCATACTAGAGGGAACGTGTCATGGAATGTTGAAAAACACTGGTTTATCTATTTATTCGGTTGACTTACTAACAGCTGACATTACATTTTGCTTATAAAATTCAAACTAAAGGCCGTTTTGGGCGATTAATTGTGAAGAAGACAGTCCAAAGAGAGGCTGCCTCGGTAGTGTAATAGTATTGCGTGCGAGATATCAAACCGTTCTCTGGTCCCGGGCCGGGTAAAGTGGTATTGGGTTTTTCTGTTCAGTAGCACGCCCCTTATCGCATGATAGGATGAAACACATAGCTCACCCTTAGACTATACTAATTTCCTGCTCAATTTCCAGCGTCAGAAGCCCTCACCCAGCACTCCGGGAAGTACGAGGGAGCGCCGCAGGACTCCCTGGGTGACTTCGTGACGTTTGTGTGCCAGGAGCCGACAGATGTCCAGCAGTTACAGGTGAGTGAACTAGAGGTGAGTTTACCATTTTATTTATTATATCAGTCATGTTTCATTACATTCGGTATTAGGAAAATACGAAGGATTTTAGAGGTATTAAAATAAAATAATAAATAAATAAAATACTTTATTCATCACGTAGGCGAACATAGTTGCACTTATGATAAATCAAGATACATTTAATTAATTTTTATTTAAGTCACTTGTATAACTACAGACATTTTCATTAACAGTAAAATAAATGATGAAAAATAAAAAGCAAGAAGCCAGCTTGGGCTGGCAGGAAAAGCAATATAAAAAAAGAGATCATTTTTATTAAAAATAATAATAATAATAATGGAAGGAACGCGTCGCGATCCTCACCAATGAGGACACTACAGGCCCTAGCCTAACTAACCTACTATGTTTACAACATGAAAATAAAAGTCATGGAATCGCTTTTAATGATATATTTTGCTATAAGTAACAAAATGAGCTACAACACCTTGAATTACCAATAGAGAGAGATGGTGTATCACAAAACAACAAATGATAAAATTTGAAGATACATTGGTGAAATAAATAACAGATGTCGTTGTATTCAATTATAATTCATTATATTTATTTAGTTAAGACTGGCTTAAGCCGACAATTACTCATCGGTATTATCTACTCACCACTACACATATTTTAGGCATGTGTTTGAGAACATGCGCATAAACATATTTTTATGGTGGGCTTATTTGGATGTCGTTTGGTGTTATAGACGACAAAAATATCTGTGCGTACTAGCAGGAAACCATGTCTTCGTGGTTATTTCCTTATATGTTATTAGGTACACGTATCTTAGATAATTATCATGTAATAATTAAAACAATAAAACATAATTACAATAACAATCATTTAAACGTTTTCATATTTGTGAGCAGGGTTAATTTAATTACATAATTTTGTACATTTTTATATAATATTTTTTTATTACACATCACACAAAATCGTTTATTAATCGTAATGTTTTCTGAACTCAATTTAATACTTCGTCTCGTTGTTTCAAGGTGCATAGTCTGTCTCGAAGCCCGAAGCCGCCGTATTTCAGCAGTTCAATGTTGCCGCCGCCGCCCCTACCGCCGATGGCACGGCCTGTAGCCATCATCAGGTCTACAGGTAAGTGATGATGATAGGTATCAATATTATTCTTTCAGACAGCAGCAATAGTCTGGCGGAAAATTGAATAGACTAAGGTCGCAGATTCGAACCTTGCCCCCAAGGATCCCTCTGATTTATGATGTTATAAGTTGTGTACGTATTGTTAGTTATTGTTTGCTTTAAAGCTGAACGAAAACATTGTAAATAAACGTACATGCCTGAAAATTTTCTCTAAGAATTTAGGCCTTAGTCCACCACGCTGGCATAGTGCGGGTTGGTAGACTTCACATACCTTCGAAATTCTTATAAAGAACTTCTTAGGTATGCAGGTTTCCTCACGATGTTTTTCTTCACAGTTAAAACGAACGATAATTGATAAACAATACACACGTAACTTTGAAAAGCCAGAGGTGTGTGCCTTGGGTTTTGAACCGTCGCGCCGAACATTGTCTCGGCAGACCGTTCTATTTCCAACTAGGCTATCGTCCACTTTTCCTAGGATTCTGTCAAATATAAATAAAAGGTCATCATGTTCAGTTGCATTTTCATTGATTGTAAATTTAAGGCAGTACTATATTTTACGCTGTATCCAGACTTGATAGGTCCATCTGATGACCTTCAGCAGTGGAGTTTATGGGGCTGATGATGATAATTAGAATGATGATAATGATATACATTTTGTTTCTCTTGTATTGGAACTTACTTCATTATGTGAATCTATTTAATGTACTGTATGCCTCCGACAATTTACTATGTATTAATAATTTAGTGAACCTTAGGCTCCTGTTAAGTTAGCTCATAATTTAGTTTTTTATAGTAAAGCTGTTGGTTCTGTGAATAAATAAATAAGTAATAAGATATGTGGAATGCTGAGGTCTCGGGTTCAATCCCCGGGTCAGGCAAAGTGATATTGAGTTTTTCTATTCATTATCAGCTCGGAGTCTGGAATTTGTGCCCTATATGGCGATAGGCTCGCCCCTATCACATCATGGGACGGAATAACGGCGAAAAGTGGGTGCCCTAGTTATGTCTCTGCCTACCCCTTCGGGGATAAAAGGCGTGAGTGCGAGTGTGTGTAATAAGATATATGTTGTATGTGCAGCGAGCGAGCTGGTGGGGTCTGGTTCGCCGTCGTCACCGTCGCCACGCTCGCCGCCCGCGTCGCCGCGCCGCCGCTCGCCGCACTCCTACCGGACCGACTGCCACCCGCCCATCTCCCACTTCAACCATTTCCATGCGCAGCCGCAGCAGGTATTTATATTATTTGTTTTCTGTTTAGTTCATTACTTTTTCGCCCGCTTTGCTATGGAGGGAAGTGGACAATTAATATTTCCAACTGCTCCCTATCTTTCTTTTGATTAATTTAGTTGCGGGTTACAGACATATTAGTGTTCCCTGAGACTCGCCGAGCTTCACCGCTCGGTGTCGTAAAATGCGTGCTACTTGATCCTGGCTTACAGGAGTTACAGTGGCGGATGTGAGGGCGGGATAGTCTGTATTTGTTTTTGACCATTGCGTTATTGGAAGCGATGATTTTTGTTGACTCCTAAAAGCAGTTGTATTTTGAAAAATAAGATTTGAGAAGTACTAGTTTAAAAGATTATAATAACAAGGTGACTTGATTAATATATTAAAATTAAATCAGCAAGTGTTTGCGGGTGCTGATAGCTGCACAGAAAAAAAACCTTTGAACAAACATTGTAAATAAAAATTGTGCGCATTTTTATACCTGAAGTACCTTTATTTGTTTATTTTATTAATAAGCATACCAACTACACTGTAACAATACAAAAACATTTTAGATTACTTAATGATAATATTAAATTACAAAGCACAATGTATTTTACAGGCGTGCATAACATTGTTTAAAAGTTATCCTTAATGAGAGTGGTTACAGGAATTAAAAACTCTAACAGTAGCAATAATTTATTCTTAACTATACTTGTTTAAACTTATTTTGTTAAAAGATTATACAAGGATTGCTTATATGTGCTAAAGTTCATAGAAAAAACATCAATGTCATCCTCAGCGGCAGCTTTAACATTATATAACCTGGCCATACGAACAAAGGGATCATTGAAAGATGTATTTAACCTAAAGAACGGAATTTCAAACACTGCATGGTTGCGCATAATGCGATTGCTCAGCTAAAATCTAAAATGATTAATCAAGCATGGATCCATAGTGCCATTAATAATTTTATATAATATCAAAAGGTCACTTATTTCTCGCCTATCCTTTATTCCTTTATAAAGGATAGCTAGAGTCGGACATTTTATTCAGAAATATATCTATTAAACAATTTTAAAAGAGCTATTTTTTTTCTAATTACAATTTATTTTTATCCCAACCATTTCTAACTAAACCCTCACTCCCCAGGTGTACACCTACGGCTCGCTAAGCGGCGTGGGTCTGAGCAGCAGCGTGTCCGGGGTCGGTGCGGGCGGTGGTGCGGTGATGGCTGGTGGGGGCGGCGTGTCCCCACCCGGCGGGCTCGGCCTGTACGCGCCGAGAGCGTCTACTAGAGCGCCACCTAGGTATGTTAAATTGCCTTAATTTTTTTTTGGTTTGTTATTTTTTGTCTTCCGTTACTCCCATGCAAAAGGCCCAACGGAAGACCAGCGCTGGCTGTACCTACTGCCAGCATATTTTCTGAGTTGGAGCCTTTTTGTAAAAAATATAGTTTTAAGTGTTTTATGTCTGCTTTATTGTATTGTGTATTTTGTTGCAAATAAATTTAATTTCTTTCTTTCTTCTTTCCTTTGTTATTATCAAATGAATGGTTTAAAAGATTTGGTCAAGTCACAAGGCTTACTCAGTGGTGATTTCATAATTTTTTTGGAATGAGGATGATCCAGTTTTAGTTGAGAAACTGCCAATCTGGCTTACCTGATCTTGATCAATCAAAGTAAAGACAACCTAGATTCTCAAATATTAATAATAATCCTGCTGACTTATGTACTGCAGTCATTTTTCTCCAACCGAGACTCGGGATAACTTTTTTATATCCGGGCATCACCAGAACACCCACAACAACAGATGATGGTAAGTGCCGTGGGATCCAGATAGAGCATCACTTGACGTGGGATGGCTGTCCCTCGCCAGTATCTACAATAATGCCGGCCTGGTACATGTTTGTACCAAATTCTATACCAAATCTTTATTCCAGATGGAACGCGCCCTTCCCGACATTAGAAGAGGAGTTCAACATAATGACGGCGCCGTCGGGGCCGGACCACGTCGTGCTGCTGGACGATGGTGAGTACTCCATCTGCAGCCGGGAGTGTTGTTGGACGTAGAACAATGGAACAGAGCTGTAAGTGATGGTCGGGTAGGCAATCTTACAGAAGGTTGGCTTGAAAATGGAACTGTCTCGGAAAGTGTTAGGTAGTTAAAAATAGAAAGATGGTGGAAGCAGGCAAGCTGAGATATTTTTTCGAATGTGTTTTGGTTGATGTGTTTGGATCGACCGTTAACGATAACAGTTAACTACTAAACATAATTTAATAAATTATAGCAGCTATGGGTGGATGTAGAAAACTAGAAACATCTTGCGAGACATGGTATTGATCGCTCTAATTTTAATGTAGCTGGTTTTATATTAAAAACTTTTGTACCTGTTTCATAGTTGCATTTGTATATTTACCTACAGATAACGGCTTAGTTTCGCCGATAAATTTAGTTTCCTAGTGTGATGTGTAACCGACTTAAACTGAAGATTTACTAATGATTTTTTTGTTGTAGAACGGTTCTTCCAATCCAACGTCATCACGTCAGAGGCAACGGCTATGGACACGGCGGGCTCCGGCGTTGGTCAGGCAGTGGGAGTCGACGGCGAGGACATCTCCCCGGACAAATCGGCGCCGGACCTGCGCTCACCGTGATCCTCGCCACTTCCCCCGCCGGACGTGCCGGACGGGCCGAGCGTACACGATGGTCCGTCATGCGTGTCGGACGGCCGGCAAGACGGACAGAGCTTGCAGGACGGTCTGCAGGGCCTGCAGGGCGTGCCGCGCTGGACGCCCGCGCCGCTACCTCACTGGCGGCCGGTCTCGCATCGGACTGTTTGATCCGATCCCGGCTCGGGGACTAGTGTAAATACGAAAGTTGTAGTTGAAATTTAGATTTTACAATTTTTAATCTGTATCGATCGTCCGTGGCTTCATGATGGTGGAATTAGCGATGTAATTTTGGCTTTTTGGATTAGTTGTATTTGCATATAAAAACCTTTTTTTTATATAGGAATTAAGTTAATATTTTTAGAAAAAGAAATTTTGCTTTTTTAAAATCTGGATGATAATGTATTGAAATTATGGCCTTGAATTATATGCACAACTAAGTTTGCATAGATAACAGAATGATAACAGCGCCATCTCTATTTGAAGAAGTGTTAGCAGACGCGGAGGATCTGTACGATCTGCATTGTATTGTTAAGGCGATAACAAAATATAATACTCCAACGATAATTATGTAAAAAAATAAAGCTACGAAAAATGAAAAACAACAATATATTCTAATATTTTTATAGAATATAAAACGAGTATGATATGATCAAGCCTTCCAATAATTTAGTAAAATAAAAATGTTATGAAAGTGCAGCTTATAAATTTATTCTTTTGCTGAGCTGTAAGACAGTTAGAAAAGCGTATTATGAAAATAATGCTTCCAATACTAGCGTCAAAACAATTTTTAATTGACGAAAGTGTGATATTATAAGTTGTTTTTTGTTTCGTTGTTGTGTGTTTTGTATTGAACAAAAAAAATTATAGGCATAAGAGTCGGTTAGTTTAAAAAGATTTTTTTGTCTAATTTATTGAACGAATATTTAAGAAAGACGAGCCTTGCTTAAGAGATTAGTTTAGTTTATATTAGTAGCTGACAGTAGTTTTGTTATTGTATCATCGATTCGGTGTTTCTGGTGCCATTTAACACGTGAGGTGTAAGCCTTGATCTCAAGTCATGGATTAAAATGAGATTCCGTGTCGGATACAATAGCGATTCGGTAGACGACTTCGGTCGAGGGACATTTTATAGGTGCCTTTGAAAAAAAAGTAAAATTACATAATAGGAATTTGTAAATTGTAGTGTTCTTTTGATAAATCCATCCGCTCATAAACGAGGACAATTCATTAATGTAAGCACGTGTGTTTTGTAACTGAAAATTAAAGTTGACATTTATGTTACATGATTTTGTAGGTTTTTATCAATTACAAAACACACTTCCACTAAATCCTAGTTAGTGAGAGTGAATAAAAAGATAAATAACGTTTCCATAGAACGGATTAGAGCGTTCCAGAAATATTGCAATTTACTTAATACGGTGAAAATAATTTCAAACCAAAATTTCGCATTACGAAACCAACATCACTCTTTAATCGATTTTTAACTAATCTATATCTGTACTTTAGTTACCAATAAAAGTAAACAACTGGTTAACTTTAACCACTCTTTCTTTGGAAGCGTGGTATCTTTTTACTTTGCTCTAAAGTAGTTTCCTCCATTCACAAACACGATTATTTTCGCAATCACCGTGGCCATACGAGAAAAGCTAGTCATTAGAGTAACATTGTAAATTATATTAATAAAAAAATATTTACTATTATAACCACCCCTTAAATTAAGTAGGGGTTGAAACTAAAATTGTGGCCAAATTACAAGTAATAAAATCCAAATATATATACACAATTAATAGATTTAGAGGTACATAAGGACATGGTGGTTAGGTTCATAGCTGAGACTAAAGAAAATGAGATTAAGGGAGCTAGCAGTGGCGCATCTACATGAGCGTACAATCTTCCAATTTAAATCCAAGATCGCTCGTTTCGTACTCTGTATAATTCCGATAGATATATTTAGATCGATCCTAAAAATCAATCCATATACGAAGATGATAGCGTTGCGATCATAATTTATTCTTCTTGATCCATTTTTGCGACCGATCCTAATGTTTAAATCGACATCGGGTATGAATTATTTAAATGGCTAATCTGCACGTAAATTGTTTTTTATTTTTGCTTCCAATTCCATGAATGGTTTAAATTGATGGAAGATTGAACGTTAACTGCGAACTACAATAACCGTAATACTGGAAAATTAAACACATTCAAAGGAGGAGTTATCGGTTCCACCACAAAGCCTTTTTAATTTAGTCGATTAATCATGCTTCGAACGCGCCTATTAACGTTTGTTTGTACGTCCCTTTCAGTTATAAAGAATTTTCTATAAATCGTAGACTAGTTTGTTAGGAAACATAGCAATAATTGCGAGCAATAAATACTATAAAATATATTATAACGACAAAGTTAGCTTTAGGGAAGCTAGATATCTGTACTGAATGTAGTTACATCCTATAACGCAGTATATTTTTTCTATAGAAACAAAATGGCTCGACAGACTGGGTTCTATGTATAAAATTCGATTTAATAAAGATTTAGTCAAAGCAGTTTGGTACAATTTAGCTATCTCACAAAACAAAACTATATTAGACTTTACAAACAGCTGTAATAGATTACCTAGGCAGAAATGCGGGAATTAGTCAATTGCTAGCTATAGTCATTAGGAGATTATAATGAAATACAGTTTAGAAATAATAATAGTAAAGTCATTTTAAGGCTTGTTGGTTAAATTCAAAAGGAACGTAAAAGTTTCGCTATTCTGAAAGGGAATACCTAGGGCGATATGGCAATGAAGTGACGAATTCTAAGCTCATTGGTGCCGAAAAATTTAGACTGTGATTCAATTGTTCATTCAGAACGTGTCTTATATTAAAATAGTTGTTTTGTATGATTGGCAATTCGCACTACGACGTGCTTAACGGTTCAAACTGTAAGTCAGTCGACATGTTGTATGCAATGCATTTGTTGTTATTGATAATGTAACTGAAGGTCAATTGGAAGCCGTGGAAAGTTATTATTTGACAGCGGTAGTTATTATTTAGCTTACTTAATTTCACTAGTGACCGATACAAAATTTTTATACATTATTTATAGTTCTGCGAAGGAATTTGAAGTTACCATATAAAATTTTCAAATAGCTTTGATAGAAAATTATGTATTTGTCACATCATTTCGTTGTTTAGCACCATTGTGACGATATGGAATAAATGAAAGCCTAAACAATATGTGCCTTAGATACAACAATATTGTATGATATATATGATGCGTTCTTTACAACGTGCTAACTAGAAGTAAATGATAAACGTTATTTTGAATGGCTGGTCTTTGAATGATCTATGTACGTTAGTTTTCATTTCTGCAGCGGCTTGAATCTCCTAAGATTTTCTTACCCGACACTGTTCGTTCTAAATTGTGCAATGTACTGTTAGGCCCAATGTTCGAATGCGAGTGTACCCTTCATAGCACGTTATATCTCTTCATTGTTTTGTCAAAATTAACCTGGACAGTAGTCTGGAGGTTGTTTTCGAATCCAGTACCTTGTAACCGTCATATAATTAATTACTGTTAAGTAACGCTTTACGCGTAGTATTCGCTGGGATATAAATACTTAATATATAATTTTAGTGATTACCTACATTATACCCATTTAAGTATATGTATACTTTACTGGAATGTATCTTAAACTACGCGTCTTTAGGCACGCTTTTTGTTCAAATGTTCATAGTAATTTGATTCTCGCATGGCTTTTTGATAATATCAAATCTATTTCTACTTCACTATACGCAGATGTGAATATAATTTCGTTTATGATTTTCAGTGTAACGTAACGTAATCAATCCGTCTCGTTAAGTTTTTATTTTGTGAATTTTCAGATTGTAATAACATACGTAAATAGTTAAATGTAAGTATAAATAACCAATAGTTTAAACCCTAGTTATGAATTGTCTTAGTTCGTCATGTGCAATTACGTTTGTTTTTTTAGCGAATTTATTAATTATTATTTTAGATTATAATTTTTGTCCACGACCACATTTTATGTAAATATGTTCCGCTATTTATAATTGTATTAATAACAGTAGGCGTTCATAGTTTACGTACGTGTTGTTTTTATCGAGTCTTTACTGCTTTCATATTTTCTTATGATAGATTTTTACAATTTTTCCGAAACAGTTATTTTTTAATAGAAAACCGTGATGCGAATGGCCTGTTCCTAACAGAGACACCAACATACTTCCACTATGGAGCGGGTTGTTCTCTCGCGCACAATAAACTAAAGATAGACTTGTAAAAATGTTATAACATGTATTTTTAACCTATACATAGTAAGTATATTTATAGAATTTTAGTCGTTTAATTATTTCGAACGACTTGTTATTAAAGAAAATTGGTGCTTAAAGCTTAACAAAATATGTAACGACGTCGGTCGTGTGTGTATTGTCATGGGAGACGAGCATTATGACATAGCATGCGTTGTTATGCGAGCATCACATATTGGATTGTCTATTTGAACTTATTATGTCCGACGAGCGCCAAATGTCGGTGGAATTGTGCTTATTCTAATGTAAAAATAGTGATTTTGAATAAATGTAGGGGAATTATTAGCTAAATCAAATAAATTGAAAATGACGTTCGAAATACAAAACATTTTATTTTTAAAATAACCGCCATAGTCAAAGCGAATTAATTCCCAGTAACAAATACAGATGGCGCTATAACGATTTTCTTGAAAGTGTTCAATCAACAAATAAGCAATTCATTGTGTGCATGCTAGCAGTTATAATAATGTAGGTAAACTTTGCTCAATATCGATGAAAACTGAAAGTGTTACAGTTGATGCAATACAAACAAACAAACACACAGTTGTGTTTTATTTTATATCCAGAGTATCCTAAAATGAACATGAAATACTGAAATATGAAACGTAAAGATCGTGTCAACTATCCACTCTGCCTACTTATTTGAGATACAGGCGTGATACTGTACACTAGAGAATGTAATATCATATGATTTAATCTCGAACAGCAAACAATCACGTAGTAGCGTTGACAAATATTTATGCTGAACAAAACAGCTGGTTGTTACACAGTCTGTTTGAATGTGGTTTAGGATAATACCAATGGGTTTAGCTGATGGTTCTTACAAGTTGCGCAAACTATGTCCAATTGTTGTCGAGGAACACTACATTACTATGGTACTGACATATACTAAAGTATCCGATCCGATACGACAATTAAATATTAGGTAAGAATTTAAAAGAAACGGCAATTTTATTCACAGCCTTAAATGAATATTGATAGTGTTGGGCATTGGATCCAGTGCCCAAGCTGTTTCAATGTGTACTCGAGTAAATGAGAAGGCAATAAAATGAAGTATGGACACTGATTATGGAGTTTGGCATCCTTTTATTCCCATCCAAATAAATAAAAAATTGCGTTTATACGCATTTAAAAGACGAGACGAGCATCCCGCTCGTCTTGATAAAATTATAGATCTGCCATACCCTCGCAAATAAAAAGGAAAAGTGTTATGTTCGCACACATAGATATTGACATGTGTGAAAGAGAACTATGGGGTTAGAATGTGAAAAAAAAACACGATGCGTCTCCACTTCGTTTTATTGTGATTGGTTGAGAGACTGACGTATCGGTCTCTCGATCAATCACAAACATCAAAATACCAATACGTCAGTTTCTCAACTAATCACAATAAAACGAAGCGGAGACGCATCGTGTTTTTTTACCATTCTAATCCCCAGGTGCAAACAAAAAATACAGCTAGTTTAGTTATTTCCCAATTTGGAAAATATGTCTTCGGATTGCACGTATGGCCATATCTACCTTTTTTATTGCATTGAATGACGAGACTAGCATGCTGCTCGCCTGATGGTAAGCGGTACGACCAACCATAAACAATAGAAACATACAGAACTTTAAATTACTAAGTACTGTGTGGCACTCCACTGCACTCGACACCATAAGACACAGGATGTTAAGCCCCATAGTGTCTAGTAAGTATTGAGTAATCACTGGTTATTGTAAGCCCTAAAGTCTTATCTTTTAAGATGACAAACGCCGTTCAAGTCATTTAGATATGTCTGCAATATATTACACATTGTTTTTATGGTATTGAATGACGAGACGAGCATGCCGTTCGCTTGATGGTAAGCGATACGACCACCCATAAACAGTAGAGACACAATCTAGCACCTTGAGTTACAAAGTACTGGGTGGCATTCTACTGCGCTCGTCATCATGAGACATAAGTTCATATTCTACGAAATAAGCCTACAAAATATACATTCTTTATAGTATAAACGAATTAGTCAATTAATCATTATTTAAGACCGTTATAAAACATTTGGGAATATGGAGGTAAAGACTAAGTACCCACGTAGGAATGAGAACCGAGAACATAATATATTTGTCGTCTTGGTTTCTCTTTTCTATAATGTGTTGACTTTGTACCTTGTACCTTTAGATGTACATAAACTTTCACACAGCTGGTTCACAATAATCATCTCCCACACACACACACACACACACTCACGCCCTTTATCCCCGAAGGTGTAGGCTGTGGCGCAACTAGTAAAATGCCGGGGGTCGCGGGTGGGCGGCAGGGGCCCTTCACCTATTAGTTAGTTTAGCCAACTTCTGTGACCCCCGTGACGGACGGCAACGTGGCGGTTATGCCTCACGCTGCCGTTGACGCCGAGGGCGTCCTTCGGTGCGCGGGGGCTTCTGAGCCGCCCCCCAACAGGAGAAGGACCGCAGTAGCGGTACGCGCAGGGGCGGTTGCGGACGACAACTTAGACGTGAGTCAGAGGAAGCCCGCAGCCGCCCCTAATGCGCCGAAGATGACCACCGCGGAGTTTTGGTTGGTATGCCTTGCGGTGTACATAGGTTAGGGACTCGGCTCGGCGGTCGCCCGACTTTTTCCATCTCTCCGAGCGCCTCAACGTCGGGTCGTAAGGCACGGTGAACCCAACATAACCGCTCAGTCGTTCCCTTGAACGCTGGGCGGTAGTAATAAGTCACTTTCTCCGTGTAAAAAAAAAAACTAGTGCACCCACTTTTCGCCGTGTATATTCCGTCCCTTGAAGTGATAGGGGGCGAGCCTATCGCCATATCGGGCACAAATTCCAGACTTCGGGCTGATACTGAATCATCATCATCATCATCAGCCACATGACGTCCACTGCTGAACATAGGCCTCCCCCAAAGATTTCCAGATGGACCTGCCAAAAGTGGCCCGCATCCAGCGCGTTCCTGCGGCCTTTACCAAGTCATCAGTCCACCTTGCAGGTGGACGGCCGACGCTGCGCTTGCCAGTACGTGGTCTCCACTCGAGAATTTTTTTGCCCCATCTGCCGCCAGTTCTTCGAACTATGTGCCCTGCCCATTGCCACTTCAGCTTGCTTATCCGTTGATACTGAGTAGAAAAACCCAATATCACTGCTGATCCGGGGATTGAACCCAAGACCTCAGCATTGCAGTCGTGCTGTAATACAATTACGCCACCGAGGCAGTCGTCCACAATCCTCTGCTGAACATAGGCCTTTAATTTACAGACTGACTTGTTAGCAGTCGGTTAAATATGACTAATAATGCAGACGGCGCGGTGTCGGCTGTACAAAATAACTCGATAATATTATGCCTTACTTTGTTAGCAATATGAATGCACATCACATCCAACCGGATTTCATAGACATCGCTATATAAGATGGCGTTTCTTTAAACAGTTGCCAGAATAATGCCGGCTTTAGATGCACTGTTATTCTCTCTAAAATGCGAGTTGCTAGGAGGTATAAAGGGTTCTTCGCAGTTGCTATCCAGCCGAGAAACAAAATATATCCAGCACCTTTCCAACTAAAACTAATCAGCTCTTAGTATTTGTATAATTGAATGGCGAGACGAGTAAGTAAGCAGTTCCTCTGATAGCATGCGTCACTGTAATATTATCAACATTATAAATACTGAATTAGTAAATACTGCATAACTATTCTACGACCAACATGAGACATTTTAAGTCTATTCAGCAGTTACATCACTAAGCCTTTTAGTTCTTAATAAATGCACATTATTCGACAAAAACAGACAACAAGAACACTCTAAAACCAGAACTATAAGATAAACCCGCATACTATAGAGCTAGAACCACAGAGTAATAACTTAAACCATTATTATTCTGAGGTTGGAACTTAATGTCTTATTACTATTATATCAAAAATTTCTTAAAAAATGCCAAGGGTAAGAAACAAAATTTCGTTTAAGAATATATGACAAAGCGTGAAGACTATTCGACAAGGCAAAAATGGCTTTCAAAGCATCCTGCGGCGATTCAACGCAAAATACGAAACTAGAATCCAATAAATCGAAGCTGTTCGTACGAACGAGCGATCTCGGGAATCAATAGTCGATGCTGTGTCACAGAAATTACCCGCAATCCACATTCCATTGCACAACGGCGTATTGCAAAACATTTTCCCAAGCGATTCACGCTACTACGGCCCAGTAATAAAGACGAGGGTGCCAGAAAATGCCTCACGTATACGACTTTCTGCCATCGATCAGCGACGTGGATAATCGACGCGTAGCCTTGTGCGATATCGATTTTACGAGGGGCTACTTTCACTGAAACGCAAGTGGAAATGTATGCCTTTCTCCTTCACTCTTAGGGCGGGAAATTCGTGCGCGAAAAGGACGGGAGATGGCACCGCTTTCGTTGGGAAATTGGGGTCGCTCGACGAGGGGTTGCTATGGCAACGGACATTTGCCAGGGTAAGATTTTCGATACAGAGATCTTGTTTTATCAGTATTCGATAATATATCGTTGTTGTTGGAAATTTCCTGTAAAACATTGTAATGATATTTTAGATCAGAAACATTAGTTATACAGAAAAAATCGTCAATTATTGGTTTATTGATCCCTCAAGATTGTCTAAAATAACAGATTTTTAGGGAAAATATGTACTTAAAATGTCTATTTATAATTCTAAACTTAGCGTATACGAAAATTACGTAACAGTTGTTAGGAGGGTAAAAGCTAGCTTATTTTATAAAGACGTTTAGAAGGCAAATCGTAGGACTCATAACGTCGAGCCGCCATATTCTATAGTTAAAACATTGCTTTGGCAATTTTCTGTTTTATTTCTTGCGTCTAACAGAATTATGCAAGTTATCATATGTGCTGATTTTTTCGACGAACCAATTGTATCAGAATAATAACATTTTATGGAGAACCTCTATGTTTTATAGAGAAACTGTCGAAACAAGTTATTTGGATGTTCGAAATTGTTTGTTGTTTGGAAAATCATTTTTATGTTAATTCTATCACAGAGAAGCTGATGAATTTCTTCGGTAAATTTCATGTTGCACTCACTGTCACGCACAAAGATGTCATCATAGGCTGAGCGCTGATGTTAAGCGAATTTAAGAATTAATATAACGGCAAAGATCTTGATGACCATAAAGAATTCGCAAAAAAGTATAACGCGTGGAGCTAGTTTTTTTATATCTGTATAAAACTGAGCTAGATTTTAAATTTGGTATTCAGTTGTTACTTCCCTAGGGCTATGGGCGTTTAGACATGAAGTATTCAGTCTACCGCTTTTCTATAAATAGCGCGTAGTTTAGAATCAACGAAGGCCTAAGAAGTAATATAATTTTCAAAATTTGCAAAATCAAGACTGTTTTTTTTACATACATACATAAACTCACGCCTTTCTCCCATTGGGGTAGGCAGAGACTATGGAGCGCCAAGTGCTACGATCCAAGCATACCTCTTTCGCTTCTTCCACAGTCATCAGTCTCTTCATACATGCTCGTCGGTTACGAGAACTCCTTATTTGGCCCTTCCTTAAGAGGTCACAAATTTGGTCCATGAACGTACGTTAATCCAGGACGTCCCCGTCCGACACTACCACTCACTTTCGCGACATAGATTTCTTTCGTTACTCTCCTTTCATCTGTAATGTAAGGATTGATGTACACGTGTTCTGGGTTTAAGGTTCTTTAATAGACTGTTTTAGAACTCTCTTACAATACATCTTACATCTACTTATATACTAGACACACACACCATACTACACATCCATACTATCAATGTGGCCAAACCACCGAAGCATGCCTTTCTCAACCATAGTCACAATATCTTTCTATCCACATTTTTCTTTTATCATGCTATTCCTCACTCTATTACATACTTTCAACCCACACATACTTGTCAAAGCTCTCATCTCCACAGGATTTACTTTACTTACATGCTAAGTCATGCTTCATCAAGCATGGTTTTTTTATTTGTGATCAATTTAAATCGCTATTGGTCATTACTAAAATAATTGCAGTGGTGATGACCTTTTACGTGTCGCACATATGCTGTATTTTTTTATAAAAACGTTAAAATGCATCAGTAAGATCAACAGATTTTAGTCAATCAGTCTGCGCGTCGCCTTAAACGGCTATACCACGTCAGATTCCTGTAAATCTTATACTTTTTGCAAACATGACTACAGCGTGATCATCTTATATTATGTCGACGTTTTTTCACACCTGTAATGGCATATCGCTATTCAAATATGTTGGACAATCTTCCAGAAAAGTGTTCTTGTCTAAACTACACTATAAAAATGTGTCCTGTAAGTTAATAACACAAATAAATCTAAGTGGTTACCTTGCAGACCAATATATCAACGTATTTGCGTGTACTAACTAATGGATGTTTATCGTTTCTCTATGATAAATGGGATTATACAAGTTTTTTATATATTGACAAGTGGCTAGGGTTTAGATTCAAGTCCTATTTCAATACGTTAAGAATTTAAGTAATTTGTAGGGTTTTAGACGTCTAAAGGAAAAAAGGATCCCTTGTAGGATCACTTTGTTGTTCGTCTGTCTCTCTGTTTATCAGTCTGTCTGTCTTTCAAGACCCCTTTTCTCTGGAACCCATAAAGATATCAAGTTGAAAACATACGAAATACTCGGGTCTATAGTGTCTTTTACCTGTGCAAAAATCAAACTTGTAAGTCAACGCGGTCAAAAGATATGACCGTTTATGTCGCATATTTTGCGATTTCTATTTTGGGTACTCTCTGTTGTTTGTCAAGAAGCAAGGTCAAAACTTACAAACAAACAACTACAAACTGTTTCAATTTGATTGATTTATTAATTAATTTTGAAGAACTATTGAACTTACATACCTTACCTACAAGTTTGTACGGAACGCTCAGTACAGACCAAAAGCTAGAAGATGGTAATGATATACGTTAGTCTTATTCTTAACAATAGTCGTAGCATCTTATGAGATATTGGTATGGTATATTACTAAAAATGGGTTGAAAATTCCGTAGAAAATTAATGCTCAGGATTTTGTTTACACTAGCACAAAAACATTTTGTATATGATAAGAAAGCGCTCAATGTATGCGGTCACACTTACATTGGTAAAGGGGTAGGTAAAAGTGTACGAGTGCACACATTTAGCTAGCTTTATTACCACATTGTGGACCACTACTTTATTGACATAAATTTTTTCTGTCTTGAGTTATCTAAAATATTCTCTCGATAGCGCTTTGGGAGCTCAAGGCATAATGAGATTCGAATTTTTATTTCAGGTAAACTCAAACGATTTTACGCGTTAATACATAAGTAAAACTTACGTAACCAAATTCTCTGGATCTAGCATAGTCGCAATGTCAACACTAAGCTCGGGTATCGCATGTGAGCTTAAAAAAAAAATTACTATAGCACGAAAATTGAAATAGACTGCAATACTTAAAAAAATATATTTTCATTCAATTTTGATGAAATAAATACAGAGTTTTGTACAAGACAAACACGATTTTTAATGTATCTGTCAATAACAACGAAACAATATGTTATAAAAAATAATATAAAAGTTTTTAATTTTGAACAAATTTAAGTAACTTCTCCATCAAAAGTTATTACAAACTTAGTTCTCTGTCCATCGGAAATGGGGCAAAATGAATCAACTAGGATAGGGTTACAATAGCGTCGGAAGCGCTGGGGTCGCGCACCCCATGTATCAGTTAATGACCAGAAGCCTTAAACCAAAGTTGGGGATAGCGGTTTGCGCAAAAATTGTTACAAAGTTATACAAATGATAAGACGAGCTAGTATCTCGCCTGATACACAAGAACTTCAGTGAGATATTAAGTAGACTACAGGGAATAGGCAATTTAGGCAGGCATGTAAGAACGTAGATAAAAATTTACATGCATCAGGTGAGATTATGGTCAAACGTCTATTCCATAAAAATAGTATGGTATGATAACACTGCCAGTAGAATGTTAATTTGTTACTACATAGAATTCGTTTGTTTTTGAGATATGATATTGAGTCAAAATAACTGACAGAGGTATTTATAATTTCATCCACGATGACGCGCGCTACCAATTTTTGAGCTGAGATTTTGTAGGTTACAGGAGTTTGATTACTCATCGTAGTATGCGATTGCACTTATAAGTATTTAGTGCATCTTTACACAACTAGAACACAAGCAAGAGGTTGCCCATTTGGACTGAAAGTGAATATGAGAATTAGTAGAGCGCGTCATTGTGGATGACATTATCTATACCCATCCAAATTGACTCTCGTAGAAGCTTATCTACAATCAAAATAGAATAATACTAGCTGGGCTTAGACCTCCCATACTACTGAGGATGAATATAAAAGTAATGCTTAAAATATGTCCCAAATAGTAGAGTTCACGGTGACATTTGCTGACAATAAAAGGGTAGTAGCTGGCAGCTGACACCACCCTAATTACCAAAATAGTTATTACTATAACAAAAATAATTACATAGTTATGTGAAGGATGTGTGTCAGTAACGAATCGCTTGTTAGTATTGTGTATCTGGGCGGTGAAACGTGAAATTTCAGTTTCGATTCCATGAACAATTAAAATTTTATATTTACTAGTGATAGGTCTCTCATATGTAAGAGGCCGTATGGGTGAGTATCACCACAATGTCTATTTCTACCACCAAGCAGCAGTGCGCATGCACTGTTGTGGTTCAGTTTGAAGGACATTGTAGCCAGTGTAACTACTGGACATAATGCGACTTAACATCTTATGTCTCAGGATGACGAGCGCAGTGAAATGACACACAGTACTTGGTAACTCAAGGTGCTGTATGGTGATGCTACTATTTATGGGTCGTCGTATCGCTTACCATCAGGCGAACGGCATGCTCGTCTTGTCATTCGATGCAGTAAAAAAAAGGAATTGCAATTGTAAGTTTTAAGTTGTACGTAACTTACGAATTAAATACTCGTAAGTTATAGTAAACTGTTTAATAATTTGGTTACAGCAACAAATGTCTCCATTTGTCAACGTATAGAACCTACAAGTTACATAAGAAACTTACGACAGTAAAACTTAAATTCATTAAATAAATAAATAAATAACACCCGCGTAAGAAATCTCTAAATCCCTTACGCCACTAAAAACACCAAGGTTTGGAAATTCACGAAAAACATCGGTTCCAAATTCAAATAAATTATCGCATTAAATAAGGTCAATGCCCTCGAAAGTAGTGCGTGGCACGCGCCTCACAGGTGTGCGGTCGATAAGATCGATTTTACTCAAGGGTCGATATCTGACGTCACGCAATGGCGGCGCGCAGCTGTTTGAATAGGGTGACGGCGAAGGGTGTACGCAAATTTAGGCAACTTATTATGGATTTTGGGGAGACCTTTGTACGATTTTTTAAATGATAAATTTCATTGCTTTTTTAGGGGGTTTATTAATGTAAAATAATACAAATGACTTCAAAGCTGGTTACTTGAATATAATTATGCTCGCTACTCTAACAAAACTAGGCACTTTTTGGGAATTAAATTCATGTATTTCTTTAATGTAATTTAAAGTTTATATTTGATAAATATCATCAAAATTGGTTCAGTAATTAAGTAGGCGAAACAAACACTTTTACACAGATGAGATATAAAGGATTGTGAAATACAATGTTGCAATCGCTACAGACGTTTTGAAAGTGTCTAATTCTCGCAGCCGATACTTGAGTGATGAAAAACCGGAGACCGTCCCTCTCAACCACGCTGAGCCGTCTTTTCCGGTACTTGATGCTACTGGGCACGTTCAACCTTGGTTTTTAGCTCTCTAGTGTCAGGTATTAAATCTAAAACATGGACTTTATCCAATGTCTGCAATACGTAGTTTAGATTTCTATTATGCTAGAATTATAAGTTTTCAAAGCTTAGGTGCTCTGTGTGTCCGGAAATTAGAAAAGGAGGAAGTTTGAAATGTTGTTTCACTGGAAAACGTCTATAGAACAGATACAATGACAAGAGATAATTACGAAAACTACTGATATTTATTTTATCACCATAAATTACCTATTAGTATTTTTCGTATCATTAACTGACTTCCAAAAAGGAGGAGGTTCTCAATTCGTGTGTTTTTACCCGACTGCGTTTTATGTATGTACACCGATTTCTTTAAAAATTGTGAGCCTAATTCCGTGATTCCTTTTTTTGATTCACAGTTGTCTTGTGGGTGAATGTAAAAAATAAACCAAATCCTGTTGGCCACATTGACAATATTGAGTCCTCATTATACCAAAATTTGATGTCACTGCTTATCTTACTCATTACTTATGTTATAAACGCGAAAGTTTGACAAAATGTTTGTATGTTGGTATGAAATAAACGTTAAAATAACTAAACTGATTTGGATGACATTTACCAAAGTGATAAATCACGTTCTGGATTAACACTTAGGCTTTTTATCCGCTTATTTGCTCCCATGGGAAATAATGCATATTTTTAATCTGATTCTTTGAGTCGATGGTGCTGGCATCGTATTCTGTTTTAGGGACATTTGTAGCGGGAAAGGTCTTTCATGTAGGCAAAGCTGCGAGCTACAACTAGTTGATTTTTTATACCATACTATACCAGCCCTGTAATACTGCCCACTACTGGGCATGGGCCTCCTCTACAACTGAGAGGGTTAAGGCCTTAGTCCACCACGCTGGCCTAGTGCGCATTGGCAGACGCCATATACCTTCGAAATTCAAATAACTTCTCAGGTATGCAGGTTTCCTCACGGTGTTTTCCTTCACCGTTAAAGCGAGCGATAATTCACATAGGATACACACATATTTTTTTTATAGAAACATTCTGGAGACATTCGTCTCGGCAGCCCGTTCCACTCCCAACTAGGCTATCGCCGCTGATTTATTATAATCGTTTATATTTACTTCAAGACTTTGGTGAAATTACTGATGATGAATGCCGACAACAAGCAGAGAGTGAAGACAAACAAACCACAACATGTATATTTTTTTACAACATGATTGAATTAAGTGCAATACCACGTAGTACTTTAGTCTTCTCTCATCACTCTGAGAAAGACGTTAAGTCTCATAATGCCTAGTATTTCACCATTTTTTTAACCGCGCTCGCCAAACCGACCCCTCTGCACCCGATTGTAAGTGGATTAGCGTTCAGTAAAGTGTCGACTGACGAGATTTGGTAATTATTTTAGTGATCTGTTTTATAAATCTCACAAAAAGATGTAACAGTCCGAGCCATAACCGTCAAAAGCCATTACGGGTTCTCCAGGTGAAATCTAAGCAGAAAGGTGCATACGAGAGAGGATACTGCTTACAATGTAAATGTCAGTAAAAAATTATTAAAAAATACAAGCTGCAACAATTATAGTCTACGGTAAAGCACGAGTTGTATTGTTACGCACACACACACACAAATACACACACACACACACACACACATAATGACCCCGTCGACACCTGGCGCGCGACAAAGGGCGACTAGTGATTTACTAGGAATATCGATATTAAAACAGGGGCTAAAGATACCTCTGCTCAAGAAAAAGGAAAAATGTGTGATAATTACTAAGTCTGGTCTTAGTGTAGTCAGGGATTAAAAATAATAATAAAAAATGAAAATCCTCCTCACGTTGCGTAATATAACATGCACTTTAAATGACAGGTCGTTATAAGAGAATATCGATAACTAAACAGAAAACCTGAAGATTATAGAGCCCGGCTACCCTAAGGTAGTCTTCACTCTAGTTACTTTACATAATGCAACGTTCTTTACGATTGTTCCACATTTCTTGCAGTCGCTGAAACTATTCTCAGATTTTCTATTAAAACTTGAATAAAATGCATAAATTGACTTTATCTACTCCTGTCACACTTTAATAAGGGTTCGACATATTTTGCAGAAATTAAAACCTTTGTTTCTATTTGTTTTTATTGCATTGTTTGACGAGACGAACCTGCCGTTCTCCTGAGGGTAAGCTATATGACCACCCATAAACAGCAGCAACACCATCCAGCACCTTGAGTTACAAAGAACTGTGTGGCATTCCACTGCGCTCGTCCTCCTGAGACATACGATGTTAAGTCTAATTACGTCCAGTAATTATATTGGCTACAATGTCCTTCAAACCGACACACAACAGCGCATGTACACTGCTGCTTGGCGGTAGAAATAGAGATTGCGGTGGTACCCACTCAGACGGACTCTTCATATGAGAGACCTACCAGGATATTTTATCGACATCGATATTTCATAGCACATCCCTAGCCGGTACGATTACGCGTGCCGCCCCTATGCCACGTCCTGTCCTGTACAGCGGTAACTTCTGTTTGGGCGCATTGTGCTATATCTATGTTTCAGACTGATTGAAACCTGCTTGGGTATTTAGTAGGTTTTAGTGTTAATACGAATGTGTATGATGGTGACCACTTACCGTCAGGTGAACTGTAAGCTAAATAGGTGATATTTTTTTTCCTTATTAAAAATATTAATGAAATTCAAAAGTTGTTTATATCATTGTATTGTGGTGTTTACCTCTACAAACTTCCAATCACATTTATTTACAAACTTTTGTATTTATTCAATAGAAATAAAATTCAAATTTGAAGTTAGTGCATGGTAGAGTCACGATAGAGTCATTTCTCTGAATTGATAGGATTCTACTTCAGAAAAAATATTATTGCCTTAGAAGATTGATAGTAAAAAGTTCTAAGATTATGTAAAGCGGACATTGGGAAAATTTTCATACAAAAATTTAGAGCCTGTTCATCAGTAACTCAATCTACCATGATAAGATGATCAATAGCAAAACACCCATGTAAAATGCATTAGAACAGCCAATTCAAATCTTGAGCTTAAATTTATATTAAGTTATCTACTATGTGTAAATAATTATTCAACTGAAGTTATATTTTTAAATATCATACATTGTCGTAGCAGAAATATAAAGAAATATTAGTTTAAATATATTTTAGAATGGAGTGTGTTCTTATAAACAATTTTCAGGATTATCTACAGGGCTTGGCAACCATTTAGATTTCAATTATTTTTTCGGTCAAGTCGACAAGTACGCATATTCATAATATTGGACTTGGCTTCCACATTGAACATTTATGTTTTTGATGGGATTAATTATAATCCATTTGGTTGTCTAGAATAGATGGCTTAAAGCGATAAGATCGCTCATTGTACATCATGTTTTTTTATAAGTTTGTTTTGTGTGTATTAATTTTGTCTTTTTTTTCTATCATGTGTGTGCAATAAAGTGTTTTATATTGTATTTTATTTGTATTGTTGTTTGTCTTTAGTGACATGTCAGTGTAATCAAGACTAAGCGTTATTAACTAAGGTGTTTCGCGTGGCTTTGGCTGCGTTAAGTGCATTACTCGCTACATAAGTCCTAAATCGCTGTAGTGATACATTGCACCATCTGAACGACGGCAGCCTCAACTATTTGATATAGATTAACAAGGTCAATTATTTGCCACGGAAGCAAATCCCTGTATGTCAATCTAGGACATATTCTATCTGTGTGCCAACTTTCATCCAAATCCGTTCAGCTCTTTCTGAGTTTACTTCAAACATTAAATATTAGTAAGAGTAAGACAAGATGATAGATGTATAGGAAGTTCAATATATAGGGTGCGATAACCGCTTACTATAAAAAAAAACATTGTTTCGTATTCATATTGTATTGAAACTTTGAGGAGATTGAGAAATGAATGTAGAAATGTAGAATGGATTATTTTCTTTCCATTTGAATGACGACGCGCAGCATGCTCGCCTGATGGTAAGCGATACGACCACCTTTAAATAGTATCTAAACTATCCAGAAATTTAAATTACAAAGGTCTGTTCGGCTCTCCACAACACTCGTCATTCTGAGACATAAGATGTTAAGTTTCATGATGCCGAGTAATTATACATATACACTCACGCCTGTTATCCCCGAAAGGGTAGGCAGAGGCGCAACTAGTGCACCCACTTTTCGCCATTATTCCGTCCCATGATGTGATAGGGGGCGAGCCTATCGCCATATCGGGCACAAATTCCAGACTCCGAGCTGATACTGAATAGAAAAACTCAATATCACTTTGCCCGACCCGGGGATCGAACTCGAGACCTCAGCTTTACAGTCGTACTGTAATACAACTACGCCACCGAGGCAGCCGAGTAATTATGTTGGCTACAATATCCTTCAAACCGAAACACAGCAGTGCATGAACACTGCTGCTTGACGGTAGGAATAGACACTGCGGTGATACCTAACCAGACAGGCCCTCGCATACGAGAAACGTACTACCAGGAAATTTGGATTAAATTTGGATGATAGTGCAACCCCGTGGTTAACATAGGTTATTTTTATTCCAGAAAATTGCTTGGTAGAACTTTTATTACAATGTGGAGCTCTTTTTTATTTTGCTCTTCGTTTTTTAATGTATAGACTATATAGTCAAACTTATGGTCATAATTTTGCTTGTATGGATATCTTGAGTTCCGAAAAACAGAAGTAAAAATGGTCTTATACGATGATTTTTTTAAGAGCTATGAAAAATATCTTTTTAACGAGTAACTGCACTTGATAAAAGTGTTTTAAAATTTATATTTTCCGGCTATACTTCTTGTCAGGGTAAATGAGTTTTTGATATGAGCAGAAATCTTTCCTGGATATGCAGAAATCTTTCACTTTCGTCTTCCACGAGGCTGGCTCGCCAGCGAATAGCCGTGTGATAGCCACGTTCTAATGAGGGCAGCACCTCTACTACCTCACCACGAAATATATGACAGTTCCAGTTATACACAACCATCGCTAGTTCGAAGGACCAATGCATAACGGTAGAGGCACTAAACCGTCAATGTATAGGAAACAATGTTTGTTACATAGTAGTGGTATCTGCAAAGCCTCGGGGTAGGTTAAGGGTGCATCGTGCGCCGTTCACATCAGATGGTCTGACATAAGACTCTGTGAAGGAGGAAAGTGGACTACACTATTTGGCCATAAAGTTCTAATTGGAATGGCTATACCCACAGATATGCTATACCAGCGGAGGGTGAAGAAACAAGGGTGTTTGCAGGGTGCGGGGCGGGGGGTAGGTAGGGTGCGTCGCGCAGGCGTGCTTCAGTCGCCCGCGCGACCCCGCTGCCGCCGGCCGCGCGCTATGGACGAAGTTCGGGCGCGAGACCGCGCGCCGCTCACCGTCATCGTCGCCCCGAGCAACGTTTCGCCGCCACGGTTGTCCCCCGCGGACCTCCTGCCCGACGGCGATGCGGCGTTTCACCCTCTCTCGGCCGTTAATGGTCGGCTGACCCCTCCGGGGCTCGAGCCCGCTTCGTACGCCACATTGACGCCGCTACTTCCACTACCCCCCATCAGTACAGTATCCGACAAGTTCGCGTACCATGCTGGTGGCACGTTTACAGTTATACAACAGCAACAGTCGTACGCGTCGCTGTCTCCTGCCCCTTACAATGAGCCCTTATCCCCCCAGTCTGCCTACAGTAGGCGAAGTGTATCTCCAAACTCTTTTGAGAGGAGATCGCCGACTCCGCCGCTGCCGAGCCCAGGATTGGACCTCAACGCTGCTCTATTGGCGAGAGAAGAGCAGCAGCAAGCACAGCAGGCGCAGCAAGCGCAGAATGATACAGAAGAGATCAACACAAAAGAATTGGCACAGAGGATAAGTGGGGAGTTGAAGAGGTACTCGATACCTCAGGCGATATTTGCACAGAGGGTGTTGTGTCGGTCCCAAGGGACGTTAAGCGACTTACTGAGGAACCCGAAGCCGTGGTCCAAGTTGAAGTCGGGCCGGGAGACGTTCAGGCGGATGTGGAAGTGGTTGCAGGAGCCCGAGTTCCAGAGGATGTCGGCGCTAAGGCTAGCAGGTAAGGAGCATGGACGCTTCTCGCAATTAAATATTGTTAAGTTATTATTAGCGTCGTAACTCCTGCAGCTATCGTTATAAATGTGTATTGTATGTAATTTTCAAATAGCATTGGATATTTTTATATAAACGATTCTCTATAATTTACATATTACCTTTTATACTTTTACTAAACACATCAACGAAATATTTGATGACATTAACTGAAAATGTGAAAGGGTTAAAAATAAATCGTGCAAAATATACTTTTAGCTGTAACAAGTCACTGTACATAGATTTTATTTTGTCGTTTTACTAATTCTGATATTCAAGTATTTTTCTATTTCATTTATGTGTGTTAAAATACTAGCATTTTCTTTCAATTAGAAACATAACCTCAATATAAATAATTTTCTCGATTATTCTGAACTTTGACGTTTTAATATTCGACTATCTATTCAATGTGTTAAAAAGGTTTTTAATATTTTTATGCTTACACTATTTAGTGTACTGGTCAAATCTTTGGATACTACTATGAGTATCTACTTATCAATGTTTTGTCTATTTCTTCGAAGTAGTATGCAAGCACTATTTTATTCTGGATTGAAGGACACATCCAGAGTAATTTTTTAGACTTATGAATCTTAACATCTAATGTCACAGGGTGATATGCGTAGTTTGAACTTTGAAGGACATGATCTTTCTTATGCAGTGTCATTTATTTTGCGACTCATTTTATTGAGGTGATTAACATGCGTTGTCATAGAGTTCTTTGTAGCTCTAATTCAGTGCTGTGTAGACAATCGTGCCTCTTAAGCGAGCAAATTGCTCGTCTATTCATTCAATCTTATTGGACTAGACTTCTACCATTTTTATATAGTATGTTCGTTTACACATTGCAGCTAATAGCCAAGTTTAATGTGCGTCTGATGCGCTTGTATTAAACTTGTGCATTAATATGTTTTGTACTGCATTGTATGCTACGATATCCTTTATAATATTATTTATAAATCTTAGTAATAGTTGTCTTTTGTATCCCCGGATTTACGATGGACTTAGATATCTTAATTATATGCAACGCCATCTAGTTTAAAAATCTTGAACAAAATTTACCAAAACTTTCAGAACAATATTGTACACACCATTGATGTATTAAAACCCTTTTAATACATCAATGATACACACACACCCCTTTTATCCCCGAAGGGTTAGGCAGGGGTGCAACTACTACTTCCGCTTTTCGCCGTTCGTATTCCGTTCCATGATATGATAGGAGGCAAGCCCATCACAGTATCGGAAACAATTCTACACTCCGGTCTGATACTGAGCAGAAAAACCCAATATCAATTTGCCCAAACCGGGGATCGTGCCCGAGACCTCAGCATTGCAATCGTACCTAAATACAACTACGCTACCGAGGCAGTTAATATTGTAATCCTACTAATATTATAAAGGCGAAAGTTTGAAAGTATGTATGGATGTATGGATGTCTGGATGTATGGATGTTTGTTACTCTTTCACGCAAAAACTGCTGACCGGATTTCAATGAAATTTGGCACACGGGTAGATCATGTCCTGGATTAACACATAGGCTACATTTTATCACGGGAAAATAAAAAGCGGGACCTTCATCCCGGAAAAACTTTTTAGCGCGGGCGGACCCGCGGGCAAAATCTTGTATTATCATATTATCCTTACAGTCAGAGGCAAAAATAATAATAGTACCAGCCCTGTATTAAACCGTCCCACTGCTGGGCACGGGCCTCCTCTACTACTGAGAGGGGGGTCAGAGGTAGCTAAAATATGATCATAATGAGTTCCAGTATATAGTCTATTTGTGTTCCAAATTTTATTCAAATGCATTTAAAGGCCGTGATAGGCTAACTTCATAAAATTTCACTTTAATTATCAATACACTTTTACTGGCGGCTCAGCCCGCGTGAATAATTTTTTCCGGGATAAAAGTCCCGCTTCATATTTCACCGGGTTAAAAAGTAGCCTATGTTAATTTCTGATAAATAATGTAGCTTTATATTGGTGAAAGATCATGTAGGTTTTGAGTATATTCGTTACAAACATACAAATCTTTCTGATTATAATATTAGTATAGATGATTTTTATCGAAGACTATCATCAAGTAATGAAAAAGTGTTATTCATGATCCTGAAGCGAAAGTTTACATCAAGGATGTATATGCAGAAAGCCAAGGTCTCCGCCAATGCGCTAGGAGATAAGTGTAGGAAAGGGAATGAAATGTCATAAAATGTAACTCTTAAGACAATATGTGGACGATAGCCTAGCTGGGAATAGAATGGTATGCCGAGACAACGTCCAGAGATTCAAAACCCAAGGCACACAACTCTGACTTTTCGAAGTTACGTGTGTGTTGTTAATCAATTAACGGTGAAGGAAAGAGTCGTGAGGAAACTTATATACCTGAGAATTCTCCATAAGAATTTCGTGGGTATGCAAAATCTGCCAACCCGCACTAGGCCAGCGTGGTGGACTAAGGCCTAAACCCTCTCAGTAGTAGAGGAGGCACGTGCTCAGCAGGGGACAGTATTTATATACTGATTGCAAGACAATATGTCGCACCTTTAGGATGAAAACGACACAATTCAAAAAGACAGAAAATTGAGGTATCGTCATAAAATTACTTAAAACGAAGTTCTCAATACAATAATAGTTCAAACACAGCCGTATTCAAGCAGGAAAAGGACAAATCTGTTATATCGGTCCCTTTTTATACGATTTTTATATATAAGGCACTAGTTATTAGTCATTTAAAATTGACAACTCAATTTTCTATTTTTTTAATTGTGTCGTTTTCGTTCTAAAGGTGCGATGTGTTTTCTATGTTCTATTCGCTCTTCTAGATTTTTCATTGATTGTATTGTAGATACAAATCGCTTAGCAAATAATGTTTCCGTAATCATCTTTGAAATATTAAAATTCTCCGTTCTCTCCGAATCTCCGTTTAACTAGGTATCTTCGGGCTGAAATTCTATAGTTTCTAGCACAGATTACTAAGAGAAGCTACGCTTGTTTCTGGCGATTCTCTCAAAAACATTATTATAATTTTTTCGCCCACTTGAAATTGGGTAAATCACTGATAATCGGTGGAGGCCATAAAAAAAATGAAAAAGAGGAAATCAGAAGACAACACCAAATTTTTCGGTGGAACATATTTTGTTTTCTCTTTCTGGAACGTTTAATTTATAATTGCCCATTGGTTTCAGAACTTAACCTTTAGCCGCATGTTCACTTTTTCTCTTTCATAGATTTTGACTATAGGTAGGAAGGCTGTTAATTATTCTATATTATGTTTTTGAGGACTAACGGGAGTCGAAGAAAAAAGATGTCGATGACTTGAAGTAGACCATTATTTATTGACCATATATGACTGTTTGGTGGCGTAGTTGCATTGCGTCCGCGAAACGACTAGCCCGCAGAGGACTTGGGTTTGATCCTGGGTCGGGAAAAGTGATACTGGGCTAGTCGATGCAGTATCAACCCGGATTCTGAAAATGTACGGTAATAGCCCCTTATTACATGAGATCCAACATAGATACGAGACTATCCCGCCCTCACACCCGCCACTGCAACTTCTGTAAGCCAGGATCGACAGTGGCACGCATTTTATAACACCAAGCGGTGAAGCTCGGCGAGTCTCTGGGAGCACTAATTAGTCTTAACCAGTACGTCAAAAACGCCGGAGACCACGAAAGTTCTGTCTAGTCTCCACAAGGTCTATGTAGTACCTATACAACTCCAGATGTTATTTGTATACTATCCAACATAATGTTGCCCTTATTTTGCCAAAGACTACACTCGCAAAGTATGTGATGTGAAGATTGTTCGTAGTTGCAGTCAGTAGGCGAACACGGACATGCAGGCGAATCAATCAATCTACATACATACATAGTATCATGCCTCTATCCTATAGGGGTAGGCAGAGATTATGGATTGCCACTTTGCTAGATTCTGGCACACTATTTTCGCTTCCTCTACCTTCATTCAATCTAAAGGAGAATAATTTAACATAGCTAGTGAAATCTAGGTGTTACACATCGACCTACCCCTGCATGAGACAAAGACACGATGCTGTATATATACAGACAACCTTATAAGTAGCTGAACAAATTCAAAATTTCAAATCAATAAACATCCGCCCTGTGGATTGGGGGCGTTTGGAGAATTCCACCACAGTATCCCCTGCCTGTCGTAAAAGGCGACTAATAGGGGCCTCCGGGGGTTTCCGCCCACCTATTAGTCTAGCCAACTTCTGTGACCCCCGTGATGGACGACAGCGTGTCTCACGCTGCCTCGGACGCCAAAAGGGCGTCCTGCGGTGTACGGGGGCTTCTGAAAAGGACCGCAACAGCGGTACGCGCAGGGGCGGTTGCGGACGACAACTTAGACGGGAGTCGGAGGAAGCCCGCAGCCGTCCCTAATGCGCCGAAGATGGCCATTGTAAAAAAAATAAAAAATCAATAAATATTATTTTTCTTTGCGTGAAGTAAATTGGATCCCCTTTATTTTCCTTTTGTGAAGAGAAAACGTAAATTGATAAGAACTATGAACACAAAAGGCTATTTGAAGTTTTGAATTTGTTCACCTATTTATGAGGCTGACTGTACTATTATATGTTTATTAATAACGTCCTGTTATAAAGTCCACTTTCTGTTCCTTAAAGGTTGGGACTACCCACAATTCCTCTGGTAGGGGACAGCCGTTGATCATTATCGTCAGTTGACCTATTTACGTTTTCTATATAAAGTTCGAACAGAAGGATAATATACGTAATAATAGAGGAAGACCATAATATTATCAATTCTCCGTAAACCATTTATAGAAATATTATTCCTTGGAATTATAACTGCGGTATCTATTAGTCTTTATTTCTTTGCGTCGATGGACCAGTTAAGGTTGAGCTCTGGGCTAACTTCAATTAATAAAAATGATTTATAGCTTCAAATTGTGTTGATGTTTCTATGTTTGCTAAAAGTTTATGTAAAAACAGTTTTTTTATTGCATCGAACGACGAGACGAGCATGCCGTTCGCCTGATAGTAAGCGATACGACCACCCATAAAGCGTAGCAACACCATTCAGCACCTTGAGTTACAAAGTACTGTGTGGCATTCCACTGCGCTCGTCATCCTGAGACATAAGATGTTAAGTTTCATTATGTCCAGTAGTTAGTAGTTACACTGGCTACAATGTCCTTCAAACCGAAACACAACAGTGCATGCACATTGCTGCTTGGCGGTAGAAATAGACATTGCGGTGGTACCCACCCAGACGGACTCTTACATATGAGAGTCCTACCACCAGTGTACAAGTACGATAATAGTAAGTAGTACGATACGACTGCAATGCTGAGGTTTCAGGTTCGATCCCCAGCTTGGCCAATGCGATATTAGAATTTTCTACCCAGTATCAGCCCGAAGTCTGGAATTTGTGCCCGACATTTCAATAGGCTCGCCCCTATCATACGGAATACGCACGGCGAAAAGTGGGTGCACTCGTTGCGCCTCTGCCTATGCCTTCGGGGATAACAGGCGTAAGTGTGTGTGTATGTATTTGCAAATGGTATAAATTAGGGATCTATCTGAAATCTTGATCATACTAGTACAATTGATATTACCATACCATATCAGCCCTGTAGTATATACTGCCCACTGCTGAGCACGGGCCTCTTCTACAACTGAGAAGGTTTATAGTCTTAGTCCCTTAGTCCACCACGCTGGCCTAGTGCGGGTTGGCAGACTTCACATACCTTCGAAATTCTTATAGAGAACTTGGATATGCAGGTTTTCTCACTATGTTTTTCCTTCACAGTTAAAACGAGCGATAATTAACAAAGAACAATTGGGTTTTTCCATCTTAAAATTTACTCAGTCGCAGCTCGGAGTCAGGAAGTTGGCGGTGTGATACCCCCGTGCCTCGGGGCGCACGTAAAGCCGTTGGTTCTGCGCCTGATCTCTCTCCGGTCATGTCGGATTGCCGTCTCACCGGACTATGAGAGTGAAGGAATAGCGAGTGCACCTGTGTATTGCGCACACACTTGTGCACTATAATATCTCCTGCGTACCTGGCTGATCTCCGTTGAGATTGGCCGCCGTGGCCGAAACTGGCTAGGAGAAAAAAATAATTATATAATTAACAAAGAATACACACATAACTTTAGTAAAATCAGAGGTGTGCTCTTGGGTTTTGAACCTGCGGACATTCCTCTCAGCAGTCCCTTCCACTCCCAACGAAGCTATCGCTGCCATAATCGGCATCGGCTCTAACTGGCGGATTAAATTTACTTGAGCATCGTAGAACAATCCCTAAATAAAATATGTTGTTGTGTATTATTCTTTAATAACTGTAGTTTTACACGCGACACAGTTTTTATAATTTAATTGTGATACATTCCTTTTAGTAACTTGAAACAATGCCAGCATTTAATCAAAGTTTTGGGAAATGCTTACATTTTGCATTTTTTATGTCAAGTCTTATTGTGATGTCTTTCCCTTTGTTTTCAGTTGACTTACTCTGTAGGTTTTCTCCATTCTATCGCGCCAAATGGAGACGGCCGCGTTCCGTATTAACCGATCCAGATGACGAAATCACTCTGGCCATCCGCCGTAAGAACGAGTTCTTGAAACTCCAACACTCCACAAGACCACAATTCCCTCCCCCGCCCCCCCCCTGTCCCACTAGCAGTTCCGGCCCGCGTGCCGATGACAACACAATCTAATAGGATTAGGCCTAAAAACCAATCTTTCCCTAATCGTTGATGTCTCATCCTCTCTCAGTGGCCGTCCTGAGCCGAGGTTCGTAACTCGTTAGTGGGTTGCCCTCAGCATGGTCATTTAATTCAAAGGGTTGCGAGCGCCTTCTGCGTTCACCCTAAAGACCGGTGTGGTCAGAAAAGCCGACTCGTGTCAGGCTACTGGCAGTAGGGACATTAACAAAAAAAAAAGAAAACTCTGTAGGTCGTAATTTGATGACAAATGTATTCTTCAAGGTTTTTATATAACCACGTTGTTAAATGCTCTAAGATAACCACAGATGGAGATACTGGTGGTAGGTCTCTCATATGTAAGAGTACGTCTGGGTGGGTACCACTGCAATGTCCATTTCTACCGCCAAGCAGCAGTGTGCATGCACTGTTGTGTTTCGGCTTGAAGGACATTGTAGCCAATGTAACTACAGGACATGAGACTTAACATCTTATGTCTCAGGATGATGAGCGCAGTGAAATGCCACACAGTACTTTGTAACTCAAGGTGCTGGATGGTGTTTCTACTGTTTATGGGTGGTCGTATAGCTTACCATCAGGCGAACGGCATGCTCATCTTGTCATTCAATACCATAAAAAAAAACAAATAAAACGAAGCTCAAACAAGTCCAACAAAGTTGGAAACTCATAATTCATGCTAATCACTTATTCATAAAGATGAATATGTTTTAGTTACTTATGATGCTTAGAAAATTAAATGATATTATATTAGTGACGAACTAATGCGTTAAATTTCGCGTGGAATTTAAAATGGTAAAAATTTCATTTATGTCTATGTTTAAAAACTGCATTTCTATAAATTATTACCTAAGTTGCTGAAGCGAGACTACTAACGAGAAATATTAGGCTTATAAATTTTTATACTACCCTAGTACCGATAAATAGATTTCAAATTCAAATTACTCAGAAACAGCACTCAGGTCATTGATATATTAAAAACCCTAATACATCAATGACTCAGGTACGTAAATGTCCTCTCGCTTTCATACCCTGTTAAAACAAAAAAGTCTTTTTCGCCACTCAATCCGTTTCTCACTCCTTATCCCACGTCAGTGCTACAAAAACGCTTAGTTTACAAACACAGTCAGCTGTCTCGATTGCGGGCAATCGATGCGTCGGGTCAGCGGCCAGCGCGTCAATACATCGACGTTTTTGTTACGTGGACTCGAAAACACGGGTATTATGGCGAGCGATGGATATTGTATTGTAGTGGGATACGGGTTGATTGACTTGAATGTTTAGAAGAAAAGAAAAACGATTTATTGCCGATATAACGATTTATTGAAGTATAACCGGTTTTCACCGGTGGTAGGTATCTCATATGTGAGAGTCCGTCTGGGTGGGTACCACCGCAATGTCTATTTCTACCGCCTAGCAGCAGTGTACATCCACTGTTGTGTTTCGGTTTGACGGACATTGTAGCCAGTGTAACTACTGGATATAATGAGACATGTTATGTCCCAGAATGACGAGCCCAGTGGAATGCCATACACTACTTTGTAACTCAAGGTGCTGGATGGTGTTGCTAATGTTTATGGGTGGTCGTATTGCTTACCATCAGGCGAACGGCATGCTCGTCTCGTCGTTCAATGCCATACAAACAGACTTTAGGTATTTGGAAAAGTTGGAATATGCACTATAATTTCATTTTACGTCAATATTTTCTTAAGACTTCCATCAGACAGGCTAAGCCTAGTTTGCGAGTCATTGTAAAATAATTTAATTGTATAAAACGTTTCTATTTTCGAAATAGAAACTGAATAGTTCCACCCATAGGTCACCCATGCTGAATAGGTCCGCTTGCACACGCACACACGGACACCATGCCATTCGGAACAATGCACTCAATAATAGTTATAGTATATAAGTTGTTTTTTATTATTTTGTTCCCGTTTTGATTGTTCTTTTCTTTTCCATATAACTGTGTGTACTGTGTGCAATAAACGTTTTTTATTGTTATTACTATAAATAAATTTATTTCTTACTTCTAAAGTATTTTTTTGTTACGAACAATTTATGTTGAAAGTTGGGTAAAGTAATTTGATGTGATGATTTTTACGTATGAATTAGGGATGGTATTGAATCCATGTGGGATATTATTTAATTAATCGGAATTGCTGAGGCTTAACTTACATGTCGAACATACAAGTAAGACTTTTCAAGCAAATTTTGGTTTCTTACTATATATGATTTTATATGGACGATAGCATAGTTGGGAATGGAACGGTCTGCCGAGACAATGTCCGGAGGTTCAAAACCCAAGGGACACACCTCTGACTTTTCAAAGTTACGTGTGTATTGTTTATCAATTATCGTTCGCTTTAACGGTGAAGGAAAACATCGTGAGGAAACCTGCATACCTAAGAAGTTCTTTATAAAAAATTCGAAGGTATGTGAAGTCTGCTACCCCGCACTAGGCCAGCGTTGTGGACTAAAGCCTAAACCCTCTCAGTAGTAGAGGAGGCCTGTGCCCAGCAGTGGGTCAGTATATAATACACGGGCTGGTATTATTATTTATTACGGTCTTATTACTATTTATGAAGATTTTTTCAGTGAGCGATTTCATTATTCTTAATTTTTACTATAAAATATATTTGGTCCTTTTAATCCAAAATTCAATACTTATAAAATATGATATAAAATATATTCTCTTATAAATTCATAATAGGTAACTGATCTACATATTTTATTATCGTTTGAGACTTTTTATTGCGATTAAAATAAATACTAAACTTATCGTTTCATGTCACTGGATTTAAAAAAAACCATTTACAAATCACTGATTTTTATTTCCTACATCGTTCAGTGAGCTTGTTTTTAAAAGAGCTTATGCTCTATCAATGTCACAGGAACAAATTTGAATGCATTACTTTATTAAAGTGGTGTGAATGAATGCATTATTGGATTTTGAGTGGTTGAGAAATATTTAGTATAGCCTAAAATAATAATTTATTATTTTAAATGTTTACTTAGTTACCCCATACCAATATTGCTCTTTTGAAGATTTTTTTTCTTAATTAGCTATTGCCCACGGCTTCGCTCGTATGAAAGAGTTTTTCTGCGTTATGAAATGAAATGAAATGAAATATGAAATGAAATGAAATGAAATAAATTTATTCGAACCCATAAAATGTTATACATTATTTGGATTCAGTCAATATTAACTCTACCACCAGTTCGGAAAGCAGTTCTCACTAGAGAAGAACGGGCAAGAAACTCTAGTGTTGCTCTTTTCAAAATCAGTTCAAGGTATAAAATACAATTAATAATTTAAAAATTTAAAAATTAACATGATATAGATATATGTATTTGTTATTTTTGTTTAGAGCAGAGCAGAGCAGTTAATCAGCTTATGTCCTTCCCAGGGTCTCAAAATATCTCCATGACAAATTTCATCAATATTTTTTGGAAGTTTTTTAGTTTAGCGTTCAGACAGACGCGGCTAGACACTGCTATAATATGTATTGAAGTCGACTTATCTTAGTATATAAATCCTTTCTTCTAAGACATTTTAGTAAACCTTCCAAACATCCACTAGGAGGGACGGGAGTTATGTATTGTCTGGAATAGCACATAACCAGGTGTTCTAGTGTGATCAAGTTCAACTGAGGCGTGGAGATGCAATTACGTAGGCCGGCAAAATAATGGCGACTGTCTAGTAATGGTTCTTGGTCATTAAAGGACTGAGTTGTAACGTAAGTGTTGAAATTGTTTATATGTCTTACGTGGGTATGTACATTGGGTACAACCTTCCAACTCGAAAACAATAACTACAGAATACTGGAATATGGAACATGTTCTGTGTATGACAATTGTACACTGTTGCTTAGTGGCAGAAATAGACGTAACTGTGGTATCGCGAATTAAATCTCGCATACCCGATACTTAGGTACAATATAGAAAATGACATAAATTAGAAGTTTAAAAATACAAAAAAGTCATATTTTATGCACTCAAGTCATTGATATATTAAAAAAATACAAACACACGAATCGAGAACCTCCTCCTTTTTTTAAAGTCGGTTAAAAACCAATACATCAATGACTGCCTCGGTGGCGTAGTTGTATTACAGTACGACTGCAAAGCGGAGGTCTCGGGTTCGATCCCCGGGTCGGGCAAAGTGATATTGAGTTTTTCTATTCAGTATCAGTCCGGAGTCTGGAATTTGTGCCCGATATGGCGATAGGCTCGCCCCCTATCACATCATGGGACGGAATGACGGCGAAAAGTGGGTGCACTAGTTGCGCCTCTGCCTACCCCTTCGGGGATAATAGGCGTGAGTGTATATGTATATGTACATCAATGACTCAAGTTAAAATTGTTAAGCCGGCGCCGCACATAGCAACATTATTTGAACACTTGTTTGAAAACATGTGTGGCACGAGTATTTGTGCAAAGTTTGTTTACATATTTGCCTAATTGCCATTCGGCATCGGTTTTTCGACCACACATCAAAGTGTTCAAAGTTAAAATGCGTGCGTAGCCAGCCACACTTGCGCAAAGTTCAGTTGTTTGACAATCACCGAGCGGAATAGATGCTTTGTTTATTCGCAAGATGTACTGGACCAGCGAAAGTCGAAAGGGTACTTGAATTTATTGAGTTGCATGGAGGAGATACATGTATACTATGGAACCCTAAAAGTAAAAGGCATAAGTATAGAAATAACATAAATAATTATATAGGTACACTCAAATAATATAAGTATACCATGTCCACAAAATCGTGGTCCATCGTGTTTGTCATCTATTTGAATACTGTGATCAAATGTGTTTGCAAAGTATGTGTAGCAGGTGCAGGAAAAACTTTGTTGAAATGTGTGGCAAAGTCTGTCTAAGTCTTTGTTCAAATATTTGTCTGTGTTTGGCGCAGGTATTACAAAAATAAATACCAAAGTAGGTGCCACTTTTTGATTTTTTTTTTTTGTTGACGCGGAGAAAGTGAGTTTTACTACCGCCCAGTGTTCAAGGGGAACGACTGAGCGGTTATGTTGGGTTCACCGTGCCTTACGACCCGACGTTGAGCCGCCCGGAAAGATGGAAAACGTCGGGCGACCGCCGGGCCGAGTCCCTAACCTATGTACACCGCACGGCATACCAACTAAAACTCCGCGGTGGCCATCTTCGGCGCATTAGGGACGACTGCGGGCTTCCTCCGACTCACGTCTAAGTTGTCCGCAACCGCCCCTAAGTCGGTGCCACTGGATACAGAAATCGTCAAAAATAGAACCTGCTACACTTATACCTTCACTAAGAACAGGCTCTACAAATGAACTCCGTTTACCCACTCCTCAATGGACGGAAATTTACTAGTCCCTTAGTGAATGAGCCGACATCACTCAGGGGAACTATTTGCTCGTTTTCTTATATCTTACTATGATATCATGCTTCTTATAGTTGGAAATACCTAAATCTACACTATTTTGTGTTTGTTATTTCTTTGAATCTTTGAACGACCTAAGTCGCTCCGATTTCGTTAATATTTTTTACTGATTTCAAGTGCATTTGTCTCTTGAATGCGATAAACTCAAACACTACCGAATGGATTTTCATACGTTTTTCACCAATGGGCGGTGTGATTCAAGAGGAAGGTTTATGCCTACAATTCGTAAATATTTTGTGCGACAGAAATTTAAATGTAGGCATATCCTACTAATATTATAAACGCGAAAGTTTGTAAAAATGTATGGATGTCTGATGTATGGATGTTTGTTCCTCTTTCACGCCAAAACCACTAATCGGGTTTCGATGAAATTTGGCACACGGGTAGATCATGTCCTGGAATAACACATAGGCTACTTTTTATCCCGGTAAAATACAAAGCACGAGTTTTGTATGCGAGCGGAGCCGCGGGCAAAAGCTAGCAATATTTGCTACCTGTGCGAAGCCAGGGCGGGCCGCTAGTACAATATAAACCTATGGCAATCATTTACTAAATAAGTTTTTCAACTACGTTTTTCAATTATTGATCACTAGATTTTGCCCGCGGCTCCGCCCGCGTTAAAAAGTTTTTCCAGGATAAAAGTCCCGCTTTTTATTTTCCCGGGATAAAATGTAGCCTATGTGTTAATCCAGGACATGATCTACCCGTGTGCCAAATTTCATCGAAATCCGTTCAGTAGTTTTTACGTGAAAGAGTAACAAACATCCATACATCCATACATACTTACAAACTTTTGCCTTTATAATATTAGTAGGATTTAAAAACAAAAATATAGGCACTTAGTTGATTATTAACATGGCCCACCTGTAAAATGATGCTTTTTATATTCGATCTAGTGCGTGGGAGTCATCGAGACTATTTAGGTATAGAGGACTTTAGGGCGTTGGTGCTGTGAGAAAAAAACGTTAACTATTATTATATTACTCGAAAAAACTGTTTCACTCACGTATTATTAGTCTGAAGAACACTTGTGTGCACTGAACTGACTGTATCAACTCCTCGTGTAGGGCTGTTAATTTCGTTTTTAGAGTAATATAATATGTGTCGCGTAAGTTTTAATAATATTGTTAACTATTATTCCCAGTTTTTCAACTATAAATTATCTCTTCTGCTTTCTTCTATAATTTTTTGGTTTAACATAATTGGCTATCTGCTCGCTCGTGATCTCCAGATCAATAGGTTGGGTAACAAAATTATTTTATGTTTTTTTTAAAAGGCAAATTTTTTGCTCTAATATAATTGGCTGTCTCCTCGTTCGTGACCTCTAGGTCAATAATTTGGGCTACTATTTTTTTTTTAAAAGCGCAAGAGATATATCAGTACCGAGCAGTAGCAATCCATAGTATCTGCATACCCCTTTGGGATAGAGGCGTGACACTATGTATATATGTATTAAATTTTCTTTTCACATTATGCCGTGTTCACCTGAAATTAAGTATCTATATTTAGCTACGTTTCTAGCTTGAGAACGTTGCCCGGACTACCGTCGTAGTCTATAGATTTTAATTTTATGATGTCTTTTTAGGTAAAAACAAATTATAATACCTTTTGTGTTATACTATCCCACATCCAGCTGGGTATAAAACTCTTCTACTACTGAGAAAATTCAGGCCATAGTCCATTTTTTCTTTTGTTTTCTACGTGTATAGTCACCCACATAAGCAGTTAAACAAATTCAAAATTTTAATTCGCCTTTTTTTTTTTTTTTTTGAATGGCCATCTTCGGCTCATTAGGGACGGCTGCGGGCTTCCTCTGACTCACGTCTAAGTTGTCGTCCGCAACCGCCCCTGCGCGTACCGCTGTTGCGGTCCTTTTCCCTGTTGCGGGGGCTCAGAAGCCCCCGAAACACCGTACCGTGTCCACCTTTTGGTGTCCGAGGCAGCGTGAGACACGCTGCCTCGGACATGTCCATCACGGGGGTCACAGAAGTTGGCTAGACTAATGGGTGGGCGGCACGTCCCGCCCACCCGTGACCCCCGGAGGCCCCTATTAGTCGCCTTTTACGACAGGCAGGGGATACCGTGGTGGAATTCTCCAAACGCCCCCAATCCACAGGGCGGGAGACGTCGGTCAGTCGTCCACCCGACGCCTCCTACGTCTCGTCTGGCGGCGGGAGGGATCACCACTGCGCTGGCGATCCCTCTCGGCACTCTCCTTCCGCGAGAGGACCGCCTCGCAGAAGTGGGCCACCGCCTGCCAGGCCTCCCGGCCGCCGACCATGGAAGCGACCACGGCCGGCAGCGAGAGGTCTTCTCCGACGACTGTTACACTTTTGTTTAATCACCAGTTTGTTTTCTGCACAAATAAATTTTAAGGCGTCTACTTTAATTCTAACCATGAAAAAAAAAGATTCAATTAAGGTCAACGTGTTTTAAAGTTTGCTCAACTACTTTTATGGCGGCCTGTTCATATTCTTTATTAATTCACGTTGATGTTAAAGGAATACATACAAGGTAGCCTACATACCTTCTGTCTGCTTCGTAGGTTATATACCTTCTCCATGCATTTTTAAACTATGAAATCTGTCAACCTACTTCATTGTATTTTTTTTGTTTTATGCCTTGAACTGATTTGGTAATAAAAAAATTATTAAAAACAAACAAAAAACCCGACAGCGTCAATATCTGCCATCTTTATTAAATTCATTGCAAAACTGAAAAGATAGGAACAAGATTTTAATTAGAATATTTTATTTCGGTTTTGAATAATCTTAGTTGAAAGTGTTCACAAACGCTGTCGGAGGCATAACACGCTCACTTCTCATAATTGGGTTGGTGATATAGGTATAACAACAAAATCTCGGAGGGAGCAGATGCCTCCGACTGCGTTTGTCAACACCCTCCTTCTTTCGCAGTCGGGTAAAAAGCAAAACTAAAGTTTCTTGCCCGTTCTTATCGGGTGGCCTAAACACCGTATTGAAAGTACAACTGAACATTTTTTTTCTTATACATTCACTCACACGCACTCACGCTTGTTATCCCCAGGGGATAGGCAGAGGTGCAACTAGTGCACCCACTTTTCGCCGTTATTCCGTCCCATGATGTGATAGGGGGCGAGTCTATCGCCATATCGGGCACAATTTTTTTTCTTGATTTTTTCTCTTATGTTAATGTTTAAACACTTTTACCAGTACTGTACTGAATTAGCTTTCTATAAGTGGAAACTTTATTGATTTGTGTATGTTAAATTATCTTACCTAGTTTATAAGAATTAAAATATTGTATTTTTCCCAAATAAATAAATAAACTAAGTTTCGCTCTGAAGTGCTATATCAGCTGAGACGCTCTCAAACTGAGGTTTAGCCTCTTAACATAGTCGCTATTTAATAAACCTACATTAACTGCAACTTAAGCTGTAAGTGACAATATGTGACGAATTTTAACAGCTGAGTTTTGTTTATGTATATTGAGAACAAGCTATTCAATGACACTTCGATCATGGTTTATTACAAAGTTCGATGGGATTTTACTTAAAGTTGAGAATTATTTATTAATACGGACCTAAATCTTAGTAGTGGAGGCCTGCGAGCTATGCAATGCAATCAACGCTGTATTATATACTGCCCACTGCTGAGCACGGGCCTCCTCTACTACTGAGAGAGCTTATGCCTTAGTCCACCACGCTGGCCTAGTGCGGGTTGGCAGATTTCACATAACTTCGAAATTCAGAGAACTTCTCAGGTATGCATTTCCTCACGTTGTTTTCCTTCACCGTTCAAGCGAGCAATAATTAACAAAGAATACACTCATATTTTTTAGAAAAGTCAGAGCACTTGGGTTTTGAACCTGCGGACATTCGTCTCGGCAGTCCGCTCCATTCCCAATTAGGCTATCGCCGCTTTTTAGCAAGCAATAACGGAACAATTAGTAGAAACCTGGCATAAATATTATATCATCGACCAAAACAGTGGATGTATTATTGAATTATATTATACTTATTACTTTAGTATAGTCTTGATTTTGGACACATCCAGAATATTTAAAGCTGAAAGATTTTTGTAATACAAACAAATGTAGGTTTATTGTACACATTAGATATTATTAAACACTCGGTGTTGCTCGCGGCTTCGCCTGCGCGAAAATCCTTTTCCGCTACAAAAGTCTCTAAAATGCAATACGACTCCAGCGTCATCTACTCAGAGAATCATATTAAAAATATCCATAGTTTTCCATGGGAAATTACGGGGATAAAAGGTACCCTATGTGTTGATCCAGGACATGATCTATCCGTATGCCAAATTTCATCCAAATCCGTTTAGTTGTTTCTGCGTTTACTAACAATCATCTAAACATACACATATCGAAATGTGTTACTAAGCAAGAAAAAAGTAAAATAAGATATCGATAAATAAACTATAACATGATTTATCAAAATAAAATACACAAAATAAAATAGTCAGTTAAAACATTAATAAATCTTGAAAATATACACATTAAAAACGCTGTATAAATAGCAAAAGAGCGGCAACGGCACATGGCTCACCCCCTGTGACGTCACGTCCCCGGCCGGTATCGATCCACGCCCCGCCCGCACCCCTGCACCCCCTCACACCCCTCCCGCCGACTACGGTACGCGTCTCTAGGTTTTTGCCTTCCGAACCTACTTTTCAGTGTCTGCATCGATTCGATTATGATGATTCGGAGGTCAAAGGTGTAAGGATAACGCATCTTACTAACATCGTCCTACTATTTTGGGATGTATAATGGAGACTCGATTATACGGATTCGCGTAAATTGCCATCCGCGAGAAGTTATCTTTTTCTGTCTTATCTAGGCCCTGAAAATAGCTTTTAAAGAGCTTGAAAAACAAATAACTTCGATATTATGAGTTAGCTACAATGAAAATAAATTCATTACATAACAGCAATGAAGCATTTTTTTAAGTTACAAAATATCACTAACATAGTTTATACCCATATATTAATTTATCGGGATTTTTGAGTATCCGAATGCCTTATGATACGCCAGTTAATCGAGTCTTCACTGTATAGTTAGAATACGTTTGTTATGTATCATGAACGCTATATCCTCACGCTTATATCCTCTAAAGGTTAGGCAGAAGTGCAACTACAGCACCATCTTCGGCGAAAATCTGACTGATTTTACTGTTGGTAGGTCTCTCATATGTAAGAGTCTGTCTGGGTAGGTACCACCGCATGCTTATTTCTACTACTAAGCAGCAGTGTGCATGCCCTGTTGTGTTTTGGTTTGAAGGACACTGTAGCCAGTGAAACTACAGGACCAATGAGATTTAACATCTCATGACTCAAGATGACGTGCACAGCGGAATGCCACACAGTATTTTGTAACTCAAGGTGCTGGATGGTGTTATTACTGTTTATGGGTGGTCGTATCACTTACCATCAGGCGAACGGCATGCTCGTCTCGTCATTCAATGGCATAAAAAAAATTGACATTGAACACCAATTGCAATCTTGTGCAATTCCTGTGTTGTTTCTTGATGCGAAGTAGTCATACGTTTTTTAATTGCTTCAACTGGGAATTGAACATCCTAGGTTCAATTCATGATTCACAAGTTAAGTTCTCTGACAGACTATTGGGGAGTTCTCTCAACTGACACTGCGATATAATAAATCTACTGAACTAAAAGAATTAAACCGCATTCAAAAACAAAAATAAAAAAGTATTATACGGGTGCCCAATTAAAAAAAAACTATGAATTGAGAACCTTCTTTTTTGAAGTCAGTTAAAGCGAAACCATATCATCAGCTATTTTAAACGTAGTTCTCCAAAATAGGCACGTAATTACAATGGGTATTATCTGGTCCACTGTATTTCAGTTAGCTAATTTCCATGAAACTTGTTGCACTGTGCAAATTAGACAATAGCTTATAGAATTTGGATCAAAATCGAATACAGCGTTTTACGCCATAAACAATATAGAACTACAGGGCAGATTAACAATAAATTACTTCAAGGGCATTACATTGTCCCTGGGTGCTGTAGATGTCATACCTTTACCGAACTTAAAAATATAAAAGGAAATTTATAGCCTCATCATCAGCCCTAAAAATTCCACTGTTGAACATAGGTCTCCCCTAAAGATTTCTAGATGGACCTATCAAAAGCGGTCTGCATCCAGCGTTTTTACAGCCTCATATTATTATTAGCTTAGAGTTAACTGCGAGGTTACTGCGAGATAAGCATTAACGTCACGATTACAAAGTTCTGTAGGGCATAAATTTGCGTTGACTATACTGAGGCTTTGGATGAAACTCTTAACGCCAAGTAATATACTGGAATGGCATTTGAATTGAAAACTAATAGTGCCTGAATATTGCTAGAGGTTGAAGTATCCAAGATAGTAGGACATACACAAAAGGAGTCTCAATGAGACGGACCATCTAAAAGAGATACGAGATTTATGATTTACTAATTTTTAGTTGTTATTAATATATGTGCCATGTTCTAAGAGAAACAAACTAGATGTTACTGAGTAAAGGGCTCAAGATCGGGTGAAATGGAAAAATAAAACGGATAGATTGAGAAAAAACTCTATAGGAAACCAAATAAGTACCATTTTCGCTTTCCTTGTTAGAATTTCCACTGATCAGGGGAAAATTCCCATATCCGTTCCTGTCCGAATTACTATCAAAACGATTTCCGTCTTAGCAACGACCCAAAATACTTAGAAGGGATGCCCTTGACCTATTTATATATTTTACTCCAAAATGCCTTACTGCTGGAAAACTTAAGTACCGTTCAATCACTTTAAATTATGAATACTTATTTAAAAGCGAAATCACGGACTGTCGATTCATGCTTACTGTGCCATCAGCGACAAACACCGTACACAAAAACTATATGAACTGATTATAAATTTAATAATTAGTTGTAATCCCTAGACTAGGCAGCTCCTAAGCTGATAGACATTTTTGGGAAGGTGTTTGAGGCATTGTAAAACATTGTTGAAAACTTTTTCTAGTTTTACCTGAATACGACAATGCAGAAATCCAATGGCACAGTGTTTTACAAAATCAATATTCCTAGCTAAGAATTGAATTCGCTGTAGTAAATTATAAAAACTTAATATTGATAGCTCACACCACTTGGTCTTTTTTCCGTTTTTCTTCTTTCCGTAATTATAATACTTATGCTTAATGGTGTAGAAATACATCATGAGGATACCTACATATCTGAGAATTCTCCATAAGAATTTCGAGGGTATGTGAAGTCTGCCAACCCGCACTAGGCCTGCGTGGTGGACTGAAACCTAACCCCTCTCAGTAGTAGAGGAGGCCCATGTTCAGCAGTGGGTAGTACAGGGCTGGTTGCATCACGTTTTTATCCTCGAAGGAGTAGGCAGAATTGCAACTAGAGCACCCACTTTTCGCTTTAAGTGTTCAGTCTTATGATGTGACCAAATACTACCTTATCGCTACATCGGGCACAAATTCCTGACATCGGGTTGCAGAAAAACTTAATATGATAATGATGTAACTTTTTATTATATTATTGAAAGAATTATATGAGCATGCCAGTGTCATCACTACATTTGATGATAAATTGTGTCTACATGAGTATCGAATGACTAGAGATGATAATCTCTCCCCTGTCGCTACGATTTTGTCGGCTTCAAAACTGTGTACATACCCTGATCCTGGAATCCAACAAATTTACATAGACCACTATGGTTTTTTGGTGTGCTCTCAAGTGGAATGCCGTAAAAACCATTCAAGTTATCGATAGTTATCATGTATCGTTATCTTGCTCCAGTTGTAAATGCAAGTCAGTTTTGGAGGCAACGTGACGTCATTACCGATAAATATTCGACTAGTTTGCGATAGTCTTAGTTTTCGCAGACTAACTTTATTTTAATGTTATTCAAGCCACAAAAATTGTCGAGAACATTTTCATACGCATTATTTTTCTGTCATGTTTATAAAAAAAAGATTTCTCGTTTAGAGCTACTTTTAGCTAAACGAATTTAGTTGGCACAAAAGCTTGTATTCTCCAAGAATATTTATTCTAAACTAGCTTTTGCCCGCGGCTCCGTCCGCGTTAAATAGTTTTTCCGGGATTAAAGTCCCGCTTTATGTTTTCCCGGTATAAAAAATAGCCTATGTGTCAATCCAGAACATGATCTACCCGTGTGCCACAGTTCATCGAAATCCGTTCAGTAGTTTTTGCGCGAAAGAGGAACAAACATCCATACATCCAAACAAACAAACATCTATACATTCTTACAAACTTTCGCCTTTATAATATTAGTATTTATTCTAAATATCGAAATCCATTCAGCCGTTTCTTTATACCTAACAACCATCTAAACACCCAAGGTCTTGACAGTTTTTCGAAATTTATAATGAGGACGACATTTGAATAAGTTATACGTTAGGGCTACTTTTTTAATGGCGCCTTGTCCATTTCTGGAACACGTAGCGCCATTATGGAGTAAGTTTGCATAATTGGGGTGAATTTTAAATAATAAAAAAATGTACTCAATATACATTTTAGTACGGTTCGATTGAGATTGCATACTAAGGGATGATGCCAAGTAGGTGTGAGGTCAAAATAAGCCAAATCGTATGCAATATGTATTGCGTCAAACCCCCTTTAAAGTGGTTAATTAAAGCTGGTGAAAGAATAAGATTTTCTAAGGCCGGGTTGTACAATCCGTGGTCAGTTAAAATTAAGGCTCCTATCACGTTGGAAAATTGCAACTGAATTCACAGCGAGGCGAAGGCGTTGCGGACTCGTCCATTGTGATAACACCGTTAACTTTACTTGACCATAGATAAAACAACACCGTCTACGTTTCAAATAATACACACACACACACACACACAAACTTACGCCTGTTATCCCCGAAGGGGTAGGCAGAGGCGCAGTTAGTGCACCCACTTTTTGCCGTTATTTCGTCCTATGATGTGATAGGGGGCGCGCATATCGCCATATCGGGCACAAATTCCAGACTCCGGGCTGTTACTGAATAGAAAAACTCAATATCACTGCCCGACCCGGGGATCGAACCCGAGACCTCAGCATTGCAGTCGTACCATAATACAACTACGCCACCGAGGCAGTCCGAGTCACCACAGTCAGTCTACGGCACCGAGAGTTTCAAATAATATTTTATATTTAATAATAACTTGACTGCCTCGGTGGTGTAGTTGTATTACAATATGATTGCAATGCTGAGCTTTGGGTTCGATCCCCGGGTCGGGAAAAGTGATATTGGATTTTTATATTCAGTATCAGCTTGGAGTCTGAATTTTATGCTCGATATGGCGATAGGCTCGCCCTCTATCACATCATGGGACATAATACGCACGGTGAAAAGTGGGTGCACTTAGTTGTGACTTTGCCTAGGTCTTCGAGAATATAAGGCGTGTGTGAGTGTATGTGTATTTAGTAATAAATAATATCATACACATGTAATTTTTAATTTCACTATTCCATTAGGTTATTGAAGTTAATTCCTAGATCAATATATTATATACATATAAAAAATAATGGTATAAATTTTACGGCTCGATATAAGTACCTTGTACTCCCTATTTAAAATTACTTTAATAAATTTACATGGACGCAATTAATAGAAAACTATTTTCAATTAAAATACCTAACCTAAATATATCAATATTTCCATTTTTGCAAAAGATAAAATGCAAAACTGACTCTTTCTAATTTCACAGATACCCCAAATCAGCAACAAACGATAAAGGGCGACAATGTAAACAACATGCACCAACAGTCTTACTGCCAGCCCAGGGAATACCCAGCGCCGGGGGCTCACGGCCACGCCATGTACCCCCCGGGCCCACCGCCCCCCTGGGAAACGCCATATGAACCAGCCGGGGACGTTTCTTGCTTGTGAGTCCTACCCTAACTTGATTCATTCCTGTATTCCTGAATCCTTACCTCATGTATCCTTTTAACCTTTGATTTTTTTTGCCATCAACATTTTGATGGTTCTTATGTTTTTTTTTATTGATTCATAACTTGTTTAAGTTGCAAGGTTACAATAATATTTTATGTTATATTCAAATGAGAAACAACGGAAATAATATTACCAATATTATAAAGAACACAATTGTATTTTTGTCATGATTGAGAAACTGGATATTTTTGGCGATAAATATCCAATTTTTAAAGAAAAATTAATGGCTTTCTGTAGTCCTCTTATATAATTTATTATAGTTTATATTAGAATTTTGATTTATTTATGTTTTGTTTTTCACTGAAGCACGTAATTTTTAAATAATAGATGCGTATACCTCTAATGGGCATATATATCGGCCTGTGATAAAATGATAGAATATTAATTTTTATGATTTTTTAATATAATAGGTATGCTGTTGGTGTACCATAACAAATAAATAAATATATGATAAGTTTTTCAAGTTCAGTTTTTTTATTATAATTTAATTTATTTATTGGATTATCCTTTCATCCCATCCTTCCTTGTTCCCAAATCTGTGGCTGCGTAGCAGTGGACTTGGTTTCTACTAGGTACAAGTAATCTGTAAATAGTTTGTCACAAAGATGATACTTGTGTAAGTTTTAAGTTAATAAAATGTCGCTTGGGGTAACTTTGAAATGATTACATAAAATATGTAATGTCATTCGGAAATCGTCATGCGAAATTCACGACAAAATATTTCAGTAAAAAATATTTTCACAGTTACCCCAATCTCTCAAAATTACCCCAAATTACTTAAATTTAAATTTAAGCTTTGTGACAAGCCTTTTAATTATAGTATCGAAAAATGTCAGAATGAAAATTTATTTTTTAATTTCTGTCAATAATCAAATGTGTAAATTGTATAGACATTTGCTCTTATAGATGTTCGTTATTGAATGGGCAGCATCATTCCCCGAGCTTTGGTTTTTATGAACAGCTTCCCATGGGGTAAAGATACTGCCCAGCCAAGATACTGTTAAACTAGAAAATGTTTTGGAAATCTTTATAGCTGTAGGTAAGTGTATTTTGTTAGCTTCAAGAAGCCAAGGTGAATGTTAGACTGCTATCGCTGCCCCTCTCCCTCCCTTTTTGTTTACCCCCCGCGCCCGGGCTGCAATAGTTTTATTTGATATATGATTTTATAGGTGCCTGCGAGATGAACCCTTTTTTAATGTTGTTTACATTGTCGCCAGGTATGCGTTTTTAATAATACGTTTGATGTTTTTAATAGATTAATTTAGATATTTTGGAACTTTGTTGATTACTTGTTATGATTTATTGGATTAAATGATGTTCCAAAATATCCATTTTATAGTATAATCAATTGGCCCGAAACTGGGTTTATACAGTCTGATATAAATTATTTTATAGATTTTATTGTTTTTAGGTTTTCTGTGTCATTATTTGTGCGCACTAGTGGCTTTACTTTTTTTGGTGTGTTCTTATGTACCAAATATTTTTGACAAAAAATCTTATTTTTTTTCTTCTTCTAGTGCGTATAAATATGACGTAGTCAATGTTTAGAAGCATGTTTGTTGTCCATTAGATGACATTTTATACCTTGGTGCAATGAGCAAGTAATGTACTCTCTATTGATATTAAATGTAATTGTTTTTGTTTGTTGCAGCGGCCCAGATTCCTCAGAGAGGCAGTAAGTATTAATTTTTTCATGTTTTACTCAAATAGTAGAGACTTATTAGTTATTACAATTAGCCCAAATGCATGTGAATAAAAGTAATTGTTATATACTTTAAAATGAAGTTCCTTTTTAATCGTAGATGTCTGTATACTGATCTAATTTTTGATGACTAAGATTTTTTATAATATACAGTAGTAGACAATTCTAATAGCAAAATTAACATATCAGTTTCATAATAATAGAGTTATCAATCAGTTGTATTATTGATTACCCCAAAACAAGGCACTCAAATCATAGTTACATTTATACTTCTCTTTAATGACGATTTGATATTCAAATTGAATAGAACTGAATTTAACGTTTTAAAGTTGTTTTTAAAGTGCTAAGCCCAGAAGGCACATGACTTGACTATAGTATGATTTGTAAACACATATTATGTAATAAAATTTAAAGCTTAGTTTTTAATACATTCAGCTATATTTTTATTATTTAGCCTTGCCTTGATGCTGTCTAGTTTTTTGAAGATAAAAACTACCTCATAATTTATTACTAACAAGCTGATTTTTCGTGAGTAGCTGCCTTTTGATTAGACGCCCAACTTTTTCCTTACAGTGATGTTGGTAAAGGGTAGCTAATAGGGGTAGCAAGGATAGAATATGTTGATTTGACGAATTAAAAAAATTGATTACTAACCGATTTTTTTATTGTTAATTATCGAGATAATTATCTAAATAACGTGAAAAAATATTTGTCCTACAAAGTGTAAGGTATAGTTAGGGAGTTCCCCTCTCCAACATGTATCATAAACAAGGTCATGAAAAATAATTACTAACCAGCTGATTTATTTTTATTGGTTAGCTTGCATTTGCATAGTTTACCACCCACGTTGTAGGACTACAAGTGGACGATAGCCTCGTTGGGAATGGACCGGTCTGCCGAGACAATGTCCGGAGGTTCAAACCCAAGGCAGACACCTCTGACTTTTCAGTTCGTGTGTATTGTTTATCAATTATCGTTCACTTTAACGGTGAAAGAAAATCGTGAGGAAACCTACATATCTGAGAATTCTCCATAAGAATTTCGAGGGTGTGTGAAGTCTGCCAACCCGCACTAGGCCAGCGTGGTGGACTAAGGCCTGAACCCTCTCAGTAGTAGAGGAGGCCCGTGCCCAGCAGTGAGCAGTATATAATACAGGGCTGCTATTATTATATTATTATTGTCCTACAAATTGCGTGGTACGTTATTCCAGTCCTCCAGTTACATAGTCGAAATTAAAAATAATATTATTTTGTACATTTTGCTAATGGAGCTGAGGCACACTATTGTCCTTGCTCACAAACGCATGCGCACATCATTGTTTACTGTGGAGTGTGGACTCCCCGCCCGATCCCCTTGCACTGGTGACGATCGAAGAAGTCATCGCTCTGATCAAGGCATTCAAACGTCGTAAAACCCCCGGGGGCGATGGGATCCCTACCCGTATGACTAAGATGCTTCCGGAGCATCTATTTCAAATACTCACGTCCATATATAACGCCGCGTTTCAAAACTGCTTCTTCCCAGAGGTCTGGAAGGAGTCAGTTGCGATAGGTATTCACAAGCCGGGAAAACCCGCATTAGAACCGTCCTCTTATAGGCCTATCAGCCTGCTCAGTACGCTGGGCAAATTCTATGAGTGTATCGTCCTCGACCGCCTCAAAATAGTCGCCCACAACAACAATCTGATCCCTCCGGAACAGTTTGGTTTTCGTGCTAGGCGCAGTTGCGTAAATCAGGTGCTCCGCACTTGCGTTAATCACGGAGCACGTTTACGACAAATTCCAACGCGGCATGCCTACCGGTGCTCTTTTCTTCGATATTGGAAAAGCATTCGACAGGCTGTCGCACAACGACAGCTTTTCAAGTTGTACACGCTCAACGTGCCCGCTCAGCTCGTGCACATCATACGAGACTTTTTGCCGAATCGCGGCTTCAAATATCGGAGGGAACTCTCTCTTCCCGACACACTATTACGGCCGGAGTCCCGCAAGGCTCTGCTCTTTCCCCCTTTCATTTCTCGCTGTACATCAGCGATATCTCTCAACCTAAAAACGCCCATCTGGCGCTCGTCGCGGACGACACCGCAATCTACGCCTCACATAGAAACCCCGACGATGTGGTGCACATTTTGTAGGCCGCCGCGTCGCCAAGCTCGGCGAGTGGTTCCGCAAATGGCGAATCACCGTTAATCCAACTCCAAATTTTTCATCAAACCAAAATCCAAGCAATCATTTTCTCTCGGCGTTCTGATATGTGGTACTATGGATAGGAGTCCTAATTTGTTTCCCTCCGTGTGGCAATATACGAATATTTGTATATCGACATACCATAAAAAAAATAAGAAAAGAAATAAGTTTTATATGATTTTTGAAATTATTTAATGGACCAATATTCGTTGTCATAGTTTATAAAAATGAACTAAAAGTAGTGGACGTTACAATAATGGGAAATGAAAGGACGTAAAATCAGTATTGTGATGTAAATATATATAACTGATATTATGAAATGAATATATGTATATAACACATATATATATTTCATTTCATTTTGTATACTCAAAAATTACAAATCTTGTAGGACCTTTTTTTGTAGGATATTGTTTTATTTGGACGAAAAATATATTAACCTATCACGTGATACGTTTGTCCTACAGTTACTAATAAAAAAAAAGGCCTGCGGTATTGACAACTTTTGAGCGTAAGACCAAGATTACATACCACGCAATTTGGAGGACAATGTGGGTGGTAAACTATGCAAATTCACATTCGCGTAAACGCAAAGAATCATTAAATATATCACTTTTAAAAATTTGCAGAATCAAATAGATTTAAGAGCGTTACTGTCTTGAGCAAAGGTACAATGATGCATTGTGGGCCTTTCAGGTTGCAAACGCAAGGAGGAATTGGGTTCGGATACCCTACCTTCCCCGAAGAAGCCGCGTTTGGTTTTCACAGACCTCCAGCGGCGTACTCTACAGGCTATTTTTAAGGTGAGGTTTCTTTCATCTTTTTCTTAACAACCACAAGGTGTAAGTGCGCAAGGTGCAAGGTGCACGTTTTCAAATACACTGGAGAAAAATGTTTGCCATGCCTTGTTTAGTTCTTCCTGTCTGACGGTATGCTTCGATGCTTTGTTTCACCTGATCTTGAACATCTTCCTCATTTTTAAAACTGAAAACAGTTTACAGTCTCTCACCAGTTAATTCACACTTCTATGCAGTTAAAAAGGTATGGTTCATGTTACCTTAAAGTCTATTGATGATAAGAAAGAAGGCTCCGAAGTGCATGGATTTGTATGAGACTTAATTGATAGATGGAAACTTATATTTTATGATTTAAGAAAGGCCAACAAGGAGTTACGTTATCTGATGGTATTCGAACACAATGAAAGATGGATAAATTAAGAAGTGCAAGATGTTATTAAAACCTCAGAATTTATAATTTAAAGATACACACACACACACACACACACACACACACTCACGCCTGTTATCCTCGAAGGGGTAGGCAGAGGTGCAACTAGTGCACCCACTTTTCGCCGTTATTCCGTCCCATGATGTGATAGGGGGCGAGCCTATCGCCATATCGGGCACAAATTTCAGACTCCCGGCTGATACTGAATAGAAAAACTCAATATCACTTTGCCCGACCCGGGAATCGAACCCGAGACCTCAGCTTTGAAGTCGTACTGTAATACAACTACGCCACCGAGGCAGTCTCAGTAAAATTTAAAGATGTCTCTGGATTTTTATAGTTCAACAGTAAACTACATCCCTCTTTGACTTTAATACTTTATTGTAAAGCATAGTAGTCTCAAGAGTACTAACATGCAACATTATAATTTCCAGGAGACGAAAAGGCCGTCAAAAGAAATGCAAGTAACAATAGCACGGCAATTAGGGTTAGAGCCTACGACAGTGGGCAACTTCTTCATGAACGCCAGAAGACGATCGATGGACAAATGGAAAGACGATGATGCGCCGAGTACGGAGCTAGATCAGCAGTGCGAAGTCCACGACATGGATCACGTACCAAGCTTGGACTCGGCAGACTCTGAAGAAGACCACGACGATCATGATGACCACCTGTTGTGACGCCGAGTCTCCCAACAGCAGTTGTTAGTGCTATGAGATGGGCTTGGAGTTGATGATTTCGAATGTTGTGAATGATTTAATGCGAATAGTGGCGTAACTGCATAACTTCTTTATTTCATGCCTGGTTTCTGAAGTGAAAAATTTAGGGACATCTTTCCTCTATTTACTGACTGAACAATCACGAGTGAAGACTAGATGTTTGGAAAATCTATTTGACTAAATTACGACCATTATTAAATGAAATGAGAAACTGGGCGATTGTAGTCTCAAAAGCATTATTGATATTACAATGTTTTTATGGTTTGTGGACATTGATAACTTTTTCATAAGACTAGGGTCCGGCTACGTCACTATTTCTGTATTTGTGAACCACAATTTTATTCTTAAATCTAGACGAGATTCCTATTAGATATTGCTAGAATTAAGCTATCTCACGACACTAGAAACGGTATTTTATATTCGTTATGGGAGACACTGTTAGTAAATAGTTTTCTTATCAACAACACACGTGTCCTTTGTTTTACTATATTCAATTATATTTATATTTTACGTATAATAATATAGGTATCATACAAAATGGGAATCGAGTCTAGAAAAAATACACCGAGACTAGAAAAATGTTGCTAATATTTTTAAAAATATTGTATAAAATCGACGCGTTTAAAAATATTGCAACGTTTTTAAGATCGATTCAACATTCGAAATTAATACAACTTCAAGTTACTATTGTACAGATTTTACTATATGGTAAGATTAGCGCGTTGCTGCTGTTAGGAGGCAACTGCACGGAACTGTTTTACGCTGCGTTTTTTAAAACGCCGATAGAATGCACACTTTTTTGAATAATACAACTCTCTCAATGCAAAATAGAGTACAAATAATGAGTAAACCACAAGAAACCACAAATTATATGTGCCGTCATTACATTCTGGAGGTGTGCTTGCGTTGATGTGGCAATTTTTTTATATATTTACAGTAAGTTCAATATTATCGATAAAACCTGTAAATATATTTATTTAGGACAAAGCAATAATTTACACAACAACTTGTCTGCAATACACATATTAATGGAAAAAACGCAGCGTTAAAACGTCCGGTCTAGTTGTATCCTTGTAATTATAACTTGATCTCTATATCAAAAACGTTACTAGTCAGAGGAAACAAATAGTAATATAGTTTTATTTAGTCGGATTTATTTAGCTTATCAGTAATCACTGCAATTGACGCTTAGAAAATTACGGATTTTATGAAGCATGGAAATTGGGATGTGTCGAGACAAAAAAGACTCGATTCTTCCGAGTATTTAAATTATCAACTTACTTATTCGACGATTCGGGTGTTTGAATTTTATGGCACACTCATCATTCTACTATGTCGAGTATTTCAGTTCATATTCTACATTCAATTATCGGGTGTTATAATTTTGTGACTCGGAAATTCGATGCTCACTTTTCTGTTTTTGTGCATTCCTGTAGAGTACTTATGTGTGTTTTCTGCAGTTAAGGGATTATAGGGCATTATAGTTTAAATAGAAGAGTATGGGTTTATAGTTTATAACCATTCAGTCATGCTATAATGGTTCATTTTCTAACCATTTTCTAATTAGAGACAATTCTATCCAGTATTGGTGGAGTAGAAAGATAATAACGCTAAAATTACCACATTATTTCCACCATCAGCTCTTCTCTACTGTAGATTTACTTTAAATCCGTTATGATTTTTGTACTATTATGACTGAGTATTAGTCTCAACAGCTTTTATTTATTTGAATCTATCCGAGTTTAAAAGTTATTCGATGCATTTTTTATTCACCGCTTGAAAGTTTGAAAATAGAATTCGGAAATTTAAAATTCGGCAGGTTTCGATTCTAAATTATTGGTCTTCTGATTGTTTATCGTGATTCTAGTCACTGATACATAAATGTACAGAATAGAAATATTCGAAAGTATGAGAAAACGTCGAAGCTAGTCCGATCAAAGAAAAATGGATTTATTTAAATCTAGTCAACGTCATTAATTTTAGTTATAGTTAAGATACACAATGTATAGTTTCCATAAATTTAAGTGCAATCTCTACCTACGGACTTTTGCAATGTTCATTCCATTTATTTTTACGTAAGACATTTTATTTTGTATTTATACAAGTTTATATTTATAACTGACTTTTTAGTTTAATTTTCAATGTATATTATGAATTAATTATTTTACAAGCATAAGTTGGCAAAGTTGGGTTCACGGACGCTTATTCGATTTTCAAATTTCATTTTTTATGACTTCCCTAATCTTTCAGCCAGTCACAAGACAGTTTTAGTGACAGTCTCGATGAGCTGTCTGTGGTATAATATCTGCGGTTTGTTCATACCAAGATTGATTTGCGTACGTAAATTTTTTTCTGGTCTGGGTATTATAACATGGGTCTAGACAGGCTATACACGATGCGACGGTGTCATAGATTTTCCAATGGTATTATATCATCGCAGATTCCATCGTGTATAATATACACAGAGAAATCAATATTATAATTATTTTTTTATCGCGTTAATCCCGCAGATATTCTGTGCTACCATCACAATGAGTATGGATGGTCGCAGTTCTTGATATCTAAAAGACTTGTTTTAAGTGGGATCAGGATTGCGTTTTATTTATTTCGATATCAAATCCCACTTGCCAACCCACGTACTATGCTCATTCGAAATATCAAAGCGTCTGCTTGCTCAAGTGACTAAATTTCTAGGTGTTTAAAAGCGTTTAGCTTTTTAAATAGTGAATGGAATAGCAAAATATCCGATGAAATCGGATCATTCGATTGTTATGTGTTATTTTGTACCTATTCATAATTGCTGACATGGGTGTAGGTATTCTAAATTTGAAATATTTAAAATATAACAATAAGATACGAACTCTTTTAATTAATTCTTGTAACCGTTTAACACAAAAACAAATAAGACATAATATTTGATTTAAAAACTTTTTTTTAAATAGTTATGCGTAGTGTGGTGGATTAAGGGCTAACCCCCTTTCAGTAATAGAGGTCACCAGTATCCGTGAGACAGTTTTAATATGTAACTGAGCCATGTGGCTGGTATTATTTTTAAGTACTGGCCACAATGACGCTGCAAATAAGGTTATTTTTTTTAACATCCATATCGTTTGTATTTGGATTTTTTTTATTTAAATTCAGTTTATTATGGCGTCTGGACAGTGTTGCTAACAAGTTTTTAAAAATCCGTTAAGTTAGTCGTATATTACGGTCAAAAATCCGTTAGATGAACAATTGACACGAGTGTAGCTATAGTTTCGCATGGGTGGAGGGGTGCAAGCGTGTGCTTCCTATCACATGTACACCTACCTTCCCCCCTCACATAAAAATGAAATTTTTGTCCCGTTAAATATCCCGTCAGCCGTTAGATGGATTTTTTCCCGTGTCACAAGTATCCAAATCCGTTAGAAATGACGGGAAATCCGTTAAGTTGGCAACACTGCATTTGGGTATAATACAGTATCAATGGAATACGAACGGTGACATTGTTATTATAGGATCAAAAAAAAAACATAAATCTTGCTGCATTCGTTCTGTCTTATCCACCACGAAGCACAATGAGAGTTCTTTTTTCATTTCAATATCAAATTATAATTTTAATAATGATGTTAGTATACTTACACCCCAAAAAAACTACTTAATTTCTCTAGTCAAGAGGTTTCAACATTCCTTTAGCAACGGCTAAATTTTAGACAATGGTGACGTCAGACAATTCAAGAAGTGGCACTTTAAAAAGCACTTTTTAAATTGATCGCGTCACCAAAAATGAATTATTTCGTGATATTACTTAAAATGTATTGAATAGGTCGTAAGTATCGCTTTGTTAAGATAATTATACGTCTATTTAATGTGCAAGACTAGATTAATATAGAAGTAATGCTTCGTGACCACTTGGGGTATGGTATTTAAAAATCAATCTTATCGATAATAATAATAAGATACAAGTTGATTAATGATTTTTTATATTTACGCTAATGTTCGACATTGAAATAAAACTACGGATCTTTTCGCGATAAATTTGTTTAAAGTTTCGAAGACTACAGCCTTCATGGTAAGAGGGTGGACTGAGGTATTGGTTGTCCGAAAAATGTATATTACAATATCTACCTTCATTTTGTTATTACAAAAAAAAAATTTTTCGCGAAAAAATCCGTAAAGTAGTTTAATTTTAACTGGCTTTTTATTAATTATATATCTAGATAGAGTGTAGCGTTGCAATCAAACTAAAACAAACAGACCATCTTTTCTAGTATGCGTGACAGCTGTTCTGCGTATCCTTGTGCGCGTGCATAATGATACCAGTTATTACACGATTTCTATTAAAACGGGGAGAAAATTATATCCATGAAAAACACCAAAAAATAATTCACTCGAATTCATTTAGTGGGGAATTGTTGACCTCTATTTTTTTCGACGCGTTTGAAACGTTGTGTCTATCTAGGTATATAATTAATCAAAGGTCAAATGATTGTAAGCAGAAACTCACAAAGCACTTATATAATCCTTTAGTCTCGTATAACAAGAAATACCAAAGATTTCAATACCAGGGCTCCAAGTGATTAATTATTTTGTAAAAAGCCTGATACGTAGCGAAACAATTGAGTTATAGTTTTATTATAATATAAGTTATTTATTTTATATAAGCTAGTCATTACACCAAAGATAGTTCTGTGCAATTCGTTATGTGGTAATGTGTTAATTGTTAATATGTATTTAAATTAGAGGTAGACTTGATTAAATATTTGCTATGTTAAGGAACGAAATACATTTTATCTATAACTCCGACAATTTCACAATAAGATCTCACCAAATTATCTAGTTACATCATTTGAAAGATCGTTTTTGGAACAGTCGAGTAACAATCCAGTAAATGTTACAAATCAAATGATGTATATCTGAGTAATTGTCTATCGCCACGAAGCAGCAGTTTTGCGAGAAATATGTTCCACTTAAAATGATATTGTTGCTTGCGAATACGTCGTTTCATAGTTCATTTAAAAGAGGCTATCCTTTGGTTTTCTAAAGATTTAGTAATAAATGATATCTTCTCTATTTGTGGGTCATAATCCCATATTAACACATTACCTCATATTTTTCTATACGGCTAAACACAAGCTTCAATGACATAACAATAATTTATAGATAGGGAATCAGATTGAATATAATATTTAAATAAATGGCGTTACGTTTCCATTCACTCAAAATATGCAATAAATAAATGAGCATGCAATTAACAAACGAATATATATTTATTTTGCAATCAAAATCATGTAAAAATGTGTGAAATATACTGGCATATTTTCTAATGCTATAAAATCATTTAACATGTATGAATATAATAAAGAAAGATTAATTTTAAAATATTATTTCCAATTCTATAATGGAAACGTAACGCCAATCTATCTGTTGAAGAAATCAATTAGAATCCTTACGCCTAGCTTTGTCCCGCGGCGTGATTCGAGTAGACTAGTGTATGTATTAGCGAATTATTTAATGAATCGGTTTTAATATCGATTAATCGATTGGTCAGAAAGTTTTCTTTCGCACAATAATGCGTCAGTTGAAAATGATTTTGGGTTGAGCCAATTGTCATTAAATGTGAAGGACGGTAAATACAATATTTTTTGTATATGTATAGTAACGATAGCTCGCTTTCTGGTGTACATAGTTCGTGATTATGTAAGATTAAATGTAAATTTTACAAAGATTATCTGTGTATTTTTATGTGCAGTCAGCGACATACGTACCTGAACAAATTCCAAACTTTCAATCACCACACAATGAGTTTAATTGAAACATTTGTAATTTTACATTATGATTTTTTATACATGTCAATGGCCATGTAGTGCCTGGTTAATGATTTTATATTTTTATAGAATCCTGAAAACGAAACAGTCGAAGGCGGGACTCGAACCCACGACCTCCGGCGTACCGTGCCGGTGCTCTTCCAATTGAGCTACTCCGACCCTCGCCTTCGATTGCCAATTTCAGGACCCGTATTTAATTCTCTTAAAGGAGATGACCAGCGACATCTGTTAGTAGTTATTACAACTACTAACTCAGCATTACTCCTTTACAGGAGTAAGTAACCGAAACGAGTCGCTAAACTTTTTCGTTTACTTCTCCTCGACTCGTTTCGGTTACTTCTCCTGTAAAGGAGAAATGCTGAGTTAGTAGTTGTAATAACTGCTAACAGATATCGCTGGTCATCTCCTTTAAGAGAATTAAATACGGGTCCTGAAATTGGCAATCGATGGCGAGGGTCGGAGTAGCTCAATTGGAAGAGCACCGGCACGGTACGCCGGAGGTCGTGGGTTTGAGTCCCGCCTTCGACTGTTTCGTTTTCAGGATTCTATAAAAATATAAAATCATGAAACATTTGTGTGAAGTATGGCAAATGAGTTATATTTTATTCCGCCAATGTCACGCTATTCTAGACTGAAGAGTTCTATACCGTTTCTACTGCTAAGCAGCAGTGTGCATACACTGTTGTGTTCCGGTTTGAAGGACATTATAGCCAGCGTAAATACTGGGTATTGTGAGACTTAACATCTTATGTCTCAAGGGAGATGAACGCAGTGTAGTGTTACGCAGTACAGTAAGTTCTGTATGGTGTTGTTACTGTTTATGGGCGGTCGTATCGCCTACCATGAGGCGAGCTGCATGCTCGTCTTGTCATTCAGAAACAAATGAATGGAATGCAGTTAAACAATAGGCTAGTTTCCTATGTTTAATTTCGTACATTATTTTAGATGTAACAGAAAATAATACGAAAAAGAAACTCTTCTGTGAAATTAGCATGAAAATCGATTGAAGAATAAAGCAGTTATTCAATTTTGAAATATTCCTGTGAGCAAAAGTGAGGGCGTGTCGGAGATATCGCGCTATCTCTTTCGCACGCACGCAGCGTTATAGTCGACGGTGCTTGGTGACGTCACAGCCTAGTATTGCTGTTATTTGACAGCTACCCCTTCCACCAAATTTCAAATCTTTATAACATACTTACTATTGCGCCAATTTTGAAAATTCTTTTTCCATTACATTTTGGATAGTATACAATTTCCACAATTGCATTTCAAAAAGTAGTCAACTACCCTATTCTTCAGGGCATCATCGTCAAACAGACTAGCGAAAACAGAAGGTGTTGAGTGAGGCAATGTCGCCGTAGCTACAGCGGCACCAAATCTTCACTAGGTCTTTTATATATGAAAGCCTAGATAGGTAGTTACCACCGTCATATTGTATATCTATGTCGCCATATATTGTGCACATGCTCCAATTCGAAGGACATCGATAGTGTTACCTATTACTGGTCATTATGAGACTTCGAAATCTTGACAATTGTGACGAGCGGTGTGCAGTGGAACACAGTGTTTTTAAATACAATGATTTTGTAGTATTTATATCGTATATCAGCGTTTGCAACACTAACTGCTAGGCGAACGGTATTTTTGTCTCGCCATTCAGTTTAAGGTAATTATTTAGATTTTTTTTAAAAAGACGTTTTGACGAAAAGAAATATTTTTACATTTAAAGCAAGACACAAGAGACAAGCAAGCTGCTCGTCCGATAGTAAACGCTACAACTGGCCAGTGCATATAAATTTTACAAACTTTAAGTTGCTTTGCGCTCATCACACTGAAACATTGTAATAAGTGCCATACCAAGTAATTAATAATTTTACCTAAAAGTACATCGTGAAATACACTTCAAAGGCATGTGGCAAATGTTTGGTATTAATCCCGTAATCGGGATACGGGACGCGGGCTGCTCGCTAATCCCGGGATCTCCGCGTAATTCAAGTGTGCTTTAATTGAAAATACGTGTGAATGGAGCCTACAGCTTCCTGATTTTGCAGTAGTATTTTATAGTACAAGTATAGATCTACTTATAGTATACAGGGTAGCGTATTCGTACGTTGAATACCGCTGCGTCTATTTATACCGACAAGCAGTCATATGAACATAGATACGTATAGCTTGGAGTACATATCCTGTATATCAGTATATCGTCCCTTAGCCGATTTCGACCACGGTGGCCAATCTCAATTCTCAACGGAGATCAGCCAGGTACGCAGGAGTTATTATAGTGCACAATTGTGTGCAATACACAGGTGCACTCGCTATTCCTTCACTCTCATAGTCCGGTGAGACGGCAATCCAACATGACCGGAGAGAGATCAGGCGCAGGAACAACGGCTTTACGTGCTTTCCGAGGCACGGGGGTATCACACCGCCAACTTCCTGGCTCCGAGCTGCGACTGAGTATTTTTTAAGATGGAAAAACCCAGTCACAATGTTTTTGGCTCGACCCGGGATTCAAACCTAGGACCTCCAGTACTTATTTGTCACATAAATGTATAAGCCGACCAAACACAATCATAATCTAGGAGCATAGAGAAGACAGTGACTTGTGTATTGTGTATTGGCTTATACATTTATGTGGCAGATAGCCTTTATCAGCAACCGGTGAAATCGGCGCTTTCAGAGTAACAATGTGCCAGTGCCATGCTGAAAATCTTACCAGAACTTTAAAATACCATTTCAGGCTAGTGGTCCTATTGATTTTGTACAAAAATTGATGTTGTAAAACTGTTTCGTTCTCTAATACATGGAAGACCTTCTCCGGGATTTTTAGCATTATCTGTGGACCATATTCCATCCAAAATTATTTTCCTAGTGTCGCCTATTATTTAAAATCATCACAGTATCTTCAAAACTTTTTCTAATTCATTTATTTTCAAAGTAATAGGTAATGAAATACAATGTACAAGAAATTTAATTGGATTTCACAAAAATACCTAAAGTGAAAAAAAAATACTGTTTAGTTTCTCTTAATTGCCGTTCGCACGATGACCCTACACAACTCTAGTAGGTGCACTTCTGCAGAGCGACTATGAGAATGTTTCTATTTTTAATTGGCTGGAAAAAAGCTTGGTGCAATATATTATTTAAATTTGTTAGTTGGAACTTGGGAGGTTTTTTATGTATCTTAGATTCTGGTAGCATCTATCTTGCATCCGCCTGGACACCGATCACCGTACACAAGGCGTTAAAACCCACCATGGAGGTCTGTAAGTGTGCCGTGTTCCGATCAGCCTGTAGAAATCTGTTCAAAAAGACCTATAATCTGTTCAAAAATGTATGCCATTCAAAATCTAACGGAAAAGGAATTTTAAAAATTGATGCAATAGTAACTACTTAGTTACTTTATAACTTCACTAGCTTTTGCCCGCGGCTCCGCCCGCGTTAAAAAATTTTTCCGGGATAAAAGTCCCGGTTTACATTTTCCCGGAATAAAAGTAGCCTATGTGTCAATCCAGGACATGATCTACCCATGTGCCAAATTTCATCGAAATCCGTTCAGTAGTTTTTGCGTGAAAGAGGAACAAACATCCATACATCCAAACATCCAAACATCTATACATTCTTACAAACTTTCGCCTTTATAATATTAGTAGGATAAAGCTTTGAAATCTGGTAGAAGGGTGATTGTCAAATAACAGTAATATCAGACTGTGACGTCAGAGAGTGTCAGCAGCCATAACGCTGCGTACGTGCGAAAGAGATATCGCAAAACCCCACAACGCCCCCACTATTGCTCACGACAATATTTAAAATATGAATAACTGCTATATTACTAAATCAATTTTGATGCAGATTTCTCAGACGATTTTTTTTGTATTATTTTCTGTAACATACAAAAATTAAATAATGTACAAAATAGAACATAGAAAACTAGCATATTGTGTCAACACTCTTTGGATCCCATCTTACTATCAGGTTCAGTGGAGTTACTTTGCCGTGCCACTTTTTTTATAATAAAGATAGTCCTTAATAGGAATAACTCTCTCAGTAGAAGAGGCCAGTGCTCAGCAGTGAACAGTATATAGTACACGGCTGGTATGGTACTAAGAATAAAAGTAGTACATAAGAATATAAAACCTATATTACAATCCAGCCATAGATCACTCATCTAAAACATACAAAACTATTCAGCTGTTATTTTTATTAAACTGGCACAGCAAAGACTGACTGACCTTGATGGTAAAGGTGGTTTTCAGATAGAATAACTACTGACCAAAGATGATGACCTCTCACTAGTCGATAAATTCATGCTGATTTCTTCGATACACAGACTGATTCCGGAATTTGGATGCCTCGGTGGCGTAGTTTTCTTAAGATACGACTGCAAAACTGAGGTCTCGGGTTCGATTCCCGGGTCGGGCAGTGATATTGGGTTTTTATATTCAGTATCAGCCTGGAGTCTGGAGTTTGTGTCGGATATGGAGATAGGCTCGCCCCCATCACATCATGGGATGGAATACGCATGGCGAAAAGTGGATGCACTAGTTGCGCCTCTTCCTACCCCTTCAGGGATAATAGGCGTGAGTGTGTGTGTGTGTGTGTGTGATTCCGGAACGCGATACACTTATGCGTAGTATTATGGCGGATTTTATACTTTGAGTACGGTGGTCAACATTGCTGCGGATACGAAGCATATCCTGTCACTTACAGGTATGTCACATACATGTAATATATAGTTACATTTGTTGGTATTTGAGGTGGATATAGTTGCTGATTGAAGTACTCTTCATGTTAATGCATTGCGCTCGTCTTCCTGAGATATTAGATGTTAAGGCCCGTATTCACAAAAGTTACTTAGCTAAAGACAGCGCAATGCTTTGATAATAACGCCCCTATTCACAAACGTTACTTAGCTAAGGACAGCGCAATGCTATGATAATAAGGCCCCTATTCACAAACGTTACTTAGCTAAGGACAGCGCAATGTTATGATAATAAGGCCCCTATTCACAAACGTTACTTAGCTAAGGACAGCACAATGTTATGATAATAAGGCCCCTATTCACAAATGTTACTTAGCTAAGGACAGCGCAATGTTATGATAATAAGGCCCCTATTCACAAACGTTACTTAGCTAAGTACGGAGCAATGCTGTGGTAATAAGAATGTTTCTCAGTGCTTAGCGCATGACAGCTTTCGCAGTGCAAAGGTAAAGGGGGCCGTGATTGGCTTATAATATTAAAATACAACTTTACTTCAGTTGGCCGCATTGTATTAATGGTTGGCCGTCAGATAAACAAAGCTGAACGAAGCCAAAGAAAACTATGAAACTGCTAACACTATTCGTTCAGGCGTACTGTGCCTCCTTATATTATTGTTTGTTAATACGGGTGTAAGTCTCATAACTCAAGTGTTGGCTACAAATTACAATGTTTTCAAACCGAAAATAGTCGTGATTTAACAATGCTGATTGGATATTGTGGTGTTGCATACATTTAGACAGACATTAGCATAGGAAATTTCTATTTTTAAATATGCACTGCAGTTTTATTATTAAACTCTTTAGACTCAAAGTATAAGAAGTGAATGGTATAGTCAGAAAACAAGCGACATTAATTTTTAATTCTATTGAGATTTATGGTTCGTTTAAAACGTTAATGCTACTGATTTATGCTCTATTAAAACTGTAGGCTGCGATAAATTTATGAAATAGTTTTATTTAGCAGCAAGCCATTATTCTTATAATAAATACTACTGGGTATAAACAGAAGCAACACGATCAGCTTCAAAAATGTTAGGATTCATCAAACGTAATAGCGTAGATTTTAAGATTGAAACTAAATTTTTACTGTATAATATGCTCGTGCGCAGCCAACTCTAGTTTGCAAGTGTTGTGTGGTCCCCTTTCTACAGCGCTCATTCACAACCCATTGAGAGTCTTCAGCGTTCGTTCACAAGACATTTAGCTTATTAAAGAACAGATTTTTCCCACAGAAGTCCATATAACTTACGATTTAATAAATTTCATATATGAACTTTTTGTTTAAAATTGTAAACGGAATTTCTCAAAGCAGTGAACTCTTAAGCCATTGCTCATTATCGATTTCTTATCACTTCCCTAGAACCCGCATAACAAAAAAAATGCACACTAATTTATCACGTACTGACCTTGGATTGCAAATCCACACGCATGTGTATCGAATACAACGACTTCGGTAGCAAAATTGAGGAACTGGATATTTTTGGCGATAAATATCCAAATTTTAAGGAAAAATTAATAGTTTCTGCAGTACTCTTATATAATCTATTACAGTTTATATTGAAAGTTGTGAAGAGAGAGGGTGCGGGGTGCTTCGGTGAGTAACAACAGCTTGTCAGTTTCAAGTATTATATTGCAATTCCATAAGGTTGTCGTACAAGTACAAGTATTACGATGAAATATTTATACAATTCACGATATTACGAGATCCAGAGAGATCCAGACAAGTGGATACAATTGTATACTCGCAATACGATGGTGGACGACGACAATATAAAGGGTGCAACCCTATATGGTTTCACTGTCGTGTAAACCATAGCGCGATCTACTTTTGAGCTAGCGCCATCTATTAAGCTAAAAGGGAAACTTGTGTTACAAAGTTTAATTTATTTTAGTTTTTTTTTCACTGAAACATGTAATTTTTATATAATAGGGAACGTGCACGTCCTAAGCTCTGCCATTTGGTGGCAAAATCTGATTCCTTTTCAGCACATCGATATTTGGCATTGACGTAAAATATTCATTAAAAGTATGGAAAATAGCATTTAAATTGTTGATAATGTATTGCTGTGTATCTGGATGCTCCAATAAATAAAAATAAACAAATCAAATGGTGTGAAATTCTATTATGTTCCCAAAAATAGTATCTTATATTCCATAGTTATGTAAAAAATAGACAAAAATAGTAAAAGCTGTATAAAACATACACGTACCTATGAGTTCCAAAAGTATTTGGAAATGTCTCATTACGTAATTTATAAAAAATATATATTTTGAACATAATATTCAATACAAAAAAAATATATATATATATATATAATTAAGGGAACATAACCTCCTAATTTTGCATAAATAACTAGCTCCAATCTAAATAAAAAACACGCTTTACATAAAACTAAAACATAGAAGATAAATTAAAAAAAAATTACTTAAGAATAGTCTAAATAAGGAAAATAAGTATGTTATTGTAATAAGAAAAAGAAGTATGTTATTGTAAAAATAGCGCGTATACGTACGTCTGAAGCTAATAAAATCGTGTTTAAAAGCATATTCTGGACACGCTGGGTATAAATAATATTCGGCTGGAACACATATTTTATAATTTTCGAATATAATAAATAAATTATTGTTCTAAAAGGTTTCTTTTATTTGTCCACATGTGGCTCTTGTGTCGATTTTGTGCTGCCCCCTATAGTTCGAGCAGGCTCCCTATAGATATAGATATATGTTCCCCAATAAATTGTAATAAAATGAGTACCATCTACATTGGCTGTTTATTATAACTGTCAAATGAAATTTACTTGAAGCTTGTGAAATGGACCTAAAGACCTCCTGCATCACTTTCTTTCGAACGAGCTTTCGCCATTTATCTCTGTCACATGCGGTACGGAGGGCGCTGTGAACTGTAGAGTCAAGAGCGGTGTGGATCTGGTCAGACCAACGTATTCGTCTGCGTCCATGAGACCTTCTCCCCTCTACTGTGCCGGTCACGATGAGTTTCACTAGGTTGTCACCGTCTTTTCTTGCAAGTGACCGAAATATTCTAATAATGTGCGTAGACACTCTGATGACAGCCGCGAGGAGGTTTTGAGTTCTCGCAATATGGAGATGTTCGTTCGAAATGCTGTCCAAGGTATTCCTTGAACAGAGCATCTTTCTCCAACACCACATCTCAAAGGCATCAAGTAAGTGCTACTCGACAATATAAGACGACCAAATGTTAAGTCATGTTGTCAACTATGCTTCCAAAATAAGTATTATACTTCAGCTGTCTATGGTGTTAGCATATTTTTTTTGTACGTCAAACTGACCCAACTGCACAAGATGGGAAGTGGAGTGAGGTCCATAGTAATGACTGACGAGAGATGTTTATTTCTCGCCAGAACAAAATTATAATAATATAATATAATAATACCAGCCCTGTATTAAATACTGCCCACTGCTGAGCACGGGCCTCCTCTACTACTGAGAGGGTTTTAGGCCTTAGTCTACTACGCTGGCCTAGTGCGGATTGGCAGACTTCACATACCTTCGAAATTCTTATGGAGAATTCTCAGGTATGTAGGTTTCCTCACGATGTTTTCCTTCACCGATAAAGCGAACGATAATTGATAAGTAATACACACATAACTTCGAAAAGTCAGAGGTGTGTGCCTTGGGTTAGAACCTCCGGACATTATCTCGGCAGACCGTTCCATTCACAACTAGGCCATCGTCCACTTCTGAACAAAATTATGCCAGTTATTAATTGATGGATAACAATTAAACATTACATATCCTAAGATATCTTTAATGTTATTAAGTTACTCTTAAATTATTGCTGCAACTCTCAATCATTGCCATTAACTCGGTAAGGTAAATCCCGGCCATGTAGGTCAGAGATTACGCGGGGCAGTAACGAGCCGGATTCAAAAGAACTCAGTGCCTGCGAACCTCGTCGAGTTTCTCACATTTCAAATTACTTTCTTCGCTTAAACGCCTTTGCCGTGCAGTGGCACTTAAAAAAACTAAGGGTGACTCCCGGGTATATTCAACGTTTCCACTGGCTCAAGACAAAAGCCTTTGAGGAACTCTTTGCAAGTAGTGAAAAATATACAAAAGGTCACCGAAGCTTAAAGGTGTAGGAGAGGGATGGGGATACGCAGGCGTGTCTTGGTGTGAGCGAGATGGGAAGCTGAAAATCAATTTATTAGGCAGTGACGTCACGTAGTACGCAGGCGCAATGCGCGCGCTCCCGGGATTGGGTTGCTGGTGCAAGAACATTTCGCTTAATATTTGGGTGTACTTGAAGTCTGTAATAAAATGAATCATGATGAACTCGAAAATAGGTTTAACCCCTCGAGCGTCGACCGGCCCGATGTGGCCGGTCTGACAGCTGTCAAACTCGATATGTGTGCGTGCTGACGCGCCTTATGTGTGTGCGTGTAGGTCGATTTTCGCGTGTTGACAGACATGCGAAAATTGCGCTTGCGCCAGTGTGGCCAGCGCTCTGGGCTCGAGAGGTTAATAGCATTACATTCAATGAGTAACGGGAAATAAAACTCGAGTCGATCGTTACTGCTCGTGAATAACATATCTAAATATACAAGTGTCTGTAAATTCCCACAAATTACGCATGGTTAACCAGTAAAATATTATTTTAGGCAAAACACTAAAGTCCAGCTATTGTGTTACTGCGCATAAAACATATCTGTTTGGGCGTAAGTTGATGGAGTTATAATAGAGACAATGTTTAGAAAATAGAATTATCCACAGACTAAACATCAAATGTTTCACAACCCATAAAACGTGGAATAGCATAAAATCATAAACAAAAACAATGTATTTAAATGCTAATTATAATTGTACATGTGGCAACACACGCCCCATCTGGGCGGGATACTGAAATAGCGCGCGCGGGGGGCGCGTCAGTTGTCGCGGCGACGGAGCCGTGGACAGACGCGATGGCGTCCGTGGCCGCCTGGCTGCCCTTCGCCAGAGCCGCCGCCATCGGGTGGGTCCCGATCGCCACCCACCCGCTCCCGCCACCGCCCGTGCCCAAAGACAGGCGGCGCGCTGAAGACGAGAAGCTCCTCATCAACGTGTCCGGACGCCGCTTCGAAACATGGCGGAACACGTTGGAGAAGTACCCGGACTCGCTGCTCGGTTCCACCGAACGAGAGTTCTTTTATGACGAAGACAGTAGAGAGTACTTCTTCGACAGAGATCCTGACATATTCAGGCACATACTCAATTACTATCGGACTGGCAAGTTGCATTACCCGAAACACGAGTGCCTCACCGGCTATGACGAGGAGCTGGCATTTTTCGGCATTCTGCCTGATGTAATCGGTGATTGTTGTTATGAGGACTACAGGGACAGGAAGAGGGAGAATGCTGAGCGTTTGATGGACGATAAACTGAGCGAAGCCGGGGACCAGAGTCTCCCACAGCTCACAGACTTAAGACAGAAGATGTGGAGGGCGTTCGAGAACCCTCACACGTCAACCGCGGCTCTCGTGTTCTATTACGTTACTGGTTTCTTCATCGCGGTATCCGTGATGGCCAACGTGGTTGAGACAGTCCCCTGCGGCCACAGACCGGGCCGCGCGGGTACGCTGCCATGCGGCGAGCGATACAAAATAGTTTTCTTCTGTTTGGACACAGCTTGCGTGATGATCTTCACGGCCGAGTACTTGCTGCGGCTGTTCGCGGCGCCGGATCGCTGCAAGTTCGTCAGATCGGTGATGTCGATCATCGATGTGGTGGCCATTCTGCCGTACTATATTGGCTTGGGCATTACGGACAACGATGATGTGTCAGGCGCGTTCGTCACTCTCAGAGTGTTCCGTGTGTTCAGGATCTTCAAGTTCTCGCGGCACTCGCAGGGGCTGCGGATCCTCGGCTACACGCTCAAGTCCTGCGCCAGCGAGTTGGGCTTCCTCGTGTTCTCACTCGCGATGGCTATTATCATCTTCGCCACTGTAATGTTCTATGCTGAGAAGAACGAGCAAGACACAAACTTTACGTCCATCCCAGCCGCCTTCTGGTACACCATCGTGACGATGACTACTCTTGGGTGAGTACTTATTATCTTTCTCTAATCCGCTGTGTCAATCTGACACCTGTCGACGCCATTAAACATGTACGCGGGAAAATAACTGTCATGGCGTCCTCACCCATAAATGGTTTAATGCGGTGTTCCACCATTTTTTTTTAATTCATGTGTAATTTGTTGAGTGGTCCAAATTTACGAAGTGGTCGTAAACCATTTTGGGAATAAATTGCTTTGTCCCAGAGCGGGACAGTGGCTGTATCTGGACTTTTATTGCGCACCGTACGCGCGTTCACGTTATGCGGAGATTTTATTAAATTAAACCACCGAGATTGATTTGTTTTGGTATTCTCGTGTTCCTAGGTATTGTTTTATTCCTTTATCTATCTTCTTTTGGACAAACGGCATTTACTTTTTCTATTATGCGTGCGGGATTGCGGTATTTTGTCTTTATGCATTTGATATTTGCAGAACATTAGCTTACAATATTAATAATGCTGAAGGAATTATTAAATTAGATAAATCAGTGTCTACATTAATGTTTACTTTAAAACATATTTTTAGATGTAAGCAGTTAATCATCTCTTCTCTTGAGTCTATGTCTTCAGAATTAATACTTAGTTTATTAATAACGTTAATTTGAAATGTTAATGTATTTAATAGATTAATTTATGTATATTTATTTCATTGAGACTTGTAGTACTATAGTGTCTTCGTAAACTCAGTTAATAGTAATATTTAATGATGGTCATATAACTTTTACTCCTTACATCAAACCACGTGCATCAGCATTATTACGTTCTTCCTCCATTTATATTCTAGGTGTGTGGGCATCATTATTCTCGATATTCTTATAATATCTCCAAAAGACCTTGGAATGATTTAATATTCTCAATTTGCATTTTCAATGGCATCAAAAAAGGTTATCTAAATATAAACTTCATAATATAGTCACTCTTAAGCATGATTGATGAAATATTCATTAGGTGTTGAAGGCCCTTGATGAAATGTAAGTTGTTGATGCATCTTGTTGCACATGGCTTAACTATTAGTAATTTTAGAAGTTATTAAGAACGAGGCTTTAATTTTCTTTTCAAGACCACCTATGGGAAAGCAAATCCAAGTTCCCTTGGGAGCAAGGTACCAAGCGACTTATAAAATATACTAAGAAGACCAAAATCATGCATCAATTTATGTACTTATAAGATTGCTATAAGATTTTATTTGACAAGATGCTGTAAATTAAAGGATAAATTTACCAACAGAAACATCTCATGTTTGTGGATAGATGATCCTCAGTGGTTTCATCATGATCATTAGCTATTAACATCTACTTGAGATTATTAAATAGCGTTCGTGGAACATACTAGATTCGATTTGCATCCACGTGATTTAACTGTATCCTGAAATGGTCGTGAAACCCTCGTGCTGTTTTTCTGATCGGTGAGTTTTTTGAAAACCCAAGTACATGTTCCTGTTGGAACTCTTCGGAAAACCAATGTGGAGTAACTGCTTACTGCCTTTTTCGATCAAAATTTACAGAATGCCCGACAAATTATACACTTTGTAAAACTCTACGCCTTTCTTTAAATGGCAATGAGCCAAAATTATCTGATGTTACTGCATAAATTATTTCCTATAACAAAAAAAATGCTATGATTGTAAAATATGACCGGAATATCTTCTTTATAAGAACCACATCCACCAGCACATACAAAAAACTCTATAAATCTCTTTTCAATAGGATCTACATTCTCGTAACGTTTTATAAACGAAAATGATATATTTCTACGCACATAAACGTTACGTGATAGCTAAAACATTTATAGAACTTTCTGAATGAACTGCCTGCCTCCGAAATAGAGATAAAATAAACATATGTGATTTACGGTTTTTTTATTTAGTCTTGGCTTTGTTTTTGTTTTTTAAGCAGGAAGAAGAATTAGAAGGACTTTCAGTAAGCCATAGCTTGAATGAGGAATGAAACAACAGCTTGAGATAGCTTGCCTGCATAAGATTTTTATGAGTATTGTAAAGAGAAAACGTTATTGATACGCAACTGTTATCAATAAAATAATTTGATTATTTGTTTTTATGCAATTGAATGTTGACACCTTCATAAACAGAGGTACATCTAACCTTGACTTTTCGAGGCACTTGATATTAATGTCTCGTAATTAAAGTAGAAAAACAACGATATTTATTGTACGACCAAAATTAAATAGAAATATCCATCAAAATGAGTATGTTGCTTCAATAAGACCTCTCGTTTAACAACATCCTGCAGTACTCGGCTGAACTGCACCACTGATTTATATTGCAGCTATAATGCCCTTCAAACCGGAACACGTTAGACAATTCTGCTTAGCGGCAAAAAGAGACATTGCCATGGCTTTTAAAACATCTAGTTATTACAATACATTCGTTACTCTTCTATTTCACCGGTTGATAAATGCTTCTCGTTACATCTATACTATAATATTATAAAGCTGAAGAGTTTGTTTGTTTGTTTGAACGCGCTAATCTCAGGAACTACTGGTTCGAATTGAAAAATTCTTTTTGTGTTGAATAGACCATTTATCGAGGAAGGCTATAGGCTATATAACATTACGATGCAACTATTAGGAGCGAAGAAATAATGGAAATGTGAAAAAAACGGGGAAAATTCTTCATCCTTGAGGGCTTCCATTGCGTGCGCTGCGAAAACGGTTCAAGATACCAAAAATACATGTACGAAAGAATTATTCCTCTTAAAATGATCTAAAAAAAAGTCCGGGACAGTATGTGTCTATCTTTTAAGATTAACTCACTAGAACCGTTTTTATGGTAATCAAATTTGGTCGAAATTAATGCATTATTTGTTAAGAGTTGCATCAACGTCATAGTCATAGAGTGATTCAACGGGAAGGTTTTTATGTACTTTTAGCCAGGAAAAACTTATTAACGCGGGCGAAGCCGTGGGCAAAAGCTAGTAAATATATAAGCCGACCATATAAAATAGACATTGTTATCTAAGTTCCAAAATAAATAGTAATGAAAGGTACTGTCAACATCAGTTGTTTATGATAACCGTTATAAAACTCTGAAACTTGTGATACAGATCCTTAGACTACTAATAATAAGTAAATAATACCAGCCCTGTATTATATACTGCTCACTGCTGAGCACGGGCCTCCTCTACTACTGAGAGGGTTTCGGCCTTAGTCCACCACGCTGGCCTAGTGCGGGTTGGTAAACTTCACATATCTTCGAAATTCTTATAAAGAACTTTTCAGGTTTCCTCACGATGTTTTCCTACACCGTTAAAGCGAAGATAATTAATTGATCAACAATACACACGTAACTTTGAAAAGTCAGAGGTGTGTGTCATGGGTTTGGAACCTCCGGACATTGTCTCGGCAGACCGTTCCATTCCCAACTAGGCTATCGTCCACAGACTAAGTACTAAAATACTTTATTTATTGTTCGTACCTCAACTATAATCACACTGTATTACATACCAAATTTTGGTTTACTATGGTTGTTCTCTAATACCTATATCAGTTCTCTTAACCGATGATAGGATTACTAGTAGTAGTAATTGCGCTTTTATTATTATTTTTTATCATAATCTGCACTAAATTCGTACTCGGCCTGTAAAGCTGTAGCTAATTTGCAAACGTTTCTATTATATTTTCTTTATAAAATATCTAATCCTTAGTCTTTATCACGTTGATAATCATTTGGACGCCATTTCCGTGCATTTTTCTGTTTTTTTATCTGTGTTGATGTTGTGGAAAGACATTTTGGCTGCGGCTGCTTATTATATTTAACATTTACAACCTGAAACTATAAGTGAAGTTTTTTAATTGGCTTTTAGATAACTACACCATTGTTATAAATTATTACTGTTAGTCTTCCAAATAAATATCTCACAATATTACCCATATTTACAATAAAATATATTATTATTTGTTGCCAGATTTTTCTCAATTTTCCGATTTCTCGTTAATCTGTGAGGTGTTCGGGTCAGTTTACGACAGTAGTTAATAGCTCGGGTCATAAATCAATCGATCAACATGTTCTCGCACTACGCTGGGAGTTGTGACGTCACTTACCTCCCTTACTATAGGGTTGTAGTTGGAAATATAGGGTAGATTTATTACTTGATAGTGACAGTGGGTTTTTCTAATTAGTATCAGCCCGGAGTCTGGAATTTGTGCCTGGTATGTTAGGCTCACCCCCTATCACATCATGGACGGAATACGCACGGCGAAAAGTGGGTGCACTAGTTGCGCTTTTGCCTACCCCTTTGGGTATAAAAGGCGTGAGTATGTATGAAGTTATTACTTTGATTATTGGTAATGTAATTAATGTTAGATTCTGAAATATAGTTTTGGAGATTATATGTAACACAGAATATTCTCTGAATCGTCTGATTGCCATTGAAAATGTCATTAAAATTAAATCGAGTCTTCAGAGAATTGTATTCAAAGCAGTACCAAAAGTCAACATTGATTCAAATCTACATCGTCCACTGCTTTATCATGCAGTATTTTTTTATACTAAAGACAACAATACAACTGGATCTATAATAGTAATTACAATATGCCTAACAATCTCCTGGTGAACCTAAAATAAATAAACAATTTGTTTGACGTGAATTGATGCCGTGCCGTCTCGATTTCTGCGTTTGATCTGCCTTTGAGAGTCATCAATAGTTTGCCTATTCTTAGACGACATTCTATTGAATCGAATACAGTAAGATGACCTAAAGGATTAGCAAGCTGAAGTGGCAGTGGGCTGGCCATATCTCGCGAAGAACCGACAACCGTTGGGGTAAACGTGTTCTTGAGTGGAGACCGCGACTGGGCAAACTTAGGACGGTATTAATAAATGAATCTCAAGTTTGAGTTACATCTCAAGTAGACATAATGTATGAAGAGTCCAATACATATGTCTACTTGAGATGTAACTCAAACTTGAGATTCATTTATTAATACCAGCCTTAGTGTAGGACGCCCTCCAGCCAGGTGGGATGACGATCTGCGAAAGACTGCACGTAGATGCTGGATGCGGCAAGCTGAAGACAGAGCGCTATGGCGCTCATTTGGGGAGGCCTATGTCGAGCAGTGGACTGATAAAGGCTGATGATGATGATGATGATGATAAAGATGACCTATAAAGTCTTTAAAACAATATTCCTGTAAAAGAAGTGGATGTAGATCTAATCTCAACATAAAATATTTGAGGGTGTTTCGGTCGAACATTGTTGGATTATAACCTAAAACTAAATATTATGTGGATTTGCGCTTCTCTGGTAGAGCATGGCTAATTTCGCTGAAGCACATTTAGCTAATTGTTATTCTATTTCTCATTTATCTGCTTCGATGGCGTAGTTGTATTACAGTACGACTGCCAAGCTGAGGTCTCGGGTTCGATCCCCGGGTCGGGCAAAGTGATATTGAGTTTTTCTATTCAGTGTCAGCTCGGAGTCTGGAATTTGTGCCCGATATGGCGATAGGCTCGCCCCCTATCACATCATGGGACGGAATAACGGCGAAAAGTGGGTGCACTAGTTGCGCCTCTGCCTACACCTTCGGGGATAACAGGCGTGAGTGTGTGTGTGTGTGTGTGTATTAATAAGGGCAAAATTTGTAATGATGGTTTTTATATTTGATTGAAGGTTAGATTTTTTAAGTAATAATAACTATATACTGGCCACCGCTGAGCACGGGCATCCTCTACCACTGAGAGGGTTTACGCCTTAGTTAACCACGCGGGCCTAGTGCGGGTTGGCAGACTTCACATATCTTCGAAAATCTTATGGAGAATTCTCTGGTATGTAAGTTTTCTCACGATGTTTTGCTTCACCGTTAAAGTGAACGATAATTGATAAACAAAGCACACATACCTTCGAAGTCAGAGGTGTGTGCCTTGGGTATTAAACTTGTTGTCTCGGCTGACCGTTCCATTTACTACTAGGCTATCGTCCACTATATATTAGAAAGAAGATGTACGCTTTTTTATGGGTGCTGGGCCCCAAAATGTAACCAGGGTCAAACTTTAGGGATATTAAAGAGGCTGCCTCGGTGGCGCAGTTGTATTACAGTACGACTGCAAAGCTGAGGTCTCGGGTTCGATCCCCGGGTCGGGCAAAGTGATATTGAGTTTTTCTATTCAGTGTCAGCTCGGAGTCTGGAATTTGTGCCCGATATGGCGATAGGCTCGCCCCCTATCACATCATGGGACGGAATAATGGCGAAAAGTGGGTGCACTAGTTGCGCCTCTGCCTACCCCTTCGGGAATAATAGGCGTGAGTGTATATGTATGTATGTATGTATTAAAGAGGCAAAATATGGAAATTGGATCCATTAAAAAAATTGTTTTAGACACCTCTATTCATAACATTTTTTAAAACGTTCATGTTAAGTGTAGTTTTAAGCAAAATAAAATTACATAAATCTCAAAATCGGAGGTGTTTAAAATTAAACGATTTATTGTAAAAGGCTACTTTTTAAAAGTTCTATCCAAATACGTATAAACTGTTTTGGTTAGAATTTTAAGCCTATTTTTGGCCATGTCTTTTATTTTGATGAAATTTTGATAATAGGCCATATCCTGGATTGTATGGATAAAAAAAAAATGCCGTTTTATTCTTCAACGTCCTCAAATTCCTCATAACTATAACGCAAGTTAGACCTTATCTAATAGCCGTTACATGTACGGCTAAACGGGTGTCCGCGGGGAGAACCTTAAATGTGTTACAAACTACACCAAACTAGGTTCCGTCCGGCTTGGATAATAGCTTTAACCTGCATCTTGCATCAATGATCGTTCCGAAAGATTTTAATTCAGTTATAAGTACATTGTATTAATATTAATCTATTCGGGTCTGGAATTGCAGTTTCCCGATGACACTTTATAATATAAAAAAAAACAGTACTTAAATTGCTATACAAAATTACGAACGATTATCAGGCGCTATATGTAACATTTTTCTCATAAAAGCAATTTGGTTTATCACCTATAATTTTCAGGACAGTTTTCGGACTGATCCGAATCCTGTGCACCTGGAACGCACACCTTTTTTGAAAAATAATCGCGTAAAAGCAATTTGTGCGCGACACAGCAAACATGCCTGAGGCGCTGCATAAACGGGGCAGGCCCAAGACTGCCCTGATGACGTTATAAAATTGAACACGAAACACTTTGTTATATGTGTGTGTATCATAAAGTGGATGATAGCCTAGTTGGGAATGGAACGGTCTGCCGAGACAGTGTCCGGAGGTTCGAAACCCAAGGCACAAACCTCTGTCTTTTCAAAGATACGTGTGTATTGTTTATCAATTATCGTTCGCTTTAAGGGCGACGGAAAACATCGTGAGGAAACCTGCATACCTAAGAAGTTCCTTATAAACATTTCGAAGGTATGTGAAGTCTACCAACCCGCACTAGGCCAGCGTGGTAGACTAAGGCCTAAACCCTCTCAATAGTAGAGGAGGCACGTGCCCAGCAGTGGGACAGTACATAATACAGGGCTGGTGTGTATTAGCTCACAGACTGCATGTGTATACTTTCTCGCCCTCACATCCACCACTGCAACTCCTGTAAGCCAGGATCGACAGTGGCACGCATTTTATGACACCGAGTGGTGAAGCTCGGCGAGTCTCTGGGGCACTAATTAGTCTTGACACTTAGCCCGCAACGAAGTTAATCAAACAGAAGAATAGGGAGGAGTTAGAAATATATTTTCCACTGCAGGTGTATAGTGACGATCATAATATAATAGTAATCATTAATAATATAACTATCCAAAAAGTAAACCGAATGAAACCAATTATATTATGGACCCCCGTTGTTGTTTATAGGCAGTTGTAGCGTTTACCACCACTTTCTGTCATACAAAAGCATACTTCGTAAGCGATAACATCAAAATCAATGTAATTAACTTGCATGTTTAACCATAGTTTCGGTTAACATTAGAAAAACACACCACCTTGAATTTACAGAGCAAACATGGGAACTGTTTGGATAGGAGTTTGTAGATACCCTGTTACCTGTAGGTATTATACAGGGTCATTTTTAAATTGTGTTACTAAATGAAACCACATACTTGTCTATATCGCTGCTAACATCGTGCTAAAAATTATCAATGAGTAACGAATATTCTCGCCAAAAATCTCGTTTGTAGTATTCCATTTTTTTATAATTTTGTAGTTTAGTGCGAATATGGAGTGTGCGTAAGTGTATTTCTGATTGAAAGTATAATGTTGCCGCTGCGACGAATTTTCCTAGAGCAATCATAATGGCATTTGGGCGTGTAATCTGAAAGTTACATTTTATTGACATTTATTATGTTCGAAACTTACACTTTTTTATTTTACATGTAGGGTTAAAATAACTTAATGGAAAGTGTTATTTTCAACAAGATAAGTATGTGGTTTCATTTATTTAAACGCAATGTCAAAATGACCCTGTATACAGCCCAGTGCTGGGCAAGTGTTTTGTACTATTGAGAGGTTTGGGCCCAATTTCTTATTTAAGGGTCGTAAGTATATCCGGCATTAAAGTTAACGGGAATGTTAAAGAATCGCGCTTCTCGTGAAAGAGCGCCTAGTTAAGGAAGATAATTACCTTTTAGGGTATGGACAATCAAAAACCTTAACAGTTCGTTAAGTCAATTACCTGTTTAAGCAACTAACAGAGCATGGTGAAAATAGGCCTTAGACACATACCTTCGAAATTTCAATGGAAATTTCTTAGGTGTAGGTTTCTTTACAATGTTTTCCTTCACAGTTTTACTTCCAGTTAAGTGAGCGATAATTTTGATAAAGAATACACAAAATATGAGAAACTTAGATGTGTCTTTCCGTATTATAATCCACAAATATTTTTGTATCGTCAATAAAACATACATATGTCGCGGCGAGTTTTTCCGACATAAAAGTCTCGCTAAGTACTTTTCAGAATAAAAGTAGCCTTTATACTTCCCAGGGTCTTAAACAATCTAGATAAAAAAATCGAAGTCGGTTCATTGGTTCATCAACGCGTTGCAGATAGAAAGCGGAAAGTATGGATTATTTTAGCAAATGATAAATTCATTGAATTTGTGTTCTGAGTTCGGAAACCTAGGAATCGAATTTAGATCGTGAATGTTCAAAGATGTCTTGTCACTAGTTCGATAATAACTTTATAATAAATCTAGTCACCATGTTTTAATCCCTACTTAATTGCATTCGTTTCTAAAAACCGCTGACGGAGAATCTAGACTTGACAAAAGTGGTGACAATAAAAACTCGAGTATCATTGAGACTTATACCGAAGTTCGAAGGCCCACTTGATAAAAAATTTCCCTTCCTTGCTTCGTCGTAGTCAGGTTATAACAAATTGAGATAAAACCTTGCTTTAGCTGCTCCGATATCTCTGCAGTGTGGGGTTGCCGCCACTTTATCAAGCATTTTGCAGAAAGCATCTGCCTAAAAACGATCTCATCTGGAGTATTCTTAGGTACAAAGTGTTAGAAAATCCACTCAATATCTGATATAGAGTCGGGCAAGATTTTACGTCTCTTGATCGCTAGAAGGAAATTTTATTCGGGTAGAGCTGCGAGCAAGATGTAAGTTTACAAATATTATAAATGTGAATTGTTACAAGTAAACGGAAAAGTAACTAAAATGTTGAATTGAAACTAATAGACCAAGTCCTAGATTAACTAAAAGCATTATAATTTATCCCGGAAAAAATATTAAAGCCAGTTTCACAAGTGACAACCAAATTTTATTTAACAGTTATACAATACAATAGATAGTGGTCATTTTATCACCATTTATTATATGGAGGAGCATAAATTAATATGACTTTTGTATTTGTTCGGTTAAGGGCTGATTTCACCGCTTGCTCAATGCTACTCGTCAATAATCTACCTATAAGCAGACCAATGTAAAAGTCACACTAATCTATGCTCAAACTAAAATAAGTACTAGCTGTATTAAGTGTTTTATACTAACTACGGGACATAATGAGACTTCATGTCTTATGTCTCAGAATGACGAGCGCAGTAGAATGCCAGACAGTACTTTGTAACTCAACGTGCTGAATGGTGTTACTACTGTTAATTGGTGGTCGTATCAGCCGAACGGCATGCTCGTCTCGTCATTCAATGCAATATAAGAAAAACTAATATAGTGCCATTACACACTAATAAGTTGCTTTCTTTTATAATTCACTAAAAGGAAGGCGTCCGAAAGATTTACTAGGTGGAGTTTGGGTGGGGCAATGGGTATTATGTATTCCGCTTCACCTCGGGATATGATGGTATGGATTTAGGCATTTATTTTATGACGTTGGCGTTTGCTTCTTTATTTGTCTTTGTATATGGAATTTTATTTTAATTGATTTATTTAATGTTTTTGGCTGAATTTCTTTGTTTTACGAATTGAGAAGCTCCTCCTTTTTTGAAAGTCGATTAAAAAAGGAAATACTGTTTAATATTTAATTCTTTTATTACTTCTCTGTCGGCAAATATGAGCGCTTATTTGAAACAAATGGACAGACTGACAGAAAAGAATACTAAGAATCGCTGATTTGCGTTTTATAACTTCTCTTTCTATGTACTAAGAGGGTATAGAGGATGGAGGTATAGAGGAGGCCCGTGCCCAGAAGTGGGACAGTATTTAATACAGGGCTGGTATTATTATTATACATTATATTTCAATGTACAAACACACCGGGTACGATTTTTTTATATATATAAAGATTAACAGATCAGTCGTCCGATAATAATCCTTCGGGATAAAGTGAACGTAAAACATCTATTTGATAAACTAACGAAAGATGACTCAGCGGTTCGAAGGCCTTGAATTAAAAAAACATCCCAAAATTTACGCAAGCGATCGAACGCATCATAACATGTAGGTCAATGCCTGAACTCGCGTCACTCGGACCAAGGTTCGGTTCTCGGTGTACCTGGTGTATTTTTAGTTGATAGTTGAGCAATAGAGTAATTAGACGCATTGTGGCGTTACACGTGGCGCCGTGCGAAAGAGAGAGTTTAGGTGTTATTTTCAGGTGTAAAGGGTTTTAATTTGCTAAGCAAAGTACAAACTTCACTGGTGTTAGGTCTCTAATATGCAAGAGTCTGTCTGGGTGGGTACCACCGCAATGTCAATTTCTATAGCCAAGCAGCAGTGTGCCTGCACTGTTGTGTTTTGGTTTGAAAGAAATTGTAGCCAGTGTAACTACTGAACATAATGAGACTTAACATCTTATGTCGCAGGATGACGAGCGCAGTGGAATGCCACACAGTACTTCCTAACTCAAGGTGCTGTAGGGTGTTACTACTGTTTATGGGTGGTCGTATCGCTTACCATTAGGCGAACGGCAAGCTCGTCTCATCATTCAATGCCATAAAAAAATCTACTAGTATTGTCTCACAGAACTTCTACGTTAAGTGACAGCTTTTAGTATGGTCAGTGAGATATCCTGAAGCAATGGTATTAAAATAGGTTAGGATGTTGAGCAAAATGCCATGGGACTTAGCTTTATGGGGCCCCAAAACATCTTATTTTTTTTCAGTATTGGGACCTACAATGAGGTAGTCTCGAGGTTTTAAGAATGGCCTGTCTGACCCCAACCACTCCAGTCTAGTCCCGAGCAAATCAGATTTGAAAAGTAACATGAGTACTATAAAAACATTTATTGCACACAAAACACAGAGTTACACGGAAAAGAAAAAAAAAACAATCAAAACGGGAACAAAATAATAAAAAACAACTTATATACAACAACAACAAATTAGAAATATTTACACTACAAAAATGTCTACTCAACAATGAATAACAATAATTAACACATTGTGTTACGCGTAGTAATCTAATAACTAAAAAAAACAGTATTTTATACAGGGAGAGCCACTAAGCTTAACACTATTTTGGAAATAATTAATCATTATTTACTAAAATACCAAAATATGTAAAAAAATATTGATAAAAATCTCAATATCCGCGGTCAAAGAGAACCATAAAAAAAGATACCCGTCCATTGTTTACGATCGGTTGTCTCGGGTTCGATGCACGGGGATGTTTACTTGATAGTATAAACACGTGACTTGTAACTTTATTTCAGGTCATCTTAAAATAGATTTTGCTATTCTCTGAAGAAAACACAATGAAAAAACGGATTACTAAGTTGAATGGAACAGGTTCAATGCGTAAAGCACTGTTCGTTAACGATTGCTAGGATAAAGGAGACTGCCTCGATGGCGTAGCTGTATTATGGTACGACTGCAATGCTGAGGTCTCGGGTTTCATCCCCGGGTCAGGCAAAGTGATATTGTTTTTTTCTATTCAGTGTCATCCTGGAGTTTGGAATTTGTGCCCGATATGGCGATAGGCTCGCCCCCTATCACATCATGGGACGGAATACGCACGGCGAAACGTGGGTGCACTAGATGCACCTCTCCCTACCCCTTCGAGGATAAAAGGCGTGAATATGAAATGAAATGAAATAAATTTATTCGAACCCATAAAATATTATACATTATTTAGATTCAGTCAATATTAACTCGACCACCAGTTCGGAAAGCAGTTCTCACTAGAGAAGAACGGGCAAGAAACTCTAGTGTTGCTCTTTTCAAAATCAGTTCAAGGTATAAAATACAATAATAAAAAAATAAAAAGAATAACATGACATAGATATATTTGTTATTTTTGTTTAGAGCAGTTCATTTATACACTCGCAAAAAAGGTATTAAATTTTAAAATCCCATACGAGTGCATAACCCTCTCAGGAATCATGTAATAATTTGGTCTGAAATTATTATGTATTATGTATGTAGGATAAAGGATATAAGTAAATCTATACACCTGAGATTACTCAAAAAGAGTATCAGAAGTATGGGAATACCAACCAGCATTAGGACAACGTGAATTATGGTGGTAGAAGTAAGGAGAACCGTATTGTATGGGGAATTAGTCGAAAAAGTATCCACTTGTAATTAGCAAATTATAGTTCGAACACTCACCGAAATAGCGCCAGTGTAGGAACTTAGCAGAGTGGTGCAAATCTGGTCTGACCAGATTTGCACCACTCTTGACTCTACAATTTACACCGCCCTCCGCACCGCATGTGACAGATATCAATGGAGAAAGCTCGTCCGAGCGAAAGTGATGCAGAAGGGGGGTCTCGACCCTCAGTATTGAGGAACACGACGCAAGAAGAAGAAGGAACTTAGCAATTTTAAACAGAGTGAAGTGTGCTGGGTTGAAAAATTTAATATTTCTCTTCACTTCCGTAGTTAAGAAATATCCAGTATTTAAAATCTCAACTATTTACGTAGTCAATTTTATTTAGTAGCTTTTTAATTTAGTATCCTACTTTAATAATTTTAGTTGCTCTATTTAAAAATCTTCCGCTTGCTACTACAGCGCCACCTTCATTTGTTCCCTTTCAATGGACGCTTTTTAATACACTTTCAAATTCAAATTCAAATTCAAATCATTTATTCAGTAATTAGGCCCCTAAGAGTACTTTTACACTTCATTTTTCACAATGTTGTTTTACTAAAAGATTCTACCAGTGCTTCGGAAAAGCCCACTGACCTGTCTTTTATCATTTTTTTTTTAATATTTTACAATTTGAAAATCACAATATTACTTCAATTTTAAAGATGGATATTAAATGCGAAAATTAACGGAGAGTACCTACATGTTTGACACTACACTGAGATGGTCCCACTTACTTCTATGCTCCATAACGTGAATAATGTATATGTAAAGGTTATTTTGTTTTTTTCTACTCAGTATCAGTCCGAGGTCTTGAAATGTGCCCAGTAAACGATAACAGGTCCGCCCCCATTATATGGCACATAACATAGCTGGCAAAATGTGGGTGTGATACACCTCTGTCTACCCCTGAAAAGGAAACAAGGTGTGATGCTATGTATGTATGTGGAAATATATGGTAGGAAATCAGTTTTTTACTCATCATCACCAGCCCCATGACATCCGCAGCTGAACAGAGGCCACCCTTTAAGATTTCCAGAAGGACATACAGGTTGTAGTACTCTCATATGTAAGAGTCCGTCTGGGTGGGTACCACCGCAATACCTATTTCTACCGCGAAGCAGCAGTGTGCAGCATTGTTGTATTTCGGCTTGAACGACATTGTAACCAGAGTAACTATAGGACATAATGAGTCTTAACGGCTTATGTCTCAGGATGACGAGTGCAGTGGAATGCCACACAGTACTTTGTAACTCAAGGTACTGGATGGTGTTTCTACTGTTTATGGGTGGTCGTATCGCTTACCAACAGGCGAACGGCATGCTCGTCTCGTCATTCAATGCCATTAAAAAAAAAATTAAAAGCAGCCCCCACCCAGCGTGTTCCTGCGACTTTTTTCAAGTCATGTGACTTTGGCGGTGGTGTTTTTAATTAGCAATATTTTTATTTGTATATGTTAAGTAGGCTTTTTTTGTCACTTACGCAGTATTTATCAGTGTTAGTCACGCGATATTGCACTATTCCCGACGATGTTTTTCTTTTCTACCACGTACTACTAAACTATGGAACCAATTGCCGCCAGCAGCATTTCCGGTCACATACGACGTGGCGACCTTCAAAAAAAGAACGTATTCTCACCTAAAAGGTAACGCACCTCTGTACCCCCTAGTATTGCAGATGCTCATGGGCGGTGGTGATCACTTACTATCAGGTGAACCGTATGCTCGTTTGCCCCCATATCACAAGAAAAGAGTTACTATTACTGATATTATATTATTATATTTATCTTCAGTGCTGTCATAAAAATGACCCTCAGAGATGACCCATTTAAAATGATGTTATGACATGTCATTTCAAAAACATATTATGTAAACGATATTTTATGTAACCATTGATTGACAAGGTGACCAGTTTACAAGACTATAAACGCTACGCTGCCGCTGTCACCTTGTACAAATTAACTGACAATACAATACAAAAGTAATGGAATAAAGTGCAATGAACAATAATTGATGACAAAAAGTAAGCTCGGAGTTTCTTTCTGCCGTTCTTCTTTGGGTTGTCATCGCTTAGGTAGCTAGTGAAAGGCTGCTAGGTTAGTTGGGCTAGGGCCTGTAGTGTCCTCACCGGTTAGGATCGCGACGCGTTTCTCCCATTATTTTTTTTAATAAAAATGGTTTAATCTCTTTGTTATATCCTCTTTCCTGCCAGCCGGCGCTGGCTTTTATTGTTTATTTTTCATCATTGATTTTACTCCCAAATAAAATGACCATTCAGAACAATTTTTTTTAACATGCAGTGAAATTATATTTTCATTGGCTTATTTTCGGTATCGGATCGAATATTAAGATTGGGATCGTTTTCAGAATGACCGTTAGTTATTGACGTCTACGCCGTGGTATGAGCATGAACATTTAATTAAAACCAAACAACTGTGCCTTTAGACTAATAGTAAATCATATTGCCTTTACTTGCTAGAAGCTTGCAAACCGGAACCATGCACGATGCATACAAATATACAATTGTTTTCAAACCCCACAGTTTAGTTTCTAATAAAACGTGAATTTTATCTACATTATTTATGGTTTCCGATTTTCGTAGATATCCGAATCTCGTAGCGAGTGTAGGTGCCATGTTGTTTACAATCGCAACATCAAAGTGGGATTAAAGGTTATCGCACATCAAGAAGCGATTTATAATTTAGTCATGTGAAATCTTGACAACGTTTAATGTGTTCTTAAATAAATTATTGTAAAATCTGTTTAGACACTGGGTGGGTTACATGAGCTTCTTATTGACATCCAGAGTCGGTATCTGACCATATGATGGTACCGAAATTAACTATCAAAATAGAGTTGACAGTTATTATCGGATCGATATGTGTTTATGGTCATTAGCTTATGCTGATGCTACTACCCCAGTGTTGCAGTCCTACTCACTACTGGGATAACTTTACCTAAACAAAGGATGAGTTGTTTGCTGACGTAATGACTGTACCGTAATGATATGTATCGATGTTGGTGATATTTAGCATTTACGCATTTCGTCTCACGGTGAAGATCGAAGTTGCATTTATCGTGTCTGTAGTCATACATTATATTTTTTTCTTCAGACGCTGCATTGTTCGTCTATAGACTCTTAATTTTGTCGCTACATGTCTTAAGTTATAAAAAATATAGTTTATAGTTTTTTTTCAAACCGTGTAATTATATAAAAATAGGAGATCTTTGGGGAGGTCTATGTTCAGCAGTGGACGTCGTGTGGCTGATAATGATATAAAATTAACGTTTCTTCACGACGTTTTCTTTCACCACTAAACCGAGACAGTAATTTAAAAAATTGTAATATATATGAATATTGTTTACATTCTTGGCATATCGGTGTGTTTCAGTGTGCGCTAACCTTAACGGACGTCTTAACGCGAAACCAATCCGATTTAGAGCTTGAACACTGAACCGGCGAGATATGCACTTGGATGTTTAAGATGGGGGATATATTACATTAAATGTTCTACTACGTAATTTTAACAAACGCGTTAAGAGATCAGAACTATGCGTTAATTGCGGTTTCAGCTGCATAAAAGACCTTTTTATTTAGGAACCGTACAATTAGGTACGTGGTAGGTTAGCTAGGCTAGGGCCTGTAGTGTCCTCACCGGTGAGGATCGCGACGCGTTTCTCCCATTATTTTTTAATAAAAATGATACCTTTTTTATATTGCCTTTCCTACCAGACTGAACTGACTTTTTTGTTTATTTTCATCATTGATTTTACTCCTAATAAAAATGGTGGTAGTTATATAAGTGACCTTTGGCATAAATAATAATTATTAAAATCAATTTAATGTACCTTTACTTATACGTGCAACTATGTTCGCCTACGTGATGAATAAAGTATTTTATTTTATTTAAAGTCAGGGCGAGACCTTGTCCAACCCGAGATTTCAATCAAAAAGTGTTTTATAATTAGACAGTAAAATTACAATAGATTTGCCTCTAAATTCATTTTAAAATAAGATAGAATATGGGGAAAATTCAAATATCGTGGGTCCAGGCCCCCAGCATAATAATATAGTTACAACCAATACGTCCCTGTTAATACGTTACGGTTAATAATCAGTTATTTTGGAAACCGGCCAGCTTCGTGACGATCATCCACAGTAACTATTTTGACACCAAAACTCTTAGCGGTAACCTTTACTCCAGGACCTGTTGAGGCTTGGGACATTGCCAGAGACAAAAAAAATCTAATCGTCATTGTAAGTATACTTAGTTTGATAAACATTAGCTTAGTACATTCGGGTGAGAGATATCTTTGTTTCTCGATAATCCTACTAATATAAACGGGAAAGTTTGTAAGAATGTACGGATGTATGTTTGTTACTCTTTCACGCAAAAATTACTGAACAAATTTCGATGAAATTTGGCGCGCGGGTAGATCATGTTCAGGATTAACACATAGGCTACTTTTTATCCCGGGAAAATATAAAACGCGAGTGGAGCCGCGGGAAAAGCTAGTTGATAACATATACCTGGAGAACACGGGCGTCGCGCGTGCCCCGTGTGCACATGTATAAGGATATGGTCTAGGACGATCCGTTTGATAAGCCTGTGTGCCTCGACGAAGTCCGAAAAGAGCAGCATCGTTACTGAAACCGTCTCTCCTTCCGCATGTCTCTGACTCCATTCGTCAATAGAGTCCTGACGTATCTTCACGAAAGAAACTCGTCACTTGCCAGCTGATGGTCGCTGTGAGGCAAGTTGACTACCATAACAGATTGGTACCCTAGATGTGGTAAGAGGAAATATGAAGACAAGGCAAAAATGGGAAGATGAAATTAAACAGTCGACCCAAATTGGAGAAGAGTTGCTAAAGATAGAAATCAATGGAAATTGTTGAGGTCTTTCATAATGATTTCTTGTGTTTACGCGAATGTTAGGCATTTAAATAAAACTATTTTATGGATTTTATTGCAGTTTTATCAATTTATATTTTCTCCCGACGCGGTGACGTTTCGAAGGCTTTGCAGCATTTTGTGGTCACGGAGCGGACTGAGGTGTAGATGGTCCGAAAAGTTAATGTTACAAATCTACCTTCAATTTTAACTCCCTCCCTTCCCTTGCCTGCCCTTCCTTGAGAAGGTACAAACGCTATTTATATTTATGCCGGCAAACAGTGATAATGCACTGCAAATTCTGGCTAAAGCACCAATACGACAGAGAAAATTCTCATTCACACGTGCGATTTTAGAGACATAAAAAGTTGAACTGAACGCAATGAAGCAATTCTTGTTCGAATTGACAGGCGAGACTCTTGAGAACAAAAATGGCTCAAATTGTGGCTTTAAAGACGAGCGTCTTAATTATTAATGCGGGCGTAATTTCAGAAAACGTTGAGACTTAAAATTTCATGTCTAACCGGGATCCCCAATCACATCATGCGCTACGTATATTGTGGTTGCAAAGCTACTGCTAGAGTAATACTACCAGTTCCTCTACATTTTTTTATATGGGCACGGCACCCCATTGTTTTGATTTTAAGTGAAGTTGGATCCAGATGGAGTGTCGACTGACGAGAGTTTATCCATCGCCAGTCGACATAATTATGCCGGCCTGTTTGAATTGCGTGATTCCCAATTAAGGATACGATGAGATCGCACATAAATTCATTGAAGAGGAATTTGTAGCGCGTGGCGTGAATCATAGACAAAAATTTGTAAACATTGGCATAGAGCGTAGACGGCGGCGAGTCGCGGCAGTCGCGTAACGATAGCTATTTACGAAAGTAGCTAGGTCAAGGATGAATGCCAAGTGTTGTGACAAAAGATATTAAGATTGGTCCTTGGTCGGTATTATGGAACGAGCAAGTTTTCGCAATGGGAAGATACTATGGACACTAGTGATAACACCCTATAACTTAGTGCATGGAACTGCTTTCGATCTATGATATACCTATCTTTTTTTTAATGGCATTGAATGACAAGACGCGCAAGCCGATGGTAAGCGATACGGCCACACAATATAAACAATAGCAACACCATTCAGCACCTTGAGTTACAAAGTACTGTGTGGCATTCCATTGCGCTGGTCGTCCTGAGACATAATATGTTAAGTCTCATTATATCCTGTAGTTACTACTTATCCAGTGGTCAAATTATTTCGTTATTAGGAAGCTAAATCTTTGAATGCTGTAGTTTACGCTTTATCTTGTAAACATGTTTTTCCCGGGGACTGGTTTTAATACGAGTGGAGTCCTAAAAACACCTAGTTGTAAACAAAACACGGATTAGATTAAATATTTTTAAATGTTTGCTTAGACCTTTTGAGGCAGTGTTAAGATCTCTTTAAGAACAAGACCCAATCTCAATTAAAAATAACTGTTTTAACTAGTTCCACGTGGTCAATATCTTCGAATATGTAAATTATTTATTTACAATTAATGTTTATCAAACGTCGCGTAAACGTCTCCTGACAATTTGCCAAGCGATAATTTGTCTGCCAAAGCATTTTCCTCAGTCATTTGGACATTTCGTTAAAATGCTGAGGGCTACACTTTAGTACAGCTCTTTGTTCTCACTAGGTAGGTAGTTACTGCTTTATCTAGTTTCAGAAAGAGACTATAGTTTTTTTTTATTAATGGCCCTACTGCCAGTAGCCTGACGCGAGTCGACTTTTCTGACCACACCGGTCTTTAGAGTGAACGCAGAAGGCGCTCGCAACCCTTTGAATTAAGTGACCATGCTGTGGGCAAACCACTAAGGGGTTACGAACCTCTGCTCAGGATGGCCACTGAGAGAGGATGAGACATCAACGATTAGGGAAAGATTGGTTTTTAGGCCTTTTTTCTTTTTTTTTTTTTTCAAAACTTAGTGCAGGCATTTGACCACGATCATACCTGGTGTTAAGCGACGATGCGGTCGACGATGGAGCATGCCTGCCTAGTAGCAGCCTATTCACATTTGACTTGAATTCGTCTAGGTTATAGCGTACGGGAAACACTTCAGCAGGCAGGTCGTTCCACTCTCTTGCTGTGCGCATTAAAAAAGTAGATCCAAATCGGTGTCTGCGCAAGATGGCATATTAACAGCAAAGGAATGGCACGACCGCCCGCTTCTTGTTTCCCGATGGCGGAAAGTGCTCGGTGGAACTAGATCGTGCAGTTCCTTCGCACACTCCCCGAAATATATCCTGTAAAAGACCGACAGACGAGCCACCCTACGCCGATGATCAAGAGACTGCAGCTTAGCGTCTACCAGCGTGGAGTCACCTATAAGTCTCTTAGCTCGTTTTTCAATCGAGTCCAAAGTTGCCAGTTGGTATTTAGCTGAACCTCCCCAAAGGTGGCAACAGTACTCCATACAGGATCGAACTTGTGCTTGATATAGTTGGAGCAGCTGTTCTGGAGTAAAGTACCGTCTAACCTTTGAGAGGATTCCAAGTTTTTTGGCTGCGATATTTGATTTGGACTCAATGTACCGGCTAAAGTTGAGATCTGACGATAGCTCAACTCCTAGGAGCTGGAGGCTGTCAGTCATAACTACAGGAATATTCTGGAAAGTCGGAGCCAGGTGGAAAGGGCTCCGCTTATCTGAGAACAAGCACGCCTGGGTTTTGGTAGCGTTAAACGTGGCCAGATTGGCATCACCCCATTCCGAGACTGCTTGAAGGGCCACGTTCAACCGGTCAACCATAGCCTCTCGACAAGACTCGATGCTATCCCTGCCGGCATCCGCGCGTGAAAAATACCTGTCCGAGACAGTGCTGTCATCTGCATAGCCCAGGCCTAATCCTATTACATTGTGTTGTCATCGGCACGCGGGCCAGAACTGCTAGGGGGTCGGGGGGGTGACGGGGAACGCGGCGAAGTCCTCGACGGCGAGGACGGAACTGCGGTCTTGTGGAGTGTTGGAGTTTCAAGAACTCGTTTTTATGGCGGATGGCCAGAGTGTTTACGTCCTCTGGATCGGTTAATACGGAACGCGGTCGTCTCCATTTGGCGCGGTCGAATGGAGTTAGTATTGACGCTTTACGAACTAACGTGTTTGGGTGATTTACCGCCCGATCGAAGTAGCAAGATTATAGTTGTTTTTAAAGGACATTATCGCCAATAATTACTGTGTATTATGAGATCCAAAATCTAATTTGGCTGAATCTACGATGTCTCTATTCTTCATTTTTATATGTTTTTTTATGATATGAAAGATATTTAAAGTTATGAGGTTATGTTTTATTAGTTTCACAAAAGTAGGAACATCTCGAATTTAGAAGTACAAAATTCCACGTGCCACTGCGGTCGTCGTCTCATTGGTAATGCTTAGTAAACTACACTCAAAATCCATCATATATAAACTAACATTAATTTAAATTTACAATTTAAAGTTTAACGGTTGGTCCACTCTTTCGAGTGAGCCAATTGTACATGTATTTTAATAAATATTTTTCATTGTGTATAACTTTCGAAGCGTACGTTTATTCGCGAAATACAACGCAATTCGGAGTTTCAATGAATTTTTAAATAGCGTGTATTGTAACTGGAACTGGGTTATAGTGAAATGAGTTTCCAGCTCCTGTGAAGTCAGCATACGGGTTTCAAGACTGCAGTAAACGTTTCAACCTAGCTGAATGGAATAATTGCACACGAAATTTTCTAGCAAGAAATGCATAAGAAAGTTTCTAGCAATAATTTATTCGAGTAAATGAAGCTTAATCATCATCATCATCATCAGCCTTTATCAGTCCACTGCTGGACGTAGGCCTCCCCTAATAAGCGCCATAGCGCCCTGTCTTCAGCTTGCCGTATCCAGCATCTGCCTGCAGTCTTTCGCAGATCGTCATCCCACCTGGCCGGAGGGCGTCCTACACTACATTTGCCCAGTCGCGGTCTCCACTCAAGAACACGTTTACCCCAGCGATTGTCGGTTCTTCGCGAGATATGGCCAGCCCACTGCCACTTCAGCTTGCTAATTCTTTGAGCTATGTCGATAACTTTGGTTCTCTGTCGGATGTATTCGTTGCGAATCCTATCCTTCAGAGAAACTCCAAGCATAGCTCTCTGCATAGCCCGCTGAGCGACTTTAAACTGGTGGACCAACCCTACCGTGAGTGTCCATGTCTCGGCTCCGTAGGTCATGACGGGTAGGACGCACTGATTGAAAATTTTCGTTTTCAAACATTGCGGTATGGATGACGAAAAGACTCGACGTAGTTTTCCAAACGCTGCCCAGCCCAGCTGGATCCTCCTCTTGGCCTCCTTCTCAAAATTGTTTTTACCCATCTGCAGAATCTGCCCGAGGTAAGTGTACTCAAAAACAATTTCAAGAAGGTGGCCATGTACGACCACCGGTCCTGGCTCAATGTGGCCATTGATCATGACTTTGGTTAATAAAGCTTAATGCTTAGCAGTAACTCCAATATCACTATACCCACCTTGGTTTGGAACCAATCACCCCTTCCCTACAAGCTACCAATTACTTAACAATTATGTAATATGATTTGATATTACAGCTGAGGTTTAATTAAATCGGTGCAGCAGTAAGTAATTAATGCATTTGGGGCAGCTCTCCACGGCTTATATTCCCTTAGTAGGGGATTAATATTTTAAAATGCTGTTTGATCATTGACTGCCACGGTGGTGTAGCTGCATTTATGACACCGTTCTGAGGTCCCGGGTCCAAATCCCGGGTCAGGCTAGTAATATCGGGTTTTTCTGATCAGTCCGGAGTCTGGATAATGAGCTTAGTATGGTGATAGGATACCCAAACTAGGCCAGCGTAGTGGACTCGCCCCTCCCTCCTCCCTTCTCATGCAAAAAATCTCACTAAAACAAAAAAAAAATACCCAAAAGCACTTGAAAATTTTGAGGGTATGTGAAGTTTGCCAACCCGCACTAGGCCAGCGTGGTGGACTAAGGCCTAACCCCTCTCAGTATTAGAGGAGGCTCGTGCTCAGCAGTGGGCAGTATATAACACAGGGCGGGTTGCATAAACACTTGAGCTGTATGCGAACCCCATAAGAATAAAACATTTTATTAAATTGTGAAACCTTTATTTATATACATAAAACGTTAAGTTCTTATTACGTTTTAAGATACTTAAGTATGTCAATGAATACACGTTGTGACTCGGGGCACTAAGGCCTCAAATAAAGTTCGATGACCTTTTTAACACGCTTTTATTAGCTTCAGACGTATGTATGTATGTATGTATCTATGTAAAGGAAACTCGGAACATGATTTTGGTCCCCTTCAAAACGTCGGATTAAATCGAAACTTTGCAACCTTATCAAGGACCAATGACAATTCAATATTTTAAACTAAAAACACGCTTTTATAGAAAATTCAACTGAAAAATGAATAAATAATAGTTTATTTTATTTTGGTTATGTAAAGTTAAGGCTCTAATTACACTGGTGAATTGCGAGCGAATTCACAGTGAGGTGAAGACGCTGCACGCTTGCTGCGAATTAATCCAGTGTAATAAGAGACATACCTTTACTAGACTATACATACATATACATATTATACACTCACGCCTTTTATCCCCGAAGGGGTAGGCAGAGGCGCAACTAGTGCACCCACTTTTCGCCATTATTCCGTCCCATGATGTGAAATTTCAAATTCAACAAATTCCAGACTCCGAGCTGATGCTGAATAGAAAAACTCAATATCACTTTGCCCGACCCGGGGATCGAACCCGAGACCTCAGCATTGCAGTCGTACCATAATACAACTACGCCACCGAGGCAGTCCATGGGTGAAAAATCTAGCCTATAAAGACGTCTTTAGTTATATATTTACACTTCATACATGAAGTAAAGGCGGACTTGATGCCATATGTATTCTCTACCAATCAACCTGAAGTGGTGCAGAGATACAAGAAGGCAGGTGCGTAAATAATGGAGTATTAAGTAAGGAATAAAATGTCCTCATAGTATCCTACTAATGAATAAACCTATGAATAAAAATAAATACTAGTAAAACAATATTTATGGCTCCTAAAAAAGTCTAGTACGGCTGGTACAGTAGGAATATAGACACAACTGGTGGCAGGACTCTCATATGTAAGAGTCCGTCTGGGTGGCTACCACCGTCATGTCTATTTCTACCGCCAAGCAGCAGCGTGCATGCACTGTTGTGTTTCGGTTTGTAGGGCATTGTAGCCAGTGTAACTACAGGACATAATGAGACTTAACACCTTATGTCTCAGGATGACGAGCGCAGTAGAATGCCACACAGTACTTTGTAATTCAAGGTGCTGGATGGTGTTTCTACTGTTTATGGGCGGTCGTATCGCTTACCATCAGGCGAACGGCATGCTCGTTTCGTCATTCGATGCAATAAAAAAAGCCGTGCCGTTTGAAAAACACGGAGTCCGCTACCTCATCGCATCCGAGGCTGATAATACAGAGTTCAGAAATATAACTGTGTACTTCATACCAACGCTCAAGACGCCAATAAAACTATCGTATATGTTTTAGATTAATAAAACAAAACAGATGTGAGTTTGAGATTCACCTACGCTCTCGTAATTTTGCGGAAATTCTTTACGCTGTATGCGATAAATGGATTTTTAAAGCGAGGACTTAGTTTAGTAGTATGAGCTTTGGAATAGTTTTGGGTTTGAATTTCAGGTATTTTGTTTTTGTTATTAACCGACTGCAAAAGAAGGAGGGTTATGTTTTTTGTATGTATGTATGTATATTTCTTTGGCACGCCCTAGAGCCTAATCGGCTTGTCGTATTTTTATGTGAGTGGTACCAATAGATTCGTCTTAGTCGTGAGAGTGACACTGGGTACATAAAAATTAAAAAAAAAACAAAATTGAAGATTTTTGGCGGCAAAAAATAATCTAAAAAAAAAATGTTTTCTAAATACATCATCTATACATCTGCTCACTCCGAGATTTTGTTGGTCTACTTATATCACCAACCAAATTATGAGAAGTGAGCGTGTTATGCCTCCGACAGCGTTTGTGAACACTGTGAACTATGATTATACAAAACCGAAATAAAATATTCAAATTAAAATCTTGTTTCTATCTTTTCAGTTTTGAAATGAATTTAATAAATATGGCAGATATTGACGCACTCGGGTTTTTTGTTTTACTTTAACATTTTTTTATATAGTAAACTAAAGTAAGTACTATAATAAAGTAAAGTACTTACTATAGTAAACTAAATGTAATTCAAATCGTAATTGCTTGGACAGACAAACATTGTAAATACGTAGCAACATCTAATATAAATGTAGATAGTTGGCTCATCGGTATGAACCAAATACCCCAGCTTATGATTTGTATTTATCTTGCATTCTGTGATTAAATAGTGCACGTAAAGGTTGTCTTTTATTTACCGAATATCGTAATACATACTAGATAGATAGGGTTGTCAACAGCATGCCTCTCTTTCTTTCTTCTTTCTCGTATCCTCTCAACGTGAGTTTCCGCAAGTTTTTCTTTTTAAGCATATTGAAAAAAAACTTGTCTGTTAACTCACTACTTGCCTCATGTCAATCTCATATTTCAAACAAACTCCTTTTGGCGAATTCAGGCACGAGTAAATCGTGGTAGGTAATCCCCCGCAAAGTTTTCCGAAGATGCAAACCTGGAGGTTTCGTGTTTACAGGAAAATAAGCTGCCTCAATGCAATAACACCTAAAGTGATAATGCCATTATTGATATTTCAATTAAATATAACTTTTCAAAACTAAATCCATATTTCTATATTATGAAGTTGTGAATGGGAAACTTCGATTTTGTTGCAGCAAACTTTCTCACATTATATTTCATGTGGTTCCGTCAGTCTGTTCAACTTGATATATATAAGAACTTCAGAGGCAAAATTGAGGAACTGGATATTTTTTGCGGTAAATATCCAAATTTTAAAGAAAAAATAATGACTTTCTGCAGTACTTTTACATAATTTATTATAGTTTATGTTAGAAGTTTAATTTATTTTTGTTTTCTTTTTCATTGTAATCGGCATGCTGTTTGCCTGATGGTAAGCGATACGACCACCCATAAACAGTAGCAAGACCATCCAGCACCTTGAGTTACAAAGTACTGTGTGGCATTCCACTGCGCTCGTCATCGTGAGACATAAGATGTTAAGTCTCATTATGTCCAGTAGTTAGTCTGGCTACAATGTCTTTCAAACCGAAACATAACAATGCAAGCACACTGCTGCTTGGCGGTAGAAATAGACATTGCGGTGGTACCCACCCAAACGAACTCTTACTTATGAGAGACGAACCACCAGTAGAACACATGTAATTTTTATACAATAGAAGCGTATACCTATAATGGGCATATATATCGGCCTGTGATATACTGATAGAACATTTTTTTTATTAATTTTTAATTATATGCTGTTGGTGTACCATAACAAATAAATAAATAGATGCTATTATTTCACAGAACTATGTCGAAGATTTATAAATTCAATTTGAATTATAAAGATATAACCAGGGGCAATATCGATAATAGATTATGAGTATCGATAATTATTGTTAAAAATGTTATCGAAAAACTGCTTCGATAGAATGCCGCGGTGGCGTAGTTGTATTACGGTACGACTGCAATGCTGAATACTCGGGTTCGATCCCCGGTTGAAAACGTCCATTTTAAGTGCAGTTTTTAAGAGAAATAAATTTACATAAATACTAAAATCGGAGAACTTTAAAATTATATGATTTATTGCAAAGACGTAGTTTTTGGGGCTACTACCCGAATAGGTATATATTAAGCAGATAACTTGTTTAGAATTTTAAGCCCGTTTTTGGATATATTCTTTAATAAAAGACGAAGAAAGTATACCTCTTGATATTGTGCTCAGCGTTATACATAGTCGTCTTAACTGCAAGTGTTTCTGCGATAAATGCTGACCTAGTTCCCTGCCTAAGTTAATTGGGGGAAGTTATTCCGGCCCTCGTTTTGCGACGGCCGAGAGTCCAACTATTTTTACCATGTTTTTTTCAATATTTATTTTATTCCCTGCTATTTTTGTTACCTTTCATCCTCTAGAAATCTTATTTAGTTGATCATTGGATGTGGTTTGTGATTTGCAGGATAATGGAGGTAACTTGGCTTGTTGAATTAATAAATATGTAATGTATAGGGATTGCTCAACAATTTAGGTTTTCTTTTGTGTTTTTATGAAGCATGTAGGTATAATGTTGGCTAGAAGACTTGATGTTAAGATTTTTTGTCTCGAAATGCAATCTCTAATACACGGGAGCCAACATAGCAAGTACAACGTGCGCGTGATAGATTTTTGTCTACCCATGAAGCGCAAAAATATGTGGTGCCAAGTCATTGATGTATTAAAAAACCCTGCCATGTTTTAAAAACTTCACATAATTTCGATATTATTTTCATGATTTCTTTTGTTTACAAGTACTACGATATTTTCCTTCGCTCCTATACGCCTGTTAAATATTTTAAAGAATACTTTTTTGCATTTTATGATTATAGAAGTATGGCAAATAACAAAAATATCCACCAACGTTTGAATACAAGTCAAATCTGTATTTAAATAATGCGTAGTATTAGTACTCTAAATTTAGACACTGGACTGTCTAGATTCACTTTAGAGTAGAAATAGACTGACGTAAAAACAGATTATATCTACATGGTAATTGAGTTTTTATGCCAGTGTATGGACTGTAAACATCTTAATGGATTTTATTTCTTCCAATAATATATTTATAGTCTATATTTCAATGCTTTCCGGTTTGCGAAAGATTATAGTTATTGCTGATAGTATGCTTTATAGCTATCGTATACAAGTGTCTAATGCGATGGTAACGCCATGTTTATTTCAATCGTCAAACGGTTAGCGAGCTCTTGCACATTACAACTTGAAAGACATTGTTACTAATTACTCTAAACAATTCCAGAATCCAGGGCCACGCCGTCACTATGTACGAAGTGTGCGACTCATACGCGCCAGAGCAATAGGGGCGCCGAAATCAAGAAAACGCCAGCGTTAACTATTGGCCTTATATTTGTTATACTACAACATGTTATTTCTAGTTGGGTAGGCATTAAAGTAGGTACAAGTCTCCCAAGGCAATACTCACGCTTGTAGTTTAACTTTACACTATTTGAATTTTGACACTAATATTTATGGGCTTTGTGTCAATCAAAAGAACCACCGCAGTCGCTACAATAGCCAACTACATATTATATCTTATTATAAATGCCATACAAAAAGTCATTATCTAAATAAAAACTGAGCACAATGAGCCAAGAAAGGTTAACAATAAAAAATATGAATGTCGAAACAGGACGACAAAAATCAGAGACACTTCATAAATTTCGCACACAGGCGCCGTCTTGGGTCGGCGCGGCTCTACCAGAATCAAGACTGATACTAAATAGAAAACCCAAAACTACCCTACCCAGGCACCGAACCCGAGATCTCAGTCATATCTCGCGCAACTACCCTGCCGAGACAGTCAGACGCTTTTTCATTGCATGTTATAAAAGCTAAATTAGCGTGTCATAAACAAACATTGTATAGACTATACAAAACAAAAGCGCATTAATACTTCACGCTATTTTCAGCCTTGCAGGTCCTGGACATATTGAGTGGCGATGGATTTAGTGTGTTTATAACTTTCTGCATTAAAACCCGTGTATGCTGACCTTTTTAAATATTCCGTTTTATTAGTATGCAAGATATAGTTTTATGGACGTGCTAAGCATTTGGCTCGTAGGGGGTGTATGTATGTATGTAGGTAACAGAAACTTTGAACATGATTTTGACCCCCTTCAAAACGTCGGATTAAATCGACATTTGCCATACTTGTCAAGGACCGATGACATTTCCATATTTTAAACTAAAAAATGAAAGTAGGCTCGCCTCCTATCACATCATGGGACGGAATAATGGCGAAAAGTGAGTGCACTAGTTGCGCCTCTGCCTACCCCTTCGAGGATAAAGGCGTGAGTGTATAATATGTATGTATAAATAATTAATAGTTTAAAAAAACACGCTTTCATAGAAAATCAAACTAAAAATAAAAATAAATTTTAATTAAAATAGCGTAAACAGGAAAAAATGTATTTTATTGTAAAAAAAAGCGTGGGGTGCATGGTGTCAATAGTTAAGTCGCATTATGTCCAGTAGTTGTACTGGCTACAATTTTCTTCAAACTGAAACACGACAATGATTGCACACAGCTGCTTAGCGGTGTAGAAGACATTACCGTGGTACCCATCTAGACGCACTCTTAGACCTACCAGTAAATCACCAGTCTTGGCTATTAATTGATGAACACAGAGTAATGCAGAACTTTATAACTCAAATTCAAACTTTTGAATTATACTATTTCCACTAAGTTTATGTTGCTTTGTTTATTTATTTTACCGTATAAGGAGTGAAATGACTCAAAAGGGAATTTTCAAATATTTGTTTTTGAGCGATAAATTTCAGTTACTGGTAGCGAACCTCGGTCTCGGAGGTCCATTAGCGTCCTAATGATAAATATTCACAAACAACAAGGGGTCAAATCGACAGTCGCAGCGTGCTCTAAATTAATTACCTAACAGGCTGTGACGAATTTGGAAAAGGCCGTTCAAACATTGTATTTCTGATGAAGAATAGGAAAAGTTAATAAGGTCTTTTTTGAGATAGTATTTTTTCATGTCATTTTAAGAGAAAGTATATAAATTAATTAGAATTTGTGAGTAGTTTCTAATATTATGTTTATTTTTCTACTAATATATTATACTAGTGTTTGCTGGCAGTTTCGCCCGTATAGAAGATTTTTATCAAATGATTTACTATAGACCAGGTGTTTTATCTGTTATGTATTTTTTGGAGTACTTTTTATCCCTAAAAACTACACACTAAGTCTTATTTCAGAAAACACTTTCACTATAGGCGAAATCATAAGCAAAAGCGAAGTAGAAATTTGGATGCCCTAAACTGAAAATTTCACTCAAACTCTCAGTACATATTTTACAATGTACAGGAGTAAACCCTTGTATCCAGAAACAATGGGTACTTAAACCCTTTGTTACTATCACCCGTCACGTGCCTTTGTTTCGCTAGAGCTTTACAGGCAAATAAAAATGTATGGACCAATTTGACGTTTTGAGGGTAGTCCGGAAATAATCGTTTATGTGACATGTTGTAGTTTGGTGAACAATCCCTTCTCTAGTAGAAGGGTTATTTGGTATTAACTTCTAGAATAGAAAATAGCAATGACTATTATACAGAGCTTATGCCGCCCTCACACCCGCAGCTGCAACTCCTCTAAACCAGGATCAGTAAAGGCACACATTTTATGACACCAAGCGGTGAAGCTCAGCGAGTCTCAGTGATATAATCTGTCAATAAATCAAATAGTAAGATGGGGAGGAGTAGGAAATATTAATTGTCCACTTCCCTCCACAGTATAACAGGAGACAAAATAATGAACAAAGACTATTATATAGTATATGGTGAGGAATAAACTGCACTAGTGAATAGTTTCAAAGACCTGTATCTTGCTATTAGTCGGAGTACATTCAATAAGATAGGCTACTTTGTCTAATATTAAGCCTAATTTGAACCGCACTAGTGAAGTCAAGTAAACAGTAAGTTAGTAACTACACTGAAGAACGAAAATTTAGTCCAGATTAGTACAGACATACAAAATTACTCGCTACTTGACTAAAATTCTAGCGTAGTATGAAATAGGAGCAAGTGATGCAGCGCCTTTAAAACATGTTTTTTAAGAAACAAATCCAAAGGAACACCGAGATGTAACTTGAAAGACGTTGAAGTATTATCATTTGGCAGCGAACTGTTCGACAGCTGGCCCAGATAGCTACGCGGGATGCTACGAATCAGCAAGATGCTTCCACCTGTCACTCAGTTGTATTTACTCAGAGTTACGATTCTTACGTTACATTGATTTTTTTTTTTTTTTTTTTTTTTATTTATTTAAGACACACACAGAATACAATCAAAACATACAATAATGACTATAGCTAGGGTTAGTACTAAATCTAGATTGCACTCCAAAATTTGTGCCCAAATCATGACTACTACATACGATGTGTTAATATTTAGTTATAATTATTGAATGAGGTTGTTTGTATATACTTGTTTTTTTTGTTGCTTCCGAATGACGATACGAGCATGTCGCTCGCCTGATGGTAAGCGATACGACCACCCATAAACAATAACAACACCTTACTAATTTTTAATTATAAACTACTGTGTGGCACTCCACTGCGCTTGTCACCCTGAGATATTAGATCTTAATTCTCATTATGCCCAGTAATTACGCTGGCTACAATGTCTTTCCAACTGGAACATAACAGTGTATACTGCTGCTTGGCGGCTCCTCGCATACGAGACACCACCAGTACAGTATACTTACCGTTATGTTGTGGGGCTCCTTTTTCCGCACTTAGCCCGTAAAAAGTCGGGCCGTTGTGCGTGATGTGCCAGCTAGAAGTCTAGCCAGCTCAACTCCTTCCAGAAGCGTACAGTATACTTTATGGAATGTTTGCTCTAATTACGCTTTTATCCTTGAAGAGGTAGGCAACGATGCAACCAGGACATTCACTTTTCGCCATGAGTGTTTTGTCAGATTATGTAATAGCGGGCGATCCTATCGCCATATTGGGCACAAACCCCAGACTCCGGGCTGATACTGACCAGGAAAACCCAATATCTGTTCCCGACGTGGGTAACACAGAACTTCAGAGAGGTATCGTACTACGTAATACGAGTACACCACACGCAGTCTGAATCCTTTAATCATCAAAACGAAGTTAAATCAAACAGAATCAAATGATTTCTTAGTACCAAACTAATTTTAAACAGCCTTAGTTTTTACATTACGAGTGTGATTTGACGGGAGTGTGGCGTTTTGCCAACTAGTAGGTACTTGAGTATCTATTGGTACGTGTTTCCTTATCAAAATGAATTTGTCTGTTTTTATGTCATTGTTAATTTAAGCTATGTTGATAGCGTTTCGCAGGATAACCTCAGCGGCGGAGGTATGGTGCGGTATGCTTTGTTGAAATCTCGGCTTCGATCCTTGTTCGGGAAAAGTTATATTGAGTTCTATCTCAGTATCAGCCATGGAATGCCGGATTTAGAAACATACTCGCTCCCTAAACCGTCATCGGACGGAATATTCATGGTGAGAATTGGATGCATTAGTTGCCGTTTGACTTTCCCTTTAAAAAACGTGGCTGCTTGTGTACGAGTGATACTAGCACTATGTTTGATTGGGTAAATATTAGCCAATTGTGTTTAAAGACATCGAAGTAAGTGGATTTGATTTATCAGTATTCGATGCCTTAGGGTGTGCAGTGTAGACGATAGTCTAGTGGCGAATGAAACGGTCTGACGAGACGTATGCCCGCAGGTTCAAAACCCAAGACACAACCCTAACCATGTATTATACAGGGACATTTTGACATTGCGTTACTAAATGAAACCACATATTTATCTCCTTAAGAATAACACTTCCATTAAATTATTTTAACTGTAGATGTAAAATAAGAAAGTGTAATTTTCGAACAAAATAAATATCAATAACTACTCTAAGAGGATCTATCGCAACAGTAACATTACACTTTCAGACAGAAAATACTTACACACGCCATATTAGCACTAACTATAAAATTATAAAAAAAAAACAGTGACGTAAAATTTAGATTTTTGATGGAAATATTCGTTTTTCATGGATGATTTTTGGCATAATGGTCTGGGGATCCGGACACCCCCCCGCCCTTAGCTTCATGTCACAATGTTATGCGAGGCAAGAACCTACGCCACAATTTGTTTTTATCATAGGACCCCCCTCCATGTGACAGCTATAGCTACGCCCGTGCTTGCTGATAAAAGATGTTTGTTACGTAAATGTGTATCTCTTAGCCTAGCCGATTCAGGCCACGGCGACCAATCTCAACGGAGATCAGCCAGGTACGCAGGAGATATTATAGTGCACAAGTGTGTGTGTAATACACAGGTGATCGGTGCACTTTCTATTCATTCACCCTCATAGTCCGGTGAGACGGCAATCTGACATGATCGGAGAGAGATCAGGCGCAGGACCAACGCAACGCAATACAACTACGCCACCGAGCCAGTCATATAAACGTATAAGCCGATCAAATACAAAAGAACACTGTTGTTTATGCTCCTAGGTTAGGAAGTGATAGTAGTAATGACATTCACTGATTTAGGGTTAACATTAAATCATGAATAACAAACTCATATTACAAGATCGATAAAGTAATTTAACGATCAGTCGACAATCAAGGGACGTCCCTGTAATGACAAAGAATGACAAATGACCGAGCAATCCAGCGAGGCTATAGTCGCTGGAGCAATCACACACCGTAATTAGTGTTCGATTACAGTAAAATTGCTCATTCTGTTTACTGTGTTTGAACTTACTTGTTCATTAGGGTCGTGTTTCGAATATGAGAGTCCGGTCCGGTTAATACCGCCCAAATGAGTGTTGGTTGACATCTGTTCGCAAAACAATTAATTCGATAGAAACGGAAATATTTATGAAATAGTGAAGGTATGTGAAATTTAACCAGCACTATGTCACCGTGGGAGCCCAAGGCCTAATCCATCTCAGTAGCGGAGAAGACCGTGTATAATACAGGACTAGTATTGCAATAGAAAAATTAAAAAGTATTTATGTGCCGTCGCGTTGCTAACGATTGAGAAACAGGCATGTGGTCATCTCACTAGCCACTGGTCGAGCCTCACTTCACATTCTATGCCTTATGATGATAATGATTATTCTAATATTCTTACGACGTCCACTCAATATTCTTACGACGCGACGTCCACTCATTCTGCACAGGTCATAATTTTTGTTATTTTTATCAATTCATCTATCTTGTAAATATTCTAAAGATTATTTAAATCTGGATTCATTCATTCAAAATACATTCACCAAAAAATCATACAAAAAATAAATTGACGTAAAACACAGACTCAACATTTTTAACGGCATCAATGTCGAGTGTGGAAGCCCTCTTCAGAGTGCCGAGTGCTTATCTCGCCAGGGGCTGACTGAGCGATCCTCAAGATAGGTTAATCGCTTGAAAACTGATTAGGTTGGAGTTTTGGAAATTTATTTATGCCTCATTATTTAGAGGTTTAAGAATATTTTTTTTCCTTATTCTGCAATATCTATTTCTGATACTGTGTTGGCTGTTGTGTTCAGACATTGTAGCCAATGTAATTACTGGTGTATGAGAATTATTATGTGTCAGGATGACAAACGCAGTGTGGTGCCGTTGGCTTTAGTTATTATTCCTAGGATGCCAGCATTTGATGAACGATGCAACACTTAGTAATCCAAAGTTTTGTGTCAGGCATTGTTCATCTTGTCATTGAGTTGTAACAATTTTTTATACATGTAATGGCCATGTAGTGCTTGGATAATGATTATTATATAATATAAAATCATTATCCAGGCACTACATGGCCATTACATGTATAAAAAATCATAATATAAAATTAGAAAAAAGTTTAGCGACTCGTTTCGGTAACTTACTCCTGTAAAGGAGTAACGCTGAATTAGTAATTGTAATAATCGCTAACAGATGTCGCTGGTCATCTCCTTTAAGAGAATTAAAAAATAGGGATCTTGGAATTAGCAATTGAAGGTAGGGTCGAGGTAGCTCAATTGGAAGAGCACCGGCACGGTACGCCGGAGGTCGTGGGTTCGAGTTCCGCCTTCGACTGTTTCTTTTTCAAGATTGCATAAAAATATAAAATCATTGTAACAATCTCATTAAAATATTAGCAGAATACCATCCACACTACCAGAGTAATCTTTGCGTTTCACCGGCCTCGTTGAATATTGATTTTAAGCCAGTGTTTTGACAATCAATCGTCGAGAGCTACAAACGATCGCGAAACATGGCTATGGACGTTGTTCGCTAATAACGTTTCATAATTTGCTGATGGAGCTCAACCCATTTACCCCAGCTTTGTAAAACATTGTTTGTACAAATGTATCACAAGATTTAGTCGCCAATTATTGCCAAATAATCACACGTAATGATTGCAACGAATACATACCGACAGAGAACCAAAGTTATCGACATAGCTCAAAGATTTAGCAAGCTGAAGTGGCAGTGGGCTGGCCATATCTCGCGAAGAACCGACAACCGCTGGGGTAAACGTGTTCTTGAGTGGAGACCGCGACTGGGCAAACGTAGTGTAGGACGCCCTCCGGCCAGGTGGGATGACGATCTGCGAAAGACTGCAGGCAGATGCTGGATGCGGCAAGCTGAAGACAGGGCGCTATGGCGCTCATTAGGGGAGGCCTATGTCCAGCAGTGGACTGATAAAGGCTGATGATGATGATGATGATGATGAATGATTGCTAGCAATTTTCTTGTTTTGAAATCTGACATAAGGTTCCTATGTACGTTAACGTAAGTAACAAGCTAGAATTGCCTAGACATTGTGCATGTTCTGACCGGGTAACGTTTTAAATAATAATTGATAACAATAATTGATCCGTCTAACTGAGGGTTAATGGAAAGCCAATACTTGCCACAAACATCGTCATTTCCGAAATTAGGGCTCCAAGCAATGCACCCGTCAGTCGTGACCCAGATTTTAAGTATCATAATTCTCGCTAAATATACTGAATACAATGTCTTCAAAACCTATACACAACAGTGCTTGCTTCATGGCGGCAAAAATAGCCCTTTACCTTACCTAGTAATCGCCTATGAGAGACTTCAAGCTTAGGTAATTTTGAAGATTTGTGAAGTCAGCTAACCTGTACTAAGAGAGAGGAGGCCTGTGCTCAGGAGCGGGCAGAATATAATACAGGTCTGGTACTATTACTGTATTATTAAAAATTTATCACAGATGTTAGTCTTATCCGCCCTGTAGATTGCCGGCGTTTGGTGAATTCCACTACGGTATCCCCTGCCTGTCGTAAAAGGAAACTAAAGGGGGTCACGGGCAGGCGGCAGGGAGCTGTCCATTTTTAGTTTTGTGTTTTTAGCACACTATTGCGACCCGCGTGATGAACGGCACCGTGGCAGGTGAGCCTCACGCTGCCGTTGATGCCGAGAGCAGCCTTCGATGCGTGGAGGCGTCTGTGCCCCCTTGTAAAAGGAGACGGGCCGCACCAGGCAGCACCACGCAAGGGCGGTTGCCGACGATAACTTGACACTTTCCGTCCGAGGAAGCTCGCAGCCGTCCCTAATGCGCCGAAGATGGCCACCGCGGAGTTTTAGTTGGTAGGCCGTGCGTGTATAGTTTTAGGGACTCGGCTTGTTGGTCACCCGAAGTTTTGCATCTCTCCGGGCGGATCGTCGCCGGGTCGTAAGGCACGCTGAACCCAACATAACTGCTCAGTCGTCCCCCTACGGATGCTCGGCGGTAATAGTAACGTACTTCCTCTGCGAAACAAAAAAAAGATGTTAGTTTCATAGCAGTAGGGTTTTTTTTTAAATCAATTAAACGACGAGACGAGCATGACGCTCGCCTGATGGTACGTGATTCGACCGTCCATATACAGTAGTAAGCGGAACTTCAAATTACAAAACACTGCGTGGCATTTTACGACATATGATGTTGTCTCATAATTCCCAGCAATTACGCTGGTTACACTGACCTTCATACCGGAACACAACAGTGCATATACACTGCTGCTTGTCGGTAGAAATTGCGGTGTATACCTAAACGCTCCCTCGCATACGAGAGACCTACCACAAGTAAACATTACGAAGTTTATAAATATAAGACTATATACTACTAATAAAGTAATCTGATTCACATTTACGTCACGCGTACGCTATGCGGGTACGTTCCTATTATAAGCGACGAATGAAAATATCGCACACCTGTCATACAATTATTGTTGATGCATAAACATCAGCCAATTAGGTCAGTTATAATAGATGAAACAGCTTTAGATATCTCCACCCGCGTCTTGTCCCAGTATGAAAGTATTCTTTCTACTTTTACCCAATGGGGGGTTCACGCAATAAAAACGGCTCCAGCTTAGTTTATGGCCTCTTGTTCTTTAATTTAGATCGTATAATAAAGCGATTGTATTTAATATCCGACTCCGCAAACATGAAACGTGGGAACCCCATGATAGAGTTTAATTTATTACAATCATTATTACTACTAACTTGTAGTAATAATGACCTGAGCTTGTGTTTAAATTATTAACCAAGCGCTATGAACTGGCTTCTACCTTTGTTATGCCTTTTATGAAAAAAATATTTTTACGTTTTCTGAGAATAAAAGGCTGGAGTAAAAGAGATTTATTATTTTTTAATTCGAAGGGCTTGGTTTGTTTTCAGCATTAGTAATTGCTTCATTTGCATAGCCTTGTATATTAATATTAGACTAAAAGGCAATGAACCAGTTGCAAAGTTATGATTTATTTAAATACCCTTACGGCAATGTGACTCCAATGCATTTAGTCAGAGTGTCGAATGACGAGATATAGACGTAGTTTTTAAAATACATTTCTCAAAAATATGACGATAAAAAAATTTGCCATAAAACAATTTTCAAAATTCACATAATAATCAAAAAGTTAAAACGTTGTTTACTGCTGTCAAGTAACAGTTATAGCAAACTATGATGTCATCGAGTTACACTGGCCATAGGTAATGATGCGTGCGTGAGAAAGAGATAGCGCGATATCCCCGCCACGCCCACAATTTTGTTCACAACAATTTCAAATATGAATAACTGCTTTATATTTCAGCCAATTTTGATGCCTCTTTCTTAGAATCATTTCTTTTTTGATTTATTTTCGGTTACACACAAAATGATGTTTAAAATCAAACCTTAATTACCCGAAATTACCCTATTATGTCGACCAGTTGCAAACTAAGTATACACAGACTGATCCAGGAATACGGAACAGGGCTAGGAATGGAAGTATTTGGGGCATCCGGAAATCTTCCTCACGACCATATATACTGTAAACCATTGCTGATCAAAGTGGGTGGTAGGCCTCTTTGGGACGCATGACAATGGGTCAAGGAGGGCGCGGGCCCGCGGCAATCAGCGATTTTGTCATTTTTTTTTTCTTTTTTTTTTATGGCATTGAATGACGAGACGAGCATGCCGTTTGCCTGATGGTAAGCAATACGACCACCCATAAACAGTAGCAACACCATCCAGCACCTTGAGTTACAAAGTACTGCGTGGCATTACACTGCGCTCGTCATCGTGAGACATAAGATGTTAAGTCTCATTATATCCAGTAGTTACACTGGCTACAACGCCCTTCAAACCGAAAAACAACAGTGCATGCACACTGCTGCTTGGCGGTAGAATATATACATTGCGGTGGTACCCACCCAGACGGACTCTTACATAGGAGAGACCTACCACCAGTAATTCTACCCCTTAATATCAATTTCTATCCCTCGGTAACATTATTTTTTTTTCTGCATAAAATGTTACACTACGTCCTTTTCTGTACATATAATATTGAAGTAACAATTTAATTTATTCGAGGAATCCATTAATGTTTCGTAGTTAATCACTTTTAATGTTGCCTCTTCGATAGCACAGACTCAACTGTTCTATCCGGTCGTATAGCAAGAATAGCATCCACTCTCATTTCAGAATACCATATAAGAATACTACCAGAACACTATTATTTGCAATATTATTATTGACACAACGTATACCTACAGATTAATATGATTTATAATAAACTACATAATTAGTATAATGTAGTCTAACAATAGGTATATGTACAAAAAATCGTCATAGTCGATTGAGTAATTAAGACGTAAAGTACACAAACTCATTTTCATAACATTAGTAAGGATACTTGGTAAGCACCCTGGTTTCCTTCTTTTTTATATTGAAGCAAAAGGGGGCGTGGGCATTTCTATTTTAGGAAGTACGGTGCAGTGGCAAAAACAATTTGGGAACCCCTGCTCTAGACAATTTCTACTGCATTACTAAAGGTACATATATAATCTTGCAACCTAGATTCACACAGTACAATAAATCGTGACAATAGTGTTGCGACGGCGCCGCGGTGTCGACGACTTTTGGCGAAAACACAATATTTGAAACGCAGGTAATCTATTGTTACGTAAATTCTAAACTTGACCAATTTATATGCAGTATATTAAAGTAGAACATATTTAGAAAGAGATGTGGGTCACACTGGATGAGACTGGCAAGACGCAGAGAAGAATGGAGGAGAATGGGGGAGGCCTACGCCGCAGAGGCGACTTTCATAAACAGTACTTAATGAAATGGAAATAAAGTACTAATAAATCTCTAATTTAACTTAAGTTATACATAAAATAAAGAATTAGTGAAATAAACTCCAATACATAATAATAATAATTTATAGTACCTTATAAACATATTGAAAGTCATAAATTTCAATGTAATTAATATCCTATATGGTATAGTAAACGCTTATTTTATTTCTATTTTATTTTATTTATATTAATGTAGGTTATACGAGACTATTTTGCAACATTCAACGCAAGTTTAATGAGCAAAAATATTTATTCAATTAAATTATTTTGGTTTATAGTTTTATGAATTGTAGAAAAATATTGTTATTTTTTTATATATTTATGAACACTAAATTTGATTATAAAATTTTATGTCATCAAATAGAAATAGGGTGCCCGGGTTGCACCTCTGCTTACCGCTTTGGGGATAAAATGTGTGTGTGTGTGTGTGTGTGTGTGTGTGTGTGTGTGTGTGTGTGTGTGCAAATAGATATATTAGGGTCAAAACAAGGAATGTATCCATTTAAGCCTCATATGATGTAACGTTTTATTCGAAATCATTCCTTTTTAGTGAAACCTTAAAGATAAAAATCTTAACCATTGTACTTTTGAAATTTAATTATAATTTATTGTAGTAAAGAAAACAATCAAACATATCTAAATTAATACAAAATACTATATTAATAAAAAAGGAAAAATATACTTACAACTGAACTAAAAATATAATACTCAAAATTGTACTTAATATCTGAGATTTAATATGTGGGATTACTCTGTGTTTGATAAATATGTTTTATCAAACACAGAGTAATCTGTTTTTTAGTTTTCGTATAAAATTAGTTACCTTGATGTCATTTTACGTGGAAAAAAGTTTATACCTTTAATGTATCTTTCAAGTCTATTTACAACACACATTGTTGAGTAAACTAACGAACTCAAGTCGTTTGGACTGGGACTACCAACACACACGAGTAGGTACTCACTGTACTTTTGACATTGGCAGTATTGTCAACATTGGCACAAATTGCCCTTATAAAAAAAAACAAACAAAGTATATTTTTGTGAACTCTGTATAAACCTAACTCATAAATCACAATAGCTGAAGTAAATTAATTGAATTTTAAACTTTAAAGATGTTAATTTATACGAAATCTTACATTCGAGATGCTTTTTATTCCAAGAATAATTAGAAAATAAATGAATATGTAAACATTTGTGCAAAAGACATTTGTACAGTCAGTTACAACATAGCTCGGAATTGAAAATTCCAAATCGCATTTATAATTTTTTTTCGCCTTAACAATAATTTTATTTACTGAAATAACTAAGTACTTGCATTAGTTTAGATTAAAAAAGTTACAATTATAAGACTTAACATACATACCTAGCTGCTATGAAAATCATACAATTTTTCTGTCCGACTATACATCTCCATCCATTACAACATTTTACAATCCGCCCCGAAATTCCTCCACCTTGTTTGGAATTTTACATTTGTAATAAAACGCGACGGCCGACGACGCAATAACACCCCGTGTATTTTCAAAATAAATGAGCGGACTATAACAATTTGGGATGACGGCGCTATCTACTAACTTCGCCCGCATCGGTCGGAGTTACCCGAACTGCTACGAAGTTGGGCGGAGTTGCCCGTTTTACATAATCCCACGAGGTCTTTTAAAAGCAACGTTAAGTCGGAGATAAAATCAATTTGGACGGATATGGGCTTTTGCTATCTGGACTTCGGTTTTGTACTGCGGCTTATGATTGCTCCTTGATAGTTTTATTTATTTTAATTCTTTGAACACCACTTTTATCACGCCATTATTAGGGCGGCGTAAACCGTAGAACTTTTTACGCTACTGGATCATTTGTGTTTGCTATCCAAGCCATGAAAGAACTATAGTTATTCATTAATTTTAAGAAACAAAGGGTTTCATCCTAAACATAGGTGCAAACTAATCCATACTAATATTATAATTACGAAAGTAACTGTATCTGTCTGTTACGTTTTTACTAAACCAGTGGGGCTAGGATGTGAAAATAAAACACGATGCGTCTCTGCTTCGTTTTATCGTGACAGGTTGAAAGACTGACGTGTCGGTCCCTCGATCAATCACAAACATCAAAATACCGATGCGTCAGTCACTCAACCAATCACAATAAAACGAAGTGGAGACGCATCGTGTTTACTTTTCGCATTCTAGCCCCACTGAGCAATTTTGATAAAATTTCGTTCAAAGCAATTTCGGGAAGTACACAGTGACACTCATCTTACTTAGAAACTTTCACGCAGGTGAAGCCGCGAGTACACCTAGTTAAAAAAATAAAATAAGTAGGCAATTTAATATACAATCATATAAAATTCCAACACGTTGATAAATGTAACTCAACCGAAAATATTCCGCCTGCATTTTTACCAGGTGCATTGCAGGCATTTTACAGCACCATGATAAAAGAATGCTGCAGCTTTCCTCGTTGTAAATTACACGGAGCTTTGCGCTGAGCTTTCGAAGCTCGAGGCCGCGGTGAAGTCGCGTCATAACTTTAATGAAGCTCTCTGAAGAAAGTGGCTATGTATTATTGTATATTGTATACACACATACATACACACACTCACGCCGTTTATCCCCGAAGGGGTAGGCAGAGGCGCAACTAGTGCACCCACTTTTCGCCATTATTCCGTCCCATGATGTAATAGGGGGCGAGCCTATCGCCATATCGGGTACAAATTCCAGACTCCGGGCTGATACTGAATAGAAAAACTCAATATCACTTCGCCCGACCCGGGGATCGAAACCGAGACCTGCAGTATTACCATAATACATATACGCCACCAAGGCAGTATAATGTATGTGCTAGTTTAATAATGTGTTTTATGTAGAGGAAGGTACTCCATCCTCTATTGTATTGTAATGTAACGTAGCCGATGTAATGTAACCCTTCCTAGCCGATTTCGGGCACGGCGTCCAATCTCAACGGAGATCAACTATGTACGCAGGAGATATTATAGTGCATAAGTGTGTGCGCAATACACAGGTGCACTCGCTATTCCTTCACTCTCATAGTCCGGTGAGACGGCAATCCGACATGACCGGAGAGAGATCAGGCGTAGGACCAACAGGTTTATGTGCCTTCCGAGGCGTAGGGGTATTATACCGCCAACTTCCTGACTCCGAGCTGCGACTGAGTAATTTGTAAGGTGGAAAAATCTAGTCACAATGTTTTGGATCGACCCGGGATTCGAACGCAGGACCAAATGCAAATCGTACTCGTAAAGCGTACGCAATACAACTACGCCACCGAGGTCGTCTTTTATGTAATACCATTGTATTTTAATGATAATATGAGCTTGTTGTTTGCCTGATGGAAAGCGTTACGATTCTACGACTTTCTATGAAGAGTAACACAATATATAATATATTAAATTAATTTACATGGCACTGAGTTGATCAACATTGAGACATAAATAGGTTATATTTGAAACGAAACTACTTAATGGGCTTTTGCGCGATTTTATTTTTGCTCCCGACCGATAGTTTATTTACAATATCGAACATTCGCGTAAACATAAGAAATCATTAGACAGTATTTGTTAAATTCATTTTTTTTACTTTATGGCGCCATCGTTGTCAACAATTATGTTTGAGCCTGGAAGGCCTCCCGCTAATAAGAATATCTATTATCTAGAATTGACACTGATCTGATCGAAACCCTTGAATTTGTAGGCCTTTATAATTACTAGCCGTTGGGCCGATGGTCTAAATACGTTTGGCAGATAGTATTTAACACTCTTAGAGGCTAATTAGGATTAGGTTAGGAAAGAGGATTACTTAGGAAGTCAATAATTTTTATTGCTAATCCTTTGTTAGTACTTACTGTCTTTACTGGTAGGTCATTCCTAAGCGGGGGGCTGTCTGGGTAGGTACCACCGCTATGTCTATTTCTACCGCCAAGCAGCAGTGTGCATGCACTGTTGTGTTCCGGTTTGAAGGATATTGTAGGCAGCGTAATAACTTATGGGACTTAGCTTCTTATGTCTCTAGGTGTCGAGTGCAGGGGAGTGCCACGCAGTACTTTGTAATTAAAAGTTCTGTCTGGTGTTGCTAATGTTTAGGGGCGATCGTATCGGTAACTATCAGGCGAGCGACATGCTCGTCTCATCATTCAGAAGCAAAAAAACATGTTATTGGAATTTTGTATCCAAATTTCACACTTTTAAAACTGTGCGCTATTGCAATTTTATTAATTTTTGTTTTATTAATATAAATTTCATTAATTTTTATGAACATAAGGATGCAATCTCTACTTTAATGCAGTGCAGAAAAGAAATAACCAATATATCAATGGATAAGTTCATTCGACGTATATTTACGCTCCGATCGGTCGCTATGCTCGTAAAAAACGTCGTAAAGTAACACTTTTGACTTTAATAAAATCGGCGTAAACGTCTGTCGGCGTGCGTGCGATGTCGCAGCTGTTCGTGTGTAGCTGCTTTTTTTTTTTTTTTCGTCCCTGACATTACTTTTTCTAGCCTGACGAGAGTCGGCTTATGAAAGAACACCGGTCTTTTGGGTGAGTGCTGAAGGCGCTCGCAACCCTTAAAATTAAGCGACCACGCTGAGGGCGACCCACTAACGGGTCACGAACCTCGGCTCAGGGCGGCCACTGAGAGGATAAGACATCAGCGTTTGGGGAAGATGGTTTTTTACCTAATCCTATTTAGTGGTGTGTAGCTGCGTTTTATTTACAATGACTATGACTTACAGTAGCCTGTAGGTATTGTATGCCGAAGCGGGAAGTTTTTTTTTATGGTATCGTATGACGAGACGAGCATGCCGTTCGCCTGATTGTAGGTAAGCGAGTTAGAAAGTTCTGTGTGGCATTCCACTGCGTTCGTCATCCTGAGATATGAGATGTTAAGTCTCATTATGTCCTGTAGTTACACTGGCTACAATGTCCTTCAAACTGAAACACAACAGTGCATGCACACTGCTGCTTGGCGGTAGAAATAGACATTGCGGTGGTACACACCCAGACAGACTCTTACATATGAGAGCCCTACCACCAGTAAAATTGGACCCGATATATTTTCCGACCAGACATCCGACAAATGGGAACAAGGTCTAAGGACGAAAGCGTTATCTATGTATGTGACTCTTCTGATACAAGGCGTACGTTACAAGCGTGCAAGGCCGCTTGAAGGTAGCATGTAGTCGATAATCCATTACAAATGCACTGACTTTTTTAATTGTAAAAACGTCCTTACTTTAATGTTGTAAAGTTGAATTCTCTTCATACGTAATATATTATACATACGAGGTATCATGCCTTTGTTTATGGTATAGGTGCATTGCAGGTAGGAATGAGATGTGCAGAATCTAATCGTGTTTATTTTGTAATAGTGTTGCTCGCGGCTTCATGCGTGAGAAGCCTACGCCACCTCAAAAGTACCTAAAATCAGTATTCTAGCTTCTTTTGAGTTGGGGTAGGCTTCTCTCGCATGAAGATACGTGACGCTAGCGCCATCTACTTATAAAATCAGATTAAAAATAGATTATAAATAGAAGAAGTCATTATAGATTAAAAATAACCAATATTTTCCATGGGAGCGTATTATAGGGATAAGAGTAGCCTGTTAATCCAGGACGTGGGGCAGTATTAATAGATCAATCTCAAGTTTGAGTTACATCTCAAGTGGACACAATGTATTGAACTATTCATACATTATGGACGGTATTAATAAAACAATCTCAAGTTTGAGTTACATCTCAAGTAGACATAATGTATTGAACTCTTCATACATTATGTCTACTTGAGATGTAACTCAAACTTGAGATTCATTTATTAATACCGGCCCATGTCTACTTGGGATGTGGCTCGAACTTGAGATTGATTTATTAATACCGCCCGTGGTCTGTCTGTATGTTTAAACTTCTCAAATCGGTTCAGCGGTTAGTGCGATTACTTCTAACAAACATTCAAACATTCAAAGTTTAACAGCCATTTGCGTTTATAATAGGACTAGTAAGTCTAGTAAGATAAGATAATTATTTTGCTATTAATTTTCCCTTTATAGGGAAGCCAAAGGTTTCAAGCCTATACAGCCACGTCTTAAGTGATATTTTTGGTTGTCATTTTTTTAACCTATGTACTATGTTGTAGTAAAGCAGTGGCTACCTTACCAAGACTTTATCGAGGAGTTTTGGCGGCAGCAAAAAAACTCTAGATTGGCACAGGTATTTCAATTCACTTCATTTGAGCACTTTAATAGAACTATATCGGATAAAAGGTATGCCACCATAATTATATAATAAGTATCACCATAAGATGAGAGATGACGAGATAAGATAAAATATGAAAACAAAATATAACAATTAAGATGCGCAGCGTTTCGTTTCGCGTCGCAGTTCTTTTTTTATTCAATTAGATTTATATTAACAGCTTTTTTTATAAACAGTTTATAAGCCTATTTTAGTTTTTGAATGTTTTGTCTTTCTTCGAACGATTTTTATTTTTTTTTGTTAACCCCTCGAGCCCGGAGCGCTGGTCACACTGGCGCAAGCGCAATTTTCGCGTGTCTGTCAACACGCGAAAATCGACCTACACGCACACACATAAGGCCCTACTGCCAGAAGCCTGACGCGAGTCGGCTTTTCTGGCCACACCGGTCTTTAGGGTGAACGCAGAAGGCGCTCGCAACCCTTTGAATTAAGTGACCATGCTGAGGGCAACCCCCTAACGGGTTACGAACCTCGGCTCAGGACGGCCACTGAGAGAGGATGAGACATCAACGTTTAGGGAAAGATTGGTTTTTAGGCCTAATCCTATTAGATTGTGTTGTCATCGTCACGCGGGCCGGAACTGCTAGGGGGAAATTGGAACGAATTTCGAATTGAGTTTGAAGAAGAAGACAAAACATTGGTTTATGAACAGTTTATGCATAAGGTCCTTTATGTATAAGATGCTTATTAATACGACTGCGCGCCTAGTCGATGTTAGGCATATGTCAACACTAGATTCACATTATAAACGGCTGTGCAGCGCCTAACATCAAATTGAATTCCAATTTCCCATATCGCATAAATTACCAATTATAAATTAGGTCATAGGAATACAACTTTCACTACAATCGATTAATTCATCCCGAACTATGCATGTCTTATTTCAACTCACAATTTACACATTCTTAGTTTTAATAAATATATCGTTAAACATCTCATTTTCACTATTAATCTTTACGCAAATTCCGACGCAAATAAAATAATTATGCTGGGGGCACACTAAGATATAATGAATTAATCGCGTTAGTCAACAAGCATAGTTGTAGAATTTATCGCTTATTATAGATACAGTCCTCAGGATAAGTAACTGAACAAATTCAAAATTTCAAATTGCCTACATTAGACCGTGGGCCAGTAGCAAAATTTCGTCAGTCATTTTCTCCCGATCGATAATTGGTGAGATGCATCAGAGACGTGTATCATAAAGCCTCGTGAACGTCAGCTTCGGCTCCGTGGGTGCCATGAGCGGTGGTAGCCTCCCAAAGATGCAGAAAAAAATATATTATTCAGTCATTTCCTCCCAACTAAGAATCATTTTAAATTGTAGCTAACCCGATACCTTGAAGAAAAAAAATAATCAGCTGACTGTAACTTGGGGCATTATGCGTCAGCTGGTCAATCAAACATGTAAAAAAAATATATCATTTCAGTGATTTCCTCTCAACTACAAATTTACCTGATGATAGCTTATACGCAACTATGAATAAATATATATGTCAGCTGGCTGTATGCCGGGGCAAAAACCGTCAGCTGATGCCTTGAAAGTTATAACGCAGGTGTTAGGCGAGAGCTTCTATTACATGCATCAGCTGACAATGTTGCCCTCGAATTAATGATAGTAGATTCTCTTTATTAATTACAGCATTGTATTATCAATCTATACATGTAAAATGCCTTGTTCTGAATGACTGACTGACGCACAGCCTAAACCTCTGACCGTAGAGACCTGAAACTTGCAGGGTGTGTTCTTTGTATGCCATAGGCATCTAATGAGATTGAATTTTCCGAAAGTCTACCCCTAAGAGGGTGAAAAAGGGGGGCAAAGTTTGTATGGGCCAACGTGATTCCTTGGTCCAACCTACTTCAAATATTGCTTAAACTTATTTTTAACAGAACTGATAGAAGACATGTTTCATGTTTTATTGAAATTCATCCCGTAATATATAATATGTATAAAAACGAAAGGTCATTAACTCACTCATCACGAAATCTGAGAAGCTACACGTGCTAGGAGTCTCAAATTTTGTGGAGGTTCCTTTTAGGACGTTGGAGCTCACTAAGACGGGATTTTGCGAAATTCAACCCCTAATGGGGTAAAAAGATTGTACGCGATAAACTCAAAGACTATCAAACGGATTTTGATTAAATTTGGTATGGAGATAATTCGAGCATCTGGGAAACTGGAAAGTTTTAGGCTACTTCTTATCCCGTGAAAATGTATAAGTGGGACCTTTATAAAAAAAAACTCTTTCGTACGACCGCGGCTGCGGGCAAAAGCTAGTCAGCTTATAAATTTTCATCTGGGAAGATATAATGTATCTTAAATGTTTGACTTTACGCTCAGATATGAGTTTTCCGATGAAATGTATAAATACTTTACGACTAATACGTATATAATTAAATAACTGAAGAAATATTAAGAACAGTGATTTTGAATTTATAGTTTATTGTACTCTCCGGAGTAAGATAAAGTGGTCAGCAGAAGACTTTTCAGATTAACACAACCTACTGCAGGTACCACCTTTGCAACACGTTTCTAATCTAAGGGTTAGAAAAGTGTTGCATGCCTACATCGCGTCATACAAGGAACACACCCTGCAAGTTTCAGATCTCTACGGTCAGAAGTTTGGGCTGTGCGTTTAACTGTCAGTCAGTCATTCAGGACAAAGCATTTTACATGTATAGATTGATAATACAATGCTGTAATTAATAAAGAGAATCTACTATCATTAATTCGAGAGAAACATTGTCAGCTGATGCATGTAATTATGTAATAGAAGCTCTCGCCTAACACCTGCGTTATAACTTTCAAGGCATCAGCTGACGGTTTTTGCCCCGGCATACAGCCAGCTGACATATATATTTATTCATAGTTGCGTATAAGCTATCATCAGGTAAATTTGTAGTTGGGAGGAAATCACTGAAATGATATATTTTTTTTACATGTTTGATTGACCAGCTGACGCATAATGCCCCAAGTTACAGTCAGCTGATTATTTTTTTTCTTCAAGGTATCGGGTTAGCTACAATTTAAAATGATTCTTAGTTGGGAGGAAATGACTGAATAATATATTTTTTTCTACATCTTTGGGAGGCTACCACCGCTCATGGCACCCACGGAGCCGAAGCTGACGTTCACGAGGCTTTATGATACACGTCTCTGATGCGTCTCACCAATTATCGTTTGAGAGAAACTTGGTCATCGAAATCTGTCACTGGCCCACGGACCACATACTTTTGTGTTCTTACTAATCTTTTTTTTCTCTTCACAAAAATAAAATAAAAGAGATTTGCTTTACTTCATACGAAGAAATTATTTTTCATTTTAACTTAACGCGTATATAGGCGATTTGTAATTTTGATTTTGTACAGATATTTATGCTGTTGATTGTACATATTTATTATGGATTGGGCATAAGAATTAAATTAAATTGAAAGTTTATATCCCTCCTTGACCGACCAATCTCATCAGAGATCAGCTAGATACGCAGGATAGTTATGTATAGTGCATAAATGTGTGCGCAATACACAGGTGCAAAGGTTCCTTCACTCTCATCGTCCGGTGAAAGTCCGGTGTTGCGCAAAACCGACGGTGTTGCTATTCGAGGCCCTCATGCCGTATCGTAAGATCAAAGATGTTACTGTCATGCTCCGAAGGCCGGGTTGGATCTGTGATCTATAACTCAGCACATTCCAAACCCAAAGATGGAAATAAAACATAATAAAAGCCCCTAAATTAATAAGGATTACATTAATCTGTATTTAGCATACTGGCAAGTCATTATAAAACAGCGTGCCAGTATATCATGATTATGCTGAATTTATGCGGGACACGGCCTAGTGTCTTACCTGATATATAGCGTGACAAATAGCCCACAGGTGCCTGTGTTACTTTTTTTTGAGGACTAATTTTAAACTTTATAGGTCAGTGTTTTGGGGCTTAATATTTACTAGGCCATTATATGAGATTCTGGGTGCCAAATTATAGTATGCCTTTAGTGCTAGGTACCGCGCAAACGCAAGTAACTGACACACGACATAAAATGGCGGCAAGGAGCTGTTAATATTTCGTTTTCATACATTTACTAAGTTCAAAACTCAGTCGTGGTGATCATCTCCCATCGAGATACATGCTCGTTTATCCCCTCTTCTGTAAAAAAAATGTTGCTATTAATTTATACATGATTAAATGAAATTGATCACTCAAGCATTTGTGTAGTATCTTAGAAGGCATCTAATCCTGAGAAAATGAGGAAATAGTAGATCGACTGTAAATTGGTTTTTGGATTGTAAATTTAAATTTTACTTGTAATGTTATTCCTAGTTCCTTTGAATCGTATACAAACCGTAAATCTAGCCTAATGACATTTTTAGGTTATGTCCCTGTAAAGATTGAATCTAACACGACACATTCCGTAGCAGAAAAAAATCGGCCAAGGCTATAGAATTATTTATCCTAAAACCTACACAGGCAATATCCATAAATTTGTCACGCTGGAAGTTCGCGTATATCCAAACGTGCGAATGAACAATGCGTTTGTGACGCTGGCACGTTCTACAGCCGAGCGTGACGGAGCGCGTGACGTGAGGTAGGCACGTGCACAAAGGTTTTAGGTCGCGTTGATCTGATTTTAGGGTGACGCACATGCGGTTGTTTGAATACAGCAAAACAGAGTTAGGTTTCCATACACTGCGTTGTAAACTATGATAAAAAAAATATTCTGATTCATAATTCAAATCTGGGAATAGTAAATAGTAAGATATAATGCAATCTAAAATGAATTTACTGCTGTCATTGTTTAAGGACGGATGAGGTAACAAACAACATCAAAATGGCAACTGGTTTTTACACTAGTGCGCCAAATTTTATGAACTGTATTTTACAACTATTTTTGTGGCAAAAAGTGTGTGCGTCAACCTATACCAAAACAATAGAAGTCGAGTGACTTTATATTTACGTATTTCCGCTGTATTTCATGTCGCGTGACGTTATGTGACTTACATTTGGATTTGTTCAAGGTTAGTTTTAAGGTTTTAGTAAACATTGACTTTTAGTCTCTGTTATAAACATTCGCTGACGCTAATACCGTTGAATAGGTAGAAGATGTCTTAAACTCAATATTAAATATCCGATCACTTGTTGCATCCTTATGTAATTTGATGAATCTATCAACAAACATAATCGGATACATTATTATGTCAAATCTAGAAAATTAAGAGTATTTCAAAATGAACACTCACACCAATGATTGTCTAAACTTAGCATTGAACCTAGTGTCATCGTTATCACAACCAGAGAACGATAGGCAAACTGGCCATGAGATCATCTCATCTCTTTTCCATTTAAATTCATACATCAATTTAAATTCTCCTAAGGTTAGTTTACGCGTCAAATTACAATCTATCTGTATTCAAAGCTATAAAATTCATCGATGTTTCCAATATACGTCTCGCACGTACAAATGACTTCTTTCGAACACAAGTGCACATCAGCACTACGTGTGTGGACTGTCACGCTGTTCGCCAACTTGCTGAGTCAGATGGCGTGTTTAATTTGTGATTTAAGATGTATTACATACTTTATGTAGATATTTATAGTATCGTACTTAACATGTGAATGTGAGTGTTTGTAAACGGATTTTGATGTAAGTTGCCACACATAGATTAAGTTCTGGACATATAGGCTACTGCGGTACCACTGTCATAGTGAGGTCTTGAGTTCAATTTACCAAGTCGGGTAAAATGTATATAATTTTTTTTGTATCAGCCAGGATTTTGGAAATGTGCCCTGCAAATGGCAAACGCTTTGTCCCCTATGCAAGGAACCCTTCATAGCTGGCGAATGTGGGTGTTACATCTCTCCTTATCCATGAACGTGGAAAAGGCGTAATGTATATAATATTGGATTTGGTTTGAGCTTCTGTACATTTTTATTTCAATAAATGATGAAAGTAGCTTGCCATTATTATTCATAACAAGTAATGTATGATTTTTTTTTTGTTGACGCGGAAAAAGTGCCTTATTACTACCGCCCAGCGTTCAAGGGGAACGACTGAGCGGTAATGTTGGGTTCACCGTGCCTTACGACCCGACGTTGAGCCGCCCGGAGAGATGGCAAACGTCGGGCGACCGCCGGGCCGAGTCCCTAACCTATGTACACCGCACGGCATACCAACTAAAACTCCGCGGTGGCCATCTTCGGCGCATTAGAGACGGCTGCGGGCTTCCTCCGACTCACGTCTAAGTTGTCGTCCGCAACCGCCCCTGAAGTAATGTATGATGAGAACTATGAATGTGGAAGAGGCGAAAGAGATATATCAAGATTGTAGCATATGGTACTCAACAGTTTTTTGCCTAACCCTATGTGATAAGGGCCTGAATGTATGCATGTAAGAAATACTTTTATTATGATTCATAGTAATTAAATTTTAAAGAATGTCCTTAGGTATTGACATTGCACCGCCTCTTTCATTACCCAACTGCGAAAGAAGGTGGGTTATTCAAGTGTATGTACGTATGTATGTATGTAAGTATGTATGTATGTATATTTCTTTGGCACGCCCTAGAACGGCTTATCGTATGTGAGTGGTGTCAATAGATTCGTCTAAGTCGTGAATGTGACACTGGGTACATCAAAATTAAAAAAAAATAAAAATTAAGGATTTTTGGCGGCAAAAGTAACAAAAAAATTTAATGTTTTCAAAATACACCGAGTGTGGTATCAAAGTAAAGAATTTTTAACGGTGATTACGAATATGTATATAACATATATTTTCTATTGCAGTTTGGAATAGAAAATGCTAATAAAGGTGCTTGAAAACTAAAAAGATGGAAATAATAAAAAAAAAATATTAAAAGGAAACAAAAAACCCGACTGCGTCAAAATCTGCCTACCATCTTTATCTGCCTAACATCTATCGTGCCGGGTGTCACGTTTTGTATAACTCATCGAATTCGATAACATGTTGACCTTTTATGGTCAGAGGAGATACGTTCAGGCAGGAATATTAAACTAACTTAATTTGAATTCCCGCTTCGCTATTGAAGGAAGTGGAAAATATATTTCTAACTCTAAACTAATCTATAGAACATGTTGCGTTTATCCTTTAGGTAGCCTTTATACCAATAAAAAGTAATTTTTGTTAGTTTCAAGCACGATTTTGATTGAAAACGACAACAAGTTTGAGTCTCCGTACAACAAAATTTCTGAAACAGATATTGAAACTTGGTGGATAGATTAAAATTAAAGAAAGATATGAAAAATCTGGCTCGTTTATTCTATTAGTGTTGAAATAGTCTTTCCGATGATGTATTATAAATTAATCAGATCAGTATTTATTATTATTTAGTATGATTATTTACTGGTGGTAGGACTCTCATATGTAAGTCTGGGTGGTTACCACCGCAATGTCTATTTCTGCCGACAAGCAGCAGTGTGCATGCACTGTTGTGTTTCGGTTTGAAGAACATTGCAGCCAGTGTATCTACTGTACATAATGCGACTTAACATCTTATGTCTCAGGATGACGAGCGCAGTGGAATGCAACATAGTACCTACTTTGTAACTCAAGGTGTTGGATGGTGTTTCTACTGTTTATGGGTGGTCATATCGCTTACCATCACGCGAACGGCATGCTCGTCTCATCATTCAAAGCAACAAAAAAATCACTTTATTAAAAAAAAAATCACGCTGAAAAGTGGTCTGAAATAGGCGGAATTTTAGATACGGCCTCTTAAGACCAAATAGTGCTCCCAGAGGCTCGCTGAGCTTCATCGCTCGATGTTATAAAATGCGTACTACTGCCGATCCTGGCTTACAGGAGTTGCAGTGGTGGGTGTGAGGTAGGGATAGTCTCGTAACTTAATTAGAAATTTTGTGTCTTAGTCCCAAATATATATAGCAACTCTCATTCCCAATTATAGGCCTAAGATACAGCAAAAAAATCTTTCTTATCCTACTAATATTATAAAGGCGAAAGTTTGTAAGAATGTATGGATGTTTGGATGTATGGATGTTTGTTACTCTTTCACGCAAAAACTACTGAACGGATTTCGATGAAATTTGGCACACGGATAGATTATGTCCTGGATTAACACATAGGCTCCTTTTTATCCCGGGAAAATATAAAGCGGGACTTTTATCCCGGAAAAACTTTTTAAAGCGGGCGGAGCCGCGGGCAAAAGCTAGTTTCAAAATAAAGGTAGCAGGAACACGCTGGATGTAGTGTGCTTTTTACAGGTCCGTCTGGTAATGTTAAAGGTTTATCCGTGGACTTTACGCGTCTGATGACGATAATCATCACTACATAGTATAAAACAAAGTCGCTTCCCGCTGTCTGTCCCTATGTATGCTTAGATCTTTAAAACTACGCAACGGATTTTGATGCGGTTTTTTTTAATAGAATGATTCAACGGAAAGGTTTTTATGTACTTTTAGCCAGGAAAAACTTATTAACCCGGGCGAAGCTGCGCGCAAAAGCTAGTGTATAATAATTTAACTACAGAGCTGAGATGATTGAGTTATCTTTATAAAATGACTTAAAACGAAGTTTTGAACACAACAATAATTCAAACTCAGCCATATTCAAGCGGGAAAAGGACCAAACTTATATCAGTCCTTTTCACTATATTTTATAATAAAAAAGGTACCAGGTTTAAGTCATTTTATGCCGATAACTCAATTTTCGATTGTTTTGAATTGTGTCGTTTTCGTTCTAAAGGTGCGATTTCCATAAAATAATTTGTATTTCATGTATTACTATAACTTAGTTTATTAACTAGAACAGTTTTTTTTTGATAAATGCACGCCTCTATCCATCAAAGGATAGGCAGACGAGTTTTATAACCGTATCCGACTTGAAAATTGTACCCAGGATCTCACCGACTTGTATTAAATTAACCAAAAATAGCCCATACAGTAGGTTAAGACTGTTTGATGTAATTTATGCGAGCTCTCGTATGACGACCTCCCGGAGGGCGCGGGATAAGTAATGCGACCGAATGGTAATAAAGTTCAAAATTCAGTGGCATTGGTATGAACTGACACGCACCTTCTTTAGTTTTTATGGCTGGGAAACTGGGTCATTAGGTGGTAAGAGATCATAGTCAAAATCTAAAATATCGTTTTTTAACTAACTTCAAAAAAGGTTCTGTATTCGCCCGCATGTAATAATAATAATAATACCAGTCCTGTATTATATACTGCTCACTGCTGAGCACGGGCCTCCTCTACTACTGAGAGGGTTTAAGGCCTTAGTCCACCACGCTGGCCTAGTGCGAGTTGGCAGACTTCACACACCCTCGAAATTCTTATGGAGAATTCTCAGGTATGTAGGTTTCCTCACGATGCTTTCCTTCACCGTTAAAGTGAACGATAATTGATAAACAATTCACACGTAACTTTGAAAAGTCAGAGGTGTGTGCCTTGGGTTTCGAACCTCCGGACATTGTCTCGGCAGACCGTTCCATTCCCAACTAGGCTATCGTCCCCACTTCCCCCGTATGTATGTAATTATGTGTGTCCGCGGTTTTCTCAAAAACTACTGATCCGATTTGAATGGGGTTTTCGTTATTCAAATGTATATTTTACAGCGAAGGTTTTTTAATGTCTTTTTTCCAGGCTCTTATCGACTGCTTCGGGACCTGTTATCGCTACGAAGAAGAAACGATGCAAAAAAACTCCATAACATGTCATGTCAATCTAATCATTCGTATCAGCTATGAACCAATACCTAATATTAAAATAAAAAAATACTTTATTTAAAGAAGAATAAACCTCCTCAGCAACTTAATATATCCTTTCCTTACCCAAAGATACTTTTGTGTCCATATTTTGCATAAACATTTGAGTCAGGAAAACTGATCAATATATTACTTTCGTGTGACTTCTCTGGACATCGGAGCCCACAAAACGAAAGCGATGGGCAATAAAACTCAAAATTCATTGCGATCAGCATCAAATGTCACGCACCTTTCAGTTAGCGCGACCTCGATAAAGCTCCGATCGAGCTTTTATGTGAATTTTGGCGCTGTGGGACGTATTCAGAATTTATTGGGGTCTAAGGTCCCCTGGAACGCATTTCAAACTTTTTCATAAACCTATTTGAGTTATAAAATGTTTTGTCTCTTTCCTTCAAACCCAATTCAAATTTCGTTCGAAGAAGACAAAACATTCGATAACTAAAAACTGTTTGTGTATAAGGCCGCTAATGTGTGTACTATTTTATTTTCTATTTCATTTCAGCCGAGTTAAAGTGTTGACTTCAATTCTGTCGGTTTTAGCAATTATCAGTTTTATAGTAGTGAAGTGTTTTTCGGAGAGAAGATAACAGCGTCTGTAGGATGCCTTTATGATAATAGATTACTTTTACATTGCAGAACAGAACCTTGTCTTGTGTTACATTCCAACGTAATACCTCTTTAGTGATTCGAACGTAATTTTGTTGTATCTCTTGTGACATTGGAGAGTTGAATTTAAACGCGTCTCTCAGGGCCACGACCTCCATTTGTAATGTGTTATAAAGTAATTCATATTTTTATTACTTCACAGCTGCATGATGTGATTTACCCTCCTTGAAGGAAGAATCTTTTATAATATTCAAAGTTTTTGAAAAGTACTTTCTTCGTAGCCACCAAGGTAATATATCAAATACAAACGCAAGCAATTTGGAGTCGAAAACCAATAGGAAAGCTCTATGCATTGTATATCAGTTCGTCAGTTAGCATTAAAAATTTAATTAAGTAGATGGGACGCAAATATGCACAAAATGGCCGTGATATTTAAGTGAAATTATCGGCATTAATTTCCGTAGTAAGCACAGTTTTAAAGTACAGAAAGTGGATTAACTTTTTATAATACGTAGTTTAATAGGGCGTATTCAGGTCAGATTATAGGGGGATATTATACTAAGTGCTTCTATATATTAAAATTTTCTAATATAAAAGAGAATGTTGTGGGAAGTCTAGAATAGTTTAAGGAAAGTTTGTGTCTTTAATGTTTTATATTTTGTTAATTGATGGCTCCATAGTATAAATTATAACCTAATTTTATTTACTTTGAAAAGTCGGCTATGCTAAAATAATTCTTCTAATAACACATACAAACATACATTCACACTCAAGGTTTTTATCTCTGTAGGGGTAGAGAGAGGCGCAGCGATACACCCATTTTTCGTCGTGCGTATTTGCTACCATGACGTGGTAGGGGGCGAGCTTATTGCCATATCGTGATTTGTTCAGACTCCGGGCTAATACTGAACAGAAAAATCCAATATCACTTTACCCAACCCACGGATCGAACCCGAGACCTCAGCATTGCATGTACGTTATGCATGACATGACATTTTCTTCTTTTTACCGTAACCATAACTATAACCAGCTATCTATTATATTATACTACCCACTGGTGAGCACGGGCCTCCTCTACAGATGAGAGGGTTTTAGGCCTTGGCCCACGACGCTGGCCTAGTGCAGACTTGGCAGACTTCACATACTTTCGAAATTCTTATAGATATCTTCTCAGATATGTAGTTTCCTCGCGATGTTTTCCTACACCGTTAAAGAGAGCGATAATTCACAAAAAATAAACACATAACTTTTTAGAAAAGTTTTGAACCTGCGGACATTCGTCTCGGCAGTCCGTTCCACTCCCAACTAGGCTATCGCCGGTTATTTCTGCTATTCTTAGTTTTGCTTTAATAAATTTCAAGAAGTTGCCGATAAAGCTGCGATAGAAAAAAAGAAACAAAGATAATATTCATGTTATATTCATGAGGCTAAAAAATGGTCACTACAAAAACATCTAAGATATTTATGATTCACGACCCCCCAATCTAACTCCGGCCCTGTACCTTTTTACGACCCCCTCTCCAGAGAACGTTACTTGGGTAGTTTATGGATTGTTATTCTCTACATTTGTTTGACTCTACAATAGAGCAAATACGTTTCAAACACATTATTTATCTTGTTTTATTCGTATTTATTTTAACTGATTTATGTGTGTAAGGTATTGTTCTGTTCATTTATTTTAATACAAGCTTTTCGCCACGGCTCCGCTCATTTAAAAGTTTGAATTCTAGTGGCGGATAAGTTCCAAATAGGCTATCGGGGAGTTTATCAGCATGTGGTGAAATCCGCCCTTAACTGTGTATTTGATACATTCGTGAATGTTTTCCTTTCTCCGTGTTAGTGGAACAGTGTAATATAGTCACGGGGCTGAAACTCAGACTCGAAAGAAAATCAGCGCTGCGGGTTACACTGCTCAGCTCGGACCTTTTTTCGTTACTGTACACGGCAGCGACTTGTGGTTTTATATAGACTTCTTTTTGTAAGTTTATTGTGTTTACTATGCTCTGTTATTGTTGTGTACAGTTTTTACGAAAATAAACGATTTCTTTCTTTCTTTATTCATGTTTTTTTTGAGTTTGTTGAAGATTGGCATTGATATCATGTAAAAAATATACATCAATGCAGATAAGTAATACATTTTGGTTTCATTTTAACTGGCCTCCTACCGGACGTTCCTCTTTTTAACCGACTTAAAAAAAGGAGGTTATGAATTCGTCGTCTATGTTTTTTTTATGTTTGTTACCTCAGAACTCATTAATTTCTAAGCCGATTTGTTAAAATATTTTTTCATATGAAAGATTATACTTCCGGATTAATCCCATTGAAATTGTTTCAAAATCGGTCAGTAGTTTGGTTATTAAATCAAAATAACTAACAATAATATCAAAATAAATAAAAATATTGTCGTCCACACTTATTCCAGTAATTAGTAAAGGAAAATGCTAATTTTGCTTTCCGGGCACGGTTTCATTGGTGCTTTTGCATTCGATTTCGTTGTGTCTATTTCATATTTCATTAAACACTAGCTTTTGCCCGCGGCTCCGCCCGCTTTAAAAAGTTTTTCCGGGATAAAAGTCCCGCTTTATATTTTCCCGGGATAAAAGTAGCCTATGTGTTAATCCAGGACATGATCTACCCGTGTGCCAAATTTCATCGAAATCCGTTCAGTAGTTTTTGCGTGAAAGAGGAACAAACATCCTTACATCCAAACATCCAAACATCTAAACATCCAAACATCCATACATTCTTACAAACTTTCGCCTTTATAATATTAGTAGGATTATTTAAAGCCAACTCATTGTATCTATAGCTCTTATTTGTCGAGTACTATCAGTGTTAAATTTCATATCATATACACTCATGCCTTTTATCCCCGAAGGGGTAGGCAGAGGCGCAACTAGTGCACCCACTTTTCGCCATTATTCCGTCCCATGATGTGATATTACGAGCCTATCGCCATATCGGTCACAAATTCTAGACTCCGAACTGATACTGTATTCAGTATTTTCTATTGAAAATCTCGATATCACTTTTCCCGACTCGGGGATCGAACCCGAGACCTCAGCATTGCAGTCGTACCGTAATACAACTACGCCACCGAGGCAGTCATATCAGAAATACTTAGCCAATAGTGTTGCAACAGTGTATTAATAACGTATCGCAGTGCCAAACGCGGTGCATCGAACTACGCCCTGTGACGTCAATGGATACCAGGAAACGGAGGGCAGTAAAGCACTTGCTATAACTGTGTAACTATTGCGCTTTTCCATCCCTTGTCATACTATGGTTGTTTTAGACTATTGGTAGGTCTCTCATATGTAGGAGTCCGTCTGGGTGGGTACCACCGCAATATATATTTCTACCGCCAAGCAGCAGTGACATGCACTATTGTGTTTCGGTTTGAAGGACATTGTAGCCAGTGTAACTCGGAGTGAAATTCGGCTAGGAGGGATTCATTCATTCATGGGTGTTTGTAAGAAATTGGCCCTTGAATTGTACTTTATTTGTAAGTGTATACAATGTATTCTGTTGTGTAGGATAAAGAGTTATAAATCCTACTAATATTATAAAGGCGAAAGTTTGTAAGAATGTATGGATGTTTGGATGTTTGGATGTATGGATGTTTGTTCCTCTTTCACGCAAAAACTACTGAACGGATTTCGATGAAATTTAGTACACGGGTAGATCATGTTCTGGATTAACACATAGGCTACTTTTTATCCCGGGAAAACATAAAGCGGGACTTTTATCCCGGAAAAACTTTTTAACGCAGGCGGAGCCGCGGGCAAAAGCTAGTATTATATAAAGGGGATACAACTTCTAAAGTACTTACACCGGACCATTTTGGAATTAAAGTAGGTGCAAAATAAAAGTGCTAATCACTTACTTAACCTCTTAATTGCCGAATAGATCCTTAAATAGATCCGAAGATAAACTTACCTACGAATATTTATGGAATAGGCCAATAAAAGGTTAAATAAAATACAATTCATACAATAACATGAATTAGGAATACTTCATCTCTATGCTACTTTTCATCCCGAAGTAGCAGAAATATTTCTTCTAATATTTTACATAACTTGAAGTTTACATAAAAATAAATCGACTCTGCCTGTTGCCTATAAAATCGTCATTATATTTCACTCTGCAAACCGTTTATGAAAATGTGAACCATGCCGTTAATGCTTAGGCCTCGTTCAGACTAAGCGGTTGGTGCAGCGGCGATCGCAAAATTTAAAATCGTCATACAAAATTACTCTAGAGTGAGCCTAATATGACTTCACTCAGGGCCGGATTATGAATGTCGGGGACTCTAGGCATTTACCCTTGGAGCTCCTTTTCCCTTCTCTGACTTCTTAAAATATTTTTTTTCTACCACAACTTACTTAAGCAACAACAAAAAAAAAAAATAAACTTAAAATAATTATGTTCCCAAATGTATTGAAATAAAACGTAAAATATAATTATTAAAGGAATAATATTTGTACGGTACAACCGCACATACACCTGCGCACGCAAACGACTGACTCAGCATTCATCACGACACGCATTCATTTGTAAAATGCAATCAGTTCACCATCAAACCGCGTCCGCATCGCACATTTATCATTAGTATTAGCATTAGCATTAGTGAACTCAATATATTATATCAGCTATTTGAAACAGTCTACATTGTTTCATTTACTCTTAAAAGGTGTACGACTAAAATCATACAATATTGTCATCGGGGTTTATTAAATACAAGTCGTTACATACAATTTTCACACCATTTTGCTTGGGACGAAGGGCCTCTGGTCGATGCCAGGCCCCTACGCAGTTGCCTAATTTACCCTTTGGCTAATCCGGCACTGACTTTATGGAGTGATATTGGGTACGTAGTTCAAACGATCCTTTGCATTGTTTAACAGGAAACATTTAAAAGCATAATATTAGCCTCATCAACACCTGAAAAATAATCTAGCCGCTACAACTTGCAACTGTGTCCACCTTGCTACTCGTTCGTGCATCGACTGTCCCTTGATAGAATTGTCCCTAGAAATTTAAAGATTGCTTTTGAATAGTTTTGTCAATAATTATCGTAATCATTAATCATAATCCTTACATATTACAAAACACAGTCCCCCAGCTGTGTCTGTCTGAATGCGATAAACTCAAAAACTTGTTAACAGATTTCTGTGAAATGGAGCAAAAAGTACGAAATAGATTTCGATGAAACCAGATATGGAGATAGTTTGAGACCATGGGAAGGACATAGGCTACATTTTATTCCAAAAAAATATGAAGCATGACATTTATTATAGAAAATCTCTTTCACACTGGAGCTGCGAATAAAAGATAATCATAATTATTTACATTTTTACTTTCAACGTTTTATCTGGAAAAAGCATATGAATTACTCCACGCGTTCACTATGAACAAGGCCTTATGCCATCGAAACCTATTTCACAGTCGCGGGCGAGAGCGCTAGCCAATTTGTCACGAAGCGATTCTAATCTAAAAATTAGCTCGCGATTGATTTTCGAACATGCTTCGATTGGGAGGTTGGGATGAAAATGTTTGTAGATTCGTTGTTTTAATAACAGTATCGTGTTTTCGTGTGATACTCCTCAGAACTAAATGCAAAAGTATTTTATACTCCTAGCACGAAAGAGTTTTAGAGCTATACGAATTTGTCAATTACTTTTAGCAATGAATAGTTGAAATACCATTTTGCTTAATACGTATTTTTATTAGATTCTATATTATTGTTATTGTCCTTAACATTCGGCATGTAATTGATTCGTCTAAATTCATGCAGCAAGGATGCAACGTGTGTTTTAGTGCACAGAGAACCCGGAAATGACACAAACAATTTTAATCACTGATAAATGCAACTTCTTTACACAATTATATAAATAAACACATAAAATGTTACAGACAACGAGTGCATTAAACTCAATAATATCTTTACTGAACTATCTACGTCAAAATCTCACACAATAGTATTTTTAACTTTTATTCACGTGGACGTAAAAACTCGTCTATTATGTTATTGTCGTCTAGCGCTACGTAGCGACGATGCGTAAACATTACAATCGTAAACGTACCGTGCTATGAACAATAAACATTGAGTTTTACAGTTGAATCGTGAAATATCACCACTTCGATTTCGTGCTGTGCCGTGGTGTGTACCAGCTGTGTCTCCCAATGCTGGGCAAGGCCACTGGCAGCTACCGTCTGGGTACCACCGCAATGTCTAATTCTACCGCCAAGCAGCAGTGTGCATGCACTGTTGTATTCCGGTTTGAAGAACATTGTGCAGTGCCACGCAAATTGTGATTCAACAATGCTGGGCAAGGCCACTGGCGTCTACTTTCTGGGTACCACTGCAATGTCTATTTCTACCGCCAAGCAGCAGTGTGCATGCACTGTTGTACTCCGGTTTGAAGAACATTGTGCAGTGCCACGCAAATTGTGATTCAAAGTTCGATGTGGTGTTACTACTGTTTATAGGCGGTCGTATGGCGTACCATCAGGCGAGCGTACTACAGCGTTTTGACATCGTGAATTGGACCTACTTACGCAAACGGGAACCAACCCAAAAGCCCATAAATTTGACTTGGTCATAAAAGAATGGTCACAATTAATAGAATATTTATTATTTTCATATAGAGTCAATTGTCCTAATACCTCTGTTGGTACTTTATAAAATGCCAATCATTTTATATCAACCAACTAGTTGTAAAACAAAAATATTCTAGTTTAAACATCAACTATTAGAAAATATTTTGGTGTGTGTTGGTTCCCGTTTGCATAAGTAGGTCCAATTGTCTGACTGTCTTTACCATTTCTCTGATTTCATCGCAGCAATTTTCAAAAAAAATAAAATTTTCGCCTTATAAGGTTTATACAAAAGGGGTTATTAACTATTAAAATTTTTGCGCGCAGCCCAGTAAGTTTAATTTTAAACAGGTCAACAGTTTCGTATCGTAGGTCGATGCACTAGTTTGAAGCGAGGCTACGAAGCGATATACTGCAAATTCGTATTACAGAGATATTTAAACACATATAGATGGTCTATGAAAATAAAAAAATCGCCATGTTATAAAATATGGAACTAATTGTACTGACAACATTAGCTTTAAGAAAGGCAAAAATGGTGCCCTCAAGCGGTTTTTTTTCGTGGTTAGGGCAAGGTAAAGCTATCTACAAGTATTCTGACTCTGTCCTGTCCTTGAAATAATTACCTACAGCCATGCGGCACGTAAACTTGCGATAGGGCTGCCCCTCTACAGTATCTTAATTTAATCTAAGATACTTGAGTTTCTTTTTAGTTTTGACATTTTAAAAGATATTGTTTAAAAATGAAATTCTCTGCCTACCCCCTCGGGGATAAAAGGCGTGAGTGTGTATATGTATGTGTATGTAGTACACATTTCGAAGTGGTTTCTAATAAGGGTAGCGGAGGGGGGCGAGTGTCCGCTATTTGGTACGTAGTTCGTCCCTGCCAACTATATTAGGCTCCAGGGCGAGCGTATGACCATTTATGGATAGGTGAAAAGTGGGTGCACAATTGCATCTGTATAACCCTTCAGAAACTACAACGGATAACACGTTTTGTACCATCAGGTGTTCTCAAAAACAGCGAATAAAATTTAACATTCTTGTCTACTATTTGTAGCGCGTGCCAAGAGAAACATACTGTTTGTTTATTCTACGACTTTTACACCCGACGTGTATTGTTTTATTGAAATTTACTCAAAAAATACATGAATTTAAGTCAGGTTAGTAAAATGAGGTCAAAATTCAGAAATCTATATTTAAGGAGATATAAATATGTACCACTAGGGCAGTTTGGTGAACTAGGGCCTAAATCCTCTAAGTAGAGACCTTTCCTTAGTAGTGGGATAGTAGGCACACGTTTCGTCTTTATACCCGAAGGGGTAGACGACCAAGGAAGAGGTGGATGGATTGTGTAAGAGATGATTTGAAGGAAAAGGGCGTGAATGACTTGATGACGAAAGATAGAAGAGAATGGAAGGGAAAAACATGTTGCGCCGACCCCAAGTAATTTGGGACCAGGGCAGGAAGATGATGATGACCCGAAGGGGTAGACAGAGGTTCAACCAGAGCACCCGATTTTGCGCTATGCGTTATCTGTTCCAATGATAGTAGTACGACGGCAAAGCTGAGGTCTCGGGTTCGATCCCCGGGTCGGGCAAAGTGATTAAGGTTTTCTATTCAGTATCAGCCTGGAGTCTGGAATTTGTGCCAGATATGGCGATAGGCTCGCTCCCTATCACATCATGGGACGGAATAACGGCGAAAAGTGGGTGCACTAGTTGCGCCTTTGCCTACCCCTTCGGGGATAACAGACGTGTGTGTGTGTGTGTACATAGTACGTTTTTGTTATCATATAATGGGACAGGAACAAGCGCGTAGATCCTTCGATGAATATATCTGCATAGGTCCCTTTGCAAATAAAAGCATTGTATATAAAACATATCAGCAACACTGTCTGAGATATTTTTAATCCCTTTTAAACAGATTGTATTTGTGTTCCCTCGGGTCTGAGAGGGTCCCCATCATTTGTGGATGCACTTCTACGTCTTCGGGAATAAAGGTCATGGAGGTTTTGTTTTAAATATCTCTTTAGTTATTATGATTTGTTTATAAAAATATCGATAAATCGCATTGCCCCTCTGACCTTTGCTTTTTTATAAAGATAGAGCCAGATGAGCGTATACTATAATAGTTTACATCGCGATGTTTCCTTTATCAATAAATTATGCGAACACTAATGTTAAATATACGCCGAAAATATCTTGCTTATATTTAAATCAGTTTTTATTTGCATTGTTGGAAACGTCTTATTTTGTAAAGTTAATATAATGCAGATTTTAGCAACCGATTGATGAATAAGAAGTTTAATCTTTCTTACTAATATTATAAATGCGAAAGACTGCCTAGGTGGCGTAGTTGTATTGCGTACGCATTACGAGTACGATTTGCGCGATGATGTCTTGGGTTGAAATCCCGGGTCGAGCCAAAAAATATTGTGACTGGGTTAAACCATCTTAAAAATTACTCAATCGAAGCTAGGAGTCAGGAAGTTGGCGGTGTGATACCCCCGTGCCTTGGAAAGCACGTAAAGCCGTTGGTCCTGCGCCTGATCTCTCTCCGGTCATGTCGGATTGCCGTCTCACCGGACTATGAGAGCGAAGGAATATAGAGTGCATCTGTGTATTGCGCACACACTTGTTCACTATAATATCTCCTGCGTACCTGGCTGATCTCCGTTGAGATTGGCCGCCGTGGCCGAAACTGGCTAGGAGGATTACAAATGCGAAAGTTTGTAAAAATGTTTGTATGTTTGTTAGAAGTAAACGCATAAACTACTGAACGGATTTGGATGAAATTTGTCACACTGGTAGATCATACTCTGGATTAATACATAGGCTTATGCCGGTAACTTGTTTTCAAGGAAAAAAAATGATAATTTAAATCTGATTTCTTAAGTGGATGGCGCTAGTGTCATACAGTGTAAGAAACGTTTGTAGCGGGAAAGGCTTTCATGCGAGTGAAGCCACGAGTAACACCTAATTTTTAATACCAGCACCGTATTTCACACTGCCCACTGTTGGGTATAGGCCTCCTCTACTATTGAGAGGGTTTAGGTCTTGGTTCACCACGGTGGTCTAGTACGGGTTGGGAGATTTCACTTACCTTCGAAATTTTTATTGAGAACTTCACAGGTATGCTTCCTTGCGATGTTTTTTTTTCAGCGTTAAAGCAAGCGATAATTCAAGAATACGTAAATAACTTTTTAGAGAATTCAACTTTCTTGCCCTTTATTTTTGTCACACTGGGCATAGGCCCAGTTGCCCCTCCTACGCTTAGATGGGGCCCTGGATCTAGTTGTGTTTCTGCTTAACCTTTCAGAGACTAAGGTATGAGCTTATAAATTCACTGTAGCCACTTACATAACAAGAAGCTTCAGCACATAAATCCAAAAGTGCAGTTTATAAAACGAGATCAGAGCTTTGAATTATAGCTTTCTTCATCTGAGAGTAATGAGTTTGGGTCGTAAGCAAGTGGGCAGTGAAGTATGCGGCGGCGAGCCATAACTCATGCAATGCAAAAATATCTCGTGTTTCATAACAAGGTACTCGGCAGTAATATCGAGCTATATTGGGAAAGTGAGTGACAAAAAATAGACAGAGATGACGCTCTACGCAGGTCTACAAATGATTGTCAAGACTAGGAAGTTAATATATTGAATTATAGAATGTACAAGTAACAAAACGTTACATAGGTGATAGAGACGATTCTATGAACCTTTTTTTATCAAGACAAGCAAGTATGTTTGTGACGTCACTACTATCCCTAAACTGTAGCAACTGTAGAATTTTAAATTACACTAGCTTTTGCCCGCGGCTCCGCCCGCGTTAAAAAGTTTTTCCGGGATTAAAGTCCCGCTTTATGTTTTCCCGGGATAAAAAATAGCCTATGTGTTAATCCAGAACATGATCTACCCGTGTGCCAAATTTCATCGAAATCCGTTCAGTAGTTTTTGCGTGAAAGAGGAACAAACATCCATACATCCAAACAGCCAAACATCCATACATTCTTACAAACTTTCGCCTTTATAATATTATAGCGGCCCCGACAGACGTTGTCCTGCCCTAAAAAGGTAACTAAAATGGCTATTAAAAAATAAGGGTTGATCGTAGAGGGGTGAAAATTTAGGGTTATAGGTATTTTTGTATGTTGTATCATAAAAAAATTAAAACAAAAAATTTTGTCTGAAAAATAAAAAAAAAAATTTAGGGGTGGTCCACCCTTAACATTTGGGGGGATGAAAAATAGATGTTGGCCGATTCTCATAGATACCGGATAAGCACAAAAAATTTCATCAAAATCGGTCAAGCCGTTTCGGAGGAGTATGGCAACGAAAACTGTGACACGAGAATTTTATATATATAGATATCACTGAATGACGAGACGAGCAAGCAACTCGTCTGATAGGGAGCGACACACCTATTAAAAATAGCAACACCATCCAGACCTTTGAATTACAAGGCACTGCATAACACTACAGTGCATTTATTACTCGCCATAGAATACGCGGGGTTGTTCCTTCACGGGCAGGGCAGCGAAATAAAACAAACACTGCCAAACCAGCCTATAATTTTTACTAGATGTTGTTCGCGGTTTTGCCCGCGTGAAAAGCCTTTCCCACTTCAATAGTTACTAAAACACAGAACGACGCCAGCGCCATCTACATAATGAACCAGATTAAAAATATCCGTTATTCCATGGAAGTAAATTACCGGAATAAAAAGACCCTATGCGTTAACCCAGGACATCTACCAGTGTGTCAAATTTCATCCAAATCTGTTTAGTTTTTTCTGCGTTAAGTTTTAACAAACATCGAAAAGATAAAAAAGATTTTACGACAGTAAAAATTTGATTCGTTTAGTATGAGTACCCACCATGGAGCTAAAATCTAAAATTGAAGTCTATTTTGGCAGCCATTACACCAAGCGGCCCCACAGAAGATCAACACTGACTTTATTGCCAGCATATGCTGATTTGGAGCCGTTTTGTGAAAGTATAAGTACAAAATTTTGTTTTCTGTCTTTTTATTATGTACTTTATTGTTACAAATAAAATGATTTTCGTTCTCTACTTTTTTATTTTTATATACATACTAGCTTTTGCCCGCGGCTCCGCCCGCGTTAAAAAGTTTTCCGGGATAAAAGTCCCGCTTTATGTTTTCCTGTGATAAAAAGTAGCCTATGTGTTAATCCAGGACATGATCTACCCGTGTGCCAAATTTCATCGAAATCCGTTCAGTAGTTTTTGCGTGAAAGAGTAACGAACATCCATACACCCATACATAATTACAAACTTTCGCCTTTATAATATTAGTAGGATATATGGACACGGCAGCCTAACCACAGCACCTGATGCTAAGCAGAGTGGGTCCAGATAGAGCATTGACTGACGAGAGATATCATTCACCAATCGATACAATAGGGTAATTTTCTATGTTTCATTTTTTACATTATTCTATGTGTATGAGAAAATTATATGAAAAATATTTTTTAAAAAATCTTTTTTGTTAGATACATATACATACATACGTAAACTCACGCCTTTCTCCCATTGGGGTAGGGAGAGCCTATGGAGCGCCAAGTGCTACGATCCAAGCATACCTCTTTCGCTTCTTCCACAGTCATCAGTCTCTTCATACATGCTCGTCGGTTACGAGAACTCCTTATTTGACTGTTAGATATTGAATGGAAATATATTTTTAAGAAATGCATTTTAAAAAAAGTAATCAACAACCCTATTATGATGGTCTGTTTAAAACCCAATATTTAAAACTCTCTAAAGTGATAGTCCCCGTATTGTATGACAGTCTTAATAAGCATTGTAATTACTAGCTTCTAAACGTCTTAGTGTGATCGAACTGTATTTTCCTATCCGTCACCCGAAATATCTGCAAAACATTGTTTCGACGGCTATAGCGTTTACTCTGTGAGTCAGATGTTTATAATGCATGTTGCACGAACAATTGGGTAACTGACTTTAAAATAGTAGATACAGCTTCTTACATACATCACGCCTTTTCCCTATTCAAAGGTAGGCTCAGGTGTAACAAACCCCCATTTCGCTATGTAAGGTGCCAGATATAATGCCATTTACGAAACATTTTCGTCCTGGAGTCTTCCAGACTAATATGTACTGAGTAGAAAAACTCAGTCTCACTTTGCGTGATCTCAGATTCGAAAACAAGACCTCAGTGCGATAGTCGTACCGAGAAATACAACTACTTCGCCGAGGCAGCCAGGCAGCAGTCAGATAGCATACAGGACCTTCGTTCACGCATTTGGTCCTCGTTGGGATTAGTATTACAGTAATAGCCTGTCCTGTAATAGTACTGCTGTGGATCACTAGACTTTTCTACTGCTGAGATGATTTTGGACTTCGACCAGGCTGGCCTAGTGCGGAATGGATGATGGTATCAAGAGACTGAAGTTTCTGTTTGTTTGAATGCATTATTTTCTGAATTGACAGCTTCATTTTTATGAAATTCTTTTACTTATTCGAAGCTATATTATTCCTGAATGCTAATTAAGCCATGGTTTACTTCAATAATTGCGGGTGGATCTGTGGTCAAAATATATAACGGTTCCCATACAAAAAAAAAGTAAACTTAGAGAATCGACTCCATTATATGTTAACGAACGGAACCTTCAGTCCACTTTTACTTCATCATCTTTGACACAAACCTTATAGCATGTTTATCCATAAAATATGATTAAGTCATGAAAAAATGGCGGCCGCCGGAAATTAACCTAAAAAGTTTTCACGCGAAATTTCCTCGGCATGAGGGTAGTTTTACCGTCGTGGTAAACGAGGCGTGGAGATGAACGCGATTAGGTCCGTGTATGGAAGTGACCTCAAAATAGGAGCTTTGAAAGACGAAGATTAATGTTATGTTCTTTTAAAAGAGGTCTCAACACCTCTCCCTTTACGCCAGCCTCCTTTAACTCAGGAAATTCACCATTATTTTTTTGTGGGTGATTATGAACTGGGTATTTCACTAATCATAAGGTCATTCGTTATCTTGCTGGACTGTATTGAAAGAAATATCAGTGGGCTTAGAATGTAAAAAAAAAATCGATGCGTCTCCGCTTCGTTTTATTGTGATTGATTGAGTGACTGATGTATCGGTATTTTGATGTTTGTGATTCATCGAGAGACCGATACGTACCGATACGATCAACCAAAAAAAAAACAAATCGGAGACGCATTGTGTTTTTTTTTTCACAGGTCACTTGGTTATTTGAGCACAATGGCATTAAATAAATTATAAAAATATGAATTGTTTGTGGTAGGAAACCCACTATAAACACCTGATAAACAACACACTACAAGTGAAGTGGCTTTTAGATAGAATCGATTAATAAAATTTGAATGTTCCTTACGATTCGACTTATATTGAATTAGGCAGGTATTTGTCTAATTGTCGTTCTTTTTGTTAAATATTTACATCATATAAATTCTAACAAAAAAAGAATAATTCTAATCCAGACATAAATCAACAAGCTCGCCTTTAAATTACGGTAGAGGGGATAAGTGTCAAAAAATGAGAAGAGGCGCAATACGCACAAATGACGTCATCTGGAATAATGATGCGTGTGAAAGAAAGAAAGGAAGCTATGAACACGTCCACTCGTCCAAACGTGCACTCTGAAATATTTGAAATATGAATTACTGCCTCATTCCTTAACTTATTTAAATGCAGTATACTCGGAAGGCCTAGTTGTGAACTTTATGCTGTTATAATACATAGAACAGTGGACAATATACCACATAGGATAATACCCTATTACTCAATTGAATGTGACTGATGCAACTCATCAAGCCGAGCCACGAGTCATGATTAAAATCTAACTGAACGCGTTCGGCAAGCCTAATGTATTATAAACAAATACAACGCGCTAAACCGCGTGTTTTAATTAAAATTCTTCAAAGAAACTCGGAAAGTTCGCTCATGCAAACATATTGCTCTATGACGTAACATAAATAATGTAGATATGATCTTTATGGGTGTATAAATATAGTCTATTTTTGAAAGGAAGGGCTCAGCCTTGCGGAGCTTTTAGTGAAAATATATGGATTCATATTTTGTTCCTGAATGTTTTTTGTTGTGAGGATGATATGGATAGTGTTGCTTATGTTGTTGAATTTACATATAAGGTGATATATATTTTGAGCACTTAGTATTATCGAAATCTAAAATTGGGTTATAAAGATAATTATTAAGATTGGGTTATAAACACAATTCGATCTTTATTTATAACTAGCGGCCCGCCCTGGCTTAGCACAGGTAGCAAAGCATAATACTGTATACCTACATTTGTTTTTCTGTCGTACAAAATATTTATGAATTACCTATTCCTCTTGAATCACAACGTCCATTGATGAAAAACGTATGAAAATCCGTTAAGCAGTGTTTGAGTTTATCGCGTTCAAGAGACAGACAGATGCGATAGGGGACTTAATTTTATAATAAATAAAGATATAGGGTCATATCCCTAAAAATGAAAAAAAAACCGCGAGAAAAAAAATCCGGAATACAATTCCCGGTGTCTGTTTCCGGGATAATAGTAGCCTATGTCCTCCTTTGGATCACAAACTATCTCTATCTTATTTTCTTGCGGTTCCACTGACAGAAAACGATTATCCGGGATAAAAGTCCCGGTTTATATTTTCCCGGAAAAAAAAGTATCCTATATCCGTCTTCTGGTTCTAAGGTACCTCTCCACCAATTTTCAGCTAAATCCGTTCAGCCGTTCTTGAGTTATAAGTGGTGTAACTAACACCACTTTCTTTTATATATATAGACTAGACTTCTGCCCGCGGCGCCTGCGTGAATGAGTTTTTCCGGAATTAAAGTCCTGCTTTATATTTATCCGGGATAAAAAGTAGCGTGTGTTACTAGCTGACAATGTTTTTTTTATGTCATTGAATGACGAGACTAGCATGCTGTTCGCCTGATGGTAAGCGATACAGCTACCCATAAACAGTAGCAACACATCCAGCAAATTGAGTTACAAAGTACTGTGTGGCATTCCACTGCGCTCGTCATCCTGTGATATAAGATGTTAGGTCTCATTATGTCCGGTAGTTACATTGGCTACAATGCCCTTAAAACAGAAACATAACAGTGCATGCACACTGTTGTTTGGCGGTAGAAATAGACATTGCGGTAATCTAGCTTTAATAATGGTAATGTAGCGATAATGTAGCTTTATATTGGTGAAAGATTTTTTCGAATCGGTCAAATAGTTTCGGAGCCTATTCAATGCAAACAATCTAATCTTTCCTCTTTATAATATTAGTATAGAAGAGATTTTTACGTAGTAAACATGTGTTGTGCATTAAAAGTATCAATATTCTTTGTAAGACTTTTCAAAAAAACGTTTATTTAGAAACGCCTTTGTACTTCTAAAGCTGACAATCCCACCTCCATCTCCATTTAAAAAGTGGTTAAGAAGTTACTGGTATAAAATTACCTAAATCTTTTTGTCTTGCAACAGATGTAACTGAGATCAATAATAATTTACTGGAAATCGGATATTTATCAAAAATTCATTCACTCCAGATGTCTGGATACGTTCGCTGTATAAACCATCAGTTTACAAATCGAGTTCACACGTGTTGCCAATAAAACGGATTGTCTATTCATTGTTTTCGTAATGAAAACAGCGACCTCTAGCGGAATTAAAGTTAAGTGAGATAGGTATATTTTTACTGCGGTAAGAAGTTGTGAAGCTTTCTGGATCTACGTATGTTTTCAGATTTTAGTTTTATTTTTCTCGTTGTTTATTGAAAGCTATTTTACATTAAGCCCACAAGTAATTGAACAAACATAAAGGACACGTCCGAAAACGGACTTAAAATTCTAACCGAAATACTTTATATATATTTGGATAGTACTCTCGAAAACTAGGCCTTTGGAATATATCGTATAATTTTAAAGACCTCCAAATTCGAGATTTATGTAAAATAAAATAAAATAAATAAATTACACGTGATATGAACGTTTTTAAAAAAGTTAGTCATGAATGGAGGAGTCTAAAATATTTCTTAATGGATCCAAGTTCCATATGTTGTCCCTTTAATATCCCTAAAGTTTGAGCCTGGTTAGATTTTGAAGCCCAACACCCTTTCAAAAAGCGGACATCTAATAACGCATTTACGCCTTAAGTGTAACTGTTTTTAACCGACTTCAAAAAGGAGGTTTTGTATTTGATCCGTATATATGTATGTATGTATGTATGTAAATTTGTATGGCCGTGAGTTTCTGAAAAACTACTGATCCGATTTGGATGTGATTTTCGATATTCAAATGTATATTTTCCAGGGAAGGTTTTAGTATATAACTTATGAAGATCTTCGGAGCTACACAATGGAACTCTTCAATAACTAACAGCAGATGACTCATAAATGCTGCAATCGTATGTCTATGATGTATTGTTTACACCATTCTATAATTAACTAACAAAAATCTACTTTAAAACCACTGCAAACCAAAAAATAATTCAACTTTATATTCGCTTAGTATATACGTATATTTGGAGTCGATGCCTAATTTAAATTGCCAGCTAAGCCAAGGAAATACAAGATCAAATATACGAAAAAATTGTTCAATTAAATTAGGCACCGACTCCAAACATACATATATACTAAGCGAATATAAAGTAGAATTATTTTTTGGTCTGCAGTGGTTTTGAAGTCGGTTTATTTTTTGTTAAAAAGTTTTTTCTTTAAATAAAGTGAAGTGAATCTCTTTGTATTTTTCTGAAGAGAAAATAAAAATTGGAGAAAATACAAAAGTGTATAGGCGTTATGTAGTTTTAAACTTATTCAGCTGTTTATATGGCTTACTTTACATCTAAGACATAAAACATAAAGGTTTTTTTATTATTTTTTCTTACATTGAATGACGAGATGAGCATGCCGTTCGCCTGGTGGTAAGCGATACGACCACCCATAAACAGTAGCAACACCATCCAGCACCTTGAGTTACAAAGTACTGTGTGGCATTCCACTGCGCTTGTCATTCTGAGACATAGGATGTTAAGACTTTTATGTCCTGTAGTTACACTGGCTACAATGTCCTTCAGACCGAAACACAACAGTGCATGCACACTGCTGCTTGGCGGTAGAAATAGACATAGCGGTGGTACCCACCCAGACGGGCTCTTACATATGGGAGACTTACTTACCACCAGTATACAGAAGACACTAAGCTTATGGAGCTTACGAGGAGGAAAAATTGTGATCTTATTTCTATCGCCAATTTCTTCCAGAAAATCTTGCTATGTACTTAGCTAACTAGGTAAAGGCTACTTGACTCACTTATTACAATATATAACTAACCCAATAGTTCAAAGTAGTTAAAGGCTTAAAAATATAATCAATGATTGCAACTAAATAGTTTAAGTTAAAAATTCCCCAATAAAATTATCGATTGCCCGACCATTTATAACCTAACAAGCTTTTGCCCGCGGCTCCGCCCGCATTAAAAAGTTTTTCCGGGATAAAAGTCTCGGTTTATATTTTCCCGGGATAAAAAGTAGCCTATGTGTTAATCTAGGACATGATCTACCCGTGTGCCAAATTTCATCGAAATCCGTTCAGTATTTTTTGTGTGAAAGAGGAACAAACATCCTTACATCCATACATCCAAACATCCAAACATCCAAACCTCCGTACATTCTTACAAACTTTCGCCTTTATAATATTAATAGGATAGACACAATGAGTTGCTTATAATGTAATGTGACAACGGACGGTGGGATCGCCTCGATGTTTTCGGAGCGCGCGTGAATCACGCCCGTGTGTACACTTCGGCTGCAAGCTAATATTTAATGAGATAGGTATTATGTTATATGTACATGTATATTTTACGCTTCTATGAACTTTGCTTTATAATATTACTAGACTTCTGCTCGCGGTTTCGCCCGTGTGAATGAGTTTTTCCGGGATAAAAGTCCCGCTTTATATTTCCCCGGGATAAATTATACATATAAACCTTCCTTTTGAATCACTTTATCTATTAAAAAAACCGCATCAAAATCCGTTGCGTAGTTTTAAAGATCTAAGCATACATAGGGACAGATAGCGGGAAGCGACTTCGTTTTATAATATGTAGTGACGATAGTATTTTAACTACTTTTATGTCACTGCTACGCCTACATTGAAAGGGATCAATGTTTAATTAATTATATATCTATATATACACTGACCGTTTCAAACGCGTCTAAAAAAATAGAGGCGAATAGCTCACCACTAAGTGAGTGAATTAATTATTTTTCGTTGTTTTTCATGGATATAATTTTCTCCCCGATTTAATAACTGGTATCATTATGCGCGCACACAAGGATACGCAGAATGATGGAGCGATAGCGTATGACACAGCTGTCACGCATACTAGCATGAAAAAAGTTGGCATGTTTGTTTTAATTTCGTTGTGCGTCACTCTATCTAGGTATATAATTCGACGGTCCCATAGAACAAAGTCGTATATGCAAAATGTTAGCTTTTCAGTAGAGCGCTTTGAAAGTCGTTAGTTTGTATTCATGTGCGAATTTGTTCTATTTCCACAAATTAGGTTCAAAGTTGTTAGTGAACCCTTTACATAATATTTCCTTCATATATAACTTGTGATTTTCACAATTAATTTAGACTTTCAAAGCGTTCTACTGAAAAGCTAACATTTGACATATACGACTTTGTTCTATAGGACCGTCGAATTAATCAAAGGGTCCAATGGATTTTTTCGGAATAAAAAGAAATCTATTTTATATTTTAACTATCGGCCTAAGGGATGGGTGCAGTTTTAATGTGGTGTTAAGTATCTATATAAGAGCACTAAATAATAAGTTTATTGTTACGAAAAGTGTACCAAGAATCGCTCATAATATACTATACACACACATACGCGGGGTAGGCAGGGGCGCAACTAGTACATCCACTTTTTGCCGTGCATATTCCGTCTCATGATGTGATAGGGGGCGAGCCTATCGCCATATCGGGCACAAATTCCAGACTCCGAGGTGATACTATATAGAAAAACCCAATATCAATTTACCCGACCCGGGGATCTAACCCGAGACCTCAGCTTTGCAGTCGTACTGTAATAAAACTATGCCACTAAGGCAGTCGCTAATAATAATATAATAATATAATAATATCAACCCTGTATTATTATACTGACCCTCCATTGGACACGGGGTGGTTATATTTAGTCCCTGGACACGGCCCTCCACAACAGAGAGGGTTTAGGCTTTACTCCACCACGCTGGCCACGTGTAGGCAGACTTCATATACCTTCGAAATTTGTTATGGACAACTTTTCACGTATACTTAGGTGAATTTCCATACATTGTTTTTTTTTATGGCCATCTTCGGCGCATTAGGGACGGCTGCGGGCTTCCTCCGACTCACGTCTAAGTTGTCGTCCGCAACCGCCCCTGCGTGTACCGCTGTTGCGGTCCTTCTCCTGTTGTTGCGGGGGCTCAGAAGCCCCCGTACACCGAGAGACGCCCTTGGCGTCCGAGGCAGCGTGAGACACGCTGCTGTCCATCACAACTTTTCACGTATGCGGTTTTCCTTCACCGTTGAACATTGATGTAGGGTTTTTAATACATGAATGGAGTTGAAGCGATAATTCACAAATAGTACACATAATTTATAACTTTATAAAAGTCAGAGACGTCTGCTTGGGTTTTGAACCTGCGGACACTCGTCTCGGCAGTGCCAACACGGATTCTGATTTGGTTTTACTGCCATTATATTTTTTTAGAGATGGTTCTTTAATTTGTACTATGTTCTAAAAGGCTATAATAATGATGCCTCACATGCACAACAGCAGATTTCATCATAATACCTACTCAATTTATCCTAATTAAAATGTAAAACTTGTAAAAGCTTTTAAAAGCTCACAAAAGCATAGGCGTTTACGATGCGAACGCGTCTGCTAACAAAAATTTCCTTTTGAATACATTGTTTATGGAATTTTTGAAAAGCATGTTTGGTTATAATATTGTTTTACAGTGAACCATAAACAAAGGAGTACGAGTGTATGTAAAATAGTTTATTTTTTATAGTTTTCCATACGATGGTAGTCTTTACACACACATACACATAGACATACACTCACACCTGTTATCCCCGAAGGGGTAGGCAGAGGCGCAACTAGTGCACCCACTTTTCGCCGTGTATGGTAGTCTTTCTATAGAATCAAAAAGAAAATGCGGCGATAGCCTAGATGGGAGTGGAACGGACTGCCAAGACGAATATCCGCAGGTTTAAAACCCAAGTGCACACACCTCTGACTTTTCTAAAAGCTATGTGTGTATTCTTTGTGAATTATCGGTTGCTTTATCAGTGAAGGAAAAACAACCTGAGGAAACCTGTCGAGAACTTCTCTGAATTTCGAAGGTATGTGAAGTCTGCCAACTCGCACTAGGCTAGCGTTGTGGACTAAGGCCTTAACCCTCTCAGTTGTAGAGGAGGTCCGTGCTTAGCAGTAGGCAGTATATAATACAGGGCTGATTGCATTGCATTGATTGCAAATAAACTTCCATATGAATTCCAGGATAGTTTTGTAAAAACAGCTTATATTCCTCATCTTTAACAATCTCCCCCTTTTCAGGTATGGAGACATGGTGCCAGGGACCATCGCAGGGAAGATAGTGGGGGGTGTGTGCTCCCTCTCAGGAGTGCTGGTGATCGCCCTGCCCGTGCCAGTCATCGTATCCAACTTCTCCAGGATCTACCATCAGAACCAGAGGGCTGATAAAAGGAAGGCTCAGAGGGTATGGATCAAAAATAGACAGTTATAAAGTATTGAAAAACTTGATCGAGTTTTTTAATGGGCGATGTGTCATGAAAGAGGTTTTCAAAAGATTTGGATGAAGGCGTAATGTGTTGCAAGAACTGTTTATTTTTAAATGAACTATCCAAAACTTTGGGTCTGAGTTTTGTCAATGTGCCTTATTGGGACAAAATATAATTACCATTTACCTAAAGGTGTACCGCTCGCGAGCCGCTTGCGTACTGCGCTACCGTTGCTCGCGTGTGGTTACTGCATACGTTCAGTGCGCATTATCTGTGCAACGCACGGTAGGCTTGCATCGTACACGCGTGCAGCGCACACGCAGCTCGTGCCCACTTAGCTTCTTTTGCGTTTGAATTATGAGCCTCACCGCGCGCTGCTCCTGCGCTGCTCGCATATGGCGCGCAGCTTGCGCACGAACGGCGCGTAGGCGGCGCAGGGACTACGCGTGAACGTGAAATGCACGCGCGCAGGTCGCAAGCGGCTCGCGAGCGGCACATTTGCGGCGCATTCGCCAGATCTGGACACACCTTCATAAACTTATAATTTGTCACTTTTGGTACGATATTTGTTATTGGGGCGGAAACAAAAATCCAACTCACTTTATTCAATGTGAAGAATATTTACATTGCTACGTAGTAGATTATCTTGGTAAAATTTAAATGAAATTTTTCTTCCAGCCCCAAACAACTTTTTTTAATTTTTAACCACAATATGTAAATACCTCAAAACTGTGGCAAAATTTAAAAAAATACACTAAAATAATCACCAGTAACCAAACTCTTACCTTGTATTGCTTAAAAGTAAAGTATAACATCGAGTATGAAGGCTTCAATACAAACAATATTAAGAGGTAAATAATAATTTATAGGTATAATTTTTCGATAAATCGCTTTTTCTCTCGGATTACGTCCGCCCACGATGCCGCGTTTGCGGTGAAGATTCTGAAACAGATAACGGTTTTTAAGACGACGCAACACTTTCAAAGTAAAGTGGACGATAGCCTAGTTGGGAATGGAACGGTCTGCCGAGACAATGTCCGGAGGTTCGAAACCCAAGGCACACACCTCTGACTTTTCAAAGTTACTTGTGTATTGTTTATCAATTATCGTTCACTTTAACGATGATAGAAAACATCGTTTTTTTTTTTAAAAAGGCCATCTTCGGCGCATTAGGGACGGCTGCGCGCTTCCTCCGACTCACGTCTAAGTTTTCGTCCGCAACCGCCCCTGCGCGTACAGCTGTTGCGGTCCTTTTCCTGTTGCGGGGGCTCAGAAGCCCCCGAAACACCGTACCGTGCCCGCCTTTTGGTGTCCGAGGCAGCGTGAGACACGCTGCCTCGGACATGTCCATCACGGGGGCCACAGAAGTTGGCTAGACTAATGGGTGGGCGGCACGTCCCGCCCACCCGTGACCCCCGGAGGCCCCTATTAGTCGCCTTTTACGACAGGCAGGGGATACCGTGGTGGAATTCTCCAAACGCCCCCAATCCACAGGGCGGGAGACGTCGGTCAGTCGTCCACCCGACGCCTCCAACGTCTCGTCTGGCGGCGGGAGGGATCACCACTGCGCTGGCGATCCCTCTCGGCACTCTCCTTCCGCGAGAGGACCGCCTCGCAGAAGTGGGCCACCGCCTGCCAGGCCTCCCGGCCGCCGAACATGGAAGCGACCACGGCCGGCAGCGAGAGGTCTTCTCCGACGACTGTTCTGAGAGCGCTGCGTTCTTCATCCCAGGCTGGACAACACTCCAACGTATGTTGGGCCGTGTCCATTGGTAGAAAACATCGTGAGAAAACCTACATACCTGAGAATTCTCCATAAGAATTTCGAGGGTGTGTGAAGTCTGCCAACCCGCACTAGGCCAGCGTGGTGGACTAAGGCCTTAAACTCTCTCAGTGGCAGAGGAGGCTCGTGAGCACGGGCTACCACTGCCAACTGCTGAGCAGCAGTGAGCAGTATAAATACAGGGCTGGTATTATTATTATATACTATTAACACTTTCAAATAGCTCGAGTTTTTGACAGTTATTCAACCTGCTCCTATCGCCAACCATCTCCGATATCCTCTAGTTATTTTAATGAGAAACATTTGCATACTAATCTCCGAACATTTCATCGTTGTAAACATACTATTTAGTTTTCTATTCAAAACTCACTCAAACTTCTAATTGAATTGTCTTCATTTGTCCCATAATTTTACTATGGAAAATTCCAGAAAGCTCGCCTGGCGCGCATTCGCATCGCCAAAGCCTCGTCTGGTGCTGCATTCGTGTCCAAGAAGAAGGCGGCCGAGGCACGCCTGGCTGCGCAGGAGTCGGGTGTGGAACTCGACGACGCCGGCCGTGACGAGGACATTTTCGAGTTGCAGCATCACCATCTGCTCAGATGTTTGGAGCGTACTACGGTATGGATAATTTCTTCAGTAATCACGTTCTATAGGTGATAGGGGTAGCACTAGATTTTGTAATATGTGAGAGTTCGTCTCCGGAGGTATCACTGTATTGACAATTTCTATCGCCAACAGCCTGATATGACGGCGTGACGATAGAACGATGGGACGATAGGACGATATGACGATATAACGACATATAGGTATGTACATATACGTGTGCGACGGCATAGAAATACTTACATTTGAATGTACAAAACCCAAATCACAAATTCCAGGACCGAGAGTTCGTGGAAATGGAGAATCCGTACAACGGCGCGGCGAAGCGGCCCGGCTCGCCGTCGCCGCTCGCGTCGCCCGCGCATTCGGGCCGAGCGCCGGCGCTGCTCGCGTGTTGCGCGCGCTGCGGCTGCTGCCCACAGAAATATCAGGTGATGTGCTGTGGGAACTTTGATATTGTTATACGTATAAGTATAAGGGGATTTGTGTAATTATTTGACAATATACTTAAGGTACTTGACACAGGTTTTCTTATGAGTTTATACGTAATTTCATTCACAGTCCTCTGGTACTTATCAGTTTTAACGGCAAGTGATGTTAAACCGCTTTGAAATATATTCGCCGCATGGGCTATCATTTTAAAGACATTAGTATGTATGTATTAAGATAACCCAATAATAGTAAAAAATATGTAAGAAGTTTCAGACAGGATTTTTTTAACATTTCTTTAATAGAAATACTCTGATATATTTTTTTCGATTCAATTATATATTTTTAGAATATGTAAAATAGACAGATTATTAGCGATACACGTCTATTATTTTACATTGTAAGAGTTGTATTTTTAATACGTTGTGATAGTGTTCATTCACAGTGATGTGTTAATAATTAAGTTATTATGGTAATGAAACATCAACGAATTGTTCAAGACTTAAGAAACTTCGATGATTTTACTGACAGAGACGCCGACGCTCGGTGCGATGTGTGAGTCCACTCATACGCCCATTGAACGAGGTACCTTCTCCACCGCTCTACCAAGTAACGGTACCTTTTACCCCGTCAAGCCGTTGGTACCGCTTGCTACTTTACTGGCTAGTTTTCGTAAAAAAATAATTGTTGAATTCTAGATACCGTAAAATGGTATATGCTCAAGAACGGTTTTTCGTAGCTCTAATTTCTTTATTATAGTGACTGGTTCATTATTTCATAAGAAAATACAGGTTATAGAAAACAGTAATTTTGCTAATCTATCATTAATGGATTATAAAAAATTAAGAAGTTGTCGTTAGGTCCGTCGTTTCCAATGAATCATTCATTTTTTTGATCCATCGCAAAAATGGACCAACGAAACAAAGTTTTTTTGACATGCTAACAAATGGCTATTTTGAGTAGTCAAATTTTTGGTATCAGATAGAAGGCTAGAATTTGGATCGTTTTTTGAAAACGATCGACAATGAATTAGAAAGCAAGGTATAACGCTACAATTTCTTGACGTCTAATATTAAAACGCAGAGGTTATCTTTGATAGAATATATAACCGATCTGCCGACAGAAGCACGGTCGTTGGCAGTGCAGGAGTCCCATTAGACGCATCTACCCGTTGAGTGAGGTACCGTCGCCACCGCAGTACCCTTTACTCCGCTGGGTATTTACATTTATTGCGCGTACTTACTGTAAAAATAATTTCGCTAGAATAGTAAGAATAAAGAGTAAGTACTAATAAATAAAAATAAAGTGGAAATAGGCTGTATTTTGAGTTCCTTAGAAAACGTAATATTTAAGTAGTGTTGCTGGGAGATCATCAGTTTCAAGCACTACCTCTCTACCCGCTACTTCTTTATCACCTATGTGGCTAGGTTTGGTGTATACTTGTAAATAGAAAAGAAAGAATTGCTAGTGTAAATTTTCATAATAGAAGATTATTAATATGCGTGTTCTGCTGACAGAAGCGCGGTCGTTCGGCGCGGTGCGTGAGTCCTCTCGGACGCATCTACCCGTTAAGTGAGGTACCGTCGCCACCGCAGTACCCGTTACCCCGCTGCGCATTTATTGTGGTTGCGTGTCGCTTGCTATACCTACATATCAGTGGCTAATACTAAAATGTACTGATATGTTACTGAGTTTATATAAAAGGAGAGTTTGGTGTTTATTCAACGGAGCCTCGACATCGGCTTATACGCGTGGCTTGCTACTGTTAGGTATTGTAAAATGTATCGTATTGTGTGCTAAATAAAACGAGAAATCGACTGAGGAAATAAAAAATATATTTGGTGAGATTTTGAATGTATTCACTGCTCTTGTACAATTAACGAAATGGCTAGACATGTGGATTTTTATGTGAAGTAAAATAATTTTTGCAGAGTAATTATAGAATACTGCTAGATACATGCTCTAACTAGTTAACTATACGGAAATAAATAAGACGTTATCGCAAAATGCGATTTTAAGGTTAAGTATTTTTGATAACAGATCTAAGTGGTGAGATATTCATAAGTTATAAGTAGCTGACTTACATTATAATAAATATTAATAAAACGCGGTGTTGTGAAAATGCGTCACCAAAGTTACCATGAACAGAAGAGCGAGTATCACATTAGTAAACGTAAAAATATATGTAAGAAATACATTGATGTATTAAAAAACCAGTACATCAATAATAATTAGTAAGTTATAAAGCTTTGAAATTTGGTGGAAGTGGTAATTGTCACATAACAGTAATATCAGACTATGACGTCATCGGGTGTCACCAGCCGTAACGCTGCGTGCGTGCGAAAGAGATCGCGCTATATCCCCACCACGCCCCCACTTTAGCTCATAACAATATTTCAAATTTGAATAACTGCTTTATTTTGCAAATAATATTGATGCTGATTTTACAGAGGGATTTTTTTCGTATTATTTTCTGTTACATATAAAATAATGTACAAAATCAAACATAGGAAACTACCCTATTAGTAAACTTCGTGATTCTTATCGACTGTTTTACGTTTACTAATGACTGGAAACTCCTAAATCGTTTTAATCAAGCCTTACTATATGTTGTGGCTTATATAGCGAAATGGTCACTGGCCACTATTGAAAAATATACTTCAGGTGAACACAAGCTTAGTGCTATGTTGTAAACTAAGTGTACTGAATAAATATATATTTTGAATATTTAAATTTTAAGTTAATCGTAATTTTTCAAGAGTATAATCAGTCTGACTAAAGAATTAATAACAAAATAAAATAAAACATTTTTCATAATCAATATCTAAATGAAACAAATTAATTTCAAATATTATATTATTATTTTATGTATTTTATTCCCAGCTACGTAAATTTTATTCTGGTACAGCAGTAACTACTACACTGCATCTGATGTTAGTAATAAGACAGTGCAAATATATTAAGATAGTTTTTACCCTGTGTACGACGGCAGCTACCCCGTGGAGCGCAAATATATCTGGGAACATATTCAAACATTTTCTTTTATAAAATAGAAATAATAAAAACGCAAATAACTTATGCTTATTGTGTTAATGTCATGAACCACGGAATTTCGGTAAGTATTTTTAATGTAAGGGCTGAAAAAAAAATTACGCCGTGTCATGGTGTGATGAAGGTGAACATTCATAATCAGGCTTATTTGCCTTGATAATGAAAGTTCAAATATTTTTTATTTGAGATAAAATATTAGTGTTTTTTTACTTTTGTTTTATTTTTCATTTCTCTATTCCCTGTACTCTATACTTACACGTTTTAATTAAAATTTCTTCTTACAAAACACTACACTAAGTATTTTTTTGATTACTCAAAATGTTATTATTAGTGACGTAGGTAATGTATATTTTGAGTATTGGACTACAACACAATTTTTGAACGTGAACTTTTTGTGGTAAATTTCTCTTTCAATCTTTTTGACTAATTTCACAAGTTAATTATAAATTATGTTCCATAAGATATTTTGTGTGATTTCTTTTTCTAAACGTCAACAAATGTAATTTATATTTATATACAATAGTAAAATGAAAATACAATTTAATATTTTTATAAAAATAATTGTATGTGCGAAATATTGCCTGTAATTTTTATTTTGGAATCATTTTAAATCTCAACAAATTTTCACTTTAATATTACTAAAAAATCTAGTTTTCTATATAAGTGTATGTTTACATTATTCTTGTTGCCTATATCTGTAGAGCGGTAACTATGTCGAAAAAGGGCGTACAATGATACAAAATGTGCACCACATCAATCCAAAATCACAACTTTTATTCTAAAATTTAAAAACGTCCTATTCTTTAACTTCAAAAATGGAAAGAGTGCTCTTTATATTAAAATTTAAATTTAGAACATTAAGCTCCGAAAGGAGTTTCACTCCAGTGTTATCAAAAAGATTGAGTTTCCAATTGGCTGACAGGTCCTGCTGTTAGAGTCGAGTAGGAAGGGTCGGATGAAGGGCGCACGTCGGTATACGTCCGCGTCGCGTCCGTCCGACACGTCAGTGTCGGCGGCGGCCAGTGAGGACCCGCTACCAGTACGTTGTGTGGCGCCGCGCAGCGATCCGACCTCGCTTTTTTATACATTTTTTTAAAATGCTTTTTTCATTTTTTAAGTAGGACATCGTTTTTTAATGTGTCAATCGATAGTAAGTAGACTCGTTAATAATCTATATTTTCTTTCTAGTAAACAGGATATTGTATTCAAAGTTTTAGTAATAAGTTGTTATCATGTCTACAAGATTTTTTTTGTCTCGAATGAAATATATAACTATTAGTAGACAAACAAGATCTACTTATGAATTATTACATTTCAGAATTAAGATTAAATTCGTTGTATTGAGTTTTTCACTGTTTTTTGTTTGGTATTCCTTTTTTTTAGTTTAATTAGCCCTCTAAATCCGTATCGCTGTGCGGTGACCTTCGTTAAACAATCCGTCATTGGCTTTCGATGTGTGCAGGGTGTTGGCTGCGTACCATGTTGTTGCTTCGTACGACACATGTGTCGCTACGTGTGTTGTACACAGGCGTAACTAGAGTTTTGTGAAAAAAAAATTTTGCCTTAAATCTTGAATTTTAAAGCACTTTTGAATGAAAAAATCATACAAAAATTCATTAATACATTTTACAAATATATCTTTTTGTTAATTAAAAAATGAATTAAGAACTTAAAAAAATTATGACTAGTATTTTTCGAATTCCCTTTGGCGTAAGAAATGATTTCGTAAGATATTTTCTAGTTAAATATTTAAATTACGGAACCTCTAACCTAGTTACGCCGATGAATGTCGTCGTTGTATTATGAGCTTGCGCTACTGTGTATTTAAAGTAAACTTACGCTGAGAATCTATGGATATGTAAATTATTTTTATTTTCTCTCTTGTATCATTGTATTTGAGTTGCTTTATTCTTCAAATACCTACTGCTCTTAATATGACTTACAAAAAACAATTATACTATTTTTTTGTGTTAAAATATGAAAAGATTTTTAAAACTGAAAGTTGTAATATTTTTGTAAGTGTAAAAATGTGGTTCAATATTGGTAAATGATGAATAAAGCGACTGAGTAGATCCAAAAGTGTTGTAATTGTTAGTAAATGATGTCGTATAAATGTTTAAGTGATGTTTTTAAACATAAAACATGCAGTATCTGATGCCAACACACTGCACACATATTACAAATTTTAATTGGCAACATTACTAAAAAGAGCCTCTTTGCTTACCAGCTAATTAAAACACCTATCAAAATTTAAAAATGGAACGTCACGATTTTTATTTTTACTCATATAAAGTAAACATCATTTAGAAATTAATTTTAAATAAAAAATGGTGTTTGATGCTATTCGAATAAATTGAAACGATATAATCTTATGATAATGCAATTCATCTCAACATTCATATAAAAAACTCAATAATTTAGAATCAGTCACACACGAAGAAGTCATTTTTACTCTTACATACTTACATCATTTTTACATTTACATTACACGCTAGTGGGTCTACATTATACAAAAAGTAATTTTAATTATCGGCATGTAAGCACACTATTCTTTCATTCAGGACACATTACATCGATGCTACTTGATACACATTTTTACTTTTACTTTTGTGTATTTATTATTTAATTTTTGAGTCGGTGTTTTTTTTTATTTTATACTTCTACGGTGTAAGCCGTAGAATCTTTATTGTGTAGCTTTTTAAGGTGTAAAGCTTTAATGTTTATGTGTCAGTAAAGTATATAAAATCCTGTAGTTAGATATACATAATATATACATTTAAATACTCAAAAATAATTTAAACTTTTACTTATTGGACCTGAAAAATATTCTGAAAAATCATATTTATTAAATATATTTATAAGATGATCGTGTAACTCTAATTCAAAATAAGAGAAGTTATGCCAAAATAAGCCAAAGTAAAAAACAACGTTGTGTTGTAAAATATCTTAACCCTAGAAATCATTTTTACATTTACTCTTACATTTTGAATTAATATAAATGTTTTATTTCACAGCAAGCATGTGGTAAATACATTCCCGCCGGTAGCACGGTGCAAGGAAACCAGACTGGTGTTGCGATGGACGGGACTTACTTAGTGGAGGCGTCCTTCTAGGGGCCGTCCACCAGCTCTCATGTGGAAAGCTACGTGTAACTTAAAAGGTCCTCCGTTCGGAGGATCAAACCTCTCTAGGTGACCTACTCCTAGACTGACTGTGTCATCTGTTACCCAAACAATTACTAGTTTATAAAAAAAGTATCTGTGTAAATTTTAACTTTTCATAAGTCTAACACATTACTGCCTAACACGATGGATTATCATTTGTATTACGGTTAATATTGTTACGATAACGGTTATGGATGTGAATAATAACGGAATGGAAGCGCATTTCATTCCATTTCATGTTACATTCTATTTTTAAAATGTTACTATAAGCTTCCATTCCAAATTCAAACGGTGGTACCAGCGTCCTTGTATCGGATATAGGAAAGTGAATGCCGTTATGCATTTTGATTTTGGAATTGGAAAGATTGTATTCCTATTTTGGAACGAAGTGTTCTGTGTGTGGGACAGAAAATTGACTTTCGTGTCATCGCCGCGTAGTATTCTTTTATCCGAATAGTATAGATGTAAGAATTTAAATGTTAATGAATGTTCGAAGGGAATTATTCGCTTCTATTTATTAACAACGAGCGATGTATTACGAAAAAGTGTATTCTACAGAGAAGCGGATTTAGAAAAGACAAATAGTTTTCAAATTTCAACAGTAGTCAATAGATATTCGAGTCATATCAATTAGATCATGTTTGAAATAGTTATACCGGTTATTGATAATAGAACGAGGTAAACTGTTCTTTGTTAAAGTCGTTCGAATTTTAAATCTTTCTACGAGTACGACGGAATATTACGTCATGAGAGATGTCCACTGACGTGATAATCCGTCGTATTCTAAAAGGAAACGCAGTCCTCTGTACACGATGTAATTCATATTTAGAGGAGTTGCCTCGAAAAGGTGTAAGATGTAAACCTGATAGAGTTTAGGTACACTGTGTCCTGTTTATTCGCCACGATGTAGGCATAACTGGACTTTAACTAAGAAAAGTTTTGAGCTCGATGTATAATGTTTTCCAGGTTAATATTTTTATTTAATTTTGTTTAATCCACTAGGATTCTAGTGCCTTCGATGTCGGTTACTTCAGTAAGATAACTGAATAGTTATCTCTGCGTTAGTGAGGTATAGGTAGAGTTATTGTGGTGGTCGCCTGGGTAGCCGATAGTCGCAGTATGTTATAGACTCTCATTCTCTTTGATCATTTTGTGTAGCACATAATGACCCATACATTACTGTTTCTTTATTAGAAGCAGGTACTATTCTAGCGACTGTAAAAATTACGTTGATTTTGTTCAGCACAAAATATTTCCTTTAAAATAATTTGAGCACAGATGAATTGATAGAATTACATGTTCCTATTATATATATATCTGACTGATTTTTTCGATGCTAAAAAAATTATTAAATGTGTGAGTAAACTACAAAATTCCTAAATCAAGTTATAAAGACGATGTTAAAAGCCTGACAATAATATAAAGTCATTGGAACAAGTTCCGAAAAAACTGACTTAAAAGTTATAAATATTTTTTTTTTCATACACTTATTTAACTCAGAGAATGAGAGTCACAAAACGTGTGTATACTGATGTTTTAAACATCCATTTGGATGTATTTTACAGTAGACTCCTTAAATAGATTTCTCTAGTTACGAACGTCTTATGAATGTATTGTACGGAAATACCTTTGGCTGTGGGTCGTGTCTATTTTAACAAGGAATTCTAAAACTGACGTGGTATTACGTCAAGGTGTTCTACGATGACGTAATATTACGTCACAATATTTTACTGTTTTCTGGTAAGTTTCAGTTATTTTTAGAGCAAATTCTTTTCTCTCATATTTAATGTCAGCATTACCTTAATTTTCTCAGTTTAAATAATAAAATTGTTTCTCGAAATTTCAATTTTACGAGTTATACCATTTTCTGTCAAAATGGACACGCCACATTGCCTCTATTGTAATGTTATATAGATAGTTGAATTTATGTGGTAATAGTTTACTTATTAGTTATAAGTTACGTGTATTTGTAGTTATAATGTACTGGTGCGTTGGATGCAAGTTAGCGGTTCGAACTTTCATGTATTAGGAGGGAATTTGATGTTGAAAAAAATAATAAATCTTCCACAATAATGCCACGATTAAAATGTATAAATTAAGGGAATGTTGTCGTGTTTAAGGTATATTGATGGGAGAGAGAGAGTGGTGTAACCGTTGTTTTTGTAAAAATCTAGTATAGATTTTTTTCAAGTTGTGACAAACTTAATGTAATGAAATCTCTAACTACAGCTTTATTGTATCGGTTATACATTATGAAATATATACGTCATTTTAATTGATGTACATAAAGCTAAACTTGATTTTTATAAAAACCTGAGTTATGCGACCTTGTCTCTCATGGTCTTGTTTCAAGTCGATATCACGTGAACGATTTAAGGTTTAAATTTGTTTATCGTCCTGTTGAATGTAGGATTTAATCAACTTGCCACGATTTAAACGTTTAAGTGTTTGTATGAATGATAAAGCTGAAATATGGCGAATTCAAAGTTTTTGAGATTGAAAGGGAAAAGCAGGAATTTTTCGATAGAGCTTGCAGGTAGGGTGAAATAAATTCGAGGTTTTGAGGAATAATTCAGGCCAGGTTGTTGATGTGGTCAGGCAAGCCTCCTCAAGCCCCGCTTATGTATATAGATGTATGGGAAAACCCTATATATATGGACACCGGTGTCCGTCGCGGGGCTTGTGGAGTCAAGGCTCCTGTCACATTGGCGAATCGCAAATTCATAACGAGGCGAACTCTTGTCTAATAGGGCCGGTAACTTTACTTAACTACAGACGAAGCAACACGGGCTAAGTTTTGCGGGAGTTTAGAGATTATATGATTAACTGAAGTAAACCGAGTAATCACCGCTGGTAGGTCTCTCATATGTAAGAGTCCGTCTGGGTGGGTACCACCGCAATGTCTATTGCTACCGACAAGCAGCTGTACATGCACTGTTGTGTTTCGGTTTGAAGGACATCGTAGCCAGTGTACCTACTGGACATAATGAGACTTAATATCTTATGTCTCGGGATGACGAGCGCAGTGGAATGTTACACAGTACTTTGTAAGTCAAGGTGCTGTATGGTGTTACTTCTGTTTATGGGTGTACCATAAAAAAGCATTTTAAAATACCTTCGTATGTACTATGTATTATGTATACAGTTAGAGAAATATATGGTGAAAAAATAAATATCAGTTTAAATGAAACTTTACAACATTTTTACTTTCCAATGTATGGAAAAAAATCATTGGAAAGTATAAATTTTTTAAATGTGAATGAAGTCCAAAAAATCTACGAATACCTATAATATTGAAAGTGGGTACTATAGAATATATAACTTAGGGCGGTATTAATAAATAAATCTCAAGTTTGAGTTAGGTACACCTCAAGTAGACATAATGTATGAAGAGTTCAATACATTATGTCTACTTGAGATGTAACTCAAACTTGAGATTGATTTATTAATACTGTCCTTAGATATATTATGAGAGAACAACTTCATAAGAAGGCCGGCAACAACTGGATGCATAAAGCAGCAGACCGGGGTCTGTGGCGTATCTAGGGAGAGGCCTATGTCAAGCAGTGGACTGCAACGGGCTGATGATGATGATGAACTTCAGAAACATATGGCTGAATTAATCATTTATTTAACCCAATACTTTAAAAAATGGGGATGTTTTGGACTATGGCACTTTGGGCGTATAAATGTGGTCAAGTTACGTCTCAAATCCCTGAATTCGTCATATATCTGCAATTACTATTGAATTTGCGATTCGCGTGATTTGTAAATATCTATGTTACCAAAGAATTAATGTGAGTTTGGTCTAATTGTATCATTGAAATGAAGGTTTTAAAAAATGCGAATCAAGAAAAATATCCATTATTGCAAAACCTAATAGGGTTGTCAATGAAAAAAATAATAATGGTTAAATATAACACCTGTAATGAATACTTAAAAATGTTTCTTAAAATCAGATGGTGCAGTATAGTCTATCAACCCAGGGGATATATTAAATAAATACTGTCTAAAATTGAGTTTGCGTGGTAATTATTTAACTATTGGAATTATATTTCCAAGCTCAGTTTCTAAAACTGTCAATGCCAGTCGATATTAAATTTGTCAGTGTCAGGGTTGACACAAATGTTCCCCTGATGTATATCCGCGAGAACTATTTTTGAAATATGAGCTAATAAATGGGTATGCAATATGTTATAAAAAGACTGATTGCGTAATTTTTGCTATCCTCTTTGACACGCAAAAACTGCAGTATTGCTTATTGTGTTAAGTAGATAGTGTGTTATATATTTACCAGCTATATGAACCTGTCTGACAATGACCGCCACAAAAATTACGTGGCCGGCAAGCTGTACCTAATGCTTACATACAGTTGCAATAAGGGATCGTGCCCTTGAGTGTTTATATCTCAGTAAAAATCATTTTACTTTGCTAGATACAAAGCAAGCGTGCAGTAAGTTTCTGATAAAGTAATTTCATCCATTATAATAGACTATTAGTGCTCGCGGCTCCGCCCGCGTGAAATAGGTTTTCCGGGATAAAAAAAATTCCCGGGATAAAAAGTAGCCTATAACACTCAGGAGTTATGTAGCTTCCTATTAGTGAAAGAATTTTCAAAATCGGTTCAGTAGTTACTGAGATTAGCTCGTTCAAGCAAACAAACAAACTCTTCAGCTTTATAATATTAGTATAGATATACATAATTATCTGTATGGCAGATATTCGAAAATATCCGACGTCGTGACAACCCTAAATTGAAATTATGAATGGTTTTGTATTTGGGTATTGCAAAACCAGTTATCGGAATAGTACGTGGTAGCCAACTGGGTATCCCAGCTTGGGACCAGTTCTAACCGTAAAAAGGTGTGAAAAGGACATGTTTATTGTAAATTTTGATGTAATAGATGCCTGTGATTGTGATGGCTGTATAATTGTTTAATTTAATTTCTATTTTATTTTTATAAAAATATATTTCTAAAATATTTTTATTGTAAAGTGGAAGTGTTAATTTATTTTTATGTACCTATATTGTTATGTTTTTCGATTTATGCTGCAAAGCGGCAAGTATTCTCATGTTCGGATATTTTTCCAGTCTCGGATATGATTACCCAAACGTGACGGAATCCAACCTGAATATGAATAAACTATTTAAAAAAAAACGAACTCATTCAGGTTCGGATATGTTATCCCAAGTATTTTTACAGACAAAATTTTCAGCGAATAAAAAAAGAAAATAGATTTTAAAGAATGGGAAAAAGAAGTATCAATAGGAGACGTGATTTTTCTAGTCCTTTTTAACTTATACTAAATGATTTTATAATTTATATACATTAATATAGCACTTCTGCTTCCTAAATTATAAATGACCGAATGATTTGGAAAGCTTGCTTGGAAAGCAGCCAGTGAGTTTGAGTTTCAATTTTTATCTAAAATACTCCTAAGAATTAAGCACGTGGTCAATTTTTTGAGTTGACAGCAGTTTGGCAATAGATGTTTTAAGAGAGGGCCTCCTCAAGGTTTAGGGATTCATGTATATTAATCCTAAACAAAGCTTTCTGTCATACTTACGTTGGTTACATTTGGATAAATGTTCATGAACAATGCATGTTATAATTCAGATCACACAAATGCAATGATATTTTTATGGTCACTTATGTATCTTGCCCGAAGCGAGAGTTCCTTTCGATACCGCCTTGTTTTTTGAAGACCATGTATGCATCGTTCAAAATCGCACCACTCTTGCATCAAGCGAACTAACTTATTGAGATTAAGCGAGTTTTGAACTATATTTGTCCTAATGCTCTATAAATTTACTTTAAATCTAAGACTAGATTAGCAATTTCTCGCAGCAATATATTGCGCAAGAACTTCCAGAAGCATTTACACTAGCGGCAACATTACCATCTTAACGCGAAACCGCGAGCAGTATTTCAATAATTTTATACACGTGTTTCGGTGGCGTAGTTGTATTATGGTACGACTGCAATGCTGAGGTGTCGTGTTCGATTCCCGGTTTGGGCAAAGTAATATAGAGTTTTCTGTTCAGTATCAGCTCGTGGTCTGGAATTTGTGCCCGATATGCCGATAGGCTCGCCCCCTATCACATCATGGGACGGAATAACAGCAAAAAGTGGGTGGACTAGTTGCGCCTCTGCCTACCCCTTCGGGGATAAAAGGCGTGAGTGTAAATGTATGTATATGTTTATACACGTACGACTTGCTGCAAGTATTACAAGCTAGCAATAGTCAGTTTGCCGTGATTATTTATACGGTAAAAATTACTCATGAAAGTAGTTCTGTAATTTTTCTTGCTAATTTAAAATTCCCTTTATGGTCAGTATTGTCCCCAATCACGTAGTTACAATTTCCTATAATTTATACAAGTGTACCAACGTTAGTTCTTTATAAGTTTCTATCCAAAAATGTAAGATATTATTTTTATTTTAAGGAAAAATAATTATGTACCTACTTAGTTTGTTATATAAACGTAAATTCATTTTTAAAATAAATAACTTCATCGATTTTGAAAGTGTTAGATCATGTTTGTTATAGTGATAAAGGAATAAAATTTTCATTCTAATTCGTCAAAAATTTACATTTTGAATCGATATTAATGTATAATAACAATTTTTAAATTGTGACGTTGGAGTAACTAGGATTTTCCCAGCAAATTACCTGGGAAGGGCCGAGGCATATCTCTTTTACGTACAGGCTCTTAGACCATAATGGGAATCGATCCCAAAGTAGTCCTAGTTACACCAATGTATTGGGAATAATGCTCAAAAGTGTTTAAAACGTCCTTATATGTTTTTTTTGGGTGTGTGACTGCCTACCTATGTGGAATGAGTCGTGATGACTAACATTTTCATATACCGTAGCTAGGGCACGGGGCAAAAGGTAAAAGGACACTAGATATAATGGGAAACGCACATGGGTAACGGTACTGTGAAGTATGAGAAAAAATATTAAATTGTTGTTGAATATCAGAATATTGAAAGCCTGCGAAGTATAGGAACGGTACTAAAGCAATTTACTGTGACGTATGGAAATATTACTTTAATGGGAAATGACTGTAAAGTATGGGAACAGTATTGAAAAATGTGGGAGCAGCATTGTAAATTACCGCGGTAAATTAAGAATAAAACTTTTAAGCAGAAAAAGTTGTCGAAAATGTTTAAAATATTTTTTAAAATAATGGAACCCATATAAACTTTTTAAGCCCGAGGTATTTCATACCCCATTCATATATCATTAGGGACTAACGAAGATTTAGGCCCCAAAATGGTACTTAAACCCTAGCTGCGGCTTGATGTATCTGATCCTTTCTGTGTTCCTTAGGCTATGAAGTGAAAAAAACTTTCACTGAAACGTTAGTGTTGTGAAACGTATCGACAAACGTCGGACCAACCTCGGATCTTCGAGTCGAGTCGGTACTAGGGGTGTGCGTGCGACTTATCGATATTAGTTCATAACTGTTTTTAATTTGTAGTTATCGATAAATAATGTTTTAAGGTCCTCGGTTTTAAACCTTTAGCTTAATTCTTTGTTATTTTGAAAAGAAGAAAGAATAATAAACATTATTGTAAATATTATTGTGTTGTGTTATTTCTTGAAATGTGATTAAAAAGCGTATATATACGCTAGTAGTATCTTCATAAAATATTGGCTACTATGTATCATTTGCAAGCATGTTCAGCACTACTATTGTAGCGTGTATAATGAGCAGTCAGCTACATTAAAGTTTTTTTTTTATTTATGCCATTGAATGACGAGACGAGCAAATCGTTCGCCTGATGGTAAGCGATACGACCCCCCCTAGCAGTAGAAACACCATCCAGCACCTCGAGTTACAAAGTACCGTGTGGCATTCCACTGCGCTCGTCATCCTGAGACATAAGATGTTAAGTCTCATTATGTCCTGTAGTTGCACTGGCTACAATGCCCTTCAAACCGAAACACAACAGTGCATGCACACTGCTACTTGACGGTACAAATAGACATTGCGGTGGTACCCACCCAGACGGACTCTAACATATGAGAGTCCTAGGACGGTATTAATAAATGAATCTCAAGTTTGAGTTACATCTCAAGTAGCCATAATGTATGAAGAGTCCAATACATTGTGTCTACTGGAGATGTAACTCAAACTTGAGATTGAATTATTAATACGGCCCCTACCACCAGTAAAGTTGCTGAAATAATTTAAAAAATAAATCGTTTATATGCCTGCCGCGGTGGCGTAGTTGTGTTACAACACGATTGCAGTGCTGAAGTCTCGGGTTCGATCCCCGAGTCGGGCAAAGTGATATTGGGTTTTACTACTCAGTATCAGCCCGGAGTCTGGAATTTGTGCCCGATATGACGATATTTTCGCCACCTATCACATCATGGGACAGAATACACACGGCGAAAAGTGGGTGCAGTAGTTGCGCCTTTGTCTATCCCTTCGGGGATGAAAGATGTGTGTGTGCACTTACTTTATATGGAGTAAAATAAATCACATGTTTTATTAATTTTTTTGCACGAGCAAAACAATTGGAAAGAACACATAAGTGTACCTATAGGCGATTTGAAAATTTGAGTTTATGCATTTACTTATGTGGCTGACTGCACCTATATTTTTTTTAATACAGAACCCAATTTATAACTATCAGAAAATGCTAACTCATCAAATCTTAAAGGAAGATAACACGAAGAAAAGAAGAAGAGCGGAGGTGTGTCAAGCCAAAATCTCTTAAGAACGTAGCGTCGCTAAATGCGGGGGGTCGGGGGATGAAATATAACGATAGCTCCTCCCCCCAATCAAAATCCATTTAGCGGTGAATGGCATTATTACAGCGTAACAGAGCTAACTTGTCAATAATTTAGTTCGTCTTTTCACCCCTATGGCGTAACAAGCAAAAGTGTTTGTTCCAGACGATTCTATATGCGTTAGTATGGCGGACCACATTATTTATTATTCTACTGGCGCTTAGCCGTTTTTTCAGCATATAGGTACATTACATAGGTGACACATATCATACGTACAGGAAAATTAGGGAATAAACAAAATAAAATAAGTTGTTAAAGTTGTTGATAAAAAATCTTTATTGATTAAAATTAATAATTACGATAATCTTACTAATATCTACTTCAGTATCCTGTGATGATATTATAAATGCGAAAGTTCATAAAAATATTTGGATATTTACATGTGTGTTAGAAGTAAACACAGAAACAACAAAACGGATTTAGATGAAATGGCACGCGAGTAGATCATGTCTTAGATTAACACATAGTCTACTTGTTATCCCGGTAATTTACCCCATGGAAATAATGCATATTTTTAATCTCTTCGTAGGGACTTTTTTTTAGCGGAAAGGCTTTACACGCGGATGAAGCCGCAAGAAACACCTAATATTATGATAAAAATGAATGTATTCCTTATTGGCCACTGAACAAACCGCATCATGCACATAAAAATCAAATTCAACCGAAACAACGCAACCTTTACGCCCAGGTTCCCGCCAAAGTCCGTATTCTAGTTGCGATCAGAAATTGTTAGTTGTCAACGTCAAATGTCAAAAACAAATAAAAAAACTAAAGTATTCTTCTAAATTTAATTTATTTCTAAACGATGGGACGAATATTAAACGTTTGACATTCAAAACCAAAACAAGAAGAATAAAACTCCACTTTTAGTAATATTTTAACTTGTAAATTTAATTGATTTCTAAACGACGGGACGAACATCAAATGTTTGACAGGTAGGAATATTTTCTAAAGAAAAGCGAAATTGTTGTTTTTACTATATTTCAAGCATGAGTTTATATTTTCGAATATTTTGTTGGTGTCCAGTTGTTGCGTCTATTCATAACACGTATTCATGCATTTCTATTTTCTGTATTTACAGCATCGGTAGTAATAAGTTACTTTCTCCGCAAAAACAAAAAAAAAATGGGGAATCTAAAATGATAACAAATAAATCAATAACACGAAAAAAACTTACAAATACAACGAAATTAATAAAAATAATATCGACGCCTGAAAGGCAATCATATCTAAGCGACATTTAGCTAATTTTTTCAGTAGAGCGTTTTAAAGTTTTGATTTTGACAAAAAAAAATCATAACTAAACAATTTGCTGCACAAAAATAATTGTAACTGTTTTAGGAACTTCTTAATTTTTGGCATTTTTTGACCTAAATCAACAGCCTTGACGATTATAAATTAAAAAGTTACTGTCGCTTAGTTAAAAATTACCTTAATTTACAAACAGGTAAAATCATCTAAATGGATAATTTTATGGATACCGTAACAAGTAAATTTAAAGAAATATCAAATATTTAAAAATGCGCAGTTGGTAAGAATCGTATAAGGATAACTAAACATATTAATAAAATCAATTAAAAATATCTATAGCTAAATTATTGGGTCGCACGAAAGTAGAAAAACATAAATACGTGCACAATATTGTAAATATTGTTATTCGCACCAACATTAAACTATTTAATAAACAGCAAACTTTAATGAAAATTAAATTTTATTGTTAGATAAACATACTTACATCCAAAATATAGCATATTGATATAGAATTTGTTAATAGTTAACTAATTTCGTTGGAGGGAGGTTCTCGCCTCAAGCAGAACTAGAAAACAATAATATTATCATTTATTCATTGTGTTGGAAACTCGTAATTTTCACTCAAATTTTATTTTTGCTGAAAGCACACACATACAACCTAACGCCCTTATCCCAGTCAGAGACTATGGAGCACCACATTCTACGATTTTGACATACGTCTTCCACAAAGGATTTTATAGTACTTTGCAAACACGAGAAAGAATGTGGGACGATGTAAAAGAGGCCATGGAATATAAGAAAAATACATGGCTAGATGAGAATAGCCAACGACACATTCAAAACACTAGGTGATTCGCAAGCGGGTGTATTTTCTTTATTACGAACAGGTGAATATCTCCTAACAATAAGTATAACCACCTGAACATACCCGGTAAAATTAACTATGCGACATCATTGAAGTTAAAGGTTGACAAGTAAAAATATCTAAGCATAAAAAATAGAACTTATATTATTCAGGTAAAACTATCTAACCGATTAATCTCTTTTTATTTTGTTTTATGTAAAGTTGTATATATGTACTATTAACAAAATATTTTATTAAGCTGAAAATATCTAAGCACATCAATATGGTGAGTATGGGTGCAGGCAAATATATATCTACGCCAATGCTATAATTTTGTTGTGTAGGTAATAAACAACTCATTAAATAGTGAGCATTTTTTTTTATTTCAAGTAAACATATATTAATGCAAAACAGTAATATCACGATTTCAAGTGAGACACGATAAGTTCAAAATCAATTTCCTTAAGTGTACCAACTACTATAAATCCGAAAAGTCGTGAATTTCTTGTCGGTAAACGAGAAAAAAGTTGTGAAATTTACCGGAATCATCTAATATCTAACCGCCAAAAAAGTTGTCCCAGAGCTACGAAACCCGGATCAATCGACGCAAAAAAATTTGGCGATTCCAAATATGTATATAACTCATTTTCGGTATATTTGTCGCTTAGATATTATTGCCTTTCAAGCGTCGAATTATATTCGATGTTGGGTGTCGCTCGCATGACGCACATGTTTTTCGCTATCCGTTATTTCTGAATACTTACCCACAGATGTCACTACATGTTTTAATATATTTTTTCACATTTTATGTAACTAAGTAATAAATCTTTGAAATAATAATATATTAGCAGGCAGAATAAGCTAAATTTACTAATTTCTGCCGAAAATTCGTATGGCATGCGTTTATAACGTTAAAATCATGATATCAGTGAGAAATCTAAAGAACCAAACTTTTTGACGACAGATGTCACTTTGTAATAAAACAATAAAATGTGTTTTAAAATGCAAATAATCATAAATTTAAACGACTTACAAATGAAATGTTATGCCATCTTGTTTGATTTGTGATCCTGAGCAATTTCTACACCCAGCAACAGCGCACTTAATGGTAAAAAAAAAATATACCTATTTAAACGTCAGATGAATCCGATCCGAACGCACTGACGACTCACTCGGGACTACAGTTTTAGGCCCGCCTACTGTGACGTCATGACCTTAGTTGATGGTGACATGACCTAATCGTCTTGCGGCACCTCCGCTCTTCTTCTTTTCTTCGTGGAAGATAATAAGGTTTTTTGTGTTTATTATAGAGCCATCTATCGCACAATAAGTAAACCATTTAAAAACTATTACATGTATAGTAACGCCATCTGTTGCTTATATGTTACTATTGTGATTGCTAAAGATAGATAGTATATTCTGTTATACTAAAATAGCGACATCTATCGAAGCTTCTCTATTTAAGTGATGTAAAGCCCCATAATAATTATGATAGTACCAAGAAAAATAAGAGATGGTACTGTATTATGTTCTATATAAGATTTTCATCAAAAGTATGGCCGTTTTTAGACAAACTTGTAATATTATACGTAATATTTATAACATAATATAAATTAATATGATATAAATTATCTTAATTCATAATTTACAAACAAAGTGTTTAACATGTTAATATACAAGCACTGGTACATACAAATTTGAAACTATAGAACCCATTAAAAACTAAAAAAAAATCAAAGCCTCCTAAACCCATAATGCTGTGTTCATAGAAAGTTATATTAATATTAGCAGCAAATAATGTATACTATAGCTTTATTATTAAACGACTCTACATTGTGCTGGGCGCAACTAAATTGACATCGCTATGCAAACCTGCATAATTATAAAAATAAAACTGTGCAACTATCAATATGAGTCACTACACGTAAGCAGTAATAAAATGTAATTGCGTAGTAATGAATTGGTAAAACTAAGGTAATTGGCTTTTGAATGCTGACGCACGTTAAGAACAATAGTGTTACTCTACCAACTAATAAAGTTGTACATTTTCTCGTAAAATACACAAAATTCATCATGGCGTGCATTAACTTAATTGAAAAAACATATTTCACCAAATTCATTATCAAATGGCAAAAGGAACAGGTCTGATTATATTGGTCAGGCTGATACTGAGCGTCCACTCCCGGCCGCTATCCCACTACTGCCCGATACGGGGACTTTTGGCTGCTGGGTTTCCCCCCTGGCCCGGTTCGCCCCTCCTTAATGAACCTGCATCCCCCAGACTCCTCCGGGGGATCCATATTAATACCAGGCTTAGTGCGGACGTCCAGTCAACATGGACCACTCAGCACCAGTGAATCCCGACCTCAAACCATCCTCTGAGCCCGACCTCCGAGTAGCCAGATTACAGGAGACGCCACGCTCCCAGTCGAAAGACACGTTGAAATTATTGTACACATGACGCAAAACACTGCGAGTTCAAATCATAAACAGTTTCAAAAGCTTCTATTATAAAATGTAGAGCATAAAAATAACTTTTTAATTTACTTATTTTAATTCAATTTACTATTAATTGATGTGTATGAAATTTAGAATGTGACATATTATAATTAAAGACTAAAAATGTAATAAAAACGCTTTGCGCGCCATCTGTACCATTTTTATGAACTTGATAATAATTATAAGGTAGATATTATTAATTATTATTGGTACAGATTATTAAGAATTTAATAATACGACAAATGAAATAGGTATGTTACCGATTTTTAAAGTCTTTTAGTTATTATTAAGTTCATAAATTACATTTTTCGAGATAACGTCCCATAACATTCATTGCCTGAGTCATAAACACGCCAGTTAAAACTTTAGGTTTTAGAAGTATAAAGTTTTTTGCATGAATTCCCAAGTAAGGTAGGTGTACTAGGATTTTTATTTATTTCATGTCCTAAGGGATCAGCTACGGCGGTGTCGATGGAAACCACCATCAGGCATTGAACTGGTTTACTAAAAACATTTAATATAGCTTTTAATGTCTATATTTACCCAATGTTTTACCCAGTATTTATATCATCGAAATTAAGTGCTTGAGCGTCCGAAAAAAATTTTACCCATTCGTTAATTTGCTAGTAAAATTGTCGAATGATGATTTTCCGGCAAGTAAAATCACAGATTATATTTACAGATGGGTAAGTTCATTAATTTGGTACTACAAATATTAATTTCTTATATTTATTTTGTACGTAATATTTCACGAAAGTTTTAAAATCTATATAATATATAAAAGCGAAAAGACACTCACTCACTCATCACGTAATCTCGTAAAACTACAAGTGCTAAGAGTCTTAAATTTTGCGTGGGGGTTGCGTTTAATGTCACCATTTGCAGCTAGAATTAAATTGATTTATAATATATCCCTATAATTGTGTTCAAAAGTAATTTTTCAAACCATTTTTTTACGTTAAAATTTATTTTAAGATAAACTCATTTGCAAAAAAAACGGACACCTAAGCAATGAACCATTTCAAATGTTACTATTGGCATCTGTTGGTTTGTTTGATAATTATAGGTAGTTTTACTTTCACAATTTTGTAAATTAATAAGCAAATAATCGTTTTCGTCAGTATTATCATAAAATTTTGATAAAATTTATGGGTTTTAATGCTAAAGTTCACTAGTAGTGTATGCTCGCTAGTAGTGCATATGCTCGTGAAGTAAAAGTTAACAAAGATTTTTGTTTGTTTTTTCTTTAATAAAGTAAATGCAGATAAATGTTTAGTATCGAGTGTGACCCCCTCTAGCTGAAATCACAGCTTGAATTCGTCTGGGTATGCTAGCGAGGATATCCCGGATACTTGTTTGCGGAATACGTTCCCACTCCGCGGTAATCACATTCTTCAGCTCTCTGATGGTTTGCGGAGCCGGTTGTACTGATCTCACGCGTCGTTTCAGAACGTCCCAGACATGCTCTATAGGATTGAGGTCGGGACTTCGAGCTGGCCAATCCAAACGACGAATGCCGACCTCTTGCACATACGCTTCCACATCGCCAGACCGGTGGGCGCGAGCGTTGTCGTCCATAAAAATTGAGTCTTCGCCTAAAGCGGCCAATGCGGGTTGTGCATGAGGAATAAGAACTTCCGTTATGTATCGATGTCCAGTCAGTGAGCCGTTTTCAATGAAGACTAACTCTGTACGATCCATTGAATTTATTCCTGCCCAAAACATAACAGAGCCCCCACCATAAGGTGTGATTTCTTCAAAACAAGCCTTTGCAAAGCGTTCTCCTCGTCTTCGTAGCACTCGCCGACGTCGATCTTCACCGAACAGAGATATCCTGGCTTCATCGGAGAACAATACCCTATTCCAGTCTTCTTGAGTCCATGACTCAAAATTTCGAGCAAACCTAAGCCTGGCAACTCTGTGCTCACGGAGTAACTTAGGGCCGCGGGCCGGGCGATGACTGCGTATATTGGCCTCGAGCAGCCTCCTCCTGACCGTCCATAGACCAATATGCACATTTCTTACTTCTTCGAGGTTGTTCTTAAGGTCCACATACGAAGACTTGCGATTCCTCAATGCGCGACTCACAAGAAAACGATCATCCCGTGGTTGGGTACATGGTTTTCTTCCAGAACCAGGCCTTCTCTCGACGGAACCGGTGTCTTGATACCGCTGCCAGGTCCTTTGAACCGTCGAGCGACTCACACTTAGCCTCTGAGCCACGAAGCATTGGCTGCAGCCCTCTTCGAGCAGCGCAATAATTTTGGTAGCTTTTACCACTTTCTCTAACATTATTGAGACAGCTAAACAGCAATAAATGAAGCTTTGACAATTAAGAATATGAAATAAATTCATAAAAATTGACTAAAAGTTATGAAAACCGATATTATCTTTTGGAACTTCGCACCAAAAATGTAGGATAAAAAGTGGTTTTCCGTAAAAACGAGCATCAAACGAAAATTTTAATTTAGAACATTCAACAACATCTTGCATTAAAAAACCTGAAACTGATGCCACTTGTGCAAACTGCCAAGGAACGCATCCTGCAAGTTACAAAGGCTGTAAGGTATACCAACAATATAAACAACTTATTTTCAAACCTAAACAGATAATTACAAAACCTAAAGAAATAAATCTGCAAGATACTGATCAGCAAGACAGCCAAACGAAGAACTCGCAAACAAAGTTTAAACCATATTATGCAGAAGTACTTAAACCTACTCCACCACCTGACACCGCCACTAGCTCCAACGACGCCAATAATATAGTAAACACCTTAGATGCGATGTTTACTAAATTACAAACATTCATGAGCAACATGATAGACAACATGATGGATCGATTAATCCAGCTAATTACTCACTTAATACCAAAATGCCCGTAAGACTACGAATAGTTACATGGAATGCCAATGGTCTCACAGAACGCAAACAAGAACTCGAACTCTTTCTTAGAGAAGAAAATATTGACATAGTCCTTATATCTGAAACTAGATTCACTATCAAGAGTTTTATACACATAAAAAACTACAATGTCTACGTAACCAACCATCCATCAGGTAATAGCCATGGAGGAACAGCAGTTATAATAAAGGAAAACATTATTCACTATTTGATGGAAGAACGTTGCACGGAAAAAATTCAAGCAACATCAATAAAAGTACAAGACCATAAAACTGAAACGACTTACTCTGCTGTTTATTGTCCTCCCCAAAACAAAAAACAACCCACGAATAAAGATGATTTTATAGACCTATTCCACAAACTAGGAAATAGATTCGTCTGTGGTGGTGATTGGAATGCCAAGAACACCTTCTGGGGTTCTAGAATAACTCTACCGCGAGCCCACTGGCCCACAGCGTCACTGGCCCACTGACAGGAAAAAAATACCTGACCTACTCGACTTTTTCATAGTTAAGAACATACCAATCGGTTTCATGTCAGTTGAAACACTTACTGACCTATCATCTGACCACACTCCAGTCTTACTTAATGTTGACAGTAAAATAATTATTAAGGAGACTCCCTTGAAACTATACAATTACAAAACTAATTGGGATAAGTACAGGGATATCATAACCGATCGTTAAAATCTTACAATAAACTTAAGAGAAACTGAAATGATAGAAACTGCTATCAATGACTACAACATAATGATTCATGAAGGCGCACGCGAGTCTACACCAAAAACCGAAAATAAAACCACCAACCTTAATTCATACTCTAAAGACATAAAGGCTAAACTTTGCGAAAGGAGGCGTTTAAGAAAAATATGGCATAACACTAGATACCCACAGGACAAAACAGCATTTAACAAGGCATCTGAGGATTTGAAAATGATGATAAGCGAATTCATAAATGAAAATACACAAAAGAACTTGGTTAGTTTAACACCGTTTAAGGATTCGAACTACTCGCTCTGGAAAGCAACGAAGAGGATGAAACGACCGAAAAATCAAATCCCTCCAATAAGGTCAAATACAGGAAATTGGGCTAGATCAGATCCCGAGAAAGCGGCGGTATATGCGGAACATCTGCAAACCGTATTTAGACCATTTCCCACCATGTATCCGGAAAACGATGAAGTAATATCATCTTATCTAAGCTCACCTCTACAAATGTGTCTACCATTAAAAAGTGTTTCTCCTACAGAAGTTAGACAAGAAATAATGGATTTAAAGGGAAAAAAAGCACCTGGATATGATTTGATAGATGCTACATTACTCAGACAGTTGCCAAAGAAAGGTATAGTCCTGCTGACTGCTATTTTCAATGCTTGCCTTCGAACAGAACTCTACCCTTGTCAATGGAAAATAGCACAAGTGATTATGATACCTAAACCAGGAAAACCACTACATGAACCGAGTTCCTACAGGCCTGTTAGTCTTCTACCAGTATTGGGAAAGCTTTTTGAAAAACTGATATTAAAAAGAATGCACTTACACTTAACAAATGTAATTCCCAATCACCAGTTTGGTTTTCGTAATCAACATGGAACAATTGAACAAGTACATCGACTAGTCCAGACAATAAGCCATACATTTGAAAACAAACAGTACTGTTCAGCTATCTTTCTCGACATAGGGCAAGCTTTTGATAAAGTTTGGCATGAGGGACTGTTGTTCAAAATCAAAACACTACTGCCACACTCATTCTTCAACATTTTATCATCATACTTAGAAGGTAGATGCCTCGAAGTAAAAGTAAATAATGCGATCTCACCGTTGATTGAAACACTGTCGGGTGTACCTCAAGGAAGCATTTTGGGACCTATATTATATCTGATATTCACAGCAGATATACCGACTCATGATAGTACCATAATAGGAACGTATGCAGATGACACCGCACTGCTAGCCGTTCACGAACATCCAGATATTGCATCTAATTTACTGCAAGCCCACCTGACTAACGTAGAAACATGGCTGGATAAATGGAGGATTAGAGCCAACCAGAACAAATCCACACACGTCACCTTCTCTCTTAGGAAGAAAACCTGTCCACCAGTCAAACTCTATAATAAGGATATTCCGCAAGCAGACGATGCTAAATACTTGGGCATGCATCTCGACCGAAGACTGACATGGCAAAAGCACATATGGACTAAGCGTAAACAGCTAGACATGAAATTGCGAAATATGTACTGGCTAGTGGGACGCAAGTCTCAACTTTCTGACACCAGTAAAATGATGATTTACAAATCCATATTAAAACCAGTTTGGAGCTATGGGATACAGCTATGGGGTACGGCTAGCAACAGTAACATCGAGATACTGCAAAGATTTCAAAACAAAACAATGAGGACAATGTTTAACATACCGTACTACATTAGTAATAAACAAATTCACATGGACTTGAAAATCACTACCGTACAACAAGAGATTGCTCAGTACAGCAAAAAATATCAAGCCAGACTATCTGGCCATGTTAATGAACTAGCGGCACAGCTTTATGATTCTGGAAGTGTGTTATACCGCAGACTAAGGAGACACAGTATCCCAACACTCAAGGACAGATTCCTAGTCACCTAAAGATTAGAAAAAAAAAAATTTCTACTGTAATTCAACGCGAAATGACCAAAACCAGACAAAATAATGGCTTATTGTTGACAAACAGATTGCCAGGTTACTGAAAAAAAACGGGAAAAAAAAAGAAAAAAAAAAATTTAGAACGTACTGTTTTAAACACCACGGCATTTTTAAAACCGGCCAGTAACATGTACAAATGATTGAAATCATTTTGGTACCGTATTTTTTTAAAAAAGAATTAAAATCCAAACCGCCCGTTTTTTTTGCAAATGAGTGTATATGGATAATAAATACAGTCAAATTATTTCACTTTACTCAGATTATAATCTATTTAATGAATAATATTCATCTCACCATTGAAAAATCTGCCCTTACAAAAAATAGGTAAAATTCCACAAAACATGACGTATACGACTTTGCAGACATTGCCTTTCTGTTCGCATATTCTTTGATGGCAAGTCGGAAGCGGTACGATGTTAATGGCTTCCAATTGCATAGTAATGCGCTGCTTTGCCGGCCCACTGCGTCGCGGTGCAAAAACCACTGGAATATCTCGTGATGGACGGGCTCGGCTGTCGTAGGACTCTATCATCACACGCACAGGGGTGGGTAGAGATCCAATTATTTCACAGGACTCCTTATTAGAAAATATGGCCTGAGGTCCAACTCATTTGGTGAGGTCTATGTTTAAGAGCGATAGGTTGATACAAAGATTTACGGCCGGTCTCAATTACTTATTTACATTTAACTGGAGTTTGCTATCTAGCTGAGCAGTAAAAGTTACGCTAGCTGTTACTGCTGTTTCAGTATAAAAAAAAACCGTAACTCTAGTAAGTGCACTCTCCGAAGCGTTTTATTTTTGCACTAAGTAGTAGTAAAGTTATATTTAAATAAGTACTTTTTATGTTTTCAATTATTGATTTATAGTGTTTTTTTTTTATAAATAAATGTTTTCAACTATAATTCTTTTTGATAGTGTACATTACATTTTATAAATTTAAAGAATATACTGTATAATAAGATTATTATAGCAATAATCAATAGCGGTATGTACATCTTTGGCAAAAACAAACCGCACCAATGATAGTAATCATATTCGACCCTCCGATGGAAAGGACCAGAGAGGCTACTGCGAAAAACGAAATCCGTAGTTTCGGGTGACGGATCGCACATTTTCTTACTACGAAGTGTTACGGATCCTTCTTTATGAAGAGTTGTTGCGTGACGAAAGTGTTGAGCGAAGTCGGAAGCGTCGCAAACTGCGTGAAACCTTCGTTCAACGGTGACGGATCCGAAGTAATTTGGTAGTAAGGTTAAATCCGAAGTTCGTCGTTTCTTCGTTTCGGACCGACGTTTCGGATTTCATTTTTCGCAGTAGCCCCTCTGGTGTGCTTATCATATTCGTGAACGGGTGCTGCTTGCGTGGACTTACCTGCTCCGTTTGATGGTTGACTTAATTGTTTGCTTAAAATTAAATTTATCTTAAATCAACATACAGGCTACTTTTATACCGGTAAAGTACAACTTAGAACTTTTTTCCGGGATTTTTACCGGTGATGGAGCTGCTAGCAACAGATTAATTACAATGAATACAAGTTAATATAAATAATTATGTATTTATGGTGTATCGCGGAAGCGATGTTCATTCTATGTATGGTCATCTTGTTAATGGTCTAATGGTGGGCGATGGACCGTGGAGTTCTAGGTTCAATTTCCTGATCAGGTTTATTATTTTTTTAATAATATATTTGGTTATGATAAACCTGATGTTATCTTTTTTTTTTGTTAATGGCCCTACTGCCAGTAGCCTGACGCGATTCGGCTTTTCTGGCCACACCAGTCTCTAGGGTGAACGCAGAAGGCGCTCGCAACCCTTTGAATTAAGTGACCATGCTGAGGGCAACCCACTAACGGATTACGAACCTGTGGTTACGAACCTCGGCTCAGGACGGCCACTGAGGGAGGATGAGACATTGTTGTTATCTTATTATAACTTGTGGTAAGGTCTCGTACGCGAGGGTCTGTCTGAGCAGGTGCCATCGCATTGTCGATTTATGCTGCCGCCAAGCAGCAGTGTGCATGCACTGTTGTGTTCTAGTTGGAAGGTCATTTTAGTCAGCGTAAGTACTGGGTATTACTAGAGTAACATCTTATATCTCGGAGAGACGAGCGCCGTGAGGTGCCCCTTTTATTTGACTTTACAATTCAAGACTGGATTATGTTGCTACTGGTTAAGGGCGGTTGTATCACTTACCACCAGGCGAGCGGAATTCTCTTCTGATAATTTAAAAACACTACGTATGAAGAAATTAATGTCCTAGCATACCCAAGAACCAGGGTTATAGTTTCATGTTCTCTGTATGATCCTTACCTGTTGGTTGTATATAGATTTATTCTTAAACTGCAAAGTACTAAATCTGTCTAAAGTTTAAATAAAATGTTCAGTAGTCAGAGCTGCAGGAGCTCTGGATGTTGGATAAATTTATATTATGGCGGCCCGAATGTTTCTTTAAAGTCAATAACAATATTTTTAGTCCCATCCATTTATAAGTAACATTTTTAAAACGTTCATATTAAGTGTTGTTTTAAGCATAATAATATTACATAAATCAAAAAATCGGAAGACTTTAAAATTATACAATTTATTGCAAAGGCCTAGTTTATATGGGAGTAGATAGTTTATATATTTATATAGGAGACTATCCAACTAATATATATAGTGTCTAGGTTAGAATATTAAGCCCGTTTGTTGCCATGTCCTTTTGAGTGTACATTGACTCACAAAATAGGATTTTCTAGAAAACTAGAGCTAAGTAACAGAGGGTAGACACTAGAAAATGGCCAATAAGTTTGAAGAAAATCAGTCAGGGTTATTAATTACTTGATCGTAACTTCTGCCATGCATGAACATTGACCAGATGAATTGTTCTGTAAATCTCTATAAATCCCATTTATTAGCCCGATAGCCTAGTTGGGAATGGAACGGTCTGCCGAGACAATGTCCGGAGGTTCGAAACCCAAAGCACACACCACTGACTTTTCAAAGTTACTTGTGTATTGTTTATCAATTATCGTTCACTTTAACGGTGAAGGAAAACATCGTGAGGAAACCTACATACCTGAGAATTCTCCATAAGAAATTCGAGGGTGTGTGAAGTCTGCCAACCCGCACTAGGCCAGCGTGGTGGACTAAGCCTAAACCCTCTCAGTAGTAGAGGAGGCCCATGCTCAGCAGTGGGCAGAATAGAATACAGGGCTGGTATTATTATTTATTTATTAATCCCATTTATTTAACTGGCCAGGAAAAAACCTGCTTTAACCCTTAAATTGCTTCTGTCCTTTTTATGTGACGTGTTGTAAAAACGCACACAAGTGTGATTTGAGGTAACGCTTGCGTCTGTCACGTAGTACGTCGTGTCTAATAGGCTATTCTTTTCGATCTCGCGCATTTGAATCTCTATCTCGATCGATAGATGCGTTGTATCTATCATTTGAAATATTGCAACGGCGGACTAAGTTTGCACTCGTTAAAAATATTGTTATTACGTAAGTATTTCTTTGTATTATATCCTTTTTATGTTTAATTTAGGTATAATAATGATAAATCAATAGTGTTCAATTGTTTTTATTACCGTAGTATTCGTATTTTTTTTGCGATATCTAAATAAATCCTAATGTCACTTGAAACTGACATCGCCAATTAGGTCTCACAAGGAGTGACTTTCATGTTTGTCACTTATAACGGACTTTGCCTAAAAGTCCTACGAAGTGTGGTTGTCATTTTTAACGGACATTGCCAGTTAGTTACTAGTAGAATTTAAGATATATTTACGTTATATCGTATGTAATATAGATATATATCACATTTTTACAGTATAAGTTTAAGAATTGACGATATTCATTTCAATAATATGGCGAGGAAAGGTTGGAGGTCTAAGCAAATTATTGCGCTATTATCTCCTACCTATTCTGAACATTCGGAGATTGATTTTGAAGATGATGAGGAGAGATAAATATTAGTGCGTGAGCACTTCATAAATAACTACACTGGCTCTCATACTTCTTCACTAGTGAGAAGTATTTCGCCTGCTATTTTTGACCTAATTCAGGATCTCAGTGACTTCGAAAAACAAGCAAGGGCAGATTTAGGGGATTTACATTAGAGAACCACGTAAACGAAAATGAAACACCGCCTATGACATTTAGTAGCTAGACCTCAAGTTCTACCAGCTTGCGTCGTACTGGAAACACCATCTAAAACTTCCATACGATCTCCACTGACACCAAGTTTGTCTACCACGCTGGCCTAGTGTGGATTGGTAGAATTCACATACTCTCGAAATTCTTATGGAGAATTCCCAGGCATGTAGGTTTCCTCACGATGTTTTCCTTCACCGTCAAAGCGAACGATAATTGATAAACAATATACGCATAACTTCGAAAACTCAGAGGTGTGTGCCATGGGTTTGAACCTCCGGACATTGTCACGGCAGACCGTTCCATTCTCAACTAGGCTATCGTCCACTTAATTGTATGTAACATTTATATATTCCATAGTTCCTAAAATGTAACTTGATCTCAAAATTAGTTGTAAGCCGAATGTTTTTTAATAACTTCATATTACTTTGTATTATTTTATTACCTAGCCAAACTGGCAATGTACTTTTTATGTGACATATATGCTGCGCTCAATTCTGTAGACTAGTTGGCAATGTCACTTATAAGTGACATTAAAAAAACCTGTCAAGATATAATACATTAGTTTAATTTTCATACATGTTATCTTCATTTATCCCTAACAACACACATAATTTTAAAAAAGTCTGAAAAAATCATCGGGATAAGGTACTGCCAATTTAAGGGTTAAGGGTGCCACCGTCGCTTTTTCATTGTAACGTTAACAAGAAATTAGTTCCATTTTTTACTACATGGCGCGGCTTTTTATTTGACTGTTCGAGCTATAAATCTATTTCCTCATATTTAGCATTAGCTTAATCCCCAGGTCATTGCCCGAGTGCTAGGTTCAGTATTTACAAAGTAAACTTAAAAATCTCCACCGCGATCTGAGTATGTAACCGCGGACAGTTAACTACACTCACACATGTGTGCAGACGAACACATACTTACCGTAATTGTGGAGAGAATAAAAAAATTGCGCTAAGTGTGCCTTACTTGCTCGGGCCGAGGCGGGTAGGCGCGCTAGAGAACTTGGAACGAGATGGTGAGTTAATCCTACTATAATATTATAAAGGCGAATGTTTGTAAGAATGTATGGATGTTTGGATGTATGGATGTTTGTTCCTCTTCCACGCAAAAACTACTGAACTGGTTTCGATGAAATTTGGCACACGGGTAGATCATGTCCTGGATTAACACATAGGCTACTTTTTATCCCGGGAAAACATAAAGCGGGACTTTTATCTTTTAGCCGCGGGCAAAAGCTAGTAATTAATAATGCTTGCTTTATTTCCAGTTTTTGTATGGATTTGCACAAAGAGATGAACGAAACGAAATCAATGAATTTATTTGAATCTATCATGTTTTATAATTTAAGCTTCCGTCATTTTTTATTCTATCGCCGATTCAGAAAGATGTTTCCACGAAAGTAGTAAGGTATTGTTGCTCTTTCAAAAACCTGTTTTTATGTTATGGATACAGAGCTCATAACTTTAATATTTACCGATTTTAGTTTCTTATGACAGTAAAATACGTATTATATGTGTGCGTTACGACAGCTTATAAACAGAAGCAATATTACCCGATCTTTGAGTTACAAACTTCATTATACCGCAATGCACCCACCTTAAGATAAATCAAATATTCCAAAGAATTGTAATCACTAATAATATAGTAATAAAAATATTTTTAAACTAAAAAAAAAACAGCCCCTATTATAAAAAAAATGTTTTAATTCATATTTTGTTAACATAATATGTATGCTAATTACTTTTTAGAGGATTTTGTTTAGATTTGAATATTATTAAGTGGTTACATGATTTGCAGTGTATTAGGATTCATAATGCGATTTTGCGGTAGACCTGTCCCTGGACTCATTAAGCCCCGCTACGGACGCTGCCGTCCGAGTATATAGGGTTTTCCCATACATTTATAATTATATAAAGCGGGGTTTGAAGGGTTAAAATATCTTGAAATAAAAATCCCACCACAATCATAAGTGGACTACTTGAATATGGTATAGAACGGTAAATTAACATATAAATAACACTTAAAAATCATTTCAAATACAATTCACCGCTCGTTGTCATAAAACTTGCCACCGTTGTTCCAGGTATGGAAGCGGTATAGTCACGTAACTCCAAACCCGCATCTAGTTCCAAGTTCCTCACCCAGTGTACATAGCGGGCGCCGTTCCGACTGGCCACAGTTGGCTGACAGAGCGAAAAGTTCAAATCTCCACTGCTGGTAATTGATAAATAAATACGGCACGTGCCTCCAGGTCATCCAACTTGCACGGGAAAATCCGGGACTTCACATATAAATAAATAAATCTTTATTCGCCCAAAGCAATTACACCATAGTCAAAATTAACAAAAAATCACTGCACTAGGTCAGGCATGTATCGCAGGAATTTTTAAATATTAATGACAGAAAGAATTAACATGGGTAGACATCATTAGACAAACTAGAATTGGCGGTCTGTAGTATTACAATATACACTCTACTGAGTAATTATTAGTTCAGATTCATATTATCCTACTAATATTATAAAGGCGAAAGTTTGTAAGAATGTATGGATGTTTGGATGTTTAGATATTTGGATGTTTGGATGTATGGATGTTTGTTCCTCTTTCACGCAAAAACTCCTGAACGGATTTCGATGAAATTTGGCACACGGGTAGATCATGTCCTGGATTAATACATAGGCTACTTTTTATCCCGGGGAAACATAAACCGGGACTTTTATCCCGGAAAAACTTTTTAATGCGGGCGGAGCCGCGGGCAAAAGCTAGTAATATATGTAGGCAAATGTTACAAATTTGTTAATAGTTCACACTTCAAGTAGTTATTATTTATATTTATATGTTTATAGTTATTATTTATATGTTCATAATCTCGCTGGCAAACAGCTGAGAAGATTAAAAATCCGCTTTAATGTAGAGTTCCCGTATTTCTGCGAGATATTGGTAGATAGGTTACAGACACCTCTATCTAGACATCATAAGCTGATGGTGGCATACTTACACAAGGTGTATCTGATGGTAGTTCTCTCATATGTAAGGGTCCGTCTGGGTGGGTACCACCGCAATGTCTATATGTACCGCCAAACAGCAGTGCGCATGCACTCTTGTGTTTCGGTTTGAAGGCCATTGTAGCCAGTGTAACGACAAGACATAATGAGACTTAACATCTTATGTCACAGGATGACGAGCGCAGTGGAATGCCACACAGTACTTTGTAACTCAATGTGCTGGATGGTGTTGCTACTGTTAGGGGTGGTCGTATCGCCTACCATCAGACGAACGGCTTGCTCGTCTCGTCATTCAATGCCATAAAAAAAGTGTTAAACCTGCCTTAGAGACCCACGTAAGACTCACGAGGTATATTCTTCTCGCAGCAGTCGAATGTATCTACACTCCATTTTCCATCAGATGTAATGGGGCCACTAAGCTGTGCCCTATAAAAAACTGTAACAAGCTACCTACCACACAAGAATCTTCTTTTCCATAATAACTTCGAGAGTATGTGAAGTCTGCCAACCCGCATTAGGCAAGCGAGGTGGACGAAGGACTAAACCTCTTAGTAGTAGAGGAGGTCCGTGCTCAGCAGTGGGCAGTATATGATACAGGGCTGATTGCATTGCATTACCTAACCTAGATATTTTGCACATTTTCGCAATAACTTCGTAGTCTTCATTAGACTGCCTCGGTGACGTAGTTGTAATACAGTACGACTGCAAAGCTGAGGTCTCGGGTTCGATCCCCGGGTCGGGCAAAGTGATATTGAGTTTTTCAATTCAGTATAAGCCCGGAGTCTGGAATTTGTGCCCGATATGGCGATAGGCTCGCCCTCTATCACATCATGGGACGGAATAACGGCGAAAAGTGGGTGCACTAGTTGCGCCTCTGCCTACCCCTTCGGGGATAACAGGCGTGTGTGTGTGTGTGTGTGTGTGTCTTCATTAAGGTGGTGAGTCATCAGCCACATGACGTCTACTGCTGAACATAGACCTCCCCTAAAGATTTCCAGACGGACCTGTTAAAAGCGGCCTGCATCTAGCGTGTTCATGTGACCTAGAGTCATCTATACCTAGACATATTTGCTTGCTAATTCGTATATGTTTTGCATAACTTTACGAGAACTTGTAAGTGTTGAAGAGCAGCACTATAACAAATTGTCCGCATCATGAATGAAAAATGAGTAAAATATTTGGTACACCGAGTCGATTCATGTTATGTTTAAAAGTACTGTTTATTTCAATAGTACTTCAAGTCGACATTCAACTTGTATTACTGTAATGAATCAGTGTTCTTAATTCCGTATTAAATACAGTCGTTTACCTAGAAATTAGGTAGGTATTAACCTGACTGCCTCGGTGGCGTAATTGTATTACAGTACGACTGCAAAGCCTGAGGTCTTGGGTTCGATCCCCGGGTCGGGCAAAGTGATATTGAGTTTTTCTATTCAGTATCAGCTCGGAGTCTGGAATTTGTGCCCGATATGGCGATAGGCTCGCCCCCTATCACATCATGGGACGGAATAATGGCGAAAAGTGGGTGTACTAGTTGCGCCTCTGCCTACCCCTTCGAGGATAACAGGCGTGATACATATACATGTATGTATATATGTATGTATTTAACCTGTTCTACTTGTAACAACTGGGATCTAACAAAATATATAATGATTTAGAGGAGTTACACGGACGTCAACTTACAGTCGAATATTTGTATGATCCTTTAATATATATCTCGTGTAATTTAGTGATAAAATGCTGATAGTACTTTCCCGACTATAGTAAAACCTCGTAAGGAAATACATGCCTGAGAATACTCGCTTACAATTTCGAAGTTATCTAAAGTCTAATTGCATTAGGCCAGCGTGGTGAACTAAGGTTTAAACATTAGAAAAGACCTCTAATAAGTGGTTAATACCAGCTGGAGACACAGTCTAGATGCTTTTCAACAAGACTTAATACTAGTAGTCTCAGCGCGTGTACAAAAGTATCTTAACTTCAATCCTTATATTGTAGCTATACTATCCCATTGATGGGAACAGGAACTTACGGGTTTAGGCTTTAGTCCACTATGAGGAACATGGAAACCAGTTTATCTCCAAACGCTGAATATAAACCACGTAATTGCCATTTTTATCCGTTCAAGATCACAATCAACTCTTCATAAATGTCAAACATTAATCATATGTACTAGAAATTTCCGTTAACACTAACACATTCGTTTGTATGTGTGTGTGTACATACTGTGTGGATAAGTCTTGGATCACACGAATTTATTGTCATAATATTTCAAAATTTGTTTTTACGTAGCCCGCTTGAAAGATATTTTCCGGGATATACTCTAGATACGTAAATTTATACAAATCCTTTCAGTATTTTCTGTATTTACTTCTAAAAACTATCCAAACTATTGATTTGTTGTGGTCTCAGTATGTCGCTATAACGAAGACAAATTCAAATTCAGTCTGACATGTACCATTCAAAGCGAAATACAAAAAAAAAAATTGAGAATCGAAGCAAGAATTATAAAACTTAAACCCTAATTCTTTGAAGATCAATAAGGAATTCCATTCCAAATTTAAAAATACTTTTGTGGTACAGGATGTACATGCTATGTCTGAATACGGCCTTATATGAACCTGCGTGTGCGCATGTTCACATGTGTGGGTGAAATAAAAAGGCGCGTGTTTACTACATAACGTGTGATGTCTCTCTCGCACTCGTAGTGTGCTATATCCATCTCTTTCTAGTGGGTCGAGGTAATTACCGCCGTGCATTACCCGTTCGCGATGCCTACAGTGATTGTGTTTTAAAACTTTGGTTTGTGGGGGCGTTGTAAGTTAGCTTCTTTTTGGGTTTAGAGCTAGAAGCTGATTTTAGGAATTTATGCAGCTAATATAAGCACTTTAATAATTGTTATTATTCTATGAACGTGAAGAAAAAATGTCTCCTTTTTAAGAACATCGCGGGAATGGAGGAGTGTTAGATTTGGCATAATTAAAGTTCATATAGAGGAGCGCAGAAAAATTAAATTTATGTATAGTAAGTGTTGCATATATATTCAGCGGTCGAATTTCGACCACTGGACGACCACTAGTAAATATAAATGTTGACTACAATCCATATTGACAGATCTATCTGATCTGTGTGAGAAACCAACAATAAATTCACTGTTAATTTCAGTAGGCTTACAGTCCTTCATTCCTAATGTCCATTCGTTTCCTTAACAGCAGCGGTCTATCAGGTCTTAAGCAGTACTTTTCGCTGTATGTATTCCGTGCCACGATGTGATGGGGGCGAGCCTATCGCCATATCGGGCAGAAATTCCAGACTCCAGGCTGATAATGAATAGAAACCCAATATCACTTTGCCCGACCCGGAGATCGAACCCGAGACCTGAGCATTGCAGTCGTACCGTAATACAACCACCTCACTGAGGCAGTAAGAACTAAACTATCAAGTGTCTAGACATATGGGATTAAAAACACAGACGATGATTTTCTAGTAAAAACATCTATTTGATTCAGTTTGCTCCATGGTTTCCTAGAAAACAATTAAATTTACGACGCCTCGTTGATCTCTACAGATTTTACAAAAGAAATGCTACGGTTTTTGCTAGCTTTCATTTTACTAGATCGGCTTCAATTAGTTAAAAGATTAAAAAGAAAACACGAATGAAAGAAGGAATAAAAGACAAAATATAAAAAGCGGTAGAATCCTTTATATTGATTTAGTATTTTGAAGTCTTTTCTGGATGACTGCCTAGGCTTAGTTGTATTGCGCGCGGTACGACTACCGCTCTGAGGTTCCGGGTTCGAATCCCGTGTCGGACAAAGTGATATTGGGTTTTTCAACTCAGCAACAGTCCGGAGTCTGGAATTTGTACCCGAAATGGCGATAGGCTTGCCCTTTTACAATCATGGGATGAGGCATGGCGAAAAGTGGGTTCCGTGATTGTATCTCTGCCTACCCCTTCGGGAATAAAGGCGTGAAGTGTGTTTTTTTTATCAGTACTTTTTGATATCAGTAGATTTTTAAACGATGATCTAACCTTGTTTAATGTGCACTAGGACTCAAATAATGGTTGTATTAGCGAAAATTTTCTAGAATAAACTGCGTGATTTTCCCGAGAGACACCTCAGACGATTTTGTAAGTTATAGTTTCGTGCAGTACTATTTTTTTTCTTTTTTTAAATGACGTAACCTAGGATCTCGATTTTTTAACTGTAGATATCTTTTTGTCAGGGTCTTATTAAGCTGGACGCGCGCACATCACCTGGAGCACTAGAAGCTCTGCGAGGGCGTCCAGCTTAATATGACCCTGACAAAAAGATAAGTACAGTTGAAAAAACCCGGTCGTATTCTAAGTTACTTCGTGGTTGAACTAGACATTATGTTAGTGTCTACCCACACCTCCATAATATCTTCCGAGTCCTCCCTATCTTTCTCTTTAATTTCGTTGTGGATTAAAAACAGATTAGTGTTCCCAGAGACTAGTCGAGCTTCACCGCTCGGAGTCATAATACACGTGCTACTGCTGACCCTGGCTTACGGTAGTGGCGTGTATGAGGGCCGGAAAGTGTACCCACACGGTTTCAAGCATACGAGGTAGTTACTGCCTAGTTATACGACTGAGTATAAGGCGACCAATTTGCTCATTTCATTATTCAGTTGTATAGAAATGGAATATCAATGATACCTGTTTGTTATTAACAAGTTCTTTCCGTACTTTACGTCCGGAGATAACAATCGCAACCTTTATTTTACCATTTATTGTAATTTTAGTACAATGTGAATATATTCAAAATCATCTTTTTATAAACATGACGACAACTTTAACCTTCATTATAAAATAAAATAAAATAAAAAGTCTTTTATTTCTTGTAAGGTATTACAGTAAGTATCATAGTTACATAGCTTTTTTTAATTACTTTTTTTATTATTATTTGAAAAGAGTAAAAAAAAACTTAATATATAAAAAATTTCATGTGCAAGAACCCCTCTTCTAGGTGAGTGTGAAGGCCTCCTCTAAAGAAAACCATTTATCTCTATCTTGAGCAATTTGTGGCCAGCAGGGGCCAGCTACTTTTATTAGTTCGTCTTCCCATCTCGTGTGAGGTCTGCCTCTGCGCCGTTTCCCGTATGGACCCTTCCACTTTGTTATCCTGCTAGTCCACCTCTCGTCCTCCAGCTTCGCTACGTGTTCCGCCCACTTCCATTTTAGTTTTTTGGCCTATATTAGAGCATCTTTGGTTTTAGTTAATTTCCTGATGTTTGTGTGGCGAATTTTTTGAATTTTTTTAATATTGAGCATGCTTCTTTCCATTTCGCGTTGGCAGGTAATCATTTTGTTAACCTTCATTATTTAGATATAATTTAACACTAAATTTTCGAGTTTGCTCACGTAGGATATAATGTTACTTGAATAATTATCTTGAAAGTGCTCTAATCCAATGAAAGTCTCGTCAAAAATAGCTCAGCCCCTTTGGATATAATCGTGGATAAACAAACAAATACAAATTAAACCTAACCCAATCCAAATTAAACCTAAGACCATCGCAACATGCAAATTGGCTTTATTCTTTAACATACGAGTCGTGTTTTCTAGTTAACCAGTCAACTACATTTTTTTAGCAGGGAAAAACGCGTTATCGCTACCACCACTGGGGGGTGAGTGGAACGGTTATGTTGGTTTCACACAGTCTTACAGCCCAATGTCGACACGCAGGAGTATAGCATCATCCGGGCTAGCATTGGACCGAGTCCCTAACACTATGTACACCCTATACCGGCATACCAACCAAAACCCGCGGTGGCCTTCTTTGGCGCATACGTGACGGCCCCGGGGTATCTTGTGCCGCAACGGTATTGCGCAGGGACGAGGATATCCCCTGAGGAGTTCCAGACAATGACAATGCAACAACAATACTTGAGGCTAATCTCTAATCAATAACGTCGACATAATATTTGGACCTGTAATTTTTCAGCTCAGTAGATCAGCTTAAATTCTGGAATCATTCCCGATGACAATGGCGTCGACCTTAAATGGAGCTGAAAGGCGAAATATACTCTGCCTACCCTAAAATGATTATTTATCAGATCTACCGTAAAAAAGGCTACCGTGGGATAGCGACATTATTTTTTAAGTGTTTGTCCGTTGTGACTTTAGGGTAGAATAATAATATCGTCCAGCCTAGTGAGGGGAAGACGCCGCACAATTATCTTACTTCCGTTCCAGGATGTTAGGGAATACTGCTTGTATTATCGATATCGATAAATTTATGTTCCACTTATTGATTGATTTTGAGCCGTATTTTGTTTACCCACTAATTTCGGATTCGCCATTTTGTTTACCGACTAATGGCGGATTCGCCATTTTAGGTAGTAGTACCTACTAGTGTAATCAATAAAAATCGCGCATACATTCATTAATTTTTAGTAAATTAGGCGGTTTTGGCGACTACCGCTACCCACTAAAACACACATTTGTATACCACCACGATTTTTATGTCTAAGTGCAATCACCCAATTTAGTGTTGTATAATGTTTCACACAAAACTCCTATTTTTCATATTTTACCAAACAGGTGCGATGCATTTAGGAGATCATCATCATCATCATCATCAGCCTTTATCAGTCCACTGCTGGACATAGGCCTCCCCTAATGAGCGCCATAGCGCCCTGTCTTCAGCTTGCCGCATCCAGCATGTGCCTGCAGTCTTTCGCAGATCGTCATCCCACCTGGCCGGAGGGCGTCCTACACTACGTTTGCCCAGTCGCGGTCTCCACTCAAGAACACGTTTACCCCAGCGGTTGTCGGTTCTTCGTGAGATATGGCCAGCCCACTGCCACTTCAGCTTGCTAATTCTTTGAGCTATGTCGATAACTTTGGTTCTCTGTCGGATGTATTCGTTGCGAATCCTATCCTTTAGGAGATGTACAAAGAAAACAGATAACTCTTTCTACTTCAGTTCTAAGTTGCATGATGCTGACAGACGCCGCGCAAGCAACTTATTTAGAACCTTAAGGTCGAGCATACACTTTAACGACTGTACGAGTGTACAGTCACATAATTAGTTGAACAAATTCAAAATTTCAAATCGCCGTTAAAGATTTTTGTGCGTATGATCAATCGTTTTTTCTTTACCAAAATTAACTTTAAACTATTTACTTTATTTTCGATAAATAATAAACAACATTTCTCATTGACGTTATTGTGTAGAAGCGTTTTGAAATTTTGAATTTGTTCAGTTACTTATGTGGGTGACTATACATATTATTATTTGCATTCACAATACTAAGAAAGTTACACCTGAGTCCCCATGAAGAATGATTGTGATATTTGAACCAGCTGGAGAGGAGGAGAATCAGGAAGGCTTTACTTGATTAAGTCCTCTTGAAAATAATGAAAAAATCTCTAGCATTTAAAACATATATGAAGCAATTAAACAAAAAATATTATATGAAAAAGTTTATATTCCTCTAATTAGGCACAAATTGTATTTATAATATGTTAATAATTAAAGACGCAATTAAGAAAAATCCAATGTTCACAAAAATAATTTGTAAACATTCTAGAGTCATAAAATTTTAAAAAGCTATAAAATACATTACCTACTTTAACGATGAACGAAAACATTGCCAGGAAACCTACTGCTGGTGGTATAGGTCTCTCGTATGTAAGAGCCGTCTGGGTGGGTACCACCACAATATCGATTTCTACCGCCAAGCAGCAGTGTGCATGCACTGTTATGTTTCGGTTTGAAGGACATTGTAGCTAGTGTAACTACTGGACATAATGAGACTTAACAGCTTATGTCTCAGGATGACGAGCGCAATGGAATGCCACACAATACTTTGAAACTCAAGGTGTTGGATGGTGTTGCTACTGTTTATGGGTGGTCGTATCGCTTACCATCAGGCGACCGGTAAGCTTGTCTCTTCATTAAATGCAATAATAAAAAAAAATTACATAAGAATTTCAAGGGTATGTGAAGTCTGCCAACCCACACTTGGTCAGCGTGGAGGACTAACGCTAAACCCTCACAGTAGTACAGGAGGCTCGTGGACAGAAATATTACTTTTTTATTACGAGTAAAACTAAAGTAATTCATTTATTGTCTACCTTCCACGTTACGCAAAGCATCGATACGTGCGCAACACTAGCGTCCAGCCCTGGCGTTGCGCGCGGCGGACCGAGACGAAGAAAGTACCACGTAACCGACAGTGGCAACAGTTTGAAATCCTTAGCAAGGTGTTGAGACAGGCCGACATAATTCTTGCGATTGTTCAGAGATACTATGTCTTGTTAGATGAAGTAATTCATTAATTAATTTATTTAGTTTAGAGTACTTTAATGGGTGGGTCTGTCTGAGTCTTCGTTCGGACTCGTATTGGCTAAATCTGCTGCCAATCAAGAGTGTGAATTTTATGTACAATTTAAGGACATTGTAACGTTTGTAAACCTTATGCGACATAACAATTATTATTTAATATCTCAGAGATTAGCGCGACAAGTGCCATTCAGAAGTTTTGTAAAGTTCTGGATAGTATAGGTAATGTGTATGAACATTCGTAGCACTTAACCTCAAGTATCTTAGCATGTACTTTTATATAAATATCTACTGTACTCGCTTAGTGGCAAAAATGAGCATTGACCGCTTGCATGCGTGCTATATCCGAAGTCGGTAGGCTCTGTCTTCACAAATGTCTTCCAAAGATACTACATAGTGGCTTGTGCAGACCAATCAAGTTTGCATGTACATACACCATTACACTATTAGAATACAGCAAAGTATAATGTGTGTACTTGTGAAAATTGAAGTTTTTGTAAAGTTTATGCCACCAGAAAACAGACTTCAACGAAACGAACATAGATAGACCTATTTGAATTATGTTCTAAGTCAATTTGTTAAAAAAAAAAATCATAAAACCATGTAATAGTGAGCCAGCAATATGTCTAAGTGGTTAATATTTTTTTTATTGCATTGAATGACGAGACGAGCATGCCGTTCGCCTGATGGTAAGCGAGACGACCACCCATAAACAGTAGCAACACCATCCAGCACCTTGAGTTGCAAAGTACTGTGTGGCATTCCACTGCGCTCGTCATCCTGCGACATAAGATGTTAAGTCTCATTATGTTCTGTAGTTAGTTATCATAGTTGCACTTATGATAATAGACAGTAGACACAATAATGCCCATCTGCCTAAACCGGATAGACACAAGCTGGTCCAAGAACGCGACATACTTACGTTGCACTTAGGCGGGTTTTACATCTTGAGAATGTTGGTACTCAGGTAGACACAATTAATATCTTACCACCAGCAAGTACTACAATATCAGTGCCAGTTATTGACAGTTCGTCTAGTGCATTATTGAAGACGCTTACATGTGAAACGGTTTGTTTCGTCATTAACTTAAAAAAGAACCTCCGTGTCTTTAAGAAATATGGTTAGCACACAGATTTCAGTTCATTTCATCACTCCTCATTAAGATGGGGGCAGACAGTTTGAAAACGGCGTGGCGCGTGCGTCGCCCGACTCTTTGTTACGAGGCTACGGCGCTCAAACTTTTGCAAAAACAGTAATTTTAACCTGCCTTCTATAAAATAGTAGGTAGGGGGAACTGGGACTTTATAGTTTCTTGAATATTTATCCAAACCCTCACTTATTATCTACTAGCTTTTGGCCGCGGCTCCGCCCGTGTCAAAAAGTTTTTCCAGTATAAAAGTGCCGGTTTATATTTTCCCGGGATAAAAAGTAGCCTATATGTTAATCTAGGACTTGATCTACCTGTGTGCTAAATTTCATCGAAATCATATCAGTAGTTTTTGTGTGAAAGAGGAACAAACATCCATACATCCAGACATCGATACATTCTTACAAACTTTCGCGTTTATAATATTAGTAGAATTTAATCCCTAGGAACAGTAATTTAGCAATGAAAACTCACACCAATTTAGTTTCACCATGGAATTGAGCTATAACACGTTAGTTATCCATGATATTACGCAAAAATCTCAATTATAATATCGCATAATGTCAGAATTCAAATATTACTTGTGAAATGTACAACAAATAAAGTAAAAAGCCTTGACGCTGTAGACGGTGTCGAGGGTAAAACGTTTACTTCTTTTTGCTCCTTCATAAAAACATTTGTGTTGTTTATTTTATTTACTACAGATATTTTTTGCACTAACCCTAATTGTAATGATATAAAGTCGTATTTACATCAACGGCTGCTAACAATATGATAAAAATCTGATCTTATATAATAGTCATATAGTCCTGATTGCAGAATGTTAAGTACTGAACATAGTCTTCGTCCAAATGATTCTAGACCAACTTTTTGCAAAAAAGCTGTATCAACCGAGTTCCTACAACCTTTGCCTAAGTAAATTATGAAATCAAAACTTTCTAACATGTTTCTCTAACCCATAGTAACAACTATCAGTTTGAAAATCGTCACCGCAGGTATCAATAAAAAAATGAACACCAAAATGTTGAACACCATTGCTACACAAAAGTCAGTTACGACGAGCGGCCGTTACAGTTTATCCATCAAAGCCGTCTTCCGGTCGACAAAGACGGGTATACAACACCGCCGTGAGTGCGAGCGAGACAGCACATCCACCTGTCTCTACGGCTTTTTAGTTTTGTTCTATTCCACTTTTTTAGTTTCTAATTACAATTGTAATTCAATGGTGCAATATAGTTAGTGTGAAGTTTACTTGATTGTGTATAGCTATATGTACGATTCTTATAGTTATAAGAATTATTTATAGATATATTTCTAGATTTATAGAATCTACTAGAGTTCTGGTTAATATAGTATTGAATTAGTTCAGTCGTTTTTATAATTATGATGCGTGATATACTCGACTGTTCACACGTATGGATGGATTGATTTAACAATAGTCAGTACAACGTATTTCTAGATTTCATTGACAACTTTACATAACCTAGAATACTTTAATATTTAAACTTAAACGATTTAAGGTTAGTGAAGAGGCTATAATTACCTATGAATGAGCGCGTTGATGTCATTTATAAAGAAAGTTTTGAAGTACTATGCAGGATAGAGCAATGTCTTTTCATTTTAATTGATTGTAATATTATATTTTGCTCGTTGCTTATTCCATATATAAACACGTTCATGGGATATAATTACTTAATGAATACGGATTAGGTATACTTATTAAAGATTTGGAATCAACGCACTACAATGTTCTACAATTACTCTACTTAACAATTTATTTGAACCTGCTTTCAACTGCCTAAAAACTGATGAAAAGCAGTTGAATCATGTGATAATATTTATCGCAACTGATTTACCATACCAGCCCTGTATTATATACTGCCCACTGCTTATCGCGGGCCTCCTCTACAACTGAGTGGGATTAGGCCTTACTCCACCACGTTGGCCTAGTGCGGTTTCGCAGACTTCACACACCTTCGAAATTCAGAGAACTTCTTGGGTATGTAGGTTTCCTCACGATTATTTCCTTCACCGTTAAAGCGAGCGATAATTCAAAAATTGATTTAATGATCTTGAATTTATCAATCATGAACATTCATTATCTACCCCTAACCGTGAAGACGCTACAAATTCCCATTTTCATACATAAACAATGTTTTTTGTATTAATCATTAATTTAAATTTTTAATTGTGGAACTTAATTATTCGAATTAATTAAAACTGAAGGTTGATTCAGTATAATTTTCTCGTTTTATGCGTATTTAGTTTAATACGGTACCGTGCTATACTTTGACGCCTGGTTTTTGTGTGTTTATTGCTAAATAAGTAATAGCAAAACGAGCTAATTGCTCACTTGTTGTTGTGTCTCGTTTATATAGTAATTATACTGGCTACAATTTCTTCCAATCAATAACAGTGCTTACGAAATAAGACTTGGAGGCACAATTGCTATGATATTATCTAAATAATCTTATATGTTCAATTCGAAACAAAATCTATGAAATAGGAAGCAAAGAGTTTAACTCTTAAATAGATAAGTATAATTTTATTTGCAATACTGCAGGTAGTAATTATTTTGCTTAAAACAATCATGAATCGTTTTAGATTAGGTGATACATTCGCTTTTTATATTCTGGGGGAAAACACTTTTATAACTACAAGAACGCTTGTTCCGCTTCTACACTTATCCTTAGAATAATGATGGCGTAACGGTACTTGAATTTATTAAAGTAAGAGCTGTTAAGCATTTAGCATGATTTTCTTTTAAGAAATTTCTAGATGTTTTATTATAATTAACTTAATAAACTACGTTTTAATATCTCATAACGTAAACTTTCCTTGTGGAATTACTAAGAAAACACAAAAAGACTAACTAACAAAATTTTATGTATATTTCTAGAACTAACATTAATTATAATAAAGAAATAAAGTGTATTTTATCACATATCACTGGTTATTATGATTAATGCAAATTATTTGACGTCATAATACTTATTATATAAAACTGTTTATAATGATTAATTTTTATTATTGCACATGTACGGGTAAGGGCTTATTCATAATAAAGTTACATTGCGTTTAAATAACTATAATTTTAAATACCTCCTGCATCTACTATATCTTCGTAGCCCAATGGAATTTAATATGAACTATGGACTCAGAGAGCGTAGATTTGACTCCCTAGTTGAACAACACTGTGTTTTCTGACTCTTTTTTGCGTATAATTGTATTATTGACTCAAGATAATTCCTCATAAGTTGTTAAATTTATGCCGGCCTATTTATTTTTATTAACATATATAAGGCATAACACAGAATTCAATCAAACCTAAATAATACACAAGTATTTTACTAATTATAATCTGGATTGATTTCCTTAATATATGCCCTAATTGAGTTTACTGCAGTGACTGAAATAAAACTTGTACTATTGATCATTTTGTTGCAAAAGTGTACTTAATGTTTGGTTTTTTACTTTTACTAATGGTGATTGGCTTTTTTCTTCTTTTCTTACTTCTCGTTCATTATGTCGACAGTAGTATTCAGTATATTTGAAACTGGCTACACACAGGCTGATCTCAAAATGCGATAAACTCTCGATAGGGACCTAAACTTGACGCCAAACACGGCTGGTCGTGAATACTAGCTAGCTAGCTAAAAGATAAGGTCAATTTGAAACTGCTCTTACGTATAATTATTTCTTACGATAACGCGAATGTTAGACATAGAAATTAAACTATTAGTACAGATTTTTTCTCGGTTTTTTTTTTGGACCATCAACACATCAGTCGGCCCTGTAACCACGAATTGCTTCAGAGCCTTCGAAACGTCTGGGGAAAAATAAATTTAAAAGCCGCGATAAAATAATAATAGAAGTTTAATTTCAATGTTCATAAGTATACTAATTAGGCCTTTCTGTGTGAAAAGTATCTAGTTATTGAACCTGATATATTATTTTTGTATGCACTAAGCCAAGGGTCATCAACTGATCAAGGATTTATCAATAATCGTTCGCTTTAACGATGAAGAAAAACATTATGTGGAAACCTATATACCTGAGATTTCTTTACAATTTCGAAGATATATGAACACTAACCCGCACTAGGCTAGTGTGGTGGACTAAAGCCTAAACCCTATCAGTAGTGGAGGAGGCCCGTGCCCAGCAGTGAACAGTATATAGAATGGGATTATTAATAATAGACCAGAGATACAATATCACTTCAACCTCTTGTTAAACCTTCGTCTAAACTAATTAGAATCTTATTCGTTTTATAAGAGATTTCAAAACAGAATTTAAAGACGGAAAAGTAGCTCCTTTATGGTGACCGCTATGCTACCCAGTTTCTTTTAAGTTGTCACCTTGAAGCGACTTGGAATTAATATCAAGTACCTACCTACAGTATATTACAATATAACGTTGGCCAACAGGATGTGTTCCTCGACGATCGCTAAAATTATGCCGGCATCTCATATTATGGTACGAGTGCAATGCTGAGGTCTCGGGTTCGATCCCCGTGTCGGGCAAAGCGATATTGAGATTTTCTATTCAGTATCAGCTCGGAGTCTGGAACTTGTGCCCGATATGGCGATAGGCTCGCTCCCTATCACATCATTGGACGGAATAACGGCGAAAAGAGGGGGCACTAGTTGCGCCTCTACCTACCCCTTCGAGGATAAAAGGCGCGTGTATGTATGTCTTATTGGATGTATTCCGAGAAGCTTTAGTACCTCACTGTTTGTCATGACTACTAATATAATATATACATACACAAGCTATTTATATACATGCACAATATATACGTTAAGCTACCAGTAAAACAGACTATTGTATCTCAGTCTTACAAATATTATGTTAATATCAAGAACAGTCTACACTAAAATAGGTACAATATTTCCAAGAAACAAATGAAAAAAAAAACTAAAGGATAAACAAAATGGCCGCCAGTGACGTCATCTCAAAAATCTCTACACATCACGACAATGACGAGCGGGCAATCGTTTTTCCGTTCAAAAACTATATACTTCACATAAGGCTTACATAAGACGTGTGTGTGTGGTACATGGTTTTGGCCAGTCGCGACTCGCTGCGCAGGAGTCGTCTTGTTCCACTCAAGCGCATTTGCGAGCTAGCCTTCTCGGCGGGCGGACGCGCGCGGGCCCCGTACCCAGTGCAGTGTCAGTGACAGTGTCCAAACTAGAAAGTTGGATTATATATTATTTTTATTTTCAACAACAAATAGAAAACTCGCGTGATTTTCGCCGCTTTTTAAATCAACGAGGTACGTTTTTGTTTGGTTATGAAAGGTGTTTTTTCAGACGTTTTCAACTGTCTTTTGTTTCTTATGTATTCGTATTCACGCGAAAGTTGTAAACTTTCAAGAATCAATGTTGCGTTGTTATTGATTCCAATTGGAGTTACGTCATACAACAATTCATAATCACACAATAGATATTATTGTGTATTATAATTGTGGAGCTTCAGGAAAATGTTTTCATAATGCTATAAAACTTTTAAGCAATAAAAGTGAATACTTACCTAATGATTAGAGCATACTTATATTTTCAAAAATATAATCAAATTTATTCTAATATTAAATTGAAGATTTAAATTTCAAAAATAGAACTGCCTAGCTTTAAAACAAAATCGGCATAATCTTTCTACAATGAGACGACAAACGATTTCTTATGGGAAATTAATGGGGAATTACGGTGTTCCGTAGTTTTTCTAAACAGTTAGTCATTTTTCAACACTTCCAAACTACTTAAGTAAGAGATTGCACGGTTTTTGTTTACGTAAGTAATCGATTACATTTTTTTACTCTTCACCGACGGAATGCAAGCACGAAATTGGACTGACTCGTTCTATTACAAAATTTTAAACAAATGTTTAGGAAATTTTTATATTTAATGCATTGTGTTGATTTCTAGAAGCTTCTGTGTGTTTATGAAATTCAAAAACAGACAATTTATACATTACTTATTAGACTAGATGCCTGATTTATATATAATAATACACATTTACCTATGCAGAAGTAGTGCTACTGGAATAACTCTTAATATATTTTTCATAAGGCCTGGGTGTATCAAAACTCAGAATATTTTATTGTAACAATCATAGATGAGCAATGCAATGTCCAATCATAAATCTTTATCATGTCTCCAACATTTTCGATAATAAACGATTTCAATACGAATACTGTCGTAAATGAATATGTGTTCTATACGAAACCAATTGGTTCTTCGAACCTGTGTTTCAATTTTGGAATCAAACAATTTCGGTTTGATGGTTATTCTATACAGTTAAAGGTGGCTTTTTGGGCTTAACATATAGCCTAGTTCCATGATAAAGACAATAACCAGTCTTATTAGAACGTGCAAAATAATACTTACAGAGAGTGGTCCAGAACACTTTGTTCCGAATTATTTTTTTATACAAAAGTACAATAAATATCTATTTTAATTTTATAGACCAGCATGACGAGTGCGACTGTCATTAACAAGGTTGGTCAAAATGTTTAGGTGCAATTTTCATAAGATTTATTACAGTTCGATGCTAAAGAAAAACATACTCCATAAAATTTCGATATCATGTGGTCAGCCCGAATTGTTAAAAGAATTTCTTAATTTTACCGACGGTATATAATGTAAGAATAATGTAAAGTGTATATTAAGGAATTTTTAAGTACAATATTTAACACAGAAGTAATGGCTTTAGAAATGATTATCAATCGAGGGTTAACCTAGCATTTCTTCTCTTTAAATCTCGAATTATATGCCAAGGAAGGTAAATATAAAAATAGGAATACCACCGTTTAATATAAGAGAGAACAGTGCCTATAGTATTTTGTACATTTGACTTGTTATTACGTAAAATGGTCACTTTAAAAAGCTATGAAAATACTAGCCCTGTAATACTTATACGATTCCACTACTGGAAACGGGCCTCCTCTAATATTGACAAGGTTTAGGCCTTAGTCGACCAAGCTGGCATAGTGCGGGTTGGCAGACTTCACATACCTTCGAAATTCTTATACAGAACTTCTCAGGTATGCAGGATGATTCTTACCTCGCCGCTAAAGCGTGAATTATGTATGAAGTAGAATTTGGTCAGCTATGTGAGTTACGCTAAATTTACATAGCTTATAATTCAGTCTGCAACGGACTTTAAAGATAGAGGAAGTTGATATAATCATTCATTAAAATATTTGATAAATAAAAATATTTTTTGCCTTTTAAAGATTTTTAATTATTTAACTAAGATTAACGTGTTTCAAACCATTGTTTTTACAAATAATTGAATATTAAACGATTGTCAACTTTATCCCACGTTTGGCTTCGTATTGTGGTTAAAAATAACTTTTGTATTCAAGTTTTGTGCTTTAAACGTTTGTTTTTAATTTTAATGATTGAAGCATTTTTGTTATAATATTAGTATATTTGTCCGGGTATGAAACAGTTACCTAAAAATATTATATGTAGCGTCTACTATTGAAAGTATTTGTAAATGGCAGCAGTAAGTCTTGAGCTTTAAATATCCTTCCTACATAGTACAAAATAAAGTCACCCACCGTGTCTGTACGCGATACTGTCTGTCCAGGGATGTACATGCACTGTTGTGTTTCGGTTTGAAGGAAATTGAAGCCAGTGTAACTACTGGACATAATGAGACTTAACATCTTATGTCTCAGGATGACGAGCGTAGTGGAATGCCACACAGTACTTCGTAACTCGCGGTGATGGATGGTGTTTCTACTGTTTATGGGTGGTCGTATCGCTTACCATCATTACCTGTAATATTATACTGCCCTATTGCTGTGTATCTTCTAATCTTGTAACAAAAAAGTTGTGGACATTTTGAAATCAAAGCGGGTTGGTAGCATTTCTTGACGATTAAAAGTGTGGAGAAAAAAATTTAGGTACAGAAATTTACTTGGCATTTTTCGTACAAGTAGGTAATATAATATTCTTGACTTCTCTTTTAGGAAACCTTCTTTAAATTTGAAGCTAGTTGTCTATTCAGCAAGAACTTGGTCCTGCAACTGATTTAGTAACACTAAGATATTTTATTATTCTTCGGTCTGCTGGCTTCGCTTGTTTGAAAAACCTTTCCTGAAGTTACACTACGCACTTCTCCGCGATAAAAATTAATTTATATCAATTTCAAAATTCATTTAAACCTGTTTGTCGTTTTTCGCGTTTACTTTCGCCTAACATCGAAATATTTTCATAAACATGATTTTGGCGGCATGAAAGTATTTTTCCGGGATAAAAGTCCCGTTACGTATTTTTCCGGGATAAAAAGTAGCCTTCCTTCTCGGGGTCTAAAACGGTTACCATAGATACCAAATTTCAAAAATCTATTCGGTCGTTTTTGAGGTTATCGCGTTCAGAGAGAAAGACAAACGCGGCGAGCAACTTTGTTTTATAATATGTAATGATAGTGATAAGCTTGGCTTGTAGTTTGGGTTGTGCTGAATATGTCGAGATGGTGTAACCAACGCCCAATTGGACTAAGGTATAAACCTTCTCAACTTAGAGCTCATTCCTAATTGTGGGGCCATATAAAACAGGACTAGCAGTTCTACGTGTGTGTTCTATATCCATAAAGAAGAATTCTTCACCTCAACAGTAAAGCCTCAAAGCTTACATAAGTGAAATCATAGTTATTATCAGTCGGTTTCAAGTGTGGGAACCCTCAGCCGGGTCTAGGTTAGCGGCTTTGTTTCGTCTCGTTTTTTCTCATGGCGTTACCGACGTTCCATAATTGCTATAAGTAATTCCCAAGTAGACGTACCTTGACGTTTTAATCTGGATTTTTATGGATTTATAAATGTTGACGACTCCGCACGTCAGGATCTTTCCCGGGATAAAATGTAATTATCCAGGATCCGAAATAGCCTTCATTTTGAACCAGCATGTGATTTACCTGTGTCCTATATTCCATTCAAATCCATTCGACGGTTTCTGTGTAGGTAAACATTTAATAAATGCCTAAATTTCATAGAATGTTGTTATTATAATATTAGTAATATGGAGTGATATGAGCTAATTTTATGTATCTTCTGCGATCTTCATGTATATTAGAACAATGAGGGTATATTGTAATACACACACCTGTTACTTCTGACCCGTAAAGGGAAGATATAGGTGTATACTTGCGCTTATGCTTCGTAAAGCTTATTTTCTTACTGCGTAAAGCCGAACCTTCACTATGGTGTATCCTCTTCAGTAGCGACTACCGTACAAGATATAAAACTTGCTATAATAGGCTACGCATGTATTGCATTCTGTGGTCAGCATATCCATAAACTAATTATGTGTTACTAGCTTTTACTCGCGGCTCCGCCCGCGTTAAAAAGTTTTTCCGGGATAAATATCCCGCTTTACATTTTCCCGGGATAAAAAGTAGCCTATGTGTTAATCCAGGACATGGTCTACCCGTGTGCCAAATTTCATCGAAAACCGTTCAGTAATTTTTGCGTGAAAGAGGAACAAACATTCATACATCCATACATCCAGACATTCTTACAAACTTTCGCCTTCATAATATTAGTAGGATTTTCTCAGCTTTGATAGCTAAGCTATACTAAGTTCTTGATTTGCAACAGGTCAGAACTATATTACAAGTCATGTTTTAATAGTTCCCTATGCCATCAAGCAAGTAGCAGTAATAGTGGCAGCGGCGCCTTTCCAAGTTTTTTGTGCGGTTAAAAAAAGTAAAAATGACAAAGACCGTCCGACAACACTTTCTAAAATGCTTGATAGGGATAGGTATTTGCGAATTGCATAGCTATTATTTGCTAACAAAGTAGTTAAATCGGGTTTTTTAGCTATCGTAGCTATATTTAGAAACGTTGAGGTATTTTTTGAACTATTATGGGATAGATAGTATTTTACTGTTATGTCTTGGTTTATATGTGAAGTCAGTGACTCTTTTTTACGTGTGTTCTTCTGTAATACAATAAAGTGTTAAGTATTGCTATTTATAGATAACCTTCCAAGCATCCTGATCTATAAAAACTCCTATAATTCGTAAAATTTAAGCATTTTGTGAATGCTTCTTACTAACATTTATCGCGAATCTACTGCGCCTACATTTTCTAATATAAATCCGCTGAACATTTCTTGGTATCGACTGTTTTTTCTGTCTCAAAGTTTCCATTCGTCACGATGCCCGCATGGCGTCGGTTACTCAAAACTAAAGATAAATAACTATACATTACATTTTATCACGAAACATTAACTTAAAGCAGTTTTTAACTTAACGAGACGAGCTATCTAATAATGGCCGTCATGTTCGTAAATAGTATGGAAATCTAGAAATATGGATTGATTACGCTTGACTAAGACACTAGTCCGTCTGGACAGGTAGTGTCTCGCAAACAAGAAACTTATGCGAGGCGAGATGTAACGTCATAAGAACACCGCTAGTCTGTGACTGATTTGAAGTTAGACACGACACCCGCCCTCTACATTTGTCTTCACCATCTAGTCTTCAAAAACAAAGGCATTATGGCCACTCGCTGCACCCGTGTTTCACCGATGTAAGGTCCCATTTAATAAGGGACCGGCATGTTGCCATTTATCATAATTCATAGCTGATATTAAGAAAACTTCAATATCGTCCCCGTCACGAGCTGCAAAACCAGATTCATTAACGGATTTTGACACACAAGCGTATTTACTGTACGGTTAGTTCATTCAACGAGAGTCACAGTCCGCGGCGCTGGTCACTGGTTTGAATCCGTGCCGGCCCATGACTTCGGCTCCCGTGCATCGCCATTGAACTTGGTCACGTTTGGGTTGTGACCGGGTCAGTATGGACTAAATTATTTGGGGACCTTGAAGAAAGAGTATAGTCTTGTGGTAATATAATGGTAATTGAAGATGAAGACAAATTTAGTTGCATGCATGGTCTTTCAAATCTTTAATATTTTGGGATATTAATAAAACACTTTATTGCAACCTTTAAACCCAGAAACTTATTGATGGTCATTGAGGCATTGATTGACCACGACATAAAAGTATGAGTTACTCATATTAACAGTGGTACAAATCCAGGACAGGCATAAATTCACTTTAAGGAGTAGGTTGTCTAAATACCAAAGACCAAAGCTGATGATAGTATATTCTACTCAGATTATAAGCGTCATTATTTGTGAAGATATCGCGGTAATATATAATCAAATAAATAAAGAAAAAGATTAAAAATAGATAACATTTGATATACCAAATATTATGGATTAACATAGGCCACTTTGTATTCCAAACCTAAAGGGAATTTTGGCAAAGTACTTTTACCAAACGAACAAGCAAACGTAAAACCATATGCCATTCCCCAAGGCCTAAGAAATGGAGCGTGCGAGGGTAGCACGTCACTCTTGAGGCAGTCAACCGTCGTGGTTCCAAACTACTGGGCTGAGACGTGGCTACAGCCCCAACTGTTTACGTTCGAGGCACTCACACAGAACTTTAAATAACGCTTATTAATATGTAACAGGTACATTGTAGTTTTTATCCTGGCGAAATTAATAAGTTTGGACTACATTGTGAAGACGAGACAGATTAGAATCGAGGTGTTTCTTATTGGACATCACTTGATCCTAGTGTGCTTGCTGTGATAATGTCCCTTATTTTGTTATATGTCTGTGTCAGTCCTTTCTCTAAGGCATCAGACACAGGTCCATAAATTAAAGTTGTATGTTATCATCTAGATAGAACGGCCCAGGAATATAAATACAAATCCACGTTTGCTACAGAAGTAAATGCCAAGATAATTGGTACGAAACTTTTTTTTTGTACCTTTAAACCAAGGCGCTAATCTGATGGTGGGCAACACGAACGACTATAAACAAGAGCAACCCCATAAAATTCAATCACAAAACACCGCACTTGTTTCGTTATCCTGAGACATATTGTCTGATGATGTTCTGTAAATACCCCTCATATGTAGGCCCAAATAGATGCGGCATGCTTTACTGGTCAATATTTTCTGCTTCACTTCACTTAATACTAATTACGAAGTGTGCCATTCCAGATATAAAAAAGCCAGACTTTGCTGCTCTCAACACATCCAAATCCTCTGGAAGTAACGGCCGTGGCCCCTGGTCGAGTGGCTTCACGTGGGCCATGCTCCACTGAATGACAGGACGTTTGTTACGCACGATGACTGCGCGCTCCGTGGCCAGCCAACTGCCCACTTGCATCTGAAAGTGAATTATTTAAACTTCAAACGATTGAAGTATGTAGATATTTATGAATTAGAGCAAATTGGCTGGTCAAGATAGGTTCGAAGCAACAATCACAGAATGAAATAGAGAGTTTTGATATCGAACTAGTGTCAATGGCAGAAGTCTGTATTTGTCAATTTAGACTGTCGAATTTTGCTTGCAGCCCCGCCCAAACTTTTATCTAAAATTTAAAGTAATTAATATATAAAATTAAATTAGTGCGTCGCTTTTATGTGAAGGGTTTTTTATACATTAATGGTCGCCTTTCAATATTTTATTTTTACAACCGGTTCAGTAGTATAAGAGATTATATCTCCCCCTTTTTTTTTAGGAACCATAAACTTAATCTTCATAAAACTGTTTTAGTTCTTTATGTAACAAAATCAAACAGTTGAAAGAGAACCTTGCAAGTTAGATATTAATTACATTGAAATGACAATCAAAATTCTAGATTTGTGGGTTTCATTTTGAAATGTTTGACTCAGGAATCGCTTTTAGGAATTTCAGCTTAAGGCACCTACTCCATGTACTCATTTGGAATTTGGAAACTCCACAATCTTTGTATGTAACAGAAAACTGAGGGCAAATTGTGTAAACTAAAGGTATTATGGCCTTCACACAAAAACAACTGAACCAACTATCGACCTCAGCGTTTTTTGTGGATAATCGGGGATGTTCTACGATGGCCGTGTTATTTTTTTCCATCTCGTTTTGGGGTCACTCATTAATTTAGAGTAGGGCGGATCCTTGACTCGGATTAAGATAAGTAACCTTGCATAATAAATGTTTTGTGTAAAATTCATCAGGTTTTGCTGATTATGATGTAATTTATCATCGAGATGGTTTGTAACCAGATTTGTCTATGGCAAGCGTGTTTGAATGAAATAGTAATCTCAAGGAACCCGTATATTAATTGGTGGTTCTCATACGATTATTGATATTTACAATAAACAAAATCACTTCCTTACCAATTTTCGTTTGATTCCCCTGGAATTGTGGTATATGTGGGGAAAGAATGGGACGTTAAGTGCTGCGGTATCCTGTGGCTAATGATAAATATTTACGAATAAAAGTGTTTGCAAAGTGTGTATAATCCGCATTTACAAATAGGCATTATGATAGCAAATACATATTTTTTTTTGAAGACGAGACAGTTAATATTCATTGGCTTTGATTGTCTATTGTTCTCTAATAGATCTTAATAGTGATAATTGTTGTTACTAATACAGTCATTATAAATTATCTAGTTATGTCTGAGATGGATTTGTGATTTGTTTTGTTGTAGAGCTAACTCCTGAATAAGTCATCTATGTTATTATAATTAATATGACTGCCTCGGTGGCGTAATTGTATTACGGTATGACTGCTATGCTGAGGTCTCGGGTTCGATCCATGGGTCGGTCAAAGTGATGTTGGGTTTTAAATTCAGTATCAGCCCGGAGTCCCGAATTTTTGCCCGATATGGCCATAGGCTCGCCCCCTATCACACATGGGATGGAATACGCACGGTGAAAAGTGGGTGCACTAGTGGCACCCTTGCCTACTTCTTCGGGGATAAAAGGCGTGTGTGTGTTAATCCTACTAATATTATAAAGGCGAAAGTTTGTAAGAATGTATGGATGTTTGGATGTATGGATGTAAGGATGTTTGTTCCTCTTTCACGCAAAAACTACTGAACGGATTTCGATGAAATTTGGCACACGGGTAGATCATGTACTGGATTAACACATAGGCTACTTTTTATCCCGGGAAAATATAAACCGGGACTTTTATCCCGGAAAAACTTTTTAATGCGGGCGGAGCCGCGGGCAAAAGCTAGTATAATATATTGTACTTTAAATATACTAATATCATTATGTTATGTCTAACTGAAGTGCCGTGGAGGAACAAGAAAACTCTCTGATGGTTTTGGAGTTCAAAACTACCTATTTCATTTACTGTATCATTTGTATTTTCTTCATACTCGTTGTTTTAAATTATTGCTTAATATTAAATTTTGATAAGAAATATTGAAAAAGTGTAGTGTCATTTAGAAGAACTAACCTTAGTTCAGATTTAGCGTTGATTTTCAATTATATAAAAGTATAATAAAATCTATCTACCCAATTAAAACTGATAAAATCAGAAGTGTATTAATTGAATAACTTTGTTCATACAAATGTAGTTTTAGTTCATTTATGTTCTATTTTTAACCAACTTGCAAAAAAAGAAGCAGTTCTAAGTTCGTTCAAAACAGCGATTATATCTTGTAGATAAATTTTGTCTGACGATCAAGAACGAGACGATCAGCACTTATGTAATCATTAGGCTAAGACTTTTTTTTATACAAAAGTTAGCCTTTAGTCCTACGCTTCTTAAAGCAAAGTAAATGCTTAAATCAGCGTCGTCAGCGTTAATACAATGCTCATCATAATTTGTCTCGTTTTAAATAACCGCGCGAGGCCACGCCAAGTTCAAAGCTGGCGGAAGGTTGCGATCCGCCACGGTTCACTATGCATTGAGTTTTTACACCTGACACAAATCGAATCATTGTGGTTCTAGATTCAAGTTTGAAATATAATTTTGCTTATTAAAATATTGTATCTATGGAGTTATTATTCAGTGTTTTGTCTCATGTTACAAATACACACATACATACATATATTCACGCCTTTTATCCCCTAAGTGGTACGCAGAGTCGCAACTAGTGTACCCACTTTTCACCGTGGGTATTCCGACCCATAATGTAATGGGGGGCGAGCCTGTCGCTATATCGAGCACCAATTCCGGGCTGATACTGATTAGAAAAACCTAATATCACTTTGCCGGACCCCGAAGCGAAGGAATCGAACCCGAGACTTCAGTATTGCGGTCATACCGTTATACAACTGCGTCTCATGTCGTGTGATATTTATCGTTAGAAGAAGTGAGAATAAACATGTTTCAATCTTCTTGAATATCATTGGATTCAAGTATGACCTAAATATTATTTATGTAAAGTTTTTATCAGTATCCTTAGTCTATTTACCATGAATTAGGGAATTATGACAAAAGCTTTACGACTTTTTGAGGGTAAGTAGGTGTATAACAAATCTATAAATCGTTGTTAGATCGCGTGTTAGTGAAGCCATTGCCAGCGGTGATATTATTGAACAATTTTGATCGAAATTAACACTTTACCTTATATCTATCTATGATCGAATCTAAGACAACAGCATCGCAGTTGCACTGTGTAAGAAATACAATTATGGTATCAAGAGAATCCTAGTGTTGATTAGTATAGTTTTTTTTAACAGAAACCGATGGCGTAGGTACTACAATAAGTTGTAATTTACCTTGGTAATCACCAATGAAAGTAAATTTAACAATGGTGGTAACTACTGTATGCTATTAATATGTATACATTTTAGATTTAATTACTCCAACAAGACTTAAATATTGATAAGTTTCTTTTGTAAAACCATTCTTATCACATTTAATTTACGGTACAATATCTAACAACGTTACTCACCCATAAAATACATTTTAGAGCTAAATTTTAATGTGGAATTATTTTTATGTTTAAAATGCCAGAAAAAAAAACAATGATCCAGAGGGAAACACAATTCGCTCCCATTTCCCATGGCACAATGGCCAGACGGCGACGACAAAATGGCGTCCATGACGTCACGCCGGAAACAGCTCCGTTTTGAATTTGGAACGGTCGAGCGAGCAATGGCGGAACATCCGGCGCTCGAAGACGTTACAATGAGTGCGCGTGCGACACACAGTTACATCGATACTGATCATTGTCTCAGATAGATCTGGGTTATGACATCACGCATCTAGAATTAGAGGCCTTGCCTTTATTGAGAAGGATTGGTATTTTGCTATTCATTTACATAAAACAATTGCATGAGATGACTACAGTTTGTTTTTATAAAGAACTTAACATATATGGTAATGACTTTATCCTCTAAGCCCTACAAGGTAGATCGAGATGGTAGTGCTTCAAAAGGGAATGAAATTGGCTAAACGATGTATTGTGGCACTGTGTTGTATTTACCATCCCCCTGAAAAATATTCTGTTTTCGATCTCATTATCCATCTAGTATTTACAAATATACCATCTCAAAGCAGCATTATCAATGTCAAAGATTCAATGTAATTATTTTGAAAAATTCATAATACAATTAATGTAACAACATGATGGACTATGAACAGTTGTAACACACTTTGAAAGCTCTTTTGGGTTTTGCACTAAGTGCATCCACTCTAAATATTTCGGAGCATAATATTGATGCCTTAGTGGTGTATGACGGTACGACTGCAATGGTCTTGGGTTCGATCCCTGGGTCGGGAAGTAATATTGTATGTTTCTATTCAATATCAAGTCGAAGTTTCGAATTTGTGCCTGATATGGCGATAGGCTCGCCCCCTATCACATCATAGGACGGAATATGCACGGGGAAAAGTAGGTGCACTAGTCGCGCCTCTGCCTACCCCTTCGGGAAAAAAGCTGTAAGTGTATATATATGTACGCATAATATCGACAAATCTCATAACAACATAATATGAACTCACGAGCTGAGCGAGTAACGGTAGCTCTACGCAGCTCTAATTCAATAATTTTACAAAATATCAACCGTTTGTAAAACAAATTATTTGCGGATAACATTGACATTCCGACGTATTCCGATGATGGCCGAGGATTGTTCGTGTGAACATTTATCGACGGTGGAACGGTAGATGTAATGGTTTGGAAATGGTAAACAGACCGCTAATTGTGCGGTTAGCGTAGTGATGAGACGCACTTATCTATGTATTTTTATCGTAGTGTAAATAAGTGACGATTTCTAATACTACGTGAGATGAATAAAAGAGATGCCCAAAAACGGGCCTGAAATTATAAACAAGACAGTTTATATATATTTGGATGGAACTCCTAAAAACTAGCCTTTTACAATTAATCGTTTAGTTTCAAAGACCTCCGATTTTGAAGTTTATGATGACAAAAAAGTAAGCCCGGAGTTTCTTTCTACCTTTCTTCTTCGGGTAGTAGCTTAGGTAGCTAGTGAAAGGCTGGTAGGATAGCTAGGCTAGGGCCTGTAGTGTCCTCACCGGTGAGGATTGCGACGCGTTCCTCCCATTATTTTTTTTTAAATAAAAATGATCCCTTTTTTATATTGCTTTTCCTGCCAGCCCGAGCTGACTTCTTTTTATTATTGATCATTTATTTTACTCCTAATAAAAATGTCTGTAGTTATATAAGTGCTTTGGTATTAAAAATATTATTATAATCATTTTAATGTATCTTGACTTATCATAAGTTCAACTATGTTCACCTACGTGATGAAAAAAGTATTTTATTTTATTTATTTTTTAGGTAATTTTATTTTACTTAAAAACTACACTTTGTATGAAGATTTTAAAAAAGGAAGCTTTGTAGGAGGGGCCTAAAAATATTTTCTTGATGGATCCTAGTTCCGTATTTTGCATCTTTAAAGCCCCTTAAGTTTGAGCCTGGATAGATTTTGAAGCCCAACACCCATACAAACAGCGGAAAACTCCTTTAAAGAAAAAAAAATATTACATTAGTTAATATTAGAGAGATATTAGTTTATTTTTTATATCAATAAATTATAATTTACTAAAGTGTTTTCACTTCAAATAATATGGAAGCAATTTAATAATAATTTTATAGAAAGCGATTTCTAAAGCAATTCTCTCCAGTCGCAAGCATTGTGTTAGCTCAAATTGTAATTGAAATTGAGTATTGTTGACAAAATTAGATTACTTATCAAAATAGAGTTTAGTGATATTCGTTCCGTAAGTTTATGATACAAAATCGAATTCTAAAGTTCAGTAAGAAAAGCTATAATGATGAATAAATTTAACACATTATAATATATTTTCAAATATTCCGTATGTTTTAAAACCTAGTTTTCTACTAAATACAATACATCTATTATTTACAGACCAATATAAACTCACTCGTTCAAATTTATCGATTACGACTATCGATAAAAGTGCCAGCACTAGTCAATTGTCAGCGGCTACCGCTTCGAGCTAGAAAACGCAATATTGAATTTCGATTTCGATGGTTTAATGATTTTATTAGCAAAAAAAGAAAAGACCAAATGACAGTGAGAACAATTTTTACCTATCGCTTTGCCACCCGCGGTGAATTATTTATGTAAGTCCTTATTTAGGATCGATTCTACCGAAATTAATGTGTAGGATTACAGCTTTATTCCCGGGTGTTGTTAGAGTCGTATCTTGTACATTCATACTTTAAGTCAAGTATATTTTCAGCCTAACTGGAGTAAAGTTTATTCGTCTAGAGTTGGAAAATATATGAAAAGCATTTCCTGCTAGAAAAGTACCTAAAACACAGAACGACGCGAACGCCATCTACTTAAAAAAATATTTTTATTTTTATGGAAACATTGAAAAAGAAACAGTCGAAAGCAGGATTTGAACCCGCGACCTCCAGCGTACCGTGCCGGTCGTATGCCAACTGAGCCATCTCGACCTATTTTCGTCTGTTCAATTTCAAGTTCCTTATTTTATCTCTTTAAAGATGCCTATTAATGCCAAATTTATTTTATCCTTCTTTCAATGTTTCCATAAAAATAAACACATTGTCCAGGCACTACATGGCCCTTATGTATAAAAATCTTAATATAGGATTAAAAAAATCTTATATAAACATCCATTATTTTATTTTTATTTGCACTTTATACGTAGTTATGTAAAGGCGAACTTAATGCTAAAGGCATTCTCCACCAGTCAACCTGAGGCGGTGCGGACAAAATCTTAGCAGGTAAACGAAACTTAACTTAATCATAATGCCGAAACAGTTAAAATAGTAATATGTAAAGAATAGGAACAAAAATTAGCCTGTGTTATTCCAGTACACGATCTACATTGTTTTGTACAATTGTGTGCGAAATTTCATCGAAATCCGTTCATTAATTTTGGAGATGTGCAGTAACAAACAAACAGAAAAACAGTCAGACAAAACATAATTATAAAAATCGCTGATTTGTTTTCCGTTACTCTTCTTTAGTAAGCTTTTTTTATCACATTTCTTTCAATGTACAGACACACGGGATCTACTGCTTTATTATAGTATAAATTTTAGTCCGACGATTAAAACAGTATGCACACAATATGTAAATTTTACAATTTTGATCTGATCCCAAATGACTCAGTTCCAATCTAGTCGGAGAGGGTCTCGAAGGTCAGGAAGCGGTTGTGGTTGAGACCACCTGCCTACCCCCCGACGGCTACTGATTTATTCTATTTTACTACTTGGGTAACAAGTCGATTATTTTGGGTGAAATACGCGATGATTCATTTATTTATAGATAGCGTAATTTATGATCTGTTGGGTTCTAAAGATTTCCTGACCGGTCAAATTATAATCACATTAGCTTAAATTATAAATACCTGGATTATAATTTATGACTGACTGCCTCGATGGCGTAGTTGCATTATTGTACGACTGCAATGCTGAGGTCTCGGGTTCGATCCCCAGGTCGGGCAAAGTGATATTGAGTTTTACTATTCAGTATCAGCTCGGAGTCTGGAATTTGTGACCGATATGGCGATAGGCTCGCCCCCTATCACATCATGGGACGGAATAATGGCGAAAAGTGGGTGCACTAGTTGCGCCTCGGCCTACCCCTTCGGGGATAAAAGGCGTGAGTGTATATGTATGTAATTTATGTCGACATAAAACTTTTGCTTGTGTATTTAAATTAATTTAAGTACAAATGATATATTTGCATAATATCTGAATCGGATGCTTATAGTTTAGTAGTACAAGTTGGACACGACACAGTCAATATTTCCGACCGTTTCAATATCACAAAGATGGTCAGTTATTCATATAATCAGCGGAGGACAGTTACTCGGGTCTACTTCCACTAGCTTAAGGGGCAGGTAGAGATAATAGATTATGATTTATTTTGATTAAACAGATTTACAAGATATATGGACGTCAACCTTTAAATGTTACTAATGTTATAAAGAGGAAATCTTTGTGAGCTTATTTGTAGGAGCTAATCTCTGGACCTACGGGAATTAGTTTAAAAATGCTATAGGTAATGCAATGCAAATGCAATCAATTATTGCATACGAAAAAAGTATTGTTATTATTAAAATAAAAGTTAAATGTAACATTTTGTAAAATCTATTTATATGTTAGTGAGAAAGATCTTAATAGGAATCTGAGGCATCTCGCAGATGCTATGATGTGGCCTAAATCATTACAGCTACTATCAATTTCGTAGAGTTTCTTGGCAACAAGTTAACAAAGTCTGCCCTTCTAACAGTCATGATAACCTTATTTTTTTTATTCCTTACCCAGTTTCCGGTATAAGAGGTCAGGCAGTAAGAAATGGTTCAAATAAATGGTCCCTAATAGAATTAACGTTCACTTCACACCTGTTTCAAATTATAACGTTATTTTAATTGACATAATTTTATTTTGACTGAGTTTTTAAATCATGAATGATAAGTAACTGACCTTAATATTTCATGTGTATTTTGCTTTATAAACTCAGTGTGTTTTTCATAGTAATATATCAGACAAAATATGATATTTGTACACAAAATAGGGCAAATGTAGGTATTGAATTGAGTACTTTTCAGTACAGAATTTTAAATGTACATTTTTTATATTTATTTCAAATGTTTTTTTTATCGAAAGCCATGCAAAGAACTTTTACCTTATTTTACTCATAATTATACTTAATAGCTTTTATGGCCATTTAAGTAAAGTCACTTACCTTATCATAATAATCACCAGGGTTACTTCGTTGTAGTTCAAAGACCTCTCCCCTTTCTTTTGAATTCTGAGAACTTTCATAAATATTTTATTATTCATGATTTCTTCGCCTTAACTGGTAATAAAAGAAAGTGCTCGCCCGGAGACAGTGTTTGGCTAGTACTTGAGTTGTAATCTAGGGTATCTAGACTGAGGTCTAGATCCGCTCAGGGCTAAGGCGGTGCCTTAACATCTTTATTTGATGGTTAGGTGTGTTGTTTGGAATTCAAGGGTTCTGTATAGATTTGTTAATTTAACTTTAGATTATCATTTCGAGTGGGACATTAAAATTACAGTAAAATTACGTATTTTTATACTAAATGTATTCAAACGATTTTTTTTCATCTTAGAATGCAAAGAAAACAGGCGTAAATAAATAGTGATTGATTTAGCGCCCGAATATTAATTTCTTTTGCTAAAGTCCACCAGTAAAATCGTATATCTTCTAGAAGATAGACATGTTTTTTATTATTATTTCAGTTAAATGACGATACGAGGATGCCACTCGTCACTGCTTGTGTGATGGTAAGCGATACGACCGTCCATAAACAGTAGCAATACCAGACAGAACCTATAATTACTAAGTATTGCGTGGCACTCCACCGCGCTCATCACTCGACTCTCTCTGTAGTCGGTCCCTCATGACTGAGGATCGTGGTCATCATTGGATGTATTACACTTAGAGCGGATTATTTGTCTCCACCGGTTTCTGTTCATCGCATCTTCGAGTAGTTTATGGAACTTGGTGGCAGACGAGTCCCAAATCTGGTCGTCCATCGGGTTGGAGCTCGGCCTCGAGAACGTTTGCCTTCGTCGCTTGACATACGATGTTAAGTCTCATAATTATTTATTTTATTTGACACTTTGTACAATGGTATAGTACAGGCGGACTTAATGCCTAAAGGCATTTTCTCCCAGTCGACCTTAAGGTGGTGCAGAAAGACGGAGGCAGGTGTAAATTATAAATAATGAAAATTAAAAATGTGAATAAAATACAATGATAATTATCAAACATAATATATGTATACTTACATTAATTTTGCTACATATATAATTATCTATCATATATACATAAACAATTACATACATAAATAAATACATACATACACAAATAAATACGTATTTAATAAGCTAATGATGAGAATCTGCTACTTCGCCGAGGAGTAATTGCCGAACTCTCATTTTAAATGCCAGCCGTGTTGTACATGACCTGATTTCGAGTGGGAGTGCGTTCCAGAGAAGGATGGACTGGATAGCAAAGGAAGAGTGAAGGAAATCAGAGCTATGAGGGGGACATTTAAGAAGGAGATTGCTAGACGAACGCAGGGTTCTATCATGAGTATCACAACGGTAAATGAAGTTGGAAGACAGGTAAGAAGGAGGGGTAGGAGAAGTGAGAATAGAAAAGAGGGTAGTGAGCGCACGCAACGAACGGCGTTGACGGATGGGAAGCCAATTTAACTGCGATCGGTATGAAGAGATGTGGTCAAACTTGCGAAGATTATAAACGAATCGAATGCAGTTATTAAGAAGACGGTCGAGTTTGTTGAGTAGATCTGCATTCAGATCAAAGTAGCACACATCACCATAGTCGATAACCGGAAGGATTAAGGTTTGCATAAGCATAGTCTTGGTTTTGAACGGAAGGTAATTCTTCAGGCGATACAGAGAGCGAAGAGTACCGATGACTTTCTGACTAACAGAGGTCACCTGGGGTCGCCAGCTCAGAGTGGCGTCAATTTGAAGCCCGAGGTCCTTAACACATGAACACCAAGGAATGACGGTGTAGTCATCGTAATTAATTAATTACGATGGCTACAATGCCCATCAAACCGGAATAGTGCAAGCACACTGCTGCTTGGCGGTAGAAATAGAATTTGTAGCGGTATCTACCCAGATGGATCCTAACATATGAAAGACCTACCAGTAGGATTTCTAATAGTTTCAACAGCTCAACAGTATAATTTGCGACAAAGGTCCGCGACCTGACCTGCAGGTTCGATAACCTAACAGGTGTGGGGTGACGTTACAAAAAGCATCCCTTGCGACGTCACCCTGCAGGGAGGTCAGTACAACGCTTACGCGACCTAACGATTATTATAATGAGTTCATTATTACAGTATTTGTTGTATGTCTTAGCAATTTTTATTTGATCAAGTGCACGAAACGTAGAGAAATTTAAAGTTATAAATATGAAAAAGGTTATGTCTAGTTTAGATCTTATATTAAAGACTAGATTTTGCCCGCGGCTCCGCCCGCATTAAAAAGTTTTTCCGGGATAAAAGTCCCGCTTTTTATTTTCCCGGGATAAAATGTAGCCTATGTGTTAATCCAAGACATGATATACCCGTGTACTAAATTTCATCGAAATCTGTTCAGTAGTTTTTGCGTGAAAGAGTAACAAACATCCAGACATCCATACATACTTACAAACTTTCGCCTTTATAATATTAGTAGGATAATCCTATCCTATGTTTGGATATTTGTTACTCTTTCACGCAAAAACTACTGATCTGATTTCGATGAAATTTGGCGCATGGGTAGATCATGTCCTGGATTAACACATAGGCTACTTTTTATGCCGGGAAAATATAAAACGGGACTTTTATCCCGGAAAAACTCATTCACGCGGGTGGAGCCGCGGGCAAAAGCTAATATATTTATATTTCTTCAATTCAAATAGTAATCTTATTAATCTTTACTTATTATAAATGCAAAAGTTTATGAAAATCCCAGTAATATGCCTGCATGGGAAAAATGGATATTTTGAATCTGTTTCACCAAGTAGATGACGCTGGCAGCGTACCTACTGTGTTTTAAAGAATTTTATAGCGGGAATGTAGTTTGCACGCGGGCGAAGTCGCGAGCAACACTAAGTTGGTTTATAAGTTTAGTTTGGGTGGGGTAATATACGCCCACACACACTCACGCCTTTTATCCCCGAAGGGGTAGGCACAGGCGCAACTAGTGCACCCACTTTTCGCCGTCAATCCGTCCCATGATGTGATAGGAGGCGCGCCTATCGCCATATCGGGCACAAATTCCAGATACTGGCCTGATACTGAATAGAAAAATCCAATATCACTTTGCCCGACCCGGGAATCGAGCCCAAGACCTCAGCATTGCAGTCGTACCGTAATACAACTACGCAGTGATATTCATAAATTGTAGTTACTTTTGTATGAAATCGTATTTAATGTCATAAGTTAATGTTGCCATTGCATTTTGGTGATATTAAAAATAAGAAATGTAGAGGTAATAAAATCTTTTCTAAACTTTATTATAAAACAAAAATACGTTAGGTTTTTATTAACATTTCAAACAAAGAAGTTACCTTACTGTTGCTCCCTACGTCGCCTCATTAATCAGCTGTTAGATACAATGTTATGTTTACCATTCTACCACTTAGTTGTAGTTTTTAACACCGAGTAATAGAGACCAAATTAGCATTATTTTTAAATTTGTATTAGCCGCAAGGTATTAAGGAAGTACATCTCTTTCCTGGTTTTTGTCTAGATTTTTCAAGGCCTAATTAAATTGACAAATTATTGTAATGCCACTTAGAATATTGACAGCTGATATCTAGATTAGAACTTAGAAAAAGGGTTAGGGAGGCAAAATGTAAATGTAGGCGTATGCACGTTGTACACCGTTCAATTATAATTATTTATTTATGTTCTCTCGTTTTATTATGAATTCTTAGGTGTAGTGTTTAGTGCTTGTTTAATTCTTTCAATTATATTTTATCGCAATTTAAAGGTGATGTGTGTGCATTAGCTTATATAACTAATCTGACTATGTATGCCAAAAGACTTGAAAAAAATACATAAAGACAAATGATGGAGAAATGATGACAAAAAAGTAAGCCCGGAGTTTCTTTCTGCCTTTCTTCTTCGGGTAGTCATCGCTTAGGTAGCTAGTGAAAGGCTGGTAGGTTAGCTAGGCTAGGGCCTGTAGTGTCCTCACCGGTGAGGATCGCAATGCGTTCCTCCCATTATTATTACTATTATTACAATTTTTTTTGTTAATAAAATTACCTCTTCTTTTATATTGATTTTCTTGCCAACCCTAGCTGGCTTCTTACTTTTTATTTTTCATCATTTATTTTACTCCTAATAAAAATGTCTGTAGTTATATAAGTGACTAATAATAATTAATTAAATGTGTCTCGACTTATCATAAGTGCAACTATGTTCGCCTACGTGATGAATAAATTATTTTATTTTTTTTATTTTAAAAATAAACAGTACCTAATGGGCTAGAAATAAATATATCGTGAATTGGAGTCCTGAATAACATTTTGATATATTTTTTAGCCTCTTTGGCCTAACGACATAGCAACTACTTTAGAATGCAGTAAAATCCGTTAAACCTAGATCAAATTGATAGGCTCTTTTTCTTGAAACTCCATAGTCAATTTCCTTGAAACCACTATACACATTTGGATATTTTGCACATATGGTCTATATGTGTTTTCAAGATCAAAATTTCTAGAATTTCTGGTCTTATTAACCGTTATGGACTCTGAAGCACCTAGCTTCTAAATGAACCCAGCTCTCCAAACGGTCGCCCAACTGTCCTTAGAATACAGGATGTTCAAATTACCATATCAATGTCATCGCAGGAAATGAGATCACGCTGTATTATCCACGTGCTGGATTAGAAAATACCATGTGTTTAAAGCTATAATGATGGTTGTATTGTTCATTTGTTCCGCATATGTCAATTTTGGGGATCGTGGCAGTTATTTCCTTGATGGATCCTAATTGTATCGATTTTTCTGAAGTATCTAGTATCTGAAACAATAATAAGTTATTACAAACCACTGCAAAGATAAAGCATTTTGTTTTTATTTTGCGCCTTGTTTCAAAGTTCAAAACAATATAAAAGTAAAAATTTGGTGTTTTATGATGAGTTGTTCCGAAGATATAAACGCCCCACTACTTCCCTCCATTCATTTTTTAGGAAAGCTCATATACGATATTTTTAATATTAATGCCGGTAAAGACGTAAGACGGTAAGATCATCAGATGATCTAAATTATAACAAAACTGTTACAAATCTACTTTAACCAACTTCCCCATTCCAAGAACCAAACCCGCTCTCAACTGACGTGACACCTTGAACACCATCTGAGCAAGATAATCTATACAATAATGACTATACAATTAGAATAATAGTTTTTTTTGCATCACACCCCTTAGGGCTGTCACTCATTTGTAATTTAAATATCTAACTGTTGAAACAGGTGTTTGTACGTGGGAAATGTATTTGCATATTTAATATGTATGTGAGTTTATTACTGTGGTTGAGTTAGTTTTATATGTAGTACTGCAAGTTACAAACATCTAGATGACGAATATATGTAATTCAAATTTCTGTGTGATACATATGAATGTCATAAATGTTGTCTACTATTTTAGTATCGAGAACATAATTTTAATTTATAAAGTGAATCTGATATAATATAATTATTCTTGAAATATCTAAAATAAATAAGGGTTATTCTTTAGTACATATATCGCACATTTGGAACGAAAACGACACATTTCAAAAAAATCGAAAATTGAGTTATTGACATAAAATGTCTTAAAACTAAGTTCTCAATACAACAATAGTTTAACCACAGCCATATTTAAGTGGGTACAGGACTAAACTGTTATATCGAGCCCTTTTTATTCGATTTTTATAGAAAATGGGACTGTTTTAAGTCATTTTGTGACGATAACTCATTTTTTATTTTTTTTAATTGTGTCGTTTTCGTCCTAACGGTGCGACATATTTACATACACTCTCACACACTTTATCCCTGTAGAGGTAGGCAGAGACGCAACTAGTGCACCCACTTTTCGCCGCGCGTATTCCATCCCATGATGTGATAGGGGGCGAGCCTATCGCCATATCGGGCACAAATTCCAGACTCCGGGCTGATACTGAGTAGAAAAACCCAATATGACTTTGCCCGAATCGGGGACCGATCCCAAGAAATCAGCATTGCAGTCGTACCGTTATACAACTACGCCACCAAGGCAGTCTTCTTTATCACTTTTTGTTTTGAGATTTTGGAGAAAATATAAAGGTTTCTATTCAGTATCAGCCCGGAGTCTGGAATTTGTGCCCGATATGGCGATAGGCTCGCCCCCTATCACATCATGGGACGGAATACCGGCGAAAAGTGGGTGCACTAGTTGCACCTCTGCCTACCCCTTCGGGGATAACAGGCGTGAGTGTATGTGTATGTGTGTGTGTGTATAAAGGTTTCCTTTATCTTAATAAATTTTAATACTATTAACATTTCAATCTTAATCGAGATAGCCCCAAGAAAAAATATCGTTAACACCATACTTGCACTCTTCCATAATTATACGGATATAAAACAAGAAATCAAACAATTAACGACAACCGCCAACCCTAACGGCTTTTGGCGCGCGGCGGCGCGTGCGCAGGATTCCGTTACGTCAGGTGTAGCCCCCCGCCCCCCGCGCCGATCGCAGGTGGGTATAATGACCTTAGGGTAGTCACCCCCACGACAGGTTTAAGATTATAGATAAGTGATTTTGTAACCGTTTTCTGTTTGATATCTCAGGAAATATTTTTTTCGGGAATGCAGGTTAAGGTCGATACTGGCATTTGTGAAAGAGCCTGAATAAATAGAAATTCCTATATATAACGTAATCCTCTTAGCCAGTTTCGGCCACGACGGCCAATCTCAATGGAGATCAGCCAGGTGCGCAGGAGATATTATAGTGCACGAATGTGTGCGCAATACACAGGTGCACTCACTATTCATTCACTCTCATAGTCCTGTGAGATGGCAATCCGTCATGACCGGAGAGAGATCAGGCGCAGGACCAACGGCTTTACATGCTTTCCGAGGCACGGGGGTATCACACCGCCAAATTCCTGACTCCGAGCTGCGACTGAGTAAATTTATTAAGATGGTAAAACCCAGTCACAATATTTTTGGCTCCACTCGGGATTCGAACCCAAGACCTCAGCGCGCAAATCGTACTCGTAATGCGTACGCAATAGAACTACGCCACCGAGACAGTCCGTAGATATAACAATTACTTGTAATGTTTGTAGACATTTACACTATGGAGTCTAGTAATAATATTGGTCACAACATAGATGTATGGGGAAACCATACATCTATGTTGTGACATACTCGGACGCTGGCGTCCATAGCGGGGCTTGACAAGTTAAAGCATGTATCCAACTTCATCTAAGTTACTTAAGTAGTAAGTAGTGTTAAGGTAATTAGACTAAAGAAATTACACTTTATCTATCAAAATCTATCTGTGGTGGCTCGTGATTGGCTCATTGTATTTAGTTCCTACTTTTGTTTATTGTATTAGTTAGCTGTAAGCCACCCAAATAAACTAAAATAAAATAAAAAATAAAATAAAACATGTCTAAATCAGCCTGTTACTTTGAACACGAAATATACCATTGACTACTATCGTAACGTCTAAAGAGGAACAAAAGTTATACAACGCTAGCAAACTGCAGCTTACTGATAAAAATTTAATGATGATAGAGCCCAAACATCCCATCTCTAGTAACTACTTGTAACTCGTTGTAATACAATAGGAAAACAAAAAGTTAATAATGATTCGCTAATTAGGGACCGACAAAAAATCTTTACACATACTGGTGTTATTGATAAAACTACTTGAAAACTTATTTAAATATTTTTAAATGGGTAAGTAGAGGTGGTAAGTATCATTATCAATAATATACACACAGTCACGCCTTCTATCCCCGAAGGGGTAGGCAAAGGTGCAACTCGTGCACTGACATTTTGTCGAGCGTATTCCGTCCCATGATGTGATAGGGATTTGGTGTGGGTGTGGTTATCAATATTAGTAATAAAAATATAATAATACCAGCCCTGTATCATATACTGAGCGGAACGGCGATAGCCTAGTTGTGAGCGGAACGGACTGTCGCGCCGAGACGAATGTTCGCAGGTTCAAAACCCAAGGGCACACACCTTTGACTTTTCTTAAAACATTATGTGTCTATTCTTTGTCAATTATCGCTTGTTTAAACGGTGAAGCAAAACATCTTGAGGAAACCTGCGTACCTGAGAAGATCTCTGAATTTCGAAGACATATGAAGCCTGCCAACCCGCACTAGGCCAGCGTGATGGACTAAGGCCGTAACCCTCTCAGTTGTAGAGGAGGCCCGAGCTCAGTAGTGGGCAATACAATATAATACAGGGCTGGTATGGCATGGTATGGTATCATATACTGCCCACTGCAGAGCACGGGCCTCCTCTACTACTGGGAAGGTTTAGGCTTTAGTCCACCACACTGGTCTAAAGTGGGTTGGGAGACTTCACACACCTTCGAAATTCTTTTGCAGAATTCTTAGGTGTAGTTTCCTTGCGGTGTCTTCGTGAGCATTAAAGTGAACGACAATTAATAAAAAATACCACCAATTTCGAATAGCCAGAGGTTTGTGCCTTGGGTTTTGAACATGCGGATTCGTCTTGGCAGTCCGTTCCATTGGTAACTAGGCTATCGTACGCAACAGATAATAGTCGACAAAAAAACTTATTTCTGGATAGTAATCACAAAAATTTTATGCATTATACTTTGTATTTTGTTAGCTAAATAAATAAAAATGTAACTTCAAGGTCTTACTTCCATTAGTTATTTAGTAATTATTGTTAAACTTCTTACAATGCAATAACCTTTTTTCTACTTCAACGTTATTTTGTGTGTTTTAATTTCTTAATGACAAGCATTTTTGTAGTTTAATTGTTGGCACAATGTTGATAACTTTACATTGCGTTGTATCCCTCGGAATTATCAAGAGTACCCCGTTCGTTCCTACAAAAATACAGACTTTTTACAGCCTTACGAATGAAACTTAGAAGAAATACGGTATAAGGAATAGATGCATTATAGACCCTTATATACCCAATATAGATTTATTTCGTCTCTAACCTAATCTAACCATAATACGAAGCGGAGCAAAGCTACCTCTTCATGCTTTCTAAAAAGTTTTGCCTACGTGTACAGTGCCTGAGGGTTCAGGCCTTAGTCTCCACCACGCTGGCCTAATGCGGGTTGGCAGACTTCACATGCCCTCGAAATTCTTATTGAGAATTCTCAGGTATGTAGGTTTCCTCACGATGTTTTCCTTCACCGTTAAAGCGAACGACAATAGATAAACAATACACACATAACTTCCAAAAGTCAGAGGTGTGTGCCTTGGGTTTGAACCTCCGGACAATGTCTCGGCAGACCGTTCCATTCCCAACTAGGCTATCATCGCTAACTGCATAGTAATAGACCCACCCAATTCATACCAGTTTTCAATGTGAAAGAATATGATCATGCTTTAGACCAACACCTTCGAAGATCTCCTATACCTATGTTGGTAGAATATATTCTATATTAAAAAGACACAATGGCGTAGGGATGCGTTTTTGGCCAGATGGCTAAACGGCTTTGGGGTTAGGTTATTTGATTCTATGCCTGATGGTGAGTGGTAGTGATGGTGATAATTGGTCGTATTGTGGGATATAAGTAGTTGTGATGATGAATGGTAGTGACAATGCTGAGTGGTGAGTAAGTGGTAGCGGTGGTTGCAGCTGAATAGCGTCCGAGGTACACAAGGTATCAACCGGCCATAGCGGCCCATGTAAATGTGCTGAATTCTAGGATCAGCTTGTGTATCCGGTTCATCATCAGCATAATTATGTGGTCTGACGAGTGATAATCACATTCTCTAGTCGAAATTCGTTATTACTGGCCATTATGAGACTTAAAATCTTATGTCTTAGGGTGAGCAGCATAGTGGACAGGCACGTAGTACTTAAAACTTCTATATGGTGTTGTTTTTTTTTTTCGCGGGTAAAAACGCATTATCGCTACCACCACTGGGATATGAGTGGAACGGTTATGTTGGTCTTACGGCCCAATGTCGACACTCGGGAGTATAGCTTCATCCGAGCGAGCATTGGACCGAGTCCCTAACACTATGTACACCCTACACCGGCATATCAACCAAAACCCGCGGTGGCCTTCTTCGGCGCATACGAGACGGCCCCGAGGTATCTTATGGTGTTGTTACTGTTTATGGTGGTCGTATCGACAAAAGCCTTCGAGGATCTTCAAAGAATGTGACCGGTGAGAGCATTTCCCTTTCGTCTTCAATACGCATGACATAATGTTACATAAAGAGGGTTCACACGGCGCGGCCTAGACATTGCCGCGTGGGAAACACTCGTGTGAATTGGTGCTTACATTGTCTTCACTTTGTAGGCTATTTCCATCATTAGGTAAAAAAGTGAATTTTAGTGTTGACCTAAGAATAGCTAACATTCTATGTTTACGAAAATGTCTATTTTTGTTTTAACAAGGACTTTGTTGTTGTTTTTTTTTGGTGTAGAACCGAGTGAACGTTAGTGGTGGTAGGTCTCTCATATGTAAGAGTCCGTCTGGGTGGGTACCACCACAATGTCTCTTTCTACCACCAAGCAGCTGTGTGCATGCACTGTTGTGTTTCGGTTTTAAGGACATTGTAGCCAGTGTATCTACTGGACATAATGAGACTTAACATCTTATGTCTCAGGATGACGAGCGCAGTGGAATGCCACACAGTACTTTGTAACTCAAGGTGCTGGATGGTGTTGCTACTGTTTATGGGTGGTCGTACCGCTTACCATGCACGAACGGCATGCTCGTCTCGTCATTTAATGCCATAAAGAGAAGCTATTATTGTGGATTTTAATGTAATTGTGTTTTGTCTTCTTATGGCGTCAAATAGCAGTGTACAACTATTATTTTTGGTTTAAATTTACTAGTGTATATTTCACAGTTTTTCAGTATATTTTATTTGATAGTTAATAAGCAGACAATGTAGATAGTACTCATTTGATTACAATCTATTTCGGAGTATTGATTACAGAGTGACTTTTTTATTTGCTAAGCTAATACATTTATGCGACGAATAGCATTTACTCCGAAGTTGTGACGCCCTAAGTATAACTAGAAATAGAATTTCACAACGCCCCCTCAATCGGACCGTGACAGATCCGATGGAAAATGTAAAAATGAGTTATTTTGTAAACAATGGCAATTTTACGGTAGATTTACTACGTACCCCTGCGTAAGCGCAGGCTTCCACTTCCGTAATTGGAGCTACCCTTTTGACTACTATCGGTTATCGAAGAGGATTCATTGACTTTCCAAATTCAAATGAACAAGATCATATTAAAAGGTTTTAATTTTATAAATTTGAACGGTCTTCGTGTTTTTGGTTGCTTTTTATTGAGTAAAAGAGTTATTTAAGTACAATAGTTGAAATTATGTAAGCATTGAATGGTTAGTTTTAAAATAACTTTTTATGACATATTGACATGCACTATTTTTTTAGAATAAAACATTACAATTACGTATTAAAATATACTCCCACGTTCTCACAAAAAACCCGCTTCAACATCCTTTCGAGTTTCACTCAACCAGAACCATTAGTACCGTGCATATTAAAAATGGTAATTGGTCTCCCTTGCCCTAAATGAACAAATATTCACAGGTTAACCCTCGCATTCCGATAGTTCCCACCCCATTGCGTGCAATTGCATTGAAGGGTTTGAATCTATGTTAATGTGAAAATTACATATATCCGTTTAACTGCCTAATTAATTACACCAGATAAATTGCCCCATTAGTTTAGGAGTGTGAAATAAGTAGAGAATTCGATTCGAGGAAAACACATATTTTCTCCGGGATTCGCACCCGGTATGGCGAAATGCGGTCACTCAGCGACCTATGGAGAGGGCTAGGTGTTTCTCTACTATCTGTAGAAGAACTAAAGTCACTGACATGGCCCACATTAGCAAACTGAAGTGGCAGTGGGCAGGTATAGTTCGAAGAACTGATGGCAGATGGGACTAAAAAGCTCTCGAGTGGAGACCATGTACTGGCAAGCGCAGCGTCGGACGTACATCTGCAATGCGGACAGACGACTTGAAAAGGTCGCAGGAATACGCTGGAAGCAGACCACTTTTGACAGATCGGTCTGAAAATCTTTAGGAGAGGCCTATCCTCAGCAGTGGATGTCATGTGGCTGATGATGATGATATACGTTCAAACAAGCCGGCATAATAGTTTAGACAGGGTAGGGATAATCATCTCCGTGAGTCGACGGACCATCTGTACCGTACTCCATTTACCATCAAACGCAGTAGGGTAAATTTACCGATTTCTCATAAAATAAGAAAAAATACCGCGCCTACTATTATGATAATATAGCTGTTTGACGAGCGAGCCTCAATGCGAACCGATATCGTTCTTTAAACTAAAACTCAACATGGCGTCGGAATTTCATGTGTTTTACAGCTGATAAGCACTTAGCTTAGACAACGGCATTCATTATACGGTGACAATGAAATATTGTTAGGGAAAATCTATACTAATATTCTAAACTGAAGAGTTTGTTTGTTTGGTTGAACTTTCTATGTCGTCTTTTTATAAAAATTGCAAAATTTTGTGCCAAATTAATGACAATGACAATTGCACCTTGTTATATGAAACCTAACATAGCTAGCAAAATGTGGGTGTTACATCTCTACCTACCTCTGAAAAGGGAATAAGGCGTAATCCTATGTACTGATATAGAACATTCTGGTTGGTATTTTTTTTTTGTGTTAACCACCAGCTTCACTCAGGTTCATAATGACGCATAAATGATGGTCACACTACACGTTTCGGAAACCGGTCCGGTGAGTCAGTCAAGGTCGCGGTATCGCCAAATCCAAACACAATAGTGGGTGGGGAATAATGGTGGGGGTACACTCCTTTTTTATTTCCCACAGAATTCAATATACCAATAGTATCGGTGTTTGCCCGCAGTTTCGTCTGTGTTAAGCTTTTCTTGGGATAAAGGATTTTATGCTCTTTTTTACCCCGGAAAAGTGGGTATTTCTGGGGGAAAAGTTGCATATAAGTAGTAAATTAGTCTAGGACAGGGTGTATTTAAAAAAAAAGCTAATTATGTCAGTGGTTTTAAGTTTACTTTAACAATCAAACATTTTTTAAATCGACTCTTGATAACTTACAACCATCTCACGTACCATTGAACCTAAGTTTAAACAATAGTAATTACGAGGAAAACAGTAACCTTAAAGCTATTTAAACTTATCAGTAATTTATTACTTCATTCATTGAACCGGTGATAAGGTTCATGAATGGTTTTATTTGGGACTCCTGACTTTATTACTAACGCAGTGTACAAGTTACATGAGACAAATTTCTTAAGATTCAAAGTGTTTACACTGGAAATCGGGACTTTTAAAAGTATGTGAAGTCTATAAATCCGTAGTGGTTCACGTATCCAGTTCAAATAGGCCAGCATATTTGTGTCGACTGATTAGGGATTGATGGATGACTGCCTCGGTGGCGTAGTTGTATTACGGTACGACTGCAAATCTGAGGGCTCGGGTTCGATTCCCGGGTCGAGCAAAGTGACATTGGGTTTTTCTATTCAGTATCAGCCCGGAGTCTGGAATTTATGCCGGATATGGCGATTGGCTCGCCCCCTATCACATCATGGGACGGAATAACGGCGAAAAGTAGGTGCACTAGTTGCGCCTCTGCCTACCCCTTCGGGGATAATAGGCATGATTGTGTGTGATGAGGGATAATAATCGCTCGTCAGTCGAAACTCTATCTGGACCCCTCTCCGTTTACCATCAGGTGCTTTGTCCGTATAAAAAAAATAATCAACTGATAATTGATAATTTTGAATACATGTGCAGTCTATAATTGCTCCTAGCCAGTTTCGGCCACGGCGGTCAATCTCAACGGAGATCAGCCAGGTACGCAGGAGAAATTATATTGCACAAGTGTGTGCGCAATACACAGGTGCACTCGCTATTCCTTCACTCTCATAGTCCGGTGAGACGGCAATCTGACATGACCGGAGAGAGATCAGGCGCAGGACCAACGGCTTTACGTGCTTTCCGAGGCACGGGGGTATCACGCTGCCAACTTACTGACTACGAGCTGCGACTGAGTAAATTTTAAGATGGAAAAACCCAGTCACAATGTTTTTGGCTCGACCCGGGATTCGAACCCAGGACCTCAGCGCGCAAATCGTACTCGTAATGCGTACGCAATACAACTACGCCACCGAGGCAGTCAAAGTCATGTGCAGTCTACCAAACCTATGAGTAGAAGACGTCTGTGACTAGTACATAACAGTAAGGTACTTTGAAAATTTCTTAACTTCTGTTTTTTTCTTCCTTATTTTCCTTTGTCTCTTCTACAATTCCTCGAGAGAGGTAGAAAGTCACTAGGCGTTCTAACAATTTGCCATTATCTTATCAAACATCCTTTAAAACTAGATCTATAAAAACGCACTTACTATTATTACATCTGTTCTATTGACTGCCTCGGAGGCGTAGTTGTATTGCGTACGCGTTACGAGTACGGTTTGGGCGCTGAGGTACTGGGTTTGAATGCCGGGTCGAGCGAAAACATGTGACTGGGTTTTTCCATATTAAAAATGACTCAGTCGCAGCTCAGAGTCAGGAAGTTGGCGGTGTGATACCCCTGTGCTTCGGAAAGTACGTAAAGCCGTTGGTCCTGCGCCTGATCTCTCTCCGGTCATGTCTGCCGTCTCACCGGATTATGAGAGTGAAGGAATAGCGAGTGCACCTGTGTATTGCACATACACTTGAGCACGCACGCCATTGAGATTGGCCGCAGTGGGCGAAATCGGCTAGAAAGGGATATATCTCTTCTATGGGAAAATGTGATCGCTACCGTATAACATATCATTAAGTGACAAATAAAGTCTTTTTACTTATTTTTTTTATCCTTACCTCCTTTTTTATATAAAAACTTACATCCAAAGCTCAACTAAACTACTATCAAATTATACTTGTACGAAGGTGCTAACGACTTTCCCACGGGCGTGCGGTCATTACCGCTGGATATTATCTGCTAATAATATAAATCAGGTGTCCATCGGTGACAACTCTGAGAAATGGTTGTGAGGACTTATTGGAGTTGAGTCTCATTTTGCACTTTCGGTGTTATGAATGTGAGCACTATTTCATTTGGAATCATTTTCATTCGTCGTTCTAGATATGCTGAATCTAAAATGACGAAAATACATTGGTTTCGTAGTAGTATAGGGGGTAAACTATACTATTAATAATAACAAAACTTTTGTAGAGTTACTAGTATATACTACTGCCACTAAAATAGATAAAATAAACGATGCGATATATTTCTTATTCGACTCTTTTCCGCACTTACTACATAGACAGTTTACCAAGCTGGTCTAATTTGTCATCCAGGGAGTAATCCTTGTCGATAAAACCAACTCAATGTCATGAACATACATAAATACACAGTGTCAGGCCTCGTTCCTATAGGGGTAGTTAAAGACTATGGATTGCCACTTTACTCGATTCTGGTACACTACTTTCGCTAAATCCACCTTCATCAATATTTTCATGCACTCCCACATTCTAACAACGAATATATTTCCTATATTATATACAGTAGATTGAAAACACATAAAAATAATCTGCGCATCAACATTCAAACAGAGGTCAATTAACGCGCGACAATGAAATTTAGTTAAATTATTTAATTTGGATACAAATACGTCATTCATGTATGAATAAGCCGTGAGAACTCTACACACGGGGAGGTAGAGACAAAACGTGTGCGATGATAACTGATCTGTTAATGAGTAACAAACTTGTTTATTATTTTCGGTTGTTAAACTTCAAGTTCTATCAATAGTCAGTAAGTACAAGTTTGTGAGTTTATGTCTGTTAAAAATGTTGTGCAAAAACAGCTGAATAGATTTAAATGAGTCTTGACACACAGACTATGTAATTTTTCTGGAAATATGTAGAATATCTGTAGAACTTCCACGCAGACGGATTCGCTAGCAAAAACTAGTGTATAAAATACTGTAGATGACATAAAATTTTAATAACAAATAATAATATTTTCTCAATAACAAATAATCTAGAATATTTTCGAAATTTATATAAAATTTTGTATATTAAATCAAAATATATTTTTCACTATTTTATAAAGTACGTTAGCTATAAACTTAGTCCTTATCCTTCCATTCACACATAACCATCAACCCGGCCCAGTAATTACTACGTCTGGACGTTATCCCGGGACATATCTGTAGATGTCTGATCGTGTGCGCCGGCCCATTGTCAGTCCGTTCCCACAGCCTTGCTGGCGCGTCGAGTAACCTTTTGTGTACACGTGTTGTATGTATGGTTATGTTTAAACCACTATACAAGGAAGGATGGAAAATTTCAAAAATGTAAGGAATGAAGACCTCGTAAAGGTCGCAGGAATTTGCTGGATGCAGGCCGCTTCGAACAGGTTGGTCTGGAAATCTTTGGGGGAGGCCTATGTTCAGCAGTGAACTTTTAAAGGCTGAAGAAGAAAGGAAGGAAGAATTTCTTCTTCAATTCCTGAGTCAGATAAAGAGATTTGGCTTTTCAGCTCAGTATCAAGCAAGAGTTGAGAATTTGCGTTCAATAGCAATAGACTCGTCCCTATCACTATATGGGATGGAATATACATGGCGAAAAGAATTGGTTGCTCCTCTGCCTACCCCCTGGAGGCTAAAGGCGTGATGTGTTTTAGGTCCAAGGTGATGTAGTTTAGAAGATAGATCTCTCGTTTTAAAGGTTCAGTCAGTGCGGGTACCGACGTAATCTCTATTTCTGCTGCTAATCTGTTGCTGAACTACCTACAAACATTTTTTATATTCTGATTTGAAGAAAGATAACAGCATTATAGCTGACTGTGTTAATTCTTAGTTTCGGTAAGGGTTTTGGGAGCTAGTTGGGGATACTTAGTTTTTTTTGAATGAACAGCGAATGTAAGTTGTTTTGATCATTAGATTTGAATACAAGTAAAAGTACTTTCATACATATTCTACGATGCTGTAATCTAATTTAAAACAATATATCCGTTCATACCACAGTCTTTTGTAATTACAATGATATCTGTATTCTAAAAACAGTTATGAAACGAAAATTTGCTAAAACAAATGCATCGAAAACATTTGTTATGTGAAACAAAAGGCGTCCTGTGGGAGCGGACGCTATGAGAAACGCAAAGTCAGGAATACAAGCGCCAGGGAATAGAGAAATTGCAAATGTTGAAATGGATGTGGTAAATAACGCGGCAAGAAGTGATGGTGTAATTAATATAAGAGCTGAATGTTAGGAAATAATGTCTCATAATGGACAGCGCAATTTGGGGTCATGTAGAGTCTTATAATTTAGTTTGGGGTGATGTTGCTTAAGAACATGGAAATTGTAGTGGTTATGATCAATCGAGCGACTTGTTTTTATATACTTGTGGATTACATGAAGTAATTGTCATCAAAACTAAGCTAAGTAACATGCAAAAATCGCAGCTGTCTTTAGTAATCAGTCAAATCTAAAATTGCTGTATATTTGACCTTAAAAGTCTACATTCGTATTTTAATAAAGTGTTGATATTAAAACACATATGTCTTACTGTAAAATCAACACTATGTGTCACTAAAATTAAATTGATTCACGGATTTTCCCAAACCACATCAAAAGAACTGATTCGTACATCCGTGTATATACCAAACAATGGCTGACCGGCGCGTGAACCCACGGACAACTGGGCCTGCTTAACATATATGTTTTATTTGCTAAACGGAAGCTCGCTTTGATTTATATGGTGTATCTTTATGTCCTGGATCGGATGGGGTGAAGTTTCAAAATTTTCTATGAAATTTGGTCTGAAGTATGTTGAGGAGATTTCCTACGTGGTGAAACTTATGACTTACGCTTTCAAGTATTTTAAGTTTGAATGTCTAGTATATTCCACAATAAAAAACATTCTAGTATTTCAATGGCAAGTAATTTCACTGTACTATATGCCTTTCAAATAATATATCCAAAAACGGGCCTAAAATTCTAACCAAGACAGTTTATATGTATTTATATATAGAACTCCTATAAACTAGCATTTTACAATAAATAGTTTAATGTTAAAGACCTTAAATTTTGAGATGAATGTAATTTTATTTTCCCTAAAATCTACATTGAATGTGAACGTTTTTTAAAAGGGTAATGAACGGAGGGTCTAAAAATATATTTTGCCTCTTTAATATCCCTAAAGTTTAAGCCTGGTTAGATTTTGAGGACCAGCACCCATACAAAAACCGGACGTCTCTTTTGACAATGGTGTTTGTACCGAAATGACTTGTACTTTTGAGGGCAAAAAGTGTGAAGTCCACGGAAGTTAAGCAAAAATTCTCGCAAACAAGAAATCTAACACTTATCAGTGGTCCTATTTGAGGTTCTTACTGTATTACTATACCTATATATTAGAGGGAGTTTGAAAGTGGCACCAGTGACAGAAAAGTTGAAAGGAAGTCGTCTGTCTTGGTATGGACATATGAGGAGAAGGGATGAAAGGCATGTAACCCAAAGAGTGATAAATTCGAGTGTTGATGGATGGCGAGGACGAGGACGACCAAGGAAGAGGTGGATGGATTGTGTAAGAGATGATATGAAAGAAAAGGGCGTGAATGACTTGATGACGAAAGATAGAGGAGAATGGATGAGAAAAACATGTTGCGCCGACCCCAAGTAATTTGGAACCAGGGCAGGAAGATGATGATGACTGTATTACTATACCTCTTAATCAGCAAGATCGATAATTTAAAGATGCTAATGAAGTTTTATCTTGTTTCAGGTACCAAAATGCTAAAACTCTGCCAAAAAGTGCGCAAGAAATGCAAATGACACAAACAATAACGTATTACTAACGATGTGACATTATAGTATCTAGTGAAGACGTTCAATAATACTCGATAAATTCTCCTAATAGTTGTAAGTGCCAAGTGAATAGACAACGAAGTGCCTTCTTACCAGTGAGCCATGGATTTACACGCGCCGCCGCTGGTCGTCCATGCTTACGAGCCTCATGCTCCTCTGCTGGAGGTGGAAGGGCTGGACCCTCACAGTCCTCAGCAAAAGGTCCTGATACATGCTCCGACGCTGCAAAGCCAGGAGCTGATGAGCAATGACCATCGGAATGGGGGTGAGTTATTTTAGATAGGTTGCAAAAGCTGAACGGCTATATTTCTTTTCTATGTTCCTTTCTCTGTCTTTGACCTTTAAAATTAACAAGTCCTGATGAAGCTTAAATAACGCTTCATATTTTTAATTACTGCTGTTAATTTCCTGGTGGTTAATAAAGAATAGCAGGATTGAACGGGCATCCTGTATAACAACTTTATAGAGACCATCTAGAGCTGATTGTTCTGCAAGAGTAAATTAACATGCTGTCATGGCTTATTATAACTGAACATCTCTTGTATGATATACAGCTCCTGTCTCATTTTTGTTTCATAAACAATCAAATCCGCTACTTAAGAGCCTATTTTAATATAATGAACTAGATTTCCATCTCATAAATGAAACAGTATCTCTCTCTAATAGTTTTCCCTCTCATCAGTAAAGATAGTCCGCGCCAAACAATGTATGCTTCAACGAGATGGAGTAATTTTATAGCCCCGTATGTTTTTGTTCTTGAAACGACTTAAAAAGTTGTCTCGGATGAACACACTGACGAGCCAATTTTTGTTTGCAATGACAAGAGACACTTGCCTGAAGCAATATGCTGCAAGGAATTGCTCCTTCCAATTTTGGCTTGAGGTTCCAAATAGTACATAAGTCATTCAGTATATGTATCGAGAGCAGATGTGCTTATCTGATGCAGAGTACGACTTTTCAGACGAGCAGTACCACGCGCACAGCAGTAACCAGAGTGGAGATGGTGAGTGCATTTATTATTCTAGAACTAGGTGGAACTTACGCGAATTTTATGAACGTTGTTTTGTTTATGCATTTTTCACAGGTCCCTTTTATATTTTAAACTGACAAACAAAAAAGATGTACTCATTTTTCCGTAAACTTTTTAGACCGCTAATTCTGAAAAAGGGTAAATAGATTCATTTTCAGGAAAACAATCACATGAAGTCAATCTTTAGGATAGGATTCAAGTTGAGAATCTCTACTTTTATTACAAAGAGTGATCTTACCATACTTTACCTCGGAGGAAAGTTTATTAATTTTACTACGTGTACCTTTCTTATATAATTTATAGTTATACACTTCCTAAAGCATACAGGAATGTATGCAAGCATCAACATTTTCCTATACATTATGAGACTACATCAATTTCAAGGTAACGAAAATTTCATTTCACGTTCGTAACCAAGCGTAAAAAGTTACCCGATGACCCAATGTTTCATTTCCAAAAATACAGTCAGACCAAATCCATCTTAATCTGATTTAATACAGTTACACAATTTTCACTTTCAATCAAATCAGATGGAAGAGATAACAATATTTTCGCTGACAGTTTTTTGCTGGCTGACAATGGATCATGTAATTCAAGTTTGCATCATTACCTTTCGCGTGACAAATACATTTAAATTAATGTTTGTGTGTCTGTGTGCCGTTCAAAGTCTGTCAATGAAATAGATTTGTATGAGTTTTCTGATATATGTATTGTACATGACTTCACATTTAAGAGTCGGCTCATTACGAGATTCGTCATGGATGACGTCTTCTAAAACTAAAAATATCTTGTCTTCTTCAAATGTAAATTATCAGTAAATTCTTTTCAAAATTTGGTTTTATGAGAGACTTTGATTAGCAATAGATTCGCGTTTACAGACGAAAATACATTAACGAATTGTGTATTTAGATCTTCCAAATCAATTTAGCCAGTTCTTTGTATAATGCACCTATTGCCCGGTCAACAATTACGATAAGATAAAAAAAAATCGACTTTCTAACTACTTCGCATATCTAACAAAGGGAAGCAAAGCACAATGTAACGTGGAGTATAAGGAAAATATTTAAAAACATACGTTTTTGTCATCCTTTCTGTTTATCTGAAAAAAATCACTACATCTGACGGTCGCTGAATGTACATACGGAAATCGTTTAGTAACGTGAACTGACAGGCTCATTAGTTGAAAATGTTTGCAGTTTTGCACATTCAGAAGATTTTGACTCGTGAGGTATCGCTAACCAGTATTATGCTATAAATATCCTAATAGACTTTTTGAATCAGGCTATGCTTGAAAATGTGTTATTAAATCTACAAAATGTGTATTCAAACTTCGTCAATATTACTGTACGAGTTAAGAAAGCATTTCCATCTAAGAGATCAGGCGAGAACACTAATGTTGATCTTTTCATAGCAGATTATATTGATGTCACAATTATTTCCATACGTATATGTGTATTTTAAAATAGCTTATTTCGAAAAAAAATATATCGATTGTAATTTTTTGGTATTCTTGTTTACTCCCTGTCATAGATGCTATAAGATTAGTAGTCATACAATCATTATAGCTGTAATGGACATCTATTAACCCAGTAACAATATAATTTAAAATATGAAACTAATAAGGTATTAGCTTAGGAAGTGACTATAGTCTAGATGGAAGTAGAACGGACAGTCAAGACGAATGTCTATATGTTTAAATCCCAAGTTTGTGTGTATTCTTTGTGAATTATCCCTTGCTTTAACGGTGAAGGAATTACGTAGATTTGTGAAGTCTGCCAACCCGCACTAGGCCAGCGTGGTGGACTAATGCCTAACCCTTCTCAGTAGTAGAAGAGGCCCGTGCTCAATAGTGGGCAAGTATATAAAACAGGGGCTGATTGCATTGCATATGGATACAGTTATATCAAGAATATTGACACCTACATGAAGAGTAGCTCTACTATATTCCAAATCAGTCCTTCAAACACACGATGAGTTTTTATTATTAACTTTCGTTTTCCGTTTGAAGCTATAACATTCTGGTTGACAACAACCATGGAATCGATGGGAATGCGTAACATGATTGATGAGTGAGCAAGAATTGGATAGCGGGTTTGGATATTAAACAGGTCGGTTTGGAAATCTTATGTTTAGCAGATGTCGTCTGATGATGACTTTAGATATAAATGTTTGATTTCAGCTTTGGATCTGAATAATCAACAGTATTTATTAGGGTTTCAAATCACTCCTGTATCTGTCTTTGATAAAATAATTTTGAAGACAGAGAGATATTTATTGTGTAAAAACTAATTAAAGACTGTCTTGGTGGCATAGTTGTACTGCGGTTGATGAAATTTGTGCCCGATATGACTATACGCTCGCCCCCTATCACGTCATGGGACGGAATATGCACGGCGAAAAATAGGTTCACTAGTTGCGTCTCTGCCTATCCCTTCGTGGGTAAAGGCCGTGAGTGTGTGTGTGTAAACACAAATTAAAGATATTTATATGAGTATGTAGAAATCGCAAAAAATATTCCATCTGCAATCTTTTAAAAGTCTTTTATCGTGTTTTATTCATTCATCATTTCTCTTTTTTATTGCAACTCTAATTGCTCGTTACGTAACTTTATTAAATTATATTTAAAGATCTTAGCAATGTCAATCTCGACTCTCTCACGTATTGTATCTCTCTCAATCGTCAACTTCTTTTGACCAAAGAATGCTGTTCTGGCGAGTTTTTTACTATACGTAAGGGAAAAATATTTATTGCTTCAAATAATTATACCAGGTATTGAATGTTGTGTGGTTGTCTCTGAAAGTTTTTAAATTGAATGTTATATTTGCATAGTTATATCTGGACGTTGATATGATTCATTAATCAACTTCCAAAAACCTCCTTTTTTCTGTTTTCCTTCTCAATTCATGTGTTTGTATTTGTTTACATATTTTAAATTTGTTCTTTATTAGCATCTTTCACATTTATTCTTTTTCATTTTGAATTATAAACATGTTACTACCAGAGCACATTAAAATAATTTTCGTTAAATTTTGTTCTTATTTTATTTAGCTTCATCCTCATCTAGGTAGTGTGATTGTTATTACTTTTATTGTTCTAAACTACCTCGGTGGCGTAGTTGTATTATGGTACTACTTCAGAGTTGAGGTCTCGGGTTCGATCCCCGGGTCGGGCAAAGTGATACAGGGTTTTTTACTCAGTATCAGCCTAGTGTCTGGAATTTGTGCCTGATGGCAATAGGCTCGCCCCCTATCACATCATAGGACAGAATACTCGCGGCGAAAAGTGAACGCACTAGCTGTACCTCTGCTTACCCTTTCAGGGATAATGGGCGTCAATGTGTATGTATTTATTGCTCTAACAAAAAATGTACATTTCATCTGTCCAAACATCAAAATCAGCATCTTTAAAATATTACGTGTATCACAAAATCATTTAATTTGGAGTCCATTCATCGAATTTCACTATGCAGGCGAGTCACCGTCGCCGGCGAGTACCGGCGAGTGAATGGAAAGAGTTTTTTGTTCAAAAACACTTGACTAAATCGCTGTGAAATTAGTTTGGCGGGTTCAGTGTAGTCTGGTTCGTGGGATGCGGTTGTGGTGTTGGCGATTGGTTTTATTACTGGTTTTGTAAAAATTAAAGTTAATATTTGTTATAAATTCATTATATATTTTACATCCACACACACACGCGCGTTGTATCCCCGGAGGGGTAGGCAGATGCGCAACTAGTGCACCCACTTTACGCCGTGTATAGGTTTTTCATATCCACTGCTTTTGATAATCATATTTTCTCATGTTAAGCGTTTATTTATTTGCGTTCTCATAAGGCTAATTGTTTACTGACGGCCATAGTCATAAAGAAATTTGCTTTTTTTTAATAGGAATGGGCTGGCAAAAAGCAATTTATGTCAACTATGTAATTTATTCAGCAAAGTAATGGTCCTAGACAAAACGCTTTCAATGATTACTGTAAAACTTTGTACCCCATCGCTCTCTATTTTTTTTTTAATACAAAATGATGATGTACAAGCGGAGTTGGGAGTGGAACAGACTGCTGAAACGAACGTCCGCAGGTACAATACTCAGGTTCAATACTCGGCCCTGTATTATATACTGCTCACTGCTGAGCACGGGCCTCCTCTTCTACTGAGAGGGGTTAGGCCTTAGTCCACCACGCTGGCCTGGTGCGGATTGGTAGACATCACACACCCTCGAAATTCTTATGGAGAATTCTTAGGTATGTAGGTTCCCTCACGATGTTTTCCTTCACCGTTAAAGTGAAAGATAATTCATAAACAATACACACGTAACTTTGAAAAGTCAGAGGTGTGTGCCTTGGGTTTTGAACCTCCGGACATTGTCTCGGCAGACCGTTTCATTCCCAACTAGGCTATCGTCCACTTGTATATAATTTATTAAGATCTAATGAAGATCTTCAGAGATGGAGCTCTTCAATAACTAACAGCAGATGACCCGCGAATGCTGCAGGTGAAAATCGGTGCCTAATTTAAATTGCCAGCTAAACTAAGCAAATACACGACCAACAAATATACGAAAACAATGTTCAATTTAAATTAGGCGTCGACTGCAAATATATCGTCGGCTAAGAACGCTGATCTGCTAACTCCTTAGTGTTCCCTATGGAGTTAGCAGATCAGCATTCTTAGCCGACGATATGTACCTTTATATAGTTAAATTATTTTTTAGTTTGTAGTGTTTTTGAAGTTAGTTTTATTTTTTGTTATTGCTTATTAGTAATAACAAAAAATGGGTCATAAAGTTATTTAGAAATAAAAGTTACACTATTTGATATTTAAATTCGAAGAAACACTTTGCCTACGTCGATCTGTCCTAGTTTAAGTAGCACATTCGCTAAACTATATCTTACGATTTCAACGAAATCCCAATAAATATTTTTCGGTCGATTGCTAAAGTGGACCTATCAGAAAAAAGTTTTTTTGGCATGAAAAATGATTGATTTTGATTTTATTATTCTCGATATCGGATCGGATGTTAGTACTGGTATCGTTCATGGAAATTGGCCGTAAATCGCTCCGCTTATCAACCCGCTGTCAGTACAACCTGAATATACACACACAACAGTAACGCTAGTGTGTCTGTGTGTAACCGAGTTCCTAACTTTTTCCGTCGCAACGTCTCGATGTCTATTGACAGGGCCGTCATTTTACTTTTTATAACATATTGAAGATCACGTTTATTATGATTTTTCTGACGCACTCTTAAAGATTCGTCAACAAATTCTACGAAGTTTTCGTAAATAAGTCGTTTTTGTTAAGAAAATTAAAATAATCATTAACACTCTGCTATGTCAGAGTCTACATTTCACATAAAGAGTCTGAGCAGTGTCCTTATAAAATTGGTCGCTGTAAAAAGAGACGGAGTTACTATGCGGCTGATACGTTTCTTTTATTTATGCTGTAGCGTACATATTCTCTTTGTCTATAGGTCGCATGGACGCTTCATCTTGCTCAATTTTTTCTCCCTTATCTATTATTCATTTGACAGCTAAAGAATAAATGTCATGAAGTAGACATTTATGTGTGGCTCTTCCTAGCCGATTGCGGCTACGGCGGTCAATCTCAACGGAAACCAGCCAGGTACGCAGGAGATATTATAGTGTACAAGTGTGTGCGCAATACACAGGTGCACTCGCTATTCCTTCACTCTCATAGTTCGGTGAGATTGCAATCAGACATGACCGGCGAGAGATCAGGCACAGGACCAACGGCTTTACGTGCTTCGCGAAGCACGAGGGTATCACACCGCCAACTTCCTTTTTTTTATCGCGCGGAAAAACGCGTTATCGCTACCACCACTGGGGGGTGAGTGGAACGGTTACGTTAGTTTCACACAGTCTTATGACCCAATGTCAACACTAGGGAATATAGCTTCATCCGAGCGAGCATTGGACCGAGTCCCTAACACTATGTACACCATACACCGGCATACCAACCAAAACCCGCGGTGGCCTTCTTCGGCGCTTACGGGACGGCCCCGGGGTATCTTTGTGCACAAAGATAGCTGCATGGACCGCCCCTGTGTGATGCCGCGTTGCGGCCCTTCTATAAACGAGGAGGCTGAGAAGCCTCTGAACTCAAAAGCACGCTTTTGCGTCTATGACTGCAGGAGACTGACCACCCGCATTGTCGTCCACACCTGACCCCAAGCTGCGACTGAATATTTTTTAAGATGAAAAAAACCAGTCAAAATATTTTTAGCTCGACCCGGAATTCGAACTCAGGACCTCAGCGCGCAAATCGTACTCGTAACGCGTACGCAATACAACTACGCCACCGAGGCAGTCATGTATAACAGACGTAATATTATGTCGAAGTCCGAAGTGGGTATATTGGCGGGTGAGGCATAAAAACAATTTTCTATAAGCGGGATTGGAACGGACTGCCGAGACGAATATCCGCAGGTTCAAAACCCAAGGGCAAACCTCTGACTTTTCTAATAAGTTATGTGTGTATTATTTATCAATTATCGTTCACTTTAACGGTGAAGGAAAACATCGTGAGGAAACCTACATACCTGAGAATTCTCTATAAGAATTTCGAGGGTATGTGAAGTCTGCCAACCCGCATTAGGCCAGCGTGGTTGACTAAGGCCTGAACCCTCTCAGTAGTAGAGGAGGCCCGTGCTCTGCAGTGGGCAATATATAATACAGGGCTGATTGCATTGCATTGCATTGCATTGCATATGTGTGTATTCTTTGTGAATTATCGCTCGCTTTAACGGTGAAGGAAAACATCGTGAGGAAACCTGCATATCTGAGAAGTTATGTCTGCTATATTAGAATTTCGAAGGTATGTGAAGGCTCCCAACCCGCACTAGGCCAGCATGGTGGACTAAGGCCTAAAACCCTCACAGTTGTAAAGGAGGCCCGTGCTCAGCTGTGGGCAGTATATAACACAGGTCTGATTACAAATATTACGTCACGGAGTCAGTAGAAATTCCTTCGTTCATTAAACTCATTCACAACTCCCATTGAGGCTGCGGCGTGAGCGTGACACGAGAAAAAAATATGTGGAAGCGGTCGCAGGATCGATTCCCAGGGATGTGGTCGGTATCGATTACATTATACTTATTGTTTGAGATCACAAGAATAGGGTACGTATTGAAGGCAACTTAAGTTTGTTTTTGACTTTATACTAGTTATATTTTTTTTTATTTAAATTAACACAAGGATTTGTTAGACTCGATTTAATGATTTTTTCGAGTTAATTATATTTTAACCCATTATCGTTTAGATATGTGCAGTATTTATCTAAGCATTTAAAGTTGTTAAATAAAACGTATATTTTTTTATATAACACTAGAGTTCTGCTCGCGGCTTCGCCCGCATGAATGAGTTTTTCGGGGATAAAAGTCCCGCTTTATATTTCTCCGGGATAAATTATACGTATAAACCTTCCTCTTGAATCACTCTATCTATTAAAAGAAAAACGCATCAAAATCTGCTGCGTAGTTTTAAAGATCCAAGCATACATAGGGACAGACAGCGGGAAGCGACTTTGTTTTATAATCTGTAGTGATACCACCTTTTGTCACGGCATTGTCTGTGTAAAAGAGTTTTTCCGCGATAATAAGTAGGGTATGTCCCAGAGTTTCAAACTATCTCCATAACAAAATTCCTCGAAATTCGTTCGGTAGTTTTCGAGTTTATCACATGAAGAGAGACACGCGGTGAGAGACTTTGTTTTAGAACATGCAAGGATTATGATATCATAACCCTTGTAATATTACAATCTTTATAAAAGACTAGCTTTTGCCCACGGCTTCGCCCGCGTTATTAAGTTTTTCCGGGCTAAAAGTACATAAAAACCTTCCCGTTGAATCACTCTATGACTATGACGTTGATACAACTCTTAACAAATAATGCATTAATTTCGACCAAATTTGATTACCATAAAAACGGTTCTAGTGAGTTAATCTTAAAAGATTAACATATACTGTCGCGGACATTTTTTTAGATCATTTCAAGAGGAATAATTCTTTCATACATATATTTTTGGTATCTTGAACCGTTTTCGCAGCGCACGCAATGGAAGCCCTCAAGGATGAATAATTTTCCCCGTTTTCTTTCACATTTTCCATTATTTCTTCGCTCCTAATTGTTGCATCGTGATGTTATATAGCCTATAGCCTTCCTCGATAAATGGGCTATTCAACACAAAAAGAATTTTTCAATTCGAACCAGTAGTTCCTGAGATTAGCGCGTTCAAACAAACAAACAAACAAACAAACAAACAAACTCTTCAGCTTTATAATATTAGTATAGATTTATTTTTAACATATAGGGGCAAAAGAGCATACGGTTCATCTGATGGTAAGTAATAGTATATTAGAATTACCCGGAAATTTAATTTTTATTGACTGCCTCGGTGGTGTCGTTGTATTACGGTATGATTGCAATGCTGAGGTATTGGGTTCGATTCCCGGGTCGGGAAAAGTGATATTGGAATTTAAATTCAGTATCGGCGTTGAGTCTGGAATTTGTGCCCGATATGGCGATGGGCTCACCCCCTATCACATCATAGGACGGAGTACGCACGGCGAAAATTGGGAGCACTAGTTGCGCCTATGCCTACCCCTTCGAACATAAAACGTGTGAGTGTGTGTGTAATTTTTATTTGGGCATGAATATCCTCTGCTACTTCTCCAAGACATAAAAAGTATCATGTCGCAGTTATGGCTAAAAGTTACTTCTTAACTAACAAAAACAAACAACACCATACACGATTCAGGGAAGGATTAACGAATCTCAAGTTTACCACGATCTTCAACGTCCCAAGTTCATTGTCGATTTGAAGTCACGCCCGTCGAAAGGGAAACTGGCCAGCTGATCGGCAAAAAACGGGACGTGGGACGAGCGTACGTGACACAACTTATTGTACATATAGAAAAAGAGTTAGCAGACAAGAGAGATCTATGTAGTAATGCAAAATGATGAAAGATGACTCGCACCTTTAGGATGAAAACGACACAAAATTGAGTTATCGTCATAAAATTACTTAAAACGAAGTTCTCAATACAATTATAGTTCAAACACAGCCATTTACAAGCAGGAAAAGGGCAAAACTGCTATATCGTTCCCTTTTTTATTATATTTTTATAAATAAGGGACTAGTTTTTAGTCATTTAAAATTGACAACTCAATTTTATAGTTATTGAATTGTGTCGTTTTCGTTCTAAAGGTGCGATGTATTGAGACAGATCATCAAGACACTGCTTTGTAGTATCCATACTGTCATATTATAAAAGCGAAAGTAACTCTGTTTGTCTGCGTGTCTTTTACGCTTTCGCGTCTGAACCATTGAACGGATTTCGATGAAATCGTATGGAATTGGTTTGAAACCCCAGGAAAGACATAGGTACATTTTTATCCCGGGAAAATATATAGCGGGAGTTTTATCCTGAAAAAACTAGTTGATAGCGAAACTTAGGCTATAATAAAATAAGCTTCGCTTTATAAATTCCTATTGGGGAAGAATTGAATCAGTAGTTTGGAAGGGCATTCCATAAGTCGGAAATATGCATTATTGGAATACTTGGGACATATTCGATCTAGTACTGACCGCCTAGTGGGGCTGAGGTCTCAGCTTCGATCCCCGGGTCGAGCAAAGTAATATTGTTTTTTTCTATTCAGTATTAACCCGGAGTCTGGAATTTATTCCCGATATGGCGATAGGCTCGCCCTCTATTTAGCAAAAGTTTTTAACCTTTCTTTAGATTGCATCTCAAAAGTTGTTCGTATTAATTCACAAAGAATACACTCATAATTTTTTTGAAAAGTCAGAGGTGCGTGCCCTTGGGTTTTGAACCTGCGGACATTCGTCTCGGCAGTACGTTCCACTCCCAACTAGGCTATCGTCGCTTCTTTGTGAATTATCGCTTGCTTTAACAGTTAAGGAAATCAGATGTTCATAAATTATATATTAAAACCTTCGCTGAAAAATATACATTTGAATATCGAAAACCACATCCAAATCGGATCAGTAGTTTTTGAGAAACTCGCGGCCATACAAATTTACATACATACCGATCGAATACAGAACCTCCTTTTTGAAGTCGGTTTAAAAAATAATCAAAGCTATTTCTACAACATACTTAAAAACATTACGTTTGCATTATATAAGTAAATTAAAATACAAAATACTGATTAAAATACAAAATTAACAAAATACTCAACATTATACCAAAAAGATAATCAGTGTACCCGTCGCAAACCGCTTCCGGCGCGAGGTCGCCGGTTCGGTTCCCGGCGCGTGACTAACGCGATGACTCGCGATATGAGACCGGCTGTTTGTGAGAAAATGTCTAACAATAACTATTGAACACGTTTGATTCATTTTGATATAACTGCGGCTGGATATCGTCTAATTTCACCAAACTGTATATAACTTGGTTTTTGAAGAACATTATAGCCGATTATTAGGAACTAGTTTTTGCTACCGGCTCCACACGCGTGAAAAAGATTCTCCGGTATAAAAGCCCTCGCTTTATATTTCCCGGGATAAAAAGCCTATGTGTTAATCCAGGACATGATCTACCCGTGTGCCAAATTTCCATGAAATCCGTTCAGTAATTTTGGAGATGTGTAGTATAATAAAATAAATAAATCCTCCTAGCTAATTTCGTTCTTACCTAATTTCGTACCTTTTTTAGTTCATTATTTTGTCTCCCGCTTTGCTATGGAGGGAAGTGGAAAATATATTTCTAACTCCTCCCTATTCTTCTGTTTGATTAACTTCGTTGCGGGTTAAGACTAATTAGTGTTCCCTGAGACTCGCCGAGCTTCACCGCTCGGTGTCATAAAATGCGTGCCACTGCTGATCCTGGCTTACAGGAGTTGCAGTGGTGGGTGTGAGGGCGGGATAGTCTCGTAGCTAATTTCGGCCACGGCGACCAATCTCAACGGAGATCAGCCAGGTACGCAGGAGATATTATAGTGCTGAGTGTGTGCGCAATACACAGGTGCACTCGCTATTCCTTCACTCTCATAGTCCGGTGAGACGGCAATCCGACATGCCCGGAGAGAGATCAGGCGCAGGACCAACGACTTTACGTGCTTTCCGAGGCACGGGGTTATCACACCGCCAACTTCCTGACTCCAAGCTGCGACTGAGTACTTTAACATAGAAAAACGCAGTCACAATGTTTTTGGCCCGATCCGGAATTCGAACCCAGGACCTCCTCCCGCAAATCGTATTCGTAACGCGTACAAAATACAACTACGCCACCGAGTCAGTCAAGATATGCAGTAACAAGCAAACAGAAAAACATACAGATAGACAGACAGTAAAGAATTACAAATATCGCTGATTTGTGCTCCATTACATTTCTGTAAATTAGTCACCCCCTTTCTTTTTAATCATATTTCTATTAATTTAAAATCGCCTTTAAAGGTTTTTGTACATATGAACCATCGTTATTTCTTCACTAAAATAAACTTCAAACGATTTATTTTATTTTGAATAAAGAATAAATAATAGTGTAGAATTTTTTTGGATTTGAATTTGTTCAGCTACGTATGTGGGTGACCTATAGATTATGAGAATTAACATCTAAGCAAGGTGTGATATGGTATACTGTAATTTTGTTTTATATGCATGGCACAGTAACCCACTGCATCTGATGAGGAGCAGACAGTGCCAGATTAGCCCATAAGCAAATTAAGCAATTGCTTAGGGCATCACGTCTTGGGGGGCACCAGAAACAGCACAAAAAAAATGCTAGCACATAAAAATAAAGCTGTTTGAAAATCCGCGCGATTAAAGACTGATGTTAGTTTACTTATGGTAGGGGGCCCCACAGGCGTGAATTGCTTAGGGCATCAAGTTGTCTTAATCCGGCACTGTCAGAGCAGAGTGTCCAGATAGAGGGTCGACTGGTGATGATCACCCCTCGTCACAATTATGCCGGCCTATTTAAAACTGAAAGTTTTGTCCAACCTGAATGTCGAACCAGGATTTTCCAGAATTGAACCCATAATATTAGCTGCTTTAGACTAAGGATGTGAGAAAGGATTTGCGTTTTAATTTTTACAGTTTTTTGATACTACATTTTTTTTATTATTATTCTAAGTCTATCAAAAATAAACGTTATTAATTGATAATTAACTAAGCACTGTTTTATCAAATTTGTCCTGATTTGAAATTTGTATTTTAAGTAGCTATCAAATAGAAAACACACAGATTTATATAATAAACATCCATTATCTATTTATTTAATAGTATAAATAAGCTAAAAATATCCAATACAGAAAAAAATATAATATTATGCAGAACCGTTGAACCAATTGCAATAACACCGGCGGATCTCCAAACGTTCAGCGTTGGAAAGAGACAAGACTACATCGACCGGTTCCGCTCGATTAGAACCGCCGTTGTACAAATTTTGACAGCTCGACCACCAATCAGAGCTTGCAGACAAATTTACTTACAATAGTTTAATGGCGTATGTACTTTACTATGTATTGGAATTTGAACCGTAACTCAAGCATACCGGAGTTTAATTTCAATTAGCTAGCTCCGGTCGCTTAAGCCAATAAATTGATTTATTTTTAGCTTAATAATCCTACCTCTTTGAATATTAAAGGTTGTAAGCATACAATGAAGCTGTAAATAAAAGTGAGCTTTAATGTAGACACGTTAAATTTGATATTTTGTTACAACCAAAGTGTTAATGAAGGAGGCTGCGATTAAATAGAACTTTATTTTTTTCTTTTAGGTATTTCTTTTGTTTGGGATTTGTGTTTGAAGGCTTTTAAAAAGAGTATACAGGATTCATACATAGAGGATAATATTCAAATATGAGCAATATTCTCAAAGATCCTTAAAGAGACAATTTTTTTATATTTGATCTTCTTTTACATCCTTGAATATCTTTGCAAATTAAAAAATGTCTAGAAATCGTAGTATAAGAGATCGTTTTTTTTATAAATCCTACCCAGCTCTTAATGAATTACTGATAAGTCATGACCAGCTCTATAATTAATTCAATATCAACAGTAAATACTGACTCTACCTACAGACCCACCACTTGGTATTCATGATTGCCTGGTACATTTATATGTATTTTCTACTATTTCTGATTTGGTCCTCGTAGTTAATCTCATTTATATGTATTTTCTACTATTTCTGATTTCCTGGTACCTCGTAGTTAATCTCATTTATATGTATTTTCTACTATTTCTGATTTCCTGGTACCTCGTAGTTAATCTTTCATGGTTAAATTACTACTGACCTGACGTAGCAATTGCGACTCACTTTCAGTCAATACACTCACGCACACTCAATATTTGCAATGAACTACAAAATAATCATAAAATCACTAAAGTAAAACTGGGATTTTTGGTTAAAATATCCAAAATTTTGTCATGATAGCAGAGTTCGAGCATGTGTTTTTATTATTATTAACTCAATGATCCTCTCAGTCGTAGAGGAAGCCCTATCTATCTATGCCCGTGCTCAGCAGTAGACAGTATATATAATACAGTGCTGGCCTTGCAACGCAACGAAAAAATATCCCTGTACTTAAAAATTTATACATACATATACACTCACGCCTGTTATCCCCGAAGGGGTAGGCAGAGGCGCAACTAGTGCACCCACTTTTTCGCCGTCATTCCGTCCCATGATGTGATAGGGGGCGAGCCTATCGCCATATCGGGCACAAATTCCAGACTTTGGGCTGATACTGAATAGAAAAACTCAATATCACTTTGCCCGACCCGGGGATCGAACCCAAGACCTCAGCTTTGCAGTCGTACTGTAATACAACTACGCCACCGAGGCAGTCCAGTCAGTCAAAAATTTATTATTTTTATATTTTTCATTGGATTGAATGATGAGACGAGCATGCCGTTTGCCTGATGCTAAGTGATACGACTACCCATAAACAGTAGAAACACCATCCAGCACCTTGAGTTATAAAGTACTGTGTGGCATTCCACTGCGCTCGTCATCCTGAGACATAAGATGTTAAGTCTCATTATGTATGTAGTTACACTGGCTACAATGCCCTTCAAACCGAAACATAAACACCGAAACATGTATGCACAGTGCACACTACTGCTTGGCGGTAGAAATAGACATTGCGGTGGTACCCAGACGGACTCTTACATATGAGAGTCCTACCACCAGTGAAATCTATATCTATAATTTCACTCTGTTGCGCTAGAACGAAGAACTATGAGTCCACATTTTTACAATTATTTATGCCCAAGACGAAATACCTTTTGAGTTATGAATCTACCCTCAAAACGTCGTGTACATAGCCCATTAGTATTGCGATCAAATACAATACCATATCGCGCGCTGAAGGTAGACAGGTAGAGACAAACCGCCTCGAGTCTCGACCGATGGACCGCGACGCGTGACGTCATCAGTCAACACTACTCACACACTATGGACTTGAGACATTTACTTTTTATTTTTATATGGATTATCAATTCTTCTTATTTAACGTAGTAACTCGGTATACTTAAATTGACTGGAATACGATATATGATCAATTAGCAAACTTATTTTATTGCAGTGACGTAAGATTTTTTTAAATACACGCTACCACTAGTTGCTTTTTAACATATTTTTTCTTGCAATTAACTTTATAAATAGATAATGATCGCTACGTTTTAAATTAATTCCAATTACAAAACCTACAAATGGTTCAAAATTAACTGCCAGTGAACCTACATAGATAGATAATGATATATTTATAAGGGTTAATTTCAGAAGTTTATTTTTTTTACAGTTATCGTATTAAACAGCTAATGTAGATAGTAGGCATTTTTTTACCATTTATAATCGTTGATGTCTCATCTTATTTCAGTGGCCGTCCTGAGCCGAGGTTCGTAACCCGTAGGGTGCCCTCAGCATGTTCACTTAATTTAAATGGTTGCAAACGCCTTAAGCGTTCACCCTAAAGACCGGTGTGGCCAGAAATGCAGACTCGCGTCAGGCTACTGGCAGTAGGGACACTAGCAAAAAAAAACAATTATTCAGGAGCATAGATTAGAGATTAGAGTGTAACTTATTTGGGTTGACTTATTTAATGTGACCAGTAGCATTTGCTCATAAGTTATGAGACAGGACACTATTCAAAAGACTTGCGTGTGTATGTATTGTTAGAAACTACCAACATGAAAGTCAATGTACAACTTACTCAACTGAATTCAACGACGACTAAGACTACGACTGAGATCGACTGCGAGACTTAGCCCGAATGAATGTGCACATCGATACGGCACCTTTTTTATACACCCAACTGTCACTTCCACTATTAGTTTGACATTTAGACTCGTGTTCATAACTGGTCAGTACGCTACAAATACCGTTACAAATACCCTTACAAAACTGTTATCTTAACAGTATTTTAATTCATTATTAACGATAAGGCGAATATAACGTAGGTAATTTCACAGTTTACGTGGTGATACCTAACTCACATACATTTATCATAGAAATCATTAAGCTATGAAATATACCATTACATTACTATACACTAATATTTTTACCGACTTCAAAAAAAGTATGTATGCCCGCGATTTTATCGAAAATTACTTATCCGACTTGGATGTTTTTCTCACCAAATGATATGAGTTAGATTGATTTGTTTCATTGGTCTGGTAAAGTTTAGGCTCGTATCACACTGGCGAATTCACATTAAGGCGAACTTCAGTGTAATAAGACATTCTACTTGACCACGGATGATGAATTTAGTACTAGTGAAGAAAATTGACTAAGCTTTAGGTAGGTTATACACTGGTCAATAACTGGTTGACTGCCTAGGTGGCGTAGTTGTGTTGCGTAGGCGTTACGAGTACGATTTGCGCGCTGAGGTCCTGGGTTGGAATCCCGGGTCGAGCCAAAACATTGTCACGGTTTTTCCATCTTAAAAAGTACTCAGTGGCAGCTCGGAGTCAGGAAGTTGACGGTGTGTTGGTCCTGCGCCTGATCTCTCTCCGGTCATGTCGGATTGCCGTCTCACCGACTATGAGAGTGAAGGAATAGCGAGTGCACCTGTGTATTGTGCACACACTTACTGGTGGTAGCACTCTCATATGTTAGAGTCCGTCTGGGTGGGTACCACCGCAATGTTTATTTTTACCGCCAAGCAGCAGTGTACATGCACTGTTACGTTACAATTTGAAGGACCATACCATACCAGCCCTGTATTATATACTGTCCCACTGCTGGGCACGTGCCTCCTCTACTACTGAGAGGGTTTAGGCCTTAGTCCACCACGCTGGCCTAGTGCAGACTTGGCAGACTTCACATACCTTCGAAATTCTTATAAAGAGCTTCTTAGGTATGCAGGTTTCCTCACGATGTTTTCCTTCACCGTTATAGCGAACGATAATTATAATTGATAAACAATACACACGTAACTTCGAAAAGTCCGAGGTGTGTGCCTTGGGTTTGAACCTCCGGACATTGTCTCGGCAGACCGTTCCATTCCCAACTAGGCTATCGTGCACTGCATTACATCTACAAACATAACAAAAAAATTCAAGTATCTATAGCAGTACTTTTAACCGACGCAAACGAATTCAATAATGTCCTTTTTGTTTACTAGCTTTTACCCGCGGCTCCTCCCGCACGAATGAGTTTTTCCGGGATAAAATTCCCGCTTCATATTTTCCCGGGTTAAAAGGTAGCCTATGTGTTAATCCAAGATATGATTTACCCGTGTGCCAAATTTTATCGAAATTCGTTTAGTAGTTTTTGCGTGAAAGAGTAGCAATACATCCATACATTCTTACAAACATTCGCGTTTATAATATTAGTAGGATATATTAGTAGGATGTAAAACTTTTTTAATAATACCTTACATTTATAATCAAACTCCATGATAAGCATTATCAGCACTATCACAGTGGGAGGGAGATAGAGAGTGCGCGTCGGGAGGGATGCGTCGTGACGTCACTGCGACACGCTCCGAAATGTGCGAGGAACGGGAGAGAACGGCAATTATTATTTGGATTTATTTTGTATGGCGAGTTTGAAAGAGTGTTTGGGGTACAAATTGTTGATGAGATTATCTATACTAATATTATAAAGCTGAAGACTTTGTTTGTTTGTTTGAACGCGCTAATCTCAGGAACTACTGAACCGATTTTGAAAATTCTTTCACTAATAGGAAGCTACATAACTCCTGAGTGCTATAGGCTACTTTTTATCCCGGGAAAATATTTTTGTCCCGGAAAAACTTTTTCACGCGGGCGGAGCCGCGAACACTGCTAGTTAATAATAACGTAGTTACATAATAAATAACTTGTTTTAATTCGATATACAGTTTTTTATTCGAATTTAAGATCCTATTAAAAACTTTAAGACGACAGAGTCCAACTACATTCTGTCAGATTTTGGGTATTAGCGTAAATCATATTTCTACATGAAAAACTAGAGCCTATAGTAGACTATGTTCTTTAATTTACATACTCTGAATTCTAGCATACCATAGACATATTTTGACAGTTAGAATCACTTGAATAGCAGCAGTATGGCGATATGGCAAGTAGGAATACTAAAAAATGTCTCATAGTAACAACAACATCTTTTTAAATAATGTAATTAAATAGATAAAAGTACTTGTTATCTTGAAAGTTGTATTCGGTTTATTTATAATCTCAAGATATAATCTGACTTATTATGAGAATCATCCTTTGCCCTTTGCCTACTATTTAACATTCTAACTATTTAACAGTTTATCATTGATTAATTTATTTCAATTACTGGGGTTTTATACCTTAAGCTAAATTATAATCATACTCTCTGCAAATTAACTTCATAATATATAGTAAATTTTAGTTTATACTGCCAACTAGCCAATCGATAAGTATTAATTTTCCGCCTACTACAAACTTAGTCATTCAATTCAGAGATTACAAAAAAACTGTTTCTTCATCTATTTCATATAATACTATCAAAACAAGCTTAATTATACAATATAATCTGTCTCTCAAAATATAATTTATCACGAAGGGTTGCTCAGTTTCGGGGCGCGCCGCGACGCGCAGCGCCACGTGTCCGGTAGAGAGTATTTTGGCGGCAGCGCGCGCGGTCCGTCGAGCGAAACGCGCGGGAAACGGGATCTTACGGGATTGTGAAAATGCGTGCGAGAATTGTGCAAAATCGAGAAAAAAGTGTTAAAACGTTTATAACCTGTGTTTAGTGACGCGATTGTGGTCAGTGTTCGATATTTGAAATTATTCGATTTTTGAGTTGGCAGAAAAATAAAATTTTGCATGTGAATTAAGTAGAATTCCGGTGATTAATCTACATTAAAATAGGAGAAATATGATTACAATAATTAATTTCGATGCACTTAATACTAAATAATATTTTTCGCGATATAAAAAGCAAATTCATCAGCCAGTCGCAATTGTCCGGTGCGTTGATAAAAGAAATATAGTATAGCATACCAGCCTTGTATTATATACTGTCCACTGCTGAGCACGGGTCTCCTCTACAACTGATAGGGTTTTTAGGCCTTAGTCCAAAATATCATTTCAATAAATTAAACAATAAGTTTTGCTGCAAATAATTAATAGAGGTTAGATAGTATTGTTCGTAGCAATTATAAGAATTATTCCCATCATAATTAAACAAATGGGTGATTACTATTAATCTGTTTTAAATTCTTTCTTTAGCTCTACTTTACACACATCACAATAAAATATTAGATTTTCATATATATTGTAACATGTCCTATGCTAATAATGTACAGGAATTATTCCTACCGAAGATACATACAACTAGTAAAACTAACCCGTGTGGGATTGTATGTCTGTGCGTTTGTAAAATAATACTGCATGTAATTCTAATACCCAGCCGTCTAAATAAGAACCGCGGTATCGTGTGACCGCTTGTGACATTATATATTTTTATGATATATGAGGTTTATAGTGTTTTTATAAATATTTTGAAGGACTTTCCGCTGCTGTTTCAAAACAAAAAAAAATACGTAAAAAATGTTTTGAATGCCAAAAAAATGATTATAAAAAAAATCAATAAAAATAGCAAACAGTTTAAGAACTACATATTTATTTTATTCAAATACCACCTCTAATGTTTCTGGCAAAAAAAAATTAATACGCAATCACATAAATAACAATCCCACGGCCGACGCATCTAAGATATCAGGAAAACCGACACTTGTCACAATCCGTCGATTGTGACAACCAACCGTAAAATGTACCTCAAAAACCGAACTATCCATCTGTATAGAATGATCGCGCGATCAGCTAGCACGTACTTTAATCACAAGCACGAATTCGGATATTCGGCGCAACTTTATTGTGACATCACGGGCGAAATGAAGTGTGTGTTCTAAGTTCAAATTTAACTTTTTTAGTTATTAAAAAGGTGAAACAGATTTTCAGCCTGTCGTTAAATGTACCCCAAAAACAGAACTATCCATTTGCATTAACGATCGCGCGAACGGTCACCACGTACTCTAATTTCAAGCACGAATTCGGATATTCGGCGCTACTCTATTGTGACGACACGGGATTAATGTGCTGATAGTGTGAAGTGTGTGTTCTAAATTTAAAACTAACTTTTTTTAGTTGACAAAGGACAATTAGACGTCCAGCCTGGATGCCGTGTGTGTTCTAAAGTCAAAAATTAAACTCAACTTTCTTTTGGGTTAACAGTGATTAGGGAGACAATTCAGATTTCGAACTACTTGCTTGACTTTGCTCCTTTCAAAATATAATATAACAAAAATAATTTAAAATATTATGAATTATTGCAAAATTCATACAATACAAAAATGGCATTAGGTATTGTCATTGTTAAAATTAAAACTTTTTGATAGAGCTTCGTCGGTGACATTCTCAAACGTGTAAAAGAAATAATACTTCTTTCAATAATTTCTCATACTTTATTCAATTACCTTAAAGATATGATTAAAAGGGATTTAATTCTTTAATATCAATCTATGATATATTATGTACCTACCTATGATATTGATATCTAAAATACCCTAATAAATAAACCACATTTAGAATCAACACAAATAAAAAATTCTGATAAGAATATCTTAAAACTTTGTAACAGTCTGATGACTGGTTGTAATTGTAATATCCTGATTACTACATTGATACACCATAAAACTCTTTAACCATAAAAAGACACAAAAACAATAGCTTACACGCCAACTTCCCGATAATCCACGGATTAGTTGTGCCATTCTCGTGAGAAAGGGACCCGCGGGCCCACCTGCCACAACCGGACCGGAAAAGCACTGCCCAAATACCGGAAAATCAGAAAAAAACGGCGAAATTGATCCAAACGAATCGCTCAGAGCAATCGTCTCGGTGATTTTAAGCTTTCACGGTATCAGAGGTTTTTTTCGTTAAAACCATTAGTGCATTGAAATTAAAGAGCAAGTCGTTGACAAATAGGTGTTTTTTTTTCGGTCGAGTTTTCCGGTGATGCTATTGGTTATGTTTTTTCGTAAATCTGCGATGATTAGCGCGAGGCGGCCAATCAGCCGTCGCGTAGTCTTTGTACCCTTACTTCGGTCAGAAATCGGACAGTTCATTGGTTTAAACGTGTCATAGACGAGGTTAATTAACGAAATGGTTTTAAATTTATTACTAGACAGTAGGTACACCAGCAAGACAATAAATCTGTGCGAAATTATCTCATTTAAAAAAAATGTGTTTTGGAGTGTCGATTAACGTTAGTTAAAAATAAAAATAATTAAAATCGATAATTTCTGATTCAGCAATGTCATGCACTAACAAATGTAATATAATAAAACGAAATAAATTATTTATAGTGAAGTGATTGTTAAAAATACTGGCCACTTGTGAGAAAATATGTGCTAATTTTAAAATTTAAAAATTATAAAGACGTAAGTGCCACCATCAGTCCATTAAAAAAAAACTATTATCAAAGATGGCGTAAATTCCCGCCTTATATGATGACTTTCTGAAAACAAATTATTGCGATAGTGTTTTTGTGTGAGAGTGCAGTGTCAGTGTCCAAGCTGGAGGGCCAGAGTAAAGCCACATTTGCGGCCCTCTTTGGGCTGAGGGCCGGCGGAGGTGTGGACCTCTCCGCCGCTTACCGATACAACCAAAATATGATGGAATATTACACATGTAAGTTTTAAAGACGCCTAACTATGTAAGGCGATATTTTCAACCGTGGTGGAATTTACATTCTATTGATATTGTAAGTAGGAGCAAAAATATAAATAGAGATCTGTGTTCAAATCAAATCATTTATTTTGCTATAAACATTGTATGTAACAAGGTGTTAAAGCATAATATAAGTCTATTATACATTTGTGCAACATGTTTTACCGTTTAAACGGCATGCAAAAAAAATAATTATATATCTATTGTCTGCTTACAACAAAAATCCTTCTATATAGATTTTTTTTATTCCTATAGAGGGATGGTCTAGGTAATGCGCACTTTCATATATAATACTTTACTTACAGTTATTTAACCTTACATGACAAAAATTCTTGGATTGTATAGAAACATTTATCTGTGAGCCATTTCTTTAATTTCTTAATAAATAGGGTAAAGGGCAGTTCTCGAAAAGTTTTCGGTATTTTATTATATATTTGAATGGCCATACAACCGCTATTCCTTTTATACAAAGTGGTTGACATTGAATTTAGTTTTAGTTTGGTTGGATCTCTTGTAGTGTATTTATTATTTTTGCCTACCTTTTCGAATAGTTCAAACATTGCTTAATAAGACTAGATTACCATAAATATAAATATGATTTGAATTATGAAATATACATTTTCACATTTAAATTATGCTCTAGGAAATGGGCTCTACCATAATTATTATGTTTTCCCTACGTAGATATATTTTGTAAACGCAGTTAATATGAATAATATGTTAAATCTGGTAGTACAGACGACTCTACTAATTTTAAACCAATATCTGTGCTGCCTTGTAGTAAATCTGTTCGTTTACATTCAAAGTCCTATTTCTCCGTAAAATTCATGAGAATATATTTCCAGCTCCACCTTATCTTAAGAGATTAATATCGTTGTGGTTGAAACTAATTAGTGCTCCGGGAGTCTCGCCGACCTTCAACGATCGGTGTCATGAAATGCGTGCCACTAATATGGACGCCGACAGGATTTTGTTTTCTTTTTTTTTTTTTAACTTATACTTAATTAAAATCATTTTCTTTGCAAAAAATAATCTACATCATGGTAAACAATTTGGATTCACTAGGCGTCCCTCCACCACAGATGCTGGTGTTGAGCTTGTGCATAATATAATTGCTGCTTGGGAGGGTTCACGGGATGCTGTATGAGTGTTTTGTGATCTTTCAAAGCTTTTGATTGTGTTCACTATGATATTCTTATCAGGAAATTGAGCCACTATGGGATTAATGGCATTGCCCTTGAGTTATTTAAGTGATACTTAAGCAATAGGGTACAAAGTGCTGATATCAATGGAAAACGATCTCCTGGCTCTATTGTGACAATGGGAGTTCCACAGGGCTCAATTTTTGGACCATTTCATTTTCTAGTTTATATAAATGACTTACCTTATTTCATAAGGGATAATTGTGAGGTAGTGTTGTTCGCAGGTGATACTTCCTTACTATTTAAAATAAAACGACATCAATCAATTCTTGACGATGTAAGCAACACTCTCTCAAAAATAGTACATTGGTTCAGCGTTAACAGTTTATTATTGAATAGTGAAAAAACTAAATGCATAATATTCATCACACCTAATGTTAAAACAGTTAACGCTAACATTTTTATAAATAGTGATGAGTTGAGCCTTGTGGATACAACTGTGTATAACATTAGACTCTAAACTTTAGTGGGGTCCTCATATATCTGAACAAGCTAAAAAGCTCAGCGCCGCAGTTTTTCCAGTAAGCAGGATACGCCAATTGACTAACATTGAGATAGCTAGATTGGTCTTTTTTTCTTACTTTCATAGTTTAATGAGTTATAGAATTTTGCTGCTGATATTAATACCATTTTTGTTCTCCAAAGGCGAGCGATATCTAAAATGTATTTATTCTCTAAGTTCTAGATGTTCTCTAAAAGAAAAAAAAAAGAAAAAAACAAGTATTATGACAGCAGCATCACAATTATTTTTTGCAAATTTAATTTACGTCCACAAAAACTTAGAGTAATTTCGAAAAGTTCGCGATATTTATAGTTTGAATACTAGAAATGAAAATAATTTACTTAATCACAAAACTAGGCTCCAAAAGATCACGTCATACTCGTGAACAGGTGCTGCTTGTGTGGAATGGTCTGCCCATTTCACTTATTATGTCTCAGAACTAATCCTACTAAGATTATAAAGGCGAAAGTTTGTAAGAATGTATGGATGTTTGGATGTTTGGATGTATGGATGTAAGGATGTTGGTTCCTCTTTCACGCAAAAACTACTGAACGGATTTCGATGAAATTTGGCACACGGGTAGATCATGTCCTGGATTAACACATAGGCTACTTTTTATCCCGGGAAAATATAAACCGGGACTTTTATCCCGGAAAAACTTTTAATGCGGGCGGAGCCGCGGGCAAAAGCTAGTTGTTAATAATAACTGTATTAGACAAGTAGGTATAGATCATCGATTTATCTCATGATTCCTGAGAGGGTTGTACACTCGGATTGACTCGTGAGAATTTATTTATTATTATGCAAGTAAATATAATATGAACTGCTCTAAACAGAATAAAAATCTGTATTTTATATGTTATTTTTTTTTGTATAATACACTACCTAATTTATACCTTTGAACTGATTTTGAAAAGAACAACCCTAGTTTCTTGCCCGTTCCTCTCTGGTGAAAACTGCTTTCGGAACTGGTGGTAGAGTAAAAATGTACTGAATCTAAGTAATGTTTAACATTTTATGGATTCGAATAAATAATTTCATTTCAAATGATATACCTATTTACATTACCTATAATCAGTATGTATCTTGAAAATAATACATTTATTGAGTATTAAAATGAAGCCGTTACTCCTGACTACGCCTCATAACCATACCAATTTTTTTTTAATTTCCATTAGGTATTTATTGCGTTTCATAATACTTATTTGGGTTTTCCTATTGATATGTACCAATTTTGACAAAAACAGATAATATTTAAGTTATGAAGAAGTTACAAGCAAATATGAAAAACGAGGGTAGGTAGGATTAAAAATATTGTTAGGGAAAAAATAAACAATTATAACATTATATGATAAAATCTAAGAGATAGGGAAAAATATAACACTTAATTGCAGCTACGATTCGCTTAGCTTATTTAAATTTTATGACTTGATAGAGTCATTATAAATGTGTTTTGTTCCAAAACATTTACTCCTTTTAGAACTGAAGATCGACCCCAAAGCTTTTATTATTCCCTGAAGAATTTATGTTTTTATAGTTTGTAAGTAGCTCTAATGACAAACTGACATATTTCTAAATGCTACTTCTTCTTCTGAAGTATACTTCCTAGATATAGATTTTACGTATATCGATGCGCGAAAAAACCCAAGCAAAAAATCTTAGGTAATAATAAAATCTTATGAATATAAAGAAAAACCAAACGGAATCCGATAAAAAGTATTCGTGCAATTGTGAGCTCATGTGTGGAAGTGAGTAATTTAGTAATTATTGGGCTGTTAAGACAACTTGTAATTATTATGTCCGTCTCACAAGGACTGGGCGATGTTATTGAGACTTGTCGGTAAAACATTATTAAATATTCACCATCACTAAATTAGGTACCGCTAGGTATCAGAAGCTTGGTTTTGTTGTCATTGTCTCTGTAAGATTCAAACTAAAATTGTGTAGGTCAAAATAACTAAATTTAAGCGAGTATGTTAAGAAAAATCAAACCAATAATTATTTTTTTTATCGTTTTGGACCAAAAATCTTATACTATACATATTTTTGCAAACAAATAACGCCAAACTATCCATTCAAGTTATAAAAACAAACGATGCAATTCCACACAACCCAATAAAAAATGATATGCCCATATACAAAAATATGCTTCGAAAAAGCCGTTATGTAAAGTCTCGTCTCGTCCTAAAGCAGTTTATGGGACATAAAAAATACGCACAACCTACAAAACGCCGTAACCGCCGGCCGTCGGCTCGAGACGTTCGAAATTCGAATGGCGAGCCGAAATGTTCCAAAATCAAGATCGTTACGCGGCTGGCCAATGATGTCACGCGGTGGTGACGCGACGGCGGCGTCGGGGCGAAAGCCGCGCTCTGATTGGCCGGCGGTGCGTAGGCGTACGCCAGCTCGTGGCACTTGCAAGCCGGGCATGCGTTGATTGTCCCGTGATTGTTGTGCCCGCGTATGAATGTGTTGGAGCAAATTGAGCGCCGACGCGTCTATACGCAGTAGCTATGATGTTGAGTATGCTCAAAGGCGGACTAATTGAGTCTAAAGGCTTACGCTTGCATGCGGTGATCTAATTCGCAAACAGATTTTAGACACCTCAATATTTTGTCTTTTGTTCTGAGATTAGTGAAACAGTTTTAAGGATATAATTTGAAAATCGAATTCAAGTTTAGAATTCATAAATACTTATTATTTGAAAGGTTCTTGTGTCATTTTTTTTAAAGAATGTACTTACTTAGATAACTTACTATGGTTAGCGATCATCATCCATGAACATTCATACTGCCTGAGAATGCGCTTATGTTGCTTTACTTTTAAAATGACAATTAATGTTATGTGCAATATGAGCTTAAAAAAAATTATCTGAAAAAATTAAATCGTAATGTATTCGAAGTCAGCATCGTGTCTTAATAAATCAGGCATATTATATTATTTACTGAGGTCATTGCCCCCATAGAATATCAATTTAGTTCATTTAAAATAACTTTCAAAAATGTTGGTTACGATCGCGCACAAACAGCGCAACTTTGAGTTACGTAATAATTAATTAATTTTAATCTGATTGTAGATATTTAATTTTCTCTAAAAACACTTCATATAATTAAATGACCAAAAATTTTAATAATAAATTATGCTAGCCTTTTTACGTCTGTGGTACGAGATGGGTAGAGAGGTGTAGAGCTAAGAAATTCTGGGTAATATAACTTGAGAGTAGAGACTTTTATTGCCATTTACTGCCTCGGTGGCGTAGTTGTATTATGGTACGACTGCAATGCTGAGGTCTCGTGTTCGATCCCCAGGTCGGGTAAAGTGATATTGAGGTTTTTCTATTCAGTATCAGCTCGGAGTCTGGAATTTGTGCCTGATATGGCGATAGGCTCGCCCCCTCACATGGGACGGAATAATGGCCAAAAGTGGGTACATTAGTTGCGCCTCTGCCTACCCCTTCGAGGATAAAAGGCGTGAGTGTATATGTATGTATATATGTAGAGACATTTACTACTTTAGAAAGATATAGCCCATGTAATACCTATTTAAAGCGATACCTATTTAATGGTCTCGGTGGCGTAGTTGTATTACGGTACGACTGCAATGCTGAGGGTTCGATCACCCGGTAGGGCAGTGATATTGGGTTTGTCTACTCAGTATCAGCCCAGAGTCTGGAATATGGACCGACGTGGCGATAGGCTCGCCTCCTATCACATTATGAAACGGATTTCGCACCGTGAAAAGCGGGTGCATTGATTGCTACTCTGTCTACCCCCACGGAGATAAAAAGCGTTAGTGAGTATGTATTATAAGTGTATGTATATATTAAGTGTGTGTAAGTGTAGTGTATGTGTATTATAAGACGAGCAAGTAGCTAGTTTTATAGAGATACGATTTTCTAAGCAACTAGTAATACTAGATCTTTTTGAAGCATTAATTGTCCTGAGTTCTTACATAATGTTAAGGGCCAGTTTTACCGGTTCCTGATAAAGTTCCAGATAACTATCTGTTACATAATGCTAACTAATAAGTCTGACATATTAGTGGTGACATTTTCTGCCAGATATTCGAGACCTGTGAAACCAAAAGCTGTAGTTTATATGGCAGATTAGTTCCGAATAGACTATTAGAGGCTTTATCAGCATGTGCTGAAATCGGCACTTAGTCACACAATTCCCTGGTTTAATATATTTAAAGCTGGAACACACTACAGCGTGAAATATCCCTTGTGAGCCAAAACTATCTAGTAATTAAATGGAGGATTGAGAAAATGATATCCGTCAATCTAAATTAATACACACTATCTAAGCGTAGAACGCGATTCGTCAGCACAAATTACTACGGCAGCATTTGAAATAAAGACATTTCATATATTCTCTGCCTATTACCTTCTGTCTATTACCCCTTCAATGTAGAGTCGTCAGAACACTCTTTTCTAAGCCTGTTGTAGAAACTATAATGCTTAAGCCTTCACCATACACAAAGAGTAGGTGTAATGTTTTTTTTATTGTATTTAATGACAAGACACGCATGCTGTTCACCTGATAGTAAGTGATACGACCACCCATAAACAGTAGCAATACCATCCAGCACTTTGAGTTACAAAATACTGTGTGGCATTCCACTGCGCTCGTCATCCTGAGACATAAGATGTTAGAAAGAAGAAAGAAAGAAAGAAATCATATTTATTAGCCACAGCTTATGGCGACGTACAAATGACATGTAAAAAATGTATGTTACAAAAGAAATAAAAATTTAAAGTAAGTAAAGTTTGCACGTCGCGTCGTGGCTGTGACAAGTAGGTGACCACTCAGCATAATGTTGTACTGCGGCGTGAGCCACAGCACAACGCTGATTTTCAGTGGTCACCTTGGGTGACGTGCGGATGTTAAGTCTCCTTATGTCCAGTAGTTACACTGGCTACAATGTCCTTCACATCGAAACACAACAGTGCATGCATATTGTTACTTGTGTTACTTGGCGGTAGAAATAGACATTGCGGTGGTACCCAACCAGACGGAATCTTACATATGAGAGACCTACCATCAGTAATGTCGGTATAGCGTGATGAAAGAGTGGTGAGAGTGCGGCATGATAGTCACTATCACTTGTCGCGAGGCATAAATATGACAAGCTAAAAACCCTAAGTTGGGGATCCAGTTCAGAAATAAGAACATTACAGCATCGCTTAGCGTGATCACAACAAGCTGCACGGTGCGCGCGTTCTAGTGAGAAGCCACCACGCCCAGCTACTCGTGGCAGTTTCTGTGTTTGTCATATATTGTTGTCGTAATATTTTTTTTATGGCATTGAATGACGAGACGAGCACGCCATTCACTTGATAGTAAGCGATACAACCACCCATAAACAGTAGCAACCATCCAGCACCTTGAGTTACAAAGTATTGTGTGGTATTCCACTGCGCTCGTCATCCTGAGACTAAGATATTAAGTCTCATTATGTCCAGTAGTTATACTGGTACTTCGCACATTAAGAACATGCGACGTAAACATCACATGCAGCCACGATTTTTATGAGTCAATAGTCAGGTGTCACGATCGACCTCTAGCCTTTTGTGATCTTCTTTTGAAGAGTTATTTCAAAGCGCAACTTTGGTCACTAAGTAGGTATATATACGGACCCCACCATTGGTATCTACTTTTTTACGCTAGTTACTTCGTTTATATTATCATTAGAGTCTTCAAATTACATATACCAACCTTCAAAAACCGTCACTTATATATATAACATTAAAAAAATCACAATACGAACGAGAACAATGAAATTACACACAAAAAACACTTCCTTTTATATTACGTATTACTTGAGTTCCTAAAACAAACTTTGTACCAAAGCGATAGAGCGCAAAATCATACGTTTTCACGCTGCATACATAAAACATCCATATATCACGACGAACACACGGCGCGTACGTGTACACTGCACACACGCACACATACAAAGCTGGCACGCGATTGGCCGACGGTGATGCGCGCACGCAGTTGCGTTGCAGCCAGTTCATAATTGTCGGAGATTTTAGAAAGGCGGTCCGGTCCGGTTTTGAAAATAGGTCTTTTGTAATAGCAACGAGTTTTGTTGCGCCGCATGCTGACCAATTAACATGCAATTGTTTATGTTATGTAAAATGGCCCGTGCTATACAAGTTCCGTGTGGACCAATTATGTACAAAAAATATATAAAACGATAATTTAATTCAATTATGGCGATGGGCGTGTGATATGAAAGTAATCTTGGATCGTAACTCGTAAGTGATGACATCAAAAACGATAATTTTAGTACTACACTATGCTGCAAAATTTTAAAAATAAAGGTACCTTACCATGAAACATATTAATTTAAAACATTCATAGCATCATGCCTATTCATAATTCAGGGGTATCATCATCATCATCATCAGCGACACGACGTCCACTGCTGAACACAGGCCTCCCCTAAGGATTTCCAGACGGACCTGTCAAAAACGGCCCGCATCCAGCGTGTTCCTGCGATATTTGTCAAGTCCTCTGTCCTCCTTGCAGGTGGCTGACAGGGGTATACAGGGGCGTAATACAAAAATGCCTATTGTAATTTTAAGGCCAAAGTCTGTACCCCAAGCTTATACTATTCATAACTATGTGCTTATACTAAACAGAAAAAATTATACCACTTTACCCGACCCGCGAATCGAACCTAAGCCCTCAACACGGCGACCAAAGTATTTATTTAGTAATTTACCTAATTAGAAGTTTTGTAGTAAACGAGTAACTGAGGCATTTTTCGTGCAATCTCTAATATCATAAACAGACAAAAATTTAAATGAGCCATGGTGACTGCCTTAAAAGAAATATTAGGAAAAATGGAAGAAAGAGGGTTGCTTGAGCCTCTTGTAATCTTATTGGCAGTGGTAGTTAAATCAAGGTGTTTTACTCATGCTGGAGATCAATTTTTGTCTACATAGAGCCTTTACAATGTAAAAAATATTAACCAAACTTCTTATTTTCCATACAATACATTTATATGTATAATAGCGGCGGTGGTTGGTGTTTCTACTGTTTATGGGTGGTCGTATCGCTTACCATCAGGCAAACGGCATGCTCGTCTCGTCATTCAATGCCATATAAAAAAACATACGTCTGGGCAGTCTGTCTCACTCCCAACTAAGCTATCGCTGCTTTCACTTACGCACTTTACTACTTCATTATTTAAATCCAACTTCTTTATTAAAACACCAGCTGGAATCTACATACAGTATAAACGTACCATAAAATTCTAATGAAATGTAAAGTACCGTAATATCGTAGAAAAAGATTGAGCGTGTTACTTCATCAATTTGCATTCCATTAACATGTGTTGTAAATAACAGATTGTGGTGTATTTCAAAACCCTTTTTACGAGGGGTCCATATAATAGAGGTTCGAGGAGAAACCCTATTCGACTTTATTAAATTCATAGGTAGTTATAGGCAGTACTTAGTAAGTTCTCGACTCTTCGTTGGCGTGGATAAACCACCAACAAGACCACCATGGTCTACTTGTCCGGTATAAAATCTATCATATATTATCTTAATCCGTAATATAGTCTATTCATGTGCCAAATTTCTTCTTCATCAGATCAGGGGTTTCTGTATTTACTTCTTAGAATCATCGAAACTCTTCACAATTTTTTTTAAGTTAGTAAGATTAGGTTTTTAGGAATGTACTGTCAATTACTGTTATCTAAAACTCAAAATCTTATAATAGCTAATCGTAATATGATAATTATTGACAATACTATTAACTATCCAAAGTTATGAACAGGTGTAAATTAAAATCTTGATTATAAGTTACTCGAACTCCACGAATATTAAAAGAGCCGAAGAGCATACTAAAATAAAACACCATATAGAGTCGGCAATAAAAATACAATAATGAAATTTTTCTGACTAAAAACCAAGATGGCGGCACAACGGCGTCGGGCGCGCATCCGGTCCTATATGATAATCAGTTTCCTCTGATGACCCCAGTATTTTGTATATGGGATGTAGCTTCATGTTTTTGTTAGTTTTGATAGCATGACTGAAGTAACTTTTAATAATAATCACCATTGGCCACAAAATATTCGCTACTAAGCGTAGATCTCCTCTAAAGAATTCTAGACCAATCTATTGGAAGAGGTCTTACTAAAAAGCGTTGGTAATTACTTTCCTCCTTACATCTTTTAACACATGGCTGCTTTTCTGGATGTATCTCCTATTTCTCACATAACATAGCTCAAGATTTTATCTCTGAAAGGTCATGTAGAGTTGACTTGTACTTTTCCTTCTCTCGTAATTCGCCAAGTTATATAATGGACAAACTAAGAAATAATGTTTAAAAAAGGGTCTTCAGAAATAATATCAGAAATTTTAATTTCGAGAACTGATGCGGTTATCCACTGGAATCCCACAATAACGTTTTCTTACCTTGTAATAGATCCCATAATCCCACAATTCATAGCTCAAGTACGCCTTTTTACCGATTCCATTTCATCAACGTACGCCATAAAATTCCGACACATGAATATAATTAATAGCATTTTAATGGTCCATTGCGATGAATCACGTCCGGACGTCCAGACGGGGGTCCGGGAGGGGGGTCAAGTGGGAAAGTCACAGGTTATCGTCGACGTGTCGAGTGAACCTAGGGAGTGCGCCGGCGCATGACGTCCACACGTGTACAGGGTGTTTAATAAACGTATTTTTTATGGTAGAAACTTTATCATAATATTTAGTCGAAAGAACTATCCTTAGGTTTGTTTGAGTTTAATGATATTAATATTTAGAAGATCTAAACAATACGCACCTCAAAAATCTCATAAAATATGGTTAGCAGAAGTTTAAGAACTACAGAACTTTGTGACGATAAGTTAATAATTATATATTTTTATTTATTTGGGATTGCCAACGGAATTAACAATCTTATCATACCATACCATACCAGCCCTGTATTATATACTGCCCACTGCTGAGCACAGGCCTTCTCTACAACTGAGAAGGTTTAGGCCTTAGTCCACCACGCTGGCCTAGGTTTTTTTTTTACGCGGAGAAAGTGAATTATGACTACCACCCAGAACGCTGACCTAGTGCGGGTTGGCAGACTTCACATACCTTCTAAATTCAAATAACTTCTCAGGTAAGTATGCAGGTTTCCTCGTGATGTTTTCCTTCACCGTTAAAGCGAGCAATAATTCACAAAGAATACACACATATACATATTTTTTTAGAAAAGTCTGAGGTGTGTGCCTTTGGATTTTGAACCTACGGATATTCGTCTCGTCAGTCCGCTCCACTGCCAATTAACAATCTTACTAATCTTAAAGTAAGTGAAAATATTTCGATGTTTGTTAGACGTAAACGCAAAACTGCTAAACGGATGCGATTGAAATCTGCCACACGGGTACGTCATGTCCTGACTTAACACATACGTTACTTTTTATTCTGGTAATTTGCACCCATGAGAAATTATAGATATTTAAATTCGATTCTTTAATTAGATGGCGCTGTCGTACTATGTTTTAGGGACTTTTGTAACGGGAAAGGCTTTTCACGCGGGCGCAGCCGCGAGCAACATCTAGCATTATGTGAAAATACAAAGAAAAGAAAAAATAATGTCACACATTACAGGCAATTACAAGATTTACACACACTCACTCGCGCCTTTTATCCCCAAAGGGGTAGGCAGAGGCGCAACTAGTGCACCCACTTTTCGCCGTTATTCCGTCCCATGATGAGAGGGGGCGAGCCTATCACCATATCGGGCAAAAATTCCAGACTCCGAGCTGATACTGAATAGAAAAACTCAATACTTTGCCCGACCCGGGGATCGAACCCGAGACCTCAGCATTGCAGTCGTACCATAATACAACTACGCCACCGATGCAGTCAAGATTAGTACAAGATTTACATTTAACAATTATTCGAAAATGGCAGTGTAGATACAACCCAATGGCCAATACACGCACCTCTGACTTTACATCAGGATATAAAATAAATGTGAAGACTAGCCCGTAAATCGTTTCCTTATGAGAGGTGGTTCGTGCCTAACAGTGGCAAATATATAAAAATCGTAATGTTAGAATTACTAAAATTGGGGCGGTTGCGGACGACAACTTAGACGTGAGTCGGAGGAAGCCCGCAACCGTCCCTAATGCGCCGAAGATGGCCACCGCGGAGTTTTATTTGGTATGCCGTGCGGTGTACATAGGTTAGGGACTCGGCCCGGCGGTCGCCCGACGTTTTCCATCTCTCCGGGCGGCTCAGCGTCAGGTCGTAAGGCACGGTGAACCCAACATAACCGCTCAGTCGTTCCCCTTGAACACTGGGCGGTGGTAATAAGTCACTTTCTCCGCGTCAACAAAAAAAAAAGAATTACTAAAATTAGTCACATTCTTTATAAAATCAAAAAGCAAAAATACAAGTTTTTTTTTTATTTCTTATTTTTTGAGTACAATAATTAAGCATTATATGCATAAAACCACTAAGGTTTATAGTTGTGCTATATAATTTACAAGTTCACATCACATTAACAAAAGAGATAGGTTAGTTAGTTACCTTATTAGGAAGGAAACTAGGCAAGCGCATCGTAAAATTAAATAAAATCACCAATTATAATATTAGGATGCACAATCACATACGGAAGTTGAAAACAATGTACAGTTATGCCTAATAATGGCCCTAAATAAATAATGATTATAACGCATTGACACAAAGTTCAAATTCCCTTAGTAACCGGATGCGAGGACCCTCTGTACTCTATAATTTTTGTACCTTGCAATGCAAGCTTATAATGGTTATTTGTAATGTACATTTATTAGGATTGAATAGGTATTCCTTACCATAAATGTTTATACCGCCACAATGTTTAAAAAGATATACTATTGTAAACGTTCCTGGCAATAAAAAATAGAAAGAGCAATATTCATTATTCGGGTTTCGTGTGGTTTGAAAGTGTATGTGTACTTTGGCATGAATGAAAATTCAAATGTAGAATTTAGAATTAAAATTCAGACATATCTCATCCTCATCATCATCAGCCACACGACGTCTATTGCTGAGCATAGCCCTCCCCTAAAGATTTCCATACGGACCTGTTAAAACAGACATGTCTAATATGATAAAAATAGTGTACATTTTTTTATGAAGAATAAATAGGTGATTGTGTTATAAGATTTTTTGCCGTTTTTAATCCTACTAAACCTACTAATATTATAAAGGCGAAAGTTTGTAAGTATGTGTGGATGTCTGTATGTGTGGATGTCTGGATGTATGGATGTCTGGATGTATGGATGTTTGTTACTCTTTCACGCAAAAACTACTGAACAGATTTCGATGAAATTTGGTATACGGGTAGATTGTGTCCTGGATTAACACATAGGTTACTTTACATCCCGGGAAAATATAAAGCGAGACTTTTGTCCCGGAAAACTCATTCACGCGGGCGGAGCCGCAGGCAAAAGCTAGTAATAGATAAGTAAGTTTATTGGCATATTAAAAATTAAGTACCATTCGCATATAGTACAATCTCCTTACCTACATTCATTTTTAACGTAGAAAAAATGCAAAAGAATTCCTCGCCACTCCCACTTTACTCCGAAGGAAAATTAAGGGTATCAAGTCGTTAAGTGAAAAGGCATATTTTCCTCCAAAGTTACAAAGTATTTGGGAAAGGAAAATAGAAAAAGGTAGCGGACACCTGCCGGGACCTTAAGGCGGATACAGTCGACTACATATAAATAAGAATTTGGATCAATAAAGTCTATCATTGAAATGAACCGAAATTTTCGGATATTGCGACATCGCGTTAGCTCAATTTAAATTCTAAAAATAAAAATATGTTTCATTCAATCTCTAATATTTGTATTAATTTTAAAGTCTATTATATCACACACTCGCGTCTTTTATCCCCGAAGGGTTGCCTACCCGAAAATCTGGTGTAAAAATTAAGTTGGCGAGTTTTCATGTAAAATTCTAGATTTATAACATTGAGTTTTTCATAAAATTTTAGTATCGTCATAACGTAAGTGAGATGTTACTTGTCTATCGAAATCATAGAGTAAAATAAAATCAACAAAGGCTATTTTCCAACCTGACTGTACCGGATTTGAGTCCCCAGTTTCCGGTCCGCCATCTTGTCTCCCATTAAGCTTAATTACTACCCGAAACAAGGGCACTACGACTTTTTTTGTTATTAACGTGAACAGTTTGTGTAGAAACAGATTTCAAGTTAAAGGGGAGGGATGGCTTTGGTGGAAACATCCTGAAGTCATCATGACACTATTTCAGTCTATAAATAAATGGTTTAAGTGGAGTCCGGGGTTCTGTCTCGAGCAATGAAATTTTTGGTTTTTTTGTTCAGCATCAACTTGGAGTCTGGAAAAGAACTTGGTAAATAGTAATAGGCTTCTAAGATATCATGAACTATCTGTATGGTCGCTAGCGATTCAAATGAATCCCTTCCTAGCCGTATTTCAGCCACGGCGCCCAATCTCAACAGAAATCAGCCAGGTACGCAGGAGATATTATAGTGCACAAGTGTGTGCGCAATACACAGGTGCACTCGCTATTCCTTCACTCTCATAGTCCGGTGAGACGGCAATCCGACATGACCGGAAAGAGATCCGGCGCAGGACTCACGGCTTTACGTGCTTAAAGCCATTCAAATACAAATATCTAGGAATATAAGTGCAAATTTTCCTCAATATAGTCTTGAATCATGTCTTTGACATCCTTGTGGAACTTGCTCTTTCTTTGCATTTCTAGCAGGATACAGACTGTGCCACTGGGCATGCTGATATCCACATGAAAGACGATTGTAGCATACCATTGGAAGAGATTCTAGCTTGTATACCCACGTTGGCATGAAATGATTGTAGACACATCAAGAGATGTTTTAGAATAATGCCTATTTTGAATTAAAAAGCATGCTCTGCCATACATTGACAGGTCCTCATATTGGTGTTCAAAGATGGCGAAGGTTATTACTATCAGTTCATTTATCAGTTTTTCTACACTTCCATAACAGCTATAAAAAGTAATACAATATGCCATATACATTTATGGACTTCAAAATACACATTGATACATACGATCCTCAAAACAGCATCGTCTAAAACTAATTTGATTATGCAGTGCCTATGAAAATAAACTGAATTCCGTGTTGTTTTTAATATAAATGAAACATGTTATTAAACATTGACCACATTTCATATGATCTTCCATTACTTGTATAATCGAAAACCAGTGCTGCTCGGAGTTGCAGTACCGGTCAAAACGAGCTGAACCGATTCTTTTTGACTTTTTAGTATTTAGTTATTGTTATGAGAATACACAATGTAATATTTATACTATCCCTGTATTATTTACTGCCCACTGCTGAGCATGGGCATCCTCTAATACTAAGTTTAGGCCTTAGTCCACTACTCTCGCTTAGTGCGGATTGGCAGACTTCACATACCTTTAAAATTATTTTTGGAGACTTCGGGTATGTTTTCTCTCGCCGTATAGCGCAAGATATTAATAAACAATGGATATTGGGTTTTTCTCCTCCAATATCAGTCCGGAAACAAGAATATGTGCCCATTATGGCAATATGGTCGCCCCTATCACATCACGGGACGGAATCATGACAAAAGTGGATCCCATGGTCGCACCTCTACCTACCTCTTCGGCATAAAGGCGTGACTTGTATTAAACAAACTATCATACCATTCATGTATTTTGAATAAACGAAAACAAACAACCGTCTATGACCGGGTATCGATCGTACCCGGGCAGGCGGGGCGTGACCGATCGATGCGGGCGTCACGCCTCGTGCGCCCCCACCGTGACCCGGGTGGAGCCGGGCACGCTGCGAAAGTGTTTGGTACACGGGTGATGCTTTATCCGGCTGTTTGGGCATCTAGGATAGGTTTGTGGTAGTTGTCTTTTATTTAGATTTGATATGTGATAGTTTTTAATGAAAAATATACAACTACTAATTCATTTTAGTGCAAGTAATAAATATTAATTATTTTTCTATGTAAAATCCTTTGGTATCAAACATCGTAATGCATTCATGCAATATATGTTTGTGGTGATTAAAACCCTACATAAACTACTAGATGTTGCTCGTGGTTTTGCCTACGTTGAAAGCCTTTATTGCTACAAACGTAACTAAAACACATTACGCGTCCCTAAAGCACATTACCTACGACCCATCATCATCTAAAGAATCAGAATAAAAATATCCATTATTTTCCATGCAAGCAAATTACCTGCTGATACCTACATAAGGTAAATTAGTACCTTATATATTAGTCCAGGACATTATCTATCCGTGTGTCAAATTTCATCCAAATCCGTTAAGTTGTTTCTGCGTTTACTACTAACAAACATACAAACATTTTCAAAATCTTTCGCATTAATATTAGAGAGATAAGATAGGAATTGTAGAGATGGAGAAATAAGAATAATCTGCTACGCTTACTGAACGATAAATATATAATTGTTTTATAGCTGAAGATAAGCTAACGTGTCCGAAAGAGTCGTCCATGAACACATACACTGGCACTACTAAAGGAATATTGTATCTGTTGCTGATATAAGTAGTATATTCGAGGCGACAGGTAAATCTATCGTAAACTAATACTGTATCTGGACTATTCTACGGTACCATCAGGTTCAACATAAAAAATAACATAGTAATATTGTACTTTCTATTAACACCATGGGTCTTTGGTTACTTGAATAAATAAATAAAAAAAATAAACGGACTTCAAAACCACTACAAATCCAAAAATAATTAAAATTTGTATTCGCTTAGTATAAACGTATATTTGGAGTCGATTCCTAATTTAAATACGTACATACATAGATACGGATCGAATACAGAACCTCCTTTTTGAAGTCGGTTAATAACATTTTCGCATTCTTAGTCTCACGACACTATATAATTTAATACAAATGTACGTTTTTCTCACATGTTTACATTTAGCAAGATGATCATCGTGAACTCTAAGCCAAAGCATTTCTACAAAATAAGATTAAATGGGGTTTTTTAATACATCAATGATTAAATGGAAGAAAATACAAGAACATAATACAATGTTCTAAACACTAGGAAACGGTTGTTTAAAGATGGATATTTATTTTCTTATTGAAAATCTGTTTTTTTTTACAACCGAAGAGTCTATATTACATTATGGATTACCGCCAACGATTTCCAGAGGCTCAAACACCTCTCGCCCCTCCCTAGTATGAAGTAGTACTTTTCTTTTATGCTAGCATCAATGACTCCTGATAATGTTAGTGTTCACAGTAGGTAGAGATCACTCAATTACCCATTTATTGGCATATGGTATAAAAATGCAATTCCCATCTCCTTTCTGATTCTCCAACCACCTAAGCAATTCAGGTTACATGTTCCGGTTATCCGGTTCCATCGATCGCGCTGTCTTGCTCGGTTGCGTCGGAATGACCGGTCGCGCGCGTCCGCCGGTCGATGGCCGGTTCATGGCCGGGCTTACGTTACATTATACATACCCGGATTTTATTTCCTTAATATAAGTGCCAAAAAATCTTGCCATGTCATTATATTGGGTTTTAGATGTTAAATTATGTGTGTAATTCGATTTATGGTTCAAATTGGCTTGTAACTAGTTACATTGAGCAAATGCTGTCATGTCCCAAAATTTAAGCTATAGATTTTGTATAGGACAATGCTTGGAATTAATTTGATGGTGTATTTACAAAATAATGTGTGCGATGTAAGATGAAATCACGTTATCTCTTTCATCAAATTTATTTCTTTGGAATACCTTTAAAATTGAGTTTCAAACCCACTTAAAGGGACAATTGATGAAAAAGCCAAATGAAAAGTCTCTGAAATGGCACTCTGAAAATGAAAAAGTAGTGAATATCAAGATTTAAATAATCGTCCTGCAAATCTTAACCTTGGCTTATATATAGTTATGAGACGTCATTATTACAACCACGTCCTATACCTACTTATATTCTGCGAAAATTTGTATTACCTACCTCCTACGGCTTAACACATAGGATCCTTATAATTTATAATGACCGACAAGCATCGTAGAATTATTTTAGAGAACGCTGATATCCATCAAAACATGTACTTACATCAAGCTACAAGTTTATATTTTCTTCCAGGTCATGGCGGAGTGAATCAACTGGGCGGAGTGTTCGTGAACGGAAGGCCGTTACCCGACGTGGTGCGGCAGCGGATAGTGGAGCTGGCCCACAGCGGCGTCAGGCCCTGTGACATCAGCAGGCAGCTGCGAGTGTCGCATGGGTGCGTCTCCAAGATACTCTCAAGGTAAGTAGTGAGATTAGAGCGTTCGCAAATGGCAGTCTGGGTTAAATAGGGGCGGTTGCGGACGACAACTTAGGCGTGAGTCGGAGGAAGCACGCAGCCGTCCCTAATGCGCCGAAGATGGCCACCGCGGAGTTTTGGTTGGTATGCCGTGCGTTGTATATAGATTAGGGACTCGGCCCGGCAGTCGCCCGATGTTTTCCATCTCTCCGGGCGGCTCAACGTCGGGTCGTAAGGCACGGCGAATCCAACAAAACCGCTCAGTCGTTTCCCTTGAACGCTGGGCGGTAGTGATAAGTCACTTTCTCCGCGTAAAAAAAAAAGGCTTGGTAAAATAGCATACATACTTTGTACTATAAATCTAAAAGTAGCTCTGTCTGTTGCAACTTCACGGCTGAACCACTGAACTGATTTTGATGAAATTTAGTATAAAGGTAATCTTTCACTTTGGGAAGGATCCTTTTTAATAAACCTGGTTATCTGTATGCCACAATTAAAGATGGAAGCACTATAATAATGTTTGGGGGTAAATGAAGGGTGTGGAAACATAACAGTGAGGTATTTTGACATCAAAAGTAACATCAGTAACCCTCATTTGTTGCTATTGATAAAAAAACAAACTAAGAATTTTCTGAGTTAACACACACAAACTCACGTCTTTTTTTATCCCCGAAGGGGTAGACAGAGGCGCACCTAAGTGCACCCATTTTTCGCCGTGCGTATTCCGTCCCATGGTGTAATAGGAGGCGAGCCTATCGCCATATCGGGCACAAATTTCAGACTCCGGACGGATACTGAATAGAAAAATTCAATATCACTATGTCCGACCGGGGGGTCGACCCCGAGACCTTGGGATTACAGTCGTACCGTAATACAACTACGCCACCGAGGCAGTCTTTTGCTGAATTAAATTCGTCATTCATTGTTTTATTCATTCATAGCTAAATGGATTTTACTTCATTCAGTGTTTTGATACAGAAATATCAATGAAATTAACTCAGCATCATTTATACCAAAATTCACGTTCGTAAAGCAACGAACATACACGAGATTGGTAACAAAGCGTCATACATTAGCAAAGCGGAGTGTGGGTCGTTCCGCGCGATGCGCCCGCGCAGCCGCTGCGCCGTCGCACGCGCCGACCGTCTCGCACACCACTTATGTCATTTCCATTTGTTCCACCATTTTGTGGGCACGTTAGGGTACCGTAATTTTCTTTGCTTTGATAAACGGTTAAGGTGGAAGTGACACTGAAGATGTATTTGTCTATATATAATAGATGCAGTATGTTCGGATTTTTCCTCAAAGACCATTAAACTGATTTGGTTGGAATTTAGCACGTAGATAGACCGTTTCCTGAATTAACACATAGACTACTTTATATCCCAAATGATTTAAAGTAGAACTTAGCGGGGAAGGTTTTTCACACGGTGAATTCGCGAGTATACCTAATATTTCCATACATCGCTGACTAGCTGTTACTCGCGGCTTCGCCCGCGTGAAATTAATCTTTCCGAGATAAAAGCCCCGCTATATATTTTTCCGAAATAAAAAGTAAACTTTAAACCTTCCCAAGGTCTCAAATTATCTCCATACCAAATTTCATCGCAATCCGTTAGGTAGTTTTTGTGTTTATCGCATACGGAGGCGGCGGAGACTTTGTTTTATACTATGAAACGATGCTGGCTATATATCTCTTATAAACTATACGGAACCCTTTAAAACGCAAGAAATACACACCTGACCATAATCTACTTTTAGCACACATAAAGTTTTTGTAAATGACGCAGCCATTATACGTTAGTTAAATATAATTGCTGAAGTTTATTTCGAAATGAATTATTGTTTTTCGTGACATACGCAAAATTGCTTAGACAATTTATATTTTAAAACGTAATTTGCGCTAAAACAAACTATATCAATTTAAATCATTAAGCTTGTATATCAATTCTTTTATTGTATAGGTGGCAAATGAGCGTACTGTTCAAATAGACCAGCATAATTCTCACCTTTAGAACGAAAACGACACAATTAAAAAAATTTAAAATTGAGTTGTCAATTTTAAATGACTAAAAACTAGTGCCTTATTTATAAAAATGTTATAAAAAAGGGACCGATATAACAGATTTGTCCTTTTCCTGCTTGAATATGGCTGTTTTTGAACTATTATTTTATTGAGAACTTCGTTTAAAGTAATTTTATGACGATACCTCAATTTTCTGTCTTTTTGAATTGTGCGAATTGTTTTCACTGACAAAGGTTGGTCATCGCTCGTCAATCGACACTCTATCTGGACCTCTCTCCGTTTCCCATCACGTGCAGTGGAGTGACTTTACCGTGCCTAACAAAAACAATTACCCAGACAGAATTTTGTTGCAGGAAAACCGCGGCCTGTGCCCTATTCATCAAACATTACAAGTCTACAAGCTCACAAGTTACATGTTAAAGATTTTTTTTACAAGTTCTTGAAAATTATGTTCATGAAATATTTTTACTAGACTTGTAGATTGTATTAACTTGTGGTGGTGGCAATGGCACTGCAATGGTGAGGTCTCGGGTTCGATCCCCGGGTCGGGCAAAGTGATACTGGGTTTTTCTATTCAGTATTAGCTCGAAGTCTGGAATTTGTGCCCGATATGGGGATAGCCTCGCCCCCTATCATACCATGGGATGCAGTATGCATGGCCTGCACCTACTTTGTGCCTCTGCCTACCCCTTCGAGGATAAAAGTCGTGAGTGTGTATGTATGTATCATCTTGCATTTTAAATTTACAAGACTTTTTTTGATGCATTACCAAATAATGCTTCTATCATATTTATACGTCGGTAATATAGAAATTACGGTAAAATAACTAGTCAAGTTAATGTTAAAAATAAAAACAATTTGCAATAATTTGATTTTTGTGCGTAAATAACCAAAATAAAACAAAAAACAAATAAATAAACCATAATAATAAAACCTATTTTATTAGTTTCATGAATTACGATTTATGGTTAAAACTTTAATGTTTGTTTATAAGCGACTTAAAGTTTGAAAAAACAGGATGGTCTATTGCAGACCCATGTACGTTTTTTAAAAGCTTTCTTGGAGATAAATAACATGGTAGCAAATCATTCCCGCCAGGCATTGATTTTGTTACTCTTCGAATTACACTTCTTCAATTAATTCGTGATAAAACGATTTATTTACTTATTTATTTTATTACGGTGCACCAACAGCATATTATATATTAACAAATTGATACATAAAATAAACAATAATTGTGCCCCTCAGATGTATTATCATATATACCATTCAAGGTATACTCTGCTATTATATCAAAATTATATATAATATAATAATAATACCAGCCCTGTATTATATACTGTCCCACTGCTGGGCACGGGCCTCCTCTATTACTGAGAGGGGTTAGGCCTTAGTCCACCACGCTGGCCTAGTGCGGGTTGGCGGACTTCACACACCCTCGAAATCCTTATAGAGAATTCTCAGGCATGTAGGTTTCCTCACGATGTTTTCCTTCACCGTTAAAGCGAACGATAATTGATAAACAATACACACACAACTTCGAAAAGTCAGAGGTGTGTGCCTTGGGTTTGAACCTCCGGACATTGTCTCTGCAGACCGTTCCATTCCCAACTAGGCTATCGTCCACTATATATCAAAATTACGTAAGAATAAGATAAGAATAAATTATGATACCTATATTAAGATATTTTATACAGGGTCATTTTGACATTGCGTTAATAAATGAAACCACATACTCGTCTTTGCCTCTGCTAACATTATGCCAAAAACCATCCATGAGAAACGAATATTTTGAACAAAAATAGAAATATTACTTTACTGATTTTTATAACATTTTTTAGTTTAGTGCGAATATGGCGTATGTGTGAGTATTTTTCTGACTGAAAGTATGATATTGCTGCAGCGACGAATCCTCTTAGAGTAGTAGTAGCGGCATTAGGGCGTGTAAACTTAAAGTTACTTTTTATTGATATTTATTTTGTTCGTAACTAATACATTTTTATTTTACATCTATAGTTAAAATAACTGAATGGAAAGTGTTATTTTCAAAGAGATAAGTATGTGGTTTCATTTAGTAACGCAATGTCAAAATGACCCTGTATGGCGCTATTACCGACGAACTATGTAAAGACCAAAAAAATTGCAGAGAAGAAAAATTAGTAAAGAAAAATATATTAGTACCCTAGTTTATTAAACGTTACGAGGCTTGTATTACAGTAATGCGTTCATCAAAACTAAATGAATACACTACAACTACAAGTGATATCACTTGTATTATAAGTACTTTTTACACTTGTATTTGTTATTTCTGTTTATCAAAAATGCCTTTGTAACTTGTAGTTTGTAACTTGTGGCGAAAAAGTTGAAGAGTTTTTGTGGATTTGTAATATATGTTACAAGCCAATAGTATCTCTTTCTACTCTCTTATAATTTGGTTTTTAGGTAGGTTACAGGTGAATTCAATACAATTTCGTGTTATCCGAATCGGATTTCGACAGTTTTGCGGTATAAGTAGGTAATTCAAGAAGTAGCAAATCAATTAATGGCGAGAATGATTTGCCGCCATGTTACTATTCTCAAAGTTTTTTTTAAGTACTTTGTATAGTTCGTCAATAGACCACTAGTTTTTACAAACTTTAAGTCGTGAATAAAAGATGGTTAAATTTGTAATCATAATTCAAATAACTAATATAATGAGTTTTAAAATAGGTTTTTACATACAAAATCAAACTATGTACATGTAAGAAAAAAATACATTCCCTTGGCGAGTTATTGTCAATAGTTATCATACCATAATTTCTACCTTACCAACATAAGATCGCCTCTTTGCTTCAATAACCTTATACATCTAGAAGATTCCATGCTTAAATAACACTTTACTGAAGCAAAGAGGCGATATAAAACTATATATTTTTTATAAACATATCAAAAATTTAAAAAATTACTTGTAAATTAAAAATACAATTATGTACCATCTACAAGTCTTGTGATATTATTTGATGAACGTAATTTACACAGTCTTGTATAAATATTCTTGTATCTTGTAACTTGTGGGTTAGTAGACACATATTTCTATGAACGCATTTTACAAGAATTTGTAAAAATTTTTTTGTACCACTTAACTTATGAGCTCCTAGACTTCTATCTTTTGATAAAAGGGCATTTTGCCTTGTTTATAAAACTTTATAACTTTTTTGAAACAAGTTACAAGCTAGAAAGGCATTTATGATAAACAAAACCACAAATACAACTGTGAGAAAGAACTTGTTATGCAAGTGATATTACTTGTAGCTTGTAGTTTACACATATAGTTTTGATGAATGCATTTTTGTAAAATAGGCTAATTTACAAGAGAAAACGCTTGTAATACAAGGCTTGTAACGTTTGATAAACAGGGCACTGGTCTACAAGTAAATTAATTTAAATAATATTCTCAACTCAAAACCCTTGACTTTGAGTTGAAATAAACTCAAGCGAGTTTAACGTAATGAGTTAATAGCATACAACAAATCTTGTGAGATAAACGCGTTTGGTTTGCGGTTACCCGATGTTTAACTGTACGGCGCGTAGTTAACCAGACCGCAGTTTACTCGTAGACACGACTTATATAGGTAGTTTGGTTAAAATGGTACTTTTGGACATCTTAGGTTGAGTAGTTGTATTGCGGTACGACTTTTGTGAGGTCTCGGGTTCAATCCTCTTGTCTGGTAAGATTATATTTTTCTATTTAGTATGAGCCCAGTGTCAGGAATTTGTACTATATTAATACATTCACCCCCAATCGCATTGTAAGACGGAATATACATGGCAAAACGTGTGACTTCTAGTTGCGTCTCTGCCTACCCCTTCGGCCATAAAATATGTAATTGTGTGCGGTATTTATGTGAAGTGATATCGCAGATCATTGTTTTAAAGTTATTCAGTCTTTACTCAGTGGTCTTAGTACATTTCACGATGTGCATAAGCTCACGCTGAGATCTCTCAAAGGGTAAGCAGACACGTAATTAGTGTATATCCACGATTCATCGGGTCATTTCCGTCATATGTTGTCATTATCGGAACCAATCATCATAATATAATAAGCATAAATTAATTATGTACAACTAATTACATCGCATCGACCGTTTGGTCTAGTTCTAAATTCATATATACATATTTATTAAAGTGTAATGAAATGAAATAAATTTATTCGAATCCATAAAATGTTATACATTATTTAGATTCAGTCAATATTAACTCTACCACCAGTTCGAAAAGCAGTTCTCACTAGAGAAGAACGGGCAAGAAACTCTAGTGTTGCTCTTTTCAAAATCAGTTCAAGGTATAAAATACAATGCATGATATAGAGAAAAAAATACAATTAAATATTTGTTTATTTTGTTAAGAGCAGTTCATTTGTATACTCGCAAAATAGGAAATAATTTTTTAATTCCAATACGAGTGCATAACCCTCTCAGGAGTCATGTATTGAACCGACTCTACATTGGAATGTACTAGAAATGTTACTGTAAAGTTCTAGATTCCATTCCCGAGTGGGATAGTTAATTTATGTGAGTTTTTAACCTGAAAAATAAATAAAAGTTGCTTGGGACTGGAGTTTGTCCATTATATAGTTACAGACATTGTAATATCGTTTGATGAAAAGAAACTAAATGTAAATTCCAATTGCAACTCCACCACCTCTATATAAGCTTGAATTTATGTGTTTTATTCATGTAAAATACAATTTTACCATTTAATTATGCCCCTCTCTTGCAAATGTTTTTTATTCCGTCCATCGTATGAAAATGCGATTCAATATATACGCACAATGACAATAAAAGCTGCTGGCCTGCTCAAACTATTGTCCGTTTTAAATTGGAAACTGACCTGTATGGTGATGGGAGCCCGCGTCCCGGAATTAATCCGGGATTTGGTTTGTAGTTCATTCGGTTAATAAAAATACCGTTTTTTGAATCTTTTCTTACTTCTACATTATATAATTTATGCTGAAGTAATAGGAAACCGACACTTGTAAGACTACGAAATTAAAAGTAAATCCTATACATCATACTATACACGGTGCTATATCGTTTATATGTAACAGGTTTCTTATGATTATAATGGAATATTAAAAATCTCTATGATTTGTATACTTTTTTGGTAGTGGAAAGTTGTTTATTTTCCATACTAGACATCAAGCACTCTATCTATCAAACACACCGATGCTTCTTTCTGATAAATTTCAACGTCAGACACGTAAAACTATGAAGTTTTCACTCCTAGTGCACATACAGATATTATTCTAGTATTGTAGAATTCCATATTTATTTTCTTATTTCACAGTTAAGTATACCTATTTTCCATAAACATTTCCTTAACCATAGATCACTTTTGACACATTAATCAACAAAAATCAACAACTAAATCCCACGTGTTCCCGCATCCCGCGTTCCCGGCACTCGTGTCCCGCGGGACTCAGCGGACATCACTCGTCTAAATAGGAACAGTGGCTTTTGATTTTCAATTTATCCACCGGCGGCCGGCATTGCTTTTGTTTTGTCCCGTCCGTTTGTGCATTTATTCTGATATGATGGACGATTTGTGATGCTGTTTTCGAGATCGGGTTTTATAATTTGTAGATAAAGCTTAATTAAATGTATTTATTAGGAAATGGAGACGTCGGGTTCGAGGCTCTAGTTTAAAATTTTAGTAAGATGGGTAAAGTTTTCATGATTGTAACAGCATATCATGTTAGTCCTTATTCTTTGAACTACACTCGCATAGATTATAGAAATTGAGTACCCGTAATCATATAGATACGATGATAAACATAGCGAAGTCCAAATATTAAGTCGCGTCGACTTACAAAGGCATTATTAATCCGATGATCGCCAAGACTATGCCAATGTACTCCATCGCCTGACTCGTTACGTTTACCTATATTATAGTTTTATTAAAACTTACGCGAGACATATCATATCACTGGATTGCAACACGGTTTTACTCACGTATTTCTTGGTCAGAATCGCCGACCAGTTTCGACCTATTAACTTAGTCATCTTCATGGACGAGTGCTAAGAGGACGTCGCGTCGCGGAGGCCTCTCGATCACTCTGAAAACTGAAACTGGTCGGCGATTCTGACCAAGAAATACGTTAGTAAAACCGTGTTGTAAACCAGTGATATATTATAGTTACGTTATTTTATCCCGGAAAATTATAGTGGGACTTTTAATCCGGGAAGGTTAGGACTAGAGCTGATTACTAAATATCCTGCATAAATACAGGCTTATATGATAACCACGAAGCCATCACTCGTTACAATTAAACTCTTATTACAATGCGTACAGGTACTAGTGGGCCGAGCGCAGAAAGCGTGACACGCCGCGCTTCCGTCTGATCGTGTGTCTGTGTTTTATATGTGTGTGTCACGATAATCTAGAATATTCTAGGAAGTCGCAGGTTCCGGCTAGGATATAGTTTAGAGTTTGGTGATTCTCCTGGAAGATTATCACATTATTGTCGACCGGTAATTTTACCTAGATTCTACAATGAACGTTTCCATTTCTAGCAATGATTGGTTGATAATGGAACTAGACTGTCCGCAGGTTCTAAACTCGAGGCGTCTGACGTTTTGACGCTGTGTGTATTTCTTTTTCAAAAACTGTTGTAATTGTTTTTTCAATGACTGCCTTGGTGGCGTAGATTTTTCACAGTATGACTGCAATGCTGTGGTCTCGGGTTCGATTCCCGTGTCGGGCAAACTGACATTGGGTTTTAGATTCTTATCATGGGACGGAATACGCACAGCGAAAAGTGCGTGCACCGGTTGCGCCTCTACCTACCCCTTCGGGGATATATGGCGCGAGTGTGTTTGTAGTGTGTGTGTGTTTGTGTGTGTGTGTGTGTGTGTGTGTGTGTGTGTGTGTGTGTGTGTGTGTGTGTGTGTGTGTGTGTGTGTGTGCGTGTGTGTGTTACTGTTCTAACGGTAAAAAACAACGTCATGCGGATACCTAAGAATTCTACATAAGAATTTTGAAGGCATGTGAAGTGATAGATCAAGACAAACCTTCTCAGTAGTAAAGAAGGTCCATGCTCAGCAGCAACATAGTATAAATGATATTATTTGGGGCATCATAATATAACATAATATTTGGGACTGCCTCGGTGGCGTAGTTGTATTACATTACGACTGCAAAGCTGAGGTCTCGGGTTCGATCCCCGGGTCGGGTAAAGTGATATTGAGTTTTTTATTCAGTATCAGCTCGGAGTCTGGAATTTGTGCCCGATGTGGCGATAGGCTCGCCCCCTATCACATCATGGGACGGAATAACGGCGAAAAGTGGGTGCACTAGTTGCGCCTCTGCCTACCCCTTCGGGGATAACAGGCGTGAGTGTGTGTGTGTGTGTATCATAATATAATTTTAGATGGCGTTTTTTATTTTTCAGCCAATTGTTCGTTAGTTAAATTTTGAAATAGTGTAAATAGTCTTTGTATAGAAAAGTCTAGTATGCAGTATAGCACTTGCAATGCATACGCCATGTGATGAAATATCCGTCACGCTGAGTCATGCTATTGTTGTATGTAATTGTATGAAAACTCTTGCTTATAGAGCATTTGTACTAGTCATACTTCTCGTCATACATTTGGAGTTAGAAGTGAATCATGCTTAAAATGAATTTCAGTTTTTTTACAATTTCTACTGAATCGTAAGATAAATAAAATACGATACTTTATTTTTTCTTTTTCATTACAATAACTAGAAAAGTTGGCGTTTGGCTCCGACCAATTGATCTTTTTATTTTTATGTTACTAAGTTTTCCTCGCGGCCTCTCTCGCATGAACAACCGATGTTTTAAAGCCAACGAGCTTAAGGTTCAATAGCATTAATCCAAGTTGAAGCACAGCAAAGTAAACATTGCAATTTAACCTTTATGCGATACTAGATTTTGCTCCCGGCTCCGCTCCGTCCCGCTTTATATTTTCCTCGACTCGCCTCGGTGGCGTATTTGTATTATGGTACGACTGCAATGCTGAGGTCTTCGGTTTGATCCCGGGTCGGGTACAGTGATATTGTGTTTTCCTATACAGTATCAGGACGGAGTTTGGAATTTGTGCCCTATATGGTGATGGGCTCGCCCCCATCACATTATGGGACGGAATACGCATGAAAAGTGGGTGCACTCATTGCGCCTCTGCCTACCCCTTCGGTGATAATAGGCGTGAGTGTATGTGTAGATTTATACATTATAATAAAAATATTTTAAAACACATCAATAACTCCCAATAAACCATAATTGAGAACAAATTGCCTAGTGTCGAATATCGGCACATATCGGCGATCGAGATAGCGAGTACCGCTTGGGCGCTTAATGCGCTTATCGGAGCTTACAAACGAGCTTACGACAGATTAGCGAGCTTACGAGCTTATTGGGTTTTCTATTACGAGCGGCTTGACTGTGTTTTTGGTTGATGACATAATGCTCAAAAATGGGGAAAGATCGTTGCTTTAGTTTGAAAATCGATACAAATATTTATACTATTGACTTATTTAGTTCGAAAAAAATCAAGTTCGAAAAATATTTTTGCTCTATTTAGAATGTTTTTGGCACTAAACAAATAAAGGCCGCGAATCATCTGACTTTAGAAGTTTACAACGAATCCTACGAATATTATAAACGTGGAAGTTTGTAAAAATGTATGCATGTTTGTTACTCTTTCACGCAAAAACTACTGAATGGATTGTGATGAAATTTGGCACACGGGTAAATCATGTCCTGGATTAACACATCGCGTATTTTTTATCCCGGAAAAACTTTTTAACGCGGCCGGAGCTGCGGGCAAAAGCTAGTAATGATATATTTTAACATCGAAAAATAAACAAAAATAAATATAACAAGGCACTCACACATATCCAATAACCCAAATGAGAACAATATATTTATTTTCTCGTCACCTAACCCTAGAACATAGGTGCGGAACCCTCCGCTACATTACGATAATGTTAGCGTATTCCCGAAGGACCGACACGAGCGCCCTTGTTCCAAACCCCTCGGCACAGTCAGGTGCGAAAGTGGATAGTTTAAATAAAATAAATACACCATTAATGCACCTGATATTGTTAACGGTAGATTCCGTTCATAGATATGACATAATCATTGATAGATATCTCATCAATCAATCAGCCCATGGCTTTTCACTGCTAAAATTAGGCCTACACAAGTGAGCGCCAACCATCCTGGTCTTGAGAACATTTTTTACGTCAAACATAGAGCTACATTGCAGACGAGGTTTTCACAGCATTTTGCTTATATGAGTGGTATTACTGAATATAAAACTTTAAGTAGCTGCCTCGGTGGCGTAGTTGTATTATAGTACGACTGCAAAGCTGAGGTCTCGGGTTCGATCCCCGGGTCGGGCAAAGTGATATTGAGTATTTCTATTCAATATCAGCTCGGAGTCTAGAATTTGTGCCCGATATGGCGATAGGCTCGCCCTGTATCACATCATGGGAAGGAATAATGGCGAAAAGTGGGTGCACTAGTTGCGCCTCTGCCTACCCCTGTGGGGATAACAGGCGTGAGTGTATATATATGTATAAAACTTTAAGTTTACTAGCCAAAGGCCTTTTATTAAAAAACGACACAATAACCACTATTGATTGCGATTAATTATGAATATTCTTGATAGATGTCCCTTACTAAAACTAGATCAATTATAACTAGATATTGTTACACACACTCACGCCTTTTATCCCCGAAGGGGTAGGCGGAGGCGTAACTAGTGCACCCACTTTTCGCCGCGCAAATTCCGTCTCATGATGTGATAGGGGGCGAGCCTACCGCCATATCGGGCACAAATTCCATACTCGGGCTGATACTCAATTTAAAACCCAGTATATATAACTAGATTTTTTTTTATTCTAGAAAATAAATGTCAACAATAACTTATAAGATTATCATATTACCATACAGATACCAAAAAATAAAATACTATTAAAAAATAAAATACTATTAAAAAATAAAATACTATTAAAAAAGGCCATGTGCCAACGACAGTACATCGATACACCGTCACTTAGGGTGTGATCACACTCGTAATTGACTTATCCCGGGTGCGTTTGTGAATAATTCCACAAAACACTCTACGTGCACGCGCCCTAATACCAAATTGAGTGAGTGCGGTCTTAACTCGCTTAAGATTTTACTTTGAGTTTATGTGCCGTGATCTGGATATTGTATGGAAAAGTGTATTTTTTGTTTTTATAATTAATGTCTTTATAACTTTGAACGACTATTTCTGAGTAAATGGTATTCAAATCTATAATTAATAAATCTATAAAGCTGAAGAGTTTGTTTGTTTCGTTGAACGCGCTAATCTCAGGAACTACTGAACCGATTTTGAAAATTCTTTCACTAATGGGAAACTATATTTCTTTTTATCCTGGGAAAATATTTTTGTCCCGAAAAATCTTTCTCACACGGGCAGGGCTGCGAGTAAATACTAGTAAAAATATACAATGGTAATCAAGCGATTAGTTTAAACACTGAGACAATAAACTGTCGACAATATTAATAATTTGATTTACATTTATTTGGGAGAATTGCAAAAAACCTGACTTTTATATTTGATACGAGTGTATTTCGAGTGCATTTCATTATCATCATCATCAGCTACATGACATCCACTGCTGAACATAGGCCTCCCCCAAAGATTTCCAGATGGACCTGTCAAAAGCGGCCCGCATCCAGCGAGTTCTTGCGACCTTTATCAAGTCCTGTGTCCAACTTGCCGGTGGACGACGTCTTTTTTTTTATTATTATTTTTTTTTTATTCGGGCACGGCAAAGTGACTGCACCTCACCTGATGGTAAGCGCGATGCCGTACAGACAGAGTATCGATTGGCAGCAGATGGTTATCTCATGCCATTCGACACAATCATGCCGGCCTACTGAGCTGCTTCTTCACGCTACGTCGGAAGGACCCAGGATTATAGGACGTTGCACTTGCCAGTACGGGACCTCCACTCGAGAACTTTTTTGCCCCATCTGCCTTCAGTTCTTTCTTTATTCAAAGCATTCACTCAAAATATATGAAAGTTGCGTCATGCATTCGTTTCAATTCTAAAACTCGACAAAAGTTGTTTACGCGTCACAAAAACTACATTTCCATACCCATATTATCAGTTACCATAAATCCAATCAAAAACTCGACTAATCGAAAAAGTAGCAACAATAAATCACCCGTACTTTAAAGGGCGTAGAAGGGGTGTACCAAATCGAATTGTCATAATACATTGCCATTATTTCATTGTGAATTTAATTTTCGTCAGTGTAATGCCGTGTCCCGTGGGTCGGGAGCATTGTCAGGGTCCTGAGCTAGAGGGGCCAGTTATGGTCAATTTGGGAATATAGACGATTCAGCAATATGGTGCGATTTCTTTGGTGTGATTTGTAATTTTGTATTTTTACAGTACACTCTATTAATAGTAAGCGATTGGCTAGACATAGTGTTAAACGCCCTTTTATCCCCGAAGGGGTGGCGGAGGCGCAACTAGTGCATCCATTTCGTCGTCCATATTTCGTCTCATGATGTGATAGGGGGCGAGCCTATCGCCATATTGGGCACAAATTCCAGACTCCGAGTTGATACTGAATAGAAAAACTCAATATCACTTTGCCCGACCCGGGGATTGAACCCGAGACCTCAGCACTGCAGTCGTACCATAATACAATCACGCCACCGAGGCAGTCCAGTATGTAATATAGTCACTTATTAACTCCACCTTCCAGGTACTATGAGACCGGCAGCTTCAAAGCGGGAGTGATCGGTGGCTCGAAGCCCAAGGTGGCCACCCCACCAGTGGTAGATGCGATAGCGGCGTACAAGCGTGAGAACCCGACCATGTTTGCATGGGAGATCAGGGACCGGCTGCTGAGCGAGGGCATCTGCAGCCAGGATAACGTGCCTTCTGTGTCCAGTATAAACAGGTGAGGGTTTTGTGATAAATGACGAGACGTCGCTCACTTTAACAATGAAAGAAAAACGTTGTGAGGAATCTTGAATACTTGAGAAGTTCTCCATAAGAATTTCGAAGGTATGTGAAGTCTGCCAACCCGAAATAGGCCAGTAGGCCTATATATATAAGCTAGTAGTATACAACACAGGGCTGGTATGATATGGTATGTGACGAGACGTAGAAGCTCTATGCTGGGTGGCAAGTGACTGCCAAAAACAGTGATGACTATTTTTGAAAAGAGGAGATAATCTTTATTACTAAGATGCATTCAAAATGAAGTAGTATAGTTACCATAACAAACGAAATGTATAAAGAGTAAAAGGGAACATCACATCAACACAATTACACATAAAACTATCAATAAAATATTATAACAGAAAGTATTTATCGGGAAACTGTTCTCTGATCCCCTTTTAGGGAAAATTTTTCATGATATCGCCAATCTAATTTGAACCCTTTCGCTGTCAAGACAGTGTATAAGTTTGAGAGGTAAGGAAAGTGTATCGCGGTGGGCCACGAAATAAAGAATTAGAGATTATTTTAGTGTATTTATTGCTTGCTGGGTTAGTGTACCTATTGTGCAATATTTTTTGATTTAATGTCACAAATAGTGCGATTCGATTTATAAAATTGCAAAATAACTACTACTTTGTTGTTAAGTCGCATAAAACGGTAAAATCAAACATCTTGACAATGTTTTATGTTATATTAAAAGTATTTAATCGAAAATCTCAAACTATCTATACTTCTATACTATTATTATGAAGAGGAAAGATTTGATCGTTTCTTTGTTTGTTTGCATTGAATAGGCTCCGAAACTTATGGACCGATTTGAAAAATTCTTTCACCAATATAAAGCTATATTATCAACGAGTCACATAGGCTTCTTTTAATCCCGGGGAAATATAAAGCGTTACTTTCATTCCGGAAAATGTCATTCAAGCGGGCGCAGTCGCGAGAAGAAGTCTATACTTAATAAACAAGCTCAAACTATTCCCGCTCATTCCCCGACCTCAGCGGCCCGTCAATGGGTTGCGTGACGGAACGAAGAGCGTTCACCGGATGTGGGGGGCGCGGCTGTGCCAAGATGGCGGACCGGATGCGAGACACGTGCTCCTCTCGCTCCGGACATCCCGGGCCCGCGCCCGCTGAATTATCGTGCAGAACCCTGACGCTCTTAATATCACAATGTGTGGTTTTTGTTATGTCGACATGGTTCTTCGATTAATTTTGGAATGTTGATGGATTTTTCTCATAATAATTCTTATGGAATCAATGCATTAATATTCCAATGATTATAGTAATAGAGATGAAACTGACGAGAATGATTTATCATGTACCGTCCCATAATGATTATAGTGAATTAATATTAAGTTTGATTATATCGTTATCAGTAGCTTCAGTAAAAAAAAATATCTGAATGTCCTAACTCTCACAAAATCTTTATAAAGCTTTCATTCAGTACTTTCAAAAAGACATTAGCTTAACGCGCCTTAGAGCCTTTTTTCTAAACTATTTATTTCCAAATATAAGCTACATAAACTCCGCTGCGAAAATAGGTTTCTTAAAAATTTCGAAATGGACCTGTCAACTACAATGGACAAATAAATCCCACCACTTTCACAATTGCAGGCAATAAATATAGAAAAATAATAGCAGGGTTATATTTAATTTCTATTTTGTATTGGAATAAATTGAAATCTCAATTCCTCCCTCTAACAATTCAAGGTGAGGGGAGAGTAAGTTATATTTCGTAAATAAATTTCCTGATACCACTACCGTTTATGCCGGCGCTCATCATCATCATCAGCCCGTTGCACTGCTGGACATAGGCCTCTCCCAAGATACGATACAGAGCCCGGTCTGCTGCTTTATGCTCCCGTATATCAAATAATAACCCACCAACGTAATTTGATATTACCCATGATATACCGGAAAAGATAACTAAAATTAATAATCGGTAGCATTGACAAACATTGACACACGTTTACAAACTAATAAGTATTACCGATATTATCTAATCTGGCAACATCGTAATTAGACGCGTGGATTTGTGAGCTTGCAACACTTGAGTTTGAGTGGGGGGGACGATAGCGATAAGGTAAACGCATTTCCTTTTAATCCTACTATCCTACTAATATTATAAAGGCGAAAGTTTGTAAGAATGTATGGATGTTTGGATGTTTAGATGTTTGGATGTATGGATGTTTGTTCCTCTTTCACGCAAAAACTACTGAACGGATTTCGATGAAATTTGGCGCACGGGTAGATCATGTTCTGGATTAACATATAGGCTATTTTTTATCCCGGGAAAACATAAAGCGGGACTTTAATCCCGGAAAACTTTTTTACGCGGGCGGAGCTGCGGGCAAAAGCTAGTAGTGTTATATCAATGAGATAAGATGGAATCAACAGTAATAACGGTTGTGAATGAATTAAGATTGTATAATGATTATAACGAATTTCTTTAGAAAACCAAAGATGAAATTGATGTATCGCATATAGAAATATAGTTAGAAAATTCTGGTAATACGGCCTGTTACTAAAAGAGATAGATCTTAAAATGCAACTCATAACTATTTCTATTTTAAGGGCCCACCAACTCACATTACATTAGTGTAGTAACTGGTTGGTTATGGTTAAAACTTTAATTATATTAATTTTGACAACTCCCTACTCATTTACGAGATTTATTAATAAAAATAAAGTAAGAAGTAAGCGTACCTATTAACAAATTATTTAAAAGTTCTAAATATTTTTTTAGACTTGCAACACCTGACATTCTAAATTCAAAAAATCAAAATTACCTACACATTGGCAGTCAGTCGTAAAAATGTGTTCGCGGCGTATTGTCGCGTGTGGGGAGTAGATTTCAACTGCTCCCATCGCGGGGTCCATTATGGAACAATAAACCGGGATTATTGGCCCCGTACGAATCATTTGAGAGGGTCCACCAAATCGTATTACTTTAAACCGATGCAGATTGATATTGTACACCAGCGGATTGCTTATTGAGATGATTTACCCATTCGAGTATTCTATAGCTACTTAAATTATTGTAGGTGGCAAGCAAATATACAGCACTGACTGCATTCTTATGCTATTCCAATTCTATGTTGTGTCGTGATATGGTGCCGAGATATAAAGGCAATAATATTACCTTTAGATATTTTTAATTAATTTGCCTCTATATAGAGGGAGATTATTGTCTTTTACCGCAGCTATAAAAACTTCATATCATTATTATGCACTATTTTTTATTTATTTCTAATTACCAAACGACCCCAATGTTTTTATCATAACCTAATTTACCATCGAATTAAGCAACCCCTTAAGATACGATCGAAAGTGAAAAATTCCAGAACTTGAAAAGTCAATTTTAAATCCATTCCCTTGCCCAATACAAGGGTGTTTCTCACCCCCGCCACGCGACCGCCACGCACACGCCACGCGCTCGCCACGCGGCCGCCACGCGCGCTCTTCCTAGCTACGGAACTCGCAAATGCGGTCGCATGACGGCTAAATAGAGAACTATTTAAATGGAAGTGAGAATTTTTGGCGAAATCGCTTAGTTACGTAAAGGGGAAGGATGAAAGCTTTTAAAGCAATGGGGACAGTCATCAGCATCAGATGAGTTTAAGTGGTTGTAGGGTCTAATGTAGTTTCTTATAAAAATCTATCCTTCATCTGTTGGGTATAATTAAATCAGTTCTAATTCTGCATATCTCTATAAAAAGAGATGTTATAGAAACGGGGTTCATAAAATCAAACTCAATAATCAGGATGTTAATTTTTACTATCGTTTTACCTAAGTATATAATATGAAGAAAAATAATAAAAATACTATAAAGTAAAAATTGAAAGCACAAGAAACTACTAATAACTCTAAGCTCCTCAAAGATACTTAAACTTCAAGCCAAGAACATATTTCAAACAACGTACATCATAGCAATCAAGCGATTTGAGCTAAATTAAAAAAAGTACAGACAACGACAAAAACAGTCAGCAGAAGCGACTCATAACCATAAAACAGCCGTTGCGAAATAATAAAAAAGCGAAATGGGAACGCGAAAAGCGTAAAAAAACGCACGGTATCGCCACGTCAAGACATTTTAATCGGCCGCGCCCGCCGTCCCGTAATTGAAGCTATAACTCTGCCAGCCCCTGTTTGACATTTGCGTTTTTCACCCCCCCCCCTCCTCTTCCCGTCTGCCTGGTATCTGTACCCGCGAACTGACTGGTGTAATTTAGGTTAGATTCTTAGTGACGCATCAACTTTAGGATTGATGTTACTTTTTTTAATGACATGCAGGTTTTGTGATTGTAAGATGTTTTTGAAAACATTTTTGAGAATACATGTATTTGGATTGTTTAAGCAATATTTTTCCAACATAGTTTGATATTTTAAGTTGTTTTAGTGGATTATCGTAAATCATTAGTCGAATGTGCACATTAGTGAAATTTATATTGTCAAATAGACATGACAATCGTGGACCATACAAGAGATCTTTACATTTGATACATCTCTCTCAATCCATTTTTTAGCCATCTATTGTATAAAAATATTCACTCCAAAATCCGAACAAGCACTCGACAAGCGTAAATCTAATTTCTCCACAAATATAAAAGGTAAAAAGCGTCCCGTTGAATAAATCACACATTTACCAACATTAACGTCCAACGTTCCAACAGGGCTATAATATATAAGGGTAAAACATGACCAGAGCAACCCTTGCCGGAAACGGATATCATAACCGGGCTTTTTGCGCAATTGTTCGAGTTCATACTTTGAATTTTTTTGCGAATTTTATTTTTTCGACAACCCTACGATGCATTGAATATTCATAGTATTAGTAATATTTTTATATTGCAACATGTAGGGGAATTAAATGCGCAAGTTTTATTTGCGTAAGTTGAAATTAAAGTTGTGAGTCGAGGAAAATAAAGACGTGAATGAAACCAGCTTACCATGTATACATTATTGAATTTACGTAAGAAGCGTACGTAACTAACGTATATAAAACCTACAAATATACTATCTTTCATACATTACAGATACACAGATTCTGTAGAATGGTTATAACTTTATAATTTTTGTTTGTAGATTGATTACCATCATCAGTAATCTGCACGTATTTTTTATAAAAGTTGATTAGTTATGGTTGCACCGACAATCTTTATTTCCTCATTAAGAAAGTTAATGATGTAACAAAGGTGTAAAAAGTGTAACGATGTAATCTTTCCCAAGTACTAACAAACGTAGTTGGTAAATAAAGTTACGACTTGCTAAGGTACAATTTTTCCTTCCGTGCACAGTCGCAAAAGAAGTTCTTTAAGCGTTAATAGCCTCTATATAGGCGTTAAATAGCATTTTTATTGTAATGCCTATATCTAAAAATTAAAGAACTACATTATAAATCTTGCTTACTTATAATATTCCAAAATCATAAAGGAGATATCCGCTTTTGCAAGACATTCAATTTAAATGTAGTTTTTAAGCAAAATATAATTCATAAATCTCAAAGTCAAAGGTTTTTTAAATTATATGATTTATTGCAAATGCCAAGTTTTTGGGAGTACTATCCAAATATACATAAAATATCTTGGTAAGCCTGTTTTTGTACATATCCTTTACGAATCTACATCATCTTTACATTAGCAAATCTTTTTGTTCCAAAACATTTTTAGAATCAAAATATCACATCAAACGTATCAATACAATAAAGATATTTCATCCGTACTATTCCTCAACAGTTGTATGTTAATCATAAACTCTAATAATCCTACGATCAGCTTCATTCTAATTTCCCCCAAATTACCTCGCTCGTCCCGGCGGTGCGGGCAGACACTTCATTTCGGCCATGATGGATAGTGGCTCGGCAACGCTGAGTTATTGCCACCTCCTCCAAACTTGACATATGCAAAAATTGTTTCGCAAACTTATCAAAAAACCGGGATTACGACGTAATAGAGTCATCATTCTCGCGGCTAGGGACTGTTGGTTGTTTTGTTGTTGTGTGTGTTTGAATGATGGTGTGTATGAAATGAATGATTTTTAAAATATGAAATAGGAAAGAGAGGTGGACGAGTAAATCTAGTTAGATACTTTGACGTCTTTCTTTCTTTCTTATATGTGGTCCTAGACGATCTGGATATATGAACCTAAGTGAATTAAATTAGGTTTGAAGCTTCTATAGCACTTTCGTTCTCCGCTATTTATACAGTTTAAATAGCTAGCAATCAATATATATAAGAAATACATATTTTAAAAAAATCAAGTTTTAGTAGTCTCCTACACAATATCCCTCAGAAGCACCAATATCCAATCAAACAATTATGATACGGCGACATGAAAATTCCATTACCCACCCCAGACTTAAAAAATCATTGATGGAAAATACAATGATCGCAATGAGAGTATAAATCATTCGCCACGCGACCGCATCCACAAGAACCGATGATTTGTCGCGCTTCCGACGGGAGTTAAAAAATTTGCTGTATGACAAAATAGGGTAGCTTTTTTTATCCCATGATGAGTTAGTTTGCATATTATGGTGAAATTTGCAGTGTATCATGATTTCCGTATTTGAAGGTAGATGTCAGAGTAGCCCATATCACAAGCGTTTTAAATTTGGTGAATTGAATTTTGAGACTAAAGTCTTCGGACTAGCGATAGATTAATGCAATATTTTAGTATCTCTACCTACTATTTTCACTTTTTAAGGGTAGGCAGAGGCTTCACATACCCATATTATTAATAATAAATATAATACACACGTAACTTTGAAAAGTCAGAGGTGTGTGCCTTGGGTTTTGAACCTCCGGACATTGTCTCGGCAGACCGTTCCATTCCCAACTAGGCTATCGTCCACCCATATTATTGCGCCAAAATTTTTAGATTGGATGTAATAAGGAGCGAGCATATTGCTATTGACTAGGGAGAATTCCAGACACCAGGCTGATATCAAACCTCAGAATAATAACTGGCTTCAGTTATTGTTCTGAGTATCAAACAGCCCAAGAGTGTGGTAAACTCTTATGCATTATTCACAAACATTTTAGAAACCTATTTTAGCTACGAATGGTTTGTCTTCTTCGAACGAATGACTAAAAAGTTCTTATCTAGGTAGTGGGCACACACCACTGACTTTTTTTAAAAATTAATGTGTGTATTCTTTGTGAATTATCGCTCGCCTTACCGGTGAAGGAAAACATCTTGAGAAAACCTGCATACCTGAGAAATTCTCTGAATTTCGAAGGTATGTGAAGTCTGCCAACCCGCACCAGGCGAGCGTGGTGGACTAAGGTTTAAACCCTCTAAGCTGTAGAGGAGGCCCGTGCTCAGCAGTGGGCAGTAGATAATACATGGCTAGTATGGTACATGGTGTGGTCGTCAAAGTGTAAAAAATAAACATACTGTATGTCTACAGGATCGTGAGGAACAAGGCGGCGGAGAAGGCGAAACACGCACACAACCAGCAGCAACAACAGCAACAGGAGCAGGAGATCAGCTCAGCTCAAGGCAGCGTTGTTTCTGTGAGTACACATGGGAATATGACTCTTACACGTATGGTTAAAAAGGAGAAGGTGGTGTGGGACGATTTACTGTATTATTTTTTTATTGCTTTGAATGACGAGACGAGCATGCCGTTTGCCTAATGGTAAGCGATACGACCACCCATAAACTGTAGCAACACCATCCAGCACCTTGAGTTATAAAGTACTGTGTGGCATTCCACTGCGCTCGTCATCCTGAGACATAAGATGTTAAGTCTCATTATGTCCAGTAGTTACACTGGCTACAATGTCCTTTAAACCGAAACACAAACACACAGACACCTTGAATTAGTACAATATTTTAAACACATAACTATGTACCATTTAAAATGTTAAACCATTCTTTGTCATTATCAGGTGATAACCCACGCGGGTAACGCGCCCGGCACGACGGCAGTGCTGTCTCCCACCACCGACCAGCACGTCACCAACACCGGCAGCTACAGCATCAACGGCATCCTGGGCATCGAGCAGGTGGACGGTCTACATAACGGTAACGCCACCGGGTTGAAGAGGAAGAGACATGAGGACCAAGGTAAGTAACATTGAATTGATCACTTTTGAAGCGAGAATATGATTGTTGTTTTAGGTTGTTTTCTTTAAAAAATAAAGAAAATAGGGAAATATAGATGTTATTTTAAAAATCCTTTTATCCCCGAAGAGGTAGGCAGAGGCGCAACTAATGCACGCACTTTTCGCCGTGCGTATTCCGTCCCATGATGTGATAGGGGGTGAGCCTACCGCCATATTGGTCACAATACTAGACTCTGGGCTGATACTGACAAGAAAAATCCAATATCACTATTCCCGATCCGGGGATCGAACCCAAGACCTCAGCATTGCAGTCGTACCGTAATACAACTAAGCCGTCGAAGTTGCCTTTACTTCAGGTTATTTTAATCACTATCCCAAAAAGTAAAAAAATAGTTTTTCTGCTATACAACCATCAAATCAAATCAAATCAAATCAATTTATTTGCTATAAACATGGTATGTAACAAGGTGTTATATATAACATAAATGTATTATACATATGTGCAACATGTTTTACCGTTTCAACGGCATGCAAATTTTTTTATTATAAGTAGGTACATCTACTGTCTGCTTACAACATATGCCCTTCTATATAATTTTATTTCTATAGAGGGATAATCTAGGTAATGCGCACTTTACAATTATACTCTACAGTTATTTATCCTTATATGACAGAAATTCTTGGATTGTATAGAAACATTTATCTATGAGCCATTTCTTTAATTTCTTAATAAATAACGTAAAAGGCAGTTCTCGAAAAGTTTTCGGTATTTTGTTATACATTTGAATGGCCATACAGCCGCAGTTCCTTTTATACAAAGTGGTTGACATTGAATTTAGCTTTAGTTTGGTTGGATCTCTTGTAGTGTATTTATTATTTTTGCCTACCTGTTCGAATAGTTCGGAATGTTTTTTGATAAAAATAGCAATTTCTAAAATATATATTGAAGTTAGGGTAAGCAGTTTTAATTTTCTGAACAGAGGTCTACAAGAATCTAGTGGTGCGGCTCTGCATATTGCCCTAAGACACTTTTTCTGCGATATGAACACCCTACTTATGTCTGTAGAGTTGCCCCATAACAATATACCGTATCTTAGAATGGATCCGACATACCCATGATATGCCATTAAGGCAGTCTTTTCAGACGCTAATTTCCTAATTTTTTTGAGTGCGTATACAAATCGGTTTGTCTTATTACAAATTGTTTTTATATGGGCTTTCCAGTTGCAGTGGTCGTCTAGAATAATACCTAAAAATTTTATCTCATTAACTTCATTAATTTCTTGATTTCGATAATTTGTTTTTAGACTACTAGTTTTGTTATTGTTATTTCTAAATTGAACTATTTTTGTCTTATTTATGTTAGCAGTTAGGTTGTTATCATCGAGCCAGCTTGATATATTTTCTATTGTGTTATTTAAGGTGTGCATATAGTCGAAATTATTATTATTTTGTGAAACTACTACAGAAATATCATCTGCAAATAATGTACACTTATGATTTGTGACCTTCGGAATATCATTAATGTATATTAAAAACAACAAAGGTCCCAGAACACTACCCTGGGGGACACCAAATTTATTTTCCCGATATGTCGACCTGTAAGACGTAGTTATTGACCTTGAGTCAACACGGGTAATTTCTACACATTGTTTTCGATTTGTCAGGTAACTATCTATCCATTCCAAAGCCTTTCCCCTTATGCCGTACAGATCACATTTCCGCAGCAATATTTGATGGTCAACAAAATCGAATGCACTGGACATATCGAAAAATATCGCTGAAACGGGTTTCCTTTTATCAAGAAATTCGGTTACAGTTTCTATTAAAGAAAAAGCCGCCAGTGTGGTAGACTTATTTTTTTTGGAATCCATTTTGATCCTTTGATAAGATATTATATTTATTTAGAAAAGTGGTAATACGGGCGTGCATTAGTTTTTCAAACACTTTTGAGAATATCGGGATTAATGTAATAGGACGATAATTGTTTACCGTATCTTTATCATCTCTTTTGTGTACTGGCTTAACTACTGATATTTTAAGTTTATCGGGAAAAATGGCGTTTTCAAAGGAAAGATTTACAATATAGCCAAGTATTGTCGCAAGCTCGCTAGTACATCGTTTTATAATTTTTGTTGATACTGTGTCATAGCCCACAGCGTTGGTGGTTCTTAGTGACATAATGGTTTTTAATATTTCATACTCAGTGCAAGACCCTAAGAAAATAGTAGATTCAACAGTGTTAATTAGTTTGTAGTTAGGAATATGTGTTTTAGGTTTATTTGTTTTTGCGATATAAAAATCATTAAATATATTCGCAATTTTTACAGGATCTGATATCGATTGTTCGTTATGAATTATCTGTTTTATATTTTGGTTACTTCTCGTAGTATCTAATTTATCACCAATTATGTCCCAAGCTGCTTTACATTTGTTTGTTGAATTTATAATATACTTGTTATTTAAAATCTTTTTTGAATATGTGATACACTTTTTAAATAGTTTGTTATATTTTATATAATTAGGTTTAGTTAGTTCGTTTTTATCTATATAGCATATGTATCTTAGTTTTCTTTTTGTAGTAGAGGATATCTTTATGCCGTTTGTTAACCATTTCGGGGTCGTTAAATTTGTCCTAATTTTGACTTTTTTTATGGGAAAACATAAGTCATAAAATAGCATGAATGTCTCATGGAACAGATCATAAGCTCTATTACAATTTGTCTCACTTAATACATCTAGCCATGACAGATTAGACAGACAGTTTTGGAATTTTACTATATTTTCTTCATCATAGTCTCTTCTGGTAATGTACATATATAGTGGTTTTGGATTTTCGTATTTTATAGGGAACGTTTTGGATTTTCATATTATCAGTCCTATCTCTGCCTTGGCTACGTAGGTACAATTACTTTTACAGCGTAAGCTCGGTTAAATTTCATTCTAGAAAAGATATTTGTAGTCAGTCAGTGTAACTACTGGACATAATGAGACTTAACACCTTATGTCTCAGGATGACGAGCGCAGTGGAATGCCACACAGTACTTTGCAACTCAACGTGCTTGATGGTGTTGCTACTATTTATGGGTGGTCGTATCGCTTACCATCAGGCGAACGGCATACTCGTCTCGTCATTCAATGCAATAAAAAAAAAGTCGGAGCTGCAAACCAAACCTTGCTAGATACAAAAATCCACATTGTTACCACCAAAGTATATACTTAGCTGGCTACATAAGGAGTGGAAAAAGTTATCGTAGCTCCGCTGAGCAGAGTGAAACGTAAGAGACCCCTTTTAGACCAATTTTATGAGTATCTAAGTTTTTTAGTGATGGGGTCAAGTCGATGAAATGAGATGTTGTTTATTTATTACTAGCTTTTGCCCGCGGCTCCGCCCGCGTGAATAAGTTTTCCCGGGGAAAGTACCGCTTTATATTGTCCCGGGATAAAAAGTAGCCTATGTGTTAATCCAGAACATGATCTACCCGTGTGCCAAATTTCATCGAAATCCGTTCAGTAGTTTTTGCGTGAAAGAGTAACAAACATCCATACATCCAAACATCCATACATTCTTACAAACTTTCGCGTTTATAATATTAGTAGGATTCTGACTGCCTCGGTGGCGTAGTTGTATTACGGTACGACTGCAATGTTGCGGTCTCGGGTTTTATCCCCGGGTCGGGTAAGTTGACATTGGATGTTTCAATTCAGTATCAGCCAAGAATCTGAAATTTGTGCCCGATATGGCGATAGGCTCGCCCTCTATCACAGCATGGGACGGAATACATACGGCGAAAAGTGGGTGAATTAATTGCGCCTCTGCCTACCCTTATAGAGATAAAAAGTCTTGTGTGTGTGAATTTTATATTATTAAAATGGAGAATGAAAATCCAGATATCATGAAATCTATATACTGGTTGTAATTGTGTTCTGTCAAATGAAAATTTATATAATATACTACATGCAAGTGCTAAAATAATAAATAACTTTGTGCCCTTTAACCCTTCAAGCCCCGCTTATATATATAGATTTATGGGAAAACCTTAAATATATGGACACCGGTGTCCGTCGCGGGCTTGAGGAGTCAAGTAATGCGTAGATTCTGCGTTACTAACATTTACTTAGTTATACATGAATAAATATATCCAATATTCATACAATCCAGGTACCCTATGGCCTATACTATCCTCTCCCTATACTAAGATACATAATTGCTTATGATAATAATCTACGAGAAACTTCTATCTAAATTGGTGAATCATCAAGGGAAGCATCTTTAGGCCTGTTTCATACAAAGTATATAATACTTTTATATATAAAACTCCATATTAAACGTTTAAAATAACCAAATTTGAATGTTATATAAGAGTAACCCACGAGGGCGTCGTTAAAGACCGCCGTGAACTCTCGTAACGTATCTCAGAACATGGAGTTAAAATACAGGAGACCCCTTTGAGAGGCGTGTTTTATGATTGTCTCTAAGTTTTTGTAGGGAGGCGCTTGTGTCGATAGATTTAACTTCTTAAGTATCAGCTGGTGGTCTTGAATCTGGTTCTGATATGGCGATAACCTATCACATCATGGGACGGAATACACATGGCGTAAAGCGGGGAGCACTAACTGTGCTTCTGCTTAATCTATCGACACAAAATCGGTTAAAGTTTGTCGAGCGAAGAAAGATATTTCCGAGTTATTTTGCTACGATAAAAATAGTAAATGAAATGCTTATATAAACATTAAATTAATTTAGCTAATATTGAGACCCTTAACCCTTGATAAAGGTCGCAGGAACACGCTGGCCGCTTTTGACAGGTCCGGCAGGAAATCTTTAGTGGAGACCTATGTGTAGTAGTGAACTTCATGTGACTAATAATGATGACGAGTTAACGCAAATAAAGTCAACCGTTTCATGAGACATTGAGTCTATAAAAAAAAAAGTCCTTTCTTAAATCGTTTTGTAATAGTAAAGATTGCTCTCACATACAGTCAATATAAAAAGCAAATTTCACTAAAAATATTAGGGTATTAGCGTTCTTGAGTGAATTTTTTATCGATAAAAGCAATCAAATCCCGATATCGATTGACCCCGTCCCTACTATCGTTTTATTCCCGCCGCGCATCGAGCGTAACATTCAAGATTTACTGAGCTATTAAATTTACTGCACAAATTGCTAGCATTATTATAACTTCTCTTAAATTCTACATCGGACTTGCAACTTTTGCAACTCTTCTGTGAAATTGATCTAAGTTTTATGTATAGCTTGTTTAAGAATGGGCATCGAGGCAAAACCATATCCTTTGAATGTGGTTGAATATTTAGTGTACTTATTCAGACATTAATGTAGTTATAAAAGTGTTTTATTTGCATTTTTTTTTATAAAAGCTGAGTCCGTTTTCCCAATTTTTTTTTATTTAAGAATATGTTATTACGCATATATAAATCGTCGTCTTCCTTTTGAAGCATATCACGCACACGGAGAGAAGTGGACGATAGCCTAATTAGGAATGCAACGGTCTGCCGAGACAATGTCCGGAGGTTCAAAACCCAAGGCACCCACCTCTGACTTTTTCAAGTTACGTGTGTATTGTTTACCAATTATCGTTCGCTTTAACGGTGAAGGAAAACATCGTGAGGAAACCTACATACCTAAGAAGCTCTTTATAAGAATTTCGAAGGTATCTGAAGTCTGCCAACCCGCACGAGGCCAGCGTGGTGTATTAAGGCATAAACTCTCTCAGTAGTAGAGGAGGCCCGTGCTCAGCAGTGGGTAGTATATAATACAGGGATTGCATTGCACGCACACGGAGGAGTAGGAGATTTGGCATAATTAAGGTTTATGTAGAGTAGTGCAGAAAAATATAATTTAAGTAATATGTGTTACAAATATATTAAAATCGACGGTCCAGCTTCGACCGCTAGATGACCACTAGTTTATTTAAAAATATATTCTTTCAACAGATGAGAATCGAGACTTCAACAGCCATTCGGAGGACGATGTGAAGAGACAAAGAAGTCACTACAACGGTGACCAGATATACTCCAACGTAAGTGTTTTAATAAAAAAATATGCTTGTTTAATATTTCTTTAAACGGTTTTTTTATTGTACTGAATGACGAGACGAGCATCCGTTTGCCTGATGGTAAGCGATACGACTACCCATAAACAGTGGCAACACCATCCAGCACCTTGAGTCACAAAGTGCTATGTGGCATTCCACTGCGCTCGTCATCCTGAGACATAAGGTGTTAAGTTTCATTATGTCCAGTAGATAAACTGACTACAATGTCCTTCAAATCGAAATACAACAGTGCATGGACACTGATGCTTGGTGTTAGAAATAGATATTGCGGTAGTACCCACCCTGACGGACTCTTACATATGAGAAACCTACCACCAATAAATTGTCGCTTTATGGTCTGAACTCGTAAAAGAAATAGGTAGACAGAACTCTTGTAGCTATTTGTAATTCACCGATTTTTTTAATATTTCACTATGCAATATTTGAAAAGTATAATACCCTATTAGACACAGGTATACCCTATATAGGTATATCCCAGGAAGTAAAAAAAGAGACCAAGGCAACATAGGTTACACATCCAAACATTAGCCAAACCGACATCCCAAATCAAACCATAATCACGACAAAACAACAGCAGTAAATTTAAATTAACAATTAACAATCCACCAGCCGGTTTAACATAGTGGTTTACGACAAACGGGCGCGAAACGCGTTGAATTGGCGCGTAAATTTGGCCGGCCATCTTGTCGTGACGGATGGCGGTCGCGGCACTAATGACGTCACTTCCAGCCCGCCATTGCACTGCTGGGAGGTGAAAATGTCCGCCAGATTTATCGTGTACTGATTTCGTGTTGTCGGTTTTGTATGTGGTTTTGGTTGTAAGTGTTTGTATGTTGGTTTGAATGAACAAAATACAATTCATTGACCAATACCTGCAAAACATTGTTCAATACCTGCCTCTTCCTTGTGTGTCTTTAGTATGGAAATTTTTTATGTCTATAAACCACACGATTGCATTATTTTTTTTCTCATAATTTTCTACTCGTATTCATTCAACGATTAGAAATATAGAGTCCATCTTCAATGCCTATGAAGCAATCAAAAGTTTGATAGGGTTGATGAAAAAAATAAATATAGGTGGAAGGATATCTTTGCTATCTGTCGTGTCACGGTAAAGCTTATTCTGTCTGTTTCTAGTTCGAAATAATATTTAAAAATATATATTATCTAATTAGCTTGCATATCCTATACTTAATAGGGTAGTTGCCTATGTTTGATTTTGTACATTATTATATATAACAGAAAATAATACGAAAACTAAATTATTCTGTAAAATAAGAATCAAAATAGGTTGACAACTAAAGCAGATATTCATATTTGAAATATTGTTGTGAGCAAAAGTGGGAGCGTAGTGGGGATATCACTTCATCTGTTTTGCACGCACGCAGTGTTATGGCTGGTGACACTCGGTGACGTCACAATCTGCCGTTTCCTTTTTCTGACAGGTGCCACTTCCACCAAACTTTAACGCTTTATCGCCCGAATACTCAAACGCTACTTAAATATTTGAGATGGCCTTACGGATTTAAGCATTCGTTATTGGTGAAATTGGTATACTGAAACGTCACTTATCTCTTAACCTTAAATTTAAGGCGACTCAGTTTAATGTCCGCTTATTGATTCAAACGGTATTCACAAACACTACTTAAAGTTTGAAAGCTATGTAAGGCCTCCAAATATGGTTGTTAATCGAGATCAATTTGAGAGTGCTTCAGACTAGTCTCAAATATTTACGTTCAAATCTTTAATAATTTTATTGCGTAATAACTACTTATTATATTCTCTTTGGATTTAATAAATCGTTTTTTTCTTCATTATCATCATTGTCTGAAGAGGAGTGTGGTGTAAAAGGAAGAAATCGAGAGAAATTAAACGCTTTCGAAGAATACATTAATGATAATTTAATGTTAATGTTTGACAAATAAATATATCATTTAATATTTAATTTAATAAACTCACGCCTGTTATCCCCGAAGGGGTAGGCAGAGGCGCAACTAGTGCACCCACGTTTCGCCGTTATTCCGTCCCATGATGTGATAGGGGGCGAGCCTATCGCCATATCGGGCACAAATTCCAGACTCCGAGCTGATACTGAATAGAAAAACTCAATACCACTTTGCCCGACCCAGGGATCGAACCCGAGACCTCAGCTTTGCAGTCGTACTGTAATACAACTACGCCGCCGAGGCAGTCATAAATATATCATATCTTAACTTATCGTAAAAGAAGATTCCAACTCAGCAAGGAAACAGTTCTTCATTTATGTTCTTTAAAATCGGGATTATATCCAGCCGAACACAAAAAGAAACCAAACAATCCAACCGATAGCCCAAGGTCATCGGGGTTATTTTTCACGGGAAACAACCAACGGTAGTACATCGTATTGTGCGTAGTATGGCAGTTGAGTTAGCATATTTTATAAATGTTTGTAAATATGCCTACTTCTGATGATAAAACTGAAATAAGAATTATAAATATTATTGTTGTTGACTTGTTTATTTTTTTCTAAAGCGGCTAATGTCAACCCTGACATACTGCCAAGTGGCAATATAATGCCAATATAAGCTCATCACATCAATGTTAAGAATATAATAATTAATAAACTATTTCTGATAATGAATATGCCATTCCTACATATTAAAAACCTAGGATGGTTTTTAAACGTACTTACCATTTTTACTATGTAGCATCTGCACATAGTACATAAAATACACACGAAAATTTAATATAATAGACATATTATAACATTGTAAATCATTTTCAAACTGCGCATAGTGTTATTCGATTTATTTATATTTAACATCTTCAAAATTATACTGCGTGAAACGACACATAAATATCAAATTTATTAAAATTGTAATCGAAAACAAACTTTTTATAATCTGTAGCAAAATGACTGCTCCTCGGCTGAGTTTTGCATCAAATCTTTTAAAGTGCGTTTGAGAATGCCATTTAAAATAAGAAGCCGGCTAAAATTAAGTAGGCCTCAGATAACTTGGTTGGTTGAGTAGCGTTTGAGTATTCGGGCGTTTATTAAACTCGTTTATTAAAGCTTGTATTTTAAAAAATATTTTTCCTCTTGATTTTAGAAGACGTACATACTTGATAAATGTATTTAAAAAGAAGTAGTCAACTACCCTATTGTGCTACATCCATGTCATCATCGTCCGAACTTATTAAATCGGTTTGCAGCTGTGGTCATCATCAAAATGGAGTCTAAAAGACGAGTACAAGCTACTGTCGGAGCTGGGCGGCACGGGCGGCGCGCCGGGCTACTACGGCGAGCTGTTCGACGCGCCATACGACCACGCGCCGCATGCACACTACACGCCGCATTCAGGTGAGAGCCTCAGTCCTGTAGAAACTCCAATTTCTCTCTGTCTTTCTATTTAATTAATAAGGCAGACCATGTTTGATCTTGTATATTATTTTAGATAATACGAAAAATAAATTCTTCTGTGAAATCAGCATCAAAATCGATTGAAAAATTAAGAAGATATTCAATTTTGAAATATTCTTGTGAGCAAAGGGGCGTGGCGGGTATATCGCGCTATCTCTTTCGCACGCACGTAACGTTATGGTCGATGCCGCTTGGTGACGTCACAGCCTAATCTTGCTGTTATTTGACAGTTACCCCTTCCACCAAATTTCAAAGCTTTATAATTTACTTACTATTGCGCAAATTTTGAAAACTCATTTTCCATTATATTTTGGATTTCATACATTTTTTGCAATTGTATTTAAAAACAGTACTCTACTAGGCTATTTTATTGCTGACTAAGGAAGAATAGTGTTCGCTGAGACTAGCCGAGCTTCAGGTATAAAATACGTACCACTGCCGATACTGGCTTATATGAGTTGCACGTAAAGCCGTTGGTCCTGCGCCTAATCTCTCTCCGGTCATGTCGCACTGCCATATTGCAATATTATTTCGACGTTATAATACGAATTAGACGCTTGATCTATTTGTATGACTTATTTTATCAACTAATCTTATTTTCTGCCTCGGTGGCGTAGTTGTATTACAGTACGACTACAAAGCTGGGGTCTCGGGTTCGATTCCCGGGTCGGGCAAAGTGATATTGAGTTTTTTTATTCAGTATGAATCCGGAGTCTGGAATTTGTGCCCGATATGGCGATAGACTCGCCCCCTATCACATCATGAGACGGAATAACGGCGAAAAGTGGGTGCACTAGTTCGCCTCTGCCTACCCCTTCGGGGATAACAGGCGTGAGTGTGTGTGTGTGTGTGTGTGTGATCTTATTTTCGTAACCAAGACTACTATATTATTAATCAAAATAATATCTAAAACTAAACCAGCTTCCAAATCTAAAACGATTTAGAAGCTGATTAGTAGCATATAATCAAAAACGCAGATTTCAAAGTATCGATTTCTCTAAAGAGACCTCTATTCCCCTCAAATATTATTAGTTCCGCAAATCCATCAACGATCCAGCGAGTAAAACTAGTGAACAGGTGCCAGTGTGAATGGATCAGCGGCCGATTCCCATGCCAACGGATGTCGGCGCGACGCCGCGACCGCAGAACGCTTTGCGGTCACTGTCTCAACACTGACAATGATTGTGTTTCATTAATGGGTTTTAGATGTGGACTACTAGGAATTATCTGAAGTCTATCGTATAATCAACTTAAAGAGTGATAGGGCTGATTTTAAATGTATCTAGCTTAGAATATTTTCTATCCTAGATGGTTAAAATTATGCTTGCCCGGGATGTCTCTTTGAATTTACTTGAATTGAAACGAGCTGTCTAGTTGGATTTGAATAGCTTTCAGGTGAGATTAAATCATTTTCAACTCACAAAATTTCATATGGAGTAGAGTGAGTGGACCATATACTGATTTTATCTGTAAATAGTTCATGTCAGTGTTAATTAGTAAGTCAATGATAACCTGGTTGCGAATGGAGCGGACTGCTGAGACTATGTCCGGAGTTTCAAAACCCAAGGCATACACCTCTGACTTTTCGAAGTTATGTGTGTAGTGTTTATCAATAATCGTTCGCTTTAACGGTAAAGGCAAATATCGTGAGAAAACCTACATACCTGAAAATTTGCCATAAGAATCTCGAGCGTATGTGAAGTCTGCCAACCCGCACTGGGCCAACGTGGTCGATTGAGGCCAAATCCCTCTCAGTAGTATAGGATGCCCGTGCTCAGCAATGGGCAATGGTTGATTGTAATAATAGTTTTGTAACTAATAAAGAAACAACTGGCATAATACAGAATCGTATCGCTCATCAGAAGACGAACATAATGATCCTTTTTGTAATTAATAAAGAAACAATCGAGATAAAAACAATAGCCACATCTAACAGGAATCAAATGATAAAGTGGGCACACCACATCCCGATGCGAACGCGCGCCGCTCCCACTCCCAGTAACACAAGACGGGTAACACAACACCGCGCCTGTCTATTGTGTGCTGTTGTTCTACCACTTTTGTCTTGTCTGGATTTCATGCGAGGGATTGTTTTCTTGACTAGTATGTTGGTTAATCAGGTAGTGCTATTGTTTGATGTTTAGTTCAACATTTAGTGCCACTATGTTGATTATATTGTACGATCTGTGTCATGTTTACAAAAATAAATTGAGTAAAGGGTATAGGATATTTTGGATGGTAATAGTACCACTAAAGCTAGATGTATATTAATAATTCTGCGTCTTTATTTTTTGAGCCCATGTTAGCCAAAGTTTTTCTCAACCAAAATCAATCCTTCATCAAACTCTCTTGAGCCAGTTATGATATTAATTATCCTTTTTAGGCTGATAAATATGCCTTTAAAACACTATTATTTTTTTATGTTTCATTCTTATACAATTACCATTCCCCATACCTTTTACTTTACAATTCTCATTAAATAACAAATAACTAAGTTAACACGGTATACAAGCCACAAAAATCTATGCTACACTACAAAAGGCCAAAGAAACAGTTAGGCGTAATGTCACCAGAGGGGGGTACGGGGAGGTAATTTTTTAGGCCGTGACGAATAATCACGTAATGATAGTGTTTGCATTGCGCACGCGCCAGTCTATGTTGGTTTCCCACCTCCGTTACACGATCACGAATGTTTGCTGATTAAAGATGTTTATTTGTAAAAGGATTGGGAGTTGGGTTGATGGAAGAACACATTAGGTAATGTTGGATGGTGGTAGAAATTGTGTTCCAAGGTTAGATCATTGCAAATGCTCCTTTATCTTATTTCTAAATCGTAACTAATACTTTTATCTTTTGCAAATCACAGCCCAAAACACAATTCTTTTTCATCTATTATTAGAACATCACCAATCTGCATGATTACTTCAATCAGCGACCGTTTTTGGTCGAATCAATTTGTTTTATTACCAGCAGTTCAGATTTCAATGGATGGTAGTTTTATTTTTTCGTCCTGAGGCCACACCGCGCCGCAGTCGACGAGGCGCTCGTAAATCTACGATGATAAACATTTACACCATTCCATTTTGTCAAGTGCATTTGCTGTTTTTTTTTCTGTGGGCAATTTCGAATTTTAAACTGTTTGGGGATTTTTGGATTATGTTTTTATGTAGTTTGATAAATGGTTATATCACACCTGTTTTTTTTTTTATTTCATCGGGTTACAGATTAGATTTTAGTGACTTTTTGCGCTATATGATTTTGGTGGTGATAGTAATGACCACAATGAGGGTTTTTTTATCTTTTCCACCGGCTTACAGTTTATGTCTCAAATTATTAGATACATAGTTATTTCTATCACAAGTAGAGGTCCATAAAACTAACTTCAAGTGAGTCTCAGTTCCAAAACATAACAAGAGTCAATTAACTTTCAAGCCATTCTTCTTTAAGACTCATTAAATGCTGTAGACAATGTTGCTGTAAATGTACAATGTATAATAGATAATTCTAAATTTTAACAATTCCAAATTTTAGCCATATAATATCCATTCTTGTAACACAACCATTAATCCAAGAAACCATTGCCTCCTCCAAACATAGCCATAATCAAGTAAATCCAACTAAAATCCCCATTTATTTCCAGCAACCAACGACTCGACGGGTTCGAACGGTGGTGCGGGGGAGCCTCCGTCGGCGGCGGCGAGTCCGGACGCGGCGGCGCTGGTGGTGCTGCAGCCGCCCGCGCCGCCGTACCCTCCCTACGCGCACTACGACGGTAAGTGGTAGCTGGTGGTGGTTCAATGCTGGGTTTTCCCCACATTATGACTGCCTCGGTGGCGTAGTTGTATTATGGTACGACTGCAAAGCTGAGGTCTCGGGTTCGATTCCCGGGTCGGGCAAAGTGATATTGAGTTTTTCTATTCAGTATCAGCTTGGAATCTGGAATTTGTGCCCGATATGGCGATAGGCTCGCCCCCTATCACATCATGGGACGGAATAATGGCGAAAAGTGGGTGCATAAGTTGCGCCTCTGCCTACCCCTTCGGGGATAACAGGCGTGACTGTATATGTATATATATGGTACCAAATGAAAAACGACGTGAGCAAGTCTTAAATTTTTTTTTATTGCATCGAATGACGAGACGAGCATGCCGTTCGCCTGATGGTAAGCGATACGACCACCCATAAACAATAGTAACACTATTCAGCACCTTGAGTTACAAAGTACTGTGTAGCATTACACTACGCTCGTCATCCTGAGACATAAGATGTTAAGTCTCAGTATGTCCAGTAGTTACACTGGCTACAATGCCATTCAAACCGAAACACAGCAGTGCATGTACACTGCTGCTTGGCGGTAGAAATAGACATTGCGGTGGTACCCACCCAGACGGACTCTTACATATGACTCTTTCCTACCACCAGTTAATGTGAACACTGATCTTAGTTATAAGCATATCAAACAATTATTTTACACGTATTAACTAATGAATGATGTATACGTCTATTTTAGTTATGGAGCGTTTTTTCTTGCTTTGTCCAGTAAAAATTAATGTCAAAGGAAGTGAGAGAAAACATTGGACATAACTATGATAGACGTAGTATTAATAATCTAAGCACAGACGTATTCAGTCATTGTTAGTAAGGCCCTTAGTATGCAATACCATACCATGCTAGCCCTGTATTATATACTGCCCACTGCTGAGCACGGGCCTCCTCTACAACTGAGTGGATTTAGGCCTTAGTCCACCACGCTGGCCTAGTGCGGGTTGGCAGACTTCACATACCTTTGAAATTCTTATAGAGAACTTCTCAGATATGCAGGTTTCCTCGCAATACTAAATATACTTAACCTCTTACCTGAGGACATTAGACGTGAATCTAATAAGATTTTGTTTAAATCCAAGCTTAAAAAATACCTGTTGGAAAGTTTGCCTTAGTTAGGTACTAAACCCATTGTTTTTATTTATTTAGCAAGTTGTTATTAATAGATTTAAACACTGATCCTTCAGTCAAACTATGTGAGTAGTTTTGAAGGACATATGTAGATTTGTAAGTTTCTTCTGTTTTTTTGTAAAAAATATAAATAAATAAATAAAAATAAATAAATAATATGTTTCCTTTGCCGTTGAAGCGAGCGATTAATCACAAAAAATATACACATAACTTTTTAGAAAAGTCAAAGGTGCGTGTCCTTGGGTTTTGAACTTACGGACATTCGTCTCAGCAGTCCGTTTTACTTCCAACTAGGCTGTCGTGACTATAAGTTGTTTTAACTTGGACTGCATGTTAGCTCATCTTCGGTTAAACATCCATACACACTTATTCATGCTTTTTACTAGGGTCTGTATTCGCCATAACAATTTTAGATGGCTGGGTAGTAGTAGCAATTACACTTTGCGAAACAGACAAGAAATTGTAAGTGGTAGCTGTAAATGGTAGCAATGGTAGCTGTAAAAAAGCTGTGAGATGCACAATAAAATATAACATAATTAGCTATAAGCAACCACATACATTACAGTAGTAAATATCATCACTGCTATAAAGGTTAAAACATAAATTGGAGTAGAAAGGTTTATAAAGGTTGATACAACGATATTTATGAAGACTAATAAAGTACAAAATGAAAGGACGCAATGCAAAGTAAGGATTTGAATGATAAGTAAATATGAAAAACTAACTCTTATTGTAACCTATGTGGAAAGGTGATCTTATGTGGAAAGGATCTAAAGTGATGATAATTAGGTATAGCGCAACTCAATGCAGGAAATCCTTAATCTGAGATCCCGTTATCACATTCGTTGTCAGGTAAAGTTAAAGGTCTTATTAAACTGGACGAGTGCGCCAGGCCTTGGCCTCGTGAATTCCATTGCATTTCGTTAGTGTGAAAAGACCTTTCACTTTACTTGACTACGGATGTAACAAATGCACCTAATGTTGATGAATAGTGATCAAAAAAGGACAGGGAAATCCTCAAATCTTCTGTAATTTAATATATAAGTAGTATTAAACATCAGAAAGCTAAACTAAGTACACTTACCGCAAAATAACAAGATTTTAGGTGTCTATGTAAATTATACAGAAATCAGAGAGACGCTGAGGCCTTTTCTCGTGTCATTTGCATATACATTAACAGCTGTGCTACATACGCTGTGTTTTCATCATATTTACTGTCACTAAGCCAAAGATATCTTAAATATAACGTATAATGTAGAAAGTATTTTTTTTTCTGAGCGAAATCTTGTTAAAGTAATTGGATGCTAGTTGAAAATTACAAAGATTAGGGTAAATTGAAGCATACCATTGATTAAAATTTATATTCAAGCTTAGTACTAAAAATTAGAAAGATTTCTTGTATATAAAGGCTTGATCTTCAAAAACCTACAGTGTAAAATGCTATACAATCAAAAACATTCAATAAGAATCCTTCTAAAATCAAATACGTAAAGTAAGCAAGAAAAGGAACGTAGAAAAAAACGTGAACATCGACCTCAGCCAAATTAACGGAACAATCAAATCTAAAACAAAAAGAACGTTAAAACATCTTCAAACGAGTACATAAAGGAAAGGAGCCGAGGGTAACCCACACCACGCGAGCCCCACGCCAATAAAACAATGAAAAACAAAAGTGGCCGAACAGAAAAACAGTCAAGAATCACCGCTAAAGCACGGTGAAAAAATTCGCAGAAAAGCTTTTGACAAAGTAGAGTACGCGGAGGCCGGAGCCACTCTGAAGGGAAATCTAATTTTCTCCTCGGACCGAGCTCTGAATACGGCAGAACATCATATCTCCCACGAAAATCCAACGAATTTTGACGCTTATGCATAGGTAATAAGAGCTGAAAAAGCACGCAGTTTCAGCGAGAGACGCTTTATGCTTTTGGTCTTTAATCCGCCACAATCTGCTTATCCTGAGTGGGAGGGGAGGCAGACATCTTTAATAGCTCATTCGGGGCTCTATGCAAATAATTTTAAGGGGGCGGTGGGGGGAGAGTCATACGGGCTTTGTCTGTAGCGGTTAACGAACCGAGACACGACTCTGTGATGCGACCGAAGTGGCTTTGAGCACTTGAAATGGTTTCGTAGGCCCACTTTGGTTATAAATATTAAACTGTCAGTCTTGCTTGCGGTCGGTGTTGCCCGCTCAATGTGAATATACGAATATTATGTTTAGTTTATGTCTTAGGTTAAAAGTGTTAATTTTAAGTGTTGTAATCAAAAGTTTGTGTAGTGTTACTATTAGCACTGATCTTATTAGTTGCTTATTTAGATGATTTAGTTAGTACTGAGTTATTGCCAACTCTCAGTATTGAGTCAATAATCATATTGAAATAAAACTATATTGCGGATTTTATCGCGGTTTTTCAATTTATATTTTCTCCCGACGTTTCGAAGACAAAATAGTTTTATTTCAATGTCTAACATTCGCGTAAATATAAGAAGTCAATAATCGCAATTTATTTTGAATTCTTATACACATAAATAGTCATAAAAGAATAGGTATACCAATGATACATACCTAATCGAAATTCACGTGTCTTGTCCTCAAAATAGTAGGTAGAATTAAAACAAGTTTTTTTAGTGCTTGCCGAACTTAATGTTGTACCAAAATATATTAGACGTTGAGCCAATTGCTATACCGGGGACAATTTTTTATCCCAACTCCGATGTTTACTCTGCCTTTATCGTATCCAAAAATACCTGAATATTATTTTGAATGTGTTTTAAATATCCTACATAATAATTATACGTGAAGCTGGCAACACCTGGACTGTATGCTCGCGTACAACGCTTGGGGGGCGGACACGCGCATAAACTTATTATGTGGTAGGGGAGAGGGGGGACGTCGCGCCGTTTTACCCGTGCCGATTGGATCCTACGTGTTTAATATTTGGCGGTCTCGTCACGCGGCGCGGTGGGTGGGCCTCGATCAAATTTACCGGTTTTGATGTTTAAAAACGCGGGTAGATATAAATATTAAATGGTTGTGATGAAAGGTATTTGCATTTTTGATAGACGGGGATGTTGTGGTCGTACTGATGGAATAGGATTTAGTTGGTAGGATAAAAGGTTGGCATAGTTATTTTCAAACTCAATTAAGCCTCCGCTAAGGTATGATTAAGCGAATAATATTTATGACCACGAAGTAGCGTGCCAAACAACGATTTGGATCTTTTATATTGTAAGTCTCTTATGTGCCTACTGGACTGCATTCGGCTTCAGGAGCAAAAAGCCACACTTAGCCCTCTTCCAGCATAAAAAGTAGTTAACCTACATCTTAATGTAGGTTTTAAATTACTTGTGAAATTTCATCCGATTTATTTAATTAATCACTAGTAAATATTCTTTCACGAGATCGGTATACGACAAAAACAGTAAGATGTTTCTCAAAAGCTACAAGTTTGTATACTAAAGCATAGTTTACACGAAGCCAACACTGGCTGCCAATACGACTGGCAGCCAGCGTTGGTTTGATGTTTGCCTTGTGTAAACAGTTTTTCAAACCAAGCCAGCGCTGGCTTCCAACGCTTGCGAGCATAGAGCACCCGTCTATTTTTCTAGCCAGTGACCTCCGCCCGCATACCGCTCGACCCCTGCGCCAGCGTTGCGGACACGTGTAGACGCATCTCGCCAGTCACTGGCGAACGTCCGTACGGTGTATGTGTCGAAGAACCCGTAAATTAATGGCGTCGTCTTAACAACAGGGACCAGGCCAACCTGGCTTGTCTGCAGGACTGGCGCCAGCATTACTGGCTTCGTATAAACTCTGCTTAATGTATTGTAATTTGTTTGCAGGCACGCCAACCCTTGCCAGCGAATACGCGTACGCGGCTCCCTACTCCCAGTACTCGCCGTATGGAGGACCCTACACACACTCAGCAGCCACCGGCCTGCTCTCCAAGTGGTCAGTATTTGAATAATAGTATCAGCCCTGTATAATAATGTCCCACTGCTGGGCACGGGCCTCCTCTACTACTGAGAGGCGTTAGGCCTTAGTCCACCACGCCGTCCTCATGTGGGTTGACAGACTACATATACCTTCGAAAGTCTTTTAGACAGTTTCTCAGATATGCAGGTTTCACGATGTTTTCCTTCACCTTTAAAGCAGGTGATAATTAATATTTATATAATACTAGACTTCTGCCCGCGGCTCCGCCCGTGTGAATGAGTTTTCCGGAATGAAAGTCCCGCTTTATATTTCCCCGGGATAAAAGTAGCCAATATTACTCGCTGATAATGTAACTTTATATTGGTGAAAGAATTTTTCAAACCGGTCCAGTAGTTTCGGAACCTATTCATTGCAAACAAACAAACAATCAAATTTTTCCTCTAGTATTAGTATAGATTGGGCAATGATATTCAAAAGAAAAAGAATAACAAGCTTCAATAGTATTGAGAGTGTAGGAGAAATAACCTCAGACTGTATAGAAATACCCGAAGACTACAATCACCAGTAGATATTATGTTAAGTTATAGACAGGGCATCAGAAAGTCATGAGATAAAAGTGAAGAGCAGATATGTATCTTGAATCATGTCCATTATTGAATATGTTTACGGCTTCCGATAACTTTGATGCATCTACCTTGTTTATCTCTGCACCACTCTAAGGTTGACTGGTAGAGAATGCCTAAGCATTAAGTTCACCTATGTACATTAATTGTATTTAAAGTGCATAAATAAATAATATTTGAGTAATAGAGAGACTCTACGACGCAGAGGGTCCTAGATTGTTTGTTTCTAAAGGGTATGTTATTCACTGTCGAGAACTGTATCTCTGTAGCTCGTTGGGTAGTACTTATTTCCAAGTACGTGTTTCCAAAAATAGTGAACAAAAACAAAATCACTTCGCTCAAAACAAATCCGTTTAAAATTGCTATCAGAAGCTTCCTTGATGCCTTCCACAATACGTTTAAAGGTCACAATCGCGTAACATTCGAGTGTTCACTTTGATCTATCGCCCTGGGAATTGGGAATAGAACACCTAATTTGATGGGATCAAAACAGTGGATCGTCGATGCTCCACCCTCGTACAATTGGATTGTTTTTATTTTAAGGATATTTATTTGGTATTTTTCACCTTTAATCTGTGTTTGTTCCTTTACCTTCAAAACAGTTTAGAAAACTGTAAGCAGTTTTCTTTCTTTGGGTACAATAATTGTATAGAACATTCTTAAAAACAGAAGGTGTAAAGGTAATGAATAGGTATCAACGCCATTTTAAAAAACTCATACTGGCAAATATGTTGTGAGCTCTTTTCTGATTATTGATGAGACAGTTATTAAAACAAAAAGCTTTCGGCGAAATCAACTATAAGCAAAATAAGCTATCATAAGAAATCTGTGCAAAAATAGAACTTCTAATCAAGCTGACCCTCAGTCATCATCATCATCATCATCATCAACTACATGAAGTTCACTTCCGAACATAGGCCTCTTCTAAAGATTTCTAGACGGACTGTTGAAAGCGGCCTGCATTCATCTTGTCCCTGACCCAATACTAAATTTCTTTCCAAAATAAACCAAACATCAATTAATCCTACCTTTAATTCAATGTCCAGTCCAGGTGATAACGTAGATCCCAAAGGCACAGATTGATAAAGTACTAATCCCAAACCGGGTGTAGGCTTTAGAGAACCGGTCATTCGTTTTGCACTCGTTTAAAATACTGTAAAATTTGTGGAAACTTAATGTGCTTGTGGTTTGGACATTTTGGAAAGATCTCTTGGGGCTTGATGTATTACTGCGGAGATGGGTTTAAGAAGTAATTTGAATTTAATAATAGTTCATCTTAATAACTAGTTATAAATTAATTAAAATCATAGCTGAGCGCGTTTTCAACCTTGAAAATTGAGGAAATCTAATACAAACATCCTACTAATATTAAAAACGCGAAAGTTTGTATGAATGTATGGATGTTTGTTCCTCTTTCACGCAAAAACTACTGAACGGATTTCGAATTCGGATGAAATTTGGCACACGGGTAGATCATGTCCTGGATTAACACATAGGCTAATAAAGCGGGACTTTTATCCCGGAAAAACTCATTCACGCGGGTGGAGCCGCGGGCAAAAGCTAGCAAAATATAACTTTTAATTGATATGTTGAAATATGATTTTGGATTCAATCCTCTAAAATAATAATAATCAAAAATATATTAGGTTTCTAAATTGAAATATCCATATTACAATTTCTATCATCGATCAAGTCCCCATTTCAACAACTCATCATCACAATCCATCATCGAATCGTATTCAATTAAAATAAACATGTAAATTAATCGACAACACAAAATCTCGCACAATAGACATACTCTCGTACATTTGTCGCGATGTCCCCGCCCTCCCCCGGGATCGGTGACAAAGGGCAAGCGTGGTCCCGCGGGACGCAGAATAACGTACAGGGCATTAAACTTAAGTGATTCGAGTGGAGTGAACTTTAAAAGTTTCTGCAACTTGGACGAAGAAAAACCTTCGGATTCGTAATGTATGATCGCAAAGTCCGATTTGAAAGGGGGGTCAGCATACGCAAAGTTTTCCGGGGAATGACTAAGTTCCGATTGAAATGTCTCGAAGAACATTAGGTGACTTGAAATCTCGTTGTTTCTGGTTTGCAAACTATACGAATTTGACTACTATTCTTGTAATATTTATCTCGTACTATTTTTTGTGCATTAACTATATCTCGAAGACCTAAAATCCACCAATAGTCTGTCTTATCAATGATGTAAATTACCAATATTTACATACATACATACATACTTACGCCTTTTATCCCCGAAGGGATAGGCAGAGGCGCAATTAATGCACCCACTTTTCGCTGCACATATTTCCGTCCCATGATGTGATAGGAGGCGAGCCTATCGACATATTGGGCACAAATTCCAGACTCTAGGCTGATACTAAAAATATAAACTCAATATTATTTGTCCGACCCGGGGATGAAACCCGAGAACTCAGCAGTTGTATAATACAACTACGCCACCGAGGCAGTCCAATATTAAATGACCAATGTTTACATTACAATATATGATTTTTTTATTGCATTAAATGACGAGACGAGTAGCCGTTCGCCTGATGGTAAGCAATATGACCACCCATAAACAGTAGAAACACCATCCAGAACCTTGAGCTACAAAGTACTGCGACATAAGATGTTAAGTCTCATTATGTCCAGTAGTTACACTGGCTACAATGTCCTTCAAACCGAAACACAACAGTGCATGCACACTGCTGCTTTACACATAATAATAATAAATGAAATGAAACCGTGACTGCCTCGGTGGCGTAGTTGTATTATGGTACGACTGCAATGCTGAGGTCTCGGGTGCGATCCCCGGGTCGGGCAAAGTGATATTGGGTTTTTCTATTCAGTATCAGCTCGGAGTCTGGAATTTGTGCCCGATATGGCGATAGGCTCACCCCCTATCACTTCATGGGATGGAATACGCACTTCAAAGAGTGTGTGCACTAGTTGCGTCTCTGCCTACCCCTTTAAGGGATAAAAGGCATGAGAGTGTGTGTGTGTGTGTGTGTGTGAAATGAAACCGTTTCATTTATTTTCAGATATCAACGGACGCCGTGCGAGCAGTAGCTGTCGGCGGACACAACGAACAAATACAAGTGATATATGGACACTATTTGTACTAACGATCAACATGTGAGATATTTAGTTAATGAATAAATCGCATGCTTAATAAAACAATGACCTAATCCAAAATTTTGGCTAGATGAGTTTTAGTAAAATATGAACCCTAAAGGGCAAGCTGCATCGACTAAGAATGATGAGTCTTTTCAACATTAGGAATAGAGTCAAAATTGTTAGAATTTATGTTCGTTCCCCGTCCAGCTCCAAGAAATATTTTTGTGACGATTCCCACAAGTCAACGATTTTGGATTAGGTCATTGTTTTACTAAAATTGCGAAATTATCTTTATTAATTCGGTTAAGAATTCGCATGATTATGTAGATAAATATTATGTATTATTGTGTACAATTTGGTTATATTAATTTTAACGTGGTCAGTACCGCTTCAAACTTTGCTTTCTCTGAATTGTTAAATGAAACGCGCAAACTTCATTTATACTCATTATTTTTAATTAAATGAAAGGAAATATTATATTATGAGAGAGCCAAAGTGTTGATAAATCTTCGTTAAGACTAAGAATGTAAATAATGTATTTTAATGAAATTTAAATTTAATTCATTTAATGTCATTATTAGGTGTAAGCGGATGATAATATTCTCGATTCTTTTACCTCAACGTAGTTACAAAATAGCTTTTAATGCGACAGTTATTATTTCAATCTATAGTTTCGTTTATTTAAGCTGTCAACGATGCACAAATATCTTAATTTACATTTATTATCGTTATTGTATTACATGTATAAGTTATACATTATTTGAAATGGAATAAATTTGACTTATAAACTACTCAAATCCCAGGAAGAGTTTGTACGTAAAGTTAGATATTTGCCACCCAAAGAATAACGCTTGCCGCATACGTTCGGTTTCCTGATTAGGTTTCCTGATGAGGAATTCAGATTCGGAAACCTGAATGCTCCGATTACATAGAAAATGTTCAACAACGCGCACACGTTCCTGAATCTGAATTCCTGATCAGGAAACCTAATTAGGAAACCGAACGAGTGCGCCAAACGTAAGGTATATTGTAAATAAAAAATAACTGAAAGTTATAACTATTAAGCCTACAATAGCAGACCTACTTTCAGGTGTGGCCTTGTATAGGCTTATATTGAGTCAAGTTACAAACAATTGTAAAAACTAAGGTCGGAATCGTTGGTAATGACCCTAATAGATGATTGTTATTAAATTATTTTAAAACACTTAAACTGATTGAAAAATCAGCCCTCTATAGTTTGCAAATCATAATATCATGTTAATTATACAAAACAGCCAGAGAAAGTACCAAAAGGTAAAAAAAAAATATGATAGATAAAAATTAGATCTAAAACTCAACCGTGGAAGATTCAAATTCGATGAATGATTCAAAAATATATGTACTGATTTCAAAAATATGTGTAATTTGTAAAACGTTTCATTTAAAGTCATTACAAACATTTTCGACAATTTACACAAAAAAATAAATGAAGTCAAACAATGTAGAGTTATTTTAGATTATTTTGAAATTACAATGAGATTATTCCTGTTTTCTTTTTTGTACTTTTTATATTAAAATAAAAAATGTGAAGCATACAGCTCGATATCGTTGTATGCCATCAAATTAATATATACAATTTATATGTTCAAAAATAATGACTTAGATTTATTATTGTTTTATTTTGGGATAGGATTAAGTGCAAATTATTTTTATGTGTTCACATATTTTTGGCAAATTGTTATGTATTTTTGAATTTTATGTGGTTTATTGAAGCAAATTATGTGCCTCATAAAAATGATTTGTACATATTCCTGCCCCAACTATTATTTTGTATATGGGAATATTAGTTGACTTATCATTTCCGTCCATTTTTATTAATTTTTAAGTATGATTTTTATTTCTCATTTGAGATGCCCTATGTAAATAGCACTTTAAAACATTTTTTTCATAAAACCAGTGAAAATATGCTTTTTTAATGAATATACAAGTCATACAGTTTAGAGGAACGCCAAAGACTTTTAATGTAAAGTTTTGAAGCCCTATTGTTTGTCAAGTTGATGTAGGTACAATATCTTCCACATTAATGTTGCACTCCACGTCAATTTTACGAATAACATTGCGGCACTGTATTTCTCAATTCAGTTACATGTACTATATAACAGAAGCAATTTGTCTCACCAAAGATGTAAGACTTTCAGATATCTGAGTGAAAGTATAAGAATATTGAAAAAGTATAAAAAATTGCTTTATTCTCCATTTTTAGTAACCCTGGTTATTAATAATATAAATATTTGGATATCTTTTCCGAATAATAACATACAATAGATGGCAATGTAAAAAATATTTAAATTGGAAAATCGTTATAGTATCGGCATGCTGTAATGGCCGTTTTGATAAGTTACAATTGTAAGATGAAATCTCAATTCATTGTAGAAAACGCGAGTTTGCCGGAGGTAGAAGTTGTGCTGGCCAGTGATCTATAAGTAACGATAGTATTTTATTTAATAAAAAAAATTAACAACAAATGCCGAGTTGTGTCGTAAAATTATACCCTCCATAAAATTTACTGTACGTCTCTTTTGACAATGATTTACAGCAATGAGCTCCTTCAACGTAGTTATGAATTAATACGAAACTTGAGCGGACAAACGTCAAAACGGCCATCATAGCGTGCCGGCACTATAATTTTAATTTCACCTCTGAATCTGATTAAGGCCTTGGCTGTAACATTATTTTAACAATATTTTCGCATGTTATCGCTTGTTTTTATTTTTTGCCGTGTATATTCCGTCCCATGACGTGATAGGGAGCGAGTCTATCGCCATATCTGGCGCAAGTTCCAGACACCAATATCACTTTGCCCGACTCGGGGATCGAACCCGAGACCTCAGCTTGCAGTCGAACCGTAATATATCTACGCCACTGGGGCTAAAATAAATACAATTAATATAAATACAAGCGTAAATATGCGAAAATACTACTTTAAATGTAATCTAACGCGAATACCTAAGACAGAATGTAAATAACCTTACACAATATTTCGCTCCTATTATTTCTTCATATTTATTTCATATATTTGGTGTAGCTTTTACTGTTCATATCGGAATGTGTTTCTCGCGTCGTTGTCAATGTTAAATCATCTAGATTCTTTTGGTTATAATTTTTTTAAGTGTATTTGTAAGAAAACGCACCGGTACGAATAAAGGCATATGAATTTATAGTAAAGATATGTTTCATTTTTTACATTTATAGCTCATTTCGAACTAAATTTAAAGATATCAGAAGCCAAGGTCGGATTACCATGCTTGAGGACTGTTGCGGCAGTGCGACCTGTCTTCTTAAGCTGGCTAGACAGGCGCCACGGTGCGCCCACATTCCGTCTGACACAGATGCTGTCGGGCCACGGGTGTTTCGGCTCGTTTCTGTGTCGGATTGGAAAGGAGGAGTCCGCCGAGTACCATCATTGTGGCAACGGCCGCGAGGACACGGTCCAACACACTCTCGAGGAGTGCCCAGCCTGGGACCTACAACGCAGCGCTCTTAGAGCAGTCGTCGGATGAGACCTCTCGCTGCCGGCGGTGGTGTCTGCCATGGTCGGCGGCTGGAAGTCATGGTGAGCTATGGCCTCCTTCTGTGAGTGCGTCATCTCACGGAAGGAGAGCGCCGGGCGGGATCGTGAGCAGAGCGATCCCGCTCGCAGCCAGAGGAGACGAAGGAGGCGCCGGGTGGACGACTGACCGGCGCCTCGTGCCCTGTGGTCCGGGGCATATAGAGAGTTCCACCACGGCATCCCCTGCCTGTCGTAAAAGGCGACTAAATGGGGTTAGGGAGATTCGCGGGGCGAGCAGTGGGGGGCTGCTCGCCCGACTACTTCATTTTAAGCGAACCCGAGGTGGAAGACTTTGCGGGTGGTCAGTCTCCTGCAATCGTAGACGCCAAAGGCGTGCTTTAGAGTTTGGGGGCTTTTTAGCCCCCTCATTTAGAGAGGGGCCGCAATGCGGCATCACGCAGGGGCGGTTCCGTGCAGCTATCTTCGTGCAACAAGATAACCCGGAGCCGGCCGATAAGCACTGATAAAGGCCACCGCGGGTTTTGGTTGGTATGCCGGTGTAGGGTGTACATAGTGTTAGGGACTGGGTCCAATGCTCGCTCGGATGAAGTGTCGACATTGGGCCGTAAGACTGTGTGAAACCAACATAACCGTTCCACTCACCCCCAGTGGTGATAGCAATAATGCGTTATTCCCCGCGATAAAAAAAAAGGTCCGATTACCATACCATACCAGCCTTGTATTATATACTGCCCACTGCTGAGCACGGGCCTCCTTTACAATTGAGAGGGTTGAGGCCTTAATCCACCACGCTGTCCTAGTACGGGTCTGCAGATTTCACATACCCTCGAGATTCTTGTGGAGAATTCTCAGGTATGTAGGTTTCCATTTTTAGAAAATTCATTTTCCCTCGCGTTTTTGAAACAGATCTGAATAGCTGTGTTCGAAATATCACGAACTATTAAATACTTAGCTATACTAGAAACTGAACGAATAGGTATGAGTTATACTTTTCAAGCCATAATTCGCAAAAAATTTCTTCCATGCTGCAGCGCCTAAGAAACAGTAGTAACGGCATGTTAAGCGTGATCGCTGAGCGGTTTGAATGTCCTTTCCAAAATTATTGGATGAAAGTTGTTCTGGGAAATGAAATATAATAAATGTAGTAGCTATAAGTAATTGATTGTGATTTTAATTCATATGGATTATGTGCTCTGAATTAAATAAATAATAATAATAATATACCTGGGTATCAGATTTACTATCATATGTCTACCTTACTTCTTTCCATTCTTACTTGTGTTTTGACGAATATCTATCAATTACATTAGATTAAATCAACAATGAGCACTGCAGTAAACTAGAATGGAACATAAAAGGTATACATAGATACATAGGGTGCTAAAACCATTACCTTTGTTTCGCCGTTGTCGGGTAAAAGTAGCAGAACTTATTATTGTTATGTTGTTGTGTACTTTTCGGTTTTAGAATCTTATAAAGAGGTTTGTTTTAAAGTTTTTGTCACTGTCGAAAATAAACGAAAAATTGTCTTTGCCTGTCGAAAATGACATTTGAAATAAAATGATCAGCTAAAACTACTTTTTATACATAAATATTTTCAAAAAATCTATTCAAAATGTAACAGTGGGAGATATAAGTTAATAAAAATATTATGAATCCTCCAAATACGGAATTTGATGAATGCGACTTGCAAGAAATTCAAAAGAGTGTAAACAAAGAGACCCAGACCAGTAAAGCTATAATAATATGCAATTCTAAAACATCCAATCAAATTCCGAAGACTTCTTCAAAACTTGAACCAGGTTCTCCAGACAAAAGCTCTATAACCGTATTCGAATTTTGCAAAATACTACAAGATTCTGAATGCCCTAAATCAGTGACAATTATCAAAGAAAGTGTTATAGAAGAATTGCAAAAGCACCCATCGACACCAACGTCTGATGAAGGAGTCGCTAACCGATATAAATACTGTAAGGAAGTGATCAAACCTTACCTACAACCCTACCCATCAGATAGTCCACCATCTGAAGAAAAATTAATCAAGGACATTTTAGAGTCCGTTCATCAAGACTTCCCGGACTATGAAGCCTGCTCCGAAAAATACCAGGACGAACCGTCATTAGATTCAAGACTAAGCAGTGCCAGTAAAGTAGACGCAGTCACATCATTCGACTCAAAACCATCGAACGCAAAAATGGATAAGGACAATAAAGACGAATCCTACACCAAAATAAAACAGAGACCTGGTTGCTTTCCAACAGACTTCGATACGCCTTCAGGCATACCAGACCCTGGATGTGAAATAAAAAGCGCTAAAATTAAAAGTGAGAAACCCGTAAGCGAAAAGAGCGCGGAAAGCATTAAGTCACCGTGCTCGCCCAAAAAGAAAGCGGCTCCCATCGTATGCGATCCATCTTGCGAAGCAGAATGTGCTGGTCACAAGGAAAAGGTGGAGAAGAAGAAATCACCAATGAATGTAGTGGATGGATGCCCACCCCCAATAGATTATTGTACAAGAGCTCCCAAAGCTAGCGATACAAAGTCGCAAGATAATTTTAACAAAAAAGATAAAACGTCACCTCCTGTTAATATGCCAGAGAAAAAGGCATCAGTTACCCAGAAAAAAGAAAACGCTCCAGAAGCAAAAGAAGATAAAAATAAAGTTTCCAAAACCGACTCGGAATGTTCATCGCTATTCCAAATCAGGTGTGCAATGGAAGATTTCATTACTAAAGTGTGCACAACAACACACGAAACTGTAACAATGATTAGAAAAGGAAGTTTTGTACAACTTGACGACTCTGAATCTCCGTGTGACCAAGAGGAAAGCGATAAAAAGAAAACTGAGGAGGATTCTAAAGGGTTTTGTTTTTTCCGTAAAGTAGACAGCTTAAGCAACGAAAACGACAATTGCGAAGACATAGTCCCTGAGGAAATAGAAGATGTGGACAAAGTAGATTCCGCCTTTTCTAATATAAGTGATACAATTGATTTTGACGATTTGCCTGATCCTTCAAACCCGGAGTTTTTCGACTCATGCGACAAACCATCACCTCCCAAACAAATATCCAATATCATAGTGCAAACAAACGTCACGCATCAGGTTACTGTACCACAATCGAGCAGTGTGTTTGCTGCCATCAAAACGAGGATCTACTCGCTGTTCAGCGATGAGACGAAAAGAGACAGCGAATCCATCAGCTCCAACTATTCGCAGCAATCAGACGCAGATGAAGATGCTGATCTTATGGACAGGACGATTGAATAAAGCATTTATGTTTGTCACTATTTATTTTCCTTACAAAATAATAATCCCAGCCCTGTGTTATTATATTATGCTGCCCACTGCTGAGCACGGGCCTCCTCTACAACTGAGACGGTTTAGGCCTTAGTCCACCACGATGGCCTAGTGCGGGTTGGCAGACTTCACATACCTTCGAAATTCTTATAGAGAACTTCTCAGGTGTGCAGGTTCTCTCACGATGTTTTTCCTTCACCGTTAAAGCGAGCAACAATTCACAAATAATACACACATAACTTTAGAAAAGTCAGAGGAGCGTGCCCGTGGGTTTTGGACCTGCGAACATTCGTCTCGGCAGTCCGCTATACTATCAACTAGGCTATCACCACTTTTTACAAAAGTCTTTACAAAATAAACTGTTAAATTCATATTTAATACTAGACTTCAGCTCGCGGCTCCGCCCGCGTGAATGAGTTTTTCCGGGATAAAAGTTCTGCTTTATATTTCCCCGGGATAAAAACTAGCCTATGCTACTCGCCGATAATGTAGTTTCATATTGGTGAAAGAGTTTTTTCGAATCGGTCCAATAGTTCCGGAGCTTATTCAACGGAAACGCATATTACGCATAATACCCCGTCGACTTAATTATTATAATTAATGGCCACATAATATGGAATGAATAAGTTACTTAGTACTAAGTTTAGCATTTTCACAAAACTTGTCACACGCTCAATATAGTTTTTCTCCAAGCCCTCTTTACCGCAACTTGTAAGTGCATAGTTATATGTCTGGCTAACCTTAAGGGCTTAAGTTATGTAAAAATCGATTTTATGTCCACTTTGAAATTTTGAAAATAAGGAGTATAACCCTTGGTCTTGCGATTTCTCGGACCATTTTTTTGTTAAATACAATACCGTGTACAAAATCTTAATTCATATCAGCCAAAATCCTCCAAAAGCATGTATTTTATATCGCTCGCATTACGATCTCTGTATTATTTATTTGATTTTACTACACTATGACTTAATAATTACTCCATTTTAAAAAGACATATTGTTCTCTTTTTTTTAAATATCGTTATACACTCATTTGCAAAAAAAACGGGCGGTTTGGATTTTAATTTTTTTTTTTAAAATACGGTACCAAAATGATTTCAATTATTTGTACATGTTACTGGCCGGTTTTAAAAATGCCGTGGCGTTTAAAACAGTACGTTCTAAATTAAAATTTTCGTTTGATGCTCGTTTTTACAGAAAACCACTTTTTATCCTACATTTTTGGTGCGAAGTTCCAAAAGATAATATCGGTTTTCATAACTTTTAGTCAATTTTTATGAATTTATTTCATACTAGCTTTTGCCCGCGGCTCCGCCCGCTTTAAAAAGTTTTTCCGGGATAAAAGTCCCGGTTTATATTTTCCCGGGATAAAAAGTAGCCTATGTGTTAATCCAGGACATGATCTACCCGTGTGCCAAATTTCATCGAAATCCGTTCAGTAGTTTTTGCGTGAAAGAGGAACAAACATCCTTACATCCTTACATCCATACATCCAAACATCCAAACATCCATACATCCATACATTCTTACAAACTTTCGCCTTTATAATATTAGTAGGATTCTTAATTGTCAAAGCTTCATTTATTGCTGTTTAGCTGTCTCAATAATGTTAGAGAAAGTGGTAAAAGCTACCAAAATTATTGCGCTGCTCGAAGAGGGCTGCAGCCAATGCTTCGTGGCTCAGAGGCTAAGTGTGAGTGGACGGACGGTTCAAGGGACCTAGTAGCGGTATCAAGACACCGGTTCCGTCGAGAGAAGGCCTGGTTCTGGAAGAAAACCATGTACCCAACCACGGGATGATCGTTTTCTTGTGAGTCACGCATTGAGAAATCGCAAGTCTTCGTATGTGGACCTTAAGAACAACCTCGAAGAAGTAAGAAATGTGCATATTAGTCTATGGACGGTCAGGAGGAGGCTGCTCGCGGCCAATATACGCAGTCATCGCCCGGCCCGCGGCCCTAAGTTACTCCGTGAGCACAGAGTTGCCAGGCTTAGGTTTGCTCGAAATTGTGAGTCATGGACTCAAGAAGACTGGAATAGGGTATTGTTCTCCGATAAAGCCAGGATATCTCTGTTCGGTGAAGATCGACGTCGGCGAGTGCTACGAAGACGAGGAGAACGCTTTGCAGAGGCTTGTTTTGAAGAAATCACACCTTATGGTGGGGGCTCTGTTATGTTTTGGGCAGGAATAAATTCAATGGATCGTACAGAGTTAGTCTTCATTGAAAACGGCTCACTGACTGGACATCGATACATAACGGAAGTTCTTATTCCTCATGCACAACCCGCATTGGCCGCTTTAGGCGAAGACTCAATTTTTATGGACGACAACGCTCGCGCCCACCGGTCTGGCGATGTGGAAGCGTATGTGCAAGAGGTCGGCATTCGTCGTTTGGATTGGCCAGCTCGAAGTCCCGACCTCAATCCTATAGAGCATGTCTGGGACGTTCTGAAACGACGCGTGAGATCAGTACAACCGGCTCCGCAAACCATCAGAGAGCTGAAGAATGTGATTACCGCGGAGTGGGAACGTATTCCGCAAGCAAGTATCCGGGATATCCTCGCTAGCATACCCAGACGAATTCAAGCTGTGATTTCAGCTAGAGGGGGTCACACTCGATACTAAACATTTATCTGCTTTTACTTTATTAAAGAAAAAACAAACAAAAATCTTTGTTAACTTTTACTTCACGAGCATATGCACTACTAGCGAGCATACACTACTAGTGAACTTTAGCATTAAAACCCATAAATTTTATCAAAATTTTATGATAATACTGACGAAAACGATTATTTGCTTATTAATTTACAAAATTGTGAAAGTAAAACTACCTATAATTATCAAACAAACCAATAGTAATATTTGAAATGGTTCATTGCTTAGGTGCCCGTTTTTTTTGCAAATGAGTTTATATAACAAAATATCTAATTATTTCTCAAAACGTCTACTCAAAAACTAGTTTATAGTAATAGGAACATTTACTCCAACGCGCAACCAGGCGTTTTCACACACTAATGTCGACGTCATATTATTATCTATGATGTACTAATAAATATAAAATATTCTAAAATGTTAAGCACATTATATTAAAAAAGAAAATCTAAAATTAATATAAATAAAAAAATTACACCATGATTTGAACCTCGTCTAAATTATGTTCGATGCCTTAGCTTTCCACACCAAAGATTGCCCTCGCGTACCGGGAGCGTACATGCAGTTCTTCTTTCGCTATTTTTAGCTTGACGTTGTATGCAAAATTTTGACGATGGTAATATTAGAATTGAAAAAAGTGGCCGCCATTTTGAATTTCTTCGTTTTAAGGCCAATTGACCTCAAAATCAATATACGGGTATAACTTTGAATACAAAAGACTGATCCAACGACTGAATCGAAAAAAGTGGCTGCCATTTTGAATTTCTTTGTTTTAAGGCGAATGGACCTCAAAATAGATATCTGGGTAAACCCAAACCCAAACCTTAACCTAATCCTAAACTTAAATCAAAATCCAAACCCAAATCTAAGCCTAAACCTGATCCTAAACCTAAACCATAACCCTAAACCTAAATCCAAACCCAATCCCAAACCCAACCCCAAATTACAAACCCAAACCCCAATCCCAAACCCAAACCCAAACCCAGACCCAGACCCAATCCGAACCCAATCCCAATCCCCATCCCAATCCCAAACCCAATCCTAGTTTTAAGTTTAGATTTAGGCTGAGGTTTAGGATTAGGATTAAGTTTAGAATTAGGTTTAGGTTTAGGATTAGGTTTAAGTTTAGACTTAGGTTTAGGGTTAGGATGGGTTAAGGTTTAGGTTTACGTTTAGGATTAGGTTTAGGATTGGGTTTAGGATTAGGTTTGGGTTTAGTTTCAGGTTTACGTTTAGGATTAGGTTTAGGATGGGGATTAGGTTTAGGTTTGGGTTTAAGTTTAGAATGGGTTATAGGTTTGGGTAGGTTTAGATTCTAACATTGGATCAGTCTTTGGCAACCAAAGTTATACCCGGATATAGATTTTAAGGCAATTGGTCTTAAAAAGGGTTTATACTTGGGCAGAATCTAATTCTCTCATGTTAAATGCTAAAAAAACAAAATTTTTGATAATGGACACGAAAAGTCAAATCCATAAAATAGGTCTACTGGCCTTAAAATAAAGAAATTCAAAATGGCGGCCAGATGTCGATTTTGAGGACAATCGGCCTTAAAATAAAGAAATTCGAAATGGCGGAGTCTTTTATTAATTTTAACATTCGATCAAGATGAAAATGAAAATGAACCTAAAATTAGTTATATTTTAAAAATTGCTAGAAGAACAACTATAGATGTCCGTTATTATACATTTTGCAGGAAATTGCCCGAACGCATATTGTATTATCATTCATCATATATACGCTCCCTGTTCAGAACGTTTCAACGTACCTTCACCTTTATATAATAATTATTAAATCTATCACCGCACCTATTTGGAGATATCATAGAATAACAATAAATTCTTTTTAAAAATCTGTCCGTTTAAAAAAAACTTCAATATAACAAAATCGTCCATCAATATGTCGTCAAAAATCCTCATCAGTCATGTAAAAATCTAGAAATATCCTAAAAAAACAAAATGTCTGACAACGAGCCGTGCGGGAGGAACTGCAAAAGGCAGAAAAATAAGTGCCTTCCCTGCGTCGCGCCTTCCACAGATGTAGAGATGCTGCAGGACGGTGAGATGACTAAACAGGATGCCAGTCATACCTGCGGTTGCAAAAACGATACTGCATCTAATGAGCAACCACACTAAATTACATCTATGTTGAGGAGGTACTTTTTTTGTTATTTTAAGGGCCCAAGAAGTTTGATAGTATAATCGTTTTATAGCTTCAAAAAAACCGGACTAGTGAGAGCTTAGACTACTTAACCAATGGATACGATATGGCAATAATGGGCAAACATTTTTTTCTGGCAATCCTGACGGAGGGCGAGGTAGACACGGATAGCACACATTTAACAAAATAATCCACATGAGCAGGGCTGAATATAAGGTCGCTTTTTACACAATAACAACAAAAATCACAATTCCTGCGGAGCATTGCTTAATATCATTATCGTAGAATGTAATGACAGCGATCGCAAGATAGGTTTTAATATAAGTTTGACCAGCTGCGCATGTTATGACCAACGAAGGGTTCGCCTGGTCATCCCACATCCTTTGCGATAGATAATCAAAGAGTGCGAGTTGGACTCGCGTGTTACCGAGGGTTCCGTACACACTTCTACGTAAAGTATCTATCGTGAAGTATTTTTTATGGCAAGCGATACGACCACACATAAACAGTAGAAACACCATCCAGCACCTTGAGTTACAAAGTACCTACTGTGTGGCATTCCACTGCTCTCGTCATCCTAAGACAAGATGTTAAGTCTCATTATGTCCAGTAGTTACACTGGCTACAATGTCCTTCAAACCGAAACACAACAGTGCATGCACACTGCTGCTTGGCGTTAGAAATAAACATTACGGTGGTACCCACCCAGACGGACTTATATATGAGAGTCCTACCACCAGTAAAAAGTATACAAGCTCAATAGTTTTAATAGTAAATTCGCTTTTTTTTTTCATTTAAGTACAAATTAACAAATTTTCAGATTTTTCCTTTTCATGTGGTGGAAGACCGTGCTTCTTGCCAAATTTCATGATTTTAGGTCAATGGAAAGGACTCTATAGCCTTTGATTCCCTTGCAAAATCGAAAATATACTACATAAACTCATCTTTTGATTGTGTTAACCTACAAGTTTAGCATTTTCACAGCTGAAAAAGACCGCAGACCCGAGTATTTGATATACACTCGCTCCTGACAAAAAGGGTCTCAACAGACAGACAGTAAACAAAGTGTTACTATAAGGATCCTATAATCGGCAAGCACGTAAAGCCGTTGGTCCTGCGCCTGATCTCTCTCCGGTCATGTCGGATTGCCGTCTCACCGGACTATGAGAGTGAAGGAATAGCGAGTGCACCTGTGTATTGCGCACACACTTGTGCACTATAATATCTCCTGCGTACCTGGCTGATCTCCGTTGAGATTGGCCGCCGTGGCCGAAACTGGCTAGGAGGATTTCATAATCGGTACCGACTTGTCTCGTTACGCCATCATTTTTCAAACTACATATATACTCTCTTTAGACTCCTTCCATCATAGAAAAAATGAAATAACCATACTTAATAAATTGTCTTAGCACCTCGAACATGGAACCAAGAACGCGCATTGGCGTGAAATCCTGCGAGAAAGTAGAGCCTCCTCATCCCTGCTATCCTGTTGAACCGTGCGACCCTCTCCAGGAGCCTGAGGGAGATGGTCCTGCCCCTTTGATCTATCTAGAGAGGCTGAAGATTCCAGCGTACCCAGGGGAAATAAGTTAGTTAATAGTATTTTATTAAAATACTAGACGTCTGCTCGCGACTCAGCCCGCGTAAAGTGTTTCCGGGACATAAATCTTTTCCCGGGATAAAAAGTAGCCTATAGCACTCAGAGTAATGTAACTTCCTATGAGGGAAAGAATTTTCAAAATCGGACAGTAGTTTTTGAGATTATCCATTGCAAACAAACAAATCTTTCCTCTTTATGATTGAATTGTAGTGGTCGCACTTTATATAATAATAATACCTACCAGCCCTGTATTATATACTGCCCACTGCTGAGCACAGGCCTCTACTACTGAGGGGGTTTTAGGCCATAGTCTACCACGCTGGCCTAGTGCGGATTGGCAGACTTCACATACCCTCGAAATTCTTAATATGGAGAATTCTCAGATATGTAGGTTTCCTCACGATGTTTTCCTTCACCGTTAAAGCGAACGACTATAATTGATAAACAAAACACATAACATCGAAAAGTCAGAGATGTGTGTCATGGGTTTAGAACCTCCGGACATTGTCTCGGCAGACCGTTCCATTCCCAACTAAGCTATCGTCCACTTTATACTCACTAGTAATTGATTTAAACTTCTCTAACATTTTAAATCATGATACGGATTCAGCAGTTCATCCCTAAGCTTCCTTGAGTATATTATTCCTCCAACTTGCGTTAATAAAATTGATCCTTTGTACGATATGTATATCATTTATATTGATTGGGTTGACCCTATATTGAACTATGACGATTGCTGCTCTTTATTCGCAGCCAGATAGATGCCTCTGCGGTAGTTACGTCAACGTGAAGTCATGTGCCAGGGTTGATCCGAGCCACCCGTGCGACATCCTCCCGCCCTGCAGTAGCCTCCCTGTGAAGAAACGAAGGCCATGCAACGAGCTCGCACTGTGCCTGCACCGCATCAAGAACCCAGAGAAGAAACGTGAAATTAAAGATCCTGGTGATCTCAATAAATAGCTTTTATATCTAGCTTTGCTTCTTTTTATAATAGAAATTAGTATAAAATTAAGACTGCCTCGGTGGCGTAGTTGTATTACGGTATTGACTACAATGCTGAGGTCTTCGGTTCGATTCCCGGGTCGGGTAAATTGATATTTGGTTTTAAATGCAGATCAGCCATTTGTGCCCGATATGGCGATAGGCTCGCCCCCTATCACATCATAGGACGGAATAACGGCGAAAAGTGGGTGCACTAGTTGCGCCTCTGCCTACCCCTTCGGGGATAAATGGCGTAAGTGTGTGTGTGTGTGATCATCGTCGACTCGTGAAATGACTCATAATTTATGAGTACATAATCAAAAGGACAAGAATAACAAAAAGGTCCAAAGTTTTCGTAATGTATTATTAGAGCAATTTCCCATAAAATAGGACATTACACTATTGTAAAATCTTTCTTTCTCTGTTCTGTGGTAAAACTGTTACAAAGGTTTCGATAATTACTGCAATCAAACTCCTTACGTGTATCATACTGGCTGTTTTTAATGACATTCCCATTGCAAAATCATACGCCGTCTACACCAATTTGACACTAACAGCAATGTCCGCCAACCCATCCGCCGACAAACTAAAATGTGATGAAGAACCCAAACCAGTCCAGAGCAACAAATCAAAAAAATGTAAGGTCACTCCAATCACCGAAGTAAAGACCAAGGTATGCAATGTAGACCCTGCGCCTGACCCGCCGCCGCCCGACCTCTGCTTTTTGCAGAAGATCAGAGAGAAGGAAAAGGCAGGTATAACAATATGTCCTCAGCCGCCACTCATACAACCCACACCTCCTCCGCCTTGCACTGCCATCTGTATCGAAAAAGTAAAGAATCCTCCAGTACCTCCAACTCCAGACTTTCCGATAGTTTGTGTAGTGGAAAGAGAACAAACAACGACTGAACGCTGTGAGGCTATATTAGATGCAACTGCTGCTCATTCTGATCTGCCGTGGCCGGGCTGTCCTGCCCCACCAGACCCACCACCGCCCCCAATAAGGGACCCATGTGAGGAACAAAAACGCCGCCAACATATCGAAGAGTGCAAAGAACGAAAGAAGAGATATTTGGAGTGAAATGGATAGAATTATCAAGGCCGGTAGTTTGCAGATTGATTCATTTATTGAAAATATTCGCTTAAAAGTAGGAAGTCTTAATGAAGAGCCTGTTGTTAAAAAGTTGACTGTACACGCCAATGAAACGGAGAACCGAGAGGATTCAAAGCACAGAATCGACAAAGAGATCTCACAACTAGAATCGGTAATAAAAAAATTGCAAAACGAAATAAATGAGATGGCATCTAATTCTGAGCAGTCTAAGCAAGAATTCAGACCTGAGGTTGCTGAAGATATAGATAAAGACGTTCTCATACCTGATGCTGATCCAGAAAAATTGATCCCTCAAATAATAAAGAGCATAGATATAAATGCGAGGGATGATACAAATTTGCCTGTAAAAATAAGTTACTCCAAAGATCTCAAAATAGCAGAAAGTCAAAAAAGTATTGTAACGGTGATACCAAAGGTGGAAGACGAAATACCAGACAGCGAATATTGGGACGATGGACTCGAGCAATTAGTACGCGAGCTGAAAACCGAGATCAACGACAAAATGGACTGTATGGAAGATGATGAACCAGAAGAGAACTCACAAAAAATTAGGAAGAGTGAGATGTCTTAATAAAACGGGCATTGCTGATTTCGTTTTTTATTTACAAACTCAAGAAACGGTTTATCACTGTTACTTTATAATTTTATATACACACGTAATACGTTTTCAATACAACAAATTTTAATATTGTAATGAAATAAGATAGGTTCTCCACTGAAAAGAAAAAATAAACCAACGGCGCATGTTTGAAATAGGGTAGGGTAAACATTAGGGGAAAATTTATATCTATTTTGCTGGTCGCAAATCTAAAATTAAGGCCTCTGTAAATGGATATGCTTTGAATTTTACTTATACAGGGTGTCCCATAAATGGTACCTACGACAAACTTAGAGGGAAGATAAGAATATTGAAGATTTTGTACTTTTTCAGTAAAGTCCCATTTTTTTACCTATGTTTTGTTGCTGTACGTGAAAATAATCAGATATCGTTGGGGATAGTGTAATACTGCGTAACTAGCATTGGTAAATACAGCGTAACTGAAAGAAATAGGTACTGTATTATGAATCATAAGTTTAGTGCCATAAGTATCATACATGTATTATATATACATATACATACATATACACTCACGCCTGTTATCCCCGAAGGGGTAGGCAGAGGCGCAACTAGTGCACCCACTTTTCGCCGTTATTCCGTCCCATGATGTGATAGGGGGCGAGCCTATCGCCATTTCGGGCACAAATTCCAGACTCCGAGCTGATACTGAATAGAAAAACTCAATATCACTTTGCCCGACCCGGGAATCGAACCCGAGACCTCAGCATTGCAGTCGTACCATAATATAGTAAAGTATAGTAAAGTCGTACCATAAGTATCAATTTCAATTAAACTTTTTTCGTCACGCGGTACTTACCAGTGTTAAAGTGGGCACATACGATGCGATTTGGTACAGCCGAACCATTAAAACGGTATGCCATCGAACCACATTCCTCCATGCATCGAACCATATCGCATAGTGTGGGGCACGGTTCGATGGACATTATTATTATTATTGTTGGTACGGCTGGTTCGATGGCTTGTCCATCAAACTTGGTTGCATACAACTGGACATCGCATGGTACGGTTCGATCGTGTGGCGTGAAGACTGTACCGCGTGACGAATTGGTCGCATGATACCAAATCTAATCGTCTGTTAGTAGTAATAGTTACGCTTTCCGTAGTATTATAATGCTCTTTGAGTTACGCGGTTTTGCACTATCCCCGACGATATTTTCTTAATTTTTTAGGTAGTGGGTCTACCATAACTCATAATCATTTTATTGAATATCATTCAAAAACCTTGAAAAAAATAATACTTTCCCTCATAATTAGTTTCAGGAGAATTATTTTACACAGATTTGGACCTCGGTGATAAAAAAAACGTATTGTACTGTTACTGCACATTGCATAAAAAACTTACTTGTTTAATAGAGATTCAACAGAGTACAATAATTACAACTTTTATTCTAGAAAGAATTTATATATTTGAGCTATTTTTGTGCCAAAGCTGCTTGCTCGCTTGAAGCACGTTTTCAGATTTAAATTAAAATAACACTTTTTAACCCCGACGGAAAAAGAGGGGTGTTATAGCTTATAAGATGTGCATCGGAGTATCTATATGTCTGTGGCATCATAGCTCCGAAACGAATGGACCGATTTCGATGCGGTTTTTTTTTGTTTGAAAGTTTATGTGATCGAGACGGTTCTTAGATATAATTTGAAAGATCTTTTTAGGCGTTTGAACATAATCAGCTCATTTACTTTCACAAATTTGGTTCTTTTTAAATTTAGTGTACTGTTACTTCAGTGATATTATTAAGACATGGCAACCTTAAGCTAATGCCGTAGCATCAAGTAGTCTGCGGAATACCCAATTCCTCATTAACTTACAGCATATATAGCGTATTTGCGCTCAGTGATTAGGTGTGGCCTCCGGCCAGGTGGGATGACGATCTGCGAAAGACTGCAGGCAGATGCTGGATGCGGCAAGCTGAAGACAGGGCGCTATGGCGCTCATTAGGGGAGGCCTATGTCCAGCAGTGGACTGATAAAGGCTGATGATGATGATGATGATTAGGTGTTAGATAGATAATGATTAAGGCCATATCGTGGAGTTAAATTACTATTCAGTAATTTAACAAGTGTAAAATAATATTTAAATAAAAGCAATAAACATCACAAAAATAGTCTCCTAAAAAGGTAAAAACGCTTTTAGGCCGAAGTTACACAAGGAGTTTTTCGCATACGAGAGGCAGTTTCTTGCTATGCCATAAACTATCGCCTAATAGAAACAAACTGTACGAATGTCGCCTCTCAAAATCAAGTATCACCCCATTAACTCTTCTTGGTCATCGTGTGTGTAAACAAATCCTACGATTTTTTTCATATCTGGTAGAGCACCATTCAAGTTATCTTCCCTTTAAGTTTGTCGTACCATTTATGGGACTCCCTGTACATTAAAGTACCAAGGCATAAGTAACTATTATATTTATGTTAATATACAAATATAGCAGCATCTAACCGGTACTTAACTAGTGAAGTAAATAAATAATTCTAATTGCTTTTATCATAGAATCAGTGCTGTTTAACAGCGTATACTGAGCTGGTAACCCTTCTACCACACATATTGCAACAAATAATTAATATTAACTGTTTTTTTTTATGTGTGTGTGTAGAAAAATAAATGGTTTAAATGGACATTATAAGAATCAAAAAGCTTTTTTCTTCTGGTAATAAATAAAATCAGGTTCGATATCAACAATTTATTCCACGGTAACAAGTATACGCCTCGTATAAAATACATTATTTAAAATATATATATAACATTTGGTTCTACATTTAACATCCATTTAAATAATACCAAGCAAGCAAATTTATAACATCTGACTAGAATTTACCCAGCCCAAGAACATACAAAACATAATACAACAGGAAAAAATTCTAAATTTTTTATACACAAGGGAAACTATATTACCTCAATTCATATTCATTTTGTAAATTTTAGTGATATATTTTTTTTTCACGGTAAAAAGTCGTATGGTAACCAAACAATATTATAAATGTATAATGTGTTGATTTGTACAATGAACTACTTACTTACGCTAAGGATTGATTTTTCAATCAATAGAAAAGACTTTGTAAGATGTAATACAATACGAACAAATCAAAAACTGCAGTTGCACGAGTGGAATAGGTCAATTGTTGGACTCCTCTATTCATTCCAGTTATAATACTTGAAAAGAATGTCGCAAGTATTTAAGATAATTTCAAAATTCTTGAAAAATAACACGAGACACTTTGTACAATTGCTAATTGTTAATTCATTATTCAAAAGCCATAATATGTTTAAGATGATTTTATTTTAAAGTTAACGATTTAGGTACTTCTATAAAAAATCATTTAGTTCAGAATAAAAAATATGATTTTGGCTGAATGATTCAACATAACAACAACATACTTAATCTGCAATATCGATGAACAGTAAAAAAGTTTCAATAATTGTATAAAAATAGATAGTCTTATTGTTAATGACCAAATTCGAGTTATTTAGAATCTGTTATATAATTAAATAACTATATTGAAATTGAACATTTAAAGAAAATAATTTACCTATGTATTTCCATTTTCAAACTCAATTTTCTATTTTAGCGACGACACTGCATATCCATGACTGGGGTATATTATTTAGAATACATTTCTACTTACTTACTAATTGGAAAAATATAGGAAAATACACAAACAAGCCGTTTATCAACATTCTAGCATTTCATATACTAAATACATTCACAATTTCGGTTGACTAAAAACCGAGCCATTTGCAATACCTTTGACGTAATTTCTCCTTAAAAATTTGCACAATATACCTGTTAATACTATATTAAAAAAGTTTTATCTTATATACCTGAACTAATTATGCAATAGGTAAAATACATAATTTTGTTTGCAAACAGCTCGGCTAATTTTACCGCCAAAAGCAATATAAGGCAAAAATATTTTTGGCACATTTTTATCGTAATCATTTTACACTATGTCGAATAAATAAGGCACATCGCCACATTACATATTTGTATTATATTATATAAATATATTTTTGAACGTTCACAAATTACTTTACACAATCTAAAATTTACCAAAATCAGTCACTCGTTAGGGCGGCCATCCTTAACTTATGTAAAAATGATTTTATTATAAATTTAATTAAATATTTTTTTTATTTTATTTAATGTACACAGAATTGTATACAAGATTTAATATTACGCTTAAACATAGTTCATCAGAGCAGGATAAAAAGGCTTATTATATTTATTTATTTATTTAACATTACTATAATTTTAACTCTTTGTTATTTTATAATTCAATTTTAAAGTTATTCATAAATCCCTCTTAAGGAAAACAAAATTCCAAATTGGTCACACCATAATACCCTAACGCCAACGCACAAGCATACAAACACAAAAAAATGACCACCCAACACTCCAGTAACAAAAATACCAAACAATTAAAATATAAAAATAATATATCCCGCAAAAGCCGTTAAGCATTCACCTAACTTTTAATATTTACAATATATTCTTCAAAAACTCGTTTAGCTGACCCCGGGGCGGGCGGCTTCGAACCCTGAACCGGGCGACAAACCCACGCCGGCTGTCAACCGGCGCGGGTGCACAGAAAACCAGAGGGGTGTGTGACGTGGGGTTATTTTGTCCGAGGGGGAGGCTGCATCGGCGGCTGGTGGAAGGGGTGATATTGACGAGACAATATGCTTTCCTGGAAGCATCAATAAGAACTTTTTATTTCAATATGGTGCACTGTTTTGTTAAGGTTCGTTGTATATGCTATTTCCTACTTTAACAGGACCCATTAGAGATAATATAATAGATGAAATGAAAGACAAAAAAAACTAAAATTATAAAATGATTTTAAAATATAACATTATAATTGCCACAAATACCATTTTTTTATCAAGAATAAAAGTAGGTAAGCGAAACTATCACACATTTAAATGACTTTAAACAAAAATATTTTTTTTAGTATCCACTCACCACGTTGCTCGGTTTGTTCTGCATGGCACTCATTTTCCTCTCTTGCAGTATTATTTGATTTGCAGCGCTGAAACCAAACACTCAGTTCATAATTTTAAAACATAATAACACCATACATTTATTGATGATAGGTCTCTCCCATGTAAGAGTCCGCCTGGGTGGGTACCACAGCAATGTCTATTCCTACCGCCAAGCAGCAGTGTGGATGCACTGTTGTGTTTCGATTTGAAGGATATTGTAGCCAGTGTAACTACCGGACATAATGAGACTTAACTCCTTATGTCTCAGGATGACGAGCACAGTGGCATTCCAAGCAGTACTTTGTAAACTCAAAGTGCTGGATGGTGTTGCTACTGTTTATGGGTGGTCGTATCGCTTACCATCAGGCGAACGGCATGCTCGTCTCGTGATTCAATGCAATTAAAAAAAATACAGAACTTCGGATGAAAAAAACCTGCATGCAAAAGTCTGTTTCATAATGTTCAGGTAAATGTTAGATGTCTGATGAAGATAATACGTTTACTATATTTAATTTAATCGCATAATAGTGTGACGTTTATATTTGGTCTTCTTTTAATTTGTGGAGTAACATTGACGCAGACGGCGCGGTGAAACATGCGTCTTATAAGAATTTTATGATATCTCACGTGTCCATCTCGTCCTGTGTGAGGTCGAGCGCCTCCTGCATCTCACGTGAGGTACTCTGGATGAAATCCTTGTCGCAGTACTTGCCTAACCCCTGCTGCATCAACACCTGACATAAATAACAAAAATCTTATGAATTTATATTGAATTATAAGTGACGACCCTGACTGGTTAGGCCTATGGATAAACAATGCGACGACCCTGACTGTGGATCAACAATAAAAAATTGTGTGAAATTGAGAAAAAGAGAGGAAACAACTTCTGAAAAAAACAAAAGTTAGGATAAGTTCTTATACTTTCAACTATCCCACTTAACATAAAGCACTCAGAAGAAATCTATATATATAAAAATCAATTGCTATTCGTTAAGACAACTAAAACTCTACAACGGCTGGACTGGTTTGGCTAATTTTGGTTTTGAATTATTTGTGGAAGTCCGGGGAATGTTTAAAAGGTGACTTTATAATTATGAAAAAAATGCTTAGAATATAGTAAAAAGACGTTTTAAAAAAAGTTGACCGTTAAAGAACTGGAATGCTATTATTTTGTATTAGTTTTACGTTACATACCTGAAGTTACGAAAATACATTTTATGATTTCACAGACCGCCATTTTGAATTTCTTTGTTTTAGGGCCAATCGACCTCAAAATCGATATCTGAGCATAACTTTAGTTACAAAAGACGGATCCAATGTTGGAATTGAAAAAAGTGGCCGCCATTTTGAATTTTTTGTTTTAAGGCCGATTGAGATCTAATTCGATATCTGGGTGTATATCTTTGGTTGTTATCTTATCTAAAGTTGAAATATTCTGCAATTATCATTCAGCTATTATGTATTGATTCTGAGGTGATTCTAAGTTTACCGGGTCAGCTAGTGTACGTATAAAAGATTTTGCGCCAGACAGTAGGAAAAGGACTCTTATTAGACAACACTAGTTTAAAAATTGATTCAAAAGCTTAATTATATTAGTAGCAAGAAACGGTAAAAAAACAAGAATGAAGAAGGGGTGTGCGGGTGGCAGGTGCACAGTACAGTAGACCCGCCACACTAGAAGCCCTGCCTTATCCTCTAAGGTAAAGTTCCTGATAGAATAAAGTGATGATATTCAGAACCTCCTTTATTGAAGCCGGTTAATAGTATTGAACCTAAATTGCAGTGATGCGCGCGCATAACCTGTGACTTTTTGTGGTACATTATGCGCGCACATCTTAAAATTTCACTCTCATCATTTTTCATAACGCGCCTAAAGCGGTAGGTATAACTTCAAAAACTTACAATCCTTAGAGTATGTATAAAGTTATACTTACCCTAAGCTACAATCCCTTTACCTGAGAAAATTACTTACGCTGACATCCTAGAGATGTCGCTATACAGAATAATGTTTTATTTTACTCTTCAGTACTTATAAAAATAATTTGATCCACGACGACACGGGTCGCGGGCTACCAATATTTGAACAGGGATTTCGCGGGACTTTTATTAATCCTCTTAGTGTGTGTGTATTCAGGTATTTAGTGTGTATTACCAGAACTAAAACAAGCGGGTAGTTGCAGACTTGGACTGTAGGCGATTAGGGAAATTGATGGGGCGCGTCATCGTCGACGACCTTTTATATGTTCATATTTCATACATACCCGTGTTATGAGGTTCTCCGCTGGATTCTCTACACAATAAGGCACGTTGTTGCTCTGCTTCGGCTCTTTGTCACGATCTGCAAGTTCCATCATCGATGTAACATATTTTAAATAATTATTTTGTATCGTCAAACAATAAAAGTAGCTTATCTTGAGACATGCAGTCACAGGCCTCAATCGTATAACTTTATTAAAAATAATGTTACTAAATTTAAATCAAACTGAGCGGCTTTATGTACTATTTGAAAATTACTACATCCATGCATAACTCCATCACAAATGATCAAGCACTTGCAGTCCACATGCGAAGTTATTAGTTCAAATAAGTTCTACATTAGTAACACGGCGTGTGCGTTAGGCAAATATTGTGTTCTAGTAATCCACGCAAATTAAAAAGATTTTAATTTTATTTTGCCTACGTACATACATTTTTCATATAGAGCAAAATATAAAACGAGCAAATAGGTTTCTCAAACTTCAGAGGAATTATGGCGTTGTTGATGTTTAAGCGGACAGAATTTAGAAAGAAGATTATTTTATTCTGATATCAGCAAAAATTTCAGCTAAATCCTTGGTATTTTGTCACTCCACCATGCCTATTAGTATTTCAACGCAGATAAAACTATAAATAGATATAATTAAACCAAATAACACAATCACAACACACTAAAACGGACTCACAGCTGTTTCTCATACTCTGCAATAAGTCGTTGGACGTTTTTCTGCAATTTTTTTTATAGTTTTCACTTTTGTGCTACACGACATCGCCATCTATAGAACTATTTACGTACTACATATAAAGCTACTAAATATACATGTATTAATATAGATGGCGCTATTCGCAACAAAGTTATTGTATCGATCGATAGATGGCGCTAATTTAAAATTTGCGGCATAAATAAATTTTAATGTGCCATGATTTCTGTATATTTACTTTACGACATAGACGTTTAAGCTTGTTTTAGTATGTCTCAAAGCGTATCAACTCACTCTATAGCTTTGAAGATCTTCTCAGAGTCCTTTCCGTGCAGGAGTGGTTGCATCGCGATCTCCTCGTCGCTATGATTGCCGTCGTCATATTTTCTAAAAATACATACTATTTACTCAAAAACATAGACGCGATATAATTGATTCCATAGACTGTTAAACCTTTAGCAAATCAAGGGTATAGACCAGCGTGCTTATGGTAATAGAATGTAGGTAGTCATCGCCTTTCATATTATTATTATTATGTAACATCATAAGGAATCTACAAAAAGATTTTAAAAGAAACCTATGATGATAAATCGCAGAGATCACACGGCTTGTTAAACTGTATCGTGGTACTTACGCTTCCTCTTCAGGTATTTTTCCATCGAGTCCCAGCTCCCTCCTCATCATGGAACTCAAAGACGGGCCTTCTTCTTCAACTGCGTGTGTACCAAAAATTAGTCAATGTTCGGAAACATTACGAATATATTAACGACGCTTAGCTACTTAAATTTGAATGATAATAATATTTGTGCTAAAAAATCATCGAAATCAATGCAATGAAGCCAAATAAAATGGTAATGGTAAAACCATATCCTTATTATGAACAATCAAGGCCACGCCAAGAGAAATGTGGGTACATGTAAATACACCCTCAGCACTTTCAACGTCTATTACCACAACATAATAGCTGATGCAAGTAGAAAGAGCTGCAGTAGTATCAAAGAATCTCGTAACATTTATTTCCAAAATGGTGTCAAAAATCACAAATTATTCTTGACTTTCTCAAATCTAAACTCTTATACAAATTCTGGTTATCCATGTCTCCGAAATCTCACGATTCATGGCCAGTTGCCTATGACGGAAGGATGAATGGAAACCATAGATTTTCAGCGTATAAGTCTCTGATGTAAACAATAACTCACTGTCATGCTGCGTCTTGGTTCGCGGCGGTGACCCCGCATTGGGACGATAGCGGCTGAACCCATCCTTCCCGTGCTTCTTGAGGCTCGTCCACACCGCACCGAATAGCGTGTGGTTGCGCTGAAAAAAACAGAAATAGTGAACCATTGGAACTTAAACCGACCGACAGCTTAGACCGACTGCCTCGGTGGCGTACTTGTATTATGTTACGATTGCAATGCTGAGGTCTCGGGTTCGATCCCCGGGTCGGGCAAAGTGTTATTGAGTTTTTCTATTCAGTATCAGCTCGGAGTCTGGAATTTGTGCCCAATATGGCGACAGGCTCGCCCCCTATCTTTCGACCAGAACTAATAAGTGATATCAATCCGGCATTCAAAAAAATCATCATCATCATCATCAGCCTTTATCAGTCCACTGCTGGACATAGGCCTCCCTTAATGAGCGCCATAGCGCCCTGTCTTCAGCTTGCAGCATCCAGCGTCTACCTGAAGTCTTTCGCAGATCGGCGTCCCACCTGGCCGGAGGGAGTCCTACACTACGTTTGCCCAGTCGCAGTCTCCACTCAAGAACACGTTTACCCCAGCGGTTGTCGGTTCTTCGCGAGATATGGCCAGGCCACTGCCACTTCAGCTTGCTAGTCCTTTGAGCTATGTCGATAACATTGGTTCTCTGTCGAATGTATTCGTTGCGAATCCTATCCTTCAGAAAAACTCCGAGCATAGCTCTCTCCATTGCCCGCTGAGCGACTTTAAACTGGTGGACCAACCCTACCGTGAGTGTCCATGTCTCGGCTCCGTAGGTTATGACGGGTAGGACGCACTGATTGAAAACTTTCGTTTTCAAACATTGCGGTTTAAATATAAATAAATATTTCTTATTAATTACTTTAGCAGCACTAGACGTCCACGTCCTCCTTCATTCAGGGTCCACTGGCCAGCACATATCATCTATTTGATATACATAAACTTACCCTATGCATCGGCTCGACAGCCTCCACAACGATCTCGTCCAGATTCCCGGAGATGGCTCGCTTCAGCTCCGGTCCTGCCTCATGCAGGGTCCGCAGGCCAGCCTGCAGCGTCATCTGGTTGCTGGTCACCGACGCCGCCGCCGCCTGCTCCTTTCTCTTACGGAACCTGGCATTTTCCGTACATTCCAGACAAATGTGTGTGTGTGTTTAAGAGTAAAATTTCTGTAGCTATGCGAAGCTAAGGCTGGTATCATAATTAATAAAATTATATAAATTATGCAAGTTTTGCTTGAAGTTGATAAAAGTAAGTGTGAGCAGATGAAAATTTTCACCTTGCTTATGAGTGTCTGGATTGATTACAAAAATAATTGCACTGCGCTCATAATCCCGATATATTTGATGTTAAATCTCATGTCAGTAATAAATTCTGCAGACAATATTTCATATAAAACTAACTAAATTGCTTTGAATTAGGCATGTCGTAATGTAAATGAATTTTAATCTGGTAGACTCAAATGAACTGCCACAGAAATTTCACTATTAGTGTATAGGTGTCGAATTGGTGTTATCTATCTTCTTTTGTATTTGACTGTGAATGTTCAGTGACCCAACATTCAGTCTGTATGGGATAAAATTTTGAAAGTGTAAGTACGTGATAAAATCTTCAAAAAAAAGTGTAGGAATAAAATCTTATTGTTAGACTGTTCGCTAAAAATCTAAAAACATGTCCTCGTTATGTCGTTACAACCATTTGCATGTGATCTAACAAGCGAATAATCCATCTCAACATGCATAAACAATTTTACAAAAAAAAACACAGGGGAAAACAAAAAAAAACTGTCCAACGCGTGTATTATGAATGCGAATGTAAGCAAGTGATTGTAAAACATCGACAATGCATTGAGGAGTCATGCTTTTGATTTTTGTGATATCCAAAAATCATGCTAATTTTAATGCGCGGCGTTTGAAATCACCAATAAATGCGATGAAGCTGAAAACAAAATTCTCACAAATACAATTCATACAACCATCGTAAATTTGAAAGAAAGTTTTTAGGACGATATATCAATCAAAAAAATCTTGATTCAGTGAACTAAGAAGCATTTTTTTTTTTACTGGATAGATATTAAACCGATTAAACTGAAATGGCTACTTAAATCAGATTTTTCTTTGTTAAAGAACAGTGCATTAAATATTATACTTTTACTTCAAAGCAAACCCAAGTAACCTTTGAAGAAAAAAAGTATAAACAATTATAAAATACTTTAAGCATTAACATCACCCCATTTTGAGCCAAAATGGACAACAAGTAGTATCAGTCAAGTCCAAAATAAAACAGGAAACGATGATTGTATGATCAAATGGATGGTGTCATTCAAAATTGTATGTAAAATGTAAAGCGAAGCCCAGCAGACCGAGACTCGATTCGGTGCTGAGCGAAGCAAAAATACAGCGGGACAAAAACTTCGGGAGCGGTGCGACTACTCGTATCAACTTACGCATGGTTCCTATAAAAATAGAAATATAAGAGTTAATACTGACATTTTTTTTTTAAATCAGAAACTACTGTTTCTGAAATACATTGTGTTGCAAATAAATATGTAAATAAATAACGTTATAAGTTCTAAACAAGTGGGGTCAAAATAGATGTGATTGAGATTACTTCATATTTAAAAGATAATGTTAGGTAACATTAAAGTAAAGATTTTCGAATTATCGTGATAAATGCTACTACTAAAGAAATATATTAAGTTATATAATGGATGTGAACAATTTTGCCACGGCCCTTGTATTTAAAGGCATATTTAAATATATTTTTTAAAACACAAAAATCAATCAATATGACCTACATTCCATATATCTACATAAACCTTCCTCTTTCTCTTTCCATCTACCTACATAAATCTTTTCTCTAAGAGAGTAATATGAGCATAATATTTTATTTAGAGTGACATTTTAAAACACTTTTTTACTTTTTTCAGTGTAACATTAGGAGTAACGGCTCTACTACCCACATTTAGACTATCTACGACAACGACTAACTCATATAAATTAAACTCCTGACCTCCTGAAGTAGTCCTGAATGAGGAAAGTGGCGTAGAACTTGCCGACGGTGATCTCGTTGGGGTCTCCGGGCGGCGGCACCACCTGATCCAGGAGTTTAGGAGACGTCCTCTTCCAAACCTTCTTTATTATTGCTCGAAGTTCCGTGTTGCATTCGTCTATGACTCCTAAAGTTGTAATGGGTGTTGTTAGCGCAGTTTCTATTATTTTAACTAACTTAAAAGACGCAGATGATTCTACTTTATCAAAATAACTATCCTACTAGCCTTAGGTGGAAAAACTTCCCGGACATTTTGTTTCTTCAAAATCAGCGATATAGTTTTACAAATTTTTCTCCTCGATACCATTGCTTCAACAACATCACCCTTTAATTTATGATTCGATTAATTTAGAACTTCTCCTTCTACATTAAGAACCTTACCCGTTGTCTTGATCTGCAGTTGCGTCCTGACTACAGCGAAGAGTGTGGCGTTGAAATTGACCGTGCCATCGGAGTTGAGCGGCATGTTCATGGACACGAGACGCTTGCACGCTGTCCGATGGGGGCATAACTTACCAAAACCTGGATAACGACAAATAGACCGGGTAGATCAGTAGACGGTCAGCGACAAATATTTTTTTACATAAATCGGCAAACTAGCAAGTCATGTTGTACATAACGTGAAAACCTAAAAGTTCAAAATAATTCAAATTAAGGAAAATGAAAGAAAGCGGGAAGGTCTTCTGGATACCTCATAAAAGCAAGATGCTGGTGAGTAGGTAGGTAGTTAGGTATATGGTAATCACTACTCAATGATATTATTTTTGAAATATTAGCCTTGGTGGTACTACAACCCATAAGCTCTCTCACGGTTACCAGAATTTTTGCAGCAATTGCAATCTACACAGCAGTTTTTTTTTTTTTAACAAATTACTTCTATTGTAGTCTGTGTGTGTTTATGGTGTTGTTTATTAAGATAATGATCTTAACAAGTTTTTATTACCTAAAGGTGGACTGATTTTCCTGAGCAATGTGACCACGTCCAGATGTTTAATTCGGCCTTTGGCGTCAGGGTCGTATTCACTCCATAACCTGGTAAAGTACAATAATAAAAAATATATATTCAAACACCTATAATTCAAACTTCTTTGGAAACTTATAAATAAGGAATAAGATAGTTGGATACTAACCTGATAAACTCGTCAAGATGATGCGGTCCTAAGATGGACCAATCCCTGGTCAAATAATCAAAATTGTCCATGATGACGGCCACGAACAAATTAATGATCTGAAAAGTAATATTTATTTATAATCTAATTCGCATACATGCAAAGCGTACATCCTGCTAATTCCTACTAATATTATAAAGGCGAAAGTTTTTAAGAATGTATGGATGTTTGGAGTTTGAGAGGTTTTGAGAGGTTTGTTCCTCTTTCACGCAAAAACTACTGAACGGATTTCAATGAAATTTGGCACACGGGTAGATCATGTTCTGGATTAACACATAGGTTACTTTTTATCCCGGTAAAATATAAAGCGGGACTTTTATCCCGGAAAACTTTTTAAAGCGGGCGGAGCCGCGGGAAAAAGCTAGTAAGAAATAAAGTTACAACACATACAAGATACAATGTAAAACATGCTTTATTTAATCGTTGTGTTGCACGGAAACATTAGACAAGACTTACATCATGAGCAATACCAGTTTTACCAGTATAAATCTCCAACAGTAACGATGGATAAAAATAATTAAAACAGAAACAGAACATTTTATACATTAATTTACTGATTAGAACAGAAAAACAGCATCATAGCATGCAAAGAAGAAGTAGCATAACTGACAACCAGATTATAACTCACCAAGAAGGTACAGAGCAAGGAGAACGATATGAAGTAAGGGAATGCGAGCCAGTTGCCGCAGAGCTCGTCGTCGGCGTGCGGCACGCCGTCCTTGTCGATATGCGCGATGCATCGGACCGGCTCCCCTGGCCGCTCTAGTGTGTTGGTAGACAGCGCCATCATTATCTCCTGCCATGCTTCACCTGAGAATAAAACGTAATCGTAATACATACATATCCACTCACGCCTGTTATCCCCGAAGGGGTAGGCAGAGGCGCAACTAATGCACCCACTTTTCGCCATTATTCCGAGCCTATCGCCATATCGGGCACAAATTCCAGACTCCGGACTGATACTGAATAGAAAACTCAATATCACTTTGCCCGACCCGGGGATTGAACCCGAGACCTCAGCTTTGCAGTCGTACTGTAATACAACTACGCCACCGTGGCAGTCACACATAGAGTGATACATAGAGTTCACATTAAAATAGAACAGCTTGCCAGGAGACATGTTTTCTTTTGTATTTTGGGTTTATGGAGATAGTGAAAAATCAATTAACTAGGCATAATGATGCTGACTAGTGGAGAGCGACTGAGGGATATTGATTTCTCGTAAATCGGTACTTTATCTGGACTCTTACCATCACACACACACACACTCATGCCTTTTATCCCTTAAGGGGTAGGCAGAGACGCAACTAGTGCGCACACTTTTAGCCGTGCGTATTCCGTCCCATGATGTGATACTTATTTTCATGGAAAACTGAATAGAATCCGACATCGCCTGTTGCCACTAGGCCAAGGAAGCAGTTTGCAAGTATAGAGAAGAGTATTTAAGGAACCTGTAGCAGATCTGAACAGCACCATGAGGGCTCCTCCAAAGGTCTGAAAGTTATTGTTACTGGTGATGATCTCGTCGTCAGGGAACGCCTTGCCGAACAACTGTAACAAATACATGAATTATGAATTCTATCAATTTAATAGTTTATGCTCAAGAGCCCTATGTGCCTTAAGTTGTGGAAATAAGGGCGAATTTACTATGTCACATTTAGACTGACTCTTTCATGTCCTTTAACTCTGCGCTAGTATGAATTGACAGTATTGATAACCAACACAGATATATTATACTTTCTAAAAATTCTTCAAAACACAATAGGGAAGATACAATATTTTTATTTTGCTTTCACGAGTATATTAAAAAATTAGAATGTTATAATTTATTACTAAAAATTGCGATTTCAAACTGACAGTAAAAATTTTTGCGCGTATTAGCGTAGAATATAAGATTATAAATTATAAAAAGTGATTATTCTTCATAACACGTGATTATTTGTGAAAATAATTGTAGACAAACTCACTTAGGTAATTATTATATTAAATTGTAAAATATCCGTCTAAAAAGTCAATAGTACGATAGTGTTTTTGACGTTTGATATGGTATAAATACCCGTCGCTCGATGGAGGACGGCAGATTCGAACATTCTATCGTGGGCCGCCGAGCTGAGCAGTACTAGGACACTGGCAAGTTAAGTAATTTATTTTATTTGATTTGATGTTCATTTTCAACCATTTAAAATGTTAAGTATTTGTATAAATAAACATTTAATTTAGGATCATGTGATTTAAAAGTGGTACCTATGATAAGGTACATAATTGTTATATACACAAGTATGACAAATTGATGATAGAGCTATGCTTATTGGATTATAGTCCTACTAATATTATAAAGGCGAAAGTTTGTAAGAATGTATGGATGTTTGGATGTATGGATGTTTGGATGTATGGATGTTTGGATGTATGGATGTTTGGATGTATGGATGTTTGGATGTATGGATGTTTGGATGTATGGATGTTTGTTCCTCTTTCACGCAAAAACTACTGAACAGATTTCGATGAAATTTGGCACACGGATAGATCATGTCTTGGATTAACACATAGGCTACTTTTTATCCCGGGAAAACATAAAGCGGGACTTTTATCCCGGAAAAACTTTTAACGCGGGCAGAGCCGCGGGCAAAAGCTAGTATCTAATAAATATAATAAATATATTATGTAAAGAATATAGTGGTTCTTGTATCTTACCAAACTCATCCACCCTTCCACCCTTAAAACATACTATTTGCTAGTGTCCTGATGGTATATTAGCGATTCGATGTATTAATACATAATTATATTCTTTTAAATGTAATTTGCTTATATAAACGATTGCTGTAAAACATATATATTAGTATACATATGTAATAAAATCTAACACGCGCAAGCGGAGCTACACGCCCTGTGATGTCACACCTGCAAGCTGTCATTCACTGGCATTAGGCATATTTGCTCGCCACTGGCATTCTTTGATATGTTTGATGTCTAAGTTTTGACTTTCGAGATATTGTTTGAACAAATAAGTACATAAATTTTATTCTGAACTAATAAAAAATGAACAATCCATCAACATCAGGTAGTCACAACGATGCCACCAATGTTCCGAGAAAACGCCGTATTGATTCATGTGTTGTGCCACTGTGTCCATCTATTTCAACGAAGTTTCCCAATAAAATATTTTTAACTGGACCTTCTGACCCGAAATTAAGAAAAAGTGGTTCCAAGCTGCAAAGAGAGAGACAATTTGCATGTGTGACGTCACAAGACGATTATCCGTTTTTAAAACACGTTCCTTTTCACGTTACTTTCAATTCGTAATTATTGTTAAAAATCGATGTTAATTAAAATAAAAACGTTGTAGTGGCACTTTTTTATGTTTTTTTTTTTTACGTTTTAGTCACAAAATATTGATAAATATTATATTTGCATCTTCCCTATTTTAGAAAAATCTCGATTAGTAAATTTCTATTAGTAATCGCTTCTGAGTTCTTAAGTGGAGACCGCGAGTCGGTAAGTGCAGAGTAGGATGCCCTCCAGCTAGGTGGAGTGACGATTTGCCAAAGGTCGCTGGCAGGAACTGGATGCACTACGCTGAGGACCGGGTAAAATGGCGCGTATTGGATGAGGCCTATGTCCAGCAGTAGGCTAAAATATAGGCTGATGATGATGATGATGAATTGCTTCTGCTAATACCTGCATCCCAACCACAGCATAGATGAAGAACAGAAGAACGATCAACAGAGCGACGTAGGGCAACGCTTGGAACGACTTGATGAAGGTCCACAGGAGGGTTCGTATCCTCTCTCCCCTGGACAGCAGCTTGATGAGACGCATCGCACGGAAGAGACGGAAGAAGGCTATGTATTTGAGGTTCGTGCCCTGAAAATTTCTTTTATTTATTACACACAAAACAGGTTATAATCGGGCACACATTATTAATAGAATTTTTAAAGTTTTCAAACATAATTATAACCCTAAAACTTATGTTCCAGAATTAATATTAAGTGTTAACGAGATAACTAAGGTAAAATTAACTAAACGTTACTGATAATGCTAACGTCAATCGGTTATACCATTATTTAAATTAGAAAGTTATGTTCAAAATAAGTTTGTAAAGTGGAATACAAAATACATTTAGGACATTACGAATCAGATTTTTATATGTAGTGATATTATTGCCATGACCAAATGTAGAAGGGATTGTTATAAAAGTTCAAAATTTTACCACAAACATACCCTACTCCTGAAAAGGGAATAGGAGTGTTTTTATGTACTCGTGATATAATATGTAAAATCAATTCTGAATTAATAAATAATGTTCATACCTCCATTGATCTGGTCGCGCCGTACTGAAATAAACAAAACATATTATTAAGAGTAAAACATTATTTTATCACCTACTAATTAACACATTGATAAAATTGACCCAAGTGATGTCTCAGATCACTCAAGTTTCAAAAACATGCTTTCCTATATTTTAATGAACTAAAATCATTATAGCAATGTCTCGACTTACGCGAACCATAAGAAATAACAAATTATGTACATCCACATAAGTAGGTGAACACATTCAAAACTTAAAATCACCGCTACACTTTTGTGTTCTTACCAATGTTTTTCTCTTCAAAATGATAAAATAAACGTACATATAGGCAGTTTTAAAGATGTCCGCTTTTTGTATGAGTGCTAGACCTCAAAATATAACCAGGTCCAAACTTCATCTTGATTTGGATCTTGGATCCATTTAAAAAATATTTTTAGACCCCTCCATTTATGACTAACTTTTTTAATAACGTTCATTTTAAATGTAAATTTTAAGTAAAATAAAATTACATAAATCTCAAAATAGGAGGACTTTAAATTACAAGATTTATTGCAAAGGTCTACTTTTTGGGAGTACTATCTAAATATATATAAAGCATGTTGGTTAGAATTTTAAGCCCGTTTTTGGAAATGCCCATTGATTTTGTTTAGCTAGTTATATAACTGCCAGATACACTGATCTTTTACTTACAATTTGCACCGGTCTATTCTCGTTCACTTGAGTAACCACTATGTCTATGATACTTCCGACAACCAAAATGAAGTCCGTTGTGTTCCACGCGTCTCCAAAGTAATTCTGAAACAAGAATGTAGTCATTGGAGTCTTTGTGACTTACTGACAATGCCGAGCCAAAATCTCGCATGACCATGCAGAAACAACATCACATTTTCTTAAAATAGGGTATTTTTAAAGACTAATTTTAACCATTAATAATTCACTAGAATGTGTGGTCAGCTTAACATACTTCTTGAAGTATAAAGTATTTGAATGAGTATTAACGTGTCTCTATCGGTAAGCTTATCTGTACGATTCAGTCCACAGCAAATCTTGCTAAAACCCATACAACGTTATCCAGCCTGAGATTCGAACCCAGGAGTTCCCGATATACAGCAAATATACGCTGCCACTTAGCTTAAGAGACAACAGAAACCCTCCAATGCAACTATAACTTACCTTAAATCCTTAGCTTACCTTAAATCTAAAAGCAGCCAGCTTGAACACAAATTCCAGCATAAACACCGTGGTCAGCAGCATGTTGAGATAGTCCAGACCCTGAGAACATATTCAAAATTAAACGTACTTAAAGTGGCCACGCTAAAGAGATATTTGCCAAAAAAAAAGGCCGTCTCGTTCGGGATTGGTACTAAAAAAGTGAAATTTCAGCTATTATGGTCCATAGCTTTATAGTTCGTTGAGTGTGAGTAAGTGAGTATGTTCTTTGTGAATTATCGCTCGCTTTAACGTGAAGGAAGACATCGTGAGGAAACCTGCATACCTGAGAAGTTCTCTCTCTAAATTTCGAAGGCATGTGAAGTCTGCCAATCTGCACTAGGCCAGCGTGGTAGACTAAGGCCTAAACCCTCTCAGTAGAGAAGGTTCGTGCTCAGCAGTGGGCAGTATAATACGACGCTGGTATTATTATTTATTTATTTATTTACGGTGGTCGCTATCCGAGCAAATACAAGATATCATATATCGGCCGGGCTTCAGCGAGAATAGTTTTTACATTTTTCATTGATTTTTTCCTACATCCAACTTAAATGTTGAGTCGTATTCGCTTATCAAAGCACGTTGTAGAAAAAATATGGCTTAGTTCTTATAACCGATATCCAGTCTTCTTCAGTCTCAAGCACAGATTTTTTCACTAATAGGTAATTTATATAATACACACATACACACTCAAGCCTTTTATCCCCAAAGGGCTTCACCGTGCATATTCCGTCCCATGATGTGATAGGGGGCGAGCCTATCGCCATATCGGGCACAAATGCCAGACTCCGGGCTGATACTGAATAGAAAACCCAATATCACTTTGCCCAACCCGGGGATCGAACCCGAGACCTCAGCATTGCAGTCGCACCGTAATACAACTACGCCATCGAGGCAGTCGGTAATTTATATAATCTTTTATTATATATTAAATCAACCAATGTTGGCCTCAAGGAAGCAAATTGCTCGTCTCTTAATTTTTTGTACTCAGAAATAAAATATTTATAAAGGGTAAAAACAGTATCTCACCTTCCTATACTCAGGAGAGGATCCATGAAACTTCATCATGAGCGCGATAGTGTTGAGAACTATGAAGAAGAATATAAAGTATTCAAACCGCTGCGACGTCACGAACCACCAAGTCTTGTACTGGATTCGGTGCTTTGGAATGTATCTATAGAACAGTCATTGTAGTTTACATAATTGAAGATCATTAGGAAAAGTAAAAATTGTGAAAAATATTGATACTTCGAAGTTCATACATGTATTCAAGCATCTCACAGAAAAGTATAATAAAATTTCAACTTTCATCTTTCTATGCTAGAAATAGAAAGAGATAAAGTTTGTATTGAGATAAATTCCTAAATTAACTATTAAACCGATATTTTTACCTATAAAACGTACATACATAACTAAAAGTGTCCTGCAACACCATATTATGATCCTTTGTGAGTCTTGAAAATTATTACCATGTATTATATACTGTCTCACTGAACACAGCCCTCCTCTAGAACTGAGAGGATTTAAGCTTTAGTCCACCACGCTAGCTTAGTGCGGGCAGATTTCACATACCTTCTAAATTCTTATAGAGAACTTCTCAGTTATGCAAGTTATTACATTAAGTACCTACGTCAATTCTAAATCCATTGTCCAAATCTCTTACCTTCTTACTGGCTTTGCTTTTAAAGCGAATTCTATACAGTTCCTTTGATTCTTGTCTAACTCACAATCCTTGAACTCCTGCTCACCCTCTTTTTGGAATGTCACGATAACGAAACCCACGAAGATATTTACCTGCGGATTTTTTATTGCATGACTTCTTGTTACTAGCAGAACCATTTTGCACACAGTTTTATATGTAATTTTGACTACTTTTTGAGCATTATGTGACTCACACAAACTGTTGCCTGATATGGTAGGATTTAGTTCTAATTTTAATTTAGAAACATTGGTAATATTAGGATTGTGGCTCTTTAAAGGTCTATATATGCAGGTACCATATTTTGCAATGGTCTTCAAACGCGTAGGAAACGCGATGCAGACGGACACTGAAAGCGCGATAGGGGGAATATAAAAAAACGCCTGATCGGCGCGTTCAAATTGAACCGTCTGCAAAAGCTATTTCTCCAAAAATTACTTGATACAAGGAAGTAGTAAAAAAGTTCTTAAGTTGCTAAACCAAATAACGTTGAATAGGAGATGAATCTTACCATGAAGAAAGCTATAACAATGATGTAACTTATGTAGAAGAACGCCACTAAAGGTCTAGAATTTTCTATTGGTCCATGGTCTTCTTCATTTGAATCCATTGAGGTGGACAGTAATCTTAAAATAAGAACATTTACTTATTACGTTGTAGGTTTATGATATACGCCACATATAATATTAGTATTACAACTAAACGCTTCGGACTCATTGAGTTTGAACTTTACAGTATTAACATTAGGTCCAGTTTACTGCGACATTATGATATACTTACGACGGCCATCCCTCGAAGGTAGACACGGTGAAGAGTGTCAGCATGCCGCTCAGGACATCGTCAAAATTGAACTTATTCGTCAACCATTGCCGATCGTGCATAGTGGGCTTAGAGTTTTCGTAAATTATGTATGAACCTCTGAAAACATTAATGTGATAAAATGTCAGTGGTTTTTTAGTTCTTATGTACCTCATTATAACAAAGTTGCGATTTATTGGTACTGATGTTGTAGACACAAAATTTTTGATTGTCAATTTAGTAATCACTGAAACCATTGCTGTGAAAATAGTCACCATTGTCACCCACATGATGGATACTGCTGAACGTAGGCCTCCCCTAAAGATTCCCAGATGGACTAATCAAAATTGGCCTGCATCCAGCTTTTTCCTTCCAACTTTTGTTAACTTTCTGGGATTTTTATTAACTTATCTGTCCGCGAAAATGCTTAACCTTTTTTATATCAGTAAGGTTGCTCTACAATCCAATGTCATTAACGTTTTCAAAATTCAATTTAAATGTAGGCTATTTTTTTTGCCTCTAGGGCAATGCTACGATATAAATTGTGTAAATTAACAATTTGCACACTATTTTAGTCTCTAGCCCCTTTTACTTTGAAAATCACAAATTCAATGTCTAAGAATTAATTTTCCTGCATAAGATTAAATTATTTGCCCCAATGATGAATAAATATCTTCCCGTATCCTAGTGCGCATTTTTTTTTTTTGTATGGCCATATTCGGCGCATTAGGGACGGCTGCGGGCTTCCTCCGACTCACGTCTAAGTTGTCGTCCGCAACCGCCCCTGTGCGTACCGCTGTTAGACCGTGGGCCAGTAGCAAAATTTCGTCAGTCATTTTCTCCCGAACGATAATTGGTGAGATGCATCAGAGACGTGTATCATAAAGCCTCGTGAACGTCAGCTTCGGCTCCGTGGGTGCCATGAGCGGTGGTAGCCTCCCAAAGATGTAGAAAAAAATATATTATTCAGTCATTTCCTCCCAACTAAGAATAATAATAATAATAATAATAAGTTTATTGGCCAAAAAAAAGAATCATTTTAAATTGTAGCTAACCCGATACCTTGAAGAAAAAAAATAATCAGCTGACTGTAACTTGGGGCATTATGCGTCAGCTGGTCAATCAAACATGTAAAAAAAATATATCATTTCAGTGATTTCCTCTCAACTACAAATTTACCTGATGATAGCTTATACGCAACTATGAATAAATATATATGTCAGCTGGCTGTATGCCGGGGCAAAAACCGTCAGCTGATGCCTTGAAAGTTATAACGCAGGTGTTAGGCGAGAGCTTCTATTACATAATTACATGCATCAGCTGACAATGTTTCCCTCGAATTAATGATAGTAGATTCTCTTTATTAATTACAGCATTGTATTATCAATCTATACATGTAAAATGCTTTGTCCTGAATGACTGACTGACGCACAGCCTAAACCTCTGACCGTAGAGACCTGAAACTTGCAGGGTGTGTTCTTTGTATGCCATAGGCATCTAATAAGATTGAATTTTCCGAAAGTCTACCCCTAAGAGGGTGAAAAAGGGGGGCAAAGTTTGTATGGGCCAACGTGATTCCTTGGTCCAACCTACTTCAAATATTGTTTAAACTTATTTTTAACAGAACTGATAGAAGACGTGTTTCATGTTTTATTGAAATTCATCCCGTAATATATAATATGTATAAAAACGAAAGGTCATTAACTCACTCATCACGAAATCTGAGAAGCTACACGTGCTAGGAGTCTCAAATTTTGTGGAGGTTCCTTTTAGGACGTTGGAGCTCACTAAGACGGGATTTTGCGAAATTCAACCCAAATGGTAAAAAGATTGTACGCGATAAACTCAAAGACTATCAAACGGATTTTGATTAAATTTGGTATGGAGATAATTCGAGCATCTGGGAAACTGGAAAGTTTTAGGCTACTTCTTATCCCGTGAAAATGTATAAGTGGGACCTTTATAAAAAAAACTCTTTCGTACGACCGCGGCTGCGGGCAAAAGCTAGTCAGCTTATAAATTTTCATCTGGGAAGATATAATGTATCTTAAATGTTTGACTTTACGCTCAGATATGAGTTTTCCGATGAAATGTATAAATACTTTACGACTAATACGTATATAATTAAATAACTGAAGAAATATTAAGAACAGTGATTATGAATTTATAGTTTATTGTACTCTCCGGAGTAAGATAAAGTGGTCAGCAGAAGACTTTTCAGATTAACACAACCTACTGCAGGTACCCCCTTTGCAACACGTTTCTAATCTAAGGGTTAGAAAAGTGTTGCATGCCTACATCGCGTCATACAAGGAACACACCCTGCAAGTTTCAGATCTCTACGGTCAGAGGTTTGGGCTGTGCGTTTAACCGTCAGTCAGTCATTCAGGACAAAGCATTTTACATGTATAGATTGATAATACAATGCTGTAATTAATAAAGAGAATCTACTATCAGTAACTGGAGGGAAACATTGTCAGCTGATGCATGTAATTATGTAATAGAAGCTCTCGCCTAACACCTGCGTTATAACTTTCAAGGCATCAGCTGACGGTTTTTGCCCCGGCATACAGCCAGCTGACATATATATATTTATTCATAGTTGCGTATAAGCTATCATCAGGTAAATTTGTAGTTGAGAGGAAATCACTGAAATGATATATTTTTTTACATGTTTGATTGACCAGCTGACGCATAATGCCCCAAGTTACAGTCAGCTGATTATTTTTTTTCTTCAAGGTATCGGGTTAGCTACAATTTAAAATGATTCTTAGTTGGGAGGAAATGACTGAATAATATATTTTTTTCTACATCTTTGGGAGGCTACCACCGCTCATGGCACCCACGGAGCCGAAGCTGACGTTCACCAGGCTTTATGATACACGTCTCTGATGCGTCTCACCAATTATCGTTTGAGAGAAACTTGGTCATCGAAATCTGTCACTGGCCCACGGACCATGTTGCGGTTCTTCTCCTGTTGATCCTAGTGCGCCGGCGCATAGAAATATGATTATCATTTATTTATTTATCAAAAAATATTACTTACTTGCACTCAAGCTCCGTCACTTTTGTGCTGTCTGTACATTTGCAAAATCTTCCCTGTAATTTTAGTCGTATTAACAAGATGAAACATCGATTTGTTCAATTATATTTACAACACACACACACACGCCTGTTATCCCCGAAGGGGTAGGCAGAGGCGCAACTAGTGCACCCACTTTTCGCCGTCATTCCGTCCCATGATGTGATAGGGGGCGAGCCTATCGCCATATCGGGCACAAATTCCAGACTCCGGGCTGATACTGAATTGAAAAACTCAATATCACTTTGCCCGACGCGGGGATCGAACCCGAGACCTCAAGCTTTGCAGTCGTACTGTAATACAACTACGCCACCGAGGCAGTCATGAAAATATGTTGTATATTTACCACATAATTTCAAAACCCCGTGTTACAATTACAAAAGCATCACTTCTTTTTGATTTCTATAATTCAAATAGTTTTTTTTACTTTAAACAGATTTCTTTGGCCATTTGTAATTTTTATGTACAGTTAGCTACAAAGTAGATGAAGAAATTCAAAATTTGATGATGTATATATCATCCGTATTCAAGTAAATTTGTTTGTAATTATGGTGTATTGAAGTCACCTGACCTCGCCTCCATGCCATATGCCTTATGCAAAACAATACATGCGTAAGTAACAAACAAAGCTACTCTCCAACCTGGCGGGGAGAAAGACAAGAGGGTTGTTCAACATCCAGAGAGGGTTAACGTTAGACAGGCGGCTGGTGGTAAAAACTAAATCAAATTTTCTGCAACATGATTCAAAACTGATGCTTCCATTACCTTTCTAAACGTTCTAATATCGATAAATCACCAGAGCACCTACTTTTCCCCATATGTGTTCCGCCCCATGATGTGATAGGAAGTGAGCCTTTCGTCATATAAGGTACAAATAATGAGCACATAAACTCAATATCACTTTGCCCAGCCCGAGATTCGATCCCAGGAGCCCAGAGTGTCCGCATACGCTATACAATTACGGTACTTTTGCCTAAATTGTGTTTGTGTTTTGGTAACTAATGGGGTTTACTTTAGCTACTAGTTTTTCTTTTGTAGTGGACGAAGAAACTGGCTGCAGTAAGTCTGTAATGCCAAAAACTATTCTCCTTCTAATTCCCAGTTTCAAGAAGAGTCCGGACACTTCGATTATTTAGCAAATTTGCATGCTTGCTGACCTTTTATTTACAAAGGTCAGTGGTTTTATTCATACCGACACTTATGCGCAAATGCGGCGCTTGAGATGTTAGTAATGCAAATAAAAATGACGTCCAAACAGTACGACAAATGCAAATATATATGGTGTAAAAAAATTTACTCTAGAATTACACTATTAAGTTCCCATCTCTGGATATAATGGATTAGTACATCGTCCTTCTAGAACGTAATGCAACACACAATGTATAAACTCATACAATACCTTGAACAACTGTATGCCTACAACAGAAAACATGAACTGCAACATGTGGTTAATGATGAATATGTTCCCGATGGATTTAATGGAAGCGAACACACACTTTACCACGTACTGAGCCAAAAAACATCGCATGAACGTATTAAAAAAGCGACAAAATACAATAACGTTACCAAAATTGCAGTGCATTATTTAAAATGTTTGAATTTCCACCCATTGTCCGTATGTGCGTTTGTTTGTGTATATCACGTTGTATTGTGTAAAAAAAATGCAAAAGAACACGTTAATATTATGAAAAAAATATAAAACAAAATCCTACTCACTCCCATTGCGTTAGTCCTTTGGGTTTATTAAAAAAAACATATACTCTCATTAATCACTTGACAAAAGCCAGTGTCCCGGTCTGACTGTTTGGTAACAAAAAAAAAAGAAAAACATACTCAAAATAAGGGACCAAGTACCTCACTCCTAGAAAACGAGTGAAATGTCAAGGTAGGGCATAATGTGCAAACAAATACTGAAGCTCTGGTATATTTGAGTCCAAAAAATCAATATAACCATAGACAAAAACCACACAACACCTTTGGGCAAATTTGGTACATGCATCCTATTAGAAATTTTTTGGACCCACGGGCAAAAGCGAAAAAAACATGTTAGTCACTAAATCGGACGTCACGCAGTAAGCTTCACACAATGAAACGAAATCAGATGACTATAGTGCATGGATCGACGAGTGCATACTTACATTATGAATGTAATAAATTGACCCAAAGGTGTCGTTTAGAGATATCTAATTCCCCTACCTTGAACATTTGCACTCCCATGACAGCGAACATGAATTGTAGAAGATTTGTCACCAATAAAATGTTGCCAATCGTCTTTATAGCAACTATCACGCACTGTACTACGTGCTAAAATATAATAACAAAAAGAATATTTTTAATCTTGTTATAAGAGAAACTTAACTAGGATGTATAGAGGGGATACTGACCTTCAGTCCTTTGGCTCTGTTGATGGCTCTAAGAGGCCTCAACACTCGGAACACTCTCAAGATTTTAATGAACGATATGCTGTTTGTCCTGCAAAAAAATATTCTCAGTTAAAGCAGTTACTTCGTATCAAATTGTAGGTATCTGCTGCATAATTTATCTGGGTAAACAACAGTTATCAATCACTCTATTGTACCATGAGGTAAGCTAGTGAAATGGTGAATTAAGAATTTAAAAATATAAAATAAGACAAGGAGAAAAAAAATTACATTAAATAATTCGTAACTGGAGTGGAATATTTAACACAAAGATTTTTTATACTAATTTCATTTTAAGGTATATGCCCCTATTTCTACACAATACCAAGTTCAAAATAACTATTGAAAAGCAGTAACGATGACCGCTTACCATCAAATAGGCCACGCATCTACCTACGAACGCTTTAAAAAAAGGCTTACTTTAAATCAAGTAATGAGACAAGCGACACGATGACGACGAGCAGATCAAGGAGATTGAACGCGGAGCGACAGAACGAGTCTTTGTGGAGGATGAACCCATAGGTAATGACCTTCAGCAGCAACTCGATGGTGAACACCGCCGTGAAGAAGTAGTCGATTTTGCGGAGAATCTGTAACAATATTTTCTAGTTGTTTGCGATCATTGTAAATGAGGTGGAATACCGCCATACTGGCACACATACTAATTTCGCTTTCCAGGATCAGCCTGATTAAACCGGATTCGAGCAGACCAGCACAATTGTGTCGACTAATGAGCCATAATTAATTATCTCTCTTTCTTCGATACTTTATTTTGCCGCCACTCCATTTACCATCAAGTGCAAATAGTATTCCCGAGCAAATGTTGATCCAGCCTTCAGAAAAGTCGGGAACTAATGAATTGAAATCTATCGCAAGATATCCCAAACAATTTGTCAAATATCTATCTAGAAACTAAATACCAAGACGTGTTTTTAAGGCCGGTAATAATTACTTACCATTGGAGATTCTTATTCAGTTACCTCTTCTTTCAGCCTTGGTTAGTGTTCTGCCTATTAATTCAATGTTTTGATAGCTAGTGCTACTTCATCTAATTAACTTTTGAAGTAAAACTATTGTCCATTTTAAATCTACACTAAACGTAAGCACTCACTTCGACTGTACCCTCACTGCCAGAGCTGGGCACGGGGTCTTCCATTGCCAGCATGAGCGACGACGCCAGAATACACACCAGGATTATATTCTTGAACCAGGAATGATTCTGGATTGTGTAGCACATTACCCGGAACCTGGTATTATTAAATATGATTATTTGAAGGACACAATATATGGGTTTTTGTAATATCAGAGAATAACATGAAAGATTTTATGATTATGATAAATTAAACCGTCATATATTTTTAAGAATATAAAACAATAAAAACACGATATGATATTCATAATAATGCAAATTGTAGCTAACTCATAAGAATTAATCCAAAAATTATCTAAATTAATTTTAATACAATACTAAGAGTCACATCTATGCTAATCTGAAAATACCATTTGCGAGTGGATTACCAATTTGTTTTAGAGAAGACGAAGAAGCTGGTGCCATCAGGTATGGGTTTCTCTTGCGTCTTGATCTCCACCTCTGACAACCTTCGTGGACGGGCTGAGATACCCGCTGGACGTTTTGGAGGTGACTCTTCTTTTTTTACATCACCTGTAAAGTAATTCTTTTCATCATCTAATTCTAAGATCAACTTAAACGATCAAAATAGAATAGAATATCAGCGATAGCAGAGCTGGGAGTGGAACGGACTGCCAAGGTGAACGTCCACAGGTTGAAAACCCGAAGGTATGCACCTCTGCCTTTCCTAAAAAGTAATGTGTGTATTCTTTGTGAATTATCGTTTCTTTGAAGGAAAACATAGTGAGGACACCAGCATTCTTGAGACGTTCTCTATAGGAATTTCGAAGGTATGTGAAGTCTGCCAACCAGCACTAGGCTAGCGTGGTGGACTAGGGCTTAAACCCTCTCAGTTGCAGAGGAGGCCCGTACCCAGCAGCTGGAGAGTATATAATAATGGACCGTTATTGTTATTGTTGTTGTGAATCAAGATGATTGTTGTTATTAGTGTTGAAAGTATTTCTCGTATCGCAACACTATCGCAACACGCTCTAAGGACTCTTACATAAGCAAAAAAATATATATTCCCCTCTACAATTTCATTTTAACTCTGTCTATAGCATTTCCCAGCCATTAGGGGTCCATAATCGTCCACTATTGATTACTCTTAATTGGTTTAAGTAACACAAGCTTACCGTTCTGTTTCTTTTCATTATTAACCAGTGCTTCGTTTGCATTTTCTCTTTCCTGCTCCTGTTCTTCTACCTCTTCTTCGGAACCAGTCTCTTCGTATTCGTGGTCTGATCTGTGATAACATTCATTATTTATCAATAATAAAATCTAATTATTATGTTTTTTTTAATTAGTTTACCTTTTTGTACACATAATAATAAATATGTGTGCTATACGGTAAGGCTTTTTACACTTACCTCGGAACCATCTTATATTTTTTATAAGGCCGGCTGCATCAATAATGAGAAATAAATATTGCATCAATGTTATAATTATTTGTGTTCATTTACTTGGACATGAACTATATGTTAATATTCTTTTGGTACAACTTACCCTTCACTGGAATAACCCTCTTCTTCGTTAGCGAATTCATCATCAGTCTCTGGCCTCTCCTCGTCCAATTGAGGGTTCCCTGCTTCGGGATTCTCAGCGTCCTGTAGGAAAAAAAATCTGTAAACTAAAAATTGCACAATACACATATCTTGGAGCATTAAAAGTGATAAATAGTAAATTAAGCATACATGTTTAGCTGTTTTTTTTCTTTGAAGATTTTTTTATACCACATGTAAGTAATCAAATACAATAATATTTTACAGTACGTTAAAGTAACTCTTACCTCCTTCGCTTTTTCAATTTCATCCATTTCTTCAGCATCGCCTAAGTTGTCAACAGCGATAGCCAAGAACACGTTGAGTAAAATGTCTGGTATTTTGGTGGAGTTATGGATATTAGTGTCTATTTTAAAATAAATAAAAGACCATACATACATACATACGTCTGAAGCTAATATAAGCGTGTTAAAAAAATCTAAATTTGAGGACGGGTCCGTTCGCCTAATATCAGGTGATTACCGCCGCCCACACGTGAACACTTAAATTGATAAATGTTACTAGCAATAGAGCTGTATTATCATACATAGATAAGTACCTAGCAACACGTCTTCTTCTTTTTGCAGGGGTAGACAGAGATGTAACACACCCACATTTCGCAAGTTATGTGAGGTCCAATATAATAGGGAGCTGGAATATTGCCATTTAGCGGGTACGTTTTCAAACTCCGGGTTACTGAATAGAAAAACCCAATAACCCTCTGCCAGAGCCTGGATTCAAACTCGAAACCTCAGCGCAAAACGCACGTATGACGCACGCAAACACTACCTCACCGAGACAGTCATATGAAGTATAATCATAGATGGACATTTTTTGCATTTTTACTGTTGTCAGTGACACTGTTATTGAAATTAACAATTCAAATCCCAAATCTACAGCTAAAACACTGCGGCTTGGCTCAAGCATTTACACAACTGCTACAAACACAAGCATTGGTCCCAAAACCTCCAGCTACATTTAAATGATAAAGGATACAGTTGCCGCAAATAAAGATGACGATGAAGTATATAGAGGCGAGCATTCCGGGAGTGCCGACTCCTCCGTACGCCTTTATACCTTCGTACATCACCACGTTCCAATCCTCGCCAGTTAAGATCTGAAAACAAGATATTTAACGTGGATTAAAAATTGGTCCGATGAAATTGGATGCAGGCCGCTTTCAACAGGTCAATCTGGATATCTTTAGGGGAAGCCTTTGTTCAACAGTGAACTTTATGTGGCTGATGATGATAATTAATTACGAAGATGGATAATACCTGAAACATAGTCAAGACGGCTTGCCAGAAGGAATCGAAGTTATGCCTCTCCTTCTCAGCCTCTGCTTCGTAGTCGAACCTCCCACCGAACACCTGCATCCCTAGCAGCGCGAAGATCATGATGAACAAGAACAGCAGCAGCAACAGGGAGAAGATGGACTGGATCGAGTTGAGCAGTGACGCCACCAAGTTGGAGAGGGAGCGCCAGTATCTGAATTCATTGATATTATTTTTATGTATATCACACTTCGTATCAAGTTATGTGGTATTACATGATAAATTTCACTCGATTTTTCTACGACGAATTATCATTACACGATTACATACTTAAGTGGCCGCATCAAAGCTGTCACGTGTTGCCGAGAATTATTACGCTGGTATAAATCTGACAGTCGTGTAAACAACCAGAGGTACGGTGAGTTAAATAGTATCAGCAACAAGTTGATTCCATTTGGTCGCCTAATCGCCAATTTGCCACCACTTAGCTATATTCATTTCATGGCCTATGATCAACAGTGGACTTCCTTTAACTTACTTGGTAACCTTGAAAACTCTGAGCAGCCTGACGCATCTCAACACAGATATACCAAGCTGCGGGATGCTGCCACTAATGGTCAGCGCCAGCTCGATGATGGAGCAGATCATGACGAAACAGTCGAAACGGTTGAATAGCGACACGAAATATCCCTGTAAATGGAAGTATTTACCTGTATCAATATTACTGATTACCAATGTACAGTAAATTAGCGTTAATTTATAAAATCAAGATGACGGTGACTAGTTGAAAATAAATATATGGAATCTCATTGGTTACCACATCAAGGTGGGATAGAAAAAAAAAGGAATTAAGCGAGTTCCAAATTAAGTTGATCAAACACAATCGATTATCGCATTGGCTATTGATAAGGGAATTATTACGCCTGTGTGTGGTGTTAGTATAATATGCTGTTACCTGAAATCCCAGAGCGTACATTTTGACCAGCATCTCCATAGTGAACAGCACCACAAACAGGTAATTCGCATAGTTTTGGAAGCGGTCTAACCACTTGGGTTGTCTGAAACAAGCAATTTGTTAAGCATACCTATGAGTTCAACGATGTTCAAGGATAGCTCTCGTGCGCGACGGTGTGTTTGGGTTGGTAAGGCAGCTAAAATTATTTCTACTATAACCATACGTTTGAAATATCATCGTAATATAGTTTACAAGTTGGTAGACGTATTAGGTGCTTAGATAGGAACCTGTCTGGTCAGGTATCGCAATGTTTATTTCTGCTCCCAAGCATAGCAGTTTTGTATTCCAGTGCAAAATATTTTAAAACTAATGGAATTACTGGACACTAAACTGAAGTAACGTCTCAGGGCGCCGAATAGGTGACATTCAGAAAATACTTTTAAATTTAGTGTTCGAGTATGTTTGTGTCGCTTAATGTTAAAAAAATACTTGTAATGTTCTGTAGCCAAGACCATGGTGTTCAGGAACACCAGTACGATGATAGTCCAGTAAAACGCCTGAGACTTCACCGCCTTCCTGCAAGCTCTGCGCATCCGCCTGTTCACCTGGAAGGAATTAAATAAACTCAATCGAAGACTTATGAATTTTGAGATGGTCAGATCCCTATTTTCCGAAATTATTTTTTGTGTATTCAAAAACATCCTGAATTTTAATACTGACCAGGAGCGGCACTCCCGATATTAGTTAACGATCGTAAAATACAAGATGCGATTTAACTGTTGATTCGAGATTCCTAAGTAGACACTTGAACGTAACTGCCAGTAGACTTGACAGCATAAAAAGTCTTACCTTATCAAATCTCTTGCAATACACTTTACACGTAGACGACTGCGTTTGATCTCCATTCATATTGACGTTAGTCTGTGAACCTTCATTACTTTTCCTTTCTTTTTTATTGCCTGTAAAGGATATTTAAAAAAGAAGTAGACAGAAACATAGTAAGGCAGGTGCAATGAATGTAGTTGATAAAGATCGTAGAAATACATTGAATGCAGGCCGATTTTGACAGATCCGTCTGGAAATCTTTAGGGGAGACCCATATTCAGCAGTAAACTACATGTGCCTGATGATGATAATGAGGTGCAGCGAATAATCTTTGTCAAAAGTTAAACTAGTGTAACTACTGGACATCGTGAAACTTTTAGACAGACGATGCAGCCGCCCCTGAAACTGAGGCAAATATGTGCAAAAATGTTTGGCACTGACTTCACATGACAGTGCTTTAAAATTCAAAGTAAAACCTGTCATAATAGCCCACATAAGTGTTTTACGGGAGCAGTGTATATCTGATTTCGCCCAAACATAATTTCGACTGGCGAAAAATAATCATCTCTCATCAAACGATTCTCTATCTGAACGCTAACTCACTTACCATTAGGTGCCGTGGACCCACATTACCCTAATTGCACAAAAAATCTGTATGGTCTAGTAAGACCTACAGTAGAAGTTTTGTATAGAGTAATTCCGTACCTTGGGAGTCTTGATCACCCTCCTTCTGTGCTTGATCGTTCTCTAGATCCAGTTCCTCAGCAACCGTGATCCAGTTCAGGTACCCCTTCAAATCCTCTTCAAACTGCTGTCTCTCCCTGGACTTCTGAAAGTCACCGCGACTCTTGGCTTTTTCTCTCTCCTTTGAAAACTCTCTGCAATGGGTTGATTTGTTGGAAACATGACCATGATATTCATCATTGTATAGCATAAGAAAAGAACATATAGCAATTGTTCCCTTTATATTATTGTATAAATTCCCTCATTTATTCCACTTGGTTTGGGGTGATGATTGCCTGCCTTTTTATTAAAACATTTGAAATTCATTTTTAGTTGGATTTTCTATAAAATCGTGTTTTTAGTTTAAAATATTGAATTGTCATCAGTCCTCGATAGGTGTGTCAAATTTCCGTTTAATTCGACGGTTTGAAAGGGGTCAAAATCATGTTCCAAGTTTCCGTTACATAGATACGTCTGAAGCTAATGAAAGTGTATTAATATAGCAAACTATGTCAAATGAATTCTATTCTCTCTTAATAAAAGCTCGTTTTATTAGAACATGAACAAGTGAAGTGACACAATAGAAATATCCAACACTCACCCGGACAAAACACCAAGAATGAGATTCATGACGAAGAAATTACCGAAGATGACCATCGTGACGAAGTATATCCAGGGCCAGGTGTTACCTTTGACGTTAGCGATCTGAAACGTTACGTTAATAATTATACACACAATACTACGAAGTAAATATACCATATATGAGCTTAAGAAAGATTTAATATAGTACTTGACTTGTCAAGCCCTGCTACGGACGCCGGCGTCCGAGTATATACGGATTCTCCATACATCTATATAATAATATATAAGCGGGGTTTGACGGGTTAAGGAAGAAAGAAATTTAGAGAACTTTGGCTCCGTCGAGCGTCGTCACAAGAGAGTATTTAGATCTGGGATTTCAACCTGACATCTCTCGTTCCTAGATCAAGGAGGCCACTCAGAAGTAAAAAAGACGAAAAGGCAGTTAGTATGAAAAATGTAATGTATAGTTTTAATTGTTATTTATATTATCTTTTGGTAGTGGTAGGATAAATATTTTGTATTCGCCCGGATAATTGCTCGTCAGTAGACATTCTATCTGGACCCCGTTTCTGATTACCACCAGGTGTAATGGGGTTCAAGGGTCGCGGGCAGGCGGCAGGGGGCCGTCTATCTTTAGTTTTGTGCATGTTATAGCACATTGTTGCAACCCCCGTGATGGACGGCAGCGTGGCAGGTAGGCTTCACGCTGCCTTTAATGCCGAGGGCGTCCTTCGGTGCGCGGGGGCTTCTGAGCCCACCTTCCCAAAACAGGAGACGGGCTGCACCAGGCGGCATCACGCAGAGGCGGCTGCGGACGACAACTTAGACATCCCCGTCAGAGGAAGCCCGCAGCCGTCCCTAATGCGCCAAAGATGGCCACCGCGGAGTTTTAGTTGGTATTCAGCGCGTTGTACATAGGTTGGGGACTCGGCCCGGCGGTCGCCTGATGGCAGCTAAACGCTGGGTCGTGAGGCACGGTGAACCCAACATAACCGCTCAGTCGCCCCTATTGAAGGGTGAGCGGTAGTAATAATTCACTTTCTTAGCGAAAACAAAAAAAAGGTGTAATGGGGGTCACGTTGCCATGCATAAAAAATTGAGTATTATAAAAAATATACTCACAGCGTACATAATATCCGTCCACCCTTCCAGAGTAATACACTGGAACACAGTAAGCATAGCGTAGCCTATATTGTCGAAGCTGGTGATTCCATCGTTGGGCCCTGGCCAATCGCCTTTGCAGATCTCGTCCGACTTGCACCGGTAGCCCACATCACCTTCTTTCACGCAAGGTATTGGATTGTCTATCATGTTACCTGAATCGGAGAAATACGCATTTTATAAGGTGACAGGTTTTTCCTGCTTCTATGCAGTAATGTCCAGTATGGACTATCTCCCATATTTATTTTTAACATACGTTAATGGTGTAAGTATTTACCTAGTGAGGCATCTTTACTTTCCACACATAACTAAAATACCATAGATTCGTTATCAATGCGTTGCCCGCCGGGTCCTCATTCAGCTATGTTCCTTCCTTAATCAAACTGCATTGCTGAGTTTCAAAGAAAGCATATTCTAAAATATTAAGTTCATTGACCTTACCAGGTGTATCATAAAAACAACCATTTTTATTTCTTTGAGTTATTTCAGTTCACAATGAAAATAACGGCAACATTAATAGCCTTGACGTCAGTTGCAGGTATAGAATAAATATTTACATACAATTGGAAGACACGAAAACAGAATCTTATCTATCAACACTGATTTTGATTCATTAGATTTCGTCTGAATGCAGAGGTAACATTGGCACATTCATACCAAGGTCAACCGTCTTTAAAATTACCTTAAGTTCAGTAAACCCCTCCCCAATTTCAATTCCCATTCCTTAAAAACAAAATTAAACATGCAGTTTATACAAACAATTGTCCAAAAACTATCAGCTTCTATCATAGAAAACATTAAGATTAAAACCTGACAAATCCTGAAAAGGGCATAATGGACATCCTACAATATCCTACTAATATTATAAAGGCGAAAGTTTGTAAGAATGTATGGATGTTTGGATGTATGGATGTAAGGATGTTTGTTCCTCTTTCACGCAAAAACTACTGAACGGATTTCGATGAAATTTGGCACACGGGTAGATCATGTCCTGGATTAACACATAGGCTACTTTTTATCCCGGGAAAATATAAACCGGGACTTTTATCCCGGAAAAACTTTTTAATGCGGGCGGAGCCGCGGGCAAAAGCTAGTAAGGTATAATTATATTACCAATAACAATAATTTATGAATAGTGTCCTACCTGCATTGGAGGTAGTACTTTTTTTTATTCTACTTATAATAATATAGTCTGTAGGTTTAATTTCATTTACGTTCATCTTATCAATTGGTCTTATATTCTAAATTCATATTACCTGTCTCATTGGAGTAGCAGGTTTGATGGAGGATGCCAGCGAACAGCTCCAGCCCAATGATAGCATAGATGATGATGACGAACAGCACTAGGAATGCTATGTGGAAGAGAGGCACCATGGCCTTCAGGATAGAATTCAATACAATTTGAAGACCTGGAACAAGAAAAAATTGTGGTAGGACGGATACCATTTACTGTATCCGACTTAATAGTAGAATTATGATCATCAGTAAGATAACTGCTGCACAATTAAATATTGCCGACATGTGGTTCGGGTTGGTCCGGGTGGTTGGCGGAAGACCGGGATGGTTGACGTTCACATGAGGAAGGCTACGTTCAGCAGTGGACGGTGACAGGCTAATTGATTGAATAATATAATGCACGAAAAAAGACTACGAAAGAAAACTGAGTGTAACAAAAGAAATAAATAAACTAAGTACAAAAGAAATAAATGAATAAAGAACTGCTCACAAACTTTAGTTGTTTATAAAGATACTGACTTGGTACTCCTGATACTAGTCGAAGAGGCCGCAGCACTCTGAAGGCTCGCAGCGCCTTCACGTCAATAGAATCCTTGGAGATGATCTGGAGGATCATACTCACTATACTGAAAACAAAACATGGACAAAATAAAAATATACCATAACACGCATGATATTTTGAAAATATCAATATGAGTTAGAGATTAAGAGTTTTTTAATTAAGAGATTTTTAATATTCGTTGTTTTCTTTGCGGGCTGCATGCAAGTATGGAAATTTATCTCTGAACTGTCTTTCTTTACGTAAGCTAAACTCAGTTAGCTGTTGGTCAGCAAGGCATTAAATTGGCGAAAAATGCCGTAATTTTAGTAAATATCACAGGAGATTGCAGACGTATTTTGTCCATATGGACAGAAAAGTGTCCTCGATTAAAATCCAGGAACTCACAGAAAATATAAGTTAGTTTGTATTTTACGCACTGTCAATTGCTGATGCTAGAGACACTAAGGTCTAATGATATTGATTATTGCGTTAATTATAGTGACTGCCTCGGTGGCGTAGTTGTATTATGGTACGACTACAATTCTGAGGTCTCGGGTTCGATTCCCGGGTCGGGCAAAGTCATATTGAGTTTTTCTATTCAGTATCAGCTCGGAGTCTGGAATTTGTGCCCGATATGGCGATAGGCTCGCCCCCTATCACATCATGGTACGGAATAACGGCGAAAAGTGGGTGCACTAGTTGCGCCTCTGCCTACCTCTTCGGGGATAACAGGCGTGAGTGAGTGTATATATATATATGTTAATTATAGTGAAGCGGAATAGCAACGAGTTATTACGATAATGTCTCATATGCCAATATTTTTTGCTTCAAGAGCGTAACCAGATTGCGATTCAGGGGGTCGAAATGTCAAACTTTGACCCTGGAGGGCAACACGAAAATTTCATGCCTGTAATCTCATTTATTTTACACAAATAGGTACCTAGGGAGTGACAGCGGTCCTACTTGCTTCTCTTGCCTATGCCCTAATTATTTAAATTGACATCTACTCACCCTATAGTAACTATAGTGAAGTCAAGACTGTTCCAGGTATTCCTGAGGTACGCGCCGGGATGGAACAGGAACCCGTATGCTATGATCTTCATCACACACTCACCAGTAAATATCACCATGAAGATCCACTCTACTTTTTCCTGAAACCGATTTTATTCAGCTTAATATATATGTCGGAGCGTCGGGTAGTTTTGAAATAATAATCGTGCAAAACAAGTCGCGATGTCAAAGTATTAGTGGGGGTGACAGAGTATAAATAAGGCGCACACCATTTGAGGAGGACAGTATTAGTTTGGTCGTCGTTCAGTGTTCAACTAGTTGACAATAGTCGCTATGGTAACTTAGTGGTTACTATGCTAGTCCTGACAAAGTGATAACCGAGTCATGAGTTCCAGAAATAAAGGTCGATTATGACCAATGCAAAGTATTCGCCACGTTTTATTGGCCCCTGTGAAATCCTTGCCGACATATACAATAATATTGTGTATGCAATTAAAGGTTAATGATGATGAGTATGGCAGTGCATTGCGCTTGGCACCCGGAGAATTTAGATAAGTATTATAATATCTAGTAACTACATTAGCTACAATGTCCTTCACAGCAGTTCTTGCACTACATTGCTTGGCGCCAGAAATGGACATTGCGGTGGTAGGTACCTGTCCAGCCTAGGTCTCGCATACAACATTACTACCACCAGTCATCTAACGATAATTGTGAAGGATTTCGCTGACTAACTTGAACTTCTACTATATCCAGCAAAAATATAACATTTAAATACTTACCAATATTTGATTAGTATTATTAGTGTCCCCGGAAGGATATGGAGTGAACACCGCCAGAGCGATGCAGTTAGCAAAGATCGTCGTCAATATCATGTATTCAAAAGGTCTGAGAGTTAGGTCAAGGAAATACAAGGTGACATCAGAACTTTGTCTTGTATTACATAAGAGGCCAAATGAGCAAGTAGGAACATCATCGCTAATAAAAAAAAATCGGAACCTATATAATTCTTCATATTGCTTTTATCGAGCATGGAAAAAATTTAAATCGTATATTGCGTCTTAGTGATATTATAAAACTAAAACTGTAGGTATAGAATATGTTTTTATTAACGAAAAAATTTAACTCAAAATCTTCTGAACGGATTTGAATAAAATTTGAATAGAATTATCCCGAAACAAACTATTTAATCGCTAAATATTGTATTTAAAAGGATACTTCCACTCAACAATATCATAACACAATTTCCTCAATGGATTCTTCAGTCCAAGACATAGTAAACTTCGTTTGGGCCTCTCTGGCAGTGGCTTGCCTCGAGGCCGGCCCTGTTTGCGGGGCGCGGGGGTCGCCGCCGCCTGCGTGGGGTCCACCACGCTGTCCGCCCCGGGGGTCGTCGCCTCCGTCGGTGGAGGCTGCTCTAGCGTCGCCATTTTGACCTGGAAAGTAATTTCAAATTATTCTGATAAATCAATTGGAACTTGATTGGAATATGTATGAATACAATTACTGAATCATATTGAATCCAGACAATAATATTACTATGAATACAGAACAACGCAAATAAAATACCGAGTCCCTACGACTGTATAAATACTAAGCAAATCCGTACTAGTAATCATTTAAAAGGATGAAATAAATTTCTAAAGGTAATCTTTCGAACCACCGAATTGATTCTAAAACCTTGTTCGCTTATAAAAAAGTATTTTATTCTCTAGTGAAATTATAAGTTAAACTTCAATTTAATTATATTTCATGTCGAGTCAGGGCGTAGTAGCGTGAAAAAATTAGTTACAAGCCTATCCCTCATCTACTGTATCGTCTAAAATAACTAAATTGGACAATTCGTCTACCTCTACGTCTAGAGAATTTGGACAAAAATAATAATAACCCAATGAATGGATCACCCTGACCAAAAGGTGTAAACACATTTTTGCAAAATTTTATGATCACCATACAGCCAAAACGTTTACGCGTCGTCGTAAACAGTACGTCTTGTAAAATTGAGTTATAAGCTTGCACGTTTTACATCAACGGCGTTGTTTTAACAACTGATTGAGCTATTTGTGTGAACATCGTACGTCAGTATTGCAGTCAACTTTAATAATAATACTGAAATGAAATGAAATCATTTATTCGAATTCATAAAATGTTAAGCATTACTTAGATTCAATTTTTACTTTACCACCAGTTCGGAAAGCAGTTTCTACCAAAGAAGAACGGGCAAGAAACTCTAGGGTTGCTCTTGAAGGCCAGTTTCGTCGGTTCCTGATAAAGTTCCAGATAACTATCTACCAAATAACTTTCACATTACTAGAGCTTTTGTGCCAGATATTTACTCGAGACCTGTGAAAGCACAACTTGTAGTTATGGCGGATGAGTCCCAAATCTGGGATTTTATCAGCCTGTGGTGATAATATAAATAATATTACCAGCCCTGTATTCTGAGAGGGTCTGGCCTCTACTGCTGAAAGGGTTTAGGCCTTAGTCCACCACGCTGGCCTAGTGCGGGTTGGTAGACTTCACATACCTTCGAAATTCTTATAAAGAACTTCTTATGTATGCAGGTTTCCTCACTATGTTTTCCTTCACCGTTAAAGCGAACGATAAGTGCATACCTAAGAAGTTCCTTATAACAATTTCGAAGGTATGTGAAGTCTACCAACCCGCACTAGGCCAGCGTGGTGGACTAAGGCCTAAACCCCCTCAGTAGAGGAGGCCCGTGCTCAGCAGTGGGCAGTATAATAATACAGGGCTAGTATTATTTATTATTTTATTTTCTATTGCCTAGACTGCCGCGGTGGCGTAGTTGTATTACAGTACGACTCCAAAGCTGAGGTCTCGGGTTCGATCCCCGGGTCGGGCAAAGTGATATTGAGTTTTTTAATTCAGTATCAGCCCGGAGTCTGGAATTTGTGCCCGATATGGCGATAGGCTCGCCCCCTATCACATCATGGGACGGAATAACGGCGAAAAGTGGGTGCACTAGTTGCGCCTCTGCCTACCTCTTCGAGGACAACAGGCGTGCGTGTGTGTGTGTGTTTATTTTCTATTGTCTAGGGTATTGTAACTTTCTGTTAATACGAAAGTTTGTATAATTGGTACTGACATTCCCGAGATATTTAGCTCCCCACAAGTAAACCCACGAATTAACATGTTGTGAACTAACATGTAACACCGAGGCAGTCAAATGAAATTTACATAAAACTTGTGATATAGTAAAAAATTACCCTAAATACTTCAAAATGTAGAACAAATTGAAAAACACAGATGCTAGATACACACAAGAATATGTCTTTCCGTAGGTACTTCATACATCTTATGATTGGGCGGAAGTAGCAACAAGTTCTATCAATATAAACAATACATCCTGCAGACGGTCACTACGGCCGGAACAATAACCGCAGCATCCTGCATGACGGGCTGACAATAATCTGGTTTCAGGGAGTCGACGTATTCAGCCATCATGTGTCATGTTACCGAAGGGATTTTATAATGAGTAGTAACATCAAGAATTATACAAAAATTATGAATTTCATAACCGTGGTCTAGGCAGCAGTAGAATATTTTCGTCTTTAATCGGGTTAAACCGAAAGTCTCCGGAAATCCGCAATAGCTAAAACAAATTGGCAGGCTACAAACTCATCTATTTTTTTTATAAGGATTCAGTTTCTTTTTTCCGGTGACGTCAATGATAATATCTCTTTGAAAATTCGTTAATGAACATCAGTAATTATAATTGAGACTTTTGTTACATTGGTTTATTTTACACCTTTTTTTAATTTCTAATAATCTATGTATTTTATTATCTTTACGAGATCCTACTAACGGGCATGGATTGGTCTTGGATTGCAGTACCAATCATTTCTATCGTCAATACATAAGCACTGTATCAGTTCGAAGGTCATTGCAGATAAAATAATGGCTATTATGAGTCATCTCTCAGGATGACATATTCAGTGTATTCTTCATTCAAAATCTCTATAATGTTACTGTTTATTGAAACTATCATCAAACAAACTCCTTACTCATCTCATCCATAAAAATACAATCAAAAACACGAGAGAATTTGTTGTTTTTTTAACATGTGCTACATGATTCACGTCTGTTCATTCTCCAGAGACACGGTTCAAGTGATGGTGACGTGGGTGCTGAATCACACTGATCAACCGCGAATTTCTGTTCTCATTTCCACAACACAATTGTATAATTGTCTGAAATGGTTTTGGCTGATTCGTTTTGTGTACTGACATTCATTTGATAAAGGTTTTCGTTTCCAACCGTGTCATGTTTAACATACAAGACATCGTAACAAGGGACCTGCTGAGTCACATTAATTTAGGAACCAAGGATCAACCTCTCAATATTCCACGTCAGTTTGACAGATATTATTTCAAAATTCTAATTAGAATCATATGGGTAGGCCCGGAAAAACGACTTTTGCTTAATTGGCAAGCGACGTTTGTTCCCCCGTAAACACGTTGCGAATATTTATGAGTTAGATGCCCTTATAACCTGTAACCAATGCAACAAAGCTGTTACATGACGACAAAATATTAGACATCTAAACACAAGATCACAGTCCAATATGGTAAACATTAAATAGTAGTCAAATGAGGATAACCATTAGCAGTCTTGTGTAAAATGGCGAAAAACCCAGGATTTGACCTGTCTGTAGTATTTAAAATATAAATGTGTGTATCCTATGAATTCCAAAACTGGAGCACTTTTAATACCATTTTCAGGTTATTTTCAGGTTAGTCCAGCGGGTGATCCTCTGAATTTTGGTAGCAATCGGATCATTTTTTTGGATTTGGTAATTTCGTCTCATCATCAGCATCTGACTATAGATAAGTACTACCCTTTCGAAACCGGGGCGGGTCGCTAGCACGAAGTAACATTTAAATATCTTCATAATCATTCGCCTTCATTACGAATTACCCTTCACGAATAAAATAAAATACTCTATTCATCACGTAGGCGAACATAGTTGCACTTGTGATAAGTCAGATACTTACGTTAAATTGATTATAATAATTATTATTAATACAAAAGCTCACTTATACCGATATTTTTATGGGAGTTAATTCAATTAAGAAAAATAAACAAAAACTGCTCGGCCTGGTAAGAAAGGGCATATAAAAAAGAGATCATTTTATTAAAAAATATTGGGAGGAACGCGTCGCGATCCTCACCGGTGAGGACACTACGGGTCCTAGCTTAGCTAAACTACCAATGATTTCTCTACTAACTTCTGTCAGTCATGTCTTCTGTATAAAGTCAATAAAAACATTCCAAGTCCTCTGCAAACCCATCCTGATAGCCGTAGGTGGATCTAAAAACACCAATAGGTGCGCCCGAGTGGCATCTACATAAACGCAGATGCAAACATGATGATGAACAGACGTGACGACAGTTACTGCTCGTTATTATTATTTATTGAGAATGCATTATACATTACAGATATTCTAGTCTGGCATTGATATGCTCAAGGTTTAAGAGACTAGTGGCTTTGGATTCCTTTTAGCGTTGACATAACTTACTAAGAAAATATAATCAAACAATTTTCATACTTGTTTTCACGGCTTGCCGCCTTTTCAGGGGTAGGACAAGGTTTTCGTATCCACTTGTCACCAGCTATGTTAGGTTCCATGTAGATTATAGAGGACCTGCTTATTGCCGTTTACCCCTCGCAATAAGATATTTGCCTATATTTTATTTTATTCATTATTTTAGATGTAACAGAAAATAAAAAAGAAATTCTTCTGTGAAATCAGCATCAAAATCGATTGAAAAATAAAGCAGTTATTCAATTTTGAAATATTCTTGTGAGCAAAAGTGGAGGCGTGGCTGGCTATCGCGCTATCTCTTTCGCACGCACGCAGCGTTATTGCCGACGGCGCTTGGTGACGTCACAACCTAGTATTGCTGTTATTTGACAGCTACCCCTTCCACCAAATTTCAAAGCTTTATAACTTACTTACTATTGCACCATTTTTGAAAATTCCTTTTCCATTAGATTTTGTATAGCATACATTTTTCATAATTGTATTTAAAAAATGTATTCAACTAACCTATTTTAGATCCCAAAAGGATACTGATCAGAAAAACCCACAATAGGCGATACAGAGATCTAAAACATCATAACAATACTACTGAGAAAGTTTACGCCTTAATCTACCATGCTGACCTGCGGGGTGCCAGTCTTCACATGCCAAAAATAGCGTTCTGTTTCCCGATTTCAAGAATTTTTAGTCTTTATCCAACTTTCAAAAACGTACAAGAAACTTATTTCTTCCCAATTTTCAATAGTCTAGGTAATTGATTAATCTTAAAATTATGTAGTACGTATACAGAAGATGTATAGTTCTACGTAAAGAAACAATTTCGAGATAATATAAACATTCAACGTCATTTATTCTTGTGGTAGTAATAAATACATCAACTTTAAGGAAAAAATATTTGAATAAATATATTTATTTGTTATCTTCATAATACCTTCCATGAACTAGACAAGTTCTTTAAACTTCAAATTTATTTCAGCAAATATTTTGCACGTTTACATTTTTACACAAAAGCAATGTTTTCTTTAACGAATGTATTCTTCTTAATGAGTTGATCTACGACCTTAGACCACTAAGGGCAAACACCACTGAATTACGTATAAAACCTGACCTTTACTGACATACATATGTCTACTTAATGTCAACCAAATGTCATATGTGTCCATAGAAATTTGAGTTCACTTGGGACCACGAAAATATTTTTGACACCAAAGTCACGCTATGAGGAATTTTAACTTGATTTTTTATCTATAAGCTCGTCTCCAGGTAGATCCAGTGGCATTGAATGTTATAAATGTAATTTAACTCCGTAATTATTAGAAATATGATGAAAATTTTGAAAATTTTACTGCATGCGATAAACTCAAAAACTAACCCATGGATTTGGGTATGGAGATAGTTTGACTCTGGGAAGAATATTGGTTACTTTTTATCCAGAGAAAATATATAGGTAATCTTTTGTCCCAAAAAAACTTTTAAAACACAAGCAAATCCGCCAGCAAAGCTATTCATAAAATATTCTAACATCACAAAAATGCGTCGTTAGATAAATTATTTCGATCAAGAGCCTTTTACCTCTCATGAGAATGTCCTCTAGGCCAGATGGCCTCTCGACACACATTATCATGTCAACAATAAAATTAGATTACGCGAGCATAATTCACAGTAACAAAATTTGAGAGCACTGAACTTTTTCTGATTATGATAAGTAGAGGTCGGTTTATATGCAATAAACAAATAGCTTAGTAGTAAGCTATGCTGTAGACATTATTATGTATAGTAATCAGTCGGCTCGTCCGGTACAGTGCGTTCAACAGGAAACTAACGCGTCATGCTATCGTGTTTTGTTTGGCTAGATATCTTGAGCCTATTTTTGTATAGCCACGAATAAGTAACCCCACTGTACCTGGTGGTCAGAGGAGCTGGGTCCAAATAGAGAGTTGACTGACGAGAGATGCTTAGCTCTCGTCAATATATACACTTATGCCGGCTGTTTAAAATATTATAGAGAAAGTAGATCTAGAACGCGACAAACATAGGCCACTATGGCGAGTTTGTCACCTTGTACGGTGGTCGCTATCCAAGCGAATACAAATAAGCTACCACCAACAAAACAATCCCATCCACCTCCTTAATACCTGTCCCTTCCTTTTACTTTAACACAATGACTCTTTCAGTATTGTGGGTGTTGATTTGAGGTGAATATATCGTAACAGGTGACCTATTTACTCGTCTGCTGGCTTATTTTTATGGCATCGAATGACGAAACGAGCATGCTGTTCGGCTGATGGTAAACGATACGACCACCCATAAACAGTAGAAATACCATCCAGCACCTTGAGCTACAAAGTACTGTGTGGCATTCCACTGCGCTCGTCATCCTGAGATATAAGATGTCAAGTCTCGTTATGTCCAGTAGTTACACTGGCTACAATGTCCTTCAAACTGAAACACAATAATGCATGCACACTGCTGCTTGGCGGTAGAAATAGACATTGCGGTGGTACACTCCCAGACGGACTTTTACACATAAGAGTCCTACCCGTAAGCTTATGCAATGAAAATAACAATATAATATCCAAGAGCTTATATAAAAACATTGATTGAGCGTAACAAATAACATACGTCATACATTTTTATTCCCCACTCGTTTCCATCATGTAATTTATATGTTATTTTACTACATCTGCCTCCCTTTACACGCTAAACGCTTCAACTCAATCAAAATATCTCGTAAAATTACTCATGTTTGGGTTAACCATCAATTTGTGTTTAGTGGGACAAACTGATTTTATCCTGAGTGTCACAGCTAAAATGGCACACATTTATGTAGTTTTCCTACTAATTGTTGGTACAAATACAAATATTGATGAAGATATTTATTAGAAGTAAGTGCAAAACTCCTTGAATAGATTTAGGTGTAATTTGGCACATATTACAGAGACCGTACCTTGGATTAACATATTGGCTCCTTCTGGAAAAAATACAATGGGCCTATTGTAGGAAAAAATAAACAGCAAGTGGATCTGCGATACTGTAACTCCTATAAAAAGTAACATAAGGACGATAAATACACAATTATAACGCAATGTCTATTCCTACCGTCAAGCAGCAGTGTGCAAGCACTATTGTGTTTCGGTTTGAAGGACATTGTAGCCAGTGTAACTACTGGACATAATGAGACTTAACATCTTATGTCTCAGGATGACGAGCGCAGTGAAATGCCAAGCAGTACTTTTTAACTCAAGGTGCTGAATGGTGTTGCTATTGTTTATGGGTGGTCGCATCGCTTACCATCAGGTGAACGGCATGCTCGTCTAGTCATTCAAGGCAATAAAAAAAACTGCCTCTGTGGCGTAGTTGTATTACAGTACGACTGTAATGCTGAGGTCTCGGGTTCGATCCCCGGGGCGGGCAAAGTGACATTGAGTTTTTCTATTCAGTATCAGCTCGGAGTCTGGAATTCGTGCCTGATATGGCGATAGGCTCGCCACCTATCACATCATGGGACGGAATAACGGCGAAAAGTGGGTGCACTAGTGGCGCCTCTGCCTATCCCCTTCGGGGATAAAAGGCGTGAGTATATATGTATGTATTAAAAAAAAAATCCTGGGTTTTGGACACCCTACCACCATTTGTTCCCGCGCCATTACTGTTTAATGAACAAAGCATTACGCCAAATCAAATCGTCACTTATTTATACCGTATTGTTTGAGAATGGTCGCAAATAGTTTTTATTGCTCGTAAATTGATAATTCTGGATGATGGCCGTCTGGACACGATGCTAACCACTATAGTCTAAAACTCTATATAAATACATGTAGAGTTTACTTTTTTTTTATTGCCTCAAAGGTAGACGAGCTAACAACCCACCTGATGGTAAGTGGTTACCGTCGCCCATGGACGTCAGCAATACCAATGATACAATACTTGGTGATAAGTATTGAAATAAAACTATTTTACAGCTTTTATCGTGGTTTTTTGATTTATATTTTCTCCCGACGTTTTGATATACTAATCTCAAGACACTGTGAGCTCTTTCTGCGTCGATCGGACTGTCATTAATAACTAATTTAAAAAAAATACCAGACCAGGACCAAGTCTTTGGTCATGTACAGCGCTGTCATAGAAGCTCACACCGGGCGTATAGTAAGCTGGTATCGGTACGGCGCATAATAGCTTTATTTCTCAGTTTTCTGTCCGTATTCAAGGATAAAGAACTCTCAGTCCAATTTCTGCGTGCATGGATTCATCCATTCTGATTCACGGTACAAGGATTTTGAAGGTTATAAATATAATATAATAATTATAATATTAATATAACATAGAGACAGACGGAGAGATATCGTGCGGCGAGCTACATCATCGTTTGGACACAAATCATCGTGACCACGATCCTTCTGTCAAGATAAGCGGCAAAGAAGAAGAATAATTATACCAGCCTTATATTATACTGCCCACTGCTGGGCACGGGTCTCCTCTTCTATTGGGAGGGTTAAGACCGTAGTCCACCAATAGCCTAAAGCGGGTTGGCAAATCACATGCCTTCGAATTTTTTTTAATATATTTCTTAGGTATGTAGGTTCTTTCTTCCTCATGATGTTTTCCTTCACCGTTAAAGTGAACGATAATTATTGATAATAACACGTAACTCCAAAAAGTCAGAGGTGCCTTAGTCTTTGAACCTGCGGACACCCGTCTCGGATGATCTTTCCAGTCCTAATTAGGCGATCATGCAATTCACTTTTGGGTTTAATAAAAATTTATTTCAGTCTTTTGTCATAATACTGAATATTTGGACATCTGTATGCAAATACATAGTCTGCTTATATAGGAGAAACTGGGCCTTATGAATTCAATGTGGACTGTGAATTTATATGAACTACCGTCACAAAAACAAACTGTGACTTTCGTACAAGGTCCTTATGAATTTATATGAACCTATTAAATATATTACGCAACTTCGCTAGACTAGAAGACTTCTTCCAGAATAACTCCACTACGCATTTTTTGAAGATAATCGACCTGTCTGCCAATTTTTATCACAATCAGCGGTTCTGCGTTTACTTTTGACGAACATAAATCATGTTCATAAGCAAATATAGCAATAAAGCAGATTCTATAATCTTCATAATGTAACAGTAAAATTAAAAAAACGGACTTATCATCAATAGAGAAGTCAATTTGCCATGTCGATGCAAAAAAAAAGAAACTTATCTCTAGTTATCTCCTGACAAAACTGCGCAGAAACTGATTAAGAAAACTAACCTTGACCGTTATAAAATAAAAGATGACAATATAGTTAAAACCATGGAGGATAGATATAAGGTAAAATCTGCCGTCGATTAAAAAATCAGAATTCTTGAACTGGCGTATTGGGATGGCGCCAGATATTAAAACAATAACCCAGTACGAATGTACCGATTGTAAATCTCTTAAACACTTACACAATAGCGAATAAAGCCCCCTGAAGAAACAGGCGATACCGCAAATATTGGCAAACTGACATGGGAGATTAGTTTTATTATACGGGCAAGGAAAAATGACGCTGCTGAGCCTGATCGTAGGCGGAGTGGGGACAATATAGAGTATCGACACAATAGGGTAATTGACTACTTTTTTTTTAAATACAATTACGAAAAATGTATGCTATCCAAAATCTAATGGAAAAATAATTATCAAAATTGGCGCAATAGTAAGTTATAAAGCTTTGAAATTTGGTGGAAGGGGTAACTGTCAGGTAACAGCAATACTAGAGTGTGACGTCACCAAGCGCCATCGGCCATTACACTGCGTGTGTGCGAAGGAGATAGCGCGATATCCGCGACACGCCCCCGCTATTGCCCACAAGAATATTTCAAAATTGAATAACTGCTTTATTTTTCAATCGATTTTGATGCTGATTTCGCAGAAGAATTTATTTTTCGTATTGTTTTCTGTTACATCCAATATAATGTACAAAATCAAACATAGGAATCTATCCACCCTTTTTTGTTAATTAGTTCTAAATAGTTACCACGTGTAATCTGACAACATGATCAAGCTACAAATAACGCCCACAGTCGCGTGTGGCTTCCGAAAACCGCAATAAATGTTTTCTATGCTAAATATAATTCGCTTTCGTGACTAACATACGTTTATAAACATAGTTAAAAAAAAATTGCCTAATTTGTACAATTTAAATTAAAACAAAAACTGAATCGTTTAATGTTTGAAAAGGTGTGTTGCCTGCCTCATATTGGAGTAGGATATGTAGGTATAAATAATTAATTATACATTTTTTCAGACATAATCACACATACACCCACTTACGCCCTATTATCCCCGAAGGGGTAGGCAGAGGCGCAACTAGTGCACCTACTTTTCGCCGTATTTATTCCGTCCAATAACGTGATAAGGGCGAGCCTATCGCCATATCGGGCACAAATTCCAGACTCCGGGCTGATACTGAATAGAAATCAATATCACTTTACCCGACCCGGGGATAGAACCTGAGACCTCAGCTTTGCAGTCGTACAGTAATACCACTACGTCACCAAGGCAGCCATAATACGTACGAAAACATGGAAACTTTGAAACTACTAGTCTGATTCGGAAAATTTTTTCACTTATTCAGAAACTTAAGACCTAGCCTGGAATTTTTCCTGGTGAGTCAATTGACTTGTCCCTTATAACATGGGACCTAACATCGATGAAATTTGTGAAATGTGTGTTAAACTAGTACTATTGAAAAAAAACCGACTGCAAAAACCACTATGAAACAAATAATAATTATTTTTAATAATAATTAAAATATTAATACACAAGTAATGTAATCTTTCCAATCCGTATTTTTATATTTATATAAACAATGGGCGTTGCTTGCGACATCACACGCATGTAAAGCTTTTCGCGCAACAAAAAAACTTCAGGCAATATAGCTTCATTACGCCATATCTTTAAAAAGTTAAAAAGAGTATTGTCCCTACGGTAGGCAGCGGCTTTTCTGTGTCCCCGGCATTGCCAAGTCCATGAGCAGCGGTGGCCGCTTACCACCAGGTGGGCCGCTAGCTCGTCTGCCTATACTGGCAATATAAAAAAAATATATCTTTAGGGGAGGTCTATGTTCAGCAGTGGACGTCATGTATCTGATGATGATTATGATGATCATCCATACCGCCATCCGTACGATTCCAGAATCATCTATTTAAATAACCTAATATTTCCCACGATCCACGGGAGCAATTATCAATTATCGTTCGCATTATGGGTCAAGGAAAACATCGTGAGGAAATCTGCATACTTAAGATCTTTATAAGAATTTCGAAGGTATGTGAGGCCTACCAACCCGCACTAGGCCAGCATGGTGGACTAAGGTCTAAACTCTCTCAGTAGTAGAGGAGGCCCGTGCCCAGCAGTGGGACAGTATTGCTATTATTATATATATACGGGAGCAAATAACCGGGATAAAAATAGCCTATAATAATTTAATCCAGGACATGGTTTATTCATGTTCTATATTACATCCAAATTCGTACAGCGGTTTTTGCATTTACTTCTAACACACAAAGATTTTCAAAACATTCGCATTTATAATATTAGTAAGATTAAATGTATTTTTGATTTGGTGACTAATTTAAATTGAACATTATTTCGTATATTTATTTATTACATAACGGGTCTCTTCAAGTCGGTTAAGAAAGAAAAAGGCGAGCCATTTATGTATGTCATGAGAAACTACATTACACCTGAATGCTAAAGACTATTTATATCCTCGAAATTGTCATTAACGCAAGAGCTTCGAGCCAAACCTAGGATTTATATAATTATCTAGTATGTCAAGACATAGTAATCTATTCCGATGTATATGCTGATGAAGAGAAGTTCGATAACTTTCTCCACCCGCTGACAAATCTCATAAAATCCCGTTTGCTAAAAGAAACCCCGTCGGGTGTAAATTGGATTAAGGCTGGCTGCTTTTTTTACAGATTCGGTTTATAGAAAACTAGATTTTCTTACGACTTCGCCTGCGAGACCTTTTCTCTAACAGAGGCTCATTGCAGTTTTATGACAAAGTAGGCTATATTCATTCAGGATTTAGGCTGTTTGAATATTAAATCCAAATCAATTCAGAAGGGCCGTGTACTTCTCATACAAACATTTTCACAAATTTAAGTATTTATGATATAAAGTCACACAAATTTCAAATATGTTAACTGGCAATCAAACCCACAACCTCACAAATCATAGCCAAAAGTGTAACGACAAAATTAAAGTATAAAAACATATAAAAGGAAAAATAATCTGATATTCTGTCACTGCTACACAGACACGCTATACAAACAATTTATAGCTAAAGGACAGTTTATTTAATACATTTCTTTAACTTATACGATCGCGTGCTGCCCGGTTCATCAGTTTAAAAGTTTTTCCATTTACTGGGAAAACATATACGTGATCCGACCTTCCCCTAAGCCTTGTTTATGCAAAATACCAATATTAAATCCCCCTTTAGTGTATCTTTACTTCAGTTATTCGAAGACTAAAAGTCAGTTTTACTAGTTTCAAATATTTGTTGAGAGTCATCGTATTAAACAGCAAATGTAGATAGTACTATTTTTATTACCATTTGTGATCATTTAGAGTGACTTCTGTATTTGGTCCGCTAACATTTATGTGACGAATGGCATATATCAACAAGCATTTAAATCGGTCCTAAAATATGTAACCACCCTTGACGGTAAATTTCGGCTGCCTGACTTTTTATCAATAATTTTAAATCTCTCTTTTTAGGACACCTTTATCACGTTTTTATACAATAAAAAGACACGATAGCAAGTCTCTTGACGGTAAGTCTTAAAAGCTTATAATCAGTGATAAAACCACTAAATACTTTTAATTACCGACCTCTGCATGACACTATTTGCGTTAATTATTCTAAAAGTTATGGCAGTAAACTCCCTTGTTCAGAACAGCCTCTATTTAAGTGATCCGATTCCACTAAATAATACAGTATGTATATTAAGTCCTGTGTCACAATATAACGTATTAAAATGGCCTTAAAATGATGTTGTTTAACACCCTGTACTATCTAAGAGTGTCCTGTAATACCCTGTATTAAAGTGCCGTGTCTAGACGTAACTGTAGGACGTCCTTGCACCACTTATTTAAGTTAGGACGCGGTCATACTGCTAGCGGAGCTTAGAAGTAAAGATATTATATAATTAGACAATATAATATACACACACACTCACGTCGTTTATCGCCGAAGGGGTAGGCAGAGGCGCAACTAATGCACCCACTTTTCGCCGTGCGTATTCCGTCCCATGATGTGATAGGAGATGAGCCTATCACCATATCGAGCACAAATTCCAGACTCCGGGATGTTACTGAATAGAAAAATCCAATATCACCTTGCCCGACCCGGAGATCGAACCCCAGACCACAGCATTGCAGTCATACCATAATACAACTACGCCACCGAGGCAGTCTACTGTATAATATTATGTAATCGTAATATCCTACTAATATTATAAAGGCCAAAGTTTGTAAGAATGTATGGATGTCTGGATGTATGGATGTTTGTTATTCTTTCACGCAAAAACTACTGAACGGATTTCGATGAAATTTGTGACACGGGTAGATATTGTTCTGGATTAACACATAGGCTACATTTTATCCCGGGAAAATAAAAAGCGGGACTTTTATCCCGGAAAAACTTTATAACACGGGCGGAGCCGCGGGCAAAAGCTATAATAAATAAAATTAAAAGTACAGGGGAATAACTTTTTTTATAAACTACATCTGCTGCTTGGCGGTAGAAATAGACATGGACGTGGTAACTACTACCCACCGAGACGGCCTCTCGCTTACGAGAGACCTACCATTAGTATATTAGTAATGTGACTGCCTCGGTGGCGTAGTTGTATTGCGTACGCGTTACGAGTACGATTTGCGCGCTGAGGTCCTGGGTTCGAATCCCGGGTCGGGCCAAAAAACTTTGTGACTGGGTTTTTCCATCTTAAAAAAATTACTCAGTCGCAACTCGGAGTCAGGAAGTTGGCGGTGTGATACCCCCGTGCCTCGGAAAGCACGTAAAGCCGTTGGTCCTGCGCCTGATCTCTCTCCGGTCATGTCGGATTGCCGTCTCACCGGACTATGAGAGTGAAGGAATAGCGAGTGCACCTGCGTATTGCGCACACACTTGTGCACTATAATATCTCCTGCGTACCTGGCTGATCTCCGTTGAGATTGGCCGCCGTGGCCGAAACTGGCTAGGAGGATTTCAACGGATTTCATATTAGTAATGTGTATCACTATTTATTTATAGTCAAAAAACAAATATATTCGCGAGTCACGACTCTACAGAGTGGGATGGTGGTAGAAAATAAAGTTCATTGACAAATGCCTCCGCAAGACCACCCACAAAATGACCGAATAAAACTTCACTCGCAATAAATTGGGTTCATGACCATTCAAGCCATCACATCCAAAACGCATAAAATGTGGCAATATGCCATAAACTCGATGTTATTGCTTAATTTTTATGGTATCTATATATTAAAACACGAAAAAAACTTTTTAACCCTTTAGCACATTACGCGCACGGAGACCTGACATTTGAGGTTAGGAGGAGTGCAAAATGTGATACAAAGATATTGAATTCGACATTCGAATTTCAACCACTCGAAGCCCATTATAGTATCGGTACCCTATGTTGGCCATTTTGTCATTTTTCCGCTCATCAAGTTCCGTATTCATTAATAACAACGTTGAAAGAGCTGACTGCTGCACATTACTGTCAATAGTGACGTGCAGTAAAAATTATGAAATGTATTTATAAATTTACGACACAACTCAGCACTTGCTTTCGAAATTAAAAAAAAGAGATTTCACCACACTTATATAATGTATCAAAACGGTTATCATAGTTTGTGTATAACGTTTAGGATATAGCTAGGTATATGATTAATATAGTCCTGAAACTGGTTTTGAGATTAGTACTGGAGTTTTTACCCGGTACCTATAGCAGTAAGGCCATCTGTATCATAATATATCACGAATAATATACTCTATAGACAATGGATGTATGAGAAGGAAGTAGGAACTAGTTAAAAAAATAACTCATAGAACGCATACCCGAAAACATACATATTTTGTATCTATAATTGATAAATAATTATAGACACAAAACTAATATTTTAAAAAAGTCATAGTCCATAAACGTAAATAAAATGAAACATATTTTACTAGGTTCCTCGCTCCGTTAGCAGCATAAACCCGCCCTTACATTATGAAAATGAGCCCTGCGCCAAACATTTCATATCGCTCAACATAATAATGTTATTTTAATCCCGACCACGTACAAGCACGCCCCGCGGCTTTCCCCAACATATTGTTATTAAATTCCCTACATAACTCCATTATGGAAGATCAATGAACTCTATGAATTACTAGCTATTGCCTGCGGCGCCGCGCCGGTTTTTCAGAAAATAACATATTTTGTTGGAATCGTGTATTTTTTTTTATTATTGCGAGACGAGCATGCCGTTCACCGGATGGTAAGTGATACGACCACCCATGAACAGTACTAACACCATCAAAGTACTGAGTGGCATTCCACTGCGCTCGTCATCGTGATACGTTGTCTCATTATGTCTGGTAGTTACACTGGCTAGTTTTGTTTATATGAATGAATACCCCGCTAAGCTTAAAGGAATAAAAAATATAAGAAATGCAGTGATGTCTTATAGATTTCCGAAAATGATAATACACTAGACTTGCTGGCGGCTCCGCTCGCATGCAAAGGTTCGCCGGGTAAAAATCCTGCTTTATATTTTCCCAGGATGAAAAGTAGCCTATATTACTCTTGATAATGTAACTTTCTATCTGTGACAGATTTTTAAGTCGTTCCAGTAGTTTTTTATTTCATTCGTTACAAACATAGAAAAATACAAATCTTCCCTCTTTATTATAATACTGTCGATATACGAAACATAATAGCAAACTGTAAAACATTTTTTTTCTGATTCCATATGTTTACGCGAATGTTAGACATTGAAATTAAACTATTATAACGGATTTTATCGCGGTTTTTTATTTTATTTTCTCGCGACGTTTCGAAGGCTTTTCAGCACTTCGTGGTTTCGTGGTGACTTTCCGCCCCGTGACCACGAAGTGCTGAAAAGCCTTCGAAACGTCGGGAGGAAATAAAATAAAAAAACCGCGATAAAATCCGTGATAATAGTTTAATATCAATTTTTTTTTTCTTTTTTTTTTATGTTTTTTTGGGAGGCAGTGATACAAAACCAAGCAGGCTAATCGAGCTTACCCATTCTGTTCCATGTCCCCAACATACTCAGCAGTGAATTAAAATAAAACTAAGTTTGCGAGAAAGACATTTTTTTCTTTGACCTCAGCCTTAAGTAAATTGGCGGGAGAATCTTGATATCGCGGTGTAGCTTTTACATACCATCATCTATTGTAACTTTTATGAAAATTAAAATTTGGCAAATCAAATAAACACACGATTAGACACATTATAGAGTAAAGACGATTTACAGCGTGTCTATACCATTAAGACGTCGCGCGCATGCCGTAAACTTTTACCAAGAACTTCGATACTCTGAAACTACGGGCATGTTTTTGTCATGTTTTAAATAAGTTTTAAGTAAATTTTCTTTGGCAGTTATCGTATTAAACAACTAATGTAAATAGTGCTCATTTTATTATCATTTATTTGTGAGCATAGATTTGTGCGACTTTTATTTGGTCGGCTTATACATATACTAGTAGTGCTCGCGGCTCTGCCCGCGTGAAAAAGCTTTTCCGGGACAAAAATATTTTCCCGGGATAAAAAGTAGCCTATAGCACTCAGGAGTTATGTAGCTTGTTACTAGTGAAAGAATTTTCATAATCGGTTCTGTAGTTCCTGAGATTAGCGCGTTCAAACAAACAAACAAACTCTTCAGCTTTATAATCTTAGTATAGATGAGACGAGTAGCATTTACTCAAAGTTGTGTAACAGGCGTAGGCACAGCCACCCAATTTAGTGCTAGTACACTTTCTCAACAAAATTTTTCATGTTTTACGAAGCAGGTGCGATCATTTAGAAGATGTACGTAGGAGACAGCAGATAACTCCTATCTATTTGTGAGTTGCATGTTGCTAACAGAGCATATACTTTTCTGATTGTATGTACTAAATTGCTGAATAAGATCTCTTTCCTTATTATCTTGAATTCTCTTGAGAACCATTTATTGGCTTCTGTGATCAAACAACGAATTTTATTTTATTTCACACTATGAATATAGATACATAGCATCACGCCTATTTCCCTTTTCAAGAGAGTAGACAGAGGTGTATCACACACACATTTCACCAGCTACGTTAGGTCCCATATAATAGGGTCTATTTCCTTTTACCGAACTCTGGGCTGATGCTGTATAGAAAAAAACAACATCATTTTGCCCCACCCGGGAATCGAACCTGAAATCTCAGTACAAGAGTCGTAAAACAGTTTTTTAGCACCTTTAGCAACTGTATGAAATTAAATTAGCCGCATCTGCGCGACGCTTTAAACACAGACGGGCGGTCAGTCTGTGACCTACACTATAGGCCTGACATCAAAAACATTCCTGTAGTCGAGCGAGATATGTCCGAGCATTAAGATATCACTCGTTGCATCTCGACGAGTGGCAATTAGTTCCGATTTTAGATTGCAATTATAATAAATTAAAGACGAGATAACTCGATTGTTCAGGAGTGCAGTGAATCAGAACAGAAAGTTTTCATTGCACTAGCTGGAGCCCGCAGCTTCGTATGAAAAAGTTTTTTCGTGATAAAAGTCCTGTTAAGTACTTTTCTGGGATAAAAAGTGGTAGTAGCATACATGTCAGTTATGGTTTAAGTTTACTATGTACCAAATTCCATTAAAATTGGTTTAGTGGTTTACCGTGACGGCATACCAGACATACGGAAAGAGTTACTTTCACGTTTATAATATTAATATGAATTAGCCAGCAGACACGAAAATAAATCACCTGATGGTAATTAAACTTCATTACCCACATACACTTTTACTGGTGGTAGGTCACTCTTGGGGACATCTGGGTGGGTACCACTGCAATATTATCTTTTTCTACCGCCAAGCAGTACTGTGCATGAACTGTTACGCTCCTGTTTGAAGGATATCGTAGCCAGAGTAATTACTGGGCGCTATGAGTAATGAGACTTAACATTTTTTTAAATTAAATATTACGGCTCTGGATACTAGTCCATTGATCCCGTCTTTCATAAGTTTTTATCCTAATCCCTAACTACTATGTCGGAGTAAAGCAGTGGCTACCTTACCAAGACTTTATCGAGGAGTTTTGGCGGCAACAAAAAAAAACACTTTATTAGCACTGTTATTTCATTTCACTTCATTTGATCCCTTTAATAGAACTATATTGGACAATATACCACCATAATTATGCAATATAACATTAAGTATCACCAAAATAATGAATTAAAACAATAGCACCTCATGACACTTCCAAGTTCCCGCCAAAGCTGCACTTAACATCTTATGTCTCAGGATGACGAGCACAGTGCACCGCCACTCAGTACTTTGTAACTCCAAGTAGTAGCGTTGCTACTGTTTATGGGCAGTCGTAACGCTTACCAGCAGTCTACTGGCATGCTCATAACGTCATTCAACTGCAAAAAAAAAGCAACCACAATCCGAGAGAAATCATCAATGCGTTCGTTCCCTTTGAAGCAGGAATAAGCTTAACATACGGGTATTATACGTTAGGGCGTGACCCTTCGCAAACTAAAAATACCTGTCCATTGCCTAACGCTAAAGCAACAGAAATGCATAAATCTATTAATACTGCCGCCCCTCTGACCTGATTACACTCGGCTATTTATGGTTTAAACGTGCTCGTGCTTTACGACTTCCCAAACATGAACTTTGGGCGGGTTTGGTATCAACTGGACGTCTAGCGAAATCTTACAATTATAACTGCCAAGAGTTTGTATGTTTATGTCACTGGTAATGTGTATAATGCAGGCAGTCTATACAATGTCTACCACTCAGTGCTTAGTAGTTGGGTAACTGACTACCTTTTTTCATAAAAAAATTATGTCATTCTAAATCTAGCGGAAATATAATTTTCTAAATCCGCACAATAATATATCTATACTTATATTATCAAGCTGAAGAGTTTGTTTGATTGGTTGAATGTTTTTTTTTTTTTGTCCCTGACATTACTCTTTCTAGCCTGACGAGGGTCGGCTTAGGAAAGAACTACGGTCTTTTGGGTGAGTGCAGAAGGCGCTCGCAACCCTTGGGTTGAATGTGTTAATCTCAATAACTACTGAAACAATTTTGAAAATTATTTCACTAATAGGAAGCTACATTACTCCTTTTTTTTTTTTTTTTTTTTGTCCCTGACTAAACTCTTGTTAGCCTGACGAGGGTCGGCTTATACAAGAACACCGGTCTTGTGGGTGAGCGCAGAAGGCGCTCGCAACCCTTAAATTTAAGCGACCACGCTGAGGGCGACCCACTAATGGGTCACGACCTCGGCTCAGGGCGGCCACTGAGAGGATAAGACATCAACGTTTGGGGAATATGGTTTTTAACCTAATCCTATTTTACGTGTTGATTGTAGTCTTCGGCACGCGGGCCGGAACTGCTACGAGAGGGCAGGGTTATGGGGAACGCGACGAGGTCCTCGACGGCGAGGACGGTACAGCGGTCTTGTGGAGTGTATGAGCTTTAAATGCTCGTTCTTTTCGCGTAAAGCTAGAGTGATTTCGTCCTCTGGATCGGTCAGGACTGATCGCGGTCGTCTCCATTTGGCGCGGTCAAATGGAGTATATATAGACGCTTTACGGATAAGCGTGTTCGGGTGGTTTACCGCCCTGTCGAAATAGCGTCTGCTGGCGCACTGCATAAAGTGCCTGATGGTCGGCATATTGGTGTCCACGTGGAGGTTGCGATTGCGAACGTACCACGGGGCACCAAGTGCATGTCGTAAGAATCGATTTTGAAGCACCTGCATTCGCTGAAGGCGACCGGGCGGTAAGTGAGCAAATACGGGCGACGCGTATGTCATTATCGGACGGATGCATGTTTTAAAGATCCTAATCTTGTTGCGGATTGACATCTTACTATTTTTGTTTAGGAGCCAGTGAAGCTGGCTCATCGCGAATGCGGCTCGCGCGCGTACCGCATTTACGTGTGGGATGAAGGTCAACCTCTGATCAAGGGTTACTCCTAAATATTTGGCTTGGCCCTTCCAGGGAATAACCTGGTCGGACATGCGGACTGAAAAGTGAGGGACGTGGACTTTCCTTTTCCGAGTGAAAAGGATGGCCTGACTTTTGGTGGGATTGACGGTGATTCGCCATTTGCGGAACCACTCACCGAGTTCGTCGGCGGCGGTTTGCAAAGTGCGCACCACTTTGTCGGGGTCTATACGTGAAGCGTATATTGCGGTATCATCCGCGAATAGTGCCAGATGGGCGTTTTGTGGTCTGGGGATGTCGCTTGTGTACAGCGAGAATAGAAAGGGGGACAGGGCGGAGCCTTGCGGGACTCCGGCCGTGATGGTGTGTCGGGAAGAGAGAGTTCCCTCCACGCGATATCTGAAACCGCGATTCGACAGGAAATCTCGTATGATGTGCACGAGTTGTGTGGGCACGTTGAGAGTGTACAGCTTGAAAAGCAAGCCGTTGTGCCACACCCTGTCGAATGCTTTTTCGATATCGAAGAAAATAGCACCGGTAGGCATTCCTTTACGAAATTGATCGTGAACGTACTCCGTGATGCGGAGCACCTGATTGACACAACTGTGTCTAGGGCGAAAGCCAAACTGTTCTGGGGGGATCAAATTTTGGTTGAAAGCTACTATTTTTAGGCGGTCGAGGACGATCCGCTCGTAGATTTTGCCCAGAGTACTGAGCAGACTGATGGGCCTATAAGAGGAGGGTTCGAACGCGGGTTTCCCCGGCTTGTGGATTCCTATCACAACTGCCTCTTTCCAGACCTCTGGGAAGATGCAGTTACGAAACGCGGCGTCATAGATAGAGGTTAGAATTTGAACTAGATGCTCCGGGAGCATTTTGATCATACGAGTGGGGATTAGATCGCCCCCGGGGGCTTTCCTACGTTTGAGTGCCTTGATCAGAGTGGTGACTTCTTCGATCGTCACCGGGTCGACGTTGTCGTATAGCGGTCGCGGTATAGAGACTGGCGGTGGCCGGACCGCGTTCCTATCATCGACGAAGGTGTCAACCGCAACAAGAATGTCGTCATCTACGGGTACAGAGGAGAGCGAGCATTGAGACTCCAGGCTGCCGGCCAGTAGTTCCGCTTTCTCGTCGTCATCAAACGCCGGGCGTTGATTCGGACGATTGAGCGGAGGCATGGAGGCCACATCGTTTCTCCTGAAGGAACGAACCAGTTGCCAAAAGGCGGTATGAGTCGGATCGATATCGGCAAGGCGAGTGTTCCACCTCGAATCGACGACCTCTTTTATGCGACGCTTAACCTCACGTTGGAGGTAGCGCGCAAGATGTCGTCGTTCCGGGACGGGTCTCGTCGCGCAGGCTTTGAGCGTAGCGTTACGCAACCTCACCCACCACCGAACGTCTTCGGGAAGTTGCCAGTGACTGTGAACAGTCTCTGGCACCCTCTCGGAGCTTTCGCTCAAGACGTTCTGAAGGTGGTCGGTGAAGACGCGTATCGCGCTGGTCGTTTCCTCAGGAGTCACGATGTTGGTCGGGATCGCGGAGAGATCAGTGGATGAGGTGTCCGCGAGCTTGGTGCCTAAAAGACGCCAATTCGTTTTCACCTTCATCGGGATATTAGGACCTGTGTCTGTTGGACTGTTTTCGGGGACTAGATCGAGGATCACAGGTCTGTGGTCAGAGTCTAACTCTTGTAACACTTGCATGGAACGCACGCTAAGGCTTACGTTCCGTACAAGTGCCACGTCGAGTATGTCCGGTCGGTGGTCGTCGTTGTAACTATAGTGGGTAGGTTCTGAAGGAACCAATAGGCTTAGATTGATTGTGTCAAGACAACTCTCTAGGACTGCACCTCGCTCGTTGGTCGAGTTGCAGTTCCAGAGAGTGTTCTTGGCATTGAGGTCTCCCGCCAAAATGACGGAATCCCCCAGATCAAATAATGTTTCTAGTTCGTTGGAGTGAAGCTCCTTAGTGGGCGAGAGATAGGCCGATATGATGGTGATCGGCGGGTGTCCGGTCATGGCTAGCCTGCAGACCGAAGCCTCAATGTTGCTCAAGCTTATCGGTGATTCTAAAGGAATACAATGAAGGGACCTTTTGTAATAAATGAGAGTGCCTCCTAAACGACCACTGGTACGATCATTTCGCACCAGTTTGAAGTTTGGGATGTTGGGATCGCGGTGAGAGGGCTTAAGGAACGTTTCCTGGATGAGGAAAACGTCAATTTGGTTGTCGCGGACAAAAGAAGAAATTTCGGCTTTTTGGTCCCGAATGCCGTTACAATTGAAAAACCCCACTCTGAGGGAGCGAGGTTTTGTCCGCTGGGGGAGTTGTCTGGCGTTGGTAGCCATTTATAAAATTAAAGAGGGGAGACGCACAGCGTTAACTGTAGCCTCGAAGATTTGTTGCTGGATCAGAGCGATCTCAGCTATTAGAAGGGGGTCTTCTACTCCCGTACGGGTGAGTAGACGGGAACGTTCGAAAAGTTTCCCGTGGAGAATCATTATCTCCGGGGAGCCTAATAATGAGGCGACTGAGGAAGAGGCGTCGCTTGCCTTCGCCGCCACCGTCGCCGACTGAGAAGGGGTGGGAGGGGTGGTGGGTTTGGGTTTGGGTTTGGGCTGGGCTGCCTTTGAAGAAGGAGCCACAGCTGGGGGAGGAGAGGGTCGAGTAGAGGCCGGGGCAGCGGGAGTGACTCCGCTGGGGGCCTGTGAAACGGGTTCAGCGCGCGCCGTGGGAGGAAACCACGGGTTGCGCACTGGCGCAGGTGCCAGTTTGAATGTGGTGGCCTGAGGGGCCGAGGGAGCCGCAGCTTTAGGAGCTTTGGCAACTCTTTTGGGGGCGCGAGGGCATCCGCGATAATTCGCTGGATGGCCGGTTTGCCGGCAGTTGGTGCACGAAGGCGGCTCCGTGCACTGAGAGCGGTCCTTGGGACGGGGGCACTCGGATGTGCCGTGTTCGCCGAGGCACTTGACGCACCTGGCGGGGAGGCGACAGCCACGAGAATTGTGGCCGTATTTCTGGCAGTTGTGACACTGCCCTATCTGGGTTGATTTGTGTGGGGCTTCGACGGTGAAGCCGCCTAGCCCCGAGATATCCTTAATCTCAAACAGACGTTTGACGTCGGAAGGGGACTGAAGAATGGCAAGGACCATTTCATATTGGATTCCCGGCCGGGAGGCGCGGGACTGTCTGTGCATCCTGTGCACTTCTAGGGCGACTATGCCTTTCTCTTCGAGGCCTTCTTTGACCTCGAGAGTCGACATTTGGACTGGGATACCGCGAATGACGTAGCGGAAGCGCCGCTCGTCAGGCAAAGAGTAAGTGAAATAGTGCCATTTCTTGGCATCTAAAAATTTGGTGAGGGCTCTGTGGTCCGCGATTGAAGAGGGCTGTAATGCCAGAAGTTTGTGGATCTTATTCCACGAGTTAGACGCGATGCTAATGCGCTGTTTGCGCAGTTCTTCAAATATGTCCCGAATGGACATATTTGAGGGGAGTTGTAAATTCAACCTCGGGGGTTTTTTAGGCCCCTTTGGTTGAGTCGGCGGCGGTGGCGGCGTCGACGCAGACGCGGACGCGGTTGGCGCTGAAGGCGCGGTAGGCGCAGAAGGCGCGGATGGGGAGGTTGGTGCGGGAGCAGCGACACTTCTCTGCTTCTTCCTCCGGCTGTTCTTCACCGTAGTGAAGCCGTCCTCGTCGCGTTCCGACGAGGACGACTCCTCCCCGGATTCGCAGGCGGAGGAAGAAGCAGATATTGGCCGTTTCTTAGGGTTGTTGGAGGCTTCGGGTTGGCTGGGGGACGTGTCCATTTCCTCTTCAGACTCCGCGGAGCCGCCCGAGGTTTCGGTGGTCTCTGTCGAGGTCGTAGCCTCGGACGACTCCGAGGTGTCTGAGGACGCAGATGGTTCCCTGGCTTCCCTAGCCATCGAGAGAATTTCTTGTCGGACCACGTTGTCCGACCGGAACATCTCCCTCACCACTCTCATTATTTCCTCCCTGGAAATAATGGGCGCGGCGAGGGGGGTGTTGATTGGGTTTAGTTGAGCGGCGACGACAGGCCGCTCGGGAGCCAAATCCATCGGCCCAGAATCAGCCATATTGGCGGCTGAGTCTGAGCCTATGGTAGAATATGATTTGGGGGCCGCGTGTGTGTTCACTAACCCCGGGTGTGCACCGCCTGTAAAGAACACACCAAGAAACCAGGCGGGTTCACACAAAACGAACGAGCGCGGATCGCGACGCGGTATGGGACGCGATGAACTAAGTCCCCGGGTAGGAACGCCCGGGGGTGAGTGAGTGCGTGTCCCTCCCCGCCGGGTATAGGCGAGGGGGGGTGTACTTAAAATTAGGTGTGCCCTAAGCTTGTATCCCTTTTGCCAGTCTTATTGTGCAAAAGGGTTCCTAACAGTCCGTGTACCGTAAACGGTATTGGCCGGAGGCCGCACGCTCAACCGATACACGGGATGGATTTTAAGGAAAGGGTAGGGTTGGGAAGGTGATGTACGGGAGAGACTGCGGTGTGCCTCCGCAGCCTCCGGATCCGTACCCGTCGGCTTTGCCTTGCCCTGAAGGGGCGCAGCGCGTTGCCGGTGACGCGACTCGGCTTGTTAGCACCGTTAGGTTTCCGCCGAGCCAACGCCCTGAAGGGGCCAAACGTCGATAAGAAACAAAATTGGGCGAAACCCTGTCCTGAAAAGGACGCGGCTTGGCCCGAAATAGGCTAACAAAATAGCAAAAGGTTGCCCCTTTGCTACCTGTTTGGCCTTGGCTGCAGCGAGGTCGCTGCCGAACGCACCGAGCAGGTACTCGGGCGGAACAATGAAAGTTGTAGCGAGCGCTACAACAAACAATAGGTCCGTCCGAGACGGCTGCTCAGAGCGGAATCGTGTGACATTACTCCTGAGTGCTATAATCTTTTATTCCAGCAAAATATATTTATCCCAGAAAAACTTTTTCACGCGGGCGGAGCCGCGAGCACCACCTAGTCAGTTTTTAAATTTCTGCTCATAACAATATTTCAAATATGAATAACTGTTTTATTTTACAACCATTTTTGATGCTGATTTCACACAAGTATTACATTTTTTTATTATTTCCTCTCACGTATAAAATAACTGAAGAAAGTACCCAATTCAAAGTTCTAGAGGTTTCGTTGGTGCTTTGCTTTTTATGAGTAATCGTATAATCAACCACCAAATGAGCGTCTCGTTACGATATTCTGTCGTGTAGTGAATGTTGTAAAGCATTTTGTGGTTATGTCGTACAACACAAAATTACATTCACTATAAAGACAACAGACTGGTTTTAATTAACGAGAAACATTAAGTGACTTTATGTCCTACACTTGAAGTAAATCTAGGTTTCACGCAATATAATATACGTGGTAAACTCTACTTTATGCATCCTTGGCTTATATAACTTAGTGTCAACTAATCAGAACCTATGAGAAATAAATCCACCAGATTTTTACCATTCGCTCAGTACCACCATATAGAGAATAATATTTTTTTCCTACTCATCACACATTCCGTCCCATGATGTGAAAGGACTGCCTCAGTGGCGTAATTGAATTACGTAAGCAGTACGGCTACAACTCTGAAGTTTCAGGTTTTAATGCTGGGTCGGGCAAAGTGATATTGTGTTTTGCTTGTCCGTATCAGGAATTTGTGACCGATATAACAAGAACCTTGTCTCCCTATCACATCACAGGACAGGTGATCCTACAGTTGCACCTCTGCCTAGCACTCTGGAGTATAATTGTAATGTGTGGTAGTTTTTTCTTTATATGAAAGGAGAGCGATAGAGTCTCCACATTGGACACAAAACTCACTAACACTGAACAGAAAAATCCCGTCATTTTACCCAAACCAGACATCGAACCCTAGTATCATCACGTCAATGAGACTATCCTGCCCTCACACCCACCACTGCAACTCCTGTACGCCAGAATCAGCAGTGTCACGCATTTTATGACTCCAAGTAGTGAAGCTCCGCGAGTCTCAAGAAACACAAATTCATCTCAACCCACAAATAATTAATCAAAGAGGGAGGAATTGGAAATATACTTTCCACTTCCCTCCATAGTCATGCGGGAAACATTAGTAAACAAATGCCACCGCGGCAAGCGTTATAATTGAGATTAATAAAATGAATATAAACAGTGCCTGAAGGATCGCCGTATCGATCGACGCCGACCTCGTCATCACAAGCCCTTGTTACTGATAAGATAACAATTACCAGTTAGCACGCTATATGCATATATTATAGAGACACACGCACCTTAGAACGCGTCGATACATCCGTGGTAAAGTAAAGTTAAAAAAGGAAAAATATTACCCACTAGATGGTAAACATGATACATTACTTACAAGTTTGTACGAAACTCTCGGTACGCGAGTCCAACTCGTAGTTGTCCGTTTTTTTATGCACACGCAATTGGCCTTAAGGCGCGATTCTATTAGGCAAGTTACTTGTATGCAATTTGCAAATTGCATATAACTTGAACAAACCTGCATACAAACTATAACTTGCATGCGGGTAGTTTGAACATATGAATTTTCTTTTAAGTGACACAAATTGAACGGGCACACTCAAGTTGCATGTTCCGAATTGCAAACGAGTGACTTGGTGTCTTTTGCTGTACAAATTAACGAAACATAATGGTTGTTAGGTGGGGGCACAAAAAAATAATTATCTTAATTGGGGAGTATCACAAAAACGAGTGCCTTTCACACATAATTTCTTACTCAATTTGAACGTCTCCACTTGTATTCAAGTAAAACTTCCATAAAATTTGCACACTCTCGAGAACATTTGTTTCCAATGTAAGCAACTTGTATGCAAATGTGACGTCATACTTGCATACAAGACTTGCCTAATGGAATCGCGCCCTTAGTCACTTAGTATTTTCGCTGGTTCTTCACATCTATTCATCAACATATCCAACGACTCAAATAACAACACAACAGGGCGTAGAATGTCAAACGTGTGAAGAGCATCGACCCGGGCGCCGGCTGGACCGCCTCACCGCAGCACCGACAGGTAAACACGCGGAATATCAAATTCATGATAATAGATATACTTTGCATTACATTGGATATGACTATATACACACACTGACTTACACCTTTTATCCTCGAAGGGATGTGATAGGGGGCGAGCCTATCACCATATCGAGCACAATCTCCAGACTTCGGGCTGATACTGAATAGAAAAATCCAATATCACTTTGCCCGACCCGGGGATTGAAGCCGAGACCTTATCAGTGCAGACAATTGAATCAGCAAATTACGTAATTAAATATTCCGATAATTATTTACCATACACAACGTTACAAATAAACTTTGCAATTACCAAATGCTAATTACATCTCCAAATATAAAAGCACGGGAGTTATTGTATGCGTTGGTTGGCAACAAAAATATCTTGTAGGTACTTGAGAGACGCACTCGTGACGTCATACTGACGAAATATAAACAAATATGTGAATGGATCGTGGAACACTTGACGGCCGGGTTTACTGGATTAAATGTGGATGGCATTCATTCATTTGTGAAGTGGAGCTTTGTACATGGAATGTGGAATGGTGAGAAGCACAGGGCAATGGCACGAAGCGCTTTGCAATTCGACTGGTTAATATTAATGAGCAGGCGGCTTAGAAACAGCGATAGCTTAGTTGGGAATGGAACAAACTGCTGAAACAAATCTCTACAGGTTCAAAACCCAAGGGCACACATCTCTGACTTCTCTAAAGTTATGTATGTAATCTTTGTGAATAACCGCTCATTTTAACGCTGAAGGAAAACATCGTGAGGAAACATGCATACCTGAGAAGTTCTCTATAAGAATTTTGAAGGTATGTGAATTCGTCACTTACTAGGCCAGCGTGGTGAACTAAGGCCTAAAACCCTCTCAGTAGTAAACTACGGCCGTGCCCAGCAGTGGGCAGTATAAATAAATACAGGGCTGATATCATGAAGTATCGCTTACCATCCAACCTCATTTGCGAATAATTGCTTTTTATTATCATACGCAATTATTAAACGTCTGAACATGCACAACGGCGAAATTCTAGCCCGCGTTGATGTACACACGAGTCTTACGACAGGTATTCAAAAGACTTATATTGCTTGTGATCATTTTGATTATTTCTAGCAAATTCTTAATCTGTGAAGCTTAAGGAGAGCTGTGTGCTCGTTTCTTTATCGATTTATCTAAAATATTGAGTGTTTTATGAATAAATAGAATGTTTATATACACACATTCACACTTTCCATCCCGAAAGAGTAGGCAGAGGTGTAACTAGTGAACCCAGTTTCTGCCATATATGTTCCGTCCTATGCTGTGATAGTAGGCAAGTCTATCTCTATAGTTAATCGGGCATAAAATCCAGTATAGAAAATGTCATCCACGATGACGCGCGCTACCAATTTTTGAGCTGAAATTTCATGGTTTAAAAGGACTTTGATTATTTATTGTACTATGTGTATACATTTTTAAGTAGTAATTTCGTATAAATAGAACTAAATCACAAATATAAGATTGCACACTAGGATCGTAAGCGATTAGAAAAATTAGTAGAGCGCGTCATCATGGATGGCATTTTCTATGTCCGGGAGGATATTTTTTTAAGTATAGTTTAGTTTTATTCTTCATAGAATAGTATTTTTCTTTAAACAGTGGATAAAACTGGCAAAACAAATACGACACGACTCCGTTTCGTTTTATTGGGATTGGTTGAGAGGCTAACACGTGACCGACGTATTGATCTCTCGACCAATCACAAACATTAAAATTAAACGACATCGTCTTACGAGATGGGTTTTTTCGAAATTCTAAGTCCACAGTATAGTCTACAGTACGACAATACTCAAACAAACGATTACAAATACCAATCATGTCAAAACAATCAGCTGTGAATTATCGTCAGAGTAAACAATCATCGCTCGGCCAACAATAACACTAATACATTAACCAAACATGTCGCTGTTTATACTCTTATATAACCATTCGATCAATTAGTGAACATTATGAGACTTGGTAGGACTCTCATATGTAAGAGTCCGTCTGGGTGGGTACCACCACAATGTATATTTCTACCGTCAAGCAGCAGTATGCATGCAATGTTGTGTTTCGGTTTGAAGGGCATTATAGACAGTGTAACTACAGGACACGTTGGCGATAGGCTCGCCCCCTATCACATCAAGGGACGGAATGTCGGCGAAAAGTGGGTGCACTAGTTGCGCCTCTGCCTACCCCTTCGGGGATAACAGGCGTGAGCGTATATGTATGTATGTATGTAACTACAGGACATATTTAGACTTATCATCTTATGTCTCAGGATGACGAGCGCAGTGCAATGCCACACAGTACTTTGTAACTCAAGGTGCTGGATGGTGTTTCTACTGTTTATGGGTGGTCGTGTCGCTTACCATCAGGCAAACGGCATGCTCGTCTCATCATTCGATATCATAAAAAAAAACTTACTCCCGCATTCACAAACGTCACTTAGTTAAGGACAGAGTAATGTTATAATAAAGTCTGTTTTTTCGCTTGTAGAGGTACAGGATAGAACGGAGCTCAATGATAACATGGAGTTACGTTATAACTGTCAGATAAAGGCCGCAGGAACGCGCTGGATGCAAGCCGCTTTTGACAGGTCCATCTGGAAATCTTTGGGGGAGGCCTATGTTCAGCACTGGACGTCATATAGCTGATGATGATGATGAGGTCAGATAAAAAACGCCAAATAAAACTATAAAATTACCCTATTCCTTTGATCGCACTGTGAGTCCTAGTAGGTATTTTTATGTTACAGGGTGACGAGGGCGGTAATACCAGTTAATACTCTGTAAATTATAGATGCTGCTGCTTGCTTGCTTCATTCAGTAAAAAAATAATGATCTTATAACTAAATCAATATCCTAAAAAAAATATACACGTCGTACGAATATTACCAATGCGAGGTGAACAGGTTTCGATGTTAAATTTTGTTTGGAGTAAAAACCGTAATTATTCATTACATATAGACGAAAATTGGCACACAGATATATCAAACCTTAGATTTACTTATACGCTAATTTTAAAAGTTCTGTGCTATTATTATTTACATAGACTCTCAACCTTATACAGGGTAATTTTTACATTGCGTTACTAAATGAAACCACATATTCGTCTATACCTCTGCTAACATCGTGCTAAAAATCATCAATAAATAGGGAATACTTTCGCTAAAAATCCCGGTTGTAGTATTCAAATTTTTTTACCATTTTGTAGTTAAGTGCGAATATGGTGTGTGCGTAAGTCTGTTTCTGACTGAAAGTGCAATGTCGCCGCTGCGACGAATTCTCCTCGAGCAGTCATAGTGGCATTAGGGCGTGTAAACTTAAAGTTACTTTTTATTGATATTAATTTTGTTCGAAACTTACACTTTTTTATTTTACATCTATGGTTAAAATAACTTAATGGAAAGTGTTACTTTCAACAAGTATGTGGTTTCATTTATTAACGCAATGTCAAAATGACCCTGTATAATACACTCAGACACGACTAACATAACACCTCTGCCTATCTTTGCTCTATATCTATGTTCACGCCTATGCGAGAATGTATGTAATCAATCACTGCGTATATTGAATTTCGGACCCATCGTGGCACATAATGCTGCTTTGACGGGTGTGTCGTCAAAAACCATCCCTTTATTGACCTTTAACGCGTTTTTATTATATTTAGCATCTGGTATCTTTGTGTTATGCACGCGAGACAGTGCTAAATTATAAACCATTCAACAAATAAAATATTTGAACGAAAATAAGAGCATGCATATGCCCTATTGTGGGCTAGATTTTTGTCGCGGCTCTACTCGTGCGTAAAAGCTTTTCTGGAATAAAAAGTAGCCTATCGGTTTCCCAGGATTTCAAACTATTTCCATGCCATAATTTCAGCGAAATCAGTGCAGTGGTTCAGGCGTGAAAGCCTAACAAACAGTCAGAGAAAGTTACTTTCGCATTTATAAGTAACGTGTTAGCATGGAAAATCTTAGCATTGTTCTGCGTGATTTATACAACAGTTCTCAAATTATTACATTTAGATTTCATTAATTTTCATGAGTTGTGATTGCGTTGATTTCAGAGTTACTGCTCTGCCTACCCCTTCAGAGATAAAAGCGTGGTGCTATTTTTCGATTACAACCAAAAATTCTAGGATTACATTGTATTCATTTTTGATACAAATACTTGTAATAATATCAGCCTTGTTTGAACAACTCTACTATACTAAGAGAGTTTATCACACTGGCCACATTATCATCATCATCGTCATCAACACATGACGTCCATTGCTAAATATAGGCCTCCAGTAAAGATTTCCAGACGGACGTACCAAACGCTGGCCCTAAGCATCATTAAACATAACAATGATTACGACACTTATAATTGTAATTCACAATTCTGTGGTATTTACAATATTATCTTTCACCAAAATTAAAAATAATTTTCAATATTTGACATTAGCCCGTGTTATTTCTTCCATGGTCAAGTAAAGTTAATGATCAGACTGGAACGGAACGGTTGCATTGGAAGAGCGCAGCGTCTTCTCGTCGCTGCTAAAATTACTTCTTTTTTTTATGGCATCGAATGAAGAGACGAGCACGTCGTTCTCCTGATGGTAAGCGATACGACCACCCATAAACAGTAGAAACGCCATCCAGCACCTTGAGTTAGAAAGTACTGTATGGTATTCCACTGCGCTCGTCATCCTGAGACATATATTAAGTTTCATTATGTCCTGTAGTTACACTGTCACTACGGTAGAAATAGACATTGCGGTGCTACCCACCCAGACGGACTCTTACATATGAGAGTCCTACCACCAGTAATTTACTATTGTAATAAGAACCTCGGCTTTAGAAAAGTCAGAGGCGCGAGCCTTGGCTATTACTCCAGTTCGTCCTGACGCTTTCTCCTTCTCGTTTGACGGCTTAGAATGGGGCAAAAAAAACGCAATTCGTAAGATAATGTCGTTTAATTTTGAGGTTTGTGATTGGTCGAGAGACCTATACGTCAGTCACGTGTTAGTCTCTGAACCAATCACAATAAAACGAAACAAAGTCGTGTCGTGTTTATACCACATTCTCCACAGCTGAATTTGAACCTGCGACCTTCATTTCAATATCCAATTTACATTTGTCAATCTCCACTTTCATAATCATAATATTATAATTTCTTGAATTATTTATTTTTGATAGATTGCGCGTGGCAAACACATTAATCACAAAATGAATGTAGGACTCTCCGCTCCAATTATTGTAGGGAAGTTTTACAAAACTGGGTCAGTACAAGTCTACCGATGTCTATTGGTAATAAATATAGAAAAGTGGCAGAATTATCTATTATTAAGTAAGTTTCCAACAATATTGTGGGACTTGTAAAATTTTATGACTACAATTACTGGTCTACGTCTATATCCACAAAATCAGCCTATTTCCATGATGGTGAGCTGATAAATATTTAAGGCAATGTTTTGTATTGTTTAAAACTTTTCTAGTTATAGCTAAATACAATGGAGACCTGGCTGAAGAGCTGCAGGTCTTAAGTGACAATTTTTTTGAAAGCTTTTCCTTTCATGAATTGTCTGTCAGCTCTTAGAATAATTGCTTATCAATGTTGTAACACTATATTTTCTAAAAGATATTGTGCGCTCTTCAAATTACTACAAATTTATGAAACTTTAGATCTTATGATTTCAGTTTCAGCCCAATGCGCTCAAACGTAGAGCTTCCAAAGCTATTCCATTGAACAAAACGAGACAAAAAAACGGGTTCATATGTAGAGCTTTTAAAGCTACATAAAGAAAACGAGACCTACATAACGAGCCGAGGGAAAACTATTTTAAATCTATTCATTAAATCTAAATTCGTAAATAAATCGATTCTATTTATTCAGATGATTTGCGTACTTTAACAGTCTATTTATTGTACATAGTAATGAGTTCTTTACTGTTCCTTGGGATTAGTAACAAGCCGATAATCCGGCATGAAGCCGGCATACCACCACCGGATGTGTGTTACGTCAGGAATGATAGATCTATTTTACTAGAATTTTCGGTCATTGAGAAAACTCGTATCAGCACCCGATCGTAAAAATACTCCATATTCAAGTAACGATGAAATAAATCGCAAAAAATAATTATCTGCTTTTAAATAATGTACTAACGGAGTAATTGATAGATCAAGATTTTTTTTATAAAATACATTTTAACGCATCTATTATTCCATTGTGGATTTTCACAAGTGGTTATTTATCATCTTAAACCATTCCTAACCTTTTAAAACACTTTACAATCAGTAAAACTACCTTCAATCTGAATTCCTCAGTTTATAATTGGCTAACACATGTTTACTAACCTGGTATTCACACGACTGCCTCGGTGGCGTAGTTATATTACGGTACGACTAAAATGCTGAGGTCTCGGGTTCGATCCCCGGGTCGGGCAAAGTGATATTGGATTTTCTACTCAGTATCAGCCCGAAGTCTGGAATATGTGCCCGATATGGCGATAAGCCGCCCCCTATCACGTTATTGGACGGAATACGCACGGTGAAAAGTGGGTGCACTAGTTGCGTCTCTGCCTACCCTTTCGGGGATAAAAGGCGTGAGTATGCGTATTCACGTGTAGTAACTTCAGAGTATAAATTAATTGGTATTATATCAGTCGCGGTCCGAAGGAAAGGGTCACTGGAACATGACCCGCCCAAAATCGTACACGTCAAATTGAAAAATCTAGAAATTTACAATATAAAAAATACAATTTTCTCCCCTAGCCGCGATTTTATTTTTAGTCACCTCCTCCAAAATTTCAAGCTGCCACCGCGCCTGTTTTAGATACAATGGTAGACAGCAGTATACTATGTACACAGTGGAATTTATGGGGCTGATGATCATGTCAGCTGTAGATGGAGATAATTAATGTTTTACGGTTCCGTACCACAAAAGGAAAAAGGAACCCTTATAAGATCATTTTGTTGTGCGTCTGTCTGTGTATCAAGACCATTTCTCTCAGGAACGCTTGGAGATATCAAGTTGAAATTATCATACACAGGTCAACGTCCTTTCAGCTTTTTTTTAATTGCATCGAATGACGAGACGAGCATGTCGTTCGTCTCATGGTAAGCGTTACGACCACCCATAAACGGTAGAAACACCATCCAGCACCTTGAGTTACAAAGTACTGTGTGGCATTCCACTGCGCTCGTCATCCTGAGACATATTAAGATGTTAAGTCTCATTATGTCCTGTATTTACACTGGCTACCTACCCTTCAAACCGAAACACAACAGTGCATGCACACTGCTGGTTGTCGGTAGAAATACGACATTGCAGTGGCACCCACCCAGACGGACTCTTACATATGAGAGACGTATCACCAGTAGTATAGCGCACAAGTAGTGTGTACCATAGTAGCTGTGACAAAAAGAAACTTGTTAGTCAACGTGATCAAAAAATATGACCGTTTAAGTCGCATATTTTTTTAAATGGATGTAGTAAACTTCACTGTACCTAATAGTAACTAGAATGGCGTTCAAACATGATTGATGATGATTATCTCTCGCCAGTCGCAATAATTATCCCGGCCTGTTTAAATGTAGCCTGATCCCGGAACGTGGGCAACTATGGCAGATTTTACACCTTGTATGGTGTTCGCGATACGAATATCCTAACACTAATGTCACAGCTTGCTTTTAGTATAAGGGATGTTTCCTATACCAAACACCTCGGCGTTGTTGTATTGCGTGTCAAATTCAAATCATTTATTAAGTAATTAGGCCCTTGAGAACCCCTGAGGCGCCTTTTACACGTCATTTTTAACAATTAAACCTAAAAGATTCTACCAGTGCTTCGGAAAAGCCCACTGGCCTGAGAAGAAGCACCAAGAAACTCAGCGTAGGTATTTTATTGTTTTCTTATTTTTCTAAATTGTCTAGTACACTAGTACTTTTCAAAGTTACGTGTGTATTGTTTATCAATTATCGTTCGCTTTAACGGCGAAGGAAAACATCGTGAGGAAATCTGCATATCTAAGAAGTTCTCTATAAGAATTTCGAAGGTGTGTGAAGTCTATCAACCCGCACTAGGCCAGCGTGGTGGACTAAGGCCTAAACCCTCTCAGTAGTAGAGGAGGCTCGTGCTCAGCAGTGGGACAGCATATAATACAGGGCTGGTATTATTATTATTATTGTCTAGTACGTTACTGCTCAGATGTCCCGGGTTCAAATCACAGGTCGGGAAAATATATTGGATTCTTCTTAGTTACCCTGAGTCTGAAAGTGCCTGATATGGCAATAGGCTAGCCTATAGAAAAATTTGTGGAGAAAAGTGAGTGCCCTAGTTGCCTCACTGCCGATCCATTTGGACATAAAGAAGTTGCTATTTGCTTGTTTTCAGACACATCACACACCTTACCCTAATTATTTTTTTTTACTTTTAAGATCTACAGCGCACCCCATGATCTGGTGTTTTTATTAGTACCTAGTGAAGATGACTTAACCCTAAAATCAGATCTTCCTATTCTATGTTCTTCTATGCTCATTTTCATATGACCTAAACAATAAAAAAAGTCAAGGACGGCTACCGAAACTCTACACGTATATTTTCTCTTCAATTTTACTTCTAAGTATATTATTTTATTTCTTACTTAATATCATGAATGCGAAAATTCCTGAAAAAGTTGTTTTTTTTTATGTTTCTTATTAGTAAACGCAAAATCCGCTGAACGGATTTGGCACGCGGATACGCCATGTCTTGGATTAGCATGTAAGATCCTTTTTATCCTGCTAATTTATTTCCAAAGTACCTAAACAACTTATTTTGCTGGTTTGCAAATAGATGGCACTTGTGTCGTACAATGACGCTATGAATCGTATTTATACTGATTTAGAAACTTTTTACAGGAAAGGCTTTTCATCCGCGCGAAGCCTGGAGTAGAATCTAGTATATGAGTACATAATAATAGTAATATAAGTTCTAATTTACATTAGTAACTCAATTTGTCAACAATAAAAATCAAAAGCAACACCCAAGCCAACTATGAGTCAGGATTTGTAATACGTGGGCGACCCCATCCGGGACCCGAACCTGCGTCACTCGTAAACGAATTGGTTGCAGACACAATTTTCGTAAATAAACGTTCATTGGTGTCCGATATTTATATTTTTTATACAACTATGACGAGACGAGCAACTAGCTCGCTTGACGGTATCTAATTACGTCTACGTACAAACGATACAGACGAGTCGAGACAGACTTTGAAGAGTAAAGACCAGCACTACGCTCACCATGTTGACAGATTAGATGTCAAGTATAATGTTGGTAGGTTCCTTGTATGCGAGAGTTCGTAGTGGATAGTATCACCGCCATGTTTTTTCTACCGCCAAGCAGCAACCTGCACTGATGTGTTGCGGTTTAAAGGACATTGTAGCCAGAGTAATTCTCATGATGGCCAATAACTACACTGGCTACAATGTCAGCTAGACTTTGGCATACGCGAGACCTACCTATATAAAAAAAACTTATTTTACATACCAAAAGTCTGCGAGAACGGGTCCCTGTTTAGGAAAACCACTCACCACCAGTCTTATTACTGCCGGAAAATGAGCATTTTGATTGATCACTATCGTCCATAAACACAATTGCAGAAGATTCATAATGTATATCGGCTTTGAAGGAATAGAGATTAGGGAAATTTGGGCCTTCAAAGTCGCTTATAATAGCTTACGCCTTCCCGAAGAGTTAATAATACCTCTACTGTATTATATACTGCCCTCTGCTGAGCACGGGCCTCCTCTATCATTGTGAAGGTTTAGCCTTTAAGCCTAGTGCACATTTGTAGACTTCATATACCTACAAAATTTTATATAGACTTCACAGGTTGATGTTTTCCTTCGCCGTTAAAGCGAACGATAATTGATAAATAATGCACACAAAAGAAGAGTTACACAGCATAAAATCACGCAGTTTATGTCCTTGATGTCTTAAGGGCGACTCTATCGTCGTATCGTGCACAAATCCCGGGCAGTTCACCTGTGTTACTTGAATGGAAAACAGACATTTCTGTTATATACCTGATTTGGGAATTGAAACCGTGACATGGTTTACAGTTTAGTTACTCTGCAATTAGACTAATAAATTAGACTAATAAAAATACAATGGCATAATGTATAATATGTTCGCCGATCCTTATCAAGAGGAATGGAGTGGAAAATCTGTAGCAATTCGCTACTAAAAAAATCTGAACACTTGAAGGAACGAACACTCGAGAAAATCGCGGTAAAATGTGTTTCACCCGAGAGTCGAAGCCCGGATAAGCTCTTATAAGCGTTTATGTAGTTTTTACCATAGATCCACGATTTTGAACAACTAATCTCAATGGAAAGCTATTGATTTTACAGAACAATTACAATCATTTTAACATGTTAACCTACAAACTCACTGAAAATATCAGAATCCGTAAAATAAATGCAGGAAAAATTCTCAAAGCAACAATTAAACCAATAAATACCGATAAAAAAAAACTTAAGTAATTGATATCAATGCAAAATCCAATCCATATCCAATTTAGGAATAGGTATACTCAACCCTACTCAGGGACTGCCTGGTAGAGATGCTTTATATCCATTCCGATACTTCCAAACTTGAGATTCAGTATAATATGCATACTATAATACATGCAGACATATTCTTAGGAGCTATTAACTGATCATAGTCATTACAGAATTGGAAAATATATAAAGACCAGAGCAAAAAAATTAAGCATCAGCAACGTCATCCGATGGTCTTCCTAGTTATTTTTTCAGAACACATGCTTACAAATTCACAAGGAATCCACATCTCTCATTAAAAATGTACACGAGAGATAGCTGTATCAAATGTTTACTAAAATAAATTACGTCTTGCGTCACAAGATCTGCAAAACATCCATTGTTTTTCATTAATTAATGGCCAAAAACCATAGCGTCCGAGTAAACCGGACCGAGCGCATTATATACCGCCTCTACCTAATACTAACATGTACATATTATTAATAAAATTACATAAAAATGGTAATAAATAGTATTTTTACCTGTTTTTTTCTAATCTACGTACAAAATCCGCGCACACATCACTTCCTTCGTTTCATCACTACACTTTATAAAGTACACTAAAAAATATATAAATCAGGCCATAGAGACCGCCAAAATACCGCGACCCGAGGTCGGGATTTGTCACCGAAATACGTACAGCTTATCTTCGCGTAACGTCAAAATTCTATTTTTAAACATTTCACAAAACACCACCGCCACAGAAAAAAATACTTTTTTATTTAAAAAAAATATAGACAATAGTCAACACTGGCCGCAAGAATGGTCGGTAGAAAAAGAAAGATTTATTTTTAAATTTTTGTTTAGCGCTGGCCGGGCGCGAGCGTCCGCGGAAAGTGAAGCTGGAATTCAAAATTAGGTTAGAATCTGCGAGTAATCGGCGCCACGCACACATGCGCACTGCTAGTGTTGATACAACCAAAGACTATGGCGGTGAAGGATGGCGCGGCGGGCGGCCAGTTTGGGCGGCAATCGAACGCTACGCTATCATGGGCGAATTTTCTCGGATAACAAGAATTAATATTGACATTGGAAATACTCGTGTGCGTTTTTGGCGCCTATAATGGTTTCTATAGTATAACAGATACTGACTGATGTGCATCTTATGATCTGTAGGTCTTGAATTATTGCGTAATGCTATCTACGTAAAGGACAAAGTTTTGTAACGTTCCGTGGAGCTAGACTATTGCGTCTGGTAGTAGTATTGTAGTCTAAATTTATTTATTTTTATGTTTACACACTTCTCAGATTTTTATTACACTCATTATTTATTTTTTTACAATAATGTAAAATGATTTCTTACATTAACGAACGTGCGTGACCACGAAGTGCTGCAAAGCCTTTGAAACATCGGGTAAAAATAAAACAAAAGACAGCTATAAAATCCGTAATATTAATTTAATTTAAATACAATAATATATTTTAAAAGGTTTTAAAACCATCGGTAGTCTCTACAAGTTAGCTGGCAACATAAGGAATTCGTTTGCAAACAAGTCTCATAACATACATAATATACAAAAATAACAATGCATTTGTAACATCTACAAGCCTTGCAATATTAATCCCTTTCGACACCGACATAACAGCTCTATTTGTTCGAGCACTCTACGGCTAGCAATTAGTTTTCTAATTATAGAAATTGAATAAACGGATCATCGAGAAGAGTGCTTGCATATATCTTTTACCTTCAATCGTCTAAGCACTTTTTTTTTCTACAACGAAGCAAATAATCGATAAATGATTGAGATACGTTTCACAGTAAAATAAACACTATTTTATCTTATATTATCCCTTATTCTACCCTTATGTGAGTTCTACACAAAACACATCTTCAAGTATGTTGTAAAAAGATTTAACATAGTTTTTAAGAGATGCTTCACGTCAACTCTTGGGATCAACAGCGTTTTACAAACAGCGAAGTATTGTGAAGACATCAAATACGATCATATACATCACATACGACCTAACAAAAACGCAACCCTAGGCATTCAAAATCAGGGTTCAAAATTATAATTAACTAGCTTTTGCCCGCGGCTCCGCCCGCATTAAAAAGTTTTTCCGGGATAAAAGTCCCGGTTTATATTTTCCCGGGATAAAAAGTAGCCTATGTGTTAATCCAGGACATGATCTACCCGTGTGCCAAATTTCATCGAAATCCGTTCAGTAGTTATTGCGTGAAAGAGGAACAAACATCCTTACATCCATACATCCAAACATCCATACATTCTTACAAACTTTCGCCTTTATAATATTAGTAGGATAAACATATCTCTCAGACAGGTGAAGTCGCTTGACATATATTTTACTTTGCTAGCGGCTCTGTCGAGAACAACTTTACCAGAAATAGAAGAATAAGTCCTTCCCAGAATAAAAGTCCCTCTGAGTTTTCCAGAAATACAAAGAGTCTGTAGGTATGTTGATCCAGAACATGGTATATGGTGCGTTCTCATCCAGCGGTTTCTGCGATTCCTTCTTACAAACATTCAAATATTCTATCATCGAAATATTTTCTGAAATAACATTATAATTTAATTTAATAATTTATTTCCAAACAAATGTACATACAAGTTTACAATCGGTAAATTTGTTTTACATATGATTTTTTGTACATCATCGAAGTATATTAACCCTGTCTCTTAAACTAGGACAAGCCTGTATCTTAAGGGACAGTGTTCAGCTCAAGACTTTATTATTATACAACATCAATTAGTGAACTGTGCCGAAAGAACCATGTAAAGGATTTAATATGTAAGGAAAATTTTGTATTAGTGCGTTATGTTCGGATGTGTGTATGTATGTGTGTGTGTGTGTGTGTGTGTGTGTGTGTGTGTGTGTGTGTGTGTGTGTGTGCGTGTGCGTGAGGATGAGCGTATGTTCCACATAATATAATCTGTAAGCTAGTTAGCTAGTTAAATGTTGCAAGGTATGATTAGTAGACACGATTACTTTCTACACGCTAAAGACTATCAACAGTGTGTCGCGTCTGCGCGCGTGTTGATCCGTGACACACGGCCGCTGCGTTCTTCTGGCAGACTCGACGGCGTTTACGTACTCCCGCCGCCTCGAAAATACTCGCTTGCTCTACTATTACAGTACTAGTGCACCAAATGTCATGTATATCTCGAAAGTTTCTCACTTAGCATCATAGGGTAATATTTTTAACTGGTGGTAGGTCTCTCATATGTAAGAGTCCGTCTGGGTGGGTACCACCACAATTTTTATTTCTACTGCCAAGCAGCAGAGTGTGTATGCACTGTTGTGTTTCGGTTTTAAGGACATCGTAGCCAGTATAACTACTGGACATAATGAGACTTAACATGTTATGGCTCAGGATGACGAGCGCAGCGGAATGCCGCACTTTGCAACTCAAGGTGCTGGATGGTGTTGCTACTGTTTATGGGTGGTCTTATCACTTACCATCAGATGAACGGCATGCTCGTCTCATCATTCAAAAAAATCAAGAGTATATTAGTATTTGTTACTATCAGAAGAATAGTTTTAGTGCGTGTTTGTATCATTAATGGGCTGAAAAAAACAGTTAAATTTACGTACAACAACTTCTTATTGGCAAAGCAGTAACAATTTACCCATAGTTCTTGAGAGTAGAGTTCAGTTCAAATAACTCTCTAGCTGCTCTACAAACTCATAAAAACAATCTCACTCTCAACTCGATTGTAAATAGCATTAACATCAAGTAGTAGAGGCTGCCACGTTCGTCGAGTGAATCAGTCAGTACTGACATCTTGACTGCTCTGACGGATGGATCAGTGTTTGAAGAGCCAGCATGGCCGAGTTAGCGTGTTCGGTAAAGGCATTTACAGTCAAATAGTGATTATGATGAGACTTTCCTTGTGATTATTACATAGATCGATCACATACACTTTTGACCCCCGAAGAGGTAGGCAGAGGTCCTAGCGCTACCAATTTTCGTCATGTGTATTCCTCAAGATCGCCATATCGGACACCAATTACAGACTCCGGAATAATACTAAGAAGAAAAACATATCAATGCCTGACCTGGGAGTCGAACCCGAGATAGTGCGGTAGTAGCACCTAATATAACTACGCCACCGAAGAAGCATAGGAACATTTTATAGCTTGATTATTGCCAACATTTTACAAATCAATTCGAAGAGTGATACACGTGGGTTTGTGTAATTAATTCAATTTCAACATTGTCACTACATGCCAAGCCAGTAGACGGTGCCCAATTAATTCTGAGGCAGTACCAAAGATGTCTGTACGGTCAGGTATATAGGTAGTAGTCGCCTAGTCGCTTTCAGTTTAATGTGTGAAATAAAGTAAATCGCTTTTATTTTATACTAGCTTTTGCCCGCGGCTCCGCCCGCATTATAAAGTTTTTCCGGGATAAAGGTCCCGCTTTATGTTTTCTCGGGATAAAAAGTAGCCTATGTGTTAATCCAGGACATGATCTACTCGTGTGCCAAATTTCATTGAAATCCGTTCAGTAGTTTTTGCGTGAAAGCGGAACAAACATCCATACATCCAGACATTCTTACAAACTTTCGCCTTTATAATATTAGTATGATTTGTGAAGAAAACCCAAAAATTGGTAGGAACACAACAGTGTATAGACAATTTAAATATTTAAATTTGTTCAACTACTCATTTGTCTGACTGTATAATCGTTAACGTAATATATGGGAATGAGATATAGCGATAAACGATAGGTTATTCGACGGGTGAATGGCTATTCGGCTTATAGTATCCACATACGATGCGATTTGGTATCATGCGACCAATTCGTCACGCGGTACAGTCTTCACGCCACACGATCGAACCGTACCATGCGATGTCCAGTTGTATCCAACCAAGTTTGATGGACAAGCCATCGAACCAGCCGTACCAACAATAATAATAATAATGTCCATCGTACCGTGCCCCACACGATGCGATATGATTCGATGGCATACCATTTTAATGGTTCGGCTGTACCAAATCGCATCGTATGTGCCCACTTTTAGGCAACATATTTTGCTATATAAAGTTATACACGTGGGACCCATTGATGTAAATACACTTACATATGGTGGGACGGTGGAAAGTGCAAACACCAAAGTACTTAAAATGGCTTTACTTTTTACTGAACTAGATGATCTCTCTCACTCTGTAGTCGGTCCCTCATAACTGAGGATCGCGGTCATCAAATCAAATCAAATCAAATCAAATCATTTATTCGCTTGTGATACATAGGTGGTTACAATGTTGGTATAGTACTTATGCTAAGTGCTCTATGATCAGCCTCATTATTGGCATACAAGCGCGGCTTTAAATATTTTAACTATAATATAATCATTAAGCCAAATGGAATTTCATATAATAATATTGTAGCAAAATAATCGCACATTAATATAAAATAAAATTATGTCAAAAGTAGATTTAATTATATTATTAGATTGTAAAATATCAAATTATTGTACCTACCCATTTAATATACAAATTAGAAGTTCTTTATAATACAAAAAATTATAATATATATATATATAATCAAAAGAATTCATTCATTCATTCAAGAATCATCGTGGGATGTATCGCATTTAGAGCGGATTATGTCTCCACCGGTTTCTGTTCATTGCATCTTCGATTAATTTATGGAGCTTGGTGGCTAGATGTGGCTAACTAGAGGATATTACAGTCTCATTTATTACATCTTCCAATACTTTCACTCTATCTCTTTCACTTATTTTCTAACCGATTTTTATAAGATTTGGTGGGATAGGTTCAACAGAATTTTCGTGGTTGATGCCGCGATCAAAAGTAAGGAATAAATATGGACAGATTTTTTTCTCTTTATGAACGCAACTTAATTTAACTTGCCGTAAATTTTTAGATGCCTTGGTTGCATTATTAATAAACTTTTAAGTTTTTTACTGATTATTTTCAACCACCGACGCGAAAAGGGTGTCGATCATAGCTCTTAATTTGGCTTTATTAGACGTAACTGCCTCGGTGATATGGTTATGTTGTAATACTGTAAGCAGTAAGCTGAAGTCCCGGGTTTGATCCCCGGGTCGAGTAAAATGGTGTTCGGTGATTCAGCTCAGTATCAAGCCGGGTTCGGAAGGGTAGTATATATTATGACGATAGGCTTGGCCCCTCACATAAGTCGGAATATATGGCGAAATGTGAGTACAATAGTTGTACCTCTGCCTACCCCTTCGAGGATAAAGACGCCTTATGTATGTATTTTATGTACATAAAAATAAATCAATGGACGATAGCCTAGTTGGGAATGGAACGGTCTGCCGAGACAATGTCCGGAGGTTCAAAACCCAAGTCACACACCTCTGACTTTTCGAAGTTACATGTGTATTGTTTATCAATTATCGTTCGCTTTAACGGTGACGGAAATCATCGTGAGGAAACCTGCATACCTAAGAAGTTCCTTATAAGAATTTCGAAGGTATGTGAAGTCTACCAACCCGCACTAGGCCAGCGTGGTGGACTAAGGCCTAAACCCCCTCAGTAGAGGAGGCCCGTGCTCAGCAGTGGGCAGTATAATAATACAGAGCTGGTATTATTATTATAAAGATAAATCAAATAAATAGTTTCGCTTCTACGTGGAACGTTGTATAGGTAACTGGCAAAATATACCTACGTAACTTTGATTAATTTATATGCCTATATAGAGGCTGAACGTTTCAAACGCGTCGAAAAAAAAGGTGAATTGTTCCCCACTAAATGAGCGAGTGATTTATTTTTGTTGTTTTTCATGGATGTAATTTTTTCTCGTTTTAATAGATACCATTTAATAGCTGGTATCATTATGCGCGCACACAAGGATACGCAGCATGATGCCGCGATAGCGTATGACAAAGCTACCACGCATACTAGCTTAAAAAAAGTTGGCCTGTTGGTTTAAGTTTCATTACAGCGCGTCACTCTATCTAGGTATATAATTAGTCAAAGCTATGTAATACGACAATTAAGGACTCTCACACAGTTAAATGTTATCCACCAGTCAATATACTAGCCGGTGTTGTTTCAGTCGTAGTCTAGTAAAGTTAACGGTTTTATTACGCTGGACGAGTTCGTCTCGCTGTGAATTCGCTTCCAATTCACCAGTGTGATAAGAGCCATAACTTTGCCTGACCATAGGTAAAACGACCTAACCATAGACAACTAAAGTAGAAAATTATTATCCATTTTATTTCAATTTAATAAAGTGTAGTTGGATTGGACCAATATGCAGTTCATTATAATCTTCTTCTTCGTTGCTCATTCCAACTTTATGTGGGGTCGGCTCTCCTATATGTCTGCGCCAAGCTGTTCTGTCTTGGGTTGTCGGTTCGGGTATTTTGTTTTTACCAAGAGCTTTAATCATACTGGTCCACCAGGTAGAGAGAGGTCGCCCTCGCCCTCTTTTGTTCTCTGGAAGGCTCATCGCTTTTTTGACGACGTGATTATCATCTCTGCGCATAACGTGACCAAACCACCTCAGGCGTCTCACTAAAAGTTTCTCGGACACAGGGGTTACTTTGAAGCTACCGCGGATATATTCATTTCGAATCCTATCCAACTTTGTTACACCTCTCGACCATCAAATGTATAACAAAATACCGAAAACTTTTCGAGAACTGCCTTTTACGTTATTTATTAAGAAATTAAAGAAATGGCTCATAGATAAATGTTTCTATACAATCCAAGAATTTCTGTCATATAAGGATAAATAACTGTAGAGTATAATTGTAAAGTGCGCATTACGTAGATTATCCCTCTATAGAAACAAAATTATATAGAAGGGCATATGTTGTAAGCAGACAGTAGATGTACTTATAATAAAAACATTTGCATGCCGTTGAAACGGTAAAACATGTTGCACATATGTATAATACATTTATGTTATATTTAACACCTTGTTACATACCATGTTTATAGCAAATAAATTGATTTGATTTGATTTGATCGTAACATCCTCATTTCCGCCGTATGCAGTCTTTGTACACGTGTCTCTTTAACCGCCTATTGCAGTTCATTATAATAATATAATGAATATTATTCTTAGAAAAGTACAAATCTTTCCTCTTTCCTCGTAAGCTGAAAACATATTTCGTATAATATTATTGTTGGTCCTTGATACGCATAACAAAATCCTTCGAAGCCTTTAATCTTGGCAATTTTCCTCATGGCAACGACGACGTCCTATAATTATTTTTATTTAGACAAAGCTCGCTGCTTCGTTTGAGCTGACATATAAAACAATTTATTATGTTAATACGATAAGACGTATATAGGTTTTATAAGCTTAACTAAAAACAATACATTTGCCTTTATAATTACTCATTTAAACTTCGTCTAAGAGCTAGAGCCATATTGTAGACATAATAATGTATTATTTATCATCATCATCATCCACAACCTATAGATTCCCACTGCTGGGTATAGGCCTCTCTCATATCATTCCAACTTTCCCGGTCTCGAGCCAATCGCATCCAGGTCCGACCCGCAATCCTCACAATGTCATCGACCCATCTTGTCGGCGGACGACCCACGCTGCGCTTGCCTTGCCTTGGCCACCACTCAGTCAGCGTCTTACTCCACCTGTCATCACTTCATCTAGCTACGTGGCCTGCCCAGCTCCATTTGAGTCCCATAACGAATTGTCCGATATCTCGAATATATATTATTATTGTTTATCATAATCATAATAATAATATATTTCTACCATTTATTCACAGAACTTACCTACAGCTATTACTTATAAGTGAAAACGTTTCATCAGTAACTAGGTGATGCTCGTTACGTCACCCGTGTAGAAACAGGAAAGCCTTACCCGCTACTAAAGTCCTTAACTGTAACGATCCATAGTATAACGCAAGGGCCTGTGGATTGGGGGCGTTTGGAGAATTCCACCACGGTATCCCCTGCCTGTCGTAAAAGGCGACTAATAGGGGCCTCCGGGGGTCACGGGTGGGCGGGAGGTGCCGCCCACCTATTAGTCTAGCCAACTTCTGTGACCCCCGTGATGGACACCAAAAGGTGGACACGGTACGGTGTTTCGGGGGCTTCTGAGCCCCCGCAACAGGAAAAAGGACCGCAACAGCGGTACGCGCAGGGGCGGTTGCGGACGACAACTTAGACGTGAGTCGGAGGAAGCCCGCAGCCGTCCCTAATGCGCCGAAGAAGGCCCTACAAAAAAAAAAAGAAAAGGGCTATTTATTAAAAAAAAATAAAGCTTCATTTTTTTCTACAAGAGCACATTACTAGGACTTAAAGAAGCCAAAGACCATGTCCTGGATGAATATAGGTAGAGTACCTATATTAATCCATAACATGGTAAATTTCATTCAAATCCATTCAGCTGTTTCATAGTTTCCTTGACAAACTTTTGCATTTATAGTATTTCCAAGAATAAGATAAAATATATTATCAACAATGAAGTAAATATTTATTTTCTAAAAAGTAGGCGCAATTATTAGGTTGGTAGGTTGGTCTGGAAATCTTTGAGGGAGGCCTTTGTCCTTTGTTCAACAGTAGACTCCTTAAAGAAGAAGATGAAGTTGCAGTTATTGAATTATACTTAAGTTAAAGATTAATTAATATGTGGGTGTCGCAGTTCATTCTCCACTAAAATCGCTTAGTAAATATTCTAAACCCAACACAAATACGAACATACCGTAATTATAGACAGCTTTACTTGCAATCGCAATTTAAGTGGTAGGCCTACCCGTGACTATCGTTGCCATCCTAATTGTCACCACGGATGACATCACAAAACAATATAAAAAGGGGATTTAGGTGAATTTAACGCCTCGTCTAGCACAGAAATGTTTCGTCGATAGTTTAATTATAATTTTACTGCCTCCGCATTCATAAAAACATATAATGAATTTCGTAAATCGTTTAATATGCTGCCCTCGTAAAAATGTCATTTGCTGTAATGAAAGTCTGGAAAATTTATCGTAAAAGTGGCTGTAAAATCGTTAGCGCTGAACAAAGCTAATTTTTGTATAATATAGCGCCATCTTTTGACACGAATACAAAGTGAAAATTTTACTCCATCTGTGATTTTACTATCAAACTATTTCGTTTAATAGAATACTATCAACTTTACTAAACTCTTTGACAAAGTGATTTATAATGAGAACAGTAGGTGGCGCTAATATCAATTTTCATACTGCGCTTATATTGATTTAGAATGTAGATTGTAGAGACTACTATCATTCTCATACTTATAACTACAAAATATCCAGCATTTAACAAACTCTATATAGGTTCTGTAATAATCATTCTACTTTAAAATCTCGTAAGCAGTTTCTTAATAATAAACATTATGACATCATAATACCTATTAATATTTTAATTCCCTACATATATCAACTAACGAAATTTACACAAAATTCAATCAATATTTTGTTTCTTTCCCTATTCAAAGCACTGCGGAGTTTCAACATCCTTTTAAATTCGAGGATCCTTAATTTAATACTTTAAAAGTTCTACTAACTTGGACACGGCGTAGAATCCTTTTTGGAAACAAAAAGAGACGTAGGAGTTAGGACCCTTGCCAAAAGCTGTAGTGTTCTCAATAGACAAGTACAGAGACGGTGCTAGGATAAGGGGGATAAAATATGGTGGAAAAGAGCTCAGAGAATCTTTTGCATTTTTTTGTGGTGAACATGGTACAGAATGGGGGATTCAATGCCCTCCCATGAGGTTTTTAGTTCAATGAAAATTCTGAACTACCAAATTCATTCTTTTAAAGAGACCTTTGCTGCGACACTGAGACATCGCAAATTAACAGTATAGAATTACGGAAAAGTAACAAGAAGATATCTTACATAATGAATAGATTAAATTTTTGTACAGATTTACCTGCAACCTTTTTTCTCAACCTTTTGCCCCCCACCTTTTGAACTGAGTATGTCCTAACCACTCTCGGGAATAAATCAAAACTGATTCTCATATCGGGAACGTGTTTTATTATAATAGCTTTCGTCTTTATGACGTTTCTGTTGCAAATAAACATATACCTTTTATATGTCATGATATTATTTTTGCCTGAGCCTATTTTTTCACCCATATTTAAAATTGCGGACCTAGATACAGTAGGGTGTTTTGAATTTAATTTAAAAGTACTCATTTCAATATACTTAAATATTTTAAAATGATAACTAGTATGTTTCCTACATGATTTACTAACTAAATTTTAAGGTAGAATTGGTAGTATATAACAAAACATACGAAATAGAAATTTCATATACAATCGGCTTGAGTAATAAAATACAAGCCATGTTCTTAGCATGATGTGACAAAGCCCTGCACTCCATCCGACTGCCCAACCCTAGCGTCTTGAAGACCAGCAAATAAGGTGATAAGGATTTCTTAATGTTTAGAACAGCGTGCACGCTCTACATGACGCCGAGATACAGAGGACGGCTTTCAAAAAAGTCTTCAAATGCAACATTTTTGCATAAGATGATTTATTAGATTAGAGGGTGGCGAGTGGGGACCTAAAAAGGTTCTGCGCTACCCCACTGCACGGAGCCCCTGTGCAAGCGTAAGGCGCTTGGCCCCTTTTGCTCCCTTCGACTACTATCGCGATGTTCTGGTGCACTCTCTGTCTACCTGTCTAACCCTCAAATGCCGTTGTTTATACTGACAATGCTATGGATTTGTTATTGTTCAGAACAGCGTACAAGCTCTACGTGACGCTGCGATGTTGTTCACGCCCGTCTAACCCTTGTGTGCAACCCTCACATGCTGATGTTTTCAATACTATCCATTTCCAAAGCTACAGTGTGCGTGCACTGTTGTGTTTCAGCCTGAAGGACATTGCAGCCAGCGTAATTAATGGGCATGATGACTTAGCGCTTTATGTCTCAGGGTAACGAGCGCAGTGGAGTCCCACGCAGTCATTGAAATTCAAAGTTTATATACATCGCCTTTAGGCGAGCGTTATTTTTTTTTTATTGCATTGAATGACGAGACGAGCATGCCGTGCGCCTGATGGTAAGCGATAAGACCACCCATAAACAGTAGAAAAAACATCCAGCACTTTGAGTTACAAAGTACTGTGTGACATACCATTGCGCTCGTCATCTAGAGACGAAAGATATTAAGTCAGATTATGTCCAGTAGTTACACTAGCTACAATAAATACCCTTCAAACCGAAACACAACAGCGCATGCACACTGCTGCTGGGCGGTAGAAATAGACATTGCGGTGGTACCCACCCAGACGGACTCTCACATATGAGAGACCTGCCACCGGTAATGCGTCATGCTCATCTTAGCATTCAATTGTTTTAAAAAGGCATCACTGAAACTCAAGGTAGCTTGTTCATTGAAGACAACGCTTTACTCTATGGCTGACTACTAACCCCCTTGCGTGATAAATACCCAGTTATTTAAGTACCATGCTTTTCTCAAATTAAAAGGCTTCTCCATTGGTTTTTGTACAGTGTAACCAACGGAGTGTAACAGTTATGTTTAAATGCTTAGAGCGATCAATGACCTGCGTTTAAAAGTCATAAGTGAATGAATTTAAGCGATTACGTCTCAACATTTTTAGCAAGAAGCAAACTGGAGAAAGCTTTAGAAAAAAACGATATGAAAGACCGTCAAGGAGTCCTTTGTGGGAAGTAAATGGTTGATGACCTAAATAGAAGAACGGTAGGGAGGCGTTTGCCTAGTTGTAGGACAAGAATGGCTGATGAGGATGAAGAAAGAAACTTATAAGCGGGTCACCTAGTGATGACTCCACTATAGATCTCTTCTTTCTCTAATCATTATTATTTTCCTCTAATAACAGCTGTGCATATTTTCTTGTATTATTTTAGTCGTTTTGGGCGATGCATATCACTTCTGATTTCTTAACAGCAGATGACCTACGTGCTTCAATGTGCTAAAAACTGTTGATCTAACTTCCTTTCTGATACCAAGCTGCTGAACGTAGAAATAGCATCCCTGTGGTCCAGAACATAGTGCCGACAATTTATAGGAAGAACAAATTAAACCTCATATCTCATGTTTCAAGGCAACGAACGCATTGCAGTGGCTTACAATACGAGCTTCGATATTTTAGAGGTAAACGCAGAAATCACTGAATAGATTTAGATTAGCACACAATAAGACCAAGTTTAGGAATATATATACTTTCTTTTTATCCCTAAATCGGGCTTTATCTGGAAAGAACTGCCACGCCCGAAGGGATCAAAACCTGGTTGATAGTAAATATAATAAAAATAATCAAATCAATTCAATTTATCATTTATTTTCATTGTTATCAGTATTAGATAAGGCAGCCCGGCCAAAAACTTCACTGCAGCCAAGTTATAAACTTTACTGCATTGCGTCAACTTGGTACGAAACTAGAAGCCATTCACCTCTACAAACTGTTCCTTAATGATCATGTTTTTTATGAGATCCTGGTATAATTAGTTACAGGAGATGTTAAATTTTCAATAACATCTATTTATTGTATTCGGTTTTGAAGGACGTGTTTGAATTCTTCACCTTTACAAATACTTGGAGTTCTTTGAAGATCATTTCTAATTTATGAGATGCTAGTATGATTAATTTGGTGATTTTTTTTTATTTTTAATGACGTCTACGGTATTCTTTGAGTTTGAATACGGGCGTCTGCATGCTTGCATTATATTGTTGAATAAAGGAGGTTGTATGGTCATGTCTTTTATCCTCGAAGGGATAGGCAACATACATTATTTTAGTTACCAGACCCGAAATTGATCGCAGATCCTCACGCCTAACAACCTTGGGATAATGCCACTAAATGGATAAGCCAGATGAGGGGCATATTATCAAATACCGTTCTTTAATGACGGTCTTATTTATACGGGCAGGGAAGGTGACCCCACTCTTTATTGTAAGCGAAATAGGGTCCAAATAAAGTATCGACTGACTCCTCACCAGTCGACATCATTATGCCGGCCTATATGAAACTAAATATATACGAGCTGATCCGGTGATGCACTTATGTGGGCCATTGTGACGGATTGTACAACTTGTGTACGGTAGTCGCTTTTCGAGCGGATGCAAATATTCTACTGCCTCGGTGGCGTAGTGGTATTACGGTACGAGTGCAATACTGAGGTCTCGGGTTCAATCCCCGGGTCGGGCAAAGTGATATTGGATTTTCCTATTCAGTATCAGCCCGGAGTTTGGAATTTGTGCCCGATATGGCAATGGGCTCGCCTCCTATCGCATCATGGGATGGGATACGCAAGGCGAAAAGTGGGTTCACTAGTTGCGCCTCTGCCTACACCTTCAGGGATAAAAGGCATGAGTATGCAAATATTCTACCGTAATAACTCTTGTGAACCTCATTAAGAACATTGTAAACATCTTAAAAACTATCCTAGTAGTATCAATCTCATGTGAAATTGTGTATTTGTCTTTCTTTCCCGCGCGGCACAGCGCTCGTGGTCGTATTATAGTAATTTCTATTCTATTGATGATTCTATACCTAGATCCATTACTTTCAAGGTTCTTTATTGAAGAGAAATTCCAATATTTATGTAGATGGCCAAATCAATAGAACAAAAAATGACCTGACCGTCACCTACAGCGGTCGACTTTGCTAACGACCACCTACATGCAACTATTTTGCAATGTAATATTGGTTGCATTTATTGTATTTTTGTAAACCATCCCTGATATAAAATTAGGCCGGCCCAAAAACGTCCCACTAAGATTTTTTCCGGGATAAAAAGTAGTATATTAATCCGGAATATGGTCTTCTTGTTTGTAAAATTTTATTGAATTCCGTCCAGCAGTTGTTGTGTTTACCTTAAAAAAAATCTATCAGGCTACTTGGTTTTACAATGCAGTTACTATTCTGTATTCCGTGGTTTTACTCCATCTTTATGAACCACCTTCCCCGGAATAAATATCTTTTTCGGGATAAAAAGTGGCTTAGGATGTGGTCTGACAAATTTCATACAAATCCATTATGCAGCATTCTTATGGTGAAATAATTTTTGATATCGGTCCAGTAGTCTTCGAGTTTATTGGTTAGAAACATACAAATCTTTCTTCTTCATAATAGGGTACTTGATTACTTTAAAAAATAATCATCTAAAATGTATGCTATCCGAAAGCTAACGTAAAAAGATTTTTCAAAATTGACGCAATAATAAGGAAGTTATAAAGCTTTGAAATGTAGTGGAATGGGTAGCTTTCAAATAACAGTAATATCAGACTGTGACGTCACTGAGTGTCACCAGCGATAACGATACGTGCGTGAGAAAGAGATGGCGCGATATCCCCAACACACCCCCACTTTTGCTCACAACAATATTTCAAATATGAATAACTGCTTTACAACCGATTTTGATGCCGATTTCACAGAAGAACTTCTTTTTCATTAATTTATTTTCTATGATATCCTACTAATATTATATCCTACTAATATTATAATACGTAGGCGTACCTCAAACTATGGTCTTTCAGGATGAATCTGCTACTGACACACAAGGAGTCTGTGAACTCTTCTCTAAGTATTTTGGTTCTGTTTTTGAGCATTCCTCAGTCAAAGAAGATGTTGCAAATATGACAATCAATCAGAAGTTTGAATTTAACAATGTAACTCATAATATTGAACTCGATTACGAAACTGTTTTGCGTTTACTAAAGAATCTTGATTCGCGAAAAGGTCCGGGTCCTGATGGTATTCCAGCTAAATTCCTTTTACGATGTGCTAATGAGTTGTGCCATCCTTTGACTACCTTGTTTAATAAATCGCTCAAACTGGGTGTTTTTCCTGCAGTATGGAAGACAGCACATGTTGTACCTATTCATAAGTCGGGTGATAAGTCAAACTGTGAAAATTATAGACCCATTAGCATTCTGTCAGCACTAGCAAAATTATTCGAGTCTGCGGTTTATGATCAATTATATTATCAGTTAAAACCATACATTTCCAGTAAACAACATGGGTTTGTGAAAAATCGGTCAACGGTGACGAATTTGTTAGAATACAAAAACTATCTTTGTGAAGCGTTTGCCAGAGGGGGTCAAGTGGATGCTGTGTACACTGACTTTAAAAAAGCTTTTGACAAAGTCAATCACATTTTATTAATTAGAAAACTGGCTGGTTATGGTATCCATGGAAGTTTGTTGCGTTGGGTGGAGTCATATCTCTGCTGCAGGAGTCAGTTAGTTGCCCTCAAAGGTTTCACATCCTCGCCTATAGTCATCACGTCTGGGGTACCACAAGGATCACATTTAGGGCCATTATTCTTCGTTGCTTTTATTAATGACTTAATTTGCAATCTAACGTGTTCTTGTCTTTTATATGCTGACGATTTAAAAATCTATAAATCAATAAATAATCTGTCTAACTGCTTCGAGCTTCAAAGCGACATTAATACTATCTATGATTGGTGTAATGAAAATTACATGTTTTTAAACATAAATAAATGTTTTGTCATTACCTTCACGAACAAGAGATATAAAACGATACACACCTACAATTTACAAGGTTATAATCTCCAATCAAAAAGTGTAGTAAGGGATCTCGGGGTTCTATTTGACCAGAAACTTACATTTCGTGATCATTACGCATATGTTATGAGCAAAGGTTATCAATTACTTGGATTCATAACTAGAAGTACGAAGGGTTTCAAAACACCGAAAAGCTTTCTCTCTTTATATTATAGTCTCGTACGCAGTATTCTCGAGTATGCCGCTGTTATTTGGTCCCCGTGTTACATCGTTCATTCTGAAAATATTGAAAGTGTCCAAAAGAGGTGTCTCAAGATTCTGAGCTACAGATGTGGTTTTGGTCGCGAACTCATTAATCACGTTGACAGATTATTAAAATTTAATGTAACCCCACTCGAAATTCGTCGCAAGCAACAAGATCTATTACACTTATATAAATTACTCCACAACAAATTTGACTCGCCATACCTATTAAGCGTAGTAAATTTTAACACCAAGTATAATCCGCGTATACCCATGAGGAAGTTTAACTTACAAGTATGCAAAAATAATACATCTTATTATAATCCTCTTACAAGAATGTCCCGCCTGTATAATGAATTATCTATAAAACATTCCGCACTTGATATACACACTCCAAAGTATAGTACTTTCCGACGATCAGTCAAACACATATTCTCAGCACCAAAGTCAGATACAACTCCCATATCGTTTGTCTTACATTAGTCATTATAGTTTCAGATTATTGTAATTTTTTCTTCTTTATATTCACACACCTGCTGCTAAGTGCTTAGCTGTTTAGATCTAAAGATTTAGTAACATTTATGTGTCAACATAGTTAGGATTGCAATCTAGAATAAGACTGATTATGTTATGTTCATGTATCTCACAATGTATTGATTGTTATCTGTTTTGTTGTCCATACAAATAAATAAATAAATAAATAAACGCGAAAGTTTGTATGTATGGATGTCTGGATGTATGGATGTTTGTTACTCTTTCGCGCATAAACTACTGAACGGATTTCAAAGGAATTTGGCACACGGGTAGATCATATCCTGGATTAACACATAGGCTACATTTTATTCCGTGAAAATAAAAAGCGGGACTTTTATCCCGGAAAAACTTTTTAACGCGGGCGGAGCCGCGGGCAAAATCTAGTATACAATAATGTATAAAATCAACCACAGGAATCTACCCTATATTAGTGTAAATTACATCCTAATTAGTAATCACTGTGCCGGATAAGCTCGACGAACGGGAATATACAGAAAGAAAGAAGTTATTGGAACAATAATACAAGCGATAAACAAAAACATAAATCTTATATTCTTTTCTACTATAGCAATTATTGGACTAATGGGACTTTTTTGGGAAAGTATTTGTAAGACTACGTAGGTGGCGTAGTTGTATTACAATAAGACTACAACGCCAAGGTCACGAGTTCGATCCCCGGGTCGGGCAAAGTGATATTGGGATTTTTCTACTAAATATCATCTCGGGGTCTGGAATTTGTGCCCGATATGGCGATAGGCTCACCCCCTATCACATCATGGGACGGAATACGCACGGCGAAAAGTGGGTTCACTAGTTGCGCCTCTGCCTACCCCTTCGGGGATGACGTGAGTCTGCGCGTGTATATTTATTAGTACCGCCCAGCCATTGTGGGGGCAACTGGGCAGTTGTGTTGGGTTCACAGTGCCTTACGACCCGGCATTAAGCTGCCTGGAAGAATGGTAAGCATCGGGTGACCAACGGACCGAGGTCCCAACACTATATACACCCTACACGGCATACGAAGTTATAACCTTATTATCAATGCAAGCTGTGTTTACCTAAAAGTTGGTTTATCACTTACAGAATATGTATTAAGAAATCCAATATGATGTAATACCGTGGAAACCGTTGGTAGACCTAATAGAATAAACAACTACCAACACCAATGGGGCTCTCATTCAGTTATTTGCCGCAGAACTGCCGAAGACTTAGACGTAAGAACAAAACCAATCAAATACAAATCAATACGAAACCGATTTAGATATAATTTTGATGAAACAGTGACTCGACAAATGTGGCTAGCAAACCACTTTTCACACAATCGGATAAGGGAAATTTGCAGTTCTTGCAAAAACATACGAGTAAGTAGATAAGTCAGTTTTAATTAATCGCGTGGCAGTCCATGTGACCCATTTTGCGAATGGCCGAGAATTCGTACCGACTTTAAACTACGGAAAGTATTTGTCACTAGTTTATGTAGTTCTTGGATGTAAACGCTCGCGCTATCGGTCTTAAAGGGTTGGGCTGAAACGTAACTTGTACATTCAGGTCTCGCTGATTTTATATTATACATCTAATTTTTAGGAGAACAATCCTGTCTGATTTTGTTTAGCATTCAGTTTCGATGAGTATTATACTTTATGCTTTTCATGTATTGAAGGACTAAGCAAGTATTAATTTGTACTATTTATGATGTCCTTTAAACCGGAACACATCGATCAATCGTTTAGGTACTACGCAGTACCACTTGGTACCTAAAATAGAGAATGCCGCGGTACTCAATTGACCCACTCATCGATACCATACTGTATGTTTTAATTACAATAATCTAAAAATTTTGAGAAAACATACTTAAATAACAGTTGAAATACAAAGTATTAAAAACTGTTGAGTGAAGAATACTCTACATTTCTGCAGCCAAACGGAAGGCTGGTTCGGATATGCAATCTCACGTTAATCTACGGCAACTGGAATTTATTTCGCTTAATCATGTTGCTGAGTACATATTTAATGATTACCACTCACCAAGTTTTTAATTAATATAGGTATCAACATAAACAGTATGTAGAGCTTCCTTTGTCTAGACTTTACAGTCTTCTTCTGTGAACTACATGAGATCTACTGCATCGGTGGTGTAGTTGTATTACGGTACGACTGCAACGCTGAGGTCTCGGATTCGATTCCCGAGTCGGGCAAAGTGATATTGGGTTTTTCTATTTAGCATCAGCCCGGATTATGATGATGGTGATTAAAAATTCGATGACTTCCAACCACCGGAGCAGGCCGGGTTTCGGAAAGGCTATAGTACCGTAGACCATATACATACACTAAGGCAGATAATACAAAAGACCGAGGAATACAATCAGCCTCTATGCCTAGCGTATGTGGACTACGAAAAAGCATTCGATTCGGTAGAGACCTGTGCCCTGTTTATCAAACGTTACAAGCCTTGTATTACAAGCGTTTTCTCTTGTAAATTAGCCCATTTTACAAAAATGCATTCATCAAAACTATATGTGTAAACTACAAGCTACAAGTAATATCACTTGCATAACAAGTTCTTTCTCACAGTTGTATTTGTGGTTTTGTTTATCATAAATGCCTTTCTAGCTTGTAACTTGTTTCAAAAAAGTTATAAAGTTTTATAAACAAGGCAAAATGCCCTTTTATCAAAAGATAGAAGTCTAGGAGCTCATGAGTTAAGTGGTACAAAAACATTTTTTCAAATTCTTGTAAAATGCGTTCATAGAAATATGTGTCTACTAACCCACAAGTTACAAGATACAAGAATATTTATACAAGACTGTGTAAATTACGTTCATCAAATAATTTCACAAGACTTGTAGATGGTACATACTTGTATTTTTAATTTACAAGTCATTTTTTTAATTTTTGATATGTTTATAAAAAATATATAGTTTTATATCGCCTCTTTGCTTCAGTAAAGTGTTATTTAAGTATGGAATCTTCTAGATGTATGAGGTTATTGAAGCAAAGATGCGATCTTATGTTGGTAAGGTCGAAATTATGGTGTAATAACTATTGACAATAACTAGCCAAGGTAATGTTTTTTTTTCTTACATGTACATAGTCTGATTTTGTATGTAAAAACCTATTTTAAAACTCATTGTATTAGTTATTTGAATTATGATTACAAATTTAACCATCTTTTATGCACGACTTAAAGTTTGGAAAAACTAGTGGTCTATTGACGAACTATACAAAGTACTTAAAAAAAACTTTGAGAATAATAACATGGCGGCAAATCATTCCCGCCATTAATCGATTTGCTACTTCTTGAATTACCGACTTATACCCCAAAACTGTCGAAATCCGATTCGGAAATCACGAACTTGTATTGAATTTACCTATAAACTATCTAAAAACTTAATTATAACAGAGTAGAAAGAGATACTATTGGCTTGTAACACATATTACGAATCCACAATAACTCTTCAACTTTTTCGCCACAAGTTACAAGCTACATGTTACAAAGGCATTTTTGATAAACAGAAATAACAAATACAAGTGTAAAAAGTACTTATAATACAAGTGATATCACTTGTAGCTTGTAGTGTGTTCATTTAGTTTTGATGAACGCATTATTGTAATACAAGCCTCGTAACGTTTAATAAACTGGGCACTTATATAGAAGCCAATAATATATTTTACCAATTTTTTAATATATAATATGCTGTTACGGTGTACCGTAATAAAATAAATAAGTAAATAAATCGTTTTATCACGAATTAATTGAAGAAGTGTAATTCGAAGAGTAACAAAATCAATGCCTGGCGGGAATGATTTGCTACCATGTTATTTATCTCCAAGAAAGCTTTTAAAGTACCTACATGGGTCTGCAATAGACCATCCTGTTTTTTTCAAACTTTAAGTCGCTTATAAACGAACATTATAGTTTTAACCATAAATCATAATTCATGAAACTAATAAAATATGTTTTATTATTATGGTTTATTTATTTATTGTTTTATTATTTTGGTTATTTACGCACAAAAATCAAATTATTGCAAATTGTTTTTATTTTTAACATTAACTTGACTAGTTATGTTACCGTAATTTCTATATTACCGACATATAAAAATGATAGCAACATTATTTGGTAATGCATCAAAAGAAGTCTTGTAAATTTAAAAAGCAAGATGATACAGACATACACACTCACGCCTTTTATCCTCGAAGGGGTAGGCAGACGCACGAAGTAGGTGCAGGCTATGCATACTGCATCCCATTGTATGATAGGGGGCGAGTCTATCGCCATATCGGGCACAAATTCCAGACTTCGAGTTAATACTGAATAGAAAAACCCAGTATCACTTTGCCCGACCCGGGCATCGAACCCGAGACGTCACCATTGCAGTGCCATTGCCACCACCACAAGTTGATACAATCTACAAGTCTAGTAAAAGTATTTCATGAACATAATTTACAAGAACTTGTAAAAAAAATCTTTAACATGTAACTTGTGAGCTTGTAGACTTGTAATGTTTGATGAATAGGGCACTGGGCTGTTTTGGAATCCATGCAGAGATGTCATATCGACTATCGGTACGTCCAAATTATTAGATGTCTGTATGAAGCCGCAACGATGACCGTCCAAGTACAAGAACAGAGCACAAGGCCAATCCAACTGCGTCGAGGGGTAAGACAGGGAGACGTAATCTCTCCGAAACTGTTTACCAACGCGTTGGAGGACGCTTTCAAGACGCTCGATTGGAAAGGACGGGGCATCAACATCAACGGCCGATACATCTCGCATCTGCGATTTGCCGATGATATCGTTCTCATGGCGGAGTCTCTGCAGGATTTGGAGGATATGCTAAACAGCCTAGACCGTTCTTCTAGACAAATAGGACTCGGGATGAACTTTGACAAAACGAAAGTTATGTACAATGGCCACGTTCTCCCGAGACCTGTAGTCGTAGGCGATGCCACTCTCGAGGTTGTGCAGGGATATGTCTACCTTGGTCAAATAATTCAACTGGGCCGGCACAACTTCGAGAAGGAGGCAGATAGGAGAATACGGCTAGGTTGGGCGGCATTCGGGAAGCTACGTAATATGTTCAAGTCGTCGATTCCTCAATGCTTAAAAACTAAGGTTTTTAACCAGTGCGTCCTACCTGTAATGACCTACGCAGCCGAGACGTGGACACTGACCAGTGGCCTGATCCACAAGCTTAAAGTCACTCAGCGTGCCATGGAACGAGCGATGCTCGGGGTCTCTTCGGTAGATAAAATCAGAAATGAAGTTATCCGCCAGAGAACCAGAGTAACCGACGTCGCCCGCAAAATCAGCACGCTGAAGTGGAAGTGGGCCGGACATGTCTGCAGACGGACAGACGGTCGCTGGAGCAGAGAAGTGCTAGAGTGGAGACCGCGTTTAGGTAAACGAAGTGTAGGACGCCCTGCTGCACGATGGACCGACGACTTGAAAAAGGCGGCGGGTAGCGGATGGATGCGGGCTGCCCAAGACCGGGATGGTTGGCGCTCACTTGGGGAGGCCTACGTTCAGCAGTGGACGGCGACAGGCTGATTGATTATGGTATATGCTACGATTATGCTCGAACGAGCAGGTTGCTCATATCCTTATAACAGGCAAGGCAAGGTGACACCAATGCGCCAAGTATGGGAAAAGGCGTCCATATAGACTATCAGAGACTATCAGATTGAGAGATCATCATCCTTCACCAGTCAATGCAATACCAACTCGTCATTGACTCGTCTTTTATTTTTACTGGTGGTAGGTCTCCCATATGTAAGAGTCCGTCTGGGTGGGTACAACCGCAATGTGTATTTCTACCACCAAGCAGCAGTGTGCATGCAGTGTTGCGTTTCGGTTTGATGGACATTGTAGCCAGTGTAACTACAGGACATAATAAGACTTAACATCTTATGTCTCAGGATGACGAGCGCAGTGTAATGCCACACAGTACTTTATAACTCAAGGTGCTGGATGGTACTGCTACTGTTTATGGGTGGCCGTATCGCTTACCATCAGGTGAACGGCATGCTTGTCTCGCCATTCAAAGCAATAAAAAAAGAACGTTTAAAGCAATCCACTATTATAAACAAGGTAAAATAACAAACTACGGGTATCGGCGGGGAAGTTCAGTGCTATCCCACAGGAACCTTCGATATTGTTAAAGCGAAGTTATACAACAAGCATAAGAAACTCTGACATCAAAGCCAACGAATGATATGATACACCTTTATTTAGAAAAAACGAATAGATTAACTCAACCGTGTATTGATGTGTCACAGAAAATTTTAGTCTCTTCATCCGAATGTTGCCTTCATATTTGAAAATCTAAAAGACTAGAAACCTCGCCAAAAAGTAACCACAGCCACAAAAACAAACTCATTTCAAAAAAAAAATCCTTAAAGCCCTCGAGCTTTATCTTTTAAATCCGAAACACTTGGTACATCTATACGGTATAATTGCCCGCCCCGATTCGCACCGGCAAAAACTAGTACTGACTACAAGTTGTTAACAGCCAGTTACGGTAAACGCAGCGACTAATAACTGCACTCGTAAATTGACATTTTTAGGTTAGTAATCCATGCTAGCGAACACTAACACAAAGCTTAGCACCAACCTGCCCCATCTCCAAAAATACAAACAAAATCAATACAATCGTAAGGATTATATCATTATTTAACCGCTTTATGCCTGTAATTAAGCCATCAGAATCGATAAGAGTAATTTACAATCGAATTATCAAACGTCATATTTGGCGCTTAAACGTCAAACGTCAGCCGCCATTTTGTCATAGCTTATTGGCGAGCGGAGGGTTGTTTTCAACGAAACGGCGAATTTATATCCGTCCCGTTCTAACACGGTTACATAATACGGAAACCGACGAGCGTTGTTACGTTTTGTGTCGAGTTCCGCATGCGGACAGATAGACGGGGGTAGTTATTGATTTTTCTCGGAGTTTGCGGCAGTCGCCTAGCAAGCCGGTGTCCAGCGCGAAAAACACGGTCGGATCGCGCTCGCGTTTTCGTCAAAACATTTCATTAAATTTAATAAAAAATAACACACGTAAAGAAATAAATTTCGAAATTCGAAAATCGAATCGTTGTTGTTGAAGTGCGGTGACAGTGCTGGGATACCAATTTCGTAAGTAAATTATAATTTTATTCGAGGACACGTCCGATCAATTTTATTAACGCAAAGAACATGTTGCTTATAATTTGAATTTAAAAAAAATAATTACGAAAAGTAATTATGAATCAGTAGCCATCAGCTGATACTGGCACCCTGCAAATGTCATTAATACAGATTAAAAACTCACCAATTTAACGAGCGCCAATGGCTGCCTGAAGAGTTTGTTCCTCCCAACGGTGTGGTGTACATTCATTTTATTATTTAAAAATATTCTCACACGTTCAAATGAGTCCGGATGCGAGACACCACTGATTTTATCTCAATGATGCGTATACATTGCCGGTTCTATATCTAACTCATGGTGAACACTATAAAAGGCATTGTTAATGTATAGCGAAGGACATGCCGGAGATGTGGTGACGTCATGGATCGTTAACACCACGGATGGTGACGTCATTCGTCCCTGTTTCACTCCCATGGGATGCCATAGGAGCCATTAACATCTGCAATCAAATTTAATTGTTTTACGGGTGGTTATCCTTAACTACCCTTGAGATATGTCTGAACATCATTTCCTTTGCATGTACTCGCAAGTGCCTTTTATGTCCTTCTAAAAATGTGTTTTATTTAAATCATCATTCAAGTTTCTGTAGCAAATATAAGCGTTTTTATTTTATTTGAGTACTTTTTGCATGGTATTCATAATTTTTTGCAGACCTCATTGTGGAATATAAACACAAAAGGTAAAACAGAAAATGCATTGATCAATTTCAGACATTTATTTCGATTACGGTTAGTTTTTGCGGCGTCTCAACGTACCTAAGTTTTTATTTTTGTTAATAAACAGCATTAGATTGAGCACTTCGAAAAAAGATTTAGGCAAAAAGAAGGCCGCTTGATTTCTGATCGATAAAATATTATTAAACTAGCTTTTGCTCGCGGCTTCGCCGGCGTTAATAAGTTTTTCCAGTCTAAAAGTACATAAAAACCTTCCTGACGAATCACTCTACCTATTAAAAAAAACCGCATCAAAATCCGTAGCGTAGTTTTAAAGATCTAAGCATACATAGAGACAGACAGCGGGAAGCGACTTTGTTTTATACTATGTGTAGTGATGATAATATAGCATATTATTATATAAAAAGTTCTCGAGTGGAGACCACGTACTAGCAAAGGCAGCGTCGGCCTCCACCTGCAAGGTAGACATACAACTTGATAGAGGTTGCAGGAACACGCTGCATGCAGGCTGCTTTTGACAGGTCCATCTGGAAATCTTTGGGGGAGGCCTATGTTCAGCAGTGGACGTCGTGTGACTGATAATGATGATTATTAATATTAATCGCTAGACCTGTTTAGATTATTTGTTCTAATTATTCTCAGCAATCGTGGGAGAAGTGTTACCTATTATGATTTTTTCCAGCAGTTTAGATTGTTTGTATTTTTTCTAGCCATAAAACACGTTATTCTCAATCATTAAAGACTTTGTGATTTATCGCTTGCTTTAACGATGAAGGTAACCATTATGAGGAAACCTGCATACATAAGAAGTTCTCCATAAGAGTTTCGAAGATAAAGTCGGCCAAGCTGCATTAGGCCAGAGTGGTAGCCTAAGGCATAAAACCCTCTAAGTTGTAGAGGAGGCCCGTGCTCAGCAGTGGGACAGTATTAAATACAGGGCTGGTACTATTATTAAAAAACAAAGCATGTAATGCTACGTTACTATTATTTGTTAAGCACAGTATACATTAACCTAATACACTTATAGTTAACCAAAAAAAGATTCTAACATAATGAAAATAATTTTAGCACAAATTCACATAAATTGGGGCCCATCCCTTCATCTGCGACGGGATAGATGCGCGACTAATGTAACCGCAGTAAAATGCCATGAAAAGCTTCGTATTTCAGATGGTTTAATACAGTTTGTAGGCAATCGTCAACAGACCAGTAAATCTTGTCATTAAAAAAATACTGCAATGGCATGAGGACATACTAAAGGTCCTTTGGAGAGTAGTATTTATAGGCCTACAAGGGTTTCTATCAGCAGCTGGTAACGCCTGGAGATTACCAGCATGAGACTAGCTGAAGGGTCCCAACGCTGTTTAGAAGAATGCCACCGGTTGTTTGGTCGGGAATCCAAGGTTTCATTTTGGATTGAGCACCGGAAGGTGACCTACATCCTATTTTCTCCTAGCCAGTTCAGGATCTGTAATATCCTGTCGATTTTTTATTCAATCGTATTAAAGTAAGTTATATTCCGAACACGCTTTAGAAAGCTGGACAACGACATCCTCTGTTCTTGTAGTCACTTTGAATCTTAAAGAGCATCATCTCGAAAATTAAGGGTATTTGGTACATATTTAAACGGCGATAACGTAGTTGGGAGTGGAACAGACTTTTTTTTTTTTGTTGACGCGGAGAAAGTGACTTATTACTACCGCCCAGTGTTCAAGGGGAACGACTGAGCGGTTATGTTGGGTTCACCGTGCCTTACGACCCGAAGCGACGTTGAGCCGCCCGGAGAGATGGAAAACGTCGGGCGACCGCCGGGCCGAGTCCCTAACCTATGTAAACCGCACGGCATACCAACTAAAACTCCGCGGTGGCCATCTTCGGCGCATTAGGGACGGCTGCGGGCTTCCTCTGACTCTCGTCTAAGTTGTCGTCCGCAACCGCCTCTGCGCGTACCGCTATTGCGGTCCGTCTCCTGTTGTTGCAGGGGCTCAGAAGCCCCCGTACACCGAAGGACGCCCTTGGCGTCAAAGGCAGCGTGAGACACGCTGCCGTCCATCACGGGGGTCACAAAAGTTGGCTAGACTAATAGGTGGACGGCCCCTCAGTGGAACAGACTGCCGAGACGAATGTCCGCAGGTTCAAAACCCAAGGGCTCACACCTCTGACTTTTCTAAAAATTATGTGTGTATTTTTGAGAATTATCACTCGCTTTAACGGTGAAGGAAAACATCGTGAGAAAACCACCATACCTGAGAAGTTCTCTGAATTTCGAAGGTATGTGAAGTGTGCCAACCCGCACTAGGCCAGCGTGGTGAACAGGCAGGAGGCCCGTGCTCAGCAATGAGCAGTATATAATACAGGGCTGGTATGGTTGGTTGGTTGGTACATATTTATACCTTTACAACGTCCAATATACTTGAAATTTCGCGACAGTCTACTTTATAGGCTAACATACTAAATCCTTGATGAAAACAGTCCGCATTCTCACCTGTTCCTATCTCGATTGGAGCAGCGAACCATAAAAATATTGCGCCCGTCTGTCACCAATTCTCGAAATATTTTTATTCCGCCGCGCAAAAGTATTTTTCTGAAATAAATATCTCCAATATTGGTTGTAAGTCTTTTTATTATTCAATTCAGAATATTTTCAACGGTATGATGTAACCCCTTAAAAACTATTTTGGAAACTGAAAGGTTTTTAACAAACTAACATACTTTTTCTTTTTAGATAAAGACAAAAACAATTTGTAAATCCTTTCATCTTAACTCAAACTCCACGATTTACTTCAGGCACCGTTACCTTTCTAATCAGTCAGAAAGAAACCAAAGCATTCCGGCTCCGAATTATTTACTTTGGAACACGCAACAAACTTTGGAAGTAATGAGGATTGTTAGTGAACAGCTATTCCAAATATTGTAATTGGTGACCAAAGCTAGAATTCTCATGACTAACGAAATCAAATTCATGTGGTAAATTACTTCGTGGTACTATTTTCTTTTTGTTTGCAGTCTAATTGATATTGTATTGGATTGGTTTGGCCATCAAGACTATGCCATGATAAAGGTAAAAATATAACAAACAGTACACACATTTTTCTATATTTTTTTTCTAATAGTAACACTGTCACAAACAAAATCATAGCAAAAGTATGTGGTCCACTCCACGCGACATTTAGTGATACCAGAACGCGATACTTACGATACACCTTGTTTACGGTGGTGGATATCCCGGCAAATAGGTACAAAATCCTACCACCTACCACCAGCACATAATATATAAAATACAAGCTGTTGAATACAACCCTATCAGCAGTAGAGAAGACCCGTGCTCAGCAATGGGCAGTATATAATACAGGGCTAGTATGGTATGTTATGGACTGCAAGCGACTGGATGTATAAAGCAGCAGACCGGGCTCTGTGGCGTATCTTTGGTGAGGTCTATATCCAGCAGTGGACTGCAACGAGCTGATGATGATGATGATTGTATGGTAAGCTTGGGCTTGCGGCTCCGTCTTCGTGAAGAAACTTTTCCGAGTTCTGCTATCTATTTTCCCGGGATAAAAAGTAGCCTATATATTTTCCAGGGTCTTAAAATACCTACATACAAAATTTGCTGTGAAAGCGCAACAGAGTCACTTTCTCATTTATGTAAGTATGGATCACAATACTACAATGTATGTAATGCATTTAGCATTTATTTTGCACCAACTTGCACGTATTATTACGAAATGTTAGTTATAAATATAGTAATTAGTGCTTACATTAAAATATGACTGCCTCGGTGGCGTAGTTGTATTATGGTACGACTGCAATGCTGAGGTCTCGGGTTCGATCCCCGGGTCGGGCAAAGTGATATTGAGTTTCTCTATTCAGTATCAGCTCGGAGTCTGGAATTTGTGCCCGATATGGCGATAGGCTCGCCCCCTATCACATCATGGGACGGAATAATGGCGAAAAGTGGGTGCACTAGTTGCGCCTCTGCCTACCCCTTCGGGGATAAAAGGCGTGAGTGTATATGTATGTATTAAATTATAAGTAACAAATTAGACAGATAGCCCCAAACGCGATGTATGTTACCTGAGTACCAATGTTTATAATATTCATTCAATAAACAATTTGTTTTCCTCAACAAAGCAAAACCACCCAGTCAAGCCTCTTAGCTACATCACAAACTTTCACGAAGGTTTCTGAACTAAAGCTTAGTCTAAAGTTTATGATTTGACAACCGATACAAGCAGCTTAAAAAGCTCTCGGAACGGCGGAGCTTATTAAATTTAAACAAGTTCTTAAACGTACTTGTCCGTTACATATCAAATAGGTTTTTGGGCAGCTTTTGTTTTATTGCAGAAGGTCTTTTGAGGTAGAAAATGCCATTAAGTCCGCCTTCATAATTTATGTAGTGTACAAATGAATAAATCAAATAATTTTATTCTAACTGCTAATTTGATAAATAACAGCCGCATTTAAGTCATTCACTTTGCAGGATTTAAGCCTAACTGGAAACCAGATAAATTGTTTTGGGTACTTAATGAAAGTCTACTATATTGTTTTTTTTTTATTGCATAGAATGAAGAGACAAGCATACCTTCGCTTGATGGTAAGTGATACGACCACCCATAAACAGAAGCAATACCATCCAGCACCTTGAGTTACAAAGTACTGTGTGGCATTCCACTGCGCTCGTCTTTCTGAGACATGCACACTGTTGCTTGGCGGTAGAAATAGACATTACGGTGGTACATACCCAGACGGACTACTATTACTTGAAAATCTTATTCTTTAATGGAAAAATTATTCTAGAATCTGGAATGTTAGAATCTAAATCTTCTTCTAATTGGCCATACACCCCATACCAATACCGGGTGGAAGGGAAACGCTCTCGGAAACGAATACAGGTGATAGTATTGGTGATTCCTGACGTGATGGCACTAAAAAAATCGCGATCGCATTGTTACAATTTTAGTAGGATTTTCTCAAATTTCTGTACAGCTTCACGTATGGATAGATAAATCAAACTATTATTCTGAAAAACATAGTAAAAAAGGTCAATATTTAAAGAAAATCGTAATGAAAAACGTACATCAGCTGACGGGTTAACGACCGCGCACGCACGGCCGCCGCCTTGTCGGCGTTTGCTTTGTAGTTTGTACCCTACTCAGTTTTGTTGTACGCTTTACATTGCGCGCGCATGAATTACGGAAATACTAAAATCGTAAGTATTATCGCTTAGCTTTGCAAATGAATTTAGTTTTTCGTTACTGTTATGGTTCTTCTCTCTTACCGTTCCGGTATAGAGAGCGTTTCCCTTCCACCCGGTATATGCAGCGTAGGACACCTGCAAGGTGGACGGATAACTTGATAAAGGTCGCACGGACAAGATATGCAATCGCTTTTGACAGGTCTGTATGGAAATCGTTAGGGGAGGCCTAAGTTCAATAGTAAGGAAAAGTAGTGGCCGGTAAATGTCAACGTGGGTGTGATACACCCGTGCCTGCCCCTGAAAAGGGAGGAAGGGGTGATGTTATGAATCAAGGACCCTACAGACAAAACAGAAACTCGCTGGGACTTCAGCTATATACCCAAAAACAAATGCTGACAGTAAAAAACATTTCTTCAGCCTCTAGTCGACATCGCGCTGACACTAAAGTCGTAAATATGAGTTAGTACCCCAGTTATCTGGATGTGGACATTATTCTCAGACATTTTTCCAGAATATTTACTAAGGTAGCCGTGCAGTGTTATACAGTACTATAAAATCCTGATAGTGATTTTGTTACGTCCTGAAATAATAATTTAGACTTACACACACACACACACGCCTGTTATCCCCGAAGCGGTAGACAGAGGCGCAACTAATGCACCCACTTTTCGCCGTTATTCCGTCCCATGATGTGATAGGGGGCGAGCCTATCGCCATAATATCGGGCACAAATTCTAGTCTCCGAGCTGATACTGAATAGAAAAACTCAATGTTTGTCGGACCCTGGGATCGAACCCGAGACCTCAGCATTGCAGCCGTACTGTAATACAACTACGCCACCGAGGACAACCACCAGATAACCTGATGAGCTTGAATTTATGTCCTATGTCATTAGGCGTTGTGGGCAGTGTGTTGAGGTGTTTGATTTTTTTTGTTGGTTCAATGAACTTGTCTAATAGCGCCAGTATAGCTTAGGTATGAGTTGGCTTCAGAAATTTTATAATATTGAAAAAAAGATAAAAATTGTTTCGTGGCGATGCCTTAAATATTCTATATTCATTCTTTCGGATTACAAAACAGTTTTAATCTAAGGGGACAGTTAGGTAATCTGAAAAAATGGAATTAATTAAGTGTTTGTGTGCTCACTTTATGATAATCATAATTTCCGTAATAAATAAAAATATTTACATAAACGTTGATCCCGAAAAGTGGCTACATCAAATATAATTCATACTTTTCTAATTGGCTTTCAGCACCATTTGCATACCAATTAAAATATCAATGATAATATTTTAAAAATAATTATCTAGTAAATAATAAGTGTTTTGACACGAAATACTTTATCAAACATTGCTCTCGTGCCCAACCATCCCAATTACCCCCGTATCCTGTACATTGCGAACATTAAGGAACAAATCTGTCCTCCACTGTTGGCACTTCGCCTAAACAAATACCCATGTACGTACATGAGGTCTATATTAGATTTGCGGCAATCATTTCGAATTTGGCCAACATATTATTACCTCCAATTTGGGGAACTTTGCTTTTTGGCGATAAAGGTATTTTTCAATTATCAGATACACCTTCACACATAAATCGTGATTGAAAATAAAATTAAACAATCTAAATTTTATACCACTGACAATTATTTTACCATGGTGTATTTTATCACGGACATAAATCTAAATCTTTTTATTCTATGAATAAATGTAATGTAACGATTAAATATTAATCGTCATAATTATGATACTAGGAGGTCTTTTTAGGGTTCCGTACCTCGAAAGGAAAAAACGGAAGCCTAATAAGATCACTTTGTTGTCCGTCCGTCCGTCCGTCTGTCAAGATCCTTTTTCTCAGGAACACGTCGAGGTATTAAGCTGAAATTTATATCAAATACTCAGGTCTTCCGTTTCTTGGTGCTGTAAAAAAATCACCGCAACCAAGCCTTCTAAGCCAACGCAATCAAAAGATACAGCCGATTATGCCGTAAATTTTTAAAACTTGCAAAGGAATCAAAACCTAGAAGGTCCTTCTCGTGAACTCAGTATCTTGAAATTTGGTACGAAGCTACGTCTTATAGCACAGACAAAGGAAAAATTGCGGAAACCGTAAATTTTACGGAACCCTCGGTGCGCGAATCCGACTAGCACTTCGCCAGTTTTTCGTTATATTTGTGTAAAATTGTATGTGTTTGTCATCAGTTTTAAGCTCACCAAATTATAATGAAATTAGCCTTTGCTCGTAGTTCCGCCAGCATTAAAAGTTTATATACCGGGTGGAAGGGAAACGCTCTCTATACCGGAACGGTAAGAGAGAAGAACCATAACATTAACGAAAAAATATATTCATTTGCAAAGCTAACCGATAATACTTACGATTTTAGTATTTCCGTAATTCATGCGCGCGCAATGTAAAGCGTACAAAGAACTGGGCGGCCGTCGCGCTGCGCCGGGACCGGCCCGCGGTCGTTAACCCGTCAGCTGATGTACGTGTTTCATTACGATTTTTTTGAAATATTGACCTTTTGCAAACATAGTAATGTTTTTCAGAATAATAGTTTGATTTATCTATCCATACGTGAAGCTGTACAGAAATTTGAGAAAAACCTACTAAAATTTTAACAATGCGATCGCGATTTTTTTAGTACCATCACGTCAGGAATCACCAATACTATCACCTGTATTCGTTTCCGAGAGCGTTTCCCTTTCACCCGATATATACATATTTTCCCGAGATAAAAAGTAGCCAATGTTACCTACTCTCTGATAATACAGCTTTATATTGGTTAAAGATTTTTTAAAATGGATTCAGTAATTTTTGATTTTAATCCTTACAAACAAACAAACAAACAAAAACTCAAATCTTGCCCCTTTATAATATTAGAAGGTAAAGACAATTACATGTTAAGATGAGAGAGGACGCCGCGCCGCTATTTGCATCTCAAGTACAGAAGAAGGTAGGGATCACCAAATCTTTATATAACTGATTAACAAAAGGACCAAATTATGTGATGGCAACCACGGCCTATAAGCGACGATAGCCGAGTTGGGAACGGAACAGTCTGCCAAGATAATGTCCGAAGGTTCAAAACCCAAGGCACACACCTCTGGCTTTACGAAGTTACGTGGTTATCAATTATCGTTCGCTTTTACGGTGAAGGATAACATCGTGAAGAAACCTACATACCGGAGAATCTCGAAGGTATGTGAAGTGTACCAACCCGCACTAGGCTAGCGTGGTGGACTAAGGCCAACACCTCTCAGTAGTAAAGTAGGCCCGTAATCAGCAGTGGGCAGTATATAATACAGAGCTGATTGCATTGCATTCCACCACGGCCAACTATAAGAGATAGTATCAACCAGAATTTTGTATCACAAAAATGCATGTTGAACACACTACCCAATAACATTAATGCTTTCAATTCGAAAACAAGATATCTTTCATGCATGCTGTTTGGCCACGGAAGATATTCCTCAAGAAAAATCTCAATCCATTTCAAGACATGCCAACATCCTGGCATTGAACACCAACATCCTCCATCGCATTCTGCGTCATTACTGCCATAAGAATCGATGGAGCTTGGCGGGGTTCCATAAAATTATTATCTGCAGAGCGAGACGACAATACGTCATGTCTTCTCGCTCTACAATTGCGTTTACAGACGCTGCATCTGCACTTTACGCATTTATGTTCTATGAGACGCAGGGGTAGATTTAGGGAGGCTGTGGGGGTCGTATTACTGAACAAAAGTTTTTACACTTTATTCGAGCCATGTTGAATTTTAAGCATTTATGCTCTATGTAAAGACGCAGGGGTGGATTTAGGGAGGCCGTGGGTGCCGTAACACCCAAAACTGGTATATAAAAAAAGAGACAGAAAGGAGCCAAAAATAGAAAGTATCACAAAAGTAGAAGACGTGGAGACCAAAACCAGAAAACTCAAGTGAAGGCTGGTAGACCACATGGTCAGAGAAAATAAAAGCAAATGGGCAAAGGGCATAACAGAGTGGACTCCTAGATTACATACTAATAGAGGAAGACTAAGGAAACGTTGGTCAGATGACATTAGGGGAATAGCAGGCCCTCTGTGGCTCCGGAGAGCTGCAATAATAGAAGAATGGAAAAAGCTGGAGAAGGCCTATATGTCGCATACACACGCCGACACCCAATAATTTTAGTTACAAAGCATTATTTGTTGTACAAGTTAAGTGGGCAATATAGGCTGATATATAAATAATCAAAGACATTAAACAGAATAATTATAGATGGGACATCAGGCCCAAATTTTCCTCCAAAGTTATTACTCGTGGGTAATAAGTTGCTGTCTTATCTGACACATCCGTGTGACAAGACATCTCGGTATGCGCAAATTTTGTACAGAAAACAATATTTTGGAAGGAAATATGCCAATTAGCCCCTTACGAGTAGGCTCAAAATTTTTGTGTGAAATTTTTTCCAATATCTGCTCTATATAATTTTAGAATTCTTTGTAAATAACAGTGTGTATTGACATATTCATTGTAAATGTTGACATAAACTACAGAGCTCAATATAAAATGGTTTATAATAGAAACTCGCACGGTGATTCAAACCTTACACAACAAAATACATTCGCGGTCTTTAGTAAGTTCATACGAGTGTATTCCCAAACGTAATTGAATTGATGGAAAGAAATTCCTAGCCGATTGCATAGTATAAATTTGGCAGCGAGCCAATATATAGCAGTCTTTTGCGTTATTTTAAGCCAAACTCTAGACAGTTCTTAAAAACATGATATTCAGAAGGTTTTGTGTTGAGTGCATTGCCTTTGCCAGCGTCTCGCCTAGGATAAAAAACATAACATTAACGGTTCAAGCTTCCTATTAAACAATTTTCATAAAAAAAATTAAGATTAGCGCCTACAAATATCCAAAAACTTGAGCTAAAATAATGACGCCCTTGGTGAGGAAGTTGTATTGTAGTACGACTGGTATGCTAAGGTATCGGCTGTAAATCTCTTGTTCAGGTAAAGTCATATATTGTTCAACTGTCCAGTATCGGTCTAGAAATTTGTATGTAATATACACCTATCACATCGTGGGACCGAAAACACAACGAAAAATGGATGTACTGATTGCGCCTTTTCGTACACCTTCTCGTACAAAAAGCGTCAGTGTCATAAAGCTTACTGGCATCACATTCATCGGTGGCGTAGTTGTATTACGGTATGACTGCTATGCCGAGGTCTCGAGTTCGATCCCTGGGTCGGACAAAGTGATGGTGGATTTTTCTATACAGCATCAGCCCGGAGTCTGGAATTTGTGTCCGACATGACGATAGGCTTGCCCCCTATCACATCATAGGATGAAATACACACGGCGAAAAGTGGGTGCTTTAGTTGCGCCTCTGCCTATCCATTCGGGGATAAAAGGCGTGAATGTGCGTGTAATACAACTACGCCACCGAGACAGTATAGCCCTTGTAAGGTCACAAAACCCTCGCGTCATCAAAATATAATTTGTGTTCCGCCATCGCTATGACACGTGATCCATCATGGATATTGTTTATGGATTCGGGCGGCTATTAATTAGACATATTGTGATGGAACCCTTGGTTTATCATGTTTAAAGTAATTAAGTGTTAAGTGTTAACTAGTTGTTCGCCATGGTTAAGATCATTGTTAACTGTTATACATGTAACTATAACCAACGGGTTAAAGAATCTCTGACATGGTTCATACAGGGCTACAAATTGCATGACATAAAAATCGTCATCAACGAAACAAAATTTTTTTAGTTACAATTTCGATCCACTTTTAATTTTCTTATATATCACCTACCTTTTCTACTTACTATTCTTTTCCCACAAGGCTGAAAGAGCACCCATGCTTATTATAATATTGTGGATCCTCTTTGACGATCTTACCAGATGATCAAGTTGCTCGTTTGCCGAACATATTTTTTTTAATAAATAAGTATTTCAAATAAGCACAATCTTAAACCATTCGTAAAAGCAATCTTTGTAACATTGTGATTCGGAATGGAGTCAAATTAAACGTAAATCGTGACTAACATCCGGCAAAACAGTTTTTGTAATCATTGGCTTCAAGTTACATAACTGTTTTTAGTTACCAATCTAGCACTGGTTCAAATGTTTCCCGCTAGATGTCGTAATAAAGTTTAATTTAAAAACGTATCTGTATGTCTTACTATAAGTACTATTATCATAAAACAAAACTTTTAGACCTTGTTTATTACAGGGAAGGTATGGCCCGAAAGGTACATATTCTGTAGATTTTTTGGTCCGTGGGCCAGTGACAGATTTCGATGACCAAGTTTCTCTCAAACGATAATTGGTGAGACGCATCAGAGACGTGTATCATAAAGCCTCGTGAACGTCAGCTTCGGCTCCGTGGGTGCCATGAGCGGTGGTAGCCTCCCAAAGATGTAGAAAAAAATATATTATTCAGTCATTTCCTCCCAACTAAGAATCATTTTAAATTGTAGCTAACCCGATACCTTGAAGAAAAAAAATAATCAACTGACTGTAACTTGGCGCATTATGCGTCAGCTGGTCAATGAAACATGTAAAAAAAATATATCATTTCAGTGATTTCCTCTCAACTACAAATTTACCTGATGATAGCTTATACGCAACTATGAATAAATATATATGTCAGCTGGCTGTATGCCGGGGCAAAAACCGTCAGCTGATGCCTTGAAAGTTATAACGCAGGTGTTAGGCGAGAGCTTCTATTACATAATTACATGCATCAGCTGACAATGTTTCCCTCGAATTAATGATAGTAGATTCTCTTTATTAATTACAGCATTGTATTATCAATCTATACATGTAAAATGCTTTGTCCTGAATGACTGAATGACAGTTAAACGCACAGCCCAAACCTCTGACCGTAGAGATCTGAAACTTGCAGGGTGTGTTCCTTGTATGACGCGATGTAGGCATGCAACACTTTTCTAACCCTTAGATTAGAAACGTGTTGCAAAGGTGGTACCTGCAGTAGGTTGTGTTAATCTGAAAAGTCTTCTGCTGACCACTTTATCTTACTCCGGAGAGTACAATAAACTATAAATTCATAATCACTGTTATTAATATTTCTTCAGTTATTTAATTATATACGTATTAGTCGTAAAGTATTCATACATTTCATCGGAAAACTCATATCTGAGCGTAAAGTCAAACATTTAAGATACATTATATCTTCCCAGATGAAAATTTATAAGCTGACTAGCTTTTGCCCGCAGCCGCGGTCGTACGAAAGAGGTTTTTTTTATAAAGGTCCCACTTATACATTTTCACGGGATAAGAAGTAGCCTAAAACTTTCCAGTTTCCCAGATGCTCGAATTATCTCCATACCAAATTTAATCAACATCCGTTTGATAGTCTTTGAGTTTATCGCGTACAATCTTTTTACCATTTGGGTTGAATTTCGCAAAATCCCGTCTTAGTGAGCTCCAACGTTCTAAAAGGAACCTCCACAAAATTTGAGACTCCTAGCACGTGTAGCTTCTCAGATTTCGTGATGAGTGAGTTAATGACCTTTCGTTTTTATACATATTATATATTACGGGATGAATTTCAATAAAACATGAAACACGTCTTCTATCAGTTCTGTTAAAAATAAGTTTAAGCAATATTTGAAGTAGGTTGGACCAAGGAATCACGTTGGCCCATACAAACTTTGCCCCCCTTTTTCACCCTCTTAGGGGTAGACTTTCGGAAAATTCAATCTCATTAGATGCCTATGGCATACAAAGAACACACCCTGCAAGTTTCAGGTCTCTACGGTCAGAGGTTTAGGCTGTGCGTCAGTCAGTCATTCAGGACAAAGCATTTTACATGTATAATTGATAATACAATGCTGTAATTAATAAAGAGAATCTACTATCATTAATTCGAGGGAAACATTGTCAGCTGATGCATGTAATTATGTAATAGAAGCTCTCGCCTAACACCTGCGTTATAACTTTCAAGGCATCAGCTGACGGTTTTTGCCCCGGCATACAGCCAGCTGACATATATATTTATTCATAGTTGCGTATAAGCTATCATCAGGTAAATTTGTAGTTGAGAGGAAATCACTGAAATGATATATTTTTTTACATGTTTCATTGACCAGCTGACGCATAATGCCCCAAGTTACAGTCAGCTGATTATTTTTTTTCTTCATGGTATCGGGTTAGCTACAATTTAAAATGATTCTTAGTTGGGAGGAAATGACTGAATAATATATTTTTTTCTACGTCTTTGGGAGGCTACCACCGCTCATGGCACCCACGGAGCCGAAGCTGACGTTCACGAGGCTTTATGATACACGTCTCTGATGCATCTCACCAATTATCGTTCGGGAGAAAATGACTGACGAAATTTTGCTACTGGCCCACGGTCTATTTCTAACAGAATTTACTTACGTGAGACTTCATTCCTCACAGCGTTTTGACTTCAAGCAAGCTGCCTGATGTAAAAACTAACTGAAATATATTCTGATTTTAAAAAAAGCATACTTCTGTTAAAATATCCTCTCATTATGATTGCCTACTAACTTGTACTATTTGATCCCCAGCAGCGAATGAAAACAAAGCCCCGCATCAGTAGGGCATAGAGTAAGGCCCAAGCGAGCGCCCCCGAGGCAACCACCAGATGATCGGCTCATTTTGGAACCTGTGCCGCGCGTGCCCTTCCATGCCTGTTGATAAGGTAAGTTTTAGGTCTAAGTTTGCGAAGTGATAAGAACTCTACTTCTAATTCTACGTAAAACACTTTCCTAATTTTCTCTAACGCCGCTCGCACAGTCAATTGTTTTTAAGTCACATGTATTTGTACGGTAAAAATAATTCATAACAGGTGACCCACTTCCTGGTGAGGACATTATTTTTAAATGTCTATTCTCAATGGTCCCTTGAAGGTGCCTGATTAATCCAGGTACTGCCTTTTGTATATTTGTGGTAGTAAATATGCAGAGACTATCCCGCCCTCACACCCGCCACTGCAACTCTTGTAAGCCAGGATCAGCAATGGCACACATTTTATGACACCGAACGTTGATGCTCGGCGAGTCTCAGGGAACACTAATCTGTGTAGCCCGCAACTATTCAAATCAGATAGAGATTGGGGAGTCAAAAATATTGTCTACTTCTCTACATAGCAAAACGGGAGACAAAGTAATTAACTAAGCAAGTATTTTAACATCAAGTACACAGACGTTGACATCTAGTAAAGCCAGTTACGTTTGTGAAGCACCACGGATAAAAATTTAATGAAAGAATCATTATGACCTGGCAAATTCCAAGCTGCGCTCATGATACCTAAAGACTACACTCCCAAACGAGCACACTGTGTTAAGTATACCTACAGTAATTAGTTCAGTTTAAATAACATTGTAGCCAGTGTAACTAATATAAACTACTATATGTTTATGCAGTAGAGAGTGTCATCTTTTTCTCGCTCCAGACAAAGCTCCATACCAAAATTCTTGGTCTTGTAATTTGTTCTATAAACAAAGTGAAAATATTTTCTACTAGATTCATCCCCGTGAAAGAGTTTCCAGAATAAAAGTCCCGCTGTATATTTTCGCGGGATAAAAATTAGCCTTAAGTCTTAAACTATCTCCACACCAAATTTCATCGAAATCCCTTCAGTAGTATAGCCATGAAACCGTAACAAACAGACAGAGATACTTGCGCATTAAATATATAAGTATGTATGTATGTATACCCTTTTAAACAATAATGGCGGTCTTAACGCCAGAGACATTCTCTACCTGGCAACCAGTGCGATGTAAAGTAGTCCAATCTGTAATTAACATGATGAGAGACTGCCCACCCAACCTCACCCATGTCAGTAACTATGCTGCCCGAAATTACCTGTGGGTTAACCACATCATTTCCATCCTGAATACCCTAAAATGTTGACCTTAATATAGGACGCCATGGACTAAATTACACGTGCTTTGGGGACTACCTACTTATGTACGAAGTTTTGTAAAATTTGTGACGGCTGACTATAAAAAGTTGGTTAATCAGCACCAGCCAAAAAATGCTTATGTAATGTACAAAAAAACACACACTCGCACGTTATTTATCCCCGCAGGGGTAGGCAGAGGCGCAACTAGTGATAGAGGGTTAGCCTACCACCATATCGAGCACAAATTCTGGACACGGGGCTGACACTAAATACAAATACCCAATATCACTAAGCCCAACCCGGGAATCGAACCCGAGAATTCAACATTGCATGCAACTACGCCACCGAGGCAGTCAGTAAAACAAATATTGTATAAACTGCTCATTTACAAAATTCAACCATAACGTTGTAAAATTTAGAATGATAATTTTGACAGGTCACACTAAGGGTGAGGCCAGACGAGCGTAATTTTTTGAGTTGTGAGTCGCGTAATTTCTGATACATTCGATTTCATACAAAAATCCTGTTTCGTTCACACGGCGACATAAAATGAGTTGTCTGAAATGTGTGAAATGAAATTACGCGACCGAAATTACGCGGCTCATAACTTAAAAAATTACGCTCGTCTGGGTCACCCTTAGGATGAGGGCAGTGTATAATCGTTAATGAGCGTATTCGATTTTCGATTACTATCTTATATAACTTGATATCAATAATTGCATAATTATTTTGTATGTTCAGTTTTTTTTTTTTGGTGCGTCAACATTTATTAATATGACAAATAAGTTATATATTTACAATAAATAATATAATTTAACCAAAATGTCGATCGATTTATATTTTTATTTCAAATCGATTTTCGATAGTGTGTAATTGTTCGTTATGAGAAGCACGTCACTAAGGGGGCGGAACCCATCCATAAAGTATGCTTTCATCAAAAGTACATTTTATCGGAAAGAAAAACTTAACTTCATGTGCGTGAGCTGTCAAAATTATCTCCTATATTTAACAAGGTATAACTTTCTTACTCTATCTTCCAGTTGAGAAAACGAGTCCGAAACCATACCTACTAAAGCTCTTTTCAAAACCTATTACTTTGTGTAAACATAAGTCTCGCTATTTTAATATAACGTTTCCAATATCCAAATACTATCTATTCAGCGTTATGTCACGTTCGGACGTGAAATTTAATTAAATCTAGCATTCCGAATCTGTTTGAACGCTGCGAAATTAATCACAACAATGTAGCTGTACTGCTGTAGACTATAGGTAAGTATTGTCACGTTGCGTGACGTTGGCGTGAGTGAGTGCCTCGTAGGGTTGTCACTTGGACATGTCATGACGTTCTATTTACGATTTCAGTTATAATATTTGAGGGATGTAAAATCCAAGCATTATTATACTTGAGTAGGTGATAATATCTCAATGTAGCGTCAACTTTACTCTAGAGAAATAAGGACAGATGACTATTGCAACTTCATCATCATCATTCACATGACGTCCACTGCTACATACAGGCCTCCCCCAAAGATTTCCAGACGGACCTGTCATAAGCGGCCCGCATCCAGCGCGTTTCTGCAGCCTTTATCAAGTCATCGGTAATTAATTTAATTTAATAAAGCTCATTCGCATTTAAATAGCAAGCATGAATAACTCCATTTATCATCAGCCCGTTGCAATCCACCGCTGGTCATAGGCCTCTACCAAGATACGCCACAGAGCCCGGTCTGCTGCTAGATGCATCCAGTTGCTGCCGGCCCTCTTGCGCAAGTCGTGTAGTGTTGAATGAAAATATTAAACTCCATTTATTTTTGAATGTGGCAACCTTAACCCGAAATATGAGGGAAGAATGACGCACTCAGACTGACTAATATTAGGCATAAAAGGTAGACGTTGAAATTGTAATGGTAGCATGAACTTACGTCCCAAAAACTTTTTAAGTTAATTACTAGTACATGAAATTAATAATAGATGGCCCTAGTTACAAAAAAATTGGAGTACTATATTTTAATCAATTACCCCTACAATAATTATTGGTAATTGCACCAGCTGTCAACTCTCATAGTTCAAATTGTTTGATGATTTTCTTAATGTGGTTTATAACCAATACAAAAGGAGATATTATTACTTATGTATAGATTAAAATTAAATAAAGTCTAGGTAGATAGAGTCTAGATATAATATCTAGATTCTAGACCCTTGCGTGTAAAAGATCTAATCTTAAACTCCTGAATAATTGGACGTCTAGTTTTTTTTTTATATAAGAACACAATTACATTTTAATTTATAATGTATCAATCTTTCCGACCCATTTGCAGGATAAATAAATGAACCACATTGCATATTTTATTCATGTGCATGCCATTTTTATGCTAACAACTACAAGTGTATTATGCAAATGCATGCATATTACCCTTTTTGAATGTATTTTGCATTTAGTGTAGTAATATTTGAAATCGAAACACTCAATTCAAATAACTAGGGACGTTTTTGTGATAAATTCGTCGAAATGAAATAGTTAAATACTTGAGGCTAATAAAAATATTTTAGTTATTTTATACAGGTAAAGCGGCGATAGCCTAGTTGGGAGTGGAACGGACTGCCGATTCAATGTCCGCAGGTTCGAAACCCAAGGGCACACACCTCTGACTTTTCTAAAAAATTATGTGTGTATTCTTTGTGAATTATCGCTCGCTTTAACGGTGAAGGAAAACATCGTGAGGAAACCTGCATACCTGAGAAGTTCTCTGAATTTCGAAGGTATGTGAAGTCTGCCAACCCGCACTAGGCCAGCGTGGTGGACTAAGGCCAGAACCCTCTCAGTTGTAGAGGAGGCCCGTGCTCAGCAGTGGGCAGTATTACAGGGCTGATATGATATGGTATACAAGTAAAACATTTTCTTGGAATATTCCACACATTAACTTTACGTCCCCGAACAAAAGATGGCGCCACTGTATACATTATTGATCGCACAGCCAAAAAGCGTTGTGAATTTTTTATACGCCGCCAATTATACTCGATATGGCTTCCGAGGAATAGCCTAAAAGCCGATACAGGCTACCTAGGTACTGCGAATAACCTGCTTAAGTGTAAAGAGATTATTATTCGAATAATCCATCGTAACGCTTATTTAATGGAGATTATAAAATGTATTTTTAGATCGTTCCACGTTTATGCAATCATTGCAATCAAATGTCGCGTAACCAAGAGTATACAGTCAGTTGGAGGAAGCCCGCAGCCGTCCCTAATGCGCCGAAGATGGCCACCGCGGAGTTTTGGTTGGTATGCCGCGCGTTGTATATAGGTTAGGGACCCGGCATTCGCCCGACGTTTTCCATCTCTCCGGGCGGCTCAGCGTCAGGTCGTAAGGCACGGTGAACCCAACATAACCGCTGTCGTTCCCCTTGAACACTGGGCGGCAGTAATAATTCACTTTCTCCGCGTAAAAAAAAATGGTAAAATATAATTCGTCTATCTATATACAGTATGGAAAATTAGTCGAGATTCCTGTTTAAGGAGGGTATTCAGTCTTCGATATCTTTATCTTTTTTGTCGATTCTCGTCCCAAATACAGTGGTCTTACGGGAATTTCTGCACGCAGGTATTTTTTCCTATACTATACTGGGTTTTAAGTATGAAAGGAAATCATGCGTAAGGGTCATTCCATACGTAATGACCGCTAAGGTAGATCAAACAAATAGCTGACACAAAGCTACCCAAACGTAGGAAAACTTATTTCAATTTCTTTTTGAATTTTGAATTTTACTCTGTCATAAATTATCATTATTGAAGTGGTGATAGCCTAGTAGGGAGTGGAACGAACTGCAGAGACGAATGTCCGCAGGTTCGAAACCCAAGGACACGCACCACTGACTTTTCTAAAGTTATTACCTCATTAAAAAGCTGGATAAATAAATAAGCTTTTAACATGTTTTGCATTTTTAGTCAATAGAAGTTTTTCTGGGATAAACAGCAGTTTTTGTCCAAGACTTTTTTAATAAAGACGAAATTGATAGATTTAAAGCAATCACTTGAAACTTATAACTTTTAAATATTTTATTGTTTATTATGAGAGCCTAGAATGTTATTTACTAGAAAACAACAAAATACCTCAACCCCATTTAGTACTTTTTCTATTATTGAATTTTATTTGGTTTATTTATTTAATCTTATAAGTACTTTATCTTCAAATTGAATAAATCTTAAACTGCTCGAAAAATATTGAGTTCCGGATAGGGATTCATGGGACAAAATTGATTGCTTTTGACCCAATCTACATGCTTTTAACGGGAATATGTCACATTACCAATCACCCTGTATAATACAGAGCTGGTTTTATTATATTGTTATTATTATATTTATCATTATTTTTGTTTGCGTATATTTTTATTTGTTACAAGCAAGCACGAACTGCTATGTATTTAAAATGGGTGCCTCTATAAAAAATACATACTGTGTATTTTACCTTAGCACTTATATGGGAGATTAAAAGCTGATTAGATAAAAAAAAATATACTTTAACAAGGTACATACCTCTATAAGAGGAACATTATTTCAACAAAAAAACCTATGCATGAACGAGAAAATAGACTATTTGAGCGCAAAACATGTACAACAGCGCCTAATTAGGAATTAAGTACATCTCATAATGAAGTGTAATTAACATTAACCTCGTTTCCTGCTTAGATCTTAGCAATTTCTGGATATGGAAAGATATTTAATATTCCGAGGACAGAGGTTGGAATATGGGATTAAAGACTGGGAGGGGCCTTGGTAGCATATCGTAGGCTGGACTGGGAACTTATATTTTGAACTATAAAGTTATGGATTCAATTCCAAGGTTTGTCAATTTGTCCGAGTTTTTCAATTCGGAAAAGTATTGAGTTTTCCAGTATTCAAATTTGTAGTTGATATGTCGGTAGATACTACGACTCGACTAGTTACATGGGGCGGATATAAATACTAGTTGCGCTACTTCCTAACTCTTCTAGAAGAAATTTCGTGTGGAAAATCATCACACTTAGGCTCTTAAGTCACATAAAGACTATAAATAACCATGTCCTGTAACGCAGACAAAACAAGGATACTTTTACAAAAGATTTAAATGTTCATCCACGCCCTCTCATACATAAACCCACAAATAGTTTGTATAAAACACACAAGCATTATTTTAAGCTGAAAACAAAGGACAATAAGCCTGAGTGTGCCTAGAGATAAACTATTGTCTGCCTGATGCAAAGGCGTGAGAAGTTGCATTTCATCCGCAATGCGCGGCGTTGTCTCCGGATTATGAAAGAATAAGCTTAAAAGATGACTGTAAATTCTCCCACCTTTACAAGTTTTAAAATACTTAATCGAAACAAAAGAATTTGAATTATGAAAATGTAATGACTACAACCAAATATATCGTTAGAAGAAAATCATTTTTTTTTAATTTTTTTTGTGTGGCCATCTTCGGCGCATTAGGGACGGCTGCGGGCTTCCTCCGACTCACGTTCCAAGTAGTTTCTTCAATAGAAAAATGGTAAATGACCTTGTGAGCTTACGGGCACAACTTTTTTTGAAGACTATGAACCACATTTAGTAAAAAACCTTGTAAAATTAACGTTGACCGCTTTTGGTAAGGCGACATTTGGCATCATCAGTATGAATTTCTTTTACTAACAAAACTAAGTCAAGCTTACATTAAGCCAGTCTATAATTTATTTGAAATATTACTTATCGATTGAAAAATCGTCTTTAAGGCAAATTAATATTCAGAATAACCGGCAGCCTGAATTTTCATATACGTATAGTTTTTCCGTTCTGGATACTAAAACAAATAATGCCGGGGCGTGTACCACCCGAGGTGGGGCAATGCTCCGAAACCTAAATAATGTGACCTCAAAAGGGCAAAGGTGAATGCCTCCCAATGTATCTTTTTCACGGATTAATCTAGCTTAAAAACTGAAGTCGTTTGCTTACCGGTATTTACATTGAAAAATATTTAGGTTAATTTTATTAGTTGACTAAATAGCTCCTTAAATTATCATTATGAAACATTGACGTCACATTGATTAATTACTAGTATTAGAAAATGTAGAGTTAAATTCAAATTTCGTAAAGTACTAAAATAATGCCTTAGAATAAATCTTAAACTAAGAATCCTCAGGACTCGGTACACTGTTTTCCTTAACATTTTTTTTTTTGTTACACGAGTAACAGCATAGCCAATATACGTTCCATATAGGTACGCTATTTTTTTCTCGTACGTGTATGAAAGACACAATTGAATTGAATCCTATTCAACGATCCCTCCATCTCCATAAATCTATTTGAATAAAGAACGCAGAATTTCAAATAATCTCACATTTTCCCGCGTTCCCGCTTTTGTGCTAACCAATAGGAGCTCAACTGACTCGGGCGTGATTGGTCGATCCATTATTTCGTTGCGGTAAACGCGTTTCTATTGGTTGGTGGTCTTTTTCGTAATTTTGCCTTGAACTTAGGTCTTCTTAATCTTAAATGCCGTATGTGGAGCAAGGAATCGGGTTTCGGAAGGTAAGGGATGCACGCTGGGATATCCGATACCCAGCGGAGTGGAAGGAAAATATTTGCCGGGCGATTTATCGGGTGTCTTGTGTCAGTCAGTCGGAATGGCCGATATGAATGTTATAGCCATTTTTGCGTTAATTATTATTGTTTGGTACATTGTTGAGGTGTGAAGCATAACTGAAAAACAAAATTAGTGCCAGTTTTTCCGATTTATATCACATCTGACTTACAATCGGAATCTATTACCTCACGGATCGGATATAAGCTCAGCTAAATGTAAATATTTAGGTGGACTCCTGTCTAACCATCTGAAAAATGGGATAAAGGCATGATGATCCTTGATCTTATAATCGTAAATTGATTCAATACTACAAAAGGCTTTACTTTACGGAGAATAGTGAGGATGCAATAAGTATTATTTACTGCACATAGCTAACTAACGCATTGTAGAAAACCCATTTTCATTCAAAAGAAGCATAATATATTCAGAGTATAGAGCCATTTAAAGAGAAAGATACGTAAGAATAAAACTTATTTTAAAAAAGTTAACAAAGCAATATTCATTAAAAGTATAATAAAACTTTGGCAAATGGCACTGTTTGTACAATTCAGCATCGTAAAAACATTAGCATAAAGTACAAAAACCAGTGTAACCCGGTACCGGTTTTTTATACCGATTTTCTCAAGCATGCAGTAACTGAAAAAATTTGGCACGACAAAAACTTTTTTTTACGTTTACTCATAAAAACCTTAAAACGATGTAAATAATTTTTATTCTTCGAGGTTTTATTGCGATAAAAAATAAAAAGAAAATCGGACAATAACCTCGTTTCGTTGACGCTGTTGCGTAATTTCGCGGGAAAAATATTATCTGCGGTGTAAAATTTTGCCGCGCGGACGCCATAATTTTGAATTTAATGACGTACCTACATAATTTTGCAACCTTTAAAGTGCGTACAGTTTTCTCAGTGTGATAAAACTGGCTTCATTATTTAAAAGATACTCTAATTATAGTCTATAATTATAAGAAAACTAAAAAGCCTGCACTCCATTTAACATCAAAATATGAGTATATTTATGTTATTAATATTTTTAATGCGAAAATTTGTGAAACTTTGTATCCCCGTAATTTGTCGTAGGAAATACTATTTTTTTATAATCGGACTTTTTAAATAGATGGCGTTAGCAAATGGAATACAGATGGCGCTATGGGTCGCTACAGTGGTAAAAGGACTTTAGTAATGTGAAATGCTTTTCATGCACCTGCAGAGGTTATTCCAGTAACTATGAGAATGCTTTATGGGACCCCGAAGCCGCCTCTGATGCGTCGACGAAGACTACTATATACTAGTCAGTACGCCGTTATGTACCTATAGCAGGCCGATAACCCGAAATACCCGGGTTCCTTGGGCTTACGAGGGACCTTAAATAGATTTTCCTGCAAAAAAAATTGCATAAAGGTGTAAAATTTACTGGCTACCGATTATTACCGTCCATATATAAACAAATAGTATTGCTCGCGGCTCTGCCCGGGTGTAAAAGTTTTTCCGGGGTAAAAATATTTTCCCTGGATAAAAAGTAGTGTATAGCACTCTAGAGTAATGTAGGTTCCTATTGGTGATAGAATTTTTAAAATCGATTCAGCAGTTCCTGAGATATATAAGATTAGTATAGATAATAAGTAGGTACATGCAATGATGGGTTATGTTGGCAACACTTCTGTTTACAAGTAGTCTGCCTCGGTGGCGTAGTTGCGTACGCGTTACGAGTACGATTTTCGCGCTAAGGTCCTGGGTTTGAATCCCGGGTCGAGCCAAAAAAAACATTGTGACTGGGTTTTTCCCTCTAAAAAATGACGCAGCCGCAGCTCGGAGTCAGGAAGTTGGCGGTGTGATACCCGCGTGCCTCGGAAAGCACGTAAAGCCGTTGGTCCTGCGCCGGATCTCTCTCCGGTCATGTCGGATTGCCGTCTCAGCGGACGATGAGAATGAAGGAATAGCGAGTGCACCTGTGTATTGCGCATACACTTGTGCACTATAATATCTCTTGCGTACCTAGCTGATCTCCGTTGAGACTGGCCGCCATGGCCGAAACTGGCTAGGAGCATTACTTCTGCTTACCCATCAAAAGGGAAAAGGCGTAATATTATGTACCGTATGTTTCTCATCTAACAATATTTGTAGGTATTGTAATATACTACTTGAAAAATAAGGTGGTACAACATGACTACCACTGAAAAATTCAGAATATTCTACAACATAATCACATGTTGTGTGTCCCTACACAGACTCATATTATGAAGTAATCCATTTAAAATAAACACTCGTTACCGTTTACGGCTTGTATACATATTTTTATACAATGTTATTAAGGTTATACGTGAACGTTTGCTCGTTTAGATCAGCGATAGGCAAAGGAAACACTCGAACTGCCTTTACTGATCATAAAACCTTAGCTTTACAAAAATGTTTAAAGGAAAATAGGGGAAGATTAAAATGAATAAGTTTTTAGCATAAGTATGGACATAGTTTCAGACCCAGGGAAAGACAGGCTACTTGTTATACCAGAAAATATAAACCGGGACTTAAATCCCGGGATATAATTTACTGCTATTGGAACCGCGAGAAAATAAGTATGGAGGTAGTTTGAGACCCAGGGAAGGATATAAGCCGCTTTTTATCCCGGGAAATCCTATAGCGGAACTTTTACCCCAGAAAATGAAGCTCGCTAAAACAGATACTACGGGAGAAAAATAAGATAGTATATTATGTTCTTCTACCGAAGCGAAAGTTGGACGCGACGACTCGCTAGTAGTTTATAGATATGATACAAGATAATTATAATTTGATACATTCATCACCGAAGATAGGCCTAGGTAAAAGAAAAAATACTGATAATTCTGAAGAAGCAATACCCAAGTCAGCATAATTATGCCAATTGCCAACCGTCGAGGGATGCGTTCGACTCTTGCCTGTCGACATTTCCCTTGGGTTTCACTTCACTTAACAAGAGATGGAGTGAAGACTCTTTGCTGAGACCTTGATAAAAACACATCTGCCAAAATTTCATGATATGACTAACAAATGTCGTGAGCTTAATTCATTTTTGAGCGACTAATGTAGTTGAAGGTTCTGACATGGCGACAACTTTTTACTTCTAAGAATTTATATTTATTGTTTTTTATCTGCTATTATTACTTGACATTGGCGAAATCACCAATCACGCGAGCCCGAGCCTATTGCTATATGGGCACAAATTTTTCACTCAAAGCTGTCACGGAGAAGAAAAACTCAATATCACTGCCCCACCCGGGGATCGAACCCGAGATCTCAGCACTGCAGTCGTACCGTAATACAAGTTGTATTATGCCACGCTAAGCCACCGAGGCAGTCAGTTTTAAATAGTCATTGTACTTAATCCCGGATTCAGCATGTTCCTACACCCTTTGTCTACGGTAAAGCATTCGTGATGAAGCTCATTAAAGTATAATTAAAACGATTGATAGAAATTCACGTCTTATATACTTAATATTATCTAGAATCTAATACATGCAAATTAAATTAGTCGCGGTTGCAAGAAAGAAAATTACATAAAGCGTCGATAGACTAGTGGGTGGATGGACTGTTCTGGCTTCACAGATTCGATGCTAAAAAAAAATTTTAAAGAAGAAGAAAAATAGTAAGAAGTCTTTTTCAAAATGAAAATCTCAGTGCTTCGGTGGCGTAGTTGTATTACGGTATGACTGCAATGCTGAGGTCTTGGGTTCGATTCCCGGGTCGGGCAAAGTGATATTTGGTTTTAAATACAGTATCAGTTCGGAGTCTGGAATTTGTGCCCGATATGGGGATAGGATCGCCTCTTATCACATCATGGGACGGAATACGCACGGCGAAAAGTGGGTGCACTAGTGGCGCCCTCTGCCTACCCCTTCGGGGATAAAAGTCGTGAGTGTGTGTGTGATAGACTAGCGGGTGGGTGGAATGTTCTGACGCCACAGATTCGATCATAGAAAAAAATATTGAAACCCATAAAATAACTATTATAAAGGTCTTTCAGTGTAGAAGCCCTTTTTCAAAATAAAAGTATCAGTGTTTCGGTATAAAAAGTAGCCTATAATATGTTCATTATAGGTCTATGTATGAACAATTTTTTATCTAAATTAATGTAGCGATCCATTTTTTTACTTGCAACAAATATCTTCGGCAAAGTTTACCCCTGATTTAAAAACTTGTCAAGTATTTAGAACCTTTAGAACCACCTTTAGAACGAAAACGACACAAGTCAAAAAAAAAATTGAGTTGTCAAATTTAAATCACTAAAAACTAGTCCCTTATTTATAATAATATAATTAAAAAGGGATCGGTATAACAGTTTTGTCCCTTTCCTGCATGAATATGGCTGTGCTTGAACTATTATTGTATTGAGAACTTCATTTTAAGTAATTGTATGACGATAACTCAATTTTCTGTCTTTTTTAATTGTGTCGTTTTCATCCTAAAGGTGCGATATACGAATAGACACAAATACGAGTGTCTCAACAGCTTTATTACTCATAATTCATAGTCATATTTATTTGCCAATAGCCTAAATGGGGGATTAGACTTATAAGGATTTATAAAGTAATCATTCCAGGGTATGGTTATCATTTTGAACTTACGTGTGCATTCATTGTTAACCTTCGCTCTATTTAACTTTATACAGCCTCGAAGACTCAGAGGTCAATGACCCTGAAGTAAAAGGCAGCGGGTTCTATCTCCGTACCAAAGCAAATGTTTGTGTCATCCGCAAATATTTTTGAGACTGTACTATGAATTCTACTAGTAGTAGTGTAGTAGATGCAACTTAATTTCACCATGAAGTGCGATATCAGCTGAGGCCTGAGACGTTGTCTATTCAATTAGTTACCATTATATGAGTAATGCTATCGTATATTTATTCACTATTACATTATAATTTTTAGATTTTTAGTTTTTTTTTTGTCGTTTTTGAAGGCGGTTTAATTTTTTGTTAAAAAGGTTTTTATTTGTTGGTTATTGTGTTAGAAAGAAATATACCGCCTCGATGGCGTAGTTGTATTGCGCACGCGGTACGACTATCGCGCTGGCGTGTTACACCTCCGCCTACCCCTGAAAACGTAAAAGGCGTGATTTAAAAGGCGAAAACAGTAAAGAATAAATTACTTCATAAGATTTGCGAAAGAAAACGATGTGTGGCCCATAAAATTTGAGGATTGCCCTCGATTTCTCCAGGATGCAATCATCAGATCCTGACTGGTGACTATGGGACCACTTCAGAAGTATCTCCTTTCGAACGAGAAAAGAATTTTGAAAATACGTCCACAATTAGCGGAGTAATCGTGTAACATACACACAAAAAAAACATACCATAGAATTGAGAGCCTCCTCCTTTTTTGAAGTCGGTTGATTAAAATCAGAATCATAAGATAGTCGCTATTTAATAAATCCAGCTCAAGCGACATCTTAAGTGTCAATATGTGACGGATTTTGATAGCTAAGATTTGTTTGTAACAGCACTTACTCAGCTGAGACATCTTACATAACATCTTAAGCTTGCTTTATTAATAGATCAATACAAAATGTCCTCTTGAGACTTTACTCAAACTTGAGATTGAGTAATTAATACCGACCTTATAACTTAGGACACACACGTGAACCACTATGGCGAGGACCTCGCGTCTGGTGGCTGCCATCCAGACGGATATGAATATCATACTAGCGTGCAATGCAACCAGTCCTGTATTATATACTGCCCACTGCCGGCCTTCTCTACTACTGATAGGGGTTAGGCCTTAGTCCACCACGTTGGCCTAGTGCGAAGTGGCAGACTTCACATACCATCGACATTCTTATCAAGAATTCTCAGGTAGGTTTCCTCACGATGCTTTCCTTTACCAATAAAGCAAACGATAATTGATAAACAATACACACGTAACTTCGATAAGCCAGAGGTGTGTGCCTTGGGTTTTGAACCTCCGGACATTGTCTCGGCAGACCGTTCCGTTCCTAACAAGGCTATCGAACCTATCAGCATGTTTTAAAGTAAACAATCAAGTCGTTTCAGACAACCTGGAGTCGATTTGTGAGGGATGATCATATTTCATCAGTCAATAATCTATCTGACGTCACTCCATCTGCCGTCAGATCCCGTGGGGTCATTGTGCCATGCTTAAATGAAGTAACGTTAGTGAAGGGACCTATTTAAGGAGGGCTTTCAGTATTCGATTCTCATCTAAAATCGTTTTAACGGAAATTTTTGCAACAAGGTATTTTTGCATTCCTAAGCCAAAATTTAAGTTTGAAGTAACGAATTATACTTAAAGGTTATATTCATTCGCAATGATCGATCAGTCAAGCAAGTAGCTAACACATAGGTACCCAAAAATTGGAAGCTTTTTTTTGAGGTTTACTATGTCATTTATAATTTTTTTTACGTATATTCTTATTAGTGACATGTAAGTTTTGACTGGCGTGATTAAAGGTCTCACGACTAAAATACATCTTATCTTCTCTTATTATAATATTATGAATGCGAAAGATATGTTTGTATGATTGTCAGAAGTAAATGCAAAAATAACTAAACTGATTTCGATGAAATTTGACACACGGGTAGGTCATGTCCTAGATTAACACATAGAATTTTTAACGAATTGTAATTCCTAACGAATAAACTCAAAAACTATTGGACCGGTTTGAAAAATTATTTGACCATAAAAAATACATTCTTTTACTTATATATGACGTATCATACTTTTATCCCGGGAATATATTAGGCGGGACTTTTATCCCGGAAAAACTCAACCACTCGGGCAGAGCCGCTAACAAAGTATAGTACTGTAAAAGAGAGAAAATGACAAGCAATACCAAAGGAAATTGTACTGATCGCACCATAAGTAAAGCGAGGTTACTTGAATCTTAGTTTAATGGCCCTTGACAAAGGCAGTCCACTATTAAATGTAATTAGAATTTCATTTACTAACGAAGCTTAGTATACTGGTCGCCATCAAATATTTAAAGAACGCTTGGTGCCATAATATACTTTGAGTTACCAATAATTGCCTGTAAATAAATTAGTTATTGCCTTCTGGTCTAGTGGCAGAATATTATTAAAATAGCCTGTGGACTGGGAGATCCTGGGTTAATTTTGGCGTGGCCTGGCAACAGTTGGAGTTTTCCAACAGGACTAGCCCTGGATTGGGTCCCTCAGAAAGAGTTGAATACAGGGTAAAACTAAGCTAAATTGTTCCTGCAATATGCTGAAAGCAACTTAGCAACGTCTTTCTTGTATTTATCTGCTTTTTTAACTAGCGCATTCTTCTAGCATTATACATGTTTATATGTCCCTCTTTTCTCAACCGTGGTTATCTTTTTGCCCGGGTTTTAGTAAGCTGGACGCGCTCGCAGCGCCTCACACCTGAAGCTCTGCGAGCGCGTTCAGTTTAATACCACGATTTTGAAAAAACATGATTGAATAAACCTGGGCTTAATATCAGATAATTATCGCTCGTCAATTATCAGTCTACATTCTATATGGAACCCTCTCCGTCTATAATCAGGTGCAGTATTGTCACGAATTAAAAAAAAATGATTCAAATGTTCTTTCACCGTTTATAAATAAAACAACAACCCCATAACTTTGAATAAAATAATCCCATAATTGGGCTTTTAGGCAATCAGCTTTCGCTTGCTGTATTCCGACCGATATGATCTAGGAACCTTTAAGAGCCTATTTCTACATCAACAGTCGGTAACGTTAACTTCTCTTACATTTTGGTTTGTGGGTAGTGATAAACACTTACCAGTTACCATAGAGAGATCTTTTGCGTTTGCCCCCTCTACAAAATAAAGCCCCAAACCCGAAACGTACAAAGTACTATTTTTGCTAGAAAATCCAGCCACTTGAAAGGCCGAATACAGCAATAAATATTGACATAAAAGCTCATAATGGAATAGGGCGTGACAATACTCGGTCGCTAATAAATTTGCGCTGTTTATTGTGTCACAAAGTTGTGTTATTGGGAATAAATATATTATGGCTTCCCTTCCCAGTGGGATTGTTAGACTGGGACAATGGACTAACACTACCAGGTTATCATGTTATTATACCCAGTATTAGGTACTTCGAAATGGTAGAGCCATGCTATAACCATATTTATATACAGCATGAATAAGTGGACTATTGAGTAGTAAGTGCATGATAGCCTAGTTATGGAACGGACTGCAAAGACGAAGGTCCGCAGGTTTAATATCCAAAGTACACACCTCTGACTTTTCGAAGTTACGTGTGTATTATTCAATCATCAATTATATGTATGGTTCGCTGTGACGGTGAAGGAAAATAACGTAAAAAACCGTAAATACCTGAGAATTCTTCATAAGAATTGTGAGGGTAAGTGAAGGCTGCCAACCCGCAGTAGGCCAGCGTGGTAGACTAAGGCCTAAACCTTTCAGTAGTAGAGTATCTTATACTCACCAGTGGGCAGTATATATTACAGGTATTATTAACCCACATTCATCCATTTATGAATTAAATACCCAAATCATTCAGCGCACACACGCCTTTTATGCCCAAAGAGGTAGGTAGAAGCGCAATTAGTGCACCCACTTTTCGCCGTGCGTATCCCATCCCATGATGTGATAGGGGGCGAGCTTATCGCCATACCGGGCACAAATTCCTGACTCCGGGCTGATACTGATTAGAAAAACCTAATGGTTATTCTTTATCTAATCATGGAACTCAATGAATATTATCACTGCCCGACCTGGGGATCGAAGCCGAGACCTCAGCATTGCAGTCGTACCGGAATACAACTACGCCACCGAGGCAGTCAATTATTAGAAGGGCATAATTTACTACTAAAGTGTTCATTTGTATTTTTAACATACTTAAAAATACCATGACTATCATGCCTACGGCATTAAGTCCGCTTGTAACATCTATACTAATATTATAAAGCTGAAGAGTTTGTTTGTTTGAACGCGCTAATCTCAGGAACTACTGAACCGATTTTAAAAATTCTTTCACTAATACGAAGCTACATAACTTCTGAGTGCTATAAGCTACTTTTTATCCCGGGAAAATATTTTTGTCCCGGAAGAACTTTTTCACGCGGGCGGAGCCGCGAGCACTACTAGTTGGTTTATAAAGTGCAAATAAGTAAATAAATTCGAGAGAGCACTTAACTCCCATCTATTTTATGCCCTGTTTAAAACCTATGCCCTGCAGCGTTGGTATCGTATCAAGAGATGATGTCACCCACGCAAATCGATAGTCATATTTGCGAAGATGGGCGTCAACAGAGCCAAGTCGATATTCAATTTGGAAACATTATTCCATTATCGTCGGCTTGTATAAATCGCTTCGCAAATGTTTACAAACTGTTTGAAATAATGGTATTGTAGCTTTCTGGGCCATAAATCGACACTTCAAATTCAATTTGTATTTTTTTTAGGTGTACGACAAACCGTTTTTTATCGCGCGGTAATCGGTTTAAGATCCCGCGGCAGTGGGCCATAGATCGACACTTCAAATTCTCTTTGTTTTTTTTGTAGGTTTACGACAAATCTTTTTTTATCGCGGGGTAATCGCTTTAAGATCCTGCGGCAGTCCGAGGAACCGAGGTGGGTTTGTCGGGGTTGCCGGCATGATATGCACGCGAGCGTACCGACTACCCGCGGTAACCTTCGTCGACGACACTTTTGAGGCGGCTCCGGGATACCATAAGGAACCTTACCTTCCTTTACCTATCTTAGATTGCTACCGGAACGGCCTCTGCGGACGGCATTAACTGACCTCGCCGCACTTGATGGTACGTAGAGTCCAGATAGTGTTGACTTATGAGAGATGGTTACCCCTCACCATTTGACATAATTATGCTGGTCAATTTGAAAACGCATATACACAAGCTACTTAGACGTGAGTCGGAGGAAGCCCGCAGCCGTCCCTAATGCGCCGAAGATGGCCACCGCGGAGTTTTGGTTGGTATGCCGTGCGGTGTACATAGGTTAGGGACTCGGCCCGGCGGTCGCCCGACGTTTTCCATCTCTCCGGGCGGCTCAACATCGGGTCGTAAGGCACGGTGAACCCAACATAACCGCTCAGTCGTTCCCCTTGAACACTGAGTGGTAGTAATAATTCACTTTCTCCGCGTAAACAAAAAAAAAATATACACAAGCTAATCCTATACCGCGACACACTTACGTGAGCAACTGTAACAGGTTATACACCTTGAGTACGGTGGTCGCTCTCCTTTATCTGTCTTCAGGTGATTTTCCTAGAAGCGAATCAGAGCAATGGAATGGGAAGTCCTGGGTCCAAATCTGAAAAACTTCGTGTGATTTTTATAACACGATTTGCAAAAGAACAAATTCCCTAGTCACCGCCGGCCCTCTTGTGCAAGTCATCCCGCCATCTGACCAGAGGGCGTCCCATGCTACGTTTACCAAGACGCAGTCTCCATTCCAGAACACACTCCAAAGCATCAGACCGGTCAGCAGTGGACTGCAACGGGCTGATGATGGTGGTGACGAAACATTCCCTAGACACGTAAATCATATTAGAACCCACATAAAGAACCCAACCTGGGGGTCAAATGCAGAAGCTATCACTTATAACGCCTGGGCTGGTTAGCCGTACACGCTACCACTGCATAATATGACAATTTGTTTTTTTAATATCACTACATAAATACTAGACATGTTTTTATTTTCCGAACATTGTCGTTTACCTAGAATTTCCTTATCATTTATCAATACCAAATTTCTGGTAGTCATACTTCGCAGAAACCGTCGAAGGTTGCCAGTTTAATTTCGAAACATTATATAATCAAAGCTCGAAGAAATGTAGATTGATTTTAGGCTGTTTTCTTCATAATTATTATGGTAATGAAATCTGCAAAATGAATTTAGCAATTAATTTTTAACGTATTTAATCTCTATTATATCAGCTACAAGGTGGACAGATGACCTTATAAATGTCACAGGAACCAGCTGGATGTAGGTCACTCTAACAGGTTGGTCTGAAAATTTTTGGGGAGGCTTATATTCAGCAGTAGACCCAAAGGCTAAAGAAGAAGAAGATATTAATCTCTAGATGTTCCTTATACTATTCTCATGAAAGTCCAAATTACAGAAGTGATTTCGAGAACAAAGACTGGCGATGATGGCATTGTCAGCCCAGGTTCAGAATCAACCCTCAGTTTAGTACCCCTTTATTAATAGGTATTTTATATTAATTATTGTTTTTACAAGCTTTTATTTGTTCAGGTGGAATCTTGTATGTCAATTTTGAAAGAGTTACCCTCAACGAATAGTGTTGAAATTTTGCATACACGTTTAGTTTCGGTGACAATGCATTGTTAGCTAAGTGACGTCATTCTGAATCCAATATGGCGGACGACCCAAGATAGCGGACTAGTTATTTTTTACGCACTCCTTTAATATGGGTATCAAATGAAAGGGCTTGTTGAGAATAACTCGAAAAATAACTAAAAAGTAAATATAAATTAAAAGTAAAAAAATCTTTAAAAACAAGCTAAAATTTAAATACTCTAAAAAGATTTTTTTTTTATTGAATCAAACTTTATTTAATAATATTATGTATAGATAAAAGCTTGTCGCGAGATTTACTTGTGTAGATAATGCAATAATTGTGTAAGTTGATTTTGACAAAAGTAAATCTCTCCAAAGCTTTTATCCCTACATGGTATTAAACAAAGTTTGATTAAATTTAAAGTTTTTCTTTTCTTTTTAGAGTATTTGAATAAAAGCTTGTTTTTAAAGGAATTTTTTACTTTTAATTTATTTTCTACTTGCTTTATTAATTACATGCAAAATAATTAGGTTAATTTTAACTGAACATTTAACAAGTACTTTTCTATCAGACGCTACCTATACAGGTAGTTAATCTATAATCGTATATATGCAAATATAATTTAACCATATTATTATATAGTCGAAAATCAGCACACCATGAAACTACATTTGTAACCCAATACGGCGGGCTTAACGTCTCCCGTCCAAAAACATTGCTCTGTTTTTTACTTCCATTTTAATAGTTGACTTCTAGGAGCAATAAAGTTTACGATGAAAGCCAGACTTTGTATAGCCGATGCGCAAATGTTGAGGTTTATATCAGCTATGAACGTTCACACGTTTCATTCAAAGGAGGGTTTCTTGAATAAAATTTATTAGAAAACTAGACGCCTCTGTGGCGTAGTTTTGTGCGGTACGACTATCTTGCTGAGGCCTCGGGTTCGTACCGGGTTGGGTAAAGTGATATTACGACCGATGCTTTAGTAAACGTCGCAGGAACGCGCTGGATGCGGGCCGCTTTTGACAGGTCCATCTGGAAATCTTTGGGGGAGGCCTATGTTCAGCAGTGGACGTCATGTAGCTGATGATGATGATGATGATGATGAAAGTGATATTAAGTTTTTCTACTCAGCATCTGGCCGGAGTTTTAAAATGTACCCGGTGAATACCATAGATGGTGAAAGGTGTGTGTTACACTTCTGCCTACCCCTGGAAAGGGAAAAAGGCGTAATGCCATGTATGTATATATCTACATACACACACACACACGCCTGTTATCACCGAAGGGGTAGGCAGAGGCGCAACTAGTGCACCCACTTTTCGCCGTTATTCGTCCCATGATGTGATAGGGGGCGAGCCTATCGCCATATCGGGCACAAATTCCAGACTCCGGGCTGATACTGAATTGAAAAACTCAATATCACTTTGCCCGACCCGGGGATCGAACCCGAAACCTCAGCTTTGCAGTCGTACTGTAATACAACTACGCCACCGAGGCAGTATGTATCTACATTAGCTATTTAATTCGGATACTGACGAATAATCCGATATTTGGTCTAAATATGTGTGTCTGAATATTTACCATTAAATTTATGCGTTTATTTCTAACTAGACTGCTGCTCGTGACTGCGCCCACGTGTCTGTGTTTTTCCGGGATAAAAGTCCCATTTTATGTTTTTCCGAGATGAAAAATAGCCTATGCTACTTACTGATAATGAAGCTTCATATTAGTGAAAGAATTTAAAAAATCGGTTAAGTAGTTTTTGAGTTTACCTATTCGTTACGAAAGTGTTTGAAAATGGTATATTTTGATGTTCATCTATACTAATATTATAAAGAATTGAGGTTTGTTGAAGAAATCTTAATGTACAAATCTTTCCTCTTTATATTATTAGTAGGTATAGATAAACATCAAAACATACTATTTTTACACACTTTCTTATTTATAATAACTAGCTGTGCTCGCGACTATGCATGGATAATTTTATTCCGATATCCGATTTTAATGAAACAAAGCCTATATTCTGTTCTCAATTATACTCTATCTAAATATGAAAACTACATGAAAATCCGTTCAGTAGTTTCGGAGATGTGCGCTAACAAACAGACAGACAGGAAATAATTACAAAAATCGCTAACTTGTGTTCTAGTTTTATTTTGTCACTAACTTTTTGATGTACAGGCCCACCATTGTTTTATTATACGTAAATAATTTACTTAATATAATAACATTGTATGTCATAACTTCGCAATATAAAATCAACGCTACTTAGTTAAAATGGCCGCCGAAAATCTTTTACGTCGATAGATGGCGGAATACAAAATGGCGTCTTTGGTTAAATCCCCGTACCCAGAGGATTAGGTATTCGGTAAAACCTAGCTTAATAACTATGGCTTTATAAACCAAATGACATTGACTGAGCTTAAAAAAAAGTGGGTAACATTAGGATTAGGTTTTAGCAATTAGGTTCACGGTGTTAAATGTCCGAAAGTATATACCCAACCGTGTTCCCAAGATTTACCAAGCTTACCTACTGCTTTTTCTGAATACATTAAACACTCAACATAATATAAATTACCTGAATTTTGACACATATTTATGTATTTACTAGCTTTTGCCCGCGGCTCCGCCCGCGTGAATGAGTTTTCCCGAGATAAAAGTCCCGCTTTATATTGTCCCGAGATAAAAAGTAGCCTATGTGTTAATCATGAACATGATCTACCCGTGTGCCAAATTTCATCGAAATCCGTTCTGTAGTTTTTGCGTGAAAGAGTAACGAACATCCATACATCCAAACATCCATACATCCAGACATTCTTACAAACTTTCGCCCATATATTATTAGTAGGATTAGTAGGATATAACAGAAAATAATACGAAAAAGAAATTCTTCTGTGAAATCAGCATCAAAATGATTGAAAAATAAAACAGTTATTCAATTTTGAAATATTCTTGTGAGCAAAATTGGGAACGTGGCGAGGATATCGCGCCATCTCTTTCGCACGCAGGCAGCGTTATGGCCGATGGCGCTTGGTGACGTCACAGCCTAGTATTGTTGTTATTTGACAGCTGCCCCTTCCACCAAATTTCAAAGCTTTATAACTTACTTTTTATTGCACCAATTCTGAAAATTCTTTTTCCATTAGATTGTGACACTTTTCATAATTGTATTAAAAAAGTAGTGAAATACCCTATGCCAGGTAAATCACATGTAGTCTAAACTCCAAACCCAGTTACTCATTAAATAGTAACCCGGCTTGGCTACGCAGGCACGGTAGAAACCCATGTTATTCTGGATTCAGTTCCAAATTCAATCCATAGTTTCAGTATTTCGATTAAAATGTAATTTATTTCGAATAAGGATAATAACACGAACCCTGTATTATCTCACAGCTGGGCACGGATCTTTATTACTGAAAGAGTTTAGGCTTTACCTCCTGGCCTCGTGCGGGTTGGCAGATTGCACATATGTAATTCCTTTATAGAATTTTAGATATGTTCCCTCACAATGTTTTCACCTTTAAAGTCTCATCTAGATGGATCAAATATTGCTGGCAATTATCGTACGCAATTATTGAACGCCGTCTGGTTCAATAATTGCGTAATTTATTGGTTCAAATAAATTATTTTATTCTATAATATCGGATGGTCGGATATTTCTCATCCCACATTAATGAAATAAAAGGCTTTGATACGCCAAGGTTCACACTGGGATTAATTATGCACACCTTCATATACAACTCAGAAATAAATCTTACAATCTAGTGATTCTCAGCTCAGCTAGCTGTGCCATAGGGGTTATATTGTAAGTAGATAATTGAAAATCAGTAATTTTGTTAAAATAATAAATATTATTACAGGTAATATTATACTTTCAACAAAAATAAAAAAATAATCAATTAAAAGCAGATAAACAAAATATATTTTCTGAACAAAACACAATATCGTTCTCAGACTGAAGCTTACTTAATCCGTAGACAAAGTAAACAGCGTGACAATGACAACATAACCGCGAGCGGAACAAATAAACACACCCTACAAACAGCATATATGTATAACCAAATATAAGTTGGAAGTAGGCGCCGGCCGGCCAGTGCGTGCGCCCCAGACTGTGGTATTGATCCCACCACCTGCCGCCTGCCGTCACGGCGTCCACCACTCCCACGCGCACCACTTACACCTAGTCGGCCATCGCCCTGCGCCACGACCGTACCAAAAACAACGAATTATTTGCAAATAATCAAACTGTCAGCTGTCAAATTTATAAATCGAACGTCACTCGCGCCGGCATAGATAATACATATTTTTTTAAACACGTGATTTGAATTTGGAATAACATTGTTACAGTGTCATGAGAAATGTTAGTGTGTTAAAAAACTGTGTTATTGTACGTGCAACGGGGTGACTCACTGTGGCCTGGATCTTGATGCCGGACCGTCTCAATTTGCTGCATTAAATTTCGTAATTGAACGCTCGATACCGAACTATTCACCGGAGATCGAATTATGAAGTTTTTCATACGAAACTAGAGTTGCTACTGTAAACAAAAACTTCTCGGTGCATGTACGGTTTTAATTAAATAAAAGTAATTGCTTTCACCGTAACCACAGGTTGTAAAAACAAGGAAATTATTATCAACCTATCAGATGCAAATTATCACGCCACTTATCTAGTCCCCTGTATGTAGAGCGAGAGGGGAGATACGCCGATCTCGGCCGGCACACTAACCCGATCGAGCGTAATAACAGATTTTCCTTACCTACCTATCATCAGCTGTTTGCCAGCCGTGTCAGATAGTGGCTGTTTTATCGAGATAGCGCCGTGAAAAATGCATGGAAATTTGCATAGCGTCACGTCATAGTTTGTGTCTAATCGCGAAACGCTGCCGGTGAGTCAGACGAGTGTTCGGCGCAGGCGCGCAACGGACGCGGCCAATTACACTTTTTGCGGTAACAATTTTCTAAATTCAAAACAGATCGCGCTTCTGTCTAGAAAACCAATCGATTTTTTTCGTCAGTCGTAGTTCATTTTTCGTTTTTTTTTTAGTGCTACGTAATAAGTGGCCAGTGTTGTGAAATGGTGTGAAACAGTTCCGAATTGTGTTTTGTTTTTTTTATTTATAATGGAAAGGAGTGTTTTGGCCGAGACGAGGCACATTCACTGGGCTTCTGAAGTGAGTATACTAAGGCTGTATGTACTTTGACCTTTGACCTGGTATTGCGTGGAAATAATAACTTTTTTAAGTCGTGAATAAAAAGTGAATGGTTGATGTTTTTTGCGTGAGAATTGTGTTTGTTTTCATGCGCTTAATGTTATCTAGCCTTTTGTATTATTATCTCAAGTAGGTAATGGCGTCTGGCGGACGCTAAAGTTTAAATTATTGTTATGATTTTGCTACGATTTATGCGTTGTATTTATAGTGCTGACCCACATTATTGAAAATTGCGTCCGACTTAATTTTATAATACTACGCAAATATGATATTACGAAAAGATACGAGATGTCTTAAATAATTCTAAACTCTATCTCGTTTCTCAATTAAGATTTCGAATTACCTAACTAACGTTAAAAGTGCTTTTCGAAAGGAAATGCAATCGCCTTTATGTATGGGTGCTAGGGCTCAAAATTCAACCAGGCTCATACTTTATGGATACTAAAGGTGCAAAAAAATGGATCGTGGATCCATAAAAAAATATTTTTCGACCCTTCCATTTATAACTAATAAATAACAATTTTTTTTTAATACGTTCATTTTAAGTGCAGTTATTGAGGAAAATAAAATTACATAAATCTCAACATCGGAAGACTTTAAAATAATTATACGATTTATTGCAAAAGCCTAGTTTTAGAGAGTACAATCATAATATTATTTATGTATAAAGTATCTTGGTTAGAATTTTAGGACTAGGATATATTTTTTGATTCAATAAAGCACAAAATTTTATAAGTCACACACACACACTCACGCCTTTTATCTCAGAAGGAGTAGGCAGAGGCGCAACTAGTGAACCTACTTTCGCCGTGCGTATTCCGTCCCATGATGCTATGGGTGGCGAGCCTATCGCCATATCGGGCACAAATTCCAGACTCCAAGCTGACACTGATGAGCAAAACCCAATAGCACTTTACCTGATTCGAGGATTGCACAATCGTACTCTAATACGTCACCGAGGCAGCCAATTAATTAATCGAAACCAATTTAATAAGCAAATTAGTTTGACTAAGTAAATTAATTTAATAAGTAATTTACGACTGTATTTATGTGTTCAATTTACAAAAAAACAAAATTGATTTCAATCAATTGTTCAAAAATGTTTCATATAGTGTTGCGCTACATTACTTTTAAATGAGACCCCAATATTTTTAATATAGAGAAGACAAACTGTTGATAGAGTCACTTGATAGTATCTACTTTTGTTCAAAGTTGTCATCTTTGCTCGTAAACATCTACAATATTAGAAAAATTGTCGATACGTTTCCAGAATTTACGGTAAGTCGATCAGCTCGATTCCTATAGGTTCCTCATCGTAAGCCTGGCAACAATCTCAATTAAACTACTACTACTTACTGTTAAATTAAATTGCAATGCAATGCAATCAGCCCTGTATTATATACTGCCCACTGCTGAGCACGGGTCTCCTCTATTATTGAGTGGGGTTAGGCCGTAGTCCACCACGTTGTCCTGCAAATTACATTAAAAAGTTTTTATTATCCCAACAAGCAGAGCAATAAGAAGAAACCGAGCATTAAATGATGAAACTAGTTACTATATAACCTAATTTTATGATCAAGTCTAAAATGTGAACACATTAGCATGCGCGGATTTAAGATTTTACGGGGGATATATTTTTATGACGTCAGAAAATTATTGTTAAAGAAGGGAGAGGAATTTTAGGTGGTGGATTTTTCGTAAGTGTGTATATTTTATTTAGGTATCATATCACTGTATTCCAATTAAAATACATTATAACCATTGTCATCATCATCATCAGCTACATGACGTCCACTGCTGAACATAGGTCTCCCCCAAAGATTTCCAGATGGACCTGTCAAAAGCGGCCCGCATGCAGCGCGTTCCTGCGGCCTTTACCAAGTCATCGGTCAATTAAAAAACCATTAATCATTTATTATAACCATTGTAAATACGGGGAATTAAGTATCTCAGAGAGAGCGCATGCAATACGTATATCTGGGTGGTTTTGTTATAACTTAAACTCGTGTTAGTAAGCATCGTGGGGACCAACTTGCTCGCCTCTAATATTTATTTACGAAATAGGGGGCTGATTAATAATTTATCCATGCTAAATATCATTTCGAATGCATCATTCTTGCATTTTATGATACATACGAACTACTCATTATTGTAAAAACAACATAATAAAGATAGAAGTGCTGTAAAACAACGTCAATGGGATTTCAGTTTATAGAAACAATGCAATGCTGTTTCTAAGTCACCTCTATTCGATCTTTCGTTTAAATTGGATCTATTACAGTCTTCATGAATTAATGCAGATTATTGAAGTTTTTTTTATCTTGACTGTTTTTCGAAACTCTAGCTAGCAAATTATTTTATTAGCAATTCTTTCTGTATTCTGTTCTAAGTAAATACGTATTTCTATTCCTTTACTAAAATATTTCGAAAGTATAAGTTGCCGCTGGAAAGGTCTTAACAAGCCTTTTACGTCTACATCAAGTCATTAGAGAAATCGGACAAAGATTCTGAGCACTATCCTAAAAACGAATACTGGTATTATTGACCCCTATAAAACTACAAATCACTCACAAACTTCTCGTCTTTATGATAATATTAGTATAGATTAAATCAAATTTGTGTCCGAGATACATTATATACCAAATACGCCCAACTTTGTCAATTCCGAGATCGGTAGTCGCCCAAGCTCAGCTGTTCAGCTCATTTTGCAGACAGATGCAAGTAAAAATGGTCCGGTCGATACCTCCGAAGTTTCCAATCCTTTAGTGTATGTGACGGATAGGATTACAAATTTTTTATTAGAGAAATAAGGTTTGAGAATTAAACAGTATAATAGAAAAATAGAGTATTTATGCTCTTTAAGTTCTAAAAATATATATTCTGGAACTTCTTGACTTATATGCCGCTCCATAGCTTAAATCAAAAAAAAATGTGAAGCAATTTCTTTTATTAAAAGTATACCTAATACTGTTTTTAACTGTCTACTTGACAATCCTAAGTATGGGTAACTTCCTTAAGAGTAGGTCTCAAAGTTGGATTTTGTCCAATTGTTTGAGATTAGGATGCCCTCGTGCAAGGTAAGCTGTTTATTTATTGAAAATAAAAACCATCACTTATACAGATATAGAATGATTAATCCAGAGATTTCGTAATAGAATATCAAGTCCTTATTAATTGTCTCGGATGATTCCAAAAGTTATGTATGTTACTACTTGCTTACTTCTCAGTTCATTCTTTCTCTATACAATTCATAAATAAATTCTTTAGATTGTCAAACTATAACAAAACCCTCATGTCCCAAAGAAAGTTCTCTAAATTATAATCTTTGCAAGTTTTAACACCGTTTGGATGGCCTTAGAAAAATATTTTTTTACTAATTTTGATAACATGAATTGGATGACATTAAAATTAATCTTTTCTACAAAATAATAACTCGACTTCAAGAGGGCAATTGGGCAAACCAATCCAGGGCAGCTGTCAGCCCGGTGGACAGCGTGATAAATCTCACCCAACGCGAAACAATGGGCAATGTAACGGGACTAATGATGCGGACAATAGGAACTATACTGTAGAGAATGAGAGACAATTGTTTTGTTGGCGGTAACGAAATCAGTTTAATCAAGAAGAGACATTAACAGCAGAAAAAAAAATTGATCATAACTTGTTTCCGAACAATATAATTTTAGACCTTAGTCCTTCCACCCTGGCCAATTGCGTCATGACAGACATACCGTCGAATTTTTCCCGCAAAAATTCCCAGAAGAAAGTGGACATGATGAGGAAACCTACATAGTTACCTCGCGTCGTTTTCCTTCACTATTAAAACGAATGACAACTAAAAAATAATAGACACATCATTTCAAAAAATCGAATTAAAACGAAGCACTCTACGAATGCCTCTACTCCGCCAACATTGAGACATCGGCGACGAAGAAGAATTTCGAAGGGACAGCTTTATAATCTGGGACCTTCGTTTCTGTTTCTTCTCTCTACTAGACATGCTTACCACCACTTTCTTCCATAGCATAGGGTCCTGTAGATCTTTATGTATATCCAACATCTAGGTTGTACTGCTCCAATTTATTTTATATTTATTTAATCGTACCAATTAAGCAATTCTTACACTTCAAGCCATTAAATTGAATAAAAGCTAAAATATCACAGAGATTTGTAAATAACGACATTTGAAATCAAGTTTTGTAACGAAACAAATAAGTCCGTGTAAAATATAACCATTTTGTAACATTGTCCACTTTTTGTTTCGTTACTGTTTCCTCATTCAGTTAATTGTGAGATGTCGTCAGCAGTTGGGAATTTGGTAACGTCATTGTTCTGTTTATATTGTGGGACCATGTGATTAGGGTTCTGTACCAAAGAGTACCCATGGATTATGTTTGGAGTGTGCGTCATCCTCAGACTATGATCCATCTGGGACCTAGGTTACCTACCAATCACCACTGTTTTGTTTATTACTGCCTGTAAGAAGTGTAGTTGATTGTAGAGTTATTATTAATCGACATTAAGATACATCCAATTTTTATCTCAAGATAATGAGCGTAGGACAAATTTGTTTAGTAACACTGCTGCCAAAAGCGCATTTAAATCCTACTTTTTACTTACACACACTCACGCCTTTATCCACAAAGGGGTAGGCAGAGGCACGCCAATCGCACCCGCTTTCGCCAAGTGTATTCCGTCCCATGATGTGATAGGGGGCGAGCCTATCGACATATCAGCTAACTTTTCTACCGTTCACATATGTAAAGGTCATGTGATAAGCTAAGAATTTAACGTACAAACTGCTGATTGAATTAACATTAAGTCCCAATAGGCTTCGGTACTAGAAAAAAGTGAAATTTTAAAATGCTAAAGCCAAACTAAGTTTTTATATTGTTTCAGTAATTACCCTAGTAAGATATAGATCTGGTAAGATAGAGATAGTAATCGATGTTATATCAAGGTTTTCTGTGTACCAACTAAGTATAGCGTTAGATCAACAGGCACATACTAGGTTGAAAGTAGCTTGCGTAGTCCCAAGACACTTTCTAAAACGTAGCGGCATTGTGAAATGATTTGTTAATATAAATTGCTTGAAACTAAATGTTAAACTTACTCAATGAATGTCTGGAAAAATCTAATACTGGCAGATATATTTTTAAAGCCTGTATGAAATTTCGTAATGGTAAGCTCTTGGTTTTTGAAATCATGTACAGAATTATTTTCAACCTTACTAACGTCGATTTGCAACGTTAATTGATTGAACACTAGATGTGAAAGAGGCACTTTTAATGATTTTGTATGGAAGGTACTTACTACGTTTGTTAGATATACAATTGTGTTTCATAATATATTAAAATATCTAATTCAGAAAGTTACGCAAATGCAACTCACAACTCAAACAAAAATATTCAGATCCTTGTTCCAGAAAACAGTTGTGCTAAAAACATAATTATTTACATATTAACACACATTCTGAGTCAAACAAATTCCCACGCGCACAATGCATCAAGTTCCCATGACTTTCGTCTAAACAAAACATTCGGTTCTCACAATTAATCATAATGGTAGGTGTTTATTTGGTCCTTCCTTTTGAAAAGAGAAACTTACGAAAGCACCAAAAGGAAAAAAAAATGAAATATTTGAACTGGACATTGTTATACTTTTATTAAAGGGTGACAAGGGAAATACATCGCCACGCAAAGTTCAGGTGGTTTTGCTTCTCTTGATGGATCATACTGCTGTTGGCTATTGTGTTTGTCTGCTCAGTACCAGCCAGGAGTCCAGAACTTGGGCCTAATATGGCGATATTGTCACCCCCTATTCCATCATGGAACGGAACATATTTGACGCAAAGTGGGTGCCTTGGTGTGCCTCTGCCTACCCCAGCGTAATGTGTATTTTTGTTTGTTATTGGTGCCGCACGCCTGATGCTTACTCTTTGAGGTCGTGATACCATCCGGTGAGCGATTCAACAGCCCATAAACAACATCAACAACCTCTAAGAATTAACAAAAAATACTCATTATCCAGAGACATTGTTAAGTCCCATAATTCCCTGTAGCATTGAATACAAATTCCTTAAAATTGGAACACAACTTGCTTAACACTTTTGGGTGGAATTAATAAATCCTACTAATATTATAAAGGCGAAAGTTTGTAAGAATGTATGGATGTATGGATGTTTATTCCTCTTTCACGCAAAAACTTCTGAACGGATTTCGATGAAATTTGGCACACGGGTAGATCATGTCCTGGATTAACACATAGGCTACTTTTTATCCCGGGAAAATATAAAGCGGGACTTTTATTCCGGAAAAACTCATTCGCGCGGGCGGAGCCGCGGGCAACAGCTAGTTATAAATAATATCAAAATTATTAATTACTAGCTTTTGCCCGCGGCACCGCCCGCGTGAATGAGTTTTTCCGGGATAAAAGTCCCGCTTTATATTTTCCCGGGATAAAAAGTAGCCTATGTCTTAACCCAGGACATGATCTACCCGTGTGCCAAATTTCATCGAAATCCGTTCAGTAGTTTTTGCGTGAAATAGTAACAAATATCCATACATACAAACTTTCACGTTTATAATATTAGCAGGATTATTAAAAAATATAATGCTGCTAGTAGATACCCAATCTAGCTAGAGACTTGCATATAAAACTAACAATCAATGCTTGCGTGTTAATTTGTGGTATAATTTAGATACCATCAGATGGAACACTAGTTTGTTCGATTACTGTTAAAAAAAATCTCCTACGGCTCCTCAATTTTAGCTACAATGTGAAATGACCGTGAACTGCTTTTGGATTTCTTATCAAGTTCATAACACAAAAAAATTACGTCACAGTAGCTTCATGAAATACGGTTTAGTTTTTACGCAATAGAAGCAAGAAGCGGTGCAAAAAATGTGTACGATCAGTCGTCACTGTCCGTGAGTCATGGCTCGAAGAAATCTCTTGTAATAATATTTACAGTATGGTTTTCAACGTAAGCTCACGCCTTTAGCCTAAAAGATGATGGAGGTAGGTCTCACATATGTGAGAGGCCGTCTGGGTAGATATCATATCACCGCAATGTTTGTCTACCGCCAAGTAGAAGTGTGCATGTACTGTTGTGTTTCAGTTTGAAGGACATTATTGTCAGCGTAATTATTGGGCATTATGAGACTTCTGAATATGTGTCAGGGTGAGGAGCCCAGTGGAGTGCCATGCAGTACTATATAGTTCTGTATGGTGTTGCTACTGTTTATGGTCGGTCGTATTGCTTACCATCAGGCAAGCGGCATGATCATCTAGTCATTTAACAGCTATAAAAAAATATAATAAATTTGACGAAACGTACATATTAGCTGTGATTTTGCCCACCTCTTACGTATTTAAAAGCTTTATTTATTATTGTGTTCTTTCAAGCAACTGAAACCTTCAAATAAATTGCAATATCTCCATTATAACCTTGTAGTGAGATGAAATCATTGAAACGTTGCCTTTCAAAGGTTGTAGAGACTTGCTAACAATACTGGCGGTCAATATAATTAAACAGTTTTTGTATATATACGCGTTTCTAGTTATAAATTGGTTGAGCCACTCTGTAGATTTGCTACACTTACATTGCGGCCCGCGGTGTTTTTGAATGCGTCCTGCTAAGTTTTTTTTTATAGCATTGAATGACGAGACGAGCGTGCCGTTCCCCTGATGGTAAATGATACGACCACCCATAAACAGTAGAAACACCATCCAGCACCTTGAACTACAAAGTACTGTGTGACATTCCACTGCCCTCGTCATCCTGAGACAAAAGATGTCAAGTCACATTATGTCCAGTAGTTACACTGGCTACAATGTCCTTCAAACCGAAACACAACAATGCATGCATATTGTTGCTTGGCGGTAGAAATAGACATTGCGGTGGTACCCAACTAGACGGGCTCTTACATATGAGAGACCTACCACAAGTAAAGTATTTCCGAGTGGCCCATCTGACTTAAGAAAACTATAACTTTATTTTTTGCCAACTTCTCTTGAATTGTATACTAACCCTATAAAAATAGAATCATTGAATTATTTTAAATACAATAAAACGTTAATATTTAAATAACGTGATGGCTCTTCTGGTAAGAATGGACTACCCGTAATGCCATTATATTTTAATGGAATATTAGTTCCCCTAAATAGTGAAGACTCACGACAATGCAGTCTAATTTTTTTTCCTAGTAATCTTACTAATATAAGTACGAAAGATTGTTGTGCGTTTTTTTTAAGTTATCGCAGAAATCGCTGAAGGGATTTCGATGAAATATGGCATTCGGATAAACCACATCTGAGATTAACAAATAGGTGTCTTTTTAACCCAGAAAACTATACAGCAAGACTTTTGTACCGGGAAAGGTCACTCGGGCAAAGCTGCGAGCACACACTAGTCTAGAATAAAGTATTACAAGAAAAACTGCTAACACAATTGCAGCTGATAGAACCCATAATATGTACAATAAAGTACACGACGTCATACAAATGACCTAATGCATTCTGATATAAGGATATCGCTAGATAAGATAGTGCCGTTATCAATGCTTTAAAAGTCATCTTTATATAGTAGGTAATGTAATCTTGAATGCCTTGTAGGATATTTGAGTACAGTTTTTTTACAACTCTTGATAAGGGCACAGCCGCCCTTAGACAATGAAAACACTGCAAGGATCTTGATATCTCATCCTCTCTCAGTGGCCGTCCTGAGCCGAGGTTCGTAACCCGTTAGTGGGTTGCCCTCAGCATGGTCACTTAATTCAAAGGGTTGCGAGTGCCTTCTGCATTCACCCTAGAGACCGGTGTGGCCAGAAAAGCAGACTCGCGTCGGGCTACTGGCAGTAGGGCCATTAACAATAAAAAACTGCATGCTTCAAAATATAAAGTTACAAGGCGTTGCTCGCGGTTTCGCCCGCGTCAAAAGCCTTTCCGAAAAAATGCGAAAGATTGTGAAAATGTTTGGATGTTTGTTAGAAATAAACGCAGAAACTAAACTGATTCGGATGAAATTTGGCACACGGGTAGGTCATGCCCTGGATTATCCTAGGGTACTTTTTATCCCAGTAATTTGCTCATGAGAAATAATGGATATACCTACTGTGTTTAGGGACTTATGTCACTACCATAAGTCCCTAAACACAGTAGGTACACCAGCGCAATCTACTTAAAGAATCAGATTAAGTATATCCATTATTTCTCATGAGCAAATTACTGAGATAAAAAGTACCCTAGGTTAATCCAGGGCATGACCTACCCGTGTGCCAAATTTCATCCGAATCAGTTTAGTTTCTGCGTTTATTTCTAACAAACATTTTCACAATCTTTCGCATTCATAATATTAATAGATGTATGGCAATGTGCAACATACTTAAAAAAATATGTAGCGCGGACCTCACATTTGAGTGGTCTTATACAAGTAAATGAAGAAATGGCGCACTCTTAATAAAGCAATGACCTTATCCAAAATCGTTGACTTGTGGGAATCGTCACGAAAACTAACTGTATACGACATTTTTTTAAGTGGGGCGTGGAACGAACATAAATTCAAACGATTTTGACCCTATGTCCAATGTTGAGAAGACGCATTTTTTTTCTTAGTCTATGCAGCTTGCTTTAGGGTCCATATTTTTCTGAAACTCATCAAGCTAGCCAAAATTTCGGATTAGGTCATTGTTTTATTAAGACTGCGATGGAGTAAATATTATCTTTGCAGCATAGCTAACTATCCATATCTTTCAACATATAATCTAAAATAATAAACATATTATTTTTAGTTTTATCAAAACAATACTCGGAATAAAGAAGATAAAATATAAGTACTGTTAGGATCCTTCGGGTATTAAAATAAGTGGACTGTATTACTTAAGACGCTGGTATATTCTCATCAGCAATAATTATAAAAATGACAATAATGAACCGAGGACGATGAAATTCCAAAGGCAAGTGTCGTTCCTCTTGCCGCCAGCGCCGTCCCCTCTCCGGCGCCCTCCACGCCGACCCCTCTCCGGCGCCCTCCACGCCGCACCGCCCCCCGCGGCCAGCGCGGCCCGTGCGGAAATATGTGAACGTTGTCTTAACATACTCCCCGGGTTGAAGTGCGATACTTCAAAGATCTGGAAGTAAACATATATTATTAAAAGCCCTACGAATGGTGCCTCGTTTGGTCTTCAATTCAGCGACTCTAGTGACGCCGTCGCTGCCTGGGTACACTTGCGTGATTCGTCCTAAACACCAGAGCTGTGGTGGAAGACCCTTTTCTCTGACGAGGACCAAAGCGCCGAGTTTGAGTTCTTGATTCGAAGATTGCCACTTTAATTTCTGTTGCATAAGAGTGACGTAAATTCTTTATTTTATGAAATGAATTAGATTTTTTATAATTACTATTTTTGTTTTCTTGATTATTATTTGTAGTTATTAATAAGTTTGTGTTAGATTTATGGTTATGAGCGTCTGTTTTATTTGTTTTACCTTTACTTTCTTGTAAAGTCTCGAGTAGATCCGCCCTATTGCTGAGAAATGTAATAAATGTTTTTAAGGATGGTGGATCATTGGGTGTATTTCTATGCTCTTCCCATTCCCTATGCGTAACACTGTCAAGTTTCTCGGCCATCATGTGAATGATTAGTGTATCCCAATATTTAGTCGGCTCATCCAAGGTAGACAAGGCACGCAAATTTTTATTAGTGACATCTATGAGTCGACGAATAGATTTACAAGATTCACTACGCATGTGTTCAACGTTAAATAATTCCTTAACATGATTGTTTACAAGTAACCTTTTGTTGTCGTATCTATTACACAATAAATTCCACGCTGATTCGTAATTCTCGGATGTAAAATCTAAATTATCTATTATAAGAAGAGCACTACCTTTTAAAGATGCACGGAGGTAATGAAGTTTATTAATATTATCAATATCTTGTCTAGAATGTATAAGCGAAACGAACGTGTCCCTAAACTCTAGCCAGTGCTGATAGTGACCATAGAATACAGGTATATCTATTTTAGGCAATCTTACACAATTCGATCTAAAAGCACCTGCCTGGGTATCCTCGAATTTCGTCACGGCAATATCCTGGCGACCAAGCTGTTTTTGGGGCTGTGCGCCAAGCAACACGCGCGCCGCTGCCACAAGTGCATGGTACTGGCCCTCAAACTGCTCGCGTTCCAACATCTGATCGTCGAGGTCGTCCGAAATCATTTCGATATCACACTGCAATTTATCAAAATCCAAGTACAGCGAATTGAATTTATCAAGGCGATTTTCTAAATCTAGCAATTGTGAAGCACTAGGTTCATCGCAAGTTTTAAATAATTTAATAAAATTATTAAAAATAGTTAATTTAGACTTCATACAACTACGTCTTTTTACTAGTTTTTCAATCTTTTCGTCGGCCATTGTAAGAAAAATTCAAATTTATAACGGTTACGAAGAAAAAAAGCAAATAACTTCAATAAAATTAAAGCAATGAAATATAAACGGTCATTAACCGTTAGGCGAGGGCAAAGGAACAGCTGTTCAAGCGGCAATAACCGGTCGTCGGCTATCTACTGATAAGCAACTAGCAAGTATAAAGTACGACAGTACCGTTGAGCGGCCGTTTAAATAGATTTAAAATATGATGCAGCGTATAAGCGAGTATATGAATAAATAGGCTTTGTGGATGTATAACTAGCAATGATGTAGTTCCAGCAAAGTATGAAATGATTTAATTAATAATTACTCACAATATTTTAGCTGTTCTGAACGTATTTAATAAAAATAGGAAAAGAAAAGGAAAAAATTGGAACGACTCACGCAATGATCAAACTATCCATCCGTAATTCGTTAGAATAATCCCTTTGTTTCTTCGATAATGATGATGATGACTTGCACTTTTTGCGGTTCCAACATCCGTTAAGTGGTTGATGATTCTTGACCGTGGCTCGCAGGTGTGTGTGTGGTTAAAAGGCGAAGTCTTCTGGACAGAATATTGATGATTCTGCGTGGGGCTTCTTGAAGACCACAGTTGAACAGCCGCAAGCTCCAAAGCGGTTAAAAACCGTTACTTTTTTAAAATCTTGCCGGTGAGAAATCCTAAAGGACCAATGTTAGGATCCTTCGGGTATTAAAATAAGTGGACTGTATTACTTAAGACGCTGGTATATTCTCATCAGCAATAATTATAAAAATGACAATAATGAACCGAGGACGATGAAATTCCAAAGGCAAGTGTCGTTCCTCTTGCCGCCAGCGCCGTCCCCTCTCCGGCGCCCTCCACGCCGACCCCTCTCCGGCGCCCTCCACCCCGCACCGCCCCCCGCGGCCAGCGCGGCCCGTGCGGAAATATGTGAACGTTGTCTTAACAAGTACCTTTACAAATTTGGCGCGTAATATTTATTACAGAATTTATCATGTACAAATACACACACACACGTCTTTATCACAGAAGGGGTAGGCAGAAGTGCAACCAGGCACCCACTTTTCACCTGAGTGTTCCATCGCTATTTCGGTCACAAATCTCAGACTCGGAGCTGATATTGAACAGAAAAACCCATTATCGCTTTGCCCGACCAGGGATTTGAACCCGTGACCCCAGCACTACAGCCGTAGCTTAATACAACTACGCTATCAAGGCAGCCCACTGTAATTTATTTGTCATTATTAAACATATATCAAAATAAAGCAATATCCTCCGTCAACTTTAATATGGGTGTTACAATTTAATCTTTAGGGACAACTTTGCTGGCAATTCGCTGGCATAAAAGTTCGCGCCAAGGATAAAATTAACTTTAATATTTGCGACTAGCTTTTGCCCGCGACTTCCTCTGCGTAGAAGTCGAAGATGGTTTTAATAGGATTTTTAATTGCTTTTTAACTTCATTAATATTTTTAAAATATAAATTATTATGTTCAAATGTTTGAATACCTATAAAATATAACAATCTTTATTGTAGCGTAGGGATTTAAAGGTTAAATAATCATGATATCAAAATAAGATCTTGTTATATTTTGTGAACACGAAGCCTCGGACTTTGATCTGGAGTTAAGTTACACGGGGATATTCTCTTTACAAGGAAATCAAAATACCACCCACGCACCTACCGCAGTATTTCTTTGTAAGTAAGCAATATTTTTTGTTTCTTCTTCGCTTGAGGTTGCAAACATGTGTTTGAATCAATTGAAAAAATTAATAGAAATCAAACGCACTAAGGAGTGTTGATATCAACTTCGAAGCAAATCAATACCAAAATAATTTTCTACCCCTTTTTAACCCCGTTAGGAGATGAATTTAAAAAATACGAAAGACATCTTCCATCAATTCTGTAAAAAAGGTTTGTGCAATATTTGAAGTAGATTGGATCAAGGAATCACGTTGTCACATACAAACTTTAACCCCCCCCCCCCCTTTTACACCTTTTTAATATAATAATAATTATAAAAATACCAGCCATGTATTATATAATATCCCACTGCTGGGCACGAGCCTCCTCTACAACTGAGAGGGTTTAGGCCTTAGTCCACCACGCTGTCCACCACCGTTCACGCCTTTAGGGGTAGAATTTCGGAAAATCCTTTCTTAACGGATGCCTACGTCATACAAAGAACACACCCTGCAAGTTTGAGGACCCTACGAGCAGCGGTTTAGGCTGAGCGTTAATCTTTCAGTCAGTCATTTAGGACCTAGCGTTTTATATGTATAGATAGATATCTAAAACACCTTCCAAGAATTTCTTGGATTGCCCGCCTAATTTTTTATTGAGATTTCTATCCATTTAGGCTTTTGTACTTGGCCCACGAAAATCAAGGGACTACTATTTATGTATTTGGGAATTTTCGTACTCGCAGGTCTACTAAAAAACTTTACTTTAAGAGGTATTTTTAAGTTTTTGGTGCCGCTCCATCCGTGCAAAATCTCTTTTTTGAATAAAATGTAACCTACATAACTCCCGGAAAATCTTTGTCTGCCAACATTAATGTATTAAAAAACCCTTTCAATATATCAATGACTGTCAATTACAGTATCATCAAAATCTATATAGTCTTTTTGAAATAAACTCGGCGAAACAAACAAATAAATTCAAAACGTAGACACGTTTTGAATATTGTTGACAGAATATTATAGAAAAAAACATATTACATATTATAAACTGAGACGTAAAGTATTTCAAAATCAGACACACTACACATTTTTTTTCATAACCAACATTTCCTTAAACCAATTACATCTCCACCATTTTAATCAAAAGCCAAAAGAAAAACATTGCGAAACCAATGCTGAGAATCTAAAAAAAGAACCAAAGAAGGCCATTAGCGTGTAGCGACGCGGCGGACGAGTGTTCTCGTCTCAAACGAGGTAATGTTACGTACAATCTGACCTAATTCTGGATATGCCTAGATTTTTTGTTTGGGAAGTGCCTTGAGACCGGGCTAAATGCAAGTGTTGGTTAGATTCTAAGACCTGACATGATCTATTGATTGATATCTATTGATGCTAGATGCACACGCTGGATGCAGGCGGCTTTTGATAGGTCCATCTGAATTTTTTTATGGGAGGCCTATATTCATCAGTGGACTTCGCGTGGTTGATGATGATGATGATTGATGTTAGTGTAAGTATAGTCCAAATTTTACACGCGAAATCATAGCAATATAATTTCAAATTGGTTTATTACTAGCTTTTGCTCCCTGTTCCGCGGCGTTAAACGTTTTTCCGGGAGAAAAGTTCCGCTTTATATTTTCCCGGGACAAAAAGCCTAGTCTGTGTTCTTTCTAAGGTCTCGAACTATCTCCATACCAAAGTTCACTGAAATCGTTCAGTCGTTTCGAAGATGTGCAGTAACAAAAAAAGACCGAAAAGAATTATAAAAATCGCTAATTTGTTTTCCATTACTCTTTTTTAGCAACCCCCTTTCTTTTTTATCACATTTCTTTAAATGTACAGACACACCGGGGTCTGTTGCTTTATTATAGTATAGATAGATACATAATTTTATCCAAATTATAGGTACATACGGTAATGTCCACGATAGGCTGTGTAATATTTACCTTAGGTATTACTATCCAGCAGTATGAACTATCCAGCCCCAACAAAAATCTCATCGCGAGTACCACCAATCCAGATTTAAATCGAAAATCGCCGAACCTCAGACACGCTGCCGCTAAAATTTTATATGTTACATAGTTTTGTTGTAGACAACTTTCCAACCCGACAAGGCTGAGAACCGAAACAGATCTAGGCGTGAAGGTCGCGAAATCCAATCTCGCTTCTGAATGTGATATCAAATTCGTCATTACCGTTGAAAAGGAAACACTGGTTAGAGGGTATCATGTTGCTGCTAGAATGGTCGATGATCTAAATGATCCATATAGAATTAGCCATCTGTACGATGTTTTATAAGTAGCGGAAAATATTGGACATGAAAAGGTTATCTGAAGGGTAAAGCATTTTTTTTGCTGCAGTCATGTTTCTAACGAACGAAAAACAAAAATGAAGTTGTCACGCAGAATGATAACTACTGTTAACCATCCAAAGACTTTAAATTACATCTTGTCGATAATTATTATCCTCCTATCTAAGAGATCGCTTATTAACTCCATGAATAATCCTTGCAGGCGGCCATCGATGATCATAATATTATTATGAATTAGGATACATAATGAATTGTTAACGAGCTTTGTTAGTCGTCCAAGACATCAGGCAAGTCCAGACGCAGGTCAAAAAATAAAATTACGACCAAATATTTCCTAAAAGAATTTTGATATATAACTTTAAAAGAGTTATTAATAATCCCAGAGCAATTAACTATTACAGACCTATATCAAAACAAAAGTATTACATTACAGTTAAATCTCAAGGTCAAGGTCTCCAGACAGAACAGTCTGCATACTTCGCGTTTACTAATAGTGCGATAACGGCGAACAATCAAGGCTTAAAGTAGAAAATAGTTGCTTTTACAACTTACATTGAATATTTGTTGAAATACTGCTAACAATTTTTAAATATATGCATAACTTCTTAAGATCCATCGCGTGGATGGCAAAAGTCAGTGCATCGTATCAGAAATGGAAAGTGAAAGTAACTTTTAAAACATACCTGCTATTAAGAAGCACCGAAGAATCTCTTTGAATTAAACAGAAAAAGTGAGGTTTTAGCTAACGTATAGATGTTCCTACTTTATCCTACCATTTTTTTTATATGGGCTTGACAAAGTTGCCCCACTTCACCTGATGATAAGTGGAGTTGGTCATAGATATAATGTCGACTGATGATATGATTATCACCAATCGACACAATTATACTGGCTTGTCTGAAGTATCCAAATTATGAAAAAAATCTCCTATACTTTTCTTAGACCATAATACAAAGTGATCAAATTGTTACCGCTTTCGACTTAGCCTATAACATAGCCTATCTAAGAATCCCGTACTCATTTTGGAGCTATTAATGAATCGAAAGCCCAATGACTCATCGCTTGGTCAGCTAATAATGATGGATGGGCCATTGTGATGCAAAATAGCTGGTTATTGAGCAATTAATGCGACCCTAAGCGCGCATACTAAGTAGGACACTATAGTAACACCTAGTAGTGGCCTCTTGGGATCCCATTATGGGATTCATCTAATTCTGGTCTTTTGAGTTGAGTTTACAACATATTATAATTAATGCATTCTTTTAAATACAACCAATTTTTATAATCAACTTTTGTGTAATTATGTTGTTCAATAATAAAACATATTAATGATAATTCCACAAAATAAATTCACAACGTTTATATCTTTGAAAGCCCTCAATAATTTAAAAATAATATATTTCCAGTTCTTACAAAAATTCACTGCAACAATGGCAATTATTGAACGATATAAAAGAAGACATAATATTCATCATAGCTATCTCAAGAACACGGTCTTCCTGGGGTTTCAAGGCACAGATAGATACCTAAATAATTCAGATGGTCCCCATTCACAGACTTAAGACATTTTGCACGCCAAAATCCTCAATAACGAAGTTCCATTGTCTTAGCTATTGTCAGGAAGTCGACGTGGCAGCGCTTTGTGTGTGACCGCATTCCCGGTCCTCCAAGATACTCGGGAGTTCTCGGGAGTGCTCTGCCTTTCTTCAGGACGTGGGCGATTTATTTCGCTCGTCACGTACATAGGTAAAAGCCTGGTTGTCTGTAAGCGATTGCCTCGAGCGATAAGACCGCCAATTGTACCACCTCTGCCTTTATTATGGGAAATATTATATTCTGTTGTGATGTACAATAAAGTTATAAATAATAAAAGTATCTTGGAATATTTAGATATGTTTTCATCTTCCTTTTAGGAGGTAGGCAAGTGTAACCCACCCACATTTCGTCAGCTTCTTTAGTCTGATTAGTAACTAGGTTTTCCTAGCGGCATCACCCGCGTGAAAGAGTTTTTGCTCGATAAAAAGCCTATGCCCTGCCTAGGGTCTCAAGCTATCTAGATACCAAGTTTTATAAATATCGCGTAGCAGTTTCGAAGATGTGCGCTTACAAACAAAAGGTTCAGTAATTCATATTTCTGCTGCACCATTAAGCAGTTTACCAACGTACGTGTTCTCTCCTTCATACGACTTAAGGTCCTTCAAGCGGAGCGTGAAGAAGCAATTATGCAGGCCGGCATAACTGTGACGACCGACCAGGGATGTTTATCTCTTGCCGGTTGACAATATTTTTGGGCTTCACTTCATTTAGTATTAGATGCAGTGAAGCCACTTTGTCGAATTATCGATAAAAAAAACAAACCGAAAAACGGACAGAAAATAATTCTAAAAATCGGTGATTTGTGTCCTATTGCTGATATTGACGCTGTGGCTAATTGGGCTGCGGTCAACAATCTGAAATTCAATATCGCCAAATGCAAGGTGATTTCTTACACTAGATCTCGTGAACCAGTAAACCAATTGTATACTCTATATGGTGACACTCTGGAGAGGGTACATATGATCCGTGATTTAGGTATACTCATGGATAGTGAGCTAAGGTTTGATAAGCACATTACGGCTATTTGTAAAAAAGCAAATAAAACTATGGGATTTGTAACTCGAACTGCCGCTCAGTTTAGAGATATAAATATTCCTATATTATTATACAACGCGTATGTACGTAGTGTGCTTGAATTTGGTGCTGTTGTTTGGGATCCGAAGGAGGTAAAATATTCTCTTATGATAGAAAGAGTCCAGCGTAAATTTGCCAGGTATCTCTATAAGAGGAATTTCGGTTATTACCCTTTTCTTTTCCCATCTTTATTCGTCTCTGGCATGGTAGGGCTTCTTACGCTAGAGCTCAGGCGCAAGCTCGTACTGATTATACACTACATATTGTTAATACGTAACAGAGTAGATAATCCTTGTGTTCTGTCGCGTCTGAACTATTATGCCCCGCAGAACTATATTCGCGTAGGCCAGCGTCGCCGGCACCAGCTGTTATCGTCATCTGATGACTTTCGCACACAATATGCTAACAATGCACCTACGGCAAGAGCTGTCAGAGTCATAAACTCGTTTCTAAATGAGGTTCAAAATGCCGACATACATGTTGATCCCATCAGATGTTTATATAAATATACTATATTTCATTTAAGTAAATTATAGTTGTAATATGTTCTTAGTATAGTGTAACATTGTGAGCGTTTTGGCTTAGCTGTAAGTTCACAATTGTATATATTTAAATAAATAAATAAATAAATAAATAAATTGCTCTTCTTTAGTCGTGCCCTTCCTTATTTATTATTTTTCTTTCAATACACAGACTCACCAGGTTTTACTGCTTCATTATAGTATAGATAATTATCAGAATCGCAGTAACACAATCCAAGTTTATCGCATTTAGATGCACAAACAAAAAGTAATTGGTTCAGCTATATATGATATAATTAGTGTTTATATCATAGAGGTTTCTGTGTATTAAAGTGATATTATCATAAGTTACTAAGGTTTAATTTTGTATAACCCAGCAATGTAATACCAAATGAACGCTGGCGTTTCGCATTGCCAAATATTTGATCAAAATACATTCGCCAAATTGATTAGGTCTGCAAATCCAAAGCTGATTAGATGCTTGTATTGACTCCATCTGGTTTAGTTTACCAATTTGAATGTTTGATATATGCTCGTGTGATTTCGTATTTTGCCACATTACACAAGTTAAAATTATATATTAGTGATTAATACATCACTTAATTAGTTCGATATAAGCGATTCAATGGTATCACCCTTTATAATTGGCAATTGTGTTTTATAAGTTAGGTTAATAAGTAAGAGAATTGCGTAATGCTAAATGATTTCTGCTGCCCCTAATACCAGAAGAATATTGAATATTCTATCACCCTTAAAGAAAGAATAAGGTTTACGGGTTGCAATGTTCGGACCCTCGGAAATCTCACTCTACATATTATAAACAACTGGTGGTAGGACTCTCATATGTAAGAGCTCGTCTGCGTGGGTTACCACTGCAATGTCTATTTATACCGCCAAGCAGCAGTGTGCATGCACTGTTGTGTTTCGGTTTAAAGGGCATTGTAGCCAGTGTAACTACAGGACATAATGAGAGTTAACATCTTATGTCACAAGATGACGAGCGCAGTGGAATGCCACACAGTACTTCGTAACTCAAGCTGCTGGATGGTGTTTCTACTGTTTATGAGTGGTCGTATCGCTTACCATCAGGCGAACGGCGATGCAATAACGGAGATATCGCGCTATCTCTTTCGCACGCAGGCAGTGTTATAGCTGACGGCGCTTGGTGACGTCACAACGTAGTATTCCTCTTAGTTGACAGTTACCGCTTCCACCAAATTTCAAAGCTTTATAACTTACTTACTTATTGCCGCCTATTTTGAATATTCTTTTTCTATTTTATTTCGGATAGAATATATTTTTCATAATAGGGTAGTTGACTACTTTTTTTTTAATTACATTTATCAAACATTTATGTCTTCTAAAATCTAGAGGAAAAATTATTTTTAAAATACAAGCAACAATAAATGAGTTATAAAGCTTTGAAGTTTGGTAGAAGGGGCATCTGTCAGATAACGGAAACAGCAGAATGTGACGTCACTGAGTGTCGCCAGCCATAACGCTACGTGCGTGCGAAACAGATCACGGGATATCCCCACTACGCCCCCACTTTTGCTCACAACAATATTTCAAATATGAATAACTGCTGTAGTTGTCAACCAATTTTGATTCTGATTTTACAGAAGAATTTGTTTTACGTATTATTTTCTGTTACATATAAAATAATGTACCAAATCAAACATAGGAAACTACCCTATTGTATTAAAAAAAAGTAGTTATGGTAATCTACACAAATGTTATCAAGAGGAAAGTTTTGCATTATTGTATGTAACAAATAAACTGAAAAACTGCTATACCGATATAAACATTCTTTCACCAATATAAAGCTACATTATCAGCGATGACATAGGCTACTTTTTATCCCGGGATAATATGAAACGGTACTTTTATCCCAGAATATTCACGCAGACAGAGCCCCGAGTAAATCTCTGGTTGTCTATAAGATAAAAACTTAACGGAGGTAGTCCATTCTGCACTCATGTTCTTCACTAACGAACGGTAATGTTTTTTTGAAGCGAGAAGCCAAGGAAAAAATACATCCGTTTGCGTCGTGCCGGTTTTGCCTACAGCGCTCTATCAATTTTGTATAAAGCTTACTAAAGTTTAAACAATTTTTGATGTTAATTCGAATACGTCATATCCTCATATATGGTTAAGTAATCTATGTGTTAATCGTCTTTAATTCACATTTGTAATATAAATTGTATTTTTATGCAAATCTCAGTTACGGTTGCTTACATGTGCACAAATGAAACGATAAGTCTTAGACCATTTAACTCTAAGAATAAAGTAATTAAATTTATGATGCAGCTATTTGACCGTTTTATTTAATACTTTGCAGTAGTTTTGACTGCCTCGGTGGCGTAGTTGTATTACGGTACGACTGCAATGCTGAGGTCTCGGGTTCGATCCCCGGGTCGGGCAAACCGATATTGGATTTTTCTATTCAGTATCAGCCCGGAGTCTGGAATTTGTGCCCAATGTGCCGATAGTCTCGCCCCCTATCACATCATGGTATGGAATACACACGGCGAGAAGTGGGTGCACGAGTTGCGCCTCTGCCTACCCCTTCAGAGATCAAAGGCGTGAGTATGCAGTAGTTATGTATTACTTAAAACCTTTGATGATTTCATAATATGAGTGAAGAATAAACCGATGTATCTGATTCCCTTCATGCTAGTTACACAATATACAAAATATATACAGCTACAGGTTTTTTTATACATCAATGAGCTACAGAATATAAAAGAAACAATAAATTGTATAATAATATAGGTACTGCTTTTTATACCAAAAACCTCTGCAGTGGCACTTTTATACAACAAAAAAGTTATTCGGAAGAAGTCTTAAGATATTTATTTTTAGTCGGCCACTGCAAAGTGACCCCGCTTCCCCTGATGATAACTGGAGTAGAGTCCAGATAGAGTGGCGACTGACGAGTGACTGTTATCTATAGCCAATCGACATAATTATACCGGCCTTTGGAACCTGATACATAGGCTGAGACCGGAACGAGACACACGTGAGCCATTGCATTTCCGTACACGGAACACCTTGTGTACGGTTGTCGCTATCCGGGCAGATACTTTTAGGACACACATACACTTTCAGGACTATACAGAATTAATCCAAAGTTTCAGGATACTGAATTAGCATCATGACATTGATTAATAATTAGGATGTAATTTCCACCAATGCAACCTACTATAATAGAGACAATTTGCAGAATACGTTTTAAATGACAGTTGATAATATAAAATATATTAGAACATTTATTCGTTGTTTTCATAAAACTAATTCTTCACTTAGGTCTCTATCATTTCAAAAGAGCAATAAATCCTATCAAGACCAGTAATTAACTCAAAATTCTGGATTATTGCTACTTACGATGTACCCAGATCATACAATATGTAATAATCTATACTGATATCTATACTATCTATAGTCTGTACTAATATTATGTATAAAGCTGAAGAATTTGGTTGAACGAACTAATCTCAGAAATTACTGAACCGATTTTGAAAATTCATTTACTAATAGGAAGCTGCATTACTCCTGAGTGCTATAGGCTTTTAATCCCGTGAAATTATTTTTATACCGGAAAAACTTTTTTATGCAGGCGGAGCCGCGAGCAATACTTCTTCTTCAGCAGGTAAAGCCGTTGGTCCTACGCCTGATCTCTCTCCGGTCATGTCTGATTGCCGTCTCACCGGACTATGAGAGTGAAGGAATACCGAGTGCACCTGTGTATTGCGCACACACTTGTGCACTATAATATCTCCTGCGTACCTGGCTGATCTGCGTTGAGATTGGCCGCCGTGGCCGAAACTGGCTAGGAGGATTTCATTTCTTCTTCAGCCTTTAGAGTGCTGAACATAGGCCTCTCTCAGATTTCTAGACCAACCTGTCATAAGCAGCCTGCATTCAGCGGATTCCTGCGACCTTTACAAGGTCGTCTCTCCACCTAGTAGAAGGACGTCCCACGCTGCGGTGGCCATTACGTGGTCTTCACTCGAGAACTTTTCTACCCCATTTGTTGTCAGGTCTACGAGCTATGTGCCCTGTCCACTTCCACTTTAACTAGCTAATCCGCTGGGCAATGTCGGCGACTTTCTTCAACGGATCTCTCCATTTTGATTTGATCGCGTAGAGAAACATCGAGCATTGCCCTCTCCATAGCTCGCGGAGCAATACTAGTGATTGAATATTACTTCATCTTTATTACAAAACCCAAAATCGAAAGCATGCCATCGGTGTAAGGTTCGTGCTCCACGCCACATTCACGACGCCATTATTTCTATAACTGTCTCACGTACTTTGTAAGTGTTTTTTGGATTTATTACTGGTTTCCCTTTTGTATTTGCTTCAGTTCGAGTTTGATACTAAATTAGAATAAAACAAATGTACAAGATAAGAAGATAACGTTTAATATTTTGTAGTATATGGGTGAAAAAAATATCCATTTTCGTTGAATATTTTATGCATTAATTTCTAACAAACAAGCAAATATCATAATCATAAAAAAACTTTACATTCATACACACACACCTTTTATCCCCGAAGCGGTAAGTAGAGGCGCAACTATGAACTAATGAACCCACTTTGGGCCACTTTACGCCATGCGTAATCCGTCCCATGATGTGATACTGAGCGAGCCTATCGCCAAATCGGGCAGAAATTCCGGACTACGGGCTGAATAGAAAAAACCTAACATCAATTTACCTGACCCGGGAATCGAACCCGACACCCCAGCATTGCAGTCATACCGTAATATATCTACGCCACTGAGTCAGTTCACATTCATAATTATTATGATACACAGAACTCAAGTTCTACGCACGCATCACTGACTTTAAATCCTTGAAAATGTTTTACACACACCACTCCAGTTTCAGTGTAGTACATGTAGGTACACGCGAAGGAATCCCAATAGCTTTACACTCAATAACCCGAACAAAATCCCGTATATACGGGAGTGTTTAAACATTGAGTATATCCGTAGGGGTGGAGGGAGTTTTGTATATTGCGGTTCGAATACGAAAACCGCTTTGCATATGAGTGAGTAGTGATGTGCTTTATCGATAACATTTGATTTTCGAGTTTGGTAGTCAGCCACATTAACCAATTCCTAAACGTTGCACTGCTGTACAGGAAAATGTTCTAAAGACGCTACTATTTTAAATAAATATTTTACCTTGCATTCAGGGGTTTAAAATAATTTTGGCAACATAATGGGTAACGCACAAAACAATGGTTAGAAGCCATTGTATTTTGTTTTTATTAGAATCGAAAACTAATAAATCAGCTGAGGTCAAACTGGTACTACCAATTACTTACTTTCTTACCTTATTGTAGTGATTCCTGAGAGTTGTATACTCGAATGGGAATTGAGAATCTATTATTATGCAAGTAAATATATGAACTGCTATAAACAAAATAAAAATCTGTACTATATACACTGTACCTAATTTATACCTTTGAACTGATTTTGAAAAGAGCAACCCTAGAGTTTCTTGCCCGTTCTTCTCTGGTGGAAACTGCTTTCCGAACTGGTGGTAGAGTAAAAGTTGACTGAATCTAAGTAATGTTTAACATTATTCGAATAAATGATTTCATTTAATTTAATTTCATTATTTTTCTGGCACCAAGCAACAGTGTACAAAGCGATAAAGTCATATATTCTAATAATGATTAACATCTTAAGTTTGACCAGCACTGTACTGTTATATGTAATTTAAAGTTTAGACATAGCTTTTGTTCATGGCATAATGTTATACTACTAACAGACGATTAGATTTGGTATCATGCGACCAATTCGTCACGCGGTACAGTCTTCACGCCACACGATCGAACCGTACCATGCGATGTCCAGTTGTATCCAACCAAGTTTGATGACAAGCGATCGAACCAGCCGTACCAACAATAATAATAATAATGTCCATCGAACCGTCCTCACACGATGCGACATGGTTCGATGGCATACCATTTTAATGGTTCGGCTGTACCAAATCACATCGTATGTGCCCACTTTAAAGATTCCGCATGACACAACTGCAAAACATTATTTAAACTTATGTATGCAGTTTCTAACATAATGTTCCAAATACTCCCAAACCTTAAACCTTCTCAGACGAAAATTTAAGACCTTAAACATCTCACACATGCAATTTTAAGGCAATTCAAGCACTCAAGAGCATGCTCTAGCGTATTACACGCGTCACAGCCCGTCACCGTTCCAAGTTTAACGATATACAAGTCTGGCGAATTTACCCGACAGTTTGCGGGTTTGAAGAACATGTCTGGTAAAAAAGTTTGTTGAAATAGTTTTACGTTGTATATAATAATTGTATGGTATTACCCGACTTCAAATAGGAGGTTCTCAATTGGCAGCATATGCATTATAATATATGAAGGTAACCTTAAGCGAATTGACAGAGTTCACATACCTTCAAAATTCTTAATGAGAATTCTCAGGTAAGTTTCCTCACGACATTTCCATTAAAGCTAGCAATAATTGACATACATATTTTATATGACTTCGATAAGGACTTGGGTTTTGAACCTGCCTCTCGTCTCGGCATTTTGTTCCCTCCCAACAAGATTATTCCCGCTTTGAAGTTAGTAGAATATTTGTATTCGCCCGGATTGCGATCATGGTACACAAGTTGTAAACCCACTATCTAAGCCTCACGTTCCGGGATCAGGCTGTGTATATCTAGTTTCAAACAGGTCAGCATAATTTACTGGCAAGGGATAATCATTTCACGTCAGCTGGCACTCTCTGAACCCCGCTCCGTTTACCATTAGGTGCAGGGCTCACTTCGCCGAGCTCGCATAAAAAATACTAAACAAGAAGTTAGACTGCCTCGGTGGCGTAGTTGTATTACAGTACGACTGCAAAGCTGAGGTCTTGGGTTCGAGCCCCGGGTCGGGCAAAGTGGTATTGAGTTTTTCTATTCAGTATCAGCTCGGAGTCTGGAATTTATGCCCGATATGGCGATAGGCTCGCCCCCTATCACATCATGGGACGGAATAATGGCGAAAAGTGGGTGCACTAGTTGCGCCTCTGCCTACCCCTTCGGGGATAACAGACGTGAGTGTATATGTGTATATGTAAGAAATTTCCTATGTTGGATTTTGTACATTATTTTAGACTAGCTTTTGCCCGCGGCTCCGCCCGCGTGAATGGGCTTTTCCGGGATAAAAGTCCCGCTTTATATTTTACCGGGATGAAAAGTAGCCTATGTGCTAATCCAGTACATGATCTACCCGTGTGCCAAATTTCATCGAAATCCGTTCAGTAGTTTTTGCGTGAAAGAGGAACAAATATCCATACATCCAAACATCCATACATTCTTACAAACTATCGCCTTTATAATATTAGTAGGATGTAACAGAAAATAATATCAAAAAGAAATTCTTCTGTGAAATCGGCATCAAAATCGATTGAAAAATAAAGCAGTTATTCAATTTCGAAATATTCTTGTGACCAAAAGTGGGGGCGTGGCGGGGATATCCCGCTATCTCTTTCGCACGCACGCAGCGTTATGGCCGACGGCGCTTGTTGACGTCACAGTCTAGTATTTCTGTTATTTGGCAGGTACCCCTTCCACCAAATTTCAAAGCTTTATAACTTACTTACTAATGCGTCAATTTCAAAAAATTCTTTTTCCATTAGACTTTGTTTAGCATAAATTTTTCATAATTGCACTAAAAAAAAGAAGTCAGCTAGCCTATTATTGTTTGGACTAATCATGCTGCAGAACTTTGCAGCGTCTGCTCAACCCGACTTCAAGTTCATCGGCACACTAATCTAATGACCTGATTTTAGTGAAATTGCGCATTACGCCGGTATGGCGAATAACCTCAGATCACACCTTGTTTGCTGTGATCTGAGCGAATAACCGATCACATATTTTGTGAACCAGAGGTCAGTGCTTCAACACGATCGTCAGTCATTTGTATAGGCAATATATCCGCGTCTACATATCTTGTTTATTTCTGATGGTGTTTTAAGTATACCGATTTTAAGAATATTGTCTACAAGAGACTTTTATCAAATAACAACCTCGCTGTTTTTCATGTGGACACAGACGTCAATTCCTATTCTTTTTTTAAATTCGATGATTTATCAATAATATTTTAGCGTCATGATTGCGATGATAGTCATGTAAGATGGTATGTCATCCCATCAATTGCCCTTTTGCTATAAAAATCCAATTCAATTATAAAAATTCCAAAATCTAAAATCAGAAGTCGATATCGATATTTTATATTTAATGACATATTTTATTGTCGAACCAGCATCTGGAACCAATAAAACATCCCATTCACCCACAAATAAAACCATAAACCTATTCCAAAGTCCAGAAAATGCTTCACTATCTAGAATAATTCATGACACATCGTAAAGCGCACGTTCTCGATTCTCCGATTTCGATAATCGATAAAAATGCGCGTCATCCCTATTTTTGGCACTTTGAAGTTAGTTTTTTACGACTAGTGTAATTAGACGAGGGCTGTTGTTCCCGAAAGTTGACACAAGATGGGTAGGGTTGACACGTGAAGTGCGCCTTTGAAACACCAGTTATATAATGTTACGAAACAGATATTATGCATATTTATTATTAGCACTTTATACACTAATGTAGTGTAGTAACTGGACGATAGCTTAGTTGGGAATAGAACGGTCTGCCGAGGCAATGTCCGGAGATTCAAACCCAAGACACACACCTCTGACTTATCGAAGTTACGTGTGTATTGTTTATCAATATCGTTTGCTTTAACAGTGAAGGAAAACATCGTGAGGAAACCTACATACCTAAGAATTATGCATAAGAATTTCGAAGGTATGGGAAATCTGCCAACCCGCACTAGGCCAACGTGGTGGACTTAGGCCTAACCCCTCTCAGTAGTAGAGGAGGCCCATGCTCAGCAGTGGGCAGTATATAATACAGGGCTGATTTCATTGCATCGCATAAACTAATGTACAGGCGAACTTAATGCCGTAGGTATTCTCTATCATATATTGTAGCTAGTAATTACTTGGCACTATGAGACTTTATGCGAGGGTGATAATTGCAGTGTCGTGCCACATATTATTTTATAAATCTGAGTCCAGCAAGCTGTTGGTATTATGAGCTGTTGTGAGGCACACCATTCTATGTAAAAAGTACGAGTCCAGTGGTCTGATACTGTAGCGATCTAGACTATTACGTAAATAGTGCCGTCCTAAGATAACAAATATAAGAAATTAAATACAAAAAAGATAGTTACAATATATTTCTGTCAATTAAAGGTAAAACTTTCGTGATTAAGTAATCGATAATAATAAAATAAATACTATTTTCTGCCTCACACAACATTGAAATAATACATGAAACGTCCGTACCTGTGAAATATAAATAGGTACATCCGTATTTTGTAATTTTTTCTAGTATACGTTCATTTATCATGCAAACGTGACAACCCTAAGCGTGGAACTGTAATGTCTCCTTTATATTCTGGAATTCTCTTTGTTACAGTTTCAGCTATGCTTGTTTTTGCGGTGTTTGAATGGAACAGTCTAGAACGTTGTACACGTTTACCTTGGACTAAAAAAATGTTTTAGAAATGCAGAGTTATATGGCTTTTAGAATTAATTGTCATTCCCCTGGCCCTTTCTACATCCAATTTGGTGACCACTTACTTTCATGTAAAACACTTGATTACCTTCAAACAAATTTAGGACAAGAGGTAATTCATACATACACTCACGCTCGCTCCCTTTTCCCCCGAAGGGGTAGGCAGTGGCGCAACTAGTGCACCCACTTTTCGCCGTGCATATTCCGTCGCAAGATGTGATAGGGGGCGAGCCTATTACCATATCGTCCGCAAATTCCAAACTCCGAGCTTATACTGAATAGAAAAACCCTACTTCGCCCCACCTGGGGATCGAACCCGAGACCTCAGCATTGCAGTCCGTACCGTAGTACAACTACGTCACCGAGGCAGTCAATTCAAGAGGTAATTCAGCTCTGAGTAAAATTACAAACAAACTCGCAATGAAATGTAAAATACATTTAACCTTTTATCAAAATGACATTGTGGTTTAAATTTTGTACCTTTTTCATAACAATGGTCGTTATGGCTTAAGGAACCGTTTACACTTATTATACGAAAACGCGCGTTAAGTAAATGGAGGACAATTATTGCGAGTTCTTTTTTAATGATTGAAAGTCAAAAAGTGAATAACGCTAGCGAAATGGTAATCGATTAGAGAGTAGAAACACCATTTAAAGCTTTGAGTTATAAAGTATTGGACTTTGACGTTAAATGTTAAGTCTCAATTCTCTTTAAATACTAAATTTACTGGCTCCATTGTCTTTCTAACCACAAAATAGATATACTTGTACACTGCTAATAATATGTTGTTACATTGAATCAAGATCTAAAAGCAATTACGCTCACATTTTAGTGAACTGACCGAAGAAAAGTTTGACTCTGAAAGACATTCGATCAAAATAACGTTCAATTTGGTAGCAATAAGAAGCCCTAAAAGATTCTTCACGCCCTTGTAATCCAGGGTCGACAGTGCCTAATAGCAGGCCGAGACACGCCGACCAACTAATCCCCAAAATAAATTACATACAGTGTGAAAGTACGTTTATATGGGATTTTATTGCGGAAATTATAAATGTATATGACTTTATTTTTAAAGTCTGTATAAATTCCGTTCATTTTAATCTTTTGTTTCTTTTATAATCCTCTCCTAGTATACACATAGTATTATATGTATTTTTTTTAGTAGAGTCTGGGCTGTGAAGCTAGTAGTGGATATAGTTATGCAAAATGAGAATCAAAGTAGAAATAAACAAGATTTATAATATAATTGTCATAAAAAGCGTGCAGAATAGTCAGTGAAGCGAACGCATTTCTATGAGTTAGTCCGTGGAAATTGGGAAGAGTCAATTATGCATATATTATTTTGTTTCGATTTCGTGTATTTCTAGTCTAAATTTAATACTTTCTTTATATATTTTATACATAAAATTTTATCAAACAAATTCTCTTAGCGACTCAAGTCTCCCGAATCGACAATGTCTGTCCTATCCCAGCGACCGGTGTGCTCTCAGTCTGGTCGTTTAAATTAAGGGTTGGAGCGCCTAAAACCATTCCCCGAATGACTAGTGTATTTTAAGCCGACTCGCGTCATGCCATAATCTTTACCAAGTACTTAACCCTCGGTGGCGTAGTTGTATTACAATACGACTGCAAAGCTGAGGTCTCAGGTTCGATCCCTGGGTCGGGCAAAGTGATATTGAGTTTTTCTATTCAGTATTAGCTCGGAGTCTGGAATTTGTGCCCGATATGGCGATAGGCTCGCCCCCTATCACATCATGGGACAGAATAATGGCGACAAGTGGGTTCACTAGTTGTGCCTCTGCCTACCTCTTGGGGGATAACAGGCGTGAGTGTATATGTATATATGTACGTAAGTACTTAACCCAATTTTAGCAGTCAGTTCAGGTATATAAATCTGTATTGGTTCCGATTAGCATAACCATGTCCAGTTGTCAAACACCATGCGTTAGAAATTGTGATTTTTCGCACCAACAGAGCGTGGTACGTGTAAAGTTTCGCGATGTCGTTGACTCTACGCTTATTGACATCGTGATGTAGATCGTGTGTTGTACAATCAGCAGCATAAATATCTGTTCAAAATGTCATATCACCTTTATACGCGTTAAGTTAAACTGAAAAAAAGCTCTTAGTAAGAAGTAAAGTTGTTGAGTATATCCACTAAACGGAAAACATTCAACACATGCATCCTCCCATGTCTGACATACGGATGCGAAACCTGGTCGCTCACCCTAAGCCAGCGTGAAAAGCTTGCCAAGTGCCAACGTTCGATGGAAAGGAGTATGTTGGGAATAAAGCTTAGCGACAAAATCACCTCAACAGAGATACGACAGAAATCCAAACTTCCCGACATACTCATCCGAATCGACCACCTAAAATGGGGCTGGACAGGGCACATGCTACGATGCAGAGCAAACAAGTGGAGTCAACAGGTCACGTTATGGTATCCGAGGGATGGTGCAAGAGAACGGAAACGACCACTAAGAAGATGGGAAGACGACCTTCGCCAGACCCTGGGACCGTACTGGACAAGAGTCCCGGCAGACAGAGAACAATGGAAGCAGTTGGAGGAGGCCTATGTCAAGCGACACACCGAGCTAAGGGACATTCTATAAACAACAAAATAAGACCAAACAGAGAGGGACTAGCTCGGAACAAAAGGCTACATCATCATCAAGAAGTAAAGCAAACCTATTTATTTTATTTTTGTGAAGAGAAAAAATGATTAGTAAGAACACAAAAGTATGTAGGCAATTTGAAATTTTGAATTTGTTCAGCTACTTACTGTACACTTAGTTAATCACTGTGACCGACTTTTTTTTTTTTTTTGTTTACGCGGAGAAAGTGAATTATTACTACCGCCCAGTGCTCAAGGGGAACGACTGGGCGGTTATGTTGGGTTCACCGTGCCTTACGACCCGACGTTGAGCCGCCCGGAAATATGGAAAACGTCGGGCGACCGCCGGGCTGAGTCCCTAACCTATATACACCGCACGGCATACCAACTAAAACTCCGCGGTGGCCATCTTCGGCGCATTAGGGACGGCTGCGGGCTTCCTCCGACTCACGTCTAAGTTGTCCGCAACCGCCCCTGCGCGTACCGCTATTGCGGTCCGTCTCCTGTTGTTGGGGGAGCTCAGAAGCCCCCGTACACCGAAGGACACCCTCGGCGTCAAAGGCAGCGTGAGGCCTAACCGACACGCTGCCGTCCATCACGAGGGTCACAAAAGTTGGCTAGACTAATAGGTGGACGGCCCCTTCCGCCCACCCGTGATCCCCGGACTGTGACCGACTTGACTTATGTTAATGTTAGTCGTTAGTACTACTAGGTTTTTCTCTTGGCTTCACGTGTAATAAAAACCCCACTGTGACTAGAATGTGATAAAAAACACGATACGACTCCGTTGCGATGGGATTGGAATAACACGTGACTGACGTAGTGGTCTCTCGACCAATCACAAATATCATAATCTTACGAGTTGCGTTGGTTTTGTCACATTTTAAGCCCACTGTATACTTTTCGGGATATATTTAAGTGACAAATTTCCTCCAAATCCGTTCAGCGGTGTCTGCGTTTACTTCTTAGAAACATATCAATGTATTTCACAAAATTTGGCATTTATAATGCATTCAGAAGACACTACGACCTTAAATATTGTATACAATGAATTTTGTGTAATATGTGTATACACGGCAATAGCCTAGTTGGGAGTGGAACGGACTGCCGAGACGAATGTCTGCAGGTTCAAAACCCAAGGGTATGCACATTTAACTTTATAAAAAGTTACGTGTGTATTCTTTGTGTTTTTTTTTTCGCGGGGAAAAAACGCGTTATCGCTACCACCACTGGGAGGTAAGTGGATCGGTTATGTTGGTTTCACACAGTCTTACGGCCCAATGTCGACACTCGGGAGTATAGCTTCATCTGAGCGAGCATTGGACCGAGTCCCTAACACTATGTACACCCTACACCGGCATACCAACCAAAACCCGCGGTGGCCTTCTTCGGCGCATACGAGACGATCCCGGGGTATCTTGTTGCACTAAGATAGCTGTTATCGCTTGGTCATTGAAGTAAATCTGCATATTTGAGAAGTTCTCTATAAGAATTTCAAAGGTATGTGAAGTCTACCAATCCGCACTAGGTGAGCGTGGTGGACTAAGACCTAACCGTCTCAGTAGTAGAGGAGGCCCGGGCCCAGCAGTGGGACAATTTATACAGGGCTGGTACTATATTTACTGTATTTCCAAATTAGGTAATTCAATATTTTCGTTCTTACACTTTTGCTGAGATATAAAATAAATGAGTAATAGGCATTGATGTATTGGTTTTTAATAAATCAATGGTAATAGGATTTAAATAATTTTTCAACCTTATGTCACAATTAGTCGTACAAAAGAAAGCCAACTTGCCGTCACCGAAGACCGTACGCAATTGTTAAATTAGTCGTACAAAAGAAAGCCGTCACCGAAGACCGTACGCAATCCTTAACCAATTCTTCACGGCAAAATGGTCTAGCAAAAAGCACCGCTAAGTACATCGTTTCTATATAGCTATCAATCCCTCGGGATAGCTCAAGATCGATTTCTATTCATAGGTCATCGCTCCCGACATCTTAGAAGACTGGATCAATATTTGATTCGGGATTTTTTATACGCGTACGGCAAATCTTTACAGCTGATGGTAAGTGAAGTGCGGTCCAGACAGGTTGCCCACTGACGAGAGATGATTATGTCCAATTGATACACCTGTCCGAAACGGAAGGCAGTTTTTTTTTATTTCTGTTAAATGACGAGACGACTATGCAGCTCGTCTGATAGGAAGCGATACGGCAGTGCATAAACAGTAGCAACGCCGCACAAAACTTTGAATTGCTTTACTCCGTGGCACTCCACTGGATTTCTCACCCTGAGGTAGAAGATGTCCAATAAGTTTCATAATGCTGGGACATGACATAAAATGTTAAGTCTCATAATGCCCAGCAATGAGGTAGGCTACAATGTCCTTCAAACCGTCACCACAGTGCATACACACTGCTGCGGCTCCTCACATACAAGAGACCTGCCGCCAGAGAATATGTTCTATGACAAAAACCTAGTAAATGACCAACTGGTTGCTTGATAGTTTAACCGTCAATAATGTCCAAAAGTGCTATCAACCTTTAAAAAAAGGTAAAGGAATTGAATTTAAATTGAGCTTTTACATAAATTCGTATAAAATATCATTTATGTTAAATAAAATGAAAAACAGATCGATATCAAAGTTGTATGCATAATAACATCTATTTTTATTTCATGCAAATTAAATTCAATTTATATAGATGTACATACATACATACATAAACTCACGCCTTTATCCCATTGGGGTAGGCAGAGACTATGGAGCGCCAAGTGCTACGATCCAAGCATACCTCTTTCGCTTCTTCCACAGTCATCAGTCTCTTCATACATGCTCGTCGGTTACGAGAACTCCTTATTTGACCTTTTTATATAGATGTGTTGATAGTTTATAGATTTCTTGTGGCACATACAAAAACTTAACAACAAAAAATATCACACTTGTGCATGCACTGTTCTGTACCACTTTAGTAAGCGAAATTAATGGACATTATGGGACTAAAAACCTTATGTCTCAGGACGACGAGCGCAGTGTACTGCCATTCAGTACTTTGTAATTCACACTTCTGTATGGTGTTTGTACTGTTTATGGGTGTTCGTATCGCTTACTATCAGGCTTGTTATCATTCAGTAATCTTACTAATGGGAAAATTTGTGAAAATGTTTGTAAGAATTAAAAGCAGTAAGAACTGCATGGATTTGGATAAAATTTGGCATACGAGTAGACACTGTCCTGGATAAACACACTTTTTATCCTGATAATTCGCTCCCGTGGAAATATTGCATGTTTTATTAACAAATTTTTGGAGTAGTACCATTTATTTGGTCGTCGGATAGTGTTTTAGGGACTTTTATTGCGGAAAAGCTCTCTACATGGGCGAAGCCGCAATTAACACAAATACGTAGGACCTATCTCCTCGTAAACTCAAATATGACGAGCTGGTGGATTGGATCCTTATTAACAGCGTCCGGTCTAACCAATATCACGCCTCGACTGCTGTTAAAATTGCGAAAGTATCGCAAAATTTCATCGACATCGTATCGCCCCTCACTAGCTGTAACGAACTTACACACTTCAGCAACTATCGGTATCGACTATTCCTATAAGATAGCTGGAAGGAATGGACTTTTTTCTTTCACCTTTTAGCTGGCTGAATTCAATTGTAAAGTTGGATCACTTAGTCGCTGTTGTTTCGCTTTTGTGTTACACTATTATATTCGTACACAGGTCGTATTTGAGGTTGATAGTTATTGAGATGTTGTTGAAATGTTTTGTTATAAAAATATTATGAATTATTCTTGCTCATAAATCACAATGCAATTAAATATTAATAAGACACCCAAAGAAATACTTCAAACCATAAACCTCCAAACAAAATGCTAATTTATTCTCCACAACTTACTTTTTATTTTGTATTGTTGCAGCTGCATTCTGAATACCGCAGCACTTACCGATGGCACGAGTACAAAGAGCAGCAGCAGCAGCAGGGCGTGGTGAAGCAGCCCGCGCCCACGCCGCCCTCCGCCTTGCCTATAGCCAGGGGTGAGCACACAGCTGACTACATACACACACACTCACGTCCTTTATCAGGGGTAGACGTAAGCGCAACTAGTGCACCCTCTTTTCGCCGTACGTATTTCGTCCCATGATATGATAGGGGGCTAGCCTATCGCCATATCGGGCACAAATTCCAATTTCCGGTCTGATACTGAATAGAAACACCCAGTATCATTTTGCTCGACTTTCAGACCTCAGCATTGCAGTCATACCGTAATACAATTATTCCACCGAGGCAGTCACTGACGGCAGCTGACTAGCTTTGTCTATTAAGCGTGTTTAAGATTAGCAGTTGACTGCTGCAAATTTTGAAATTTACGCTACTGATAAACGTCTCTGGAAGTTCTTGCTGAATATAATGAGAAGTTGGTAGTCTAAACTTAGGATTGCATATAAGGCAATGGTTAAAAAGATCATGCATATATGCTGGTAGGACCAGCATACAAGGTGTAAAACGCGCCATGATGACCAAAGTAATTGCGTTAGGGTCGGGGATTAGCCTGTGAATAACAGGTTTCCAACAAGCTGGTGTAAATATATCAACTATCGAAAAATAATCGTCTCTCGTCAGTCGATACTCTGGCACTCACTCCGCTTGCAATCAAGTACAGCGCGGTCACTTTGCCATACCTCTATATAGAAAAATTATTCATCAAGCAAACGGTAATACAAAAACAAAGGTATCGACCAACCGAGTGTAACAACCTAGATCTCTTGGTCCACAGACCATACTTGGTACCATCATCATCAGCCACATGACGTCTACTGCTGAACATAGGCCATCCCTAAAGTCTACCAACCCGCACTAGGCCAGCGTGGTGGACTAAGGCCTAAACCCCCTCAGTAGAGGAGGCCCGTGCTCAGCAGTGGGCAGTATAATAATACAGGGCTGGTATTATTATTATTATTATTATTATTATGTTGTATCTTTCCTGCGGGAAAACACGGCACGAAGACCGGTCCTTTTGGAAGGCTTGCGTGGGGATATGGATCCAACACGTAGAGGCCCCTTTAAGATACATTACTCTAGTTGGGATGTGTACGCCTTACGGGTACTCTCTCTGTCTGTACTTAAGGAGGAAATACAGCCAAAGACAGCGCCCGTAAGGCGTAAGGACTATTGCAGAGAAGATGGGAATTATACTGGGTCTATAGATGGGATCTAGATGGACTGGTTGCTGGGCTATTGATTGAGACAACGGGACGCCTGCCAAGTAAAATGTCTCAATCATTTGTATTCAAGGCAGACGGTGACTTGCCCCCCACTAGATGGGCATCCCAAAAAGTGGCGTATGCCAAGGACGCAACATCGGTGTGGGTGGCTAAAGGGTGTCGAGAGGTGTGCACCGATTTCACCATCGCGGGTCGCTAACGCGTCCCGGAGTGGGTTTCCTCGCTATTATGCAGATTGAGCACTTCCACCCTGGAGCTCAGGTTCTTAGCTCTTGCGATTTCCACCCCTAGCCGGCCAGTTAAGGCAAGCCAAGGGTCAGGGGGTCTCATTTAGCCCCCACGGAATCAGGGTACGCGGTGTCGCCACTCACCGACGGCTCGCCACAAAGCCGCCCCTGCGGGCTTATTATTATTATTATTATAGGTAATTGGGATTTTATTTACATATGCTGATCTTATGCAGTACACTTTATTTTTCAGTGCGAATGAACCGACTTGACTAAATTCGTATCATATAGTAAATCTATGTGAAGTAACGCGTTGCGTGTGGCATGCTGATGGAACCGAAGGCCCAAATAAATCATTTTACTTAAAAACGGCTTGAATAGTTTCAATACTATAAAAATAATTGCAGTGGGCTTAGAATTTATTAAGAAGACGCAACTGGTAAGGCGATGTCGTTTAATTTTCATGTATGTGATTGATTGAGAGACAATACGTCAGTCACGTGTAAGTCTCTCAACCAATCCCAGTAAAAGGAAACGGAGTCGTATCTTGTTTTTTACCACATTATAAGCCCAAGTCCTTTTGCGCACAACGCTTATCACCTGAACGCCCCTGAGACATCAGATCTGAAGCCTCTTAATGACAGTCGTGCACCCTGTTGCCTGACAGCAGATATAGTCAAAGCTGCTATTCCCATCTCGTTATTCAAATTTAAAAACGATCATTTATTTTAAAATCCATTCAGTTTACATATTTGTACGTATCTCCGCTATTTTTGCTCTAAAATTTAAAAAAACTTGATCCATTAGCGTATGATAAACACGATAAGACAAGGTCTGGATTTGAGATCAGTTTCTTATAATTTTCTGAGTGCACGGACGTATCGAATAAAATATGCAAGAAATGGGTAACGTTGCTTGGATTTATTATTCTGAGAGTTCGTATGAAAGAAAGTGTTTGTTCTTTATTGCTACCGCAATTTTTGTGCTTTTGTGTTCCAGTTTGTTATTGTGAGACTTCTAGTATGAAAATATTCCTTTGTTTATTTCAACCGCAATTTTGTGCTGTATTGTAGCTTGCAAGGATTCTGTAGGCATTTTACTGCGCATCATAACATTAACAATGAATGTATCATAGGTAGTTTCAAAGACATTAAATTTAGTGTAATAATGAGTATTTTGAGATATAACATCTATTGTTAAAGGAAGCAATACAGTGATATAATTGTAATTGTAGATTCTGTAGTTCGACTTGTTTATAGCTACGTATGGCGCTTTCCATAAAGCGAGCAAACTGCTCATCTTCACATTATAGTTCATCATTCAACACTATGTTAAACTTTAAGTAACGTAACGAAATTTTCCATATTATACTGTTGAATGTCTTCGTATAAATATTATGACGTAGGAACTAGTTCCTAGATGCGGTGATATAACTTTATATTTTGATATAATTAGGCGTCAAGTCATTGGTGTTATTAGTGGCCTGGAGTCTGGACTTTGTACCCGATATGGCGATAGGCTCGCCCCCTATCAAATTATGGGGTGGAATCCGCACGGCAAAAAGTGGGTGCACTAGTTGCGCCTCTGTCTATTTCTTCGGGGATAAAAGGCGTGTGTGTGTGTCATTGGTGTTATTTTTTCTTGGGGACAATCGCGTTATCTTTACCACTACTGGGTGGTTAATGGAACAGTTACGTTGCTGTCTCTGCGCGATGCCGCGCTGCAGCCCGTCTCTATGCGTTCCGGGGCTAAGATGCCCTCGAACTCAAAAAGGACGCCATTGGCGGCTACGGCAATGGAAAGCCGCCTACTAGCATTCTCGTCCACCTCGGAGAACTCATTGGTTTAGCAAAGTAACTTGGCTGTAAACGCAACGGAAAGCTTAGATTTATCTTCGGAGACATTTATTATTGTATGTATGTACTGGGGTCATATATTAACGAAGTTGGATTAATAAAATCTATTTATCGATATAGAAAAAAAACAAATGAATCGTGGTCACGATGGAATCTTTTCGCCAATATAACAGTGCTCGGCAGACTCCTCATCACATCATGGGACGGAAATGTACTAGATTCATTATTTGACTCTATACCTTCGTATTATGCTAATAAGATAGTACGAATATAAATTATTACAATCGATAACTAAATACAGTACACTCGGGTAAAAGTGTGGAATCTTCACATGTTTTTTTTAATGATCAATCTATAAAATGGTAATTAGCGCTAATTAGATTACATACTTTTTTATTATGGAAAGCGGGTTAATACATTCTTGAAGCATGGATTTCTTGATATAATATCGTTATGAATCATAATATAAACATAAATTCACTTCTTTTACTTAAAAACTAAATCTGTGTGTATTTTTGAGATCGTTTCTGAAATAGCTCCAGTTGTTTTGTTTTTTCGTGTCTTATTCAGTGTAATATTAATACTCTGAACTCATATGACGAAAATCCACTAAGGTTTCTAATACATGAATTTCGATGGTATTTTTACCAAAAAAACATATGACTAGAGGGCTGAACCGATAGGCCTGACCAGTCTCTTACCCATTAGTATCCTGAAACATAATAATAAATAAATAACTGACTGCTTTGGTGGCGGCGTAGTTGTATTACGGTACGACTGCAATGCTGAAGTATTGGGTTCGATCCCCGGGTCGGGCAAAGTGATATTGAGTTTTTCTATTCAGTATGGGCTCGGAGTCTAGAATTTGTGCCCGATATGGCGATAGGCTCGTCCCCTATTACATCATGGGACGGAATATAGGCAAAAAGCATTGCATTAGTTGCGCCCCTGCCTGCACCTACGCGGATAAAACTTGCGAGTGTGTATGTTGTAGCCAAATTAAAAAAAAACACCTAATTCAAGAAATACTACCGATCAACATTCAACGTTACATGTGACCAGTAATGTTTCATTACCAGGACCGATTGAACCAGCGATCCCCCGGCGCAAGAAGTACCCGGGAGCGGCGTACAAAACGAACGAGCTGTTCGACCCCGCCCCCTCTGACGAGATCCGGCCTCAGCAGACCTCAGCCTTCGAACGAGCCAGGGTAAGCATCACTAATAATTCGTATTAACGATTTATATAATTCGTATCATTACCGTAAGGAGGGTTTTGGTTTGTCATTGCCGTTTAGAGCAATCAATGTCTTAAAGTATGCTTAAAACAAGATTATTAATTAGAAAAAATACAACTAAAAATAATGAAATTATTATTTTTTATCTTAATACGGTAAAAACTACCGCACACCTAATAACAAAATTGCTGTAGACTTTAATATTCGTATGTCGCTAAACTAGACGATTTGTTAAAAATTCTGTAGAAATGTTCGTAGGTCGGTACTTCACAAGCTTTTACCGTATCGTATTATTTTCTATGCAAAATGCTCGTTACCAATCGGACTGCAGCCATTTGAGTGCCATTATAAAAAACCTTTTAACATGGAGTATTCATTTTCTTTTATGGGTTTTCTATTCAATAACATCTAGAAAATATCATAGGACTATTGTTAGATCTATATAATAGAAATAGCATTTCTCTGGCAATAAATGTCTGTCCCTTGAGTTACGAGTGCTACGACTAAGTTGCAGTTAAGCTACGCAATGTTGTCAGTGCGCTACGTCAGACGTCAATTTATCTGGTAATCTCGACTATGCCACGTTGAACTGCCACTGCATTGTTTCATGTTGTACTTCGGCTATTTCTTAGCGACGTTGTATTCGACTGTTGTTGATTACCTACGGTGAAAAACAAAAAAAAAACGGACTAGCTTACTGTCTGTGTCCGATATTTTATAATTTATTGATATTGAATAAATAATGCAATAAGCATTTAAAATAGAAACCCATGTGACTGTTTGAATAAAAAATAAACAAATACTACGGTATGAATAATTACAAAATTTAAAATTATAATGCATAAATAAATTGAAATAACGACGACAAGATGTTATTAATATCGATTTTTTTCCTTTTATGCTCTTTTTATTGAATAATAAACAATTTCGAAGTTAAAGCATCTCCTATAGTCTCAAATCTATGGAAAGAATCTTATAATTAGTGTTTTTTGTCTACAGAGCGCTCAGAGAAATGATGCCGAGCGGGCTGGGCGACGGAGTAAATCTGAGGGGCCACGTCAACCGCGCTGGACCGACACCGTCGAGCCCAAGGTATAAATAATTATACATCGGAATGAATCGGGCAAGTCGCTCGCCTGATGATATGACAATTTTGTTTTTCGCTGCGAGGTATACCTACTACATAGAGCTTTGCACCAGAGATTATTTTAGGATACCGAGATTTTAATTTCCAGAATCTCTCAAAATCTCCGACAAAGTACCTATTAATGTAGTAGATCCAATAATATTATTGCGACTTAAACAAGAAGATCAAGATGACCCTAGACGTATTTGATTTCTAAAATAATTTTTCGGAGATTTAGAAAAAAAATGTTCTCAAAATTTATGTACTCCGAAAATTCTCTGTTAATCTTGTATCTGCAGCAAAGTCCTAATAACAATCTCTCGTCAGCAGTTACTCTGTCTTGACAGCACTTCAATTACCATAAACCGTCTTAGAGCATTTATTTAACATTTCACTAGTCAAAGTCAACCGCAGTAGAGTCATTTTTCCGTATTCATAAAAAAGGTAGCACCAGATTTTACCGCTTTTTATATGACGTCTATTCAATCAACGTCCAATACCGATGCGTTCTACGTTTGATATGAAAATGGCAAGAAGTCGATAAAATTCGGATCTGACGCGCCTTTCTATCAGGGCATAGGGCAGCCAATATTTTCGCTTCACTCTAGAGGCTGATATATAGATTTTCGAACACAATACACAATTAGTGTGTAGCGGAGACCATCTCTTATTCTATACTAGCTTTTGCTTGAGACTTCGCCAAAATTTGTAGTATAAATATGGTCCATGTCCTTCTCAGGGTCTTTAATTATCTCCATACCAAATTTAAGTGAAATCCGTTTAGTAGCTTTTGAGTTTATCGCGTTCCGACAGATAGACGCGGTAGAAGACTTGGTTTTATCATGTGTTAGGATATTTACGCTACTCATAAAGAATATCTGATTGAGGAAGAAAAAGATTCTATAAGAAATCATATTATTAAACTTTTATAGCGCCATTTAGTAAGTTCATTATATTAAGGTATCATTATTCAATAGGATAGGATAGCTTTTATCGGACGAATAATTTTGATCGTTTCTTTTTATAGAATTGATGTCAAAATTACAAAGTTCATTTCCTTAAAAGTAATTTATCGGGTGATTAAATATCTGCCTTATATAAAAATCTTAAGCCGCGTCATAAGCCACAGTCAAGTTAAAACTCTTTTTTTTTATCCTGAATATACTGCCAGTAGCCTGAAGCAAGTCTGCTTTTCTGGCTACACCGGTCTTTAGGGTGAACGCTTAAGGCGCTCGCAACCCTTTAAATTAAAACTCGTCTGAAGTTTTAATACGCAAAGGGAAGTAAAATAATGACCCGTGAGACGTTTATCATTCAGCTTAATCTGGTTTTATGTCTGTAATCTAATTAAAAATATTTTTGTCGTTAAATCATAGAAATGGACGCATGTTGGAGCAGATAATAAAATAAAAATATATATATTATTATAGCATGAATATATACAACTAATGATATCAATATCTCTTATTATAACAAAAGCTAGGAAATGAGATAGGAATTGATCACCAGTAGACGTAAACATCAACACAGCCAGAAAATTGACATTTAATGTAGAACCAATGCAACGGGACGGGGGAAAGAATACGGAATTTAGAAAGGCCTCAGGTCATTAGGCTTTAGGCCATCTCTTTTTTATTCTCTCTGTTTTGGTCTGGTCACTTCATATATACATATACATACATTTACACTCACGCCTTTTATCCCCGAAGGGGTAAGCAGAGACGCAACTAGTGCACCCACTTTTCGCCTAGGGGGGCGAGCCTATCGCCATATCGGGCACAAATTCCAGACTCCGAGCTGATACTAAATAGAAAAACTCAATATCACTTTGCCCGACTCGGGGATCGAACCCGAGACCTCAGCATTGCAGTCGTACCATAATACAACTACGCCACCGAGGCAGTCACTTTACTAGCGAATAATATGCATATTACATAATATAATAATACTAGCCTTGTATAATACAGTTACATTGCTGGAAATGGACCTATACTACTACTAAGAAGGTTTCGTCCACGCTGGCATAGCACAGACTTCACATATCTTCGACATTCATGGGTATTTCTTCACACCCAACTCTATTCAAAACTCCATATTTTTTCTTTTATCAGGCAACCACCGCCTTGGGCGAAGTGATAGCCTCCAAGGAACCGGAGGTGGTAAGCACGGAGTACCGCAATCAGTACGCCTGGCCGAAGGAAGCCGAGACAGCACCCAGGAAGAGTATCTCTATGGGGGCGCTCAAGAAGGCCGCTGTCGCAGAAGGTAAGTTCTAAATATTCGTAATCAAATACTAAATAATCGATGTGAATAAGAGCATAATTTTAAATAGATGTTTTTTTGGAGTGAGTGGAGCATAGACGTTACCTATTATTACATTCGTGTTGGCGTTTCTATTACTCAATATTCGAGAGAAATGTCCATTTATCCACTCTATTGTAGCCTGGTAGCAATAAAAGACCCTTCTTTTAAATCCAATATTGATGCTAATGCTATAAAAAGGGGTAAATTTCATCATTTTGGATGTAGGAGGTAATCTACTGAACGAATTGTAAAAAAATGATACTGAAATAATTTGATCCTGAGATGAATTCGTATTCAAAAATAACCAAACAAGCCAGTCGTAAAAATGTAGAAATGAATCTTGAGTATCGACCTTGAGTACATTTTAAAAAGTTTTTGCAACAAACTTTGAAAATCTTCATGTAAGCGCCGTGTAGCACATCTATTGGATATATGTCACAAATCGTAAATTATTCTGTCGTACTCATCGATGTATTAAAAAATCCATACATCAATTTTCGTATTCCATACGGTTAACAATATTGTGTAAGCGTATATCTACGCAACTATTTGCAACTAATTTATACTGCGGCGAAGAAAACTATCCGTGGGATCTATATGTATAATATGAAGTATGTAAAATATTTAAAACTTTAAATATTTTACGACGATTTCAGTGACCTCCTCCTTCTTTGAAATCGGTTCGAAATGCAACGGGTAGAGCCACAAAACAAATATAAAAATGAAACAGAAATAAGAAGCACTTTTCTAAATTAGAGTTTTTGTTATAACTTTCTTTGAAATGTAAATAAAAAAGATACAAAATACAAAAACTATCTACATATTTTTTTAACTTCTTTGAATACAGAGAATGAAGTATTAAAATCATACTCAACATTGTAGCGAAATCAAAACACAATAGCTGCACTAAATCTTCCATTTGGAACCAGAGTGAAATACAGATGTTTTCATTCTGTGCCAAATTTCCACTCGAGCATTAGTTACAGACGAACTTTGGCCCAGATTTCTTTTTTCCAGCTAGTATTTTCTGCGGCTGCGACTATGTTTTTGATTTGTAGTGCCAGAATGGAGTTGCATTGTGCAATTCGTACATCTTTAGGCATATTGCGAACTTTAATAATTATTACAGATATTTGTCATTTAATAGGTATGTTGATTATGTCTTGGCCTTAGTGGCAGTACATAAACTACAAATCGTCAGGTCCTGGATTCAAATCTTAGGTCGGATAACGGTTTGTAACAAGATTTGTCAGAAGTAGATTCTCCAAAGTAGTACATTTTATCCACAGGCTAAAAAAGGCAATTTGCCCGAGTAACAAAAATGATGTATGAAGTAAGGTCAAGTACATGAAAACAAGGACCAAATTACCTTTTATGCGTAACAAAGGACACAATATCTTCGCGTCATTAAAATTCTAACGATATCAGACATTTTCCAGCTCCCTAATAAAACCGAACAAGCTCATAGGGTTGCCAACCTTGAGAAAAATGGCTGATGTGAGACAATTGTTGCGAGTCTAAATATCTTACTTAAACATTTCTGAAATATCCTTATTATACAATATTTTTTATATTTAAAGGAATAAACATGTTCACCTAATTATTCTGCCCTTATTCATTCCGATGTAAACAAATCAAGATATTACTGAATCGAATCTCAAAATATACTATGACTTATATTTTATTTTAGAAAAAATAAAATAAATCAGTATTTTAATCTTTTAAATTAACCGACTTCAAAAGGAGGTTTCTGTATTCGACCCGTATGTATATGTAAGTTTGTATGTCCACGATTTTCTCCAAAACTACTGATTAACTAACATCAGGGATATGATTTCTTACCAAAATTATTAATAAGTGACAACCCTACTCCCGCACTAATTAAACACACTGTCACAGGAGGCATATAATTTTAACACATGTGGAATATGTATTGTGAATTTATGTACCGCGTCCCAAGTTATGAGATATTCAAATCAGTTTACCCTAAAAAGATATTGCTCGGTGCGTTAGGACCCAATTTGCATGTTATGTGTTGGGGACGATATATTTTGGGACTAAAAATAAAAATATATCTACGGTGTAATAGATAGGTAGTATTATTATAAGTTTTATGTATTACGAATTGAAAATGTGATAAAGCCAAACAATGACCACGTTCGGCTCAACAACGTGTAATAACGTTTTATTTTTTCAAATAAAATCAACACAACGTCTAATTACATCTACCGTAAATGTATATGGGGAAATATTTTGTCACTTTGTTGATATCTGACTAGGGTGACTTTGGGCCGAACGTGTTACGTTTTTAGCTCAAAAAAGCCGGCTGGACAGAGTAATACCACTACCAATATTTATTTTAAGTGTGTTTTTTATGCTATTTATATTATCCCTAAAATTGCTGGTAGGCTGTAAATTTATCGCAGTAAGTAGGAAATTAAGTCATTCAAATGAATTTATAATTGTTTAGGGGCTCTTCCGTCGCCTTCCATTTTCTAATATAACGTCCCAAAACTTCCAATGTAGTGCAAAAGCCTCACCAAAATACTACTAAAGATAGACTATGAAGAAAAAAAGTTGATGACAAAAATATCATGCAGTTTCGTCAAAAATATTTTACATTTTTTTATCTAGAAACAGTTTAAAAATTATTACGGCCACAATTTACGGTTATCTTAAAATGCAAACAAAATTCCCATTCGCAAATCGTTTTGCCAATTTATTTTCAAATATCAGAGTGCCAAACGCGAATACATTTCGAATTACCCGAGGCGACAGACGAATTCCATTACATAGAGCCATGAAATCGGCGCAAAAAATCTATTCAGTGTCAGTTCCGGGTACAATTTGTTTTTTTTTTGCATCTTAAATCAATTATATTAATTAGATTCTTAGTACAATCAATTAATAGTTATTTTTTATTCGAGTTTCAGATGTTTGAAACGTGTAATTCTTATATCTTTTATTACAATGATCAATTTCCAACGGTACAGTAAAGAACTAATCTTATTTTTTCAAGCCATCTACTTTTGTCTATCGCTTCGTAATAAAATTAAATTCGTATTGTTCATGTAACTAAATATCTCGAGGAGTTAGTATAATAAATACAGAAAAAAAACGTAATCCTCAAAGTTAAACTCAAAATGGCTGATCTCTCCAAGTCTGCAGAAAGCGAACTGTCTTTTCCAGGGTCAGTGGAAGCTGAGCCTCTGATGAACCATGTAGACGACGAACATGACTATGGACACAAGCGGTACATCGAGGATTATCTGTGGAACGGACAGAAGCCTGGCGTGCAGAGGTAAGATGAACTGTATACCTTTGTTCATAGAGTCGATACAGTCTACTTCATAAATTAAAGAGTTGAGTACACTATAACATTAAATTTATGCAATGAAATAGGCGTTCTGACAACGAAATGAAAAACAAAATTAAATTAAATTTATGTATGACGTAGGTAAATAAATATATTATGACAAATTATACATTAAAGAAGTCATTTATTAAAGAAGGAATTATAATGGCGAGTAATAAAATCAAATGAAAGTCATATAATAATCACGTTTTCACGACAATCTATTTTATCTAAGACAATAAACTAAGAAGTATAACAAAAATAATTTACCTAATTCCAAATAAAATGAAATGAAATAATTTAATGAATCTGTAAAATGGTGAACATTATTTAAATTCACTCAAATTTTTACTAAGGCCTAAAGCTTCTTAGTAGAGGAGGTCCGTGCTCAGCATTGGCCAGTATATAATGCAGGGCTGGTATGTTATGCTAGTTTTTACTCTACCACAACTAAAATCACTAATTGTATGAAAGTCTTATTAGATTAGAAGATATGAAAGCTATAAATCCATATTACAGCCAATTTAGTCTAACCATTTCAACCCAAGTGTTATTTTGCATGATTTGCAATTCATAAGCCAGATTTAATCTTGTTTTTTGGACGTTGATTAAATTAAATATTTTGTGTAAAGACCCAATTCCTCTGTTGAAATTATAAATACGAGTATAAGGTCAAAGATCACATGTTTTATGGCCCTTGACTCAGATTCAGTTCTTTCTATGAGCTCAATTGACATTGCTGCCAAGGTCATCAGTGAATATTTGACAGTTCCATTGTAAAAACCATTTTTTTACTGGAGTATGTTTTTATTTGTGAGACTTTGTACATATTTTTTACGATGAATATGATATGTAGGGTTGAATTTTAATTCTAAACTCCCAGAAATAAAATGCATTAAAACATCTCAATATTGAAGCTTTAACTAATATTTATTCTAGAATTTATTGTAGCTTACGCCAAAACATTTTTTTTATATTTATGAAGTGGACTGCCTTAATTTTGTTGAGATTTTTTCTGAACTTTTTGATTCGTTTGGAAAATATCTAAACACCTAGCTTTAGCTTACCACGATTATAGTAACCGCTTTCTTAACTTTCCTAGTTTATATTATAGATTGTTTCAATTATTTCTATAAAGCATGCTTTTACCCTTACTAAAATATAACAACCGAAGAAACAGTCTATAGTAAAGCAGAAGTTATGAACTAACACACATTCACCTGCTTTGCTTTGCTAAGCAGAAGCTTGTTTGCAAGGAAATACCATTATTGTATATTTGAGGGGTTTTGAAAATTAACCCGACATCACACACATGACTCAAACAAAAAAAAATCCGTTAACATCCGGCCTTATAAAAAAAATGTAAATAATTTTTTATATATTTTATAAAAAAAAAAAACTTTTTCAGGTGATGGCCCTTAATATTTTTGCTTATATCTGTGTCTAGCTTTTTGTATAATATGACGTGAAGGAAACCTTATATACGTATATTATATTATATTAAATAATATAAATACGATATTATATTCTACTGTAAAATAATATTTATGAAGACAGTAATGGATTTTGTTACTTTTCGAGAAAAATTACTTGTCTCCTCGCTTTGAAATTTAAAAACACAGTAGTATCAGGTTTCAGGTTATTTTAAACAAATTTTCTTAATTATTTAAATCTATCAATATTTTTTTCTCTATGATGAACACATTTTACAATATTATTACTTTTTATCTTTAAATTTTACCCCATATAAACTCTATGATAATTTTACAATTAGTTTGTGTTTGTCTATTTGCACATAGTGTGTTGTCTTAAATCACATACTTTCACTATAATTTAGCTCTCGATTCTCGGGCGATATTATATTAATTTAATAAATGAATTGTATTCACATACATGACCGCCAAACTGCTGCTATATGTGTATATACAAATGTATACTATGCTGCAAAAATAGTAGAAAAAAGCTTCCTCGGTGGCGGGACTATGCTGCAGTATTAATTAAAAAACATTATTTTCGCGAAATGTACCATTATAATACTGATTTGGCGTTCCAAATTGGAAGTTGTTTTGAAAAATTGTATATAGTTTTCATTACTGTCGAGAAAGTAACTAAAAGGCTTCCTTCACGATCACGTTCTGCCCCTAAATCACAACGAAAACATTGATGCAGAACAAGTCTAAATTTCGTTTTTGATATTTGCTTGAGTTGACATCGAAGCGGTCACGGTGGCGGCGTACGGCGTAGGCGACGTACAGTAGTTAGTCCAGAATTCAATAGCAAGGAATGAAAGCTAAATTATATAGTTATGTTATTACTATTAAATGTTTCTTGCACTCTTGGTGTGATCGTTCTGAGATGTTTTCAATAGATCATGTATGTCGATGTAACCACCACACTCTGACGCGCACGCGCGTGCCAACCACGTCTGTCTGTCGGTTCTTCTGTACTCTTCTAGGTCTCAACATCCTAACCTCACCATTGCGAGCTTGACAATTATTTGAAGCATGTCTGTACTAACCCGGCTCGGCGCGAGCCGTTTCTGTTGCCGCATCATCATCGCAGTGCAAACACCACCCGTCTAAGACTTAAAATGGAATTTTCCAGAAAATCGACGTTCCGTAACGCGCTATCGGCCCTCATATCCAACGGGGAGGATCGTTCCAAAGATAATAGGAAACGTTACAAAAGCGAGTACAAAAAGAAATTTAGACCGTTCTCTCAATACGTGTACGAGGCGTCTAAAGGGACATTTACGAAATGCAGGGGTAAAGGGAAGTCAAATGAGGAGGCGAGCGAAAGGATGTTGGGGGAGAGTCAGCCAGGGGGGGCTGGGGAGAGTCAGGGGGGTGTGGAGGACAGCGCGAGCACGCTGCGGGCGGCGGGGCTGCAGCCGCTGGGACTTGCGCAGGGAGACTCCTGGTACCGGGAAGTGCTGGACCTACGCAAACGCGCCGGCGAGTACAAGGTCTGCCTCCGCACATCTAGACTCTTACCAGATACGATACTTAGACCCAGATATCTGTTGAGGTCAATAAATAGCCAATAGGTGCCAATGATACCCCATACCAATAATATGAAGATGGCTATTCTAAAAGACAAGAATAAAAAAATATGGATTAAGAATACTCAGGGATATGGGAATACAAAAAGAACCCTATCGCGTGGTAATGAAATTCTCACATAAAACTTGTAGAATCCGTAGGAATGTAAGTCTGATAAACGAAAACTTACAGGTTCGACTCCTGCATCAGTTCCATGATTATTCGGACTACACTTGAATAACTATAACACTGGGACTTGCTGTGAAATTAGTAATTAAATTAAGAGAATTTGAACAAACATTATTAATCAAAATTGATGATAAGTCATAATAAGGCAATATACTAAACATCCCAAAAAACATAAAAATGGCCGAATCATCCACACAAACAATACATCCATGATCTTAAGCAAGTCATGATCATGCTTGACCCATCTGAATATTCCTCATTAATTCGACAGTATCGCGGCTGGGGTACTGAACTGGCTCCAGAGCACATCACTCAACTTTACAATAAGCAAATCGAGCTCTGGTACCAAGTGTCCCGCAGATCCTCGCTGTCGGCACTATCACTAGCTTCCACCAATCACAAGTAAGTGATGCACCTGGAGTAAGTCGAGTTGCTATCGGAATGCCGGCCGCAATTCGCTTAGCTAAGGCTGATGCGAATGGCTTGTATGTAAGCCGGCGTAGTTAGGCATCATCAGCCCTAGTACGTAAGATATATCATAAGTCTGGGCTTTAGATAGCTATCACTTAGATAAAACTTGAGTCGATCACGAAACTTCACGGTTTACGACGTCGTAAAATGGGAGTGTTTTGTAATGATTCTGATATACGACAGAACCCGCCCGGCAATACCATGATTGCTTACATAAGCGTATAACCAAGCTTATATCTAATAAAACTAACATGAAACTAGCATATTGAGCATTTTGTGGCGCTGGCTCAAACCGATATAATATGTCGCAGAAAAACTAGAAACATTTATATAATAAGTAAGAGTAAAATAAAGCAATTATTACAAGTTAATATTATGCTATTATTTATGCTTCGGAAGGCAATTATACATGATTTGAATACTTGAAAAATTGTCCATAATATGTCCCCAAAATTCTATCAACTTTAATAACTAAGATCTGGGCCATAAAAACATGCCCATGACCTACAGAAGCTGGTGACATTCAGATGTCCTTGACCTCATAAATTTGTCTCTTGCGAAAGGCCATTAAGTGTCATAAAAAGCATCTTATCGTTCCATAAATGTTCTGTGACATACATGTATACATATTATATATGGTTTTTAGGCTATTATTATGTGCGTGGCTATAAATATGTTAACAATTTGGCAAAATTATCTTACTTCTTCTGCAGTGAAATAATGTTTACTCGTTCTTATTTTCTACCACAACAGGTGATCCCTTATTAGTTATACTTTACCAATCACTGCTAGTATCGCCCAAATTAAAAATGAGACACTTTAAATTTTTACTCAATTTTATAGTATTTAATATCTATTAGGTACAATATTACAATATAATGTCAAATCAATTATTCAATTTTCTTATTAATTTTATAGTACAAAATAAGGATTATCGCCCTGAGTTTCTACGAAGCACGGGCTATCGTTATATGTTTCATTATTTCACTAGATGACACTATATTAAGATTTATCTCTAACTAAAGAATATGGCGAATTCTAGAGATTTTAAATACATATAACCTATTATTTCAAATTCAAATTAACATTACAAAATAATCGCTATCTCAAAAAAAATTGAGTTGGTTTCGTAGGCATCGTCGGACATTAATCCAAATTCCCGGTTCAGTTTCACTGCGACATATCCCGAAGCTGCTTATAGCCAGAGGCTGTGCCAAGATACCTTTCTATAATCGCTAACAACTAATAAAAAAAATGTATGGGAATGACACATCCTATAGAAAATCTTGTCATTCTCATACATAAGTTTAGCGTTAATTGTAAAAATGTATCTTAGCGACTACCCATAGTAACACGCTCGCTTGCTACCACGGTACAGGTTAGCGCAAAAATGCGTAAAACATATAATATATTGTTGTAGTATTGGAAACAAAACGGGCATTTTAAACGATTTGGCTCTCGTTTTTCTAAGAAAAAAAATCTAATATAAAGTCCGGTGCAAGTTGTTCTATGACCCAGAAATATAAATGTAAAAACAAGTATGTTAGCTTTCAAGGTTTAAATAAGTTGATTTCAATGAAAATAGGTCTGGATTAAGCTGGTACGAATTTCACACGGTCAAAAACCTTGAGAATAAGCAAGCCCATCGATTACTACCAAGAAGTTTAATTATTACGGTCGAGCCATAGAGACGAATTAAGTAAAAGCGAGAACTTAGATTATAGCCAAGAATATTATAAACTTCTTGATTATAGCGGTCGATCCATAGAGAATTTTGTGGTATAGAGCGAGATTGAATTTAATCGTTATTATGTATTCTATAAACTGTTGAGTGACCTTTTTGTTTAAAACAGTATTTTTTCCGTAGTATAATAATGATCTTTGCGGTATTTTTTCCACCCCATGGCCACCGCTAATCAATGACGATATTAAAAATTTTCTTTTAAAAAAGATTATACATTAGTTAAATGCCTAGTAAGTACGCATGCAAATACCGATATATTAAATATTACCATAAATAAAACAAACGCTGAAAAATCTTCTAAAAATATTTTTAAATATCGAAGTGTATTGTAATAAGATTATTGAATAAGAAACTCGTTTCATAAAACTGAGCCGATTACGTTTTCTACGATATCTCTTCCTACAATACTAAATGCCTTTTTAGACTAAACTCGGCTTAGTTTATGATATACGACCCTTCCTCTATTATCACGAAACTTCGTCTATATCGTATACACAGCGTTTCGCAGAGAGCTGATGTATACATTTTCTACAGAAATCCCTTAAAAATTTAGCAAAATGTTATGTTACTTTGTAATATAAATAAATTTTGTGCTGTACTTAAGTTTGATATAGTCACAAACGTACAAGAATTAAAACAATACACACGAATTGGGAACGTCCTCCGATTTTGGAAGTCGATTAAAATAGACGAAGATTCGCCATGGCAGAGGCATAACATCTTGACTGCTTTCTTCTTGAAGCTCAAAAAACCTCAATACCAACAGGGCCCTCCCTCGAGATGAGAAAGACGGCAAGGAGTCCAAGGGTCACTCCCCGAAGAAGTTCAGGTCTTTCCGGTCGGCGCCGCACCAGTCCATCCACGCGAAGCTGCAGGAGACGAAGGCTCTCGAACGCTCTCCTCACAAGACGTCACCGCAGAAGCAGCGGAAGAAGCTCCAGGGTCATAGCTTCGATGAGGGAGCTACCCAGGAAGGTGAGGTCATTATCGATGGTATTGGAATTATCAAACCGGAAATCGCAAATGGTAATAGATTTGCCCCCTACCATATTATGGAGGACTGGAGATCATTAATTAACCTAAGGTGACCTAATTGATCGTTTGTATGATTCTATAAAAATAATAGCTAAATGCATTCTAAAGATTTAGTATGACATTATTTCCTGAAAAGCAACACATTTAATTACTATCTGTGACTGTTGACCAAAGTACCTATTGGAACTTAAAGCCAAGCTCCCTAGCTTGGTGGAAGTGTCAAATATTCATTAACGTAAAAATACAGAAAATAAAAACCTATGTATTTTTCCCTACCTTACAGGAGTCAAAAGCGGCGAAAACGCAGCGTTCCGCTCGCCGCGCCGCCGGCCCCGCTCGGCCGACCCTGCGCCAGCACACGTCAAGCTCATGCCCAACGGCCACGAGCTTCATCCGCGGCCCATCAAGCCTTCCGGTTAGTGTTGCCAGCAAAGCTTCACAGCGGTAGCAAAATCTACCATATTTCGCATGACTAGTCATAGTTTATAACCCACTATCCCAATGGGGATAGTGGGTTATAAAGTAAAAATTGAATTTTAAATAAATTACTTAAAATGAAAAATTGATTTTTTAAATGTTAGGGTTACTAATGTCTGTTTTCTTTTAGATCTAAATAAAGTGCTAGTCTATGTTTATACTGAACTGTCGTGGTCCTGCCTGATGCTTGTCCCCGTCCCGCGTGGCTACAGAAGAGAACATGGCTCTGTTTCATTTGACCTCACCTTTCATTTAATTGTATAGTATCGTTCATTTAGTATATACCTACCCTATTTCATTTAGAGTCACATTGTAAATATAAAATAGATTTAGGAAAATATATTAAAGGGCCCATTAATGTGGTATGAGTTTGGTTTTCTTAAAGATATTTTTTTTTCAGTACATTAAAAAAGTATATCGTTAAATTAAAATTTAGTTTATGTATCTTTATTAACATTAGGTATTAGGTATTTATATTATTACAAAACCATTATTATGTTTATAAACGTTATGTTTTTACAACACGCGCCATTCATTATTGGATCGGCCCTTAAAGTTCACGCATCCAGCCCCAGAGCCAAATTCTCGGAAGCCATAAATGAACTGTAGTAGATAACGTTTCTTGTAGGTTTGCCGTTGAATAAGGGAAGTAGTAATAGAGTTAGGTCGACGTCAAGGGGCGGGCGGTCGCCGTCAGCGCCGGGCAAAACAGGGGCCGGGGCAACCGAGGGGCACTCTGAGGCCAGGGCTGATGCGCCCAGGGGCCGCCGCAGTCGGAGCGTATCCAAAGTCGGGATACGATTGGGTGCGTAACTAAGTGGCAGTTGCGTCGACGCTCTGTGTAAAGCTTATAGTGCAATGCTTCGTTGAATTGGCAGTGTTTGGCCTCGTGTGGCTTCAGAAATTCCATGTTTTTTGTTTACCATCTCTTTTTTACACTTCTCAAATGTTATATGTTAAGCACTGTCACTGATGTCCTTGTGATGAGGATATATGTACAAAATTATACTACTTTTCTTTGTTGACCAAGTACTAAAGCCAATATACTTTCGATCTAGTTGTACATATTAGGTATAGGTACTTAGGAACGAATTAATAAATATTTGTTTAAGCTATTAATAAAGATTCTAAGCAACAAATTTTCTGAACAATATACCTCGCACTTATCATAAGCATTAATAATAAAAAAGAGATGGTTCCTTTCGGATAGAGCTTGACCATGGTAGCATACAGTGCGTCAACGCAACGTATTGTCACAGTGGCGAGCGAGCACCAGCGGGTATGGCTTCACGTTGTGTGTCTGTGGCGTCTGTGTGTCACCCCTGGTCACCCTGCACCACACACTAGCTGTGAACGTACCTGTAGATCACTGGGATGCTGCGAGGAACAGAGATAAAGGAAAAGCGTCGTGGTGGTGTATATCCACGCATTAATTTAAGAGGTGTATATTCATATTTCATCAAAATGACAATTTAGAACTAATGGACTGAGAGAACGTAATCTATACTAATATTATAAAGCTCAAGAGTTTGTTTGTTTGTTTGTTTGAACGCGCTAATCTCAGGAACTACTGGTTCGAATTGAAAAATTATTTTTGTGTTGAATAGCACATTTATCGAGGAAGGCTATATAACATAACGATGCAACAATTAGGAGCGAAGAAATAATGGAAAATGTGAAAGAAAACGGGGAAAATTCTTCATCCTTGAGGGCTTCCATTGCGTGCACTGCGAAAACGGTTCAAGATACCAAAAATATATGTATGAAAGAATTATTCCTCTTAAAATGATCTAAAAAAATGTCCGGGACAGTATATGTCTATCTTTTAAGATTAACTCACTAGAACCGTTTTTATGGTAATCAAATTTGGTCGAAATTAGTGCATTATTTGTTAAGAGTTGTATCAACGTCATAGTCATAGAGTGATTCAACGGGAAGGTTTTTATGTACTTTTAGCCCGGAAAAACTTAATAACGCGGGCAAAGCCGTGGGCAAAAGCTAGTGTAATAATATAATGTCAGTATATTTGTATCACATTGGGAGCAAAGACTTTTCTCGTACTTGGTGAGGGTAGTTCAAGCTGTATACCACACGTATCTGTGACCTGGAACTGGGTTTTAGATTAGCTTAGGAAACAGGAAACTGAAACGTCATATACACTGCAATATACTTGGAGGAGGTAAATGTATATATTACAAACTTACGACAAATTTATAGTTACAAGTCACCAGAAAAGCAGCTTTAAATTGAAAAAAAATACTACATGTATTTTTTGTATATATGCAGTCTCAGGTACATAATAACTAACAAAACTGCAAGTACAGGTAAGTATGCTCAACCATGGGCTATGGGACCCATAGCTGGTACAAATCGAGATTCATTTATGATACTTAAGGTCTCAATGTGTTGGTAGATAGCAATAGGCATATAGTAAAAATTCTTTGCATGCAATGTGTTTGAATTGGTGTTATATGTTTTCAATGTATCTTGTTTGTCGTATAGTTGTCTTTTGATTAGGTAGTGTATTTTTTCCTTTTCAAATTACTTGGTTCTCCTTTCAAATTTTGATATATAATGTACCTAGTAATTTGTTAAGATAAATATTCATTGTGGCATTATTTCTCATAAAATATTATGACTTAGTTTCGAAAGACTGTTTTTGTTGTAGATCACGACTCCGTCTGCCTCACTTACCTAATATAAATTTCCTTCACTTCGTACTGATCATTTTACTACTAATAAACAGTTAAATGACAATATAATATATCCAGACGCGACGTAGTATTCATTAACCATGTTCCAGACGTAAAAGAACCATGCTATTTTGGACGCTCAATACGTGACAAATGGCTTGGGTGTAAAAACGCAGGTTCCAATTAGCCTGAGACACGGTTAAACAATTTGAACATATCCAAACAAGACCGCAAACCATTCCAGACGACGAGATCCCGGCTCACCGCAGCGCGTCCGTCGCCAAGGACCACTTCTTCGACGACTCGCCCGTGGTCAAGTCTCCGCCGGAGCCCACGCGAGTCAAGTCTCCCGAGCAAATGAACATGCGGTCCCCCGACCCAGTCAACTGGACCGTGCCACTAGATACTGGAAAAACATTCACCGTCACGCAAAACGTTAAAAGCGGTGAGTGCAGAGGCGTTATCGTAGTGTTTAGAGGCCAAGAACCTGTGGCCCAGACTTCTAAAGTAGATACCTAAGTCCGGCCCACAGGCCAACAGCGTTCTTATGACGGTGAGGTCCACAACGGCCCCTGGACCAACAGTGCCCCTTAGATTAGTCCCTGAGGACTTATTCTTGACCGATGTAGCTAGATTAATTTTAGAATAACAATGTGAAACTAATTTTACATTTTGCGTATCTGGATCTTATAAGATAGATTGCTAATAGTTAATAATCCACTTTTTATAATAGAAGGACAAAAAAAATATTGTTCTCGATGTGTACATAAAATAATTTTACTAATTCTACAATAAGGTTTATTATCCATATCTGATTTTAAAAAATAATGTAAAATTTAGTTACAACGATCTGCTGTTCAATGTTTTGCAAGTTAAATATAGATTTACTAAGCAAAACTTAATTAATATGAAAAATTAGTTTCACTTTAAATAATCTGTATAAAGGAGTATCTTTTTCTGGTTACCGATAAGCTATAGATTCGATTTTTAAAATAATGTAAAATGGTGGCGGTGTTACTATGTAAAAATTAATGTTTTCCCCTTGTTCTGACTAAGATACTCTTGATAGAAATATTTTAAGAACTACGACTTGTAAAATGTAAATGTGCGATTGGGGTTGAAAAAGAACCATTACATCATCAAGTCAGTTATACACGAGTCATGATGATCATGAAATCATTCCATCAGAGTGACACCCCACGATAGTTGTGAAACAGCGTAGAGCTTGCAACACACACAAAGTTCCAACACGATGAATCATGTGCATTTTTAAAGACTAGTAAAAATGCCATACACTCATAAAAATACTCATTATTATACATTTTATTTTTGTAATCATCTTAACACGTTTTCTTTGAACTGTTCTAAATCCACGGAAAAGGTTGGGCAGAATAATATATTTACCTTTACCAATAAAAATTGAACTGTCAAAATATTTATTCTCCGTGGACATAGAACGTAACGTTCACCACATGCGACCATACAACTCGCTCACCATATTTCAGATGAGACCATTAAGCGCCCTAGCTCTGAGTTTAAGAGTGGCTCGGTGGCCGAAGAGGGCGCCACCGTGAAGACGGCAGGTACGACGACCACCGCCACCGCCTAGACCATCGGCCATACACACGTTTTAATGAGTGTGACAGATAGCAATGGGACAGTGACCTCTACACGACCCGTCCGACGTCCTATAGAGATCACTACCACATAAGCACGACACACGATCGACACCAGATAATATATAATCTGTTTTATATTATATCTATTGAATAGTTCATGATTAAATTGTGTTATTCCAATAATTAAGATGCTTTTTTATTTTGACCGTACTCCGCTGAGGCGTCGAACACGTATGTATACACTTGTCTGTGTGTGTCTGTTTCGATGTTTGCGTACACTGTCACTGTATGGCACTTGGATTATATTGTTTTACCATCTCATGATCGTTCACTTTTGCATGCTGTCTATTTATTTTACGCCAGGAAGATGCTGTTTATCTAACTGATGTTCTGTCGATTTAATTACTCAAATCTCTTCGAAAATGCTAGTTTATCTTTGTAGTACATTGGCATAGCATCTTCTTTGAAAGCTCATTCTTCTTGACGCTAATTAGCTTGAGTCTGTTTCAACTATTAGTAGCTAATTAGGTCGTCATCGTATAAACTAATTGAACATATTTTTAGATTTTATCGAGCATTTCTTAGATGTTTTATATTTATTCTTCTCCCAATAATATTGCTGTTTAGAGTTTCGTAAAGCTAATAATATACCACTGGACATAACCTGACCATAAAACCTGAAAGGGAAGCACTCATTTGTTAAGATGAATAAAATATGTTGCTGTACCAGCTTCAGTTTTGTCTGTGTCTGATGTTTTAACATATTATTTAAAAAAAATCAGATCTGCAAATGTACAGTCTCATTCGTTTTCATCATTACCAAAACTAAATGAATGATTGAATTTGATATCTATATTAAAAAAACAATATAAATATGCAATATCCGAGTATACTCGATAAAACAAGAAAATTAATTTGATACGTTTATACAAATTATCATGCGACTCATAACATTAAATATCCATAAATTCTAGAAATGAGACGATAGCCTGCATGTCTGTTAAAATGAATTAGACGAATCAATAAATATATTATGTTAGCCAACTAAAAGCATGATATTACGAATATATTTTCTAGAAGGTAGCATGAAGTGAAGCCTAGGTGGAAAATCCTATTTCTGACAGCTAAATCTATAACTGTTGGGCTATATAGATTTGAATTAAAATAGTGCTATACAGCAATTATGTTAAAGGAGATTTAGGTGAGTATCAAAATAGTCAAAATTATCCTGAAATAGGCTAACACTAGGACTGTACTCGGCTTTCAACTTCTCTTTATGCCTTATATGTGTAAGAGACGGTGAAGGGTTCATGTGCTTCTTTAATGTTTTTTGGAGCTTCAATAATACTTTATATTAGTTGAATAATGTATTGCGATTGCCAGTAAATTGACAAATTTTCTGTACAATAAATATAGACCTCTTAGATTTGCTCTTTTATGGGAGGGTAGTTATTTAAATGTTCCTTAAAATATTCTCATAGATTTTGTTGTATATTTTAATATTAATGAAGCTCTTAATAAAAATAGCTCAAGAACCGCGACATACAAGTAACTCCCGTCAAATACTGTTACAGAAATCGCTCCGATCCACCATCAGCAAATGTCTCCGATAAGATCGCTGAAAAAGAGCGAATCACCAACGAGCCTTAGCAAGCGCACCGATAAGACGCCCACTACGCCCATAAGCTTGACTCCAATCGACGAGACCAAGACTTTAGACATCAATAAGATGAACGGTGTCAATGGAATGACCAGCAATGAGTTGACACCAGAGACTCCGACTCAGGAGCCGATTAAAGAGAAAGAGATGATCAAGAAGTCAACTGAGGCGACACAGATTGCGCCTGGTATTGTGGACACTACGGTGGTCAATGAGACCCCAACTACAGGAGGACTCACGGCCTCTGAGGTCTTGGAAAGGGCTCGTACTAGGTTCGATAAATTCTGGGGCAAGAAAGAGGAGGACAACGTTTAGTTGATTAAATGACATTAAACTGTAAATTGAGATTTTAACCATTCAAAACGTTTCATATTACATAAGATGTCAATCGATACATTGATCACTATTCTGTACCTAAGATGTTTGCATTAAGAAAAGCCTACTGCTCTTCATATTATCGTCAGCCTGGAACAAAACTGTTCGAATATTCAGTAAATTACAAACATTAATATCTAATTTGTAATATTCTTATAATTAAAGATGATGTTGACGGACTTCGTGAGAAATATGAGAGAAACTCTCTCAATGTGTAACTGTTAGGTACAGAAATATGAAACAAAATTCATAAAGAGCTTCATTAATGATCAACTTTCAATCTCCGTCTCAATTTACAGTTATCATGAAAACAATAAAGTAGGAAATTTTGGATTGCAGTGTTAAACTGACAAAACGAAAAAAAAAATGAAGAAAAAAATTGCTTCGCTTAAATTTAAATTGACTGTATTACGTATTTATTGATTTATCGTAAACAATCACTGTTTATTGAATAGGAGTGTGGTGGCTTGTGATACGTATATTGACGAACGACGAGTAACAATGAGTTAATAGCGATTAAATAGGGTTTTTTTTTATAGTAATGGCGTTTTAATAGGTAATATCTATGTTTTTTTTTATTCACAAATAATTTATTTACATTCTTGTTTGATATTTCGGTTAAGATTTAGCGTCTTGTAACAGGAGTTTGAGGTCAAAACTGGCACTAATTGGGTTAGTTTTTGTTTTCACTTATAACAAAACCATTTTCCTTTTCCCAACCTTTGCCTTTCTAAAAGTAGAAATTTACGAATAACGAATTTTGACAACCAAACATGACTTTTTCAATTGTTCACGTATTTATTTACGTATTTTAATCATATAAAAATAATATTAATACGATATAAGTATCCAAAAAAAGTAACTCTCTCTGCTCGAAAATGGTTTTGTAAAAACAAAAACTAACCCAATTAGTGGCAGTTTTGACCTCAAACTCCTGTTACAAGACGCTAAATCGCAGCCGATATTTCAATAATACTTAATTAAATATCGAATCGTTAACTATGTTAAAAAAAATTAATGTAGTTATTCTATAAACGTTCAAGTTTTTCGTGAAATAATATGTGTAACCTTCAGTTTATTATGTTCTTTACATTAGCTTGCCATGCAACTATTAGCCCCAACTTATATGCATTTTATTGTTATAACACAAACTTAATATTCCTCTTATATTATTATATTATACATAGTATAAAATGTAATTTATTGTATACCCGTGTAAACCAAACCGTTTACGTTCTACGTCTGAAATAGGTTCGTTTAAAATTTTATACGTGTTAATCCGTAACAAGCGCGGATATATTTATAAAAAATTAACAGCATTGAACAATGTTGAAACACCGTTTTATTTATAAAAAATTAACAGCATTGAACAATGGCAACGTATACATAACACGATAAGCCGTCCATTGTAGTGTTTTTGGCCGAAGAAAAATATTTTTGTTACGCATTTTTGGTTTAAGTATTAACTTTCCAAACGCACTTCAAAAAGCCGACCAATCACCTCGCAGTGTTTTTGACAAACATATTTGGCGGTAAACTGAGCTTATTGGCAATAATTTGCATAAAGTTACCTACTGTCGTATTTTTATAAACTCTTAAAATATGGAAATAACACGAAAATCTTGCCGTTTATGTTTATCAGAGAGCGAATTTAACGCGTCGTTATTCGGCACTTACTGTCGAAGAATCAATATGGTTGAGAAAATTTTCGTATGTTTAAAAATCATAATTGAAGAAAATGACACTTTGAACACAATATGTTTCAAATGCGCTGAAAGTATCGAAAGATATTACAATTTTATTATGTTCGTGAAGAAATCTCAGTTGAGATTTGCCGAGCCGCGACATGAATTGAATAATTCGCCCATAAAGCGACATCATATAACCTCGTACGTGCGCGAACAAGTGTACGACGCTGATTACACCTTCTCTTTTCTCGAAATACCGAATGAGGAAAAGAAGGAGAATAAAACATCTAGTCCGTTCTTTTCCTATTTTTCGCCGCCTAATGGACCGTTGAAAAGGTCTGCGGGTGAGCCCTCGTGGAAAACGCCTCGCCCACTCTGCGATAATATTGAAAAGAAGAACGACAGACATTTAAAGAGGCAGAATAAGCCTGAACTGCCGCGACATCACTCTAGAGACTTGTTTGAATCACAATCGCAGGAAGTTGACGAGGAATGTAGGACATTCGACTGGAAATTGACTCCAGACGACAACATTATAAAGAGAATCAGAGGCAAATGTTTCAAACAGACCGATTTTTAATAAAAAAAATCACACTTAATCTAAAATGTTGAGATAAAGTATGATTTTGTGACAATTGGTGAATCCATACTGTGTTAAGTATGCAAAATTTATAATTGTAATGAAAATTTTGTTTATACCAGTAAAGCAGTTATATCTGGAGTTGTAGCAAGATGGTAGTTGAGGTGACTTGGTACCTTGTAGTGTTACTTTCCTTTACTATGTTTAAGTATTAATAATTATCAACAATAATAGAATGTATGATTATACTATTTGTGTAAGCATTGTTCCCATAACAGGAATTAGACAAATTTAATGCTAATGTTGATTGTTAGCATATTTATTCTGTATGAAGTGTTTGCATTATTCAGATGCGCTGTGAATGAGACTAACTTGTGAATTAGATAGAATAATCCCTAGGATTGTTTAATTATAAAACTTGAAGTAAAATCAATGTGATGGTCAATATCGGTATGCTGAATAGTCTTTAAATCTTTGTTTAACTATTACATTTTAATGTTATTCCTTATAATAATTGTTTATTAGTCAAAAGTCATAGTGAAAATGTGTTCAGTCTAAGTGATTACCTTGGAACTAGTTTTCTAGGACAACAGGCTAGCAGTTTTGTATGTTTTTCATAAGCATTTTTCTTACCTGTTACATATGTATGCTGTTAACATCACGGAACAAATAAAAATGTACTTGTGTTTCAATAAAATGTTATAATTCTGATCATTTTATTACTGAATATACAACATTTATGATAAGGGTGTAAGGTTTATTCAGTTTATAAATGATCAGTATCAATTAACTCACTATTACAGAGAGCACCAGTTATTAAAACAAGTATATTTGTCTCTTATTCAGGAACTTCGATAATAATATAATTGCATAAGTGACAGGCTATAAAACTTGTAAATCATTTTCCAAAAAATCAATAGCACGCTTCCCATATGTCATAATTAAATGATGTCAAAAGCTGTTTTGTATATTTAGTTTGTTACGTTTTGTTATACTAATTTATTGAAAGTTTACGAATAATTTATATAAAAGTTATTTAGACAGGGTAATTAGAAATGATTTACAGGCTTCATCTGGCCCTCATGTCTTAAATGATGTAATTGCAATTTGTAACATAGCATACAATCATAATGGAATGTGTTAGCTTAAAATGGGGCAATAGTGCCTTCCGAAACTAGTATGCTACGGTGCAGGGGCGTATTCAGAGATTGACAATGGAAGACAGACCCACATAAGTCAAAAATAAAACATTTCAAAAACAACCGTTAGTTTCTGAATATATCCCTGCACAAACACTAGGCATCTAATTTGCTCATAGCGTAAGTCGTATAAAATGATTAGTAAATGAACAAATAACCACGACGTATGATTCAGTAATCAATCTCCATATTTAAGTAAATTGTATTAAACAAAATATTTTTGTTGTTCCTAATTTGATGTCCAAATACACATTTAATTATTAATATTTCGTTAGATTTGATGTTAATTGAGATGTAATACGAAAACTAATATTGTATGCAAATATTTTTGATCCAAGTAATGTCTGTGTATTTAAATCAGGTCTAATCAGAAACATAAACATAGTAACAACAAACTATTTTTGACATAATAAACATTATGAAAAATGTTTAAGATCAATAATATTCCATAAGAAAACATTTGTGTCTAATAATTCCATGATCTTGTGGACTTGCAATAATAATCATAAGATGTTTGTATGCAATATTATTTTATGAAGTATGACAAAAAAAGTTCTACATCTATATTCAATAAGCCCTATAATAACAAAGTTTAGATTAATCTCCAGCATATATTCCCTCTATGTCCCACTTTCTAACACTATGGTGATTTTTAAGAGAATTACAAAGTAACTAATATGCCTGCCAAATAGTTCCAAAGCCGCTCCTGAGCTTTATGTAATACGTAAGTATATTATAGATAGAATATGACGATCAAGGTTTTAAAACATTACCCATTATTACCTTTGAACAGATGTAGAACTATTATCGACCTTAAAACCTGTACAATTTGATTTTGTAAGTCATTTAATCGCAAATTGTTAAGTTATTATGACAATTTATTTCGTTCGCACAAATTCTAATCCTGGCGGTAGATGTGCCCTGTCCATAGTTATAAAACCTCCATAGTTAATATTAAAAATGATTAGCTTTGCTACTGGTTTGTAAAAGCGTGTTAATTTTCTGTTGTTACATCAAAATGGACACCTAAATAAAATTTGAAAATTATTATGTTTTTCATTCAGCAATTAAATCAGACTATCGATAAATCATAGCGTAATTATTAACTTATATTAAGAATTACTTAATAAAATCAGGGTAAATTAAACAACGAAGTAAGAACAGTTAATTGATGACTTTATTTCATATCAATTCATACACAATTATTCTAGAGAAAATATTTCCCCTTGCTCACTATACGATACTTTATTTATAAATCACATTAACACTTTTAAACGCTAAGTTCAAGTTAAAATTACTTTCGCGGTACATTCATTATGGCAGGCTACATAACAAATTACAGAAACTTTACAATATGAAAATTAGTATAAATTTTACGTAAAGTTACCAAACGACACCAGTCGTACTTAGTGTTTGAGCATATCAATATTATCAAGCGAGCAAACTGCTCACTACAATCAGTTAGCGATCATAGCACAACAAATATTAAAAAGCGTGCTCAATCATAAAATATACGTGCTCGAGCTTCTGCGAACAGATAGATTTGCGCTCGATACAAATTATGCATACATACATACATATACACTCACGCCTGTTATCCCCGAAGGGGTAGGCAGAGGCGCAACTAGTGCACCCACTTTTCGCCGTTATTCCGTCTCATGGTGTGATAGGGGGCGAGCCTATCGCCATATCGGGCACAAATTCCAGACTCCGAGCTGATACTGAATAGAAAAACTCAATATCACTTTGCCCGACCCGGGAATCGAACCCGAGACCTCAGCATTGCAGTCGTACCATAATACAACTACGCCACCGAGGCAGTCAGTACAAATTATGCATGCTTATAAATTTTAAATATAATTTACATTTACTAAGTTTATTAACGTTTGACATCATAACTCAAAAGTCATGGTCCCATAAACTAATTTTAACAAGCTGGTACATCGAAGAGTCGACACATCACAATATTTGCTGTAAATGAAACAATTCGCGTGAATATCAAGAGTAATCTAAGTATGCATTACCCTGCATCACACAAGCCGTACAAACAAATACCTTTTTCATACAAATAACAATTTAACCAATGAGTATTAACACAAATAAAACGAGAGAAGCTTTCAAAAATGATTTTAGTTTTACATTCAGAATAAGCCTTTAGCCAAAAAAGTGACAACAGTATTAATTTATAGGGTTATTTGAAAAATATTTGCTAGTTACCTAAAACTACAATATTCCTTACATAAAAGATATGGTCACTTGGTTACTCTTGTTCACACAAGAATATACAAGTGTGTCAATTACTATATAGTAAACAGTTAAAAGAATATTTGTGGACATATTTTTATAGCATCAATTTAATATTAGTAATTTTAAGACCAAATTAATACAATATTTCTATGGAATGTTTTTCAATAATTATACCAGAACTGCTTCGAAAGTGACTGATTTATTAGCTTAGGCGTTGCTCGACAAAACATTAAAACGAAATTAACAATTGTTGCCAAGATTATAAACATTAAAAACAACAAAATTAATAGACAATAGGAAGACGTTCTTAAAATTGATACCTCCTTTCGTTATAAACTCGATAATGTGCAAAAGCCTCAAATTAAAAATACTGCGCATACAATGATAAATACCAAACATAATAATTGGTCTATTATAGGAAAATAGGGACATTCGTAAATCCTTTGTTACCCTCTATTATTACAAGCTATTTTTTATCAAATAATAGACAAAACGCGGTATTTGAGGCTCAATTATTGTTATGGCACTGATACATCATGGAATGCGTTCCTAGTTTGGGACAAAAGACATGTCTTCATGCATATAAACACGATAAAATATTTTGTCATTACTGTAATTTATTAGTTTTACACACCTAAAGTACTCCAATAGTCCATTATTTATTTATATGAATAAAATAAAGGATCAAGTTCCCGCGAAAATCCGGCTGTACGATATTTGATGAAGTTTAATACATAAATTGATGGATAGCCATTTATCACTTATGTTTGCTCATAAATGAAATTTCTGAATTCTTATATCAAAGTATTATCAAAGTTTAGTCCCAAGGAGTTTTTGTTTTTAATGTTATGCTGTTGATTCTATGTTATTGGTGTTATAGTTGCAATGTAATAAAATATTTAAAAAATAAAATAGTGCATAAACAATTATATGTTTTTAAAAACAGATTATTTTCATACAGACATATTGACGTATCTAATTGTAAAAGCTGTTATATACATGCATACTTACTGTAAGGTGTGGATTAAGACTGAACAGGTCTGCACTAAAGTCTAAGGAACTTGAGTTATCCCAACTAATTCAACGATTATAGTGCATCTACACGCGCCAACAGTTCATCTAACCAGCTATGATACACCATCGACTGCCTTTCCCAACAACGGGTGATTTATGTAGCTTGATTCTAGCTAGAATACAACATATTTTACTTTGAAATTATCAATAAGACAGTGGTGTTAATAAATCATTAGTAAAGTCGCAATTTACTTCAGACTTTAGCACTGACCATTCCTTACAAGTCATAAAACAAAAACCATCCATTCTCCAAAAATAAACGTAATCCGTAAACCAATATGAAAACAACCAAATAAGCATAAAAAAAAACACAAACACACTACAAAATATCCCCCAAACGGTTTAAATCACAATATTCTGAAAAATGTTTCACTTAAATCCTTTATGTTACAAGACAAAAAGAAAACAATATTAAAAATATATTATTTAACGCCTATCTGCCACGGCTTTGCTTGTCTTAAAACAATTCGTTCTAGAGAAAAATTCTTAATTCGGATTTAAATAATCTAGTTTTGCCACAAATTATCTTTGAGATAAAGCAGAAAAAACTGCTGAACCGATTTTTACAAAGTTTTTGTCAATGGGCAAAAAATAGATTATCATTTTTTTTTTAGAACGCAATTCCCATGGAATACGAAATATATTTTCAGTTTCGAATCGTACAAAGACGCGACAAAAAGTCGATTCACATTATGATCTAGAAAACTTTAAAACCAAGTATTACAAATTATATCACATTTCATACGTCGCTAACTTAACAATAATAATGTACATGTTTATTTCAACTTCTCAATCACGATTTTAAACTAAAAATATGAGATTTTAATATTGTTTCAGGTGTTTTACGATATTACATCCCATAATGAAATAGAATGTCCCTTGAACTCTTGAGGCTGGACGCAATTAGATTTATGATATTCTAAGTTGATATTATACATCGCAGCCCAAAAACGAGGTTATAAAAAAAATGACAGGATAAAAGTTATCAACAATAATTATAATGCCAAGACGAAACTAAACAAAAGAAATCTTTTCTGGTTCAATATTATTTGCAATAATAAAAAGAACTCTAGGCTGATAATTGATTGGAAACAAATACAGTATATTTATATCCATATAAAACACCTAAAACACAAATGACGAAATACTACCAAATTGTTTTAGTTTTGCATCGAAAATTATATTACAAAGGAGCCTTAAAGTATTGTTCGTAGACGCCTCAACAATGTAATACTGACAGCTGCTTAACGTTGTCGTAACTGTGCTGTGCCAAAAGATTCGAATAAAACATGAACCCAAAACACATTTAAACCTCAATAAATTAAGCTGGCAATAATAAAAACCCTACCTAGCCGATCTGGGCCATGGCCGCCAATCTCGACAGAGATCAGCCAGATACGCAGGAGATACTATAGTGCACAAGTGTGTGCGCAATACACAGGTGCACTCGCTATTCCTTCACTCTCATAGTCCGGTGAGACGTCAGACATGACCGGAGAGAGATCAGGCGTAGGACCAACTGCTTTACGTGCTTTCCGAGGCACGGTATCACAACGCCAACTTCATGACTGCGAGCTACGAGAGTAATTTTTAAGATGGAAAAACCCATTCGCTATGTTTTTGGCCCGTCCAGGGATTTGAACACAGGATCTCAACGCGCAAATCGTACTCGTAACGCGTACGCAATACAACTACGCCACCGAGGCAGTGATTACACGTTGGCCGACCGTTGCCAAGTGTCAATTCCAACGTGTAAACGGCATATTTGCCGTGCCTTGCCATCGCTCAGTATGGATTGCCTAATTGGCTGAATTAAGACAAACGCTAAAGTGTGTTGAATTTCATGTTTGGTTCAAAACACCCACTAAATCCCTCATTACTTAAAGGTCGACAACACATCGACAATCATTTTTTTTATAAGTAAATTAAAAATTCTTTACGAAGCTCGTGTTTCAAATCTAGAGACTTTTAACGGTTTTTCGATTCGAAATGAGCTAAAAACTTTACTATCGACTATGATATTGTGGCCAAATATTTATTGACCACTAAGAACGCTTTTGACAGGTCCGTCTGGAAATCTTTGGGGGAAGCCTGTGTTCAGCAGTGGACGTCATTTGGATGATGATGATGATGATGAAGAACGCCTAATTTACGCCATTTTTTAGGTGATATATCGAATCTTTTGATACCACACGTATAAAATGATATATTTTTTAAATCTACTAAAATTACACAGTCTAAGAGAAGCTTAACGTATTTCGTTTGACATCGGACATAATGACGTCGTTTCGGGAGATGAAATCTCGCTTTCGTTTATCGATATCGATAGTTTGTGAATACGCAAACAAACACATTTTTGTACTTTACTTTTAAATTTATATTAATGTTTTTAAATTAAGTTTGTGTTAAATGTTGTCGGTTTGAGATGGGAAAGCGAATTTCATATTCGACCGTGGTTTCATGGTTTTACAATATTTATGAAATATAAAATACAATATTTATAATATACATGAGCCTTTTTACTCTTAATAAACCCAAATACCCACTAATTGCAACTTCAATACAATATATTTGACGTATTTATTGATACAAAAACATTTTTTTTTTCTTACAAACCTTATCACTTTACAATAAAACCATTAAGCTATCTATAAATATGTTATAATAAAATTGATTTAATAAATTCCAAATCACGGTCGACGTCTCCCAAAAATCGACGTCCACAAAGTCACGGCAAAATATATGTTACTCACTCACTCCCACTACATGTGTATATGTATCTCTTTCCCTCGAAAAATGAACACGACAGCGAAATTTAATTATTAAAAACACATATCGACATTTACGAAATGAGAGATCGACCTGTTTTTAGACATATCGATGTTTTTTATATAATAATAATTCACTTTACGTCCAATTTAAATTAGCTAAAAAGCCTCTCGCGGCATATCTTTGAATCATTTAGACTAGCTAATTAAATATCTGAAAATCAAACAGCTAAAAGGCATATTATGTTAGATTTTTTTATTAAAATTCTGACATTCGCTAACACTACCGGGATCACGAAAACCCGGATTTACACATTTAAACTACGTTCTTATCGATTTAAAAAGGCAGTACTCAATAAGCATTTTAAAAAGACACTCGTCGTGCCATTACTTTTACATTTCCTACATTTACTAAACTGCCTTTCAAATGACCGAATCACAAATCAATTTCATGTCGATATCAAACATCGATATGTTTTGATATCGATATGAAATCGATTGATATGATCGAATCGAATTATCGATATAATCGAACACGCATCTCTCATTCCGCAAACGCAAAGCTTCGAAGCACAAGCGTCGTATCTACGCACTTACGTCCGCTCCGCATCACTTCTCACCGGAGGAGGAGCTAGAAGCCCTCCCCCTGCCTTTCTTCTTCTTTTCGTCGCAGTCTTTATCGATGGTGGGCGGTGGTGGTTCGGGCTTTGGAGGCTGCGCTGGCGGCGGTTGGCTGCCACTCTGTAATACCATGGAAAATTAATATTTTTACGAAGCATCGTTATATTGGTTAAAAGACGCCGCAAAATAATGTCTCTTGAAAATTAATACTTTGTATATATTTCACTGCAGCACCATTTGGTGGTTACCAAATAATCTAGAAGATCACTTGGCACACAACATCAGGATAAAAAGTCTTCAAGTTGTAATTGAAGAACACTTACTCAACCTCGCGATAGAAATTAAAAAACAAGCAATGCCGATGCTAACTTTTTGATAAGATTCAAACTAAAAGGATCACTACTGTGCTAAGGGATTTTACAAGGATCGTAATGTTAATACCTTTTTCTTGGGCTGCTTGTCGTTCTTCTTGGCGGGTTTGTCGTCATCGTGGTCGCGGGTGCCCTTCCGCCCCATGACGCCGAGCAGCTTGCTCACCATGCTGTTCTTGCTGCGACCCTCGCTGCTGCCAGCCTCCACCGCTTCTGGTGACTGGAAATACAAAACATTTTTTAATTTAACAATTTAAATTTAACAAATATAAAATTCTACTCCACCCATTGATGTTGATTATTTTTTACGATATATTTACACAATTGTTGGGGCAAGTATGCCGCTCGCTTGATGACAAGGTAAGAGTACCAATCAACAGTAGCGACGCCACTAAATACATACATATACACTCACGCTTTTTATCCCCGAAGGGGTAGGCAGAGGCGCAACTAGTGCACCCACTTTTCGCCGTTATTCCGTCCTATGATGTGATAGGGGGCGAGCCTATCGCCATTACGTAAATATCTCATACTATGAAATTTCGCCCTCGATAAAGTCGTTCCCATGCCATCCTATCTAGTACTAGTTTTATTTTCAACTAAACAGTCCTATACACGACAATTATGTTTGCAAATTTGTTCACCTTGTTGATTGCAAGGGGTTTCCCCCGTTTTACATGAGACCTAACATAGCTGATGAAATGTGAAACACTCCTGCATACCCCTGAATGTAAAAAGCGTGATACTGTGATTCACCTTATTAGTGTCAACAGACTCTTGCCGCTTGACTTCGATCTTCTTCACGGATTCTGTGCGCTTCGCTTCCGTCCTCTCTTGCTTCTTCTCTGCCTTCTCTTGTTTCTTCGCTTCTTTCTCTTTCTCTTTCTCCACTTTCTTTATCGAGCCGGCTCGCTCCATCACCTATGCAAAGAAATTACATTGTTTATCTTTTCAATATTCCATGTCAGTTTCACAGCTGTTATTTCAAATTTCTTATTAGAATCGTATGGTTAGGCGCGTAAAAACGATTTTCGCTTTATTGGCAAGTGACGTTTCTTCCCTCATGACACGTTGGGAATATTGACAGGTTAATATGTCGATATTATGTCAGTGTTATTATTGTAAAAGTTCGTTCTGTTTGGTCTTTCAAAATTGCTGACTTACTAGTCTAATGTGGGTCTAACGTCAAAGTTCGAGTATCGATAACTGAGTTGTCACTATCGAGTACCGAATATTCAATCGATTATATTTGTTAAATGTCGAGTCTCATGTGTAGTGTCGTTGCCACGTATCATTGTTAATACACTAACCTTTTCAACTTTCTTCTCTTCCTGTTTAACCTCAATCTTCTCCTCCTTAACTTCGATCTTCTTCATCGAGTCCTGCTTCTTAAGCTCCGGTTTCTCCTGTTTCTTCAGCTTGGATTTGAACTCCTCGTCCTTCAGGCTAGAGTCGGATTTCTTTCGCACTTTAGGCTGCGGCTCCGCGGTGGGAGACGGCTCGGTGGGCGCTGGCTTTTTGAACTTGTCGTCTGCGGGCACGCTAGATTCTGCGCTGGTTCGACTATCATCTGGAGATTCCAGAAAGAAAATATTATTGGTAAACGAACCACTATGTAAAGGATTTTTGTGAACATTAAGTTATTGGTTCCAATATAATCTATCTCATTACGGTGTGGAATAAATTTTTGACAAATTCAAAATGTACATATTTTATCAATTTTAAAACCACATTCTTATAACAAGGCCTATGACCGGACGCTGGGCATTATCTCGATAATTACATTTGATCAAACTGTAGAACATTAATATTCACCATAGACTTTTTTGTTTTCTCCTTCTTAGTAAAAGGAGAAGGCAAAGGCGCTTAGCCATGCAGCCTAGTCTGCTGTTTCTTTTCCACATCTAATGACTTCTTTAAAATTCAAAGGCCGGCGCCATATCCTTAGTTGTGTTAATAATAAGGACGAAGCCATGTTTGCTTGTTATTTTTTTCATCTTCAGTGGTATGTTATACTAAAGCAGTGGATGGTACCACCTTACCAAGACTTTATCGAGGAGTTTTGGCGGCAACATAAAACACTTGATTAGCACAGTAATTTTAATTCACTTCATTTGAGCCCTTTAATAAAACTATATTGGATAATATACCACCATAATTACGCGACATAACACAAGTATAACCAAAATAATTAACCCAAGAGCACCTCATGACACTTCACGTTCCCGCCAAAAACATTTATCATAGACTTACTAAACTCTAATAGAGGACTATGCATATTTCTCTTACCCATAAACATCTCCCTAGAAGTGTCGACGTTGGATATATCTGCGGAGGTGTCCGCGACGTAAGACTCGTCGGAGAGTGACAGAGATGCGAACGATGCGGACGCGTCGAACGTGCACTTCTCCACACTCGGCTTCGGGGAGGATGTGAAGATGCTGGGCATCGACTGTTTTGCCGGCGTTCTGAAGAGAAAGGACTTGTTATTCATAGAATTGTAATCATGTCATGCAGCGGACTTTCTTCATCACCTAGTACGATAAAATTTGGCTCACAAATAGGCCATGCCCTGGATTAACATATGGTTACTTTTTATTCCTGTAGTTTCCAGTGGAAAGTTTATTTTTTAACTTTTTCTTTAAATAGCTGGCGTTGACGTTTTATAGATAGCGCTAAGCATCGCTACAGAGATTTAAGGAAAGCGGTAAAAGTTATTGACACGGGCGAAGCCGCGAGCAAAACCTAGCGGGTAACTAAATTGCAGGGTGTTTTCATTATATTTTATCTGTTGGATCTTTTTTTTTGCTTTAGTGGGCAAATGAACAAGCGGTCCATCTGATGTTAAGCAGTATCTGCCGCCAATGGACTTAAGCAATGTCAGAGACAGCCAAGCTATTTCCTACTAGGTGGTGAGCACTCTTTTTAAGTCTCGTTTGAAGGAGGGACAATCATTGATTCACAATAAACTAGCAGGAAATTTAAATAATTCTAAGTTTAAATAGCAAATGATAAGTTTATGGGCAGTGAGAAAACCCGATAATCATAGACTTTTTTTTTTTTTTTTAATTCTAACATTTGTGTAAATAAGTGTACCTGTTAGGCAAGTTCCTCGCATGATGCGTGGGCGAGTCCTTCTCCTCAGCGATGCGCGGCAGTGGGGGCTCGTCGGGCTTGTCCTGCGGGGGCGGAGTGGGGGGCGCGGGGGCCGGAGCGCGCCACACCACGCCCCGTCGCGACCCCCCACCCCCCACGCCCACCGCGCCGCCCACCCCGCCCACACCCCCGCAGCATAGCGGCGAGATCGAACACTTCGCTTCAGCCGAACGTGGGTGCAGTCTGATTGGAAAGTACTCTAATAAATGTCGCAGATTGTATTGGATTTATAGGTTGGCACATTGATTGGAACAGACTCAAATAGAATGTCACACTTTATAATGATCAATAACTGTAATAATAATAAACAATAATATGTTTGCCCAATATGCATTTGTATGAAAATGGTTGCAAATGATACACATTCAAGCACAAAGGAATAAGTAACATAATATCCATGATCACGAAGAGATTAGATATCGTTGATAAATAAATAAATATCCACTCTGAACTATTACTGCATTTCCGAAACATATAGTTAGTATAAGCGATTTCATTAAAAACTATATTGATTAATTTTATAACTTTGGGGTCATCTTTGACCCCTACTACATATAGCCAAAACAGTGGTCATCTTCATAACTTACATTGCATCAAAGTAAGCCACAATATTAGGAATGATTGAATTACTACACTAAGCAATATTTTTGTTTAATTTTGCCCCTCAGTATCAGCCATATAATTTAACCATTCACAACATTAATAACCGACATTAGACTCCGCAATCTTAAGCCTATGCTAAACAAATCGGAGTCAAATGCGACCCGCGACGCACCTGTCCGGCGAGAGCGCTCGCCTCAGCAGCGGCGAGGCGGGGTCCCGCCGCGGCCACGCGCGCCGCCCGCACTCGCGCGCCGCCAGCGGGGACGGGCTGCGCGCCTCCACGCGGCTACACCGGGGTGGGTTAGTCACACGTGTGCGCAAATGGTGACAGATGGCGGTTGGTAAATGCAAACTGTCGTTATTGTATTACAAAGTTTGCTTCAAGCGGCAAAATAATATATTTTTCTAATTTTGCATGTGATGCATACTAATTTTCAATACAAAAAAATATGTTGGGTCAAAATTGACCCAACTATGTTTATATAAATTTATTCAACTTGCATTGCGAATACGGTTAATGTAGTCTTTGCCTTTACCAACCGAGGTTATCAGTCAGAAATTTAGACACAACATAAGACAAATGGTTGAGCTTTCCATGCATTTCCCATCAACATTCAATTGTATGAGTGTGGAGATTATTCAAGACATAGGAACGATTATTTGATATATGGCATTTTTATTGAAATAGTATATAAATGATACGATTCAATCCAACAATAGTACACAAAGTTATGATTCCAAACTAAAATACAAATATTGTGTAGACATTGCAAATGTTTTATATATTTTTTCGATATCTAGAACTAAAGAAACTTACACGCCATAATACATTTGTAGTGCGGGAATCGAACCGACAAAGACTAACTTTACGAGCCAGATGGCTCAACGACCCATGCGTCCGAACGATTATCGAATATCTTAATTGCCATATTATTGATTGTATGTCACCCATGCTAAAACATGCATCACATCGCATCATTTCTTTGGTCGCTAAGTATTTTAAGCTTGACATTAAGTGGGCAAGACAACACGATAACATGTACAGATCAAGTTCAAGTAGGTTAGCATTCGATGAGTCACAATATGATGGAGTGAAATAATTTATACTGACATTTTAATTTTGTTTTTTGTAGTCCACACTCGATATCATTAAATAGATTTGAAAAAGGCAATCATTTTTTTTTCTAAATATATAATTGATTTTATAAAGAAGATATTATTCAGTTGTGGAAGATACTTAGTAGAATTTTGCACGCGGGCCAAAAATGAGCCAGCTGTGTTCTGACGTATAGGCAAGAGATAGTACTATGAGACTCTTAGAGGTTTGGGTACTCTGACGGTTTAGATCGAATCTCATGTTCAATGTTCAGACAAAGGCAAGGTGAAGGTGCAATGTGTTTAATGAGATTTTACACGCGGATCACAAATGATCTGAATATATTCTGATAGGTAGACAGGATAGCGTGGGATTCGAGGGACGTCAGATGTTCCGCCGATCATAGGTATGGATGCATACCTGGTAGGCGAGGCCGGTTGCGGCGGCGGCTGCGGCGAGGGCGAGGGCGTGCGCGCCAGCGGAGACAGCGGCATGTGCTGCAGCGACGCGCGCCGCACCTCCGCGCCGCCCACCACCGACACGCCCGCACCCACCGACACGCCCGCCACTCCTACCACGCCCGCCACGCCGCCCAGCTTGTGTTTTAACCCATGCAGCGATGATGGCCTGAGACAATACACGTATATTTACCTCAACGCATCGTTATATCACTTTGTATTCGCAATCGGGACATGAAACGTATACGTGTGAAAGCCCACACAATAAGTAACATGGGTCAAAATTGACCCGCACGTACTTTCAACAGCGGGTCATAATTGACCCACAAATCTTTATTTCGCTAAGTTGCATGTTACCTCTGGTAGTGCGTGGTGGCGGTGGTGTGCAGCGGGCTGTCGGCGGCGGGAGAGGCTGGTGCGGGCGAAGGCGACGCTGACGAGCCACACTCGCCGGACGACACCATCTGCTCACACACACATACTACATCACAACAAATTACATGTGACACGTGCTTTGACACTCACAGGTATGAGGCATAGAATCACAACAAAATAAGGAAAAGGAAAGGAATAAATAAGGAGAAGGTAGCGGCATGCTTCGTTTAACTCGTTTTGTATATTTTAGACAGAGTTTTTTTTAAAGCACAGCCAACTGAAAGCAAAGGACAACCGAAGTAAATTCGCCATTGCCGTTCAGTAATGCAACAAAGTAACGATCACAGGAATTGATTGGTACTTGCTAATATCCTAAGTATTTGAAGTAGTAATGATGTGTATAACCTGGTGCATCTCCTGGGTGGCGCGCTTGGTGGAGATGCGTCGGAACAGCGAGCAGCGCCGGCGGGGGCGAGGACGCGGGGGGGCCGCCGCGCGACGACCGCCACCCACGCGACGGCGACCACCAGCCTGTGATGGGGGGGGGGGGGTTAATACACTCATACACTCATGTAAATACACTCATGTAGGAATGAAACTTATCGCCATATTAAGAATAATACCAGCCCTGTATTATATACTGTCCCACTGCTGGGCACGGGCCTCCTCTACTACTGAGAGAGGCCTTAGTCCACTACGCAGGCCTAGTGCGGATTGGTAGACTTCACATACCGTCGAAATTCTTATAAGGAACTTCTTAGGTATGTAGGTTTACTCACGATGTTTTCCTTCACCGCTAAAGCGAACGATAATTGATAAACAATACACACGTAACCTTGAAAAGTTAGAGGTGTGTGCCTTGGGTTTTGAACCTCCGGACATTGTCTCGGCAGACCGTTCCATTCCCAAATAAGCTATCGTCCACTTTTGCCATCACTATATTACGCACGAAAAATTATAACTATATTATCTATGTATTATTTTGCAGTCCGATCAAGACGTAACAATTTCAGCTATTAGTGATTAGACTATTCAGTGGGCTAAGAATGTGACAAAAAGACGCACCTCGTAAAACGATGTCGTTTAATTTTGATATTTGTGATTGGTCGAGAGACCAATACGTCAGTCACGTGTTATTCTCTCAACCAATCACTATAAAACGAAACGGAGACGTGACGTGTTTTTGTCATATTCTAAGCCCACCGATTGAGGTTCTATAAATTTACATAAAATAATATAAAACTTTTTTTTACCTGTATCGTTGTCTGGTCTAATGGAGTGGCGCGTAGAGTCGCGTGCGGTGCTGCCAAAAGCAACCTCAATACCTGCAATTACATATACACTTAATTGGTGGCTACTTTGACTATGTAACCAATGGACACGATATGGCAATAATGCGCGAAAAATTTTCTGTCAATCCTGACGGGGGGCGGGGTAGACACGGATAGCACATATTTAACAAAAAAAATCCACACGTGCAGGGCTCAATATAAGGTAGATTTTTACATAATTACACAAAAAAAACACAATTTCTATGAAGTACCGCTTAATGTCACTATCGTAGAATGTAATGACAGCGATCGCAAGTCACATGGGTTTTAATAAAAGTTTATGACCAGCTGCGCATGTATGACCAACAAAGGGTTCGCCTGGTCATCTCATCTCCTTTGCATTGCTAGATACTCAAAGGGTGGCTAACGTAATGTACCGATTAAAACAAAAATAGACAGTAATATAGTTATCGTTAATCATTTTAGGCGAGCTGAAGTTAGTTACAAAAGGGGAACAGCTAAAGATAATATATATTTTTTAATTGCATTGAATGACGAGACGAGCATGCCGTTCGCCTGATAATAAGCGATACGACTACCCATAAACAGACCCAGACGGACTCTTACATGAGAGACTTACCACCATTAGATGGTGTAACAACTGCAGGTTGATCAAAAAGGATTAAAATGTCATCAAGTCAACTCTATCAGCAATAATTAATTTGGGATGAGTAGTTAGTGGTGTGGTGTACCAGCATAAGTAGCTGAACAAATTCAAAATTTCAAATTGCCTACATACTTCTGTGTTCTTACTGATCATTTTTTCTCTTCACACAAATAAAAGAGATTTGCTTTACTTCATATGAAGATTTTTTTTTTCAGTTTAACTTAACGCGTACCTATTTAGGCGATTGGAAATTTTGATTTTGTACAGATATTTCGCACCTTTAGGATGAAAACGACACAATTCAAAAAGACAGAAAATTGAGTTATAGTCATAAAATTACTTGAAACGAAGTTCTCAGTACAATAATAGTTCAAACACAGCCATATTCCAGCAGAAAAAGGACAAAGCTGTTATATCGGTCCCTTTTTTACTATATTTTTATAAATAAGGGACTAGTTTTTAGTCCTTTAAAAATAACAACTCAATTTTCTATATTTTTGAATTATGTCGTTTTCGTTCTAAAGGTTCTATTTATGCTGCTGACTGTACCTGTGTGTGCAGCAGCCCCTGTACACTCTCGCCGTTGAGCTGCGTGATGAGGTCGCCGGCGCGGAGCCCCGCCGCCCACGCCGCGCCCTGCTCGCTCACCGCCTGCACACAATCATTAATATACTAGCTGTTGCACGCGGCTCCACCCGCGTTCAAAAATATAAGTCCAGCTTTATATTTTCTCGGGATAAAACGTAGCCTAAATTACTCCTTATTACAATCAGCTAGCTGCCAATAAAAGTCCCGTCAAAATCGGTCCAGCCATTTCAGAGATTAGCCGGAACAAACAGACGAGACAAGAATTATAAAGTGTTATTTTGGTGTATGTACCGTGTATATATTCATATACATGTCGTAAAAAACTGTTATTTCAAGATTACAAACAGACACTCCAATTTTATTTATGTGTATAGATTATAGCGTCGACATCAGCCACATGGACGCACAGACCGACAATGCGATACTCAGACAAACACTAGACAATGCGATACTCAGACAAACACTATTCAAGCACCAGTTTGATTCTAGTGTCTTAGAGTGATGAACGCAATCCAACACTCTGTAATTCCAAGGTTTAAGACCATGGAACATGCAATTTATCATTCATTCGTTAGTTGAACGCTAACAACTTCATTCTTCAAACAATTTTAGCAGCTTCATAACAAAAAATAAATTAAAAAATAAAAAACTTTATTCATCACATAGGCGAACATAGTTGCACTTATGATAAGTCAAGATACATTAAATTGATTATAATAATATTTTTAATACCAAAGCTAAGGTCACTTATATAACTACAGACATTTTTATTAGGAGTAAAATAATATATGACTAACCGAAACGAGATGGTGCATGGTGTAGTAGTCTGTGTCGCCGTAGTACACGCGCACCGTGTGGATGGTGAAGCCGAACCCACGCGGACCACGACGCACCACGATCGGCGGCTTCGACGCCTGGATCAGCCTGGTACACATAAATAAGTATTGGGGGATTCAAAACGTCAAAAATGATAGTTCATGAATCGGTAAAAAAAAGTATGAGAAAAAGGTTATTGAATACCCAAAAACTTTTTCAAATAAAGTTCGTTAGTTGCAAATCGATCTATGAATTATACATTTTAATCCAATTATTTAAAAAAAAAACTTCCACTCGACTTCAAAAAATATGACCTACGTTTAATTTTAAAGTATCGACATGACAAACATGCAAACTGTAGCTTTTACTTTTCGATTATTTCTGTACTATGCTATCGATCTCTGTAATTATAATCAATTGAGTACTTACGAATGGTTAGGCAGCGCGAATGGCGACGGGGGGTCCCTGCAGGGTGACGAGTCACGCGACGAGTTGGTCGACGACGTGTTACCCGCGCATGGGGAGCCTGCACCGCCACCCAGTATGCTGTCGTCTGCTGTGAAATATTCGGCTATTAATATTAATAAAATTATCTGTTCAAAACGTTGTTTGAATCATTATCAAAATGTAAAAATGACTGCCTCGGTGGCATAGTTGTATTACAGTACGACTGCAAAGCTGAGGTCTATGGTTCGATCCCCGGTTCGGGCAAAGTGATATTGAGTTTTTCTATCCAGTATCAGCCCAGAGTCTGGAATTTGTGACCGATATGGCGATAGGCTCTTCCCCTATCACATCATGGGACGGAATGACGGCGAAAAGTGGGTGCACTAGTTGCGCCTTTGCCTACCCCTTCGGGGATAACAGGCGTGAGTGTATATGTGTATATATGTATATATGTAAAAATAATCGACCAGTATCGATATTTAATAGTCAAGTAATCAGGCAAAGTATCACAAAATTACAATATAAGGAAGCCGGTTCTACTAGACATTGAACATTGTAGAAATTGAGTTTTTTAAAATTTGAGTTGAAATCCGAAATGAAATCCTTCTAGCCAGTTGTGTGTGCCCAATACACAGGTGCACTCGCTATTCCTTCACTCTCATAGTCCGATGAGACGGCAATCCGACATGACCGGAGAGAGATCAGGCGCAGGACCAACGGCTTTACGTGCTTTCCGAGGCACGGGGGTATCACACCGCCAACTTCCTGACTCCGAGCTGCGACTGAGTAATTTTTTTTAAGATGGAAAAACCCAGTCACAATGTTTTTTGGCCCGACCCGGGATTCGAACCCAGGACCTCAGCGCGCAAATCGTACTCGTAACTCGTACGCAATACAACTACGCCACCGAGGCAGTCGCTTTGGGTTACTACATACATGAACGACACTACAAATAGATTCAATATTGCATTTACCTGGATGTATGACAAGCGAAAGTCCGGACGTGCTCGCCGACCGGCGCATCGATTTCGTCGCCACAATCGCCGTCGGCCGCGACTTCTCCGGTTTGTCCGGTTTGTCGACACCTTTGTCCTCTTTCTTCGACAAGTCTGACCTGCTAATGGATATAATGCAGAGTTAAATTTTAATTGAATTGCAAATACATTTGCATGAAGTGGAAAGTAAATCAATATATTCCTATTAAGTGTTATATTCTAGATTAAGGATATTTTTAATCTTTAGTTAAATTTCCAACACTAAAATATCCATATCATCCTTGTCGACAACCATACACAATAGTTATCGATATGATTTTTGATCACAGCCAATCGGTGACAATTATAAAAACTGCATCTATAACAAGAAATCGAGTACTCAAATATCGACATCGATAAACTCTTCATATACTTTTTTGCCATCGTAATTTTTACTTGTGTGATCGGCTGTATCATTATGCATTCTCGGCTACTCATGACTAGTGATGTGATTAATGGTTAAAAATTATTAATGGTTAATAGTTAAACATTAAAAAAAAATAACGTGTTAAATTAATAGTTAAGTTATAACGGTCAAGAAGTAAGGAGTTACATGAAAAGCATTAGCAATAACATGTTCAACACGTGTCTTGCGTCGTTTATTTTAATTATGTTAAATTTTTTAACATTGAACCAATAACCAACAGGTTAACTTTTTTTCACAATAACAGTCACATCGAAATAAACATTTTCTAATTATTACGTATTCATGAACATTTGTGTAAATGACGCTTGCGTGCCGTTCATACAATTGAAAAAATCTGCTTTGAGGTGTAATGACTGTTCAATTTTTTACACCTTAAAATTATGTTAGTAGTATCTTTATATTACTTATTTATTTATTTTTTTTTTTTTTTTTTTTTTTTTCTATTTATTAGGTTCACAAAACTGGTTACAAATTATTGAAAATCCTAAAATACAATCTTACTTATATATTGTTATTACAAGTATTTGCAACCTTCTAGATGTGAACACGACATGCATGATTTAAAAACGGTAGGTAAAACAGATGATTGACTATCTAATAAGGACTGTTAAGTGTCAAGTAACTGGTACATAAAAAGTGTTAAGACTAATTTAAATAATGTTTAAATAATATTTTTAAGTATGCTAATTTTAGCAGAGGCAAGTGAACCAAAAAAGATGTCGTACTTATTTGACATGACGTTATAGGAAGAGCACATGCGGTAAAGGGCGGAATGCTGACCGATATTCGTTTTAAACAAAGGTAAAGCAAAGGTTTTTCGATTCTGTAAACGGCTACTTGGACGAAATACATTAAATTGAAGACGTTGCAACATGTCCGGACAGCTAACGTGAGCGTTTACAAGTTTATATAAGAACAAAATGTCAGCAGCTGCTCTGCGCTTCTGGAGTGTTGTCAGGTTATAATAATTTAGACGCGAATCATAGGAATAGAGTTTTTTACATTTTGTGTCGCTAAAAGCTAGATAATAAAGAAAACGCTTTTGAACCCTCTCAATTCGCGCAGATTTATTATGGACATTAGCACTATAGTATTCAGAACCAATGTTAGAATTGGTATACACGGCCGCCATTTCGAATTTCTATGTTTTAAGGCCAATTGACTTCAAAATCGGTATCTGGGTATAACTTTAATTACTAAAAACTGATCCAATGTCGGAATTGAAAAAAGTGGCCGCCATTTTGAATTTCTTTGTTTTAAGGCCTATCGACTTCAAAATCGATATCTGGGCAGGCCTGTAGGTACAAAAGACGGATCCAATGTTAAAATTGAAAAAAGTGGCCGCCATTTTGAATTTCTTTGTTTTAAGGCCTATCGACCTCAAAATCGATATCTGGGCAGGCCTGTAAAACACAAAAGGCGGATCCAATGTTAGAATTGAAAAAAGTGGCTGCCATTTTGAATTTCTTTGTTTTAAGGCCAATCGACCTCAAAATCGATATCTGGGCAGGCCTGTAGGTACAAAAGACGGATCCAATGTAAGAATTGAAAAAAGTGGCCGCCATTTTGAATTTATTTGTTTTAAGGCCTATCGACCTCAAAATCGATATCTGGGCAGGCCTGTAGGTACAAAACACGGATCCAATGTTAGAATTGAAAAAAGTGGCCACCATTTCGAATTTATTTGTTTTAAGAACAATTGACGTCAAAATAGATACTTGGGCATGCCATCGTTAGTAAAAAAACAGATCTAATGGTAGACTCAAGAAAAGTGGTCACCATTTTGAACTTCTTTGTTTTAAGACTGATTGGATTTAAGATAGATATTTGGGCTTGTCTTTAGCCAAATAGAATAAATCGAGGTTGGAATTTCAAGAACTGCATTCCATGTTAAATATTCTTGTTTTAAGGGCTATTGGTTTTAAATTCAAAATGGCGGCCACTTTTTTCAATTCTAACATTGGATCCGTCTTTTGTACCTAAAGCCATGACCAAATGTCGATTTTGAAGTGGATTGGCCTTAAATCAAAGAAATTCAAAATGGCGGCCACTTTTTTCAATTCTAACATTGTATCCGTCTTTTGTACTTTAAGCCATGCCCAGATATCGATTTTGAGGTCGATTGGCTGTAAAACAAAAAAATTCAAAATGACGGCCACTTTTTTCAATTCTAACATTGGATCCGTCTTTTGTACCTACAGGCCTGCCCAGATATTGATTTTGAGGTCGATTGGCCTTAAAACAAAAAAATTCAAAATGGCGGCCACTTTTTTCAATTCTAACATTGGATCCGTCTTTTGTATCTAAAGGCCTGCCCAGATATCGATTTTGAGGTGGATTGGCCTTAAAACAAAGAATTTCAAAATGGCGGCCACTTTTTTCAATTCTAACATTGGATCCGTCTTTTGTACCTAAAGCCATGACCAAATGTCGATTTTGAGGTGGATTGGCCTTAAAACAAAGAAATTCAAAATAGCGGCCACTTTTTTCAATTCTAACATTGGATCCGTCTTTTGTACCTAAAGCCATGACCAAATGTCGATTTTGAGGTCAATTGGCCTTAAAACAAAGAAATTCAAAATGGCGGCCACTTTTTCAATTCCGACATTGGATCGCTCTTCGGTAATTAAAGTTATATCCAGATACCGATTTCGAGGTCAATTGGCCTTAAAACAAAGAAATTCATAATGGCGGCCACTTTTTTCGATTCTGACGTTACCTAAATAAAATTATTTTCGCAATCATTGCAAGTGGCGATTTTATTGTTCACAAATCACGACAAGGCATAATTTAAGTCTTAGCTAAAGAAAAAATATCATTTTTGTGCTTATTAGTAGTATTAAATTTCATTTAATAAATAGCCTATAGAGGCGTTATTAGCATTTTTCTATGATTAACAGTTATCAAGTTTAGTTGAATGATAAATTAACAGATGGCATTAACTGCCTCCGCAGTCCGTTCATTAGTTTAAACGTTTAATGAATATTGCAATAGTAGTTAATAGAATTAACAGCTATTTTTTTATAATGAGTTAAATTAACAGTTATAACGTTTAATGATCACCTCTACTCATGACACTTAAAGTACCCCAAGATACAGGCATGGCCTAGTTTGGGGACCCCTAACAACATTGTAAAGCTCAACTCAGATGTGCCAATTAATTTTAATGAAATTGTAAATTTTTTTTTTTTTTTTGTTATCTCTGTGTTTTTGTTGCAATAAAGTTTTTTTTTATCAAGGTTTTTGCTTCGGGGTTTTTATCCATAGCGGACATGACAACCCCATCGTAACTTGTTACAATATTTATACAAAATAAAATAAAAAAAAAATCGATTTAGTTAATAAATTAAGACGGATCACTGTTGAACGGCAATAAAGTTTAAATTTATATACTTACACTCTCGGCACGAGTGCGAGCGACGTGGAGGTGGGATGCGGATGCGCCAGCAGGGACGGGTGCAGCGGGTGCGCGTGCGCGTGTGCGTGCGCGTGCGTGTGGTGGTGCGTGTGCGTGTGCGGGCGCAGGGCGGCTCGCCTCCGCGCGGCGGGCGACACGTCGTCACTGTCCGTCTGGGACGACTCCGCTGTCGACCCGCTGCCGCCCATGATCTGGCAAAGTCATTAATGCCATCAATACAAATAAAGCAAAAAATTGTAAAATTAATTTGTATGAAAAGTTTTGACCAGTCGCCTTTAACGGTCATGTTCATCGAACATTTTAATCGTTTTCTTCAGGTAACAATAGACAAATTTTCGATGTTACTAAGCGAAAATCGCTAATGAAGTCCCCAACAGACATGCCACCTTAAGGGGCTATAACTCACCGGACATTTGGGATGATGATGCACAGGCGCTGTGGGCGTGGTGGGTGGACCCGCGCTATCCGGTGTGCCGGGCCAGCTGTCTGTACTCTGTGGAGGGTATAAGCACATTAGATAACTGTCTGAAAGGAAAAATAACCATGACTCGTTGGAATAGTGACAATCAATTAATAATGTTTTTTATTACATAATTTTTTGGTTGAACAAGCAATAAAAATTGTAAACTTGCTATTATATTCAAATAGGCGTAGCGCTTAACATAGCACTCGAGGGGGACGTTTTCTATGCAAATTGTAAAAATTGCTTTTTATGAAACACAACTTAAGCACTTGTTTCTTGGTGTGGTATTAATAAATCAATCTCAAGTTAGAGTTACATCTCAAGTAGACATATCAATATTTAATACCGCCCTAAACTAATAGACATTTACCCTGGAGTCATGGTCGGCGCAGGGGTGGTGGTAGTGGCGGCGCCACTGCGGCGAGGTGGAGGAGAAGGCTGCGAACACGCCCGCCTCCTCCGCACCCCCCACCACCCCCGCCGCCGCCTCCCCCGCCGCGCCCTCAGCCACCTCGCCCGCCTCGTCCGTGTCCACCTCACTGTGGTTGTAGCGGTCGCAGCGACCTGCGGGTATTCAACGCGAATTGTTTTAAATCCACCAGATGTCGCTACAAATAGATTTGGGTGGCTGTAGACTGATAAATTTAACTTATGATTACACGTTTTTGAATCAAATGTTAAACTTAAACCGATATTTATAAAACCAAGCTATTATTCGATTCTGAAAATCGATTTCGATTCGATTTCATAATAGGAAGCAAAAATACCAGTTATGTTCCAAGACCGAAGCTAATGTAGTATCAATACTGACTGTCAAAATAACTGGTGTCTTCGTCGTTTTCCAACTGCGGTATGAACTCGGCTTTCCTCCTCAGGAGGTTGTTCCAGTCCAAGCCGTAGAAGTATATGTGATCCTGAAACACAGACATTACATTTATTTACTGCTATATTTACAAGTACTCTTTTTGCCAGGTGTAGATTAACAAAAATACTCTCCATCCCAAATGCTTTTGCTTCACATCAACACACACCACGCCTTTATTCCCGACGGGGTAGGCAAAGGAGAAACTAGCACACCCACTTTCCGCTAAGTGCGTCCCATCTCAAGAGAGCGAGCATATCGGCATATCGGATACAGATTCCAAACTCCGGCCCGATAATCAGCAAAACAACCTAATATCACTTTGCCAGACCTGGGATTCGAACTCGAGAACCTCCGAGCGGCGCACGTAATACAACAACGCCTCCAAAGCAGTTACTACACTACCTTTGTTTTGACATAAACGTCAATGACCCTACTAACTGCCTTACTGTTCACGCGTCAGTTACCTTTTGAGATTAACTTCCAGATTTATGGCTTTAAACTATTTTTCCATTCGCAATCACACACACACTGACTCACGCCTTTTATCCCCGAAGGGGTAGGCAGAGACGCAACTAGTGCACCCACTTTTTGCCATGTGTATTCCCTACCATGATGGTATAGAGGGCGATCTTTTAGATTCGATATTCATTCAGAATCATTTAAAGAAATTTAATACCTCACCTTAACTTGATGCGTACCCCCCGTCCCCAATCTATCCCTGGGATTCCGCGCCAAGAGTTCCGCTATGATAGTTCGAGCTTCCACCGCAATAGGAAAGTCCTCTTCCGATGGCCACTCGATGTCATCTAATGAAAATTTGCATTTAATAAGTTGTATTCGATAACAGAAACAATTCGAAATATTGCGTAAAGCTTGAAATATCGATTAAAACGTCTACGATTTTCAATTAACAGTGTGTTGGATCATCTCATCTCTACTAGTATTTCAATCCTTTGTGCCAAACAGTATAGGGTACAACAAAAAAATCGTCTTTTAAATTTTATTGCTATACGGCTGAAATTAATATTGAATTGTCTCCTAGTTACACATTCACATTTACCAGGTTTTTAAGAGACAAAGGCTTAAAGTAGATGTCGGCTTTTTATGGATGCTGGGCAACAAAATCAGGCTCAATGTGGATATTAAAAGGGCCAAAATACGGATCTTGGACCCATTAACACAATATTTTTAGGCCCCTTCATATATAATAATAATAAACTTTTTGAAAACGTTTCTTTTTAAATTTAGTTTTTAAGCTAAATAAAATTACATACATCTCAAAATCGGAGAATTTATTAGAAATTATACGAATTTATTGCAAAGACCTAGTTTTTAGGAGTACCATCCAAATATATATAAAGTACTAGCTGACTCGGCAAACTTCGTACCGCCTCAGAATCAATCAATAAAAGCTGAATGATAGTTGCAGAATATTTCAACTTTAGATAAGATAACAACCAAAGATATACCCAGATTTCGATTGTGAGGTCGATTGGCCTTAAAACAAAGAAATTCAAAATGGTAGACACTTTTTTCAATTCCGAGATTGGATCCGTCTTTTGTAACTAAAGATGTGCTCAGATATCGGTTTTGAGATCAATTGGCCTTAAAACAAAGAAATTCAAAATAGTGCCCACTTTTTTCAGTTCTTACATTAGATGTGCCCTTTGTACCTAAAACCATGCCCAGATATCGATTTTGAAGTCGATTGGCTTTAAAACAAAGAAATTCAAAATGGCGGACACTTTTTCAATTCTAATATCGGATCTGCCCTTTGTACTTAAAGCCATGCCCAGATATCGATTTTGAAGTCGTTTGGCCTTAAAACAAAGAAATTCAAAATAGCAGCCACTTTTTTTCAATTCCGTCATTGGGTTCGCCTTTTTTAACTAAAGCTATACGCAGATATCGATTCTGAAGTTGATTGGCCTCAAAATAAAGAAATTCCAAATGGCTGCCACTTTTTTCAATTCCCACATTGGATCAGTCTTTTATAACTAAAGTTATGCTCAGATATCGATTTTGAGGTCGATTGGCCTTAAACCAAAGAAATTCAAAATGGCGGCCACTTTTTTCAATTCCGAGATTAAATCCGTCTTTTGTAACTAAAAATATGCTCAGATATCGATTTTGAGGTCGATTGGCCTTAAAACAAAGAAATTCAAAATGGCGGTCTGTGAAATCATAAAATGTACTTTTGTAAATTCGGGTATGTAACGTAAAACTAATACAAAAAAAATAGCATTCCAGTTCTGTAACGTTCAACTTTAAGTAACGTAAAACTAATACAAAATAAGAGCATTCCAGTTCTTTAACGGTCAACTTTTTTTTAAATACGCCCTTTTATTATATTCCAAGCATTTTTTTTTTTCGTGTCACCGTTAAACCTTCCCTGGACTTCCACAAATAATTAAAAACCAAAATTAGCCAAACCAGTCCAGCCGTTCTCGAGTTTTAGTTGTCTTAACGAACAGCAATTGATTTTTATATATATAGATCTTAGTAATAATTTTAAGCCCGGTTTTGGACATGTCCTATATAATTGTTACAATATCGATAAATAAAGGACCCACCATTGACAGTGTGCGCGAACAGCTCCTCGGGCGTGTCGCCAAAAAAAGGCACGCATCCCACCAGGAACTCGTACAGGATGATCCCCATCGACCACCAGTCCACCGGCTTGCCGTAACCCTGGGAATTACGATAGTTTGATTAAATGTTATTACACTTCTTACTATACTAATTTTATATAAATACAGTGTAAATGTAGTGCTATATTTAATATGCGATAAAATTTCGAATATATTTTCTTTACACTTCACACACAGGTCTCTGTGTCTCTGTGTTTTTGATACATGAAGCTGTCTAGCTTGAAGTATCAAAAACACTAAAAGTATCGCTTATCGATCAATTTATTTTCTAATCCTAAGCATTGAAAATCGATTCCACTAAATCGATATACATTGAAATCAGTAATTCTCCCGATATGAACACAATATCGATATCATTCAAGCTTGCTATACCACACATCTGCGTCTAAATGTATATCTACCCACCTGTCTGAGTATGACCTCTGGCGCGATGTACTCCGGAGTGCCGCACACTTGCTTGTCCGAGAACTGACGAGCCTCACGATCCGCGTACTCCTCGTACAAATTGGTGGCCACTGCACATGGAAACTCAATCGATTAAACGTGAGCTTTATCTACTGGTAAATACGGTACATTTTGGCTCGATTGTGTGTGCGAATGCTTTAACTCAATGCAGATATATTAGCAATGAAGACTACAGAAACCTTTTTCAAACTGAACCTTATGCATTTTGACATACGGTTCATATTAGATTAGTACAGTATACTTACATGACATGAGACCCATTTTGCTGAGACCGAAGTCTGTCAATTTTATATGACCTGTGGCCGTGATGAGCAAACTGTAACAAAAAGAAAGTTTGCCTTCCACATTATGTGTATTTATTTATATACCATTAGATGGTAAGTCTTTCGTATACGAAGGTATCTCTCGGTAGTTACCACCATGTGGCACAGGGAACAGTGTACAGTCAGTAGCATAAGTAGCCTCACAAAATAAAAACTTCAAATCGCCTTCGATCGCGAAACCTTTTTTTCTTCCTTTGAAGTAAAGTAAATCTCGTTTACTTTATTTTTGTGAGGAGAAAAAAAATTAGTAAAAACACAAAAGTATGTAGGCAATTAAATATTTTGAATTTGTTCAGCTATTTACGCTTCTGACTGTACATGCATTTTTGTGTTCCCATTTGAAGAACATAGTAGCCATCGTAATAGGGCATTATGGTTTATAGGCCGTGATGCTTCGAGCGAATCGCTCGTCTCATCATCATCATCATCATCATCAGCCACACGACGTCCACTGCTGAACCTATGTTCAGCAGTGGACGTCGTCTGGAAATCTTTGTGGGAGGCCTATGCCTCCCACAAAGATTTCCAGATGTACCTGTCAAAAGCAGCCCGCATCCATCGCTCGTCTCGCCATAAAAAAAATGACATACAGAGTCATTTTGACATTTCGTTAATAAATGAAACCACATACTCGTCTTTGCCTCCGCTAACATTATGCCAAAAATCATCCATGAGAAATGAATATTTTCACCAAAAATGAAAATTTTACTTTCCTTATTTTTTTATCATATTTTAGTTTAGGACGAATATGGCGTGTGCGTGTGTATTTTTCTGACTGAAAGTATGATGTCGCCTCTGCGACGACTCCTCTTAGAGTAGTAGCAGTGGTATTAGGGCGTGTAAATTTAAAGTTACTTTTTATTGATATTTATTTTGGTCGAAACTTACACTTTTTTATTATACATGTATAGTTAAAATAACTGAATGGAAAGTGTTATTTTTAGCGAGATAAGTAGGTGGATTCATTTAGTAACGCAATGTCAAAATGACCCTGTATACACTAACTTGTCAGGCTTGAGGTCCCTATGCACGATCCCGTAGGAGTGCAGGTACTCCACAGCCAGCACGGCCTCGGCGAAGTAGTGGCGCGCCATGTCCGGCGGCAGCGGCCCGGCGCGCAGCAGGGTGGCGCAGTCCCCGCCCTCCACGAACTCCAGGATCAGGCACAGGTGACGCTTCGTCTCGAACGAGCAGTACATCGTCACCTGGGAATTGGGATATTCGTGAAATAACAGGGTAATGACAGAACAATCTGTCCTAGCCGAGTTTCGACCACAGGGGCCAATCTCGATGGAGATCAATTTGGTACGCAGGAGATATTATAGTGCTCAAGTGTGTGCAATACCCAGGTGCACTCGCTGTTCCTTCACTCTCATAGTCTGGTCAGACGGCAATGATCGGAGAGAGATCAGGCGCAGGACAAACGGCTTTACGTGCGCCCCGAGGCACGGAGGTATCGCATGAGTTTTTCTGCAGTCATATTATGCAACTGAATTATTGACTGCAGAAAAACTCGAGTCACATTTTTTGGCTCAACCCAGGACCTCAAAGTAGTATTCGTACCATGTACGCAATACAACTACACCCACTTAGGCAATCTTGGCTTACTATACGTCTATTATGGCGATCATTAAAAAAAGACAATTACACAAGGAAAAATAAAAAAAGACTAAAAGAAGAATAATTACCATACATTTATTCAGAATGAAGTAATTACCATAATTTCATACTAAAAGTTTTATAATATTGTACTGTCAGCCATATAAGTAACTAAACAAATTTCAAATTTCAAATGGCGTTTAAACTTTTGCGTCAATATGAATTATTATTTTTTCTTTACTAGAATAAACTTCACAGAGTTAACTTTGTTTTAAATAAAGAAAAAAGAGTATTTCGACTTGGATTCGTTTCGGAATTTTTTAATTGTGCAGCTATTTTTGAGGCTGACTGTACCTCGAAATTACAGTTTTTTTTTTAATTAAGACTCACCACAAACGGATTGTCCGCAAAGCTGAGTATGTCGCGCTCAGCGAACGCTTGTTCCACTTGGTTCCTTAGTATTAAATTGTTTTTACTGATTTTCTTCATTGCGTACCTGTTGGAAAATAACCCTTATTATTGTTATTTGCATTATTATATCAAGCGTATTAATAAAGTTTGTGTTGTCTCGTTATGTTGAACTCTTATATGGAGTAAAATGTGTTTAATAATTGACTCGACGGAATTAGATCTAGCAACACTATGGGGTAATTATATAGCAACCTTACTAGGTAAAAGGGTTATTACACTACGCGGTATTCAGACAGTCTTAGTACGACTGTCTTAAAATCTAACTAGGCAAGCTCGCTATTACACTGGGCTGAATACCGCAGCTAACTCATTTGCAAAGCGTACGTAGTCGGTGACGGTTGTCGCGCGATGGGAAAACTTTCAAACCACCAGAAAATTGCCATAGCTCTTGCCGCGTCTTACACCCGGAATCCTTCAGTACGAAGTGGTTGATTGGAATAATCTTTATGACTTTTCAGCCATAAATATGGCATGTCTCGGTACAAATCAAGAACATTGAAAAGTACTTCTTTTTCTTTCGAACACGCCATGGTGCACGCGGCCACAGCAAACAAACGTATACGACCGTCTTTGGTCTGCGGCTGCCGCGCGCTGACTGAACGGTCTAAGCGTGTCTAAGCCTTATTACACTACGCGGTATTCAGCAAGCAAGCGAGTAAGCACGGCCGAACCCATTCGGTCAGTCTAATTAGACAGGCTAACTTGCTAGCTCTTATTACATTAAGCTAAATCTTAGTAAGACTGTCTGAATACCGCGTAATGTAATAACCCTTTAAGATGTGACAACCATATGACGTAATATGTGGTAACCATATAAGGTAACTTGTAAAATAGGCCGGCATGATAGTGTCGACTGAATAATCATCTCTAGTCAATCGATGACACTCCACTGTTACGTACAGTAGTCACTTTATATTACCACTAGTAGTGCTCGCGGCTCCGCCCGCGTCAAAAAGTTTTTCCGGGACAAAAAAAAATTCCCGGGAATTGAAAAATTCTTTTTGTGCTGAACAGACCATTTATTGAGGAAGGCTTTAGGCTATATAACATCACGATTTATATAGTAATAGTTATTAGGAGCGAAGAAATAATGGGTAATGTGAAAAAAACGCGGAAAATTATGCATCCTTGAGGGCTTCCATTGCGTGCGCTGCGGTAACGGTTCAAGATACCAAAAATATATGTATGAAAGAATTATTCCTGTTGAAATGATCCAAAAAAAATGTCAGCGACAGTATATGTCTATCTTTTAAGATTGACTCACTAGAACCGTTTTTATGGTAATCAAATTTGGTCGAAATTAATAACTCTGTCTGTCGCGCTTTCACGCTAATACTACAGAACCGATTTAAATGAAATTTGGTACACAGATATTTTAGAACCTGAAAAAGGACATAGGCTACTTTTATCCCCGTGAAATATAAAACGGGACTCTTATCCCGGAAAAACTCTTTCACGCGGGCGGAGCCGCTGGCAAAAGCTAGTATTAGTATAGATTATAAAAAACCCTATGCAGCAATAGGAAGTAATGATGGGTAGTGACGTCACCTCTGCCTGGTCTGTTTGTGCTTGACGAGGTAGACGGCGCCGTACGCGCCGTTGGAGATGAGCTTGATGACGTGGTAGTCGTTCTCGGAGGGCAACGCGCCCGGGGCTCCGCCTGGAGGCGACTGGCGACCGCGTGATCTGTGGCACATTTTGAATCTTATTGATATTGCTTTAAGAGTTAAAATTATCGTCAGTCAAATTTCTTGAAAATTTAATATCGAGTTGTTATTGATAGTTAATCGATTCATATCGATATCGATGGAATCAAATGGCGATTCAATTTGGATGTAAACTATAAAAGGATACATTTAATACTACAATTAATAGAACAAAAACAGCAAAGCTATTGTACGTACAAATTGTTGTTTATGGTTAATGGCATTTTTAGATTGATTTTTAGACTATACAGGATGTTCCATACTTGGAGGGCGAGTTGTTCTGCGGCAGCGGCGGCGGCGGCGGCGCGTGCAGTTCAGCCAGCGGGTCCTTCGACAGGCCCAGCTTGTGGATTATGTACTGCGGGATATCCGTCGTCATACCCTGCGATATAAAAATATGAAAGAAAATGTTTTATATACTACCAATTACTGTTACTTATTAGTAATGAATATTTCCTGTCGCTAAACGAATTCATAGAAGCTAGTATGCTGGTTATGTGGTTTATACAGGATGTTTTTTTTTTATAGAGTAGTAAGTGCAGCTACTTTAAAAGTTCTTGCTGTAACATAGTAAGTAAAGAAACTTAATTTTGAGGTAAATTTGACTTGGATTTACACGATTTTGAAATAACTGTATAATCAACAAGAAAATGCGTGATTTATACGTTAAATTGACCCTTGCGGGTTTTGTGATCTATCTAATTAAATATTTTTGGTCCTCCGAGCCCTCACCTGCAAATGCCTCGCGTGCCCCTCAGCCGCCTCCAGCAGCCGGTAGAACCGCTCAGGATCGAACTCCAGACACTCGAGCAGACGAGCCGGCCGCGCCATCGCCAGGATAAGCCGGTTCACCAGCGGGGCCACTTGCGCACCCGCCTCCGCTGACTTCTCACGAGTCTGGGAGACAAATTGTCATATGTATATTGTACTAAATCAGCGGTCGGTAGCCCGCGGCCCGCGACCACCGTCTTTGCAGCCGTCGGGCGACTCCAACTCGAGTGCCCACTCCCGTCCAGGCGTACTTATTATTAACATTAACAATAGTGGCCCGCCATTACTTCATTGTACCGCTATGTGGCCCTTCTGTGCCAAAAGGTTGCCGAATGCTGTACTAAAAAAAAATTTATATATTTTTAGAAAATACCTATTACGTTTGTCAATAACAACTTTTGTTCAAAGGTCGGCTGGACAAACAATTGATTTGAATTTGATAATTACAATGGGATAATATAACGCGCCTTACTTTGCTCACTTTTCCGCAAAAAAATCTTTATAGTGATTTTTAAATATAAATTATTACCAGCTGCTGGTCAACCAGAACCTAGTAACTATTTGTATGCCCTTAAACCCATCACGGCAGTTCAATAAACAACATACTCTCATTTACATACGATTTCAATATCATATTATAGTACCGGCACGCTATGATGACCGATTTGACACATTACAAAAGTGAGGTGAATTCTCGTTTTTTTTAATTTCGAAAAGCAAATGCTAAGTTGTTTGATAAGGTTATACATTCCATAAAATTTACTGCACGTCACTATTGACAATAATGGATAGCAATTGGCGTCTTCAACATAGTCATGAATTGATACGAAACTTGATGAGCGAACAACAAATGTCAAAACGGCCATCGTAGTGTGCCGGTACTATAGTATGTGTATAAAACTTAATATATCAGTATATATACCTCGGCGAGCAACCGGTCCAGGCTGTCGGCCATGTCGTAGAAGTAGCTGCTGGTGACCTGCTTCGACTCCGACTTGTGCAGGCAGTCGCGAGCCATCTCCAACACCTGACATCATTTGTTTTATTAAAGTTAAGAAGACTAAGGTAATATACTGGTGAAGGGTTCAAGGTGGATTCCCTTGCTCTGTTTTCAAAACTTCTTCGTCTGCCCTTGTCTTTTAAGGTCAGCGCAACATATTTTCAAGCGTGTTCAAGAAACGATTTGAAAGTGTTTTTTTTTTTGATCTATGATATTTGCCCGTTCTGAAAATCGAAACTAAGAATACCTAAAATTAAAAATATATAAAAGAGAAATATAGTATGCAATTATACAGGGTCATTTTAACATTGCGTTAATAAATGAAACCACATACTTATCTCCTTGAAAATAACACTTTTCATTAAGTTATTTTAACCATAGATGTAAAATAAAAAAGTGTAAGTTTCGAACAAAATAAATATCAACAAAATGTAACTTTAAGTTACCACGCCCTTATGCCACTATGAATACTCTGGGAGAAGTCCTCGCAGCAGCAACATTACACTTTCAGTCAGAAATACACTAACGCATACACCATATTCGCACTAAACTACAAAATGATAAAAAAAATGGAATACTACAACTCGGATTTTTGGCGAATGTATTCGTTATTCATTGATAATTTTTAGTACGATGTTACCAGAGATATAGACGAATATGTAGATTCATTTAGTTACGCAATGTAAAAATGACCCTGTAGAATTTAATAAATCTAGGTCACCTGTCTTTGTACAAAACGCTCGATGGGCGGACGGTCGGGCTTCTTATCCAGCTCGGTCACCTCCTCGATAAGGCCTCTCAACCTAAAAATACAGAAAAACATTACTTTCCATCTGGGGCAGTTGGGTAAATTCAAATAAAAGTGCTTCGTACAATTCGTATGGTATGCTCTGTCTGCAAAGAATTACTCTGAAAAGCTGTTAAAAAAATCTGCTTGACCCAAAATGAATGAACCTGTACATTACTTTAAATTAAACCTATAAAATAAGAGATAACCTAAATGAAAATTAACACCCATTTCTGTGTTCAAAAGCGTACAATAGATTCCTGAACTGGGTATCCATACTGTTTTCTTCTTCCTAGCATAATCAAACTCACTTGTCGTCCATCGCTCGTTGCGCCGCCGGGAACCTGGCAGCGAAGAGCGAAGACATGGCGGAGACCGCGTCGTCCCTCGAGCCCGAGCCGCCGCCCGACGAGCCCACGGACCGCGACGGACTACTGGAGGAACACCATATGTTAATGGTATCTGATGCAGATTAGTTCTGCTCGAGGTAGGATATTTGTATCATCCGCCGTAGTGCCCACGTAAGTGTTGTGTCTGGGTTTCAGGCCGGCATAATTTTGACGACTGACAAGGGATAATCATTCCTCATCGGTCGATGATTTATTTGAACCCCACTTCGCTAACCACCAGATGAGGTCACTTTGTCATGTCCGTGTAAAAAAAGCTTATTCGACCCAAATGACTGACGAGACGAGCATGCCGCTCGCCTGAATCTAAGCTAGACGACCGTCTAAACAGTAGCACCATAAAGAACTTTCAATTACGTACTTCGTGCCACTCCATTGTACCCATCACCTCGCTCGCTCGTGTCTACTAATGTGGACGGTCCTCGGCTGCGAGCAGGTTCCGCCGTCACCAGCGCGTCACCCACCTCAAACTCCTGCTGCGCACGCGTCGCGCCATGCTCTGCGGGGACGGCGCGCGTACGCCCGCGTGTCCACTGCCGCCGCTGTCGGAGAGCGACGCCCAGTTGTTCATGCCGCTGCCTTGTGAGCTGCTGTGGGGGGGAACAGAATAAGTCACTTATGTAGCACTAGTTATTTTATAAAGACACGGTAAAACATCTCGGTGAAAACGTATGATGCTAGAAATTACGAGGATGCTAAACCTAGGTGCGCTAAGCGAGAATTCAACGAACAACTCCAGTTAAAAAGGCAAATTTTGATGTCAAGAAATTTCTGATTTTATTTTATCCGTTTCTTGCAATAAAATAAAATTTGTGTCAAATCTCGAAATTTTTATTTTTTATTCCACAACAAGCATAGCTTTTACTTGATAGTTCATATTCCACATTCTTTTACTTTTGCCGACCGTAACGGTCCCTTAATCTCAAAGTTACCATAACATGCACAGCTCGAAACCTAACAATCACCAATCACCTAGTTATATCTGGAGCGACTCCAGGCTTCGGCGAGACCAGTCAGCACGCTTGTGCATCACATCATCAGCACACTTGAGCGAGTCCCAACCACCCCCAGCAGTTACTCCCATCACTTACTTGAGCGAGTTCTGATGCTGCTGACAATGCGGGCAGGGCGCGCGCGGCTGCGGCTCGCACGGCGGCTGAACCGCCAGCAAGCGCTCCTGCGACGAACATTGCGACTGCAACAGAGCGGATTGCGACCGACATTATCATTCTTGCGCGTGGAATTGTATAGCATTCGTTGCTTTAATAGTTTGGTCTTAACTTTAGTAGTTTTGACCAAGCCAGGATTGAGAAAGACCACTGTTTCAATGAGAAGACGAGACAAATGTTGGTGTATCCAAGTGCTTTTCTTTATGTGATGGAAAAAAGCCCCAAATTTCTTAATATCCACGATATAGGACAAGTGTGACTGTAAAGCTGTGATTCCGCAGAACACGGCAGACGGCAGACGGCAACAGCATGTGTCGCGGCACATGTCGTCTGCCGTTTGCCGTTGCCGTCAATCGCGTTCTGTAGAATCACAGCTTAAAAGCAAAAGTTGGTGATAGTTTGAACAGCATTGAAAATTTACAAATGGAGGACTACGGTTCTGATCTTCGTGTTAAGTATAAGTTTAGTAAAGCATCAGATTTAATATCTACACTAATATTATAAAGAGGTAAAGTTTGTGAGTTTGTATGATATAATCTCTGGAACTACTAAACAGATTTCGATGGAATTAGGTACGGAGATAGTTGAAGATTCTGGGAAGGACCTATGTCCTATCAAAGCGCATGAAAATACAAAGCGCGAAAACCTAGTCCATAAAGATGCAAATAAGCTCGATAAAGTGACGCAATCATCCCTCAGAGGAGAGGCTGAAAATTACATACTCAAAACAACATTTATATATTAGTAAAACTCTTCACAGACGAAACTTCTCACCCTACACAACCCTATTGACAATATGAGGGTGAGGGTAGTTCACAAAACTGACCGATAGCGCTCAAGTACACCAAACACTTAGTGAGTTCCTATCAGGACTATCAGATAAGTACTACGTACACGGTACTTACTATGACTGTACATTAAATATTAAGCACTCTATGCATGACAATCCATCTGATAACGATGACTGGACATCAGAAATTCGTGAACGAAAATTGTTTATAATAATTCTTACATTCAATGGAAAAAATGTGAAAATGATTAGATGTTTGTTCAAAGTAATTGCAGAAACCGCTGCACGGATTTGGATGTTTAGCACACAAATACTCAGTCTTCGAATAGTATTAAAAGCACTTTATATCCCGGAAAAGTGCAGTGTGATATTTGTGGTGAATTTGGAATGATATTTTCTCCAAATCCTAACAGCATCTAAGAACAAAATATGATACTTTAAAAACAAAATCTTATGATGGTAAGGAACCCTCGATTACCGTTTCCGCCTGGCACTTAGGTTTTTATTGTTTGATTTTACGACCCGGCCTCGCCAGATGCGCACACGCACCTACTTCCCGATTATGGTTACATTAATCTCATGTGTACTCGCGCAGCACGTAACAAAGCAAACATCTCACTGCTTTTATCCCAGAGATGTTAATTTTATACTTATTATGTGATCAGTGCCGGATTAAGACAACTTGATGCCCTAAGCAATTCACGCCTGTGGGCCCCCCCTACCATAAGTAAACTCATATTACAACCCTATAACTAGAATGTGTCGCTCGTACAATGATTTGGCTAAGAAAAATACACAAATTGACATTATGCACAGCAACTTAGCAAAGTTTATTATAAGTTTACGGCAAATACTGTTATAAAAGTTTAGAATTAGTTTTTAAAATAAATAAATAAATAAAATAATAATATTATATTCTAAAAAACTTAAGTAGGCGGTTTATTACTATAATTATAACTAAATATTAACACATCGTATGTAGTAGTCATGATTTGGGCACAAGTTTTGGAGTGCAATCTAGATTTAGTACTAACCCTAGCTATAGTCATTATTGTATGTTTTGATTGTATTCTGTGTGTGTCTTAAATAAATTAAAAAAAAAAAAAAACTAACATCAGTCTTCAATCGCGCGGATTTTCAAACAACTTTACTTTTATGTGCTAGCATTTTTTTTTGTGCTGTTTCTGGTGCCCCCCAAGTCGTGATGCCCTAAGCAATTGCTTACTTAATTTGCTTATGGGCTAATCCGGCACTGTATGTGATACATTTTAAAGTTTACAATTGAAACATTTTCTAAAACGGGGTACGTTTCTACATACCTTTAAAGAGACGCAAGGGCAATAAATTTAGTTTTAGCGTCTATGCGTCTATGATTATCAGTTATTTTCTCTGTCCCTCAGGTCCGTAGATACGGGTTCCACATACTCAGCGTTATGACGATAAAAATAACCGATAGAACATACTGAATAAAAAAATTACTCGCCTTTCCCGTCACCAATCGACCCTATATCCAAAACGAGATGACCCTTTGCTCTCTCAATCAAACTTTAACTTTCCTCTCTCAGGAAACCTAACTCCACGCCCACAAGCACTAGTGTATCAATAAATCACCACTCACCAGAGCGACTAATCATTTCCAATCGTAAATCACGACAACGTAAATAGATATGACACCAGTTGATAATGCTGTGATAATAATGTTTACTGTACAGTTTATAGCATTTGTTCGTGTTCTATTTTAACGGTGAAGGAAAACATCGTGAGGTAACCTAAGAAGCTCTTTATAAGAATTTCGAAGGTATGTGAAGTCTGCCAACCCGCACTAGGCCAGCGTGGTGGACTAAGGCCTAAACCCTCTCAGTAGTAGAGGAGGCCCGTGCTCAGCTGTGGGTAGTATATAAATTTAAATTAGAAAAAGGTAGACAAAACCCGCCATAAGTGTTGTGTAGAAGATAATTATCCGATTTCAAGCCCCGGAAAACTCGAAAATAATACAAATCAGTTTAATCACACTCCGAAAGTACCAAAAAACATAAATTTCATTCATTGCGCTACATTTCTGTCACCGCAACGTACGAATATATTTTTTTAATTGCCTTCAAATACTGACATTGCATACCTAGCTCTTCGCAAACGTAAACCCAACCATACCACATGAGTACAAGCATCATTATCGCTCGTACATTCGTTATCGTAGTTTGAATGTCGTCCAAGTAATGCAGTGGTCTTATTATCTAAGCGCGTATCATTGATAGGGCACGCATGCCTTGCGAGCGAAAGGGACGAGCCCACTGAGGGGTAATTGAGGGAATAGACATTTGTCTCTCTGATTGTATATGTCTAAATATCGACGGGTGTTGTGTTAACCCGTTTTTTCGCTCAGCGTGTCGCACGAGATTTGTCTATTCTAAGAATGACGTGCAAAATATCATTACTACATTCTACTAATATTATAAACGCGAAAGTTTGTAAGTATGGATGTTTGTTACTCTTTCACGCAAAAAGTACTGAACTGATTGGATTGACACATAAACTACTTTTTATCCCGGAAAATATAAAGCGAGACTTTTATCCCGGGAAAACTTATTCACGCGGGCGGAGCCGCAGGCAAAACCTAGTTCATAAGATATCCTAATTAATCTATTCACTTCTATTTTGACAGATCGTGTTACTGAGACTGCCTCGGTGGCGTAGTTGTATTATGGTACGACTGCAATGCTGAGGTCTCGGGTTCGATTCCCGGGTCGGGCAAAGTGATATTGAGTTTTTCTATTCAGTATCAGCTCGGAGTCTGGATTTGTGCCCGAAATGGCGATAGGCTCGACCCCTATCACATCATGGGACGGAATAACGGCGAAAATTGGGTGCACTAGTTGCGCCTCTGCCTACCTCTTCGGGGAAAACAGGCGTGAGTGTATATGTATGTATATGTATGTATGTGTTACTGAGGGTAAAAAGTGGTTGCATCAGTTGCCCCTCTGCTTATCCCTTCGGGGATAAAGGGCATGTGTGTTGCTGAGGGAGATCCTTGCGCCGTTTCATCTTCACAGCTATAACACTTTTCGAAACGGTGGTAGATTCATGAGGAAAAGAGCTTTGAAAAAATGAATTTTAATAAATAAATATATCTTATTTCAACTTTTAACTTTGGACTCGTGTTAAATAGCTTCCCAGAAAAAGGAGAAGGACCGCAACCGCGGTACGCGCAGGGGCGGTTGCGGACGACAACTTAGACGTGAGTCGGAGGAAGCCCGCAGCCGTCCCTAATGCGCCGAAGATGGCCACAAAAAAAAATGTACTTCTCTTTGCTAAAAAGAAACCTACATTTTAATCCAGGTCCTAGTCGATAGACCAGTCATCTATCTTTATGCGAAATTGTATCGAAATCTATTTAATAGTTTCTGGGTTTATTTCTAATCGTCTTCACAAAATATCACATTTAGAATACCTATGACAACAAGAAGTACGACGTGGCCAAACTATATCTATTATTCATAATAAATCTACTTCATCAGAATAACCCCCTGTACTGCCAACCAAAGCGAATGATCTATCCATCCACACTCTCATAAACTGTTACGGGGTCGCGATCACAAGAAACATTTTGGACTGATTTATATCCTATTTATACACGCTCACCTCTTTCGTCTCGAAGAGGTAGGCAGAGACGTAAGAGGGGCAAACCTATCGCCTTATCAGTTACAAATCCCAAACACAGAAAACTCCAATCAAGAAAATGTTACAAATCCGTACAATATGTCATCGAAATCGCAGTTTTGTCGTGACAACTTTACACGACACTGAGTTATTTCACACAAACCTATATTTGTACGGAGTTGTAGGTTAATATTTTTTCTTTACACACTCACGCCTTTTATCCCCGAAGGGGTAGGCAGATGCGCAACTAGTGCATCTACTTTTTGCCATGCGTATTCCGTCCCATGATGTAATAGGGGCGAGCATATCGCCAATCGGACACAAATTCCAGGCTCCGCGCTGATACTAATTAGAAAAACCCAATATCACTTTACCCGACCCGGGAACGAACCCGAGACCTCAGCACAGCAGTCGTACCGTAATATAACTACGCCACCAAATACAAAATAAATAATGATACCAGCCTGACTATACACATAATAATAATTTATGTCATATATCACTGCATGGCACTGCCGGTCACCATGAGACATCAGATCAAGTCACATAATGCCCAGTAATTTCACGTCCTCTTAAATTATCATTATTTTGAATAATTATGTATTATACAGATTAGATTAAGTCGATTATTACTGTAAAGTTTTCGCTTCATTGGTTTAGCGGCTGTTCATTAGACTTTGAGGTTCTAGCCTCAATATCTTGATGGAGATCAAAAAATTCAATTAGAAAAAAATAAGCAGCAAAGAATTGACAATTGCTCCCGATATGGCGATGGGTTTGCGCTTATCAGTTATCACACCATGACTGCATCGCAGGGAAGCATCCCTGTCTAACCTTTCGTGAATAAAGGCGTATGTTTGTATTATTTGACTAAAGCTGTGATTCCGCAGGACGCGGCTGACGGCAGTAGGCATGTGCCGTGACGGCAGACGGCACTGCTGTGCACTATTAGATTGTATGAGACCGATTCCGCACACGACGGCAAATGACGAGCGGCAAGTGACGTCTTGCGGGCGAATAAAGTTAAAGCCTACCTACGTACCTACCATTTAACAAGTATTGTGAAAGCAATATCACAAGTAAAGGACTAAGGCCTAAACTTTCTCAGCAGTAGAAGAGTAATACAGGGCTAGTTTTATACCACTAATAATCTACTTTGAAGAATCTAACGTCGTTTAAACTGTGCATAATTAAATTACTACGATAATTGTGATTAAAATCGGTTCGTTAACCTCGGAAATACAACATGACCTCCTTGTGGTCCGTGCTATCATTATTAAGGTCAATTTCAATGATTAATATTTATTATTTTATTATATTCAGTATCAGCCCGAGGTTTGGAGTTTGTGCCCGATATGGCGATAGGCTCACCCCCTATCAGTCAGTGGGTGCACTAGTTGCTCCTCTGCCTACCCCTTCGGGGATAAAAGGCGTGAGTGTGTGTGTAATATTTATTACCATATGGACAATAAATTAACGCCTTATTGTTTTAATATGGATAAAAAAAAATACTTGATACTCTTATACATTAAACAATAGTCGACCTGGGAATCGAACCAACTCCCGCCTTGTATACGTTACCCTATGACCTATCTTGATAAATCTATAGCAGTTTTATATGCGATGATAAGCTAAACTTATATAAAACTGCTCTACTATAAAACTTCCCCTCCAAATCTGTCTGAACGCGATAACCTCAAAAACTACCGTAGGAATTTTTATTTAATAAGTATAGTTTGAGATCCTGGGTTAATAAATATAAATCGGGACTTCTATCCTGAAAACCTTTATACGCGGGCAGAGCCACTAGCAAAATCTGGTAATTCATAAATTAATAAGTCGAAAAAATAAACTGTCCACTTCTATAACTTCTTAGATCTGTGCCACGTTTTTTTCTATCAATAGACACATATTAACATTTTCTGCGTGACGAACAAACGCACAAGACAGTTCCCAGTAGCAATGATTCATTTTCTTTTTCTTTACTTCCGAACGTAATTATTGTCGAATGACATGGCACACTGACACAGATACACTTGTTTCGTTTGTTTTGACTCATCACGCTAGCTTCTTAAGTGGTGCGAATGCACTTATTCTCAAATGACACGAGCGTGTCTATTGGATGGTCCTTAGATTATATCTACATTGACTGTTGCAGGAAACTCGTTAGACCCCATTAAAGTCCAGCGGTAGATACAACACAGACCTTTGAATCCTAACTGATATTATAAATTCGAAAGCAGCTCAGCGGGGCTATCGGCTAATTTTGACGTTTCGAGTGAACAACGAAACATTGATGTCAACCGAAATTTTGTAGCCATTGGTATTGCGTATGATATTATAGCTACAGTCAACACGAGTGCCTATCAACGAACCATATGACATCTCTACTTTTTTTATCGACGTTACGCGGCTAAGTTATACACACCAATTAGAAGACGTACAGCCGTAATGGATGAATTGGTCTTTTTTATTTAGCGGCTTGACATTGTCAAAATCATTGCCTGACAGCGATGGAGCCATAACTTAAAAATATGTGAATTGAGTTGAACGGTGCGTTTGAATCTTCAGAATAATATTATGGAATATGGTGCGGAAATCATAACAATATGAGAATTGTTAGTGCTCGTATGTGGAAGTACTTTTGGGTTAGATATAATTATACTGTGACATGTTTTTACGAAGAAACAAATCCCAAAACCCATTTGGCCCCCAATCGAGTCAATATACTAGTAATTATACAAACTTGGGAATCAGACGCTTTTAAACTTAATGCAGTAGCAGACAGTGTAAATCAATCAACGTAAGTATTAATATTATATTCAGTATGTAATAAAATTAATTCTTGTAGGTAATAATATCGTATGCCGTATCAGCCTGCTAAGGGCGTGGGCGCTTAATCATTTTTTGTCTTTACACTAAATAAACTATTCCACTTGAGTACCAAACTGAAGATCAACCCACTTACCTATTTATTCTATGTGGTTGCAGTATTCTGAACTAACCTAAACTAAAGGTTCTATTCAACATTCATGGAGAGTATTGCTTTTGTTAGCTGTTTTCATTTTGAGTATGCTGTATCTGTTGTGTAGGAATGTGCCAAGTCTCCTAATTATAAACAACGCAAGACTTGTTTCTTAATACAATAAACATAACGGCATTTCTATAATTTTTAGAGTTGAAGAAGTGGAGGAACGGATTTGAGGCGGCTCCGATATTGAGAAGCACATGGCTGTCTCGAAAAGGATTGCTGAAGACCTGTGGTTGTGGAAAGACCTACTACAATACATAATTGACAACAATACTGTACACCTCAATATATAGAATTATACGTTATTATTGTGCCTTAATAAACCAATGATGCATTTTTTATTTCTCTACCTTCTTAATGTGATATGAATACAAATTTGGATAGTGTTTCTTTAATAAACATTATTAAATATATTTTACCTACATCATTTAGGAACTTATTCATTTTATTAAGAATCTAAGGAGATCTATTTTTATTAAATTTATATATTTATTGCTATATTAGGTACATGTTATAATATTAACATAATCAAGCAATAAATACATTTTGTTACAACCTACAAGTATAATTTATAAACAATACATATTTAATGTCTACTCTTATATCATTAATCACATTATTTATAGTTTACAATATCAAGACATCTATCGACGAGCGAGACTCGTACATAATACAAAAAATCTACAAATTGAAATAAAATTATTTTGTGGGTTTTATTGCGGTTTTTTAATTATTATTTTTTTTCTCCCGACGTATCGAAGATAGAAGACTTTACAGCCTTCATGGTCACTGTGCAAATTTTGGCGTCGAAGAAAATATAACTTAAAAAACCGTGATAAAATCCGCAAAATAGTTTTATTTCCAAGTTTAACATTCGCGTAAATAATATAAGAAATCATTAAATCGACAAATATTCGCGCTCACATATAAATAAAATAATGCTTGCGATTATAGTCATTACAAATTAAAAATCATAAATTTCTAAACGTTTCTATTTAGCTACTTTACTATGTTACTCGGCCGGGTAATAGTGTTAATCACTTTCCGAGGCAAAAACACTGCTATTGAATCGTGGCTTTCAGAAAAATGTTGACAGATACGGTGTCCATCAATTTGATGTCAACTTTGCTTAGACAATACCAATAGCTACAATTTTCTATAGCAATCTACACTATCGATATCCACCGTGACGTCACCGGTGACCATCAATGTTCATGAGCACCGCGAGTTGTCCACCGGTGTTAGCCAATACGAAATCGGTGATTTGACAGTTATTTGATGTACACTTCCACCGGTGCTTATCAGTTTTCGATGTCAACTGAGATACATAATAGCCCGGCTGATTGTCGGTTACGCCCTCACTGTTAAACCACTGAACCGATTTTGTTGAAATTTGGCACGGGGGTAGTTTGAACCAAGGACATGGATGGTACGTTTTTGATTTCGTCACAAACCTAATCACGCGCGCGCGAAGTTGCGAGTATAAGTTACGATTTGCGTTGCATTTCGGGGACTTTGGAGCCTTCATAGTGACAGTCCACCCCGTGACCATGAAGGATGTCTTCGAAACGCGAAAAAAAAAACAATACGTAGTTTTGTTAAAATGAGCGTAGCCACAAGCATAAACTAGCGCGTTCATGATAAATCGTCTTGACGCCTTCAACCGCTGACAGTCTGTTATCACTTCATTTAAACTGACAGTTGTAAAAAAATGTGGTGTAAACAAATAGTACACTTACTGAAAGACTAGAACTGCCGGGCGTCGTTCCGTATCCGGAGGAGGGCAGGGAGGCCACAGACCATCTGCGACCGTCGCTGTGAACAAACATACAAACTTACAAAACATTCAACTATTTCATACACTAGGTTTAAACTAGCAAGTTCTCCCAGCAATATATTCGCCACTTCTAGATTTTTTTTTTCTCATTGCCATCTTCGGCGCATTAGGGACGGCTGCGGGCTTCCCCCGACTCACGTCTAAGTTGTCGTCCGCAACCGCCCCTGCGCGTACCGCTGTTGCGGTCCTTTTCCTGTTGTTGCGGGGGCTCAGAAGCCCCCGTAACACCGTACCGTGCCCACCTTTTGGCGTCCGAGGTAGCGTGAGACACGCTGCCGTCCATCACGGGGGTCACAGGAGTTGGCTAGACTAATAGGTGGGCGGACCTTCCCGCCAACCCGTGACCCCCGGAGGCCCCTATTAGTCGCCTTTTACGACAGGCAGGGGATACCGTGGTGGAATTCTCCAAACGCCCCCAATCCACAGGGCGGGCGCCACTTCTAGATGCGTTTACGTTTTCAATGCGCAAGACCAGCAGGTTTCAGAATTGGCAGAAGTCAGCTTGTCATGATTGTTTACACGGTAACAATTGCTTGCGGATATCGACTTATGCAAGTTTTCTTGTTTATCAACCTCGATATAGATTTTTTATAATTGAGTAGGCCAAAAAACCACCGACTCGGCCGATGGTAAAAGTCAGCTCATAAACATTATCAATACCACTCAGAACTTACAAAGCACTGCGTGGCACTGCACTGCGCTCGTCGTCATGAGATATTACATGTCTCATGACACTGAGGTATCTATCGAGGCATAATCATACTAAAAAACTAATACAACGAACTAAACAAACATAATATCTGAAAAATTAGCACCGAAGCGAAACCGCCGACAAAAACATGTGTTATAAGACATTGTTAAAATATTTGACAAGTAAAACATAATAAGGAAGTTATTTAATTATCTATTTACTTTTACGAACATCGGCATCGAACTATCGTGCCAAGGTTAATTTTATTACGGACGTAAAATTGTACTAAAAGTATTCCTCCTTTCCATAATCGGTTTAAAAAGGGCGACCCTGCCCTTGACCGTAGCCTTAGAACTAGAGGTAACATTGAACGGGAGAGGGCAATATTTCTCACATCAAGCTAAGGAAAAAATTTTTAGTAAATTTTTTTATTTTATTTATTTATTTATGCACTTTATATACAATCAATGTTCATAGGTGGACTTAATGCCGTAAGCATTCTCTACCAGTCAAAAAATCAAATTGTCTTAAGAGAGAATCGGTTAGAATCGGCTTCGTAGGCCGCTGTCTTTGTCATTCGCACCAGTAACGTTTTGTCGCTGACTAGACGACTGTTCATAGTACAACACCCTTAGTATTGCGCCTACCCAACATTTGAACATAAAGGCAGGTAGTATAGTCTCTCCACTGAGACGAACGGCAGCCACAATACGCTACGTACGTATACAAAAGGCGTAATTCAATCAATGACAATATCCTGCCGACTCCAAGAATTTCTTATAAACTTCTTGGCCGACTCATATCTGTTGAATGTCAATGCCCATATAAATCTCGCGTGACATGCCCCCTGCCCCGGCTGAGAGATCAATATGTTCAACCTGTTACTACCCCAGAAAGACGGTAAATATCTTGGTGTCTTTAATCCTACTAATATTATAAAGGCGAAAGTTAGTAAGAATGTTTGGATGTATAGATGTTTGTTACTCTTTCACGCAAAAACTACTGAACGGATTTCGATGAAATTTGGTACACGGGTAGATCATGTCCTGGATTAACACATAGGCTACTTTTTATCTCGGGAAAATATAAAACGGGACTTTTATCCCGGAAAAACTCATTCACACGGGCGGACTTTGATTCCAGCACCATTATTAAACTACGATTAAAAAACTATCATGTAAGCATTTAAAAGGTTCTATGACATACAAAACATAATAAAAATTATTAAAAATTTCAATTAAATAATTTAGGTACAATATTTAGAGAACAAGCACGGGCAAGGCAAGTATATTCTACAAATATTATGGCGACCAACAGATGTTACGAGTTCCGAGTATCGCTCAGATTATGCCGGCCCGTCTTCCGGAATGTTCTGTGACAACTCGGAACGTGCACTATAACGCTATGTGTATGATGGTTTTAACCAATAAATATCCTACATTCACCAAACCAAAAATAACCGAACAACTTCCTCACAACTAAATAACAAACACTAAAACGAACGTAACAAGTCACGGTCCACTTTCCCGACATTCCCGCTGATGTGACAGACGGTAATACTTCATCCCGCACGAATGGCACGTGGCCATTTATCCCAATATCCTAGTTCACGGTAACGTTCTCAAATTCAAATTCAAATCATTTATTCAGTAATTAGGCCCCTAAAGGCACTTTTACACGTCATTTTTCACAAAGTTTTACTTTAAGATTCTACCAGTGCTTCGGAAAAGCCCACTGACCTGAGAAGAAGCACCAAGAAACTCAGCGTAGGTCTTTTGTCATTTTTTTTTTTTTTTAAATATATATTTTACAATTTACAAATTACAATATTACTTCAATTTTAAAGATGGATATTAAGTGCGAAAATTAACGGAAAGTACCTAAGTGAAACAACCACCTACATGTTTAATTTTAAGTAAAAAAATAAAATAAAAAATAAAGTCAACCATCAAACGGAGCAGACCAGTCCACACAAGCAGCACCCGTTCACGAGTATGACGCATGTGCCAGCCATCGGCCTCCTCAACCATGTTACAGGGAAGTGACCGACCCGGCACACGACGCCGCCGCAAGCACAGACATTAAAGCGAGCGTGACTACTCAGATTTTGGCTAACCAACAGAAAAGAGATGCAACAAAGCGGTATATCAAATGAGTAACGTAGTATATTAACAAATATACTCTTAGGACTACCCGGGAAAGTCGCACATATCCATCTGTCACAAATCACTTAAGCTAAATACAATCGATCTTATCCTTGCGTAGCGAGCAACTATTCCCATGGGTTTTTGTCATTAAAATAGTCGTCGACAGTATAGTAACCCTTTTTTAATAATTTGTTTTTAATAAATTGCTTAAATTTGTTCAAGGGTAAATTTAAGACAGTTGGTGGTATTTTATTATAAAGTTGTATACTCAGTCCCACAAACGAACAACGTACCCTGTGCAATCGGTGAACTGGTACTGTTAATTTATCTTTATTTCTAGTATTAACATTATGATGATCACTATTTTTACTAAAACATGCAATGTTTTGTCTTACATACATAATATTTGCTAAAATGTATTGTGATGCAACTGTCAAAATGCCTATTTCTGTAAAGCGTTCCCTAAGAGAAACTCGTGCCCCTAAGTTATAAATAGCTCGTATAGCTCTTTTTTGTAATATAAAAATTGTTTCAATGTCAGCGGCTCTGCCCCAAAGTAAAATTCCATAGGACATAACACTGTGAAAATAACTAAAATAGACAAGCCTAGCAGTGTTGACATTGGTCAACTGTCTCACTTTGCGTATCGCAAACGCCGCTGAGCTGAGTTTCCCCGCCAGGCAAGTAATTTGAGCGTTCCATTGAAGTTTAGGGTCCAATGTTATTCCCAAGAAAACTGCTGAATCGACTGGTTTCAAAGATTCATTATTTAAAAATAAGTCTAACGTTTGCTTTTGGACGTTAGGCAACGTAAAACGAATGCATTTGGTTTTCTTTGCGTTCAATAACAGATTATTGGTAGTAAACCAATCTAAGATTTGCGACAGTGCACTATTTACGTCGTCAAAGTTTGTTTTGTTACGGTCAATCTTAAATACAAGAGAGGTATCATCGGCAAATAGCACAATATCACACATACCTCCAACGAAGAAAGGCAAGTCGTTAATGTAAATCAAAAATAACAAAGGACCTAGAATCGAGCCTTGTGGAACCCCCATATGCACTGGGGAACCAGAAGACTCGACTCCATTAACATCGACGCACTGTGATCTATCACTAAGGTAAGATGCTATTAAATCCAGAGCGGTATCTCTAATGCCATAATGGCGTAGTTTACACAAGAGTGTGGCATGTTCAACGCAATCGAAAGCTTTAGATAAGTCACAAAAAATACCAATTGCGTTTTGCGAATTTTCCCAGGCATCAAAAATGTGTTGTAGAAGAGCAACACCGGCATCAGTAGTTGACCGACCTTTACTAAATCCAAATTGTTGACTGTGCAATAATTTGTTTGTTTTAAAATGTTGTAATATTTGATTTAGTATAATTTTTTCAAATATTTTACTCAGTGCCGGTAATATAGAAATAGGCCTAAAATTACTAGGGTCACTTTTATTACCACTTTTAAACAAGGGTATTATTTTGCTATATTTCATGAGGTCTGGGAAACTGCCCTCATCAACACATTTATTAAATATTAGTGCTAGATTTGGGGCGATAATATAAATAATATTACTAACTAAACTGACTGAAATTCCCCATAAGTCAGAGGTTTTTTTTTGGTTAATTGACTTAAAAGCATTTACTACGTGGCCAGGATTTATATGCCTAAAGCAAAAGGTTACCGAGCACTCATTTATATTATTTTTTAAAAGTAATTCAGCTTTAGATGGGCATGAATTCAAAGAACTTGTAGTGGTTATAGGTATACTACTAAAAAAGTTATTAAAAGATTCAGCTATGTGAACGTTGTCACGGATGATTTTATTATCAACGTTCAATTCAAAATTATGATCGCGTAGCTGAGTCCGTCCAGATTCGGAATTAATAATATCCCAAGTTGTTTTTATTTTATTATTTGACTTTTCTATTTTTTTACTTATGAACAATGATTTTGCAGCAAGACAAGCCTTTTTAAAAACTTTAGAATAATTTTTAACATAAGTAACAAAGGACGGGTCATGCTTATATCGCCTCATACCATATAACTCATACAGTCGAGCTCTACTTCTATGTAAACCTACAGTAGCCCAATCACAAAACTTGGTCTTTATTGTCCCATTTACAGATTTCAATTTAAATATCTTATTAAATTCTGTATTTATTAAGTTAAAAAGGTCACCATAAAGTCTATTTGGGTGGCCCTCTGACTCTATTTTGGTAACCTTAGAAAAGATACTCTCTTTAAACCTATCTAAGCGATTAGCAGTATATAGTCTGCTTGTAATTGTGATATGAGACAGTTTATTCTGTTTTGAGACACAGAATACTGCTTTTTGACCACAGTGGTCAGATGTTAAATCACTCAAATTAGCTCTACACAGACATTGACAGCTGCAGAAAATGTTATCAAGACAAGTTGCTGTGGTAGCTGTGATTCTAGTAGGCTCACAAAATAAATTTTTCATGCCAAAGTACATAAATAGATTAATGAGCCTATCCTTTAAGGGTGACTGTTCCAATAAATTAATATTAAAATCACCACATACTATTATATGCTTATTACTAGAACCTATACGTTTTAGAGCATCTTCCATAATACCTTCAAATACATTCAGATTGCTCGAGGGTGGGCGGTACACACAAACTATAATATGTTGCTCAAGCTCAACACAGGACAGTTCAGCAGTGCGCTCAATAGAAAGTTCTAAAATATCTTTGCGTTCCTTACACTTAATACTGTTATTTACAAAAATTAGTGAGCCACCATGTATTGCTGTCTTTCTTATGAACGCACTTTTTACAGAGTAATGGCTGTTATTAAATATCATCTGATGAGTCTGTAGCCAATGCTCCGTGACACAAAGAATATCAATTTTATGATTTTCTATAAATAAATCTATTTCTAATTGTTTGCCAGATAAGCCTTGTATATTTTGGTGAGCTACAGTTAAAACAAATTGCTTATCTGTTGTCTCACCTAATAGTTTAAACTATTGGGTGTGTCAAAAACTGCATTAGTAGTACTACTAATATTAATATTAGATTTACTAATGTCATTTTTTATATTTATATTAATATTATAGGCTACCAAAGTAGCAATTGTCTTCTTAAATCTAACAGGCAGATACATAGTATCTTTTGTCAATTTATAATTCTGTATAAATTTATTAATGTCAAAATAAAAAATATTGTCACTATGACGACATGTCAAATTATGTATATATGTATTAAGATCATATATGTGCCTATTTTGTGAATCGGTTAAGTTCTTTCCATATGGTAAGGCACATAATAATAATTTGCATTTAGACTGCTGTTGGATAGTCAATAACTTATCCAAAGATTGCATTAATTCTTTTTTATTTATATTAAGACTACTACCAAACAGCAGCACAACTTTGGTCAATGGGTCTAAATTAGTTGGTTGCAACTTATCTACTAATTGACTGTAACTGGCCCCAGGAAAACAATTATTAATAAGTTTATGATCGTTCATACTATTATGTAAAAATGAACCAAAATCTTGTCCTAACCTATCTGATAAAATAACAGTTTTATAGACTTTTTTTGATGAAAGATGACACTGACTATCTGATACATGTGAAATATGATGTGCCCCTATAACCGGTGTATCTGCTAGCTGTGGGGACAAATCTTGTGATGTGTTATTACAATTACAATGCATAATATGATTATTTGTCAATGAGTCAAGTCTGTCCATATTGTAATTGCTCATTTTTACTAATTCATTTGCAGCCAATATATGTTCTCTGATTTGGTTCTGAGAATCCTCATAGTTGCTAGTCACTTTTTGTAGTTCTAGCTTGAGTTTTAATATCTCAGATTCCAATTGTTGAGTGTCCCTATCATAGACATATTGGTTATTTTCATTAGGTATGTCACGGAACATCAAAGTGGGACTGTTGGGAATCTAGATCAACTGTTAATTATCTAGGAAGCATGCAATCTTGGGATTCCTATACTATATTCTGGGAAAGAAAAATTTAAACGTAAACAAATCGACGGCTCCGTAGAACAAAATCGTATATGCAAAATGTTAGCTTTTCAGTAGAGCGCTTTGAAAGTCGTTAGTTTGTATTCATGTGCGAATTAGTGCTATTTTCACACATTAAGTTCAAAGTTGTTACTGAACCCTATAGAATATAATGTTTTGTTCACTATAACTTGTGATTTGCACAATTAACTTAGACTTTCAAAGCGCTCTACTGAAAAGCTCATTTTGCATATACGACTTTGTTCTACGGAGCCGTCGAAATATTTTTTTATTATTTCAATTGTATTCGATGTGAGTAACAGATGTCAAACAGTAAAAATATATTAACTAGTGACTATATCTTAGTCGGGCACAAGAAAGTGTTCCCACTGCATCTGATGGAAGAGGAGTAGGATCCAAATAGAGTGTCGACTGAAGAAAGATTACTCCATACCAATCAACACAATGATTATTATGTATATGTACTTAATACTAGTCCCAACATTCTTATAAGTAACCACCAATAAGTCATTTCGGGCGGGATCAGCCGATTCAGACGCTACACTTCAATCAAGAGGGGAGAAACCAGAATACAAACAAAGAATACGTTCTTTTAAATGTTGTTTTTCACATCCGTAAATTTGATATTATAGAGATAATTCAAATAACACATTGAAATTCTGACTCGAAATATATCGTATCACGTTATTGGACCCAAGAGAGAAGTTCTCAAGTTCCACAACATACCAAGTTCACGTAATGAATAAATTAATTAATCGTGATATAATACTTACACATCCTTGTTTCTAATGCGGTTAGACATGTTAACAAAACAATAACTATGTTAGATAAATCACTCGTCATGTCGAGTACTAGACAGTTCTCGAACAGTCCAGTTGATAATATAATACTACTAATACGAAGGTAAAGTATCTTAGTATGGTAGTATCTGCCAGTAATGAAATGAATAAAACTGGTTGAATAGATCTAAAGGTATAAAAAAAATAACTAAGATAATATCCACTGTTTCGTTTGTTTTCACCACTTTCATACAAAAATTCACTAATAATAAATTGTACAGTCTAAAGATCAACAGAACTCTTTGAAGTTTTTTTGTCATCTTCCAATTAACGTAGACATATATCACACTTAAACTCTAAACTAGGCATAGGCCCGCCTCCTGTCATATGGGACCCAACATAGCTGGCGAAAAGTGGATGTGATACACCTATGCCTACCCCTGAAAAGGGAAAAAGGGGTGATGCTATGTATGTTTGTATGTAACTGTAAACTCTGAAGAAGTTTCTATACAATATTCTGCAGACCCGTGCGGATACTCACAGCTCCTTGCCGCGCTTCACGCTGGAGGAGAGAAGCGCGTGGTGCAGCGGGTGTGGGTGGTGCATGTGAGGCCAACGCGGACCCTCCGCGGGGGACAGAGGGCCGGTGCCTGGAGAACTGCATCGCCCTGAACCCACCTGCGAACAAGATGAGAAAATCAATTTATACGCGCAAAACGGCCCTACTGCTCTTGATGGAATAGTTTACATATAAAGTATAGAAGTGCTCGCGGCTCCGCCCGCGTGAAAAAGTTTTTCCCGGGACAAAAATATTTTCCCGGGAGAAAAAGTAGCCTATAGCACTCAGGAGTTATGTAGCTACCTATTAGGGAAAGAATTTTCAAAATCGGTTCAGAAATTCCTGAGATTAGCGCGTTCAAACAAACAAACTCTTCAGCTTTATAATATTAGTATAGATTGACTGACGAGAGATTATCCCTCGTCAGACGATATAAATAGGGTAGTTGACAACTTTTTTAATACGTTTATCAAAAAAATGCCCTCCAAAATCTAACTGAAAAACAATTTTCATAATTGGGACAATTGTAATTAGTATGTTATAAAGCTTTAAAATATGGTGGAAGGGGTAGTTGCCAAATAACAGTAATATTACACTGTGACGTCACCGAGAGTCGCCGATCATAACACTGCGTGCGTGCGAAAGAGATAGCGCGATATCCTCTCTACGTACCCACTTTTGCTCATAACAATATTTCAAATATTAATAACTGCTTTTATTTTTCAACCAACTTTGATGCTGAATTTTTCGTATTATTTTCTGTTACATATAAAATAATTTACAAAATCAAACATAGGAAACTACCCTATTGTAAAGAATATGCCACACACACAAGCATACTCGCAGTCTCTATTATAGGTAACAATAAAGGAATATGCCGCCATAAAGCGGACATCTTTCATAAAATACCCTCAATACAACATAAGTTACGTGTGCCACATTGGAAACCATCAGATTTTAAAAGATTTACAGATTTAGTAGGTCTATTACAAACGTCACTTGTATTTGATCCCGCGACCTTGCACTCTCAAGGCGAGGATTTATCCGGTAGAGGTGTTGACTTTGGATTTGTGGCTTATGCTGTAATTTAGAAAGTGTTTAATTTGACCTTGTGTCGCCTTATCCGTATCTTTGTGCGATTTTTAAAATGAAAGATTTTTTTTTGTGACCATTAATCTTTGGTAGATAATGTATTCACTAGTTTACCACTTAAAATATTGGATACTAGCTTTCGCCTGCGTGAAAGAGTTTTGCCGAGATAACAATATTATATAGGTATTTTCCGGGGATAAAAAGTAGCCTATCGTCGGGGATAGTGCAATACCGCGTAACTGATTTAAATAAAGGTTTGTATTATCAATGCTAAGTTTAGTGCAGTAATGATCAATCTCAATTGGACTTTTATGCGGTTTTGCACTATCCCTGACGCTATGTCATTCTTAGGGTCTCAACTTCCAAACTACCTCCATACTGAGTTTCATCGACTTCATTTGTTTTTGAGTTCATCTCGACAGACAGACGCGATAGGGAAATTCGTTTTATAATATGCAACAAGGCCAATAATATGTATTTAAACATAATGCTCTTCAAACTTCTTGCTTCGTAGTAGTACTTCATTTATATCTTAGGGCTACATTCATGTATGCATTAACCTATGTATTAATCATACTGTCAAATACATATTTAAAAAAAAATGCAGTATATCATGACAATTGATGACGAAAAAATTAAGCCCGGAGTTTCTTTCTGCCTTTCTTCTTCGGGTCGTCATCGCTTAGGTAGCTAGTGAAAGGCTGGTAGGTTAGCTAGGCTAGGACCTTTTTATCCTCGCCGGCGAGGACCGTGGCGTTTCCTTTCCTCGTAATGTAAAGATACTCCTTCCCTTTCTTTTATATCAGCTCCACTTCTCCTTTCCCTAGCCCTTTTCCCGTCCCTAATGTCCGTGTCCTCTGTACCTATCAGCCCGTGCTGGTTGTTCAATATTTAACTTTAAATTACTTCATTGGTTTATTATGTACCTTTGTTATTGTGTCTACCTTCATGTCATGACCTGTCATAAGTGCTTTTTTATAAGCCTATTTGACCAATAAATGATTTTATTTTATTTTATTTATTTATTTTATAAACCGGAACGCAACATTGAACCCTCTCTGAGAGACTTGAAACCATCTAGTCATTAATACTCATACAAATGCGCGTAAGCACGTTTAAAAAGACATTAGCATAATCCCTAACGCACATAAAACTAGTTTAGCGCGTCATACGCAGCAAACCTACACGATCAAGTCGAGTGCATCAGACGATTTTAACTTTTTAATAACCGTATGATGCTGACAGAATGTGGAACGAAACTGAAGGATTTAATGAAGGATAAAATGCGGTCATTGTGTATGCTAACTTCCATGGTAGAGTCGATGGCGGTTTAGGAGGTTCATGCAGGTTTTGATGTCCGTGTAAATGTAATATATTTAGCCATCATAATGTGTTTTTTATCAGTGAATGTAAAAGAAAATGTTGCTGGGCGAGAGCTAAAAGCATCCCCGGACGGTCAGCATAGTTATGCGTAAGTGCCTCTAATTAAAAACTCTGGAGAATTACACATAGATAGTGCTAACTCCTAACCCAAGAGTGAGATACGATTTCTTTGGCGGTCAGATCAACTACTAGGAATTTCTTACTGTCCTACACCACCTTAGACATAATACACAAACACGGGAACCAAAATGTGCATAACATTGAACTGCGGTTGTTACCCTGAGACAACAAAGTTTCATAATGTTCTCTAATAACATTAGCTACAATGTCTTTTAAACCGGAAAACAACGCATGCGCATTCCTGGCAGAAATAGACTAAACTGCAGTACCTACCCAAACCGTGGAATATAACCTATAAAGTTCGCGTTTCCGTCAGCAAAAAATCCGTTATCAAATAAAAAAAATAGCCTACATCATCACGTATTAACAAAAGATTTTTTCAGAAGTCACAGAGATTACCATGCACAAGTCACAAACAAAAACTCCAGCTTGTATTAGTAAAGATGACATTTCTAATTAACTGGATCCAATAATAGCAATATTTGCTCCAATGTTGGACGAAGCCAAAACGAAACTCACTTTCCCCTATCTAGGAAGTTCTAATTACTTATGCGCACTCAGCGAAACTTAGATTTCTTAGAGATAAACTTAGCAACATCTGGTTTGTAACTTTTATTGCGAAATATTTATTATAACATAAATATGTTGACCTTTAGGTTGTTATATTTAATTCACGAGGATAATATTATGATTGGTCTTGTGTAATGGGATGACGTGGATGAGACAAATAGTCCGATTAATGAGGGCACTAGGATTGGACAAGTTAGATTTTTTACAAATAAACGCGAAAGTTTGTAAGTATGTATGGATGACTGGATGTTTATTACTCTTTCACGCGAAAACTACTGAACGGATTTCGATGAAATTTGGCACACGGGTAGATCATGTCCTGGATTAACAAATATGCAGGTTGTCTGTTTCGTTGTGCAACCGAATGCTAAACTTCGGGTGAGCGATTCTGTCTAGATTACTAGACTAAGCTAAATTTTATCCCTAAAAATACTTTGACACAAAACAATTCGCAGGCACTGATGTAAGTACCAGTGAAATGTATATTTCTATTACCAAGCACCACAGCAAGCACTGTTGTATTCAGTATTCAGTAGTCAGTGTAATTACAACAAATATCCATAAACAACATCAACAAGCCACGTGATCCATCATGACTGCAACCAATGACAATCACCATCTCATAATTCATAAACATTTGCAACCAGACCGTGGTCCAAAACATCAGCATTTTTTGCCCATAACGCGTCACCTTGGCTCAGATCTTTGACTTTATTTTATGAGTCATGTTGACGCTAAGGTTTGACGCAGTTTAGCGAGCTTTCGTACGAAATCGAGTCGTGCGAACTCGTATTCGTTTTAGAAAGACACTTCCCGATGCCGGAAATACCATGGGCGTAGCTATAGCTTTCACATGGGGGGGGGGGGGGGGGGGTTCTTATAAATATTTTAGTGGCGTGGGTTTTTGCATTTCATGACACCGTATTTTAGAAGCTTAGGGTGGGGGGCGATTGGGGGGTCCGGATCCCCAACATGTCAGCGGTCAGTGTTGTAGGGTGATTTATTGTAAGCTAAGGAGGTAGGGGTCCAGACCCCTGAACTCCATGCACACTTATATAGAAAAACCAATATGGCTGTCTAAAATGTGTCTTAGACCTTGCAATCAGCCCTGTATTATATACTGCCCACTGCTGAACATGGACCTCCTCTCCTTACTGAGAGGGTTTAGGTCTTAGTCCACAATGCTGGCCTAGTGCGGGTTGGCTTGTTCTTAGACCTTAGTACTTCCTTATTATACTTCATTTATCAGACTCATCTAGACAAAACAGCTAAACTGATTACAACGCACATAAAAGTTTCCAATGCGCTCACAGTTCGTACGACAAAGCATGTCTTTATGTAGGAGTAAAATTCGTACCTGTGCGACCGGCCTAACATTCTAACTTGGCTTCTAATGGCCGGTTGACGCGTCCATTTTTGTACATAACTGTGGGCTTTGTTTTTCTCCTCATAAATCTTCTTGTAACCTTGGACTCTTAGCTGAGGTGAGCGAGTTGTGAGTGTGTCATAAGGGATGTGTTTTATGCTCTTTAGGTCAAACAAATAGATCATTTGCAACTGACGATATTTAATGAAGCCATTGACTTTAAAAATGAGCTTTTGAGATAGCAAATTTGATAGGACTACGCAAATTAAAGACAGTAAAAAAACGTAATAACTAAGTCAATAGACGCCTGAATTGAATGTATGCACTGTCGTGCTTTATTCGTTCTCATTCAGTTACATAAAGGCTGAGAGACGGTAATGATTAAAATCATTACCGTCCGCGAATACCGCGGCTTATTCAGAGCTCGCCACCCAAGTTGGTCAGCACGATGGCATAACAAGATTGCGTGGAATGCCTAAAATTCTTGAACGCGGGCCAAAGCTCGCCACGCTGGTCTCGGTAAAACTCATATCATATCTAATGCTGAATTCAGACTGCTATTAGGTGCTTATCTATTTCTGTGCGATTCCCTACTGAAATAATACGAGATACTTGGCAGTAAATGTTACTATAGAATCGGCATGTGAGAGACAAACATTGTGTGACAGAGACATCGCTTAACGAAACTTGACTGTCTCTGAGGGCAATATGTGTTACTATGGTCCCAGGGTGAGATCCTCCTTGCATCCAATTAAAATAATAGCAATCCTGAACTATATACTGGCCACTGCTGAGCACGGGCCTCCTCTACTACTAAAAGGGTTTTGGCCTTACGCCTGGTGCGGGCTGGCAGACTTTACATACCTTCTTAATTCTTATAAAACTTTCAGAGTAAAAAAGTAAAATAAAAAATTATTTATTTGCATTATCTTAACCTAGGTACAATTTGTCACTACTGGATTATGCGCCATTAAAGGAAAAAAATACTCATTACAAACTTAATTAACGTATCGCTAAAACAGGACACCCCTCTGCCTCCGTCTCTCCCCTGTATTTGGATAACGCGCTGTCGGGAGCTGATAAACAGTGGCCCATTACCGGCACGGTGTATGTAAACATGGGTATTGATCAATACCCGTTGATTGACGCCATTAAAACTGTTTTGGCGCGGATAAATAATGGAAAACCCTAGGAGGCTGTGAGCCATTACAATTGAAATAACACGCAAGATTAAAAATATTAATACTAAATTTCTTTATGGTAAAACCGAAAATCGAAATGAAGCGTTCAGGAATGACATCATTTTTAAGCCTCGGTCGGAAAAGGCTCAGAATAAAGATCAACATGTTCTGTAATGTTACACAACATCGTTTTCTATTTGCTAGTTCTTTATCCCACGTGACCGGCAAATTCAAGTGATGGTTTGTTTATTTACATCGAAAATATGAATTTAGTTGGGTTTTTCAATATTCGTCAAACCTGGCTTTAGCGATCGTGATTTTTTTCCCGAATACCGGAAAACGAAAAAATATTACCATCAATTAAATCTATTAATTTACTCATTAATTGATTAAAATTATATAATCCACTGTAACCGGAAAACGCAAACATAACCGCACGTCGACAACGTCACGTGACAGCCTGATGACCTACACAGCATACGGTAATGAGGGATTACGTGCGTTACATCACCCAATGATTGCATCGCGACTCGTTAGTTATCATTTCTGCCATTGTATCGTTCGCATTCGGTAATCACAGCGGATCGTTTCCTGCGCCTTGTTGGTAGGGTTGTCAGTCATATATATGCATTTTTTATTGGAAAATCTGAAAGGAAGGTAAACAATTAAGTAGTCTAATGGTAAGTGAATATCGTCACCTATAAAGAATAAATAAATGTTTATGGGCTATAGGTAGGTTACTTATTCTGGTATTGTAGATACAATACCAGAACAAACAGCAGCACGTTTAAGGTAGAGGAAGTAAGTTTTTTTTAGGAATAAACGTCCCACAATCATGTAAGAAAAAATACAAATAGGTATCGATCTAAAGCACCGTTGCTGCATAAAATAAAATACAAACCAACAAAAACACTTTCGAATTTATAAAATTAATATGGACAAGGAATTATTGTATTAACAACAGTTATAAATTCTTAGAATTGAAAACTTTTTTTCCTTTATTTGAGAATACCATGACGAATCGCTAACATTTCGATTGGCTATTAACAATGCAATCGTCGACATCGCCTTTTTTAAATTCACTTTCATCGGAACCGTACTATCCTCCGCATTATTAATACCTTTCAGCACATCCAAAAGAAACCACTTAGCACGTCAACACAAAATAAACAATGAGTCATAGCACCGCGTGCCAACCCTAGGAGACCGCAGGCCGGCGTTATGCAACGCGATGAGTTTTGAATTACTGCGGTCCCGCGAAGGACGTTTGGTAAAGCTTGTATCACTACTGTATTACATTGTTTTCGTAGTGTTTTCTTTTTTAAAATGACTGATCAACTCGCTTGATAAGCGCCATGCTTGACCATAACAATATGAACGACAGGCAACTTTGAGTCACAAAGTATTGCATTGACTGTTCCCATCACCTTGAAACGTAGATTATAATGCCTAATAATAATTGCAATGGGTACAAACCGAAATGCAACATAGCTAACACATTATTAGGGGGACAAATGTAGACAATGTATTGTTGTTTGCTTAAACGCACTCTCTCGTGCGAATGATCTACCTAGTATACATATACATACATATAGACTCACGCCTTTTATCCCCGAAGGGGTAGGGAGAGGCGCAACTAGTGCACCCACTTTTCGCCATTATTCCGTCCCATGATGTGATAGGGGGCGAGCCTATCGCCATATCGGGCACAAATTCCAGACTCCGAGCTGATACTGACTAGAAAAACTCAATATCACTTTGCCCGACCCGGGAATCGAACCCGAGACCTCAGCATTGCAGACGTACCATAGTACAACTACGCCACCGAGGCAGTCATCTACCTATATAGTAATATGTCATCTACCTAGTAATATGAACATTCTGGAATCATGATAGCTTATTAGACATTGATAGCTATTTATTTCTTTATAATATGCAATCATGTTTTTATGGTAAATTAGTAGTCATTTCGTGCTGAGAACAACCTAGGCACCTGACCTGTACTTGCGATGGTACGCGCATGACACATAGCTTACATCTTTAGGGCCAATGTAAAGTATCATTGCCTCACAAGTAAAAAAACATTTTTCGGCGGAGCCGATCTTGCTTTTTTGTTTTGAAGTTAAACGTTGTCAGCATAAGAAGTTAGTTCCATATTTTACCAAAATATAACGAGGTGTTTTTTTTTCCTAGTCAGGCTATATTTTATACGCAGCGAGGACTTGCGTTTGTTATACGCAAGTTTTTCTTTGTATGAAAAAATATAAAATACGAACTTCTCAACTTGGTCGCATAACGCATTGCATTTAAAGCTTTTAATAACGTTTGCATAAACATTCGTCATTGACAAATTCAAACTCCCAATTCCTAGAGCACTCACCACAAGTGAAAGCCGGTGGTGCGGGGGCGGCGGCGGCAACCTGGACGGCCGTCGCGACACCGCGCACGACTCTTTCTGCGAACAACGTTACCATTAGCATTCGTATTGGGGTGACACCTACACAAGCTCAGTTTCCTTATATTAAGGGACTGACACACTTGGTAGATCGGGAGTCTTAGACAAGATGACTTCTACAACTGTTATGGTAATGAAAAACTAAAACATGTATGGGAATGAGATATTCTAGTGATAAGGCTATCGTTATGTCGTCGATTGAAGAAAGACATCTTCTCTAAGGCCCTGGTATTCTATTTCGAGTAACAAAGGTACTTTTCATACAGGATACAATATTAAAAAAATATATGACAAAACTGGAATTCATAAACGTTGATTTGTAACGTTTATTGAGATGGTAATGATGCAAATCCATGGGCGTTTTTATGAGTGGAGATCAGTTACCATCAGGGGAAAAATAAAAAGCTCCCTTATCAGCCTACATCTAAATATTCTCACCAATTTGATCTATTATCCTTTTTGCTATTGAACAAGTCTAAAGCAGTAGACGCTTGCACAACCGGCCCACGTTCATATAAATTCTACGAAGGTGTGCCGGTTTGTATCGGCCTTTTTTTACATTTACATTAATATACGCTTGTGGGCCGTATGTGGTCCGGTCACGATATTGGTTTTCCCGTACTGAAAGTTTCTATGTGTACAATTTTAATAATCCTAAATGTGGTTAAAGTTGACTTAAATGAAATCACTTTATTGGTGGAAAATGTATAATATCATTACCATATTATAATATTAATAAACAATGGTGGACAAACGACCTTGTTATGAAAATCCTCCTAGCCAGTTTCGGCCACGGCGGCCAATCTCAACGGAGATCAGCCTGGTACGCAGGAGATATTATAGTGCACAAGTGTGTGCGCAATACACAGGTGCACTCGCTATTCCTTCACTCTCATAGTGCGGTGAGACGGCAATCCGACATGACCGGAGAGAGATCAGGCGCAGGACCAACGGCTTTACGTGCTTTCCGAGGCACGGGGGTATCACACCGCCAACTTCCTGACTCCGAGCTGCGACTGAGAAATTTTTTAAGATGGAAAAACCCAGTCACAAAGTTTTTTGGCCCGACCCGGGATTCGAACCCAGGACCTCAGCGCGCAAATCGTACTCGTAACGCGTACGCAATACAACTACGACCTTGTAAAGGTCGATGGAACTCGCTGGATGCAGGCCGCTTCTAGCAGGTTGGTCTGGACATTTTTGGGGGAGGCCTATGTTCAGCAGTGGACTTCAAAGGCTGAAGAAAAACAAGAAAAAGAAAAAACAAATGTCTACGCTCTGTTCGATAGTTCCTTGGTGAGATCTATTAATTCTGCCCCATAATACTGAGTCCCACGACCACTATTATTCTAAATGTCTTACACCACTTTAATACCGTACCCGTTTTAGGATGGGTCATAACTCGTGACTCGTGCTGGGCGGTTGCGTATGTACCATATCTTAGAGCGGGCGTCAAGGACCCTAGAGGAGCGCCACAGGCTCTAACTCAAAGTCATCATTTACATAAGGTTTGTACCAATAAACTGTCTTGCACGCTACGTTCTACGGAAAAGGGGACGCCCAAGACACCTAAGGCTGATTGGATTTGATTATGAGAATCTGAGCCAATACTCACGACATGCACCGACAGCGTCGGCGCCGACTTGCCCAGCGCCGACCTTCGGATGCGCACCAAGTTTGTTCTAGGAGCTTTGCTGGCATCTGTAACAACAAACATTAAAGTAGTAAACTTGGCATAAACAAATGCATCTATAGTGGCCGAAATGCGAATAAAATTATAGTATTAAAGCTTAAAGTAATCAACTAACGACGCAACTACGGTAAGTAGATAACACATGGTAAAAAATATGGTAAAGATAATAACATCAATTTTGTCGAAAAACATAAATGAAGGTCTCTCGTATGATGTGCTGTTATGCTCTATTTCTACCGCCAAGCAGCACTGTTGTGTTCTGGGCAGAAAGACTTTGTTACAAAAGCTCACGTCTTCATTCTCGAAGGGTTACATAGTGCAACTAGTCGATACACATTTTGCTATTTATCTATCCGAGGGTTCCAACCAATAATAATGACCAAGTATTATAAACTTCATGAATATGACATTTTTTATTTATTTATTTTTTTTGCTTTTGACATTTTGACATTGCTCTATTATTGTGACGACCGATCTATATCTTATCACTGTTAATGACTAAAGATATGATGTAATTATTTAGTGTAAATTGTATTTGTAAGCGTGGGTTAATGCATCATGAACGCCAATATATTGTTATTTGGTTGCTTCGTAGTAGTACTTCATTTATATCTTAGGGCTACATTCATGTATGCATCAACCTAGGTATGTATTAATCATACTGTAAAATATATATTAAAAAAAAATGCAGTATATCATGACAATTGATGACGAAAAAATTAAGCCCGGAGTTTCTTTCTGCCTTTCTTCTTCGGGTCGTCATCGCTTAGGTAGCTAGTGAAAGGCTGGTAGGTTAGCTAGGCTAGGACCTTTTTATCCTCGCCGGCGAGGACCGTGGCGTTTCCTTTCCTCGTAACGTAAAGATACTCCTTCCCTTTCTTTTATATCAGCTCCACTTCTCCTTTCCCTAGCCCTTTTCCCGTCCCTAATGTCCGTGTCCTCTGTACCTATCAGCCCGTGCTGGTTGTTCAATATTTAACTTAAATTACTTCATTGGTTTATTATGTACCTTTGTTATTGTGTCTACCTTCATGTGATGACCTGTCATAAGTGCTTTTTTATAAGCCTATTTGACCAATAAATGATTTTATTTTTTATTTTTATTTAATATTCCACAAATTAATACTTTAACATGAAACAACACTCATACCTCGAAATGTCGTCGAACCTATATCGCTAATGACGCAGCTCATAATCCTGGATGAAGAGATTAAACATGAAGTTAATCTCGATAGATCAACTAAGGGCGGGTAAATGTCACGCAGAAAGGTCATGGGATGGAATTAGGTGATAGACGTGGGTACATTCAGTGCAGCAAGGGTGGGAGGATAGATAGGGATCATCCTCTTTATCTCACGTTAAAAGGCGTTGATGCAACTTTTTATAACGTGCTTTATAGATTATTTATAGGTGATGCTAATGCTAAAAATCTATACTAATATTATAAAGCTGAAGAGTTTGTTTGTTTGAACGCGCTAATCTCAGGAACTACTGAACCGATTTTGAAAATTCTTTCACTAATAGGAAGCTACATAACTCCTGAGTGCTATAGGCTACTTTTTATCCCGGGAAAATATTTTTGTCCCGGAAAAACTTTTTCACGCGGGCGGAGGCGCGAGCACTACTAGTATCTTATAATCCTGAGCATATTGTCTAGCCTGTGAATCGAATATAGAATAGTTCAAAGCTGAGGAGACACCACAAATTCGGTCCGGCTATACAATTTAAAAGCATTCCTATTACTACCAACAGACGGTTAGATTTGGTATCATGCGACCAATTCGTCACGCGGTACAGTCTTCACGCCACACGATCGAACCGTACCATGCGATGTCCAGTTGTATGCAAACAAGTTTGATGGACAAGCCATCGAACCAGCCGTACCAACAATAATAATAATAATGTCCATCGAACCGTGCCCCACACGATGCGACATGGTTCGATGGCATACCATTTTAATGGTTCGGCTGTACCAAATCGCATCGTATGTGCCCACTTTATCTCGCTCAATAATATTGAATGAGTAATAATATAAACATAAAAATTAACGACTTCTTCCGATGTGCACGACGGCAAGGACGGTTACCTTCGCATTCGTACGAGAAATAAAAAAAAACTTAATGTTACAACCGTGACACACACGAGCCCGTATTAGCTATGACTATGACTTATAGTAATATAAACTCCACGAATAATATACGATTCCACGGGGAATCTTTGCATTATATATATAAACCATGTCATGTGTCGCAAGTAAGGAAATTTGAATTTATGTTCTAGTCTCTACAATACGGAGCCTTGCCAAATTATTCTTATTTAATAGATTTAATTTACGACTCATTGGAAGTTTCTAACTTTTCTTCTTATCCTTTTGATCTAAGGCCGGGTTTTAAAATGCACACAAAGTTTCCACACATATTATACCTTGCCAGTAGCCAGTGTAGCCACTACATTAATTGATGTAAAATTTTTAGCAAGGGACTTTGGTTCACTACTGCAGATTATAATCTTTAACGACTTATTACCAATTCCTTGTTTCGAAACCCCGGGGAATTCAACATGCCACAGGGAATAACAGCACCGTAAACGTAAACCATTACGTTAGGATTACCTCACCGGTGCGTTCTGGTAGAAGGCGCGGGCCAGTGCGGCTCGCCTTGCCTACTTTACTAACCGAATTCACAAATGGGTGGAGCCAACGTTTCCGGGATACATTTGTACAATTGTTAGTCATTTATCGTCTACAAGGTGTTGCCTGCGACTTTGCCCGCGTTAAAATTAGGTACAAAAGTCCCTAAATCAGAGTAGCGACTCATGGGGAGCCAATTACAGAGGATAAAAAGCTTATATGCCAATCCCGGAAATGGTCTAACCGTATACCAAGTTTCAAACTCGTAATATTAGTAAGAAGTAGAAAATGGACATTTAATTCCGGAATTACATTTCTTTACTTTGCCGTATTCGTGTGTAAAGCCTTTTCACGCCAAGCCACCAGCTTTTGCCACATACAATAAATCATTCTTCGCAAAACAAACAATCGTGTATCGATCATCATGAATCATCATTTCATATTCTGAAACGGTAGTCAAAGAAACCACAAAGCTGTTAATTTCCCACAGACTAGCGCTGTCTCACTCGCCGACAGCATGTATCGGGTTCATAAAATGTTAAAAATTTGATAGATCACTGCGTCGGTCGCGTAGTTGTATTTCGGTACGACTGCAATGCTTAGGAATCGAACCCAAGAGGGTTCGATCCCCGGGTCGGGCAAAGTGATATTGGATTTTTCTAGTCAGTATCAGCCCGGAGTCTGTTATTTGTGGCCGATGTGTCGATAGGCTCGCCCCCTATCACATAATGGGGCTAATCTAATTATTTTAGATGTAACAAAAAATAATACGAAAAAAGAAATTCTTCTGTGAAATCAGCAATTAAATCGATTGAAAAATAAAGCAGTTATACATTTTGAAATATTCTTGTGAGCAAAAGTGTGAGCGTGGCGGGGGTATCGTGCTATCTCTTTCGCACGCACGCAGCTTTATGGCCGCCGGCGTAATAATGATGTATGACGTCAAAGCCTAGTTTTGCTGTTATTTGACAGCTATCCCTACCACCAAATTTCAAAGCTCTATAGTTTACTATTGCGCCAATTTTGAATATTCTTTTGCCATTAGATTTTGGATAGCATAAATGTTATCATAATTGTATTTAAAAAAAGCAGTCAAATACCCTATCCACCGTTTTTCATTTAAACATCGTTAAATGTATACGAAAACACAGGAGATAAAGTATGACGCTAACGTACGAAGAAGCTGACGCGAGTGCATCCGAATGTGGGAAGAATGTGTTTATGTTATTTGAAAGGTGTAAATATTAAAGGAATTTGTTATATTGGGATGTAGAGGCGTTTAGTGGGCTTGTTGACTTGTGTGCAGTGTGTGGCTTGTTACTTGAGATTTGTATTCCTATATCGAAGTTTTGCATTGAATGACGAGACGAGCAAGCCGCCCGCCTGATGGTAAGCGATACGATCGCCCATAAACAGTAATAACACCATACAGCACGTTGAGATACAAAGTACTGTGTGGCATTCCACTAGTCACAATGTCCTTCAAGCCGAAACACAACAGTGCATGCACACTGCTGCTTGGCGGTAGAAACGGACATTGCGGTGGTACCCACCCAGACGGACTCTTACATATGAGAGACCTACCACCGGTAAATCATCCTTAACTAGGCGTTCTTTCATGGGACGCGCGATATTTTATCATTCGTGTTAAATTTAATGCCCGATTAACTAAAGCCCGTTAAATAAGAAATTGGACCTTAGATGAGCAATAAAACTTACAGTCAAGTTACGCGAGCTATTTTTACAGTAAACAATCACGGCAAGCCGACTTCTGCATATTTTGAAGCAAGACTTGCGGGAGTCGCAAATGTATAGAATTATTGCACGTCATTCAAACGCATCTGGAAGTTCTTGCACTATATATTACTGCAAAAGCTTGTTAGTTTAGTTGTGTGAACTTGTGTGATACTGTATAACATTGTAGCCAGTGAAATTACTGAAAAAATCTAAGGTCTCACGATAAGACTGCCTCAGTGGCGTAGTTGTATTAAGGTACGACTGCACTGCTGAGGTCTCGGGTTCGATCCCCGGGTCGGGCAAAGTGATATTGGGTTTTTAAACTCAGTATCAGCCCGGAGATCAGAATTGTGCCCGATATAGCGATAGGCTCACCCCCTATCACATCATGGGACGGAATACGCATGGCGAAAAGCAGGTAAACATCTAAATATTTTGATGCTATGAGTTTGTACTATTCACGGCCCAAAATTAATGCTGAATGAACGCCGTCGCGACACAAAAGCCACAAACTCTTGTCTCATAAAAACATGGTCGAAATCAGTAAACAATATTAAGTAAAGTACACATTTCTGCACGCAAGGTAACAAGATGTCAAACATTTCGCAACTTTATAAAAGTGAAACGCATTGTATAATTGTTGATAGCTTATTGTGATAGAATGGTTCAGCACGTGTATGACACACATTTTGTGAGCAAGTGGGTCACTTGATCTTTAGTTGTCATGAACAATCACAATGCCAAGGAAATTTTGTCTCTAGCTAATTGTACCATGCGATTCACCCCCCGCCCCCCACGTCCCACTTACAGTCACACCTTCTAAATGTTTATAAATAAATCCGCAATACGATAACATACCAACTGGTTTGTTTTTGCTTCACGACGATGGTGTAAGGGATGTATTACTGATATCTTTAATCGATCTGATCGGAAACAAAATCGATTGCATAAATCTATTCAAATGTAAATAGTCCATAGTGTCAATAGCACAATTCGCATAGAGCCGTAAAAGATAAAATATTGTGGATTTTAAATTTGGAAGACATTTAGCTAGATTATGTTACGGAAAAGAAACAACATCCTATCTACATTGGATCTGATTAAAAACGTAGTCAGCGCTATAGTCTTAAGAATACACTAAATGTGACAGCCTTCGAAATTCAAATTGATATCGATCGTTAATCTATTGCTCTACCTACAAATCGATTATAATTTATTAGAACTAATTGACACATCCCTAACCGTTTCAACTAGTGTACATTTCTTATGCACGGTTGTTTCTAATGCCGCTAAACGGTTTCTATATAAAGTATGTAGTATAAACTACATTCAGAGCGACTCTTTCTCCATAATACTGCAGCTTTTTATTTGTAGAACTATTAATCAATCTTTGAGAATTGTTTCTAGATCGACAAAGAGATTGTATCTAGACGGATACAGATTTTAGGTATAGATTATACCTAATGAATATTACGCGTTCAAGTTCCCTTAAATAAAAGTGATTACTGATTAGTGTAATACAAATTAAGTTCCAAGATTTGACCCGAACATACATACACACAAACCTTGCAAGTTAAATAAAAATAAAAGCTTGTAAAATTTATATTTATTCTAAAGGCGCTTACACGCGTTCCTGAATGCAGACTAGTCGCCGAAAAAGCCGGACGTATGAATACGAATTTATGATTATTCTTACTAATATTAGAAATGCGAAAGTAACTCTGTCTGTCCGTGTCCGTCTGTCGCGCCTCAGTTCAAAACTACTGAACCTATTTAACCGAAATTCGGTACTCAGATAGTCTAGAGCCTGAGAAAGGACATAGGCTACTTTTTATCCCCAGAAAATATAAAGCGTGTCTTATATCCCGGAAAACTTTTTCACGCGGGCGGAGTCGCGGTCAAAAGCTATATGTTATAAAGTGGAAAGATTAGATTTTTTGTTTATTTGTAATGGATAAACTCAAAAACAGCTGGACTAATTAAAAAAAAAATCTTTCACCAATATTAATCTATATTATTAACGAGTAACATTGGCTACTTTTTAACTCGGGAAAATATAAAGTGGGACTTTTATACAGGAATAATTGTTTCACGCGGGCGGAGCCGCGAGCAACAGTTAGTTTTAACATAAATACTACACTAATCATAACAATGACAATTTTTAATAATAAACTTAATTGAGGTAATTTTTCAAAAAGATAAAAAATCGTAACTAATTATTCAACTGTATCAATCTGCAGATAGCTATCGGGGTTGTGTATCAATCCCAACCGCTAGACGTCACTCGTCACACAACCCGAGTATAATTCGGCCCATGCGCCTCCAAACGTGACGTCGCACGTGTTTTCGACACGTTTCGGAATATTACATAAACACACAAACCCACAACCCTAGTGTTGTCTAATCGGGTGACTCGGTCCGTTTATATTTGTTGGGAACCATAAAATTATTGAAAAAAAAAAGAGTTTAATTTTGCCGATTTAGACGAGCATGTGACGTCACAATTTTGCGACTTATTTTATTATTCGTTGTATGATTTAAACATACAAACGTACTCACGCCTTTTATCTACGAAGGGGAAGGCGGAGGTACAACTTATACATCCACTTTTTACCGTGCGTATTCCGTCCCATCCCCATGATATGGTAGGGGGCGAGCCTATCGCCACATCGGGCACAAATTCTAAACTCCAGGCTGATACTGAATAGAAAAATCCGAATATCACTTTGCCCGACCCAGGAATCGAACCCAAGACCTCAGCATTGCAGTCGTACCGTAATATAACTATGCCACCGAGGCATGTATGATTTATAAGTTTACATAGTAAGGAAACGTACATACCTAAAAATGTCATGTAAATTTCGAAGGTATGTGAAGTCTGCCAACCCGCACTAGGTCAGCGTGGTGGACCAAGGCCTAAACCCTCTCGCTTCTGTGAGAAATAGTATAGCAGGCCCGTGCCCAGCAGTCGGTCCGTAAATTATGATACAGGGTTGGTATAATTATCAATTTAAAACATATATAATATTTACCCCAATCTTTTTAAGTTGCTTTAAATCAACTGAACTGTCCTCCACCTTTACTGACATCATATTATGCAGTTTATGATAATAAAAACGTCGCCCGTTACTTCATTAGTCAAAAAGATTGCAAAGTATTCCCGGCTAGTTGTTCCAATATTTGTTCACACAACACTCATTGTCCAATGTCTAGTCAAATGTCTCATATAATGAACCGGAACGCTAGTGAATTAGCGTTTAATACGGCCCACGCGACATCGCACAAAACATTTTTCTAGAGTAATATTTCACGCGAGTTTTTATTGGGTTACTTTTAGTATGTTCTTTATATCGAATTAGTCAGTGGAATGTACGGTTTACACAACATTTCATCTACATTATCTGTGAATGTGACTCATAGGAAATTAAAAAAATATAACAATAGTGTACATTGTTACTTTTCTACGTAAGTTTTAATTCATTTTTGGAACGAAATTCCTTATCGCGCGTTGTGAAAGGGGGCTAGAACCAGCCAGTAACAATAAAGAACTGGCCGTAAAAGTGACATTCGAAATTTAAATAAAAAAAGACAATTTAAATCTTAGAGTAAGTATAACTACGTATACCTACATACTCTAAGATTTAAATGCTTTTTAGAGTAGTTTTTTTATTTTCGTTAGTTGTATGCATAGAAAAAAGGTTGTATGTTAATTTTAATGTCAATGCTTGCTTAGGTGATGATCGTGATTCGATGACATATCTAATGTGTACGTAGAAATAAATGTTTTCATTGATGTGGTAACGTAATGAAATATACAATTATTATTATAACTTATAAGAAATAAAATTTTATTACAATATCTTCACTAATTAATCGAAAACAACTCCATCCGGGTGTCCCTTGACACCTGTCAAGTTTTTTTGTTTTCTTTTTTACAATGTACAATTTATCGGTATACCTATTTAATTTTAGTTAAGTATTAATCGAGTTCTTTAAAGAGCCACTAAAATTATGACACGCACATAATATAATAAATAAATCCTTATACATATTAATACATTCTTTCCTTTATTAGCTACAACACGAAACGCATACATATCCAAAATTATCAACATATAGAGACATACGTGCGCAAGATAGCGATCTCAGTTTAAAGACGCATATGAATTTAATATGGCCACGTATGACCATATAGGGCCCATAACTATAGATATACAGTAACTATCTAGATAGTATTTGTATGGACAAATTGCTGTCACGTTACGCCTGTTAACAGCTACTTTATGATTTCCAATTTGTCTATGTACATTTAGATTAGTTTATTTTACCGCCCGGCCTGTTTGAGAGTCGCGCTTGGTTAGGAATTAAGAATTTATTATCATACATCCTAATATTCCTATTCAGTATCAGCTCGGAGACTGGAATTTGTGCCCGATATGGCGATAGGCTCGCCCCCTATCACATCATGGGACGGAATAATGGCGAAAAGTGGGTGCACTAGTTGCGCCTCTGCCTACCCCTTCGGGGATAACAGGCGTGAGTGTATATGTATATGTATGTATGTACTTCCTAATATTATTGTGAAAGTCAACATTTGGACGTTTGTCAGTAATCCAGACCATATAAAGCGGGACTTTTATCCCGGGAAAACTCATTCACGCGGACGGAGCCGCGGGCAAAAGCTAGTAAAGGCATAATCGCTGGATGGCTTTCAATGAAATGTAATGAAATCATTTATTCGAATCTATAAAATGTTAGACAGTACTAATATTCAGTAAATGTTTACTCTACCACCAGTTCGGAAAGCAGTTTCCACCAGAGAAGAACGGGTAAGAAACTCTAGAGATGCTCTTTTCATTTCAAAATGAAAATGAAATTTGTCATAATGATAGATCATTGTCATATAGGCTTGTTTTTATCCTGGAATCGCACAATAAGACTTTTATTCCCATAATGGTCATTCACATAAGCAAAGTCACGAGCGTATTATATGTTTCTTTGTTAAGTTGAATACAAGTAATAAACACTCAATTAGAAAATCTTATCGCGATTAACATTGCAAGTAAAACCAAGTTATAACTTATTCCAGTAATAATAAACATTAGAAAACCTCGTGTAGAGAGCTTGTATTACTTGTTCAACTAGTTAATTACTTGAAGCAAGCGGTCCATACACACCGGGGATCTTGCGATGTTATTATAAAGGATCAAGAAGGGTGGAGGAATCAAATTAAATTTAAACCCTATCGCACATTGAGAGTGAGTTGTAAAGCATATTTCGACATAGTCTTACTCGAAGTTAAAAATTACGAGTACGAATCAATGTTCTAAGAAAAGGTACGTCAAAAAATTCCTTTTTTAAATTAGCATTTCGTGGTATTTGAAATGGATAAAAGTTCTTCCGAATTATCTATACTAACATTATAAAGAGGAAAGATTTTATTGTTTCTTTGCATTGAATAGGCTCCGAAACTACTGGAGTAACATAGGCTATTTTTTATCAAGGAGGAATATAAAGCTGGACCGTTATTGCGGAAAAATGCGGGCCGCTAGCAAAAGTCTAGTCTTCTATAAAAAAAACACTAGCCTCTTGAGAAAAGGTAGGCAGAAAGATGCAAATTCCTGGAACATAGCTAGCTTAATAATAGCATTGACCACCATGTGACAATGCCATGCGATGCTATCGATGTGCGACGGACCTAACCTTGTTTTGATGTTTATTGTGCGTAACGAGTGTACCCGTAATCAAACAACAATTAGAGCGTTAACTGTTGCCAAAATGTGTCCGCTAGTTCAAGTTAAAGGGCCTTGTTATGGTCATCAATCAAGTCCCTTGTGAAAAGCCTTAAACAATTTCATACGTCTGAATACTTTTTACAGTAATTTTAATGTCATATGTGACCTATAAGCAGATCATGTATTATCATTTTGTACTAACCCCAAGTCTCCACTTCGCTTCGAGAAAAAAAAATCCGGGATAAAAGTCCCGGTTTATATGTTTCCGGGACAAAAAGTACCCTATGTTCTTCCTGGGGCCTCAAAGCGTTTTCCCTTTTCAGGGACCAGTAGAGGCGTAAGACTTACTTTTCGCCAACGTTAGAACCTATATACTAGGGGCCAGGCCTATCGCATTTATCGGGCACATTTACAGACTCCGAGGTGATACTGAATAGAAAACCCAATATCACTTTGCTCCGCAGTGTACCTACCGCGCGCGCAATACCGCGACGCCACTGAGGCATTCGAACGGACATTAGTAAGTCTACATAGATATTAATTGATTTAAACTGGCATTATATGTCATAATTCCCAATGATTACTCTGGCTACAATGGTTTTACAAATTGGAACAGACCAACGCTTACACACCACTAAAATTTACTACAATACGTACTCAATACTCATACCAAACCTGTCATCAAGCAGTAATAGAAGCACAATCCGACTCTCATACTAAGCTTAATAATAGTCAATATTAAAACTCTATAACAGTAGTCAATACGTACACAATCCGCGACATTCATACGAGACTTACTAGTGGAGTGTAGGAGGTCATACAAGCACTCCGTTTTATACGAGTTTTTGAGTTGGCGTTATCTATTCTGATACATTTTCCACAACCCACGCGGGTATAAAATTGCGTATTTCCGTACAAATCCGAGGCAATTTTCATATGTAATGCGTTACGTGTTCTTAATGCTTTTGATGCCAGATTGTTATTTAAATAGCTTGAATACGAAATATCATTTCGAAGTGAAAGCATAAACAAAAATACGTGGGTTAGCTGTACCCACGATATCTTTCGACGCGACGTATGCACTTTTATTTTCATTATTTACCTACCACTCATCATTCTCCTACAAGGCTGCTCGATCTTAAACTCTATGCTGACCAACAAACGTGTTAATTGATTAATTAAGCTAATAAGAACTTGTTTTATTCATCAAAATATTGATCACACATCGCATACATCAGTTAATGTTTACTAGAGTTCCCCTAACAAAATTGCATCAAAATCCGTTCATGAAGCAGAAAATAACCTGAGATATTGACCCACACGTCTCCCTTTCAATATACCAATACCAACAGGTGAAATAGTGTCTCGATTCGCGCGTGGAAATCGCGAAAAATAACAAAATATTTGGATGTGCGCCGAGCGTGCCGGCCCACGTATGTAATGTCGGCATCGCGACTAACGCGGCAGGGCCGGCTTAGGAAAGGGTTGCTCAGTTCCCCAGGTCCTTTGGGGAACGCCCGGGCCCTAGGAAGGAAACACAGGCACTAGCTTGATGCACTTTGGCTTGAATTTAAATCAATGTGTAGGTAGGAGATTGTGTCTCAAAAAAACTCGCACAAAAGGGTTCAAAAAAAAAATCGTTTGATTGCTTCGTTGGCGTAGTTGTATCATGTATTAGAAAGAAAGAAACATATTTATTTGTAACATTCAAGATTACAAAATAAATACACAGCACACTTAAATTAAATTTGCTCCTTAAAAACAACCCCACCTCTCCATAAGCTGGTAAACAACCAGCGCTGATCTTCCGTTGGCCGGTATTGTTATGTAAATACGGTACGACTGTCGCGATGTGATTCTGTATTTGAACCCCGGATACAATCCAAAGTCTAGAATTTGTGCCTAATATGACAATAGACCTTCTATCATATCATAGGATGGAATAAGCATGGCAAGAAGTGGGTGTGCTAGTTGCGCCTCTGTCTACCCTTTCGGGGATTTTCCACCCAATACAATAGCTGAAGCCCACACTGGAACGCAGTTTGTCTGCAAGATTAGCGTAGGTCGCACTTGCTATGTTTTCGCCGGCAGCGGGTTTATTTTTGCGTAGACATAAAAATAGTGATCCATAAATTTAAATATAGATCCAAAAGGTGTAATACAAGATATTTTTTTGTTTGAGAATTGTGTAGGCCGTAATGTGGCACTATTGAGGTGCTAGAGATATTTTTAAAAAGATGGTCATTGGTCATGAATAGGCCGGCTTATCTGGTGTTTAAACATCACTCGCATAAATTCGATGTGTTGAAATTTGTTGACCTTCAAGGCCCGCTTATATATAGATGTATGAGAAAACCCTATGTATATGGACACCGGTGTCCGTCACGGGGCTTGACAGACTACCGCATAATCTACTGAAAGAATCGAATAAAATTTGGAGCATAGATAAACCAAGTTGTGGAAATCCACTAGTATTATTTTTAAAAAATATTAATAGTTTTCGAGGCACAGTTAATCCGGAAAAGTATTTTACGCGGTAAGCTGTACATAAACTCAGTACAATTCCCACGCTTTGCTTAAACAAAGACCATAATATATTATTAACACAATAGGTCGGTATAACAACTTTCTCACAGAGTGTTTATGACTGGAAGAAGCATAGCAGCTTCCAAACGAAATAATTCATATTGTTTACGATTTCACAGTTTACTAGAGATGGGGCAATATCGCGGATATATTTTATTAAAGAGAGGGCAAAAGATCAATGGGTGTAGACCACGGTCTTATTCATAAATCTATTTTAATCCTTCTCTTCTTCCTTCAAATTCAATAATTGAGTTTGAAGGAAGAAGACAAAAATTCTCTAACTAAAAAAAGTTTATGTATAAGGTTGTAAGCGTTCTTTTAATATGTCAAAAATCAAAAGGAATTTATAATGTTTCCAATGGCCATCACGAGACAAAGTAGCAAGTAACTGTGTGTTTTAAATTAGGGTACATATTTATTCCTGTAATGTAGGTCACTATTTCAATGAAGAAATAACGACATAAAATTCTTACATACCACATTACAGTAAGGACATTAACCAGGTAATTTTATTCAAACCTTTCTCTACAATTTTTTCTGTTTTTTTTATTACATAGATTGACGAGACGAGCATGCCGTTCGCCTGGTAGTAAGCGATACGACCATCCATAAACAGTAGCAACACCATCCAGCACCTTGGTAAATACTGTGTAGCATTCCACTGCGCTCGTCATGTGAGACATAAGATGTTAAGTCTCATTATATCCAGTAGTTACACTGGCTACAATGTCCTTCAAAACCGAAACACAACAGTGCGTGCACACTGCTGCTCGGCGGTACAAATACACATGGCGGTGGTACCCACCCAAACGGACTCTTACATATGAGAGACCTACCACCAGTACCTAAAGTAGTAAGTTTTCTAACTATATCGTCTCTTTAAACATTTGTAACATCTTTATCTATCCTATCTGAACTAACTCATCGTTTTCTGACTGCCAATAAAAATCCCAATATACTCACCGACCAACCCAATCGAATCCATCAAAGCCGGAAATAAAAAATTGACGACAGAAAATACAACAGAATGACGAGACGAGCAACTAGCAACTAGCTAATGGTAAGAGACAGGACCGCCTATAAACAGTTGCAACACAATCCTGAATTGAAGAACAATATAGCAGTCCGTGATATTCCACTGCACTCATCCAAACATAAGATATTAATCAGCAACAACATAGCTATAAATTCCTGAAAAAACACCTGATGAAACATATATCACTTTCGATAGTCATTCAGCATTTTTTGTAAACGGCTTGAGCTACTAAATTCTTCATATCGGTAGCAAATAGCGGTAACAAATTAGAATATCGACTTTTTAAACTTTACTGATTTGCTACTGCTGCCTTGATGAGCTTTCAACCTGGAATATAGCAGTGTACTGCTGTATGGTGGCAGAAATACCAAGCGTATATTCCCCAGCAATACGACGTCTGCGAAACGTATAGTCTCATAAAATATTAGTCTCATCGAGCGAAACCTGGCGACTTTTACCGTTCCATTATTTATACATCTATTTATGCCTGTTATTTCGCGCCTGCGCGTTGGTTAGAGATATTTCTTCAGGCTAGAAAATTGCTCAGCGACCTTAATCAAATGCAATGGTTATTGACGAAGTTGAGAGACGCCTTCTTCTATTAAATTTACCGTAAAAAGAAATAGGTCAAAAGGAGAAACCGAGAATATGACGACCGTGTGACGATCTGCAAAGCTAATCATGGAATGTACTTCGCATGCCGCAGTAATTAGACGTGTTTTTAGTTATCTTATTTACCGTAAACGGGAGTGGGTTAATAGATTTAGGATTACCAATAGTGTGGCTTACCTAGGACGATATACCAAGAACCTTGATATCATCCGAGTCCCATGACTCGTTATTATAGGTTTAATTTATGGTGATGATTGAATAATAAAACCCCAATTGAAGTTATAACTTCTTCTGGAGGTCCAAATGGTCGAGGTAGCCCAATACCGCGTAAGTGCCAATTTCTTTTCAAGTATTGTCAATCTAAAGCATACAGTATCAATACATATAAATAAAATTGGAGTGTCTGTTTGTAATATTGAAATAACAGTTTTTTACTACATGTACATGAATATATATACGGTACATACACCAAAATAACATCTTTACAATTTTAATCTGTCTGTCTATCTGTCTGTCTGTCTGTTTGTTCCGGCTAATCTCTGAAATGGCTGAACCGATTTTGACGGAACTTTTATTGGTGGATAGCTGATGTAATAAGGAGTAACTTAGGCTACGTTTTATCCCGGGAAAATATAAAGCGGGACTTTTATCCCGGAAAAACTTTTTAAGTTTAGTTGGCGCTTACTTGTAGAGACTTACGTGTAGAACAGCGGACGGCGAATCTCTATTTCTTTCGCGGAAGATACATGATTCTTCTTTTTTTTATTTAATAATCACTTTTACCTAGTTGTGTGTAAAATGAGTAGCCAATCTTCTAGAATATAAAGTAAATTGTTAATACAGAGAATTCCTACGGGCATCTTAGTACTGAATACATCCGTGAATACATTGGATTACATAAATCGCGCTAGTTGGCAGAGACGCAGACGTTTTCATTGCTTATGTGTACCATAACAAAACTAGAAGACGAAATATTTACACTACACTTATAAAGTTATCAAGTATTTTGAAAGTGTTTGTTTGACATATTATAGAAACCGCTGAACGGATTTGGATGAAATTTGGTATACAGGGTCATTCTGACATTGCGTTACTAAATGAAACCACATATTTATCTCCTTGAAAATAACACTTTCCATTCAGTTATTTTAACTATAAATGTAAAATAAAAAAAGTATAAGTTTCGAACAAAATAAATATCAATAAAAAGTAACTTTAGGTTTACATGCTCTAATGTCACTATTACTAATCTAAGAGGATTCGGTGCAGCGGCAACATCATACTTTCAGTCAGAAAAACACACACGCACACGCCATATTCGCACTAAACTGAAAAATGATAAAAAAATCAGGAAAGTAAAATTGAGATTTTTGGTGAAAATATTCGTTTCTCATGGATGATTTTTGACATAATGTTAGCAAAGGCAAAGACGAGTATGTGGTTTCATTTATTAACGCAATGTCAAAATAACCCTGTATAAATAGATGGTCCTGGACTAACATAGTACAGACTACTTTATCCCAGACCAGGAGATCGTACCGGAGTCCTCAGCACGCTCATATTTCATAGTCATTGACCTACGAAAGGCACAGTTCGCTTTTATACGATAACAGTCGGGTCGAGTTGGTTCATTAAAAGTGCACACAAAACAGAGAGTACCTTAAGATCAAAGACTTCCAGTATTATTTCGCGACAATAAGCCTACCAACTGCTCTTATGCCAGTGGCATTTGGATAATTTATTAACTTATTATCTGCGTGGCGACTACCTCGGTGGCGTAGTTGTATTACAGTACGACTCCAAAGCTTGAGGTCTCGGGTTCGATTCCCGGGTCGGGCAAAGTGATGTTGAGTTTTTCTATTCAGTATCAGCCCGGAGTCTGGAATTTGTGCCCGATATGGCGATAGGCTCGCCCCCTATCACATCATGGGACGGAATAACGGCGAAAAGTGGGCGCACTAGTTGCGCCTCTGCCTACCCCTTCGGGGATAACAGGCGTGAGAGAGTGTGTGTGTGTGTGTATTATCTGCGTGTCGTCATTCTTTTCTCTGAGAACCATACTTTTTCGAAGAAATTGTATGAAATACATATTTTAACTAACTTTTCTTCGCAGAACCGCCTGCGAGAGTCTTCTCAGAAACAATGACAAAAAGTAGCCCACTTTACTTTCTATTCCACAAACCATAACACTCTGTATCATAAAAGGACAGATCTGGGACCAACAATCTTTCTCATTAATATAGTACTAATACAGTAATTATTCACAATGCATCGCATTTAGGCCAGAAGCCAGAGTAAACAATAACACGAACAGAAATCGAACCAGCAATCAAAACAAGTTGTGCGTTACGCAACGATCGCGTCGGCGCGCGGCGCACGGCGGCCGACCGCGCGACATTGAAAACGTTGCCAAAACGCGAAGGCTGGGGTTGCCATGGTATTCTAGATTCTACGGGGAATTTACGAAAATTTATTTTTTTATTTATTTATTTTTTATTTATTTATTTAACACAAAACAGGTTACAACCATGAATACAATAATTATTGAACACAAAATATGCTTGCTTCTAATCGTAACCCAAAACTTGTGTATAAAGAAAAGTTAAATAAAGCGGACTAGTTTACAATATTATTACAAAGTATATAGAAATGTTACGACAAAATTTTGTATATTGAAGTTATTTTAACTATAGAAACTAAATTTAAGTAGTAGTAAATAGTTAACGGACTAAATAATATAACTAAATTAAGTCGTGTAATGATTCTAATATTATAAATGCGAAGTTTGTGAAGATATTTGCATGTATATTAGAAGTTTTTTTTTATTTTTTTTTATTCGGGCACGGCAAAGTGACTGCACCTCACCTGATTGTAAGCGCGATGCCGTCCAGATAGAGTATCGAATGGCAGCAGATGGTTATCTCATGCCATTCGACACAATCATGCCGGCCTACTGAGCTGCTTCTTCACGCTACGGCGGAAGGACCCAGGATTATAGGAAGGAGGGAACACGTGCGCCGGTAAACTATTCCAAAGCTTGACGGTGCGGCAAATAAAGGATTTGGCGAACCTATTGGTTCGGGCCGAGATGGTTTTAACCATCAAGCTGTGGCTTCGGATGCCAGCACGCGTGGTTCTGCTGAGGAAAGGAGAGGAGGGGATCAGATTAAACAATTCTTCAGAGCATTCGCCATGATACAGACGGTAGAACACGCTTAGAGAAGAGACATCCCTCCGCAATTGTAGCGACTCCAAGTTGCTCGTTACGTCTGCATCATACACAATGCGGATGGCCTGCCGCTGCAATCCATCCAAGGCATCGAGCAAGTATTGGGCGGAACCGTCCCAGAGGCGCGAACAGTATTCCATACCCGGCCGTATCTGTGCTTTATACAAGCGGTAGATTTGACCGGGCGTGAAAAACCGACGCACCTTGTTCAGGATTCCAACGTTACTTGTGTATTGTTTATCAATTATAGCTCGCTTTAACGGTGAAGGAAAACATCGTGAGGAAACCTGCATACCTGAGAAGTTCTCTGAATTTCAAAGGTGTGCGAAGTCTGCCAAACCGCATTAGGCCAGCGTGGTGGACTAAGATTTCACCCCTCTCAGTTGTAGAGGGGGCCCGTGCTCAGCAGTGGGCAGTATACAATACAGGGCTGGTATGGTACATGAACAGGTGATTACTAAATGTGTTTGAATGAAATTTGGTACCAATGCTTATTAAAAATTTCTAATTTGGTTTCTTTAACATTCCCAAGAAATAGCCACCTGTTTATCAAATCATCATCATCAGCCACAGGACATCCGCTACTTAGCATAGGCTTCCCACGACTGGAAGCTGTCAATATAAATCAAATAGTGAAATCTCTATTTCCTGGCAACACTCGAACTGGCGAGCTATAAAACAACGGTCGACAAACTTTACGCTCACAATGGGCCTGTTACAAGTTTTTTAATCTATCTGTGGCTGGTGTGTAAGCGACATGGGTAGATTTGATGTCTCGACTACAGTAATGACTTGAGCAATTTTAAAATATCATGGTTTCATCTTACTAAGTTCTGGTATTTTATGACTTCTCTTTCTTTATATTTATGCAACTGCCTGCTTCACAAATTTCCAGTATATTTGACAATAATCATAATAAACAGCTGATGTAGTTCTAATTTTATTACCATTAATTTGGGTGCATCGATTAGAGTGCGACGTTTGTATTTGGTCAGATTATAAACTTATTTGACGAATAGCATTTACTCAGAAGTAATGAAACGGGCCATAATACTTGTTAATACTGCCTTCATTACTATGACAAGCATATAATATTGAATATTACATTGAATACCGTAAATATATAATACGGTTTCCTCGAAATAACGCCATGAAAGGACATGACACGTTACGAAATTACACAAAAATCAATTTCATTTATTACGTAAATCATTCCATTACATTGCAGCTCAGCGGGTGATCCTGTGGGTCCATGGAAATGACATATTATGCTCCAGAAAAGTCACATGACTTGCATATGTCATTTCCATACATTTTGAACTTTCCGTAACCGTAAACGCTAACAGAAAAAGGATTTTGCCTAGACCCCCTGTGACGTTTAGTAGCAAACTCAAACTCAAACTCAAATCATTTATTATGTAATTAGGCCCCTAGGGGCACTTTTACACGTCATTTTTAACAATGTTTTTTTTTTTAAACTATATGATTCTACCAGTGCTTCGGAAAAGCCCACTGACCTGAGAAGAAGCACCAAGAAACTCAGCGTGGTTATTTTTTTTTTCATCTTGTTTTTTTTAACACATATTTAAATACAAATGTCATTTAACAATATAAATTCATATTATGGAACATGTGTGAATGCGAGCAACCTAATCCCAAGCATTTGTATCTTCCAAATAACCTCCTATAGTGTAATAGCCTTTTTTGTAAAGTCGTTTTTTGACAGTTGTTTTAATTTTTTTTATTGGAAGATTAACAATATGCATTGGAAGTTTATTGAAGAAGCGTACGCATTGACCAACAAAAGAATTGTTTATTTTATGGAGACAAGTAGCATGTACAACAAGTTTATTTTTATTCCTAGAATTTTTATTGTGAATATCACATATTCGGTCAAAATTTGCAATATTTTTTCGAACATACATAAGATTTGCAAATATGTATTGCGATGATACGGTAAGAATGTTTATCTCTTTGAATTTTTCTCTAAGAGAAACACGAGGTCCGAGACAATAGATAGCTCTAATAGGTCTCTTTTGCAAGACGAATACTGTATTAATATCCGCAGCATTACCCCAAAGAAGAATACCGTACGACAGAATACTATGAAAGTAACTGAAATAAACAATTCTTGCCGTGTCTATATCAGTCAGACGTCTTATTTTTCTGACTGCATAAGCCGCTGAACTTAGTCTACCTGCCAATTTTGCTATATGCGGTCCCCACTGGAGTCTCGCGTCTAGTGTGATGCCCAGAAAAGTAGTTGACGCATCAGGATTCAACTCTTCCCCATTGATTTGTATATTGGTTTTTACTTGTCTTACATTGGGCATAGTAAATTTAATAAGCGTTTCGACCAACGCTTTTATTTTGCTTTTTGGCAATTTTATGTCGCCATCGGCATCTGGCTTAAGTCCTACCCGTGCTTATGACAGGGCCGGTCGCTAGTTGTTTACATTACATTTACTGGTGGTAGGTCTCTCATGTGTAAGAGTCCGTCTGGGTGGATACCATCGCTATGTCTATTTCTACCGCCAAACAGCAGTGTACATGCACTGTTGTGTTTCGGTTTGAAAAACATTGTAGCCAGTGTAACTACTGAACATAATCAGACGTACCATCTTATGTCTCAGGACGACGAGCGCAGTGGAATGCCACACGGTACTTTGTAACTCAAGGTGCTGGATGGTGTTGCTAATGTTTATGGGTGATCGTATCGCTTATCATCAGGCGAACGGCGTGCTCATCTCGTCATCCAATGCCATAAATATCCCTGAACTAGTTGACATACATTTTAAATAAAACACAACTAGATACAAAGCAGTACCACCCCGGAACATAACAAAACCGTCACTGTTTACTTCACCACGCAGGCAACGCAAAAACTGATGGATGGACGAGATGCTTTTTACCACCACTTTTTCATCACCCGACAGGCTTGACTAAAAGGTCACGACTGATGGCCGATCACGACCCAACATATAGATTATACGACGCGGGACCTTTTCGCAAAAAAACATTTGGACTTTGTTTTAAAGTATATCGTACTACGTTACTTTCTTAACTTAGTATCTCAAAAAAATTGAGAAGACATATTTTAGTACTAAACAATTAGCGTATAGTACTAGGAGCTAGCCCATATAAGATGCGTAGTTGAGGAAGATACGATAATCAATTTGATGATCTACGTACCTATAATAACTGAATAGTTTGTTACTTTTTGCTTACTTCGACGCAAGTATAAATTCGCATAATCGCGCGCATAACAGTGTTTGTTTTGATTGTGCAATGCAATGCAATCGGCCTTGTATTATATACTGTCCACTGCTGAGCACGAGCCTGCTCTTCTACTGAGAGAGGTTAGTTAGTCCACCACTGGCCTAGTACGGATTGGCAGACTTCACATACCCTCGAAATTTTTATGAAGAATTCTCAGGTATATAGGTTTCAAAAGTCTCATAAGAACCTTTTATTATCAGTATCTCCATAAGTCCCAAACACTAAAACCCATAACCCAAACTCCATTAAAAAGAAAGTCCACCCATCGAAAGCAGTATGGGGCAACAACACCGGCGCGCCCACATTATTCAAATGATTATCGTTTGTATGTGACACGCGTCGCACCGCTGTGACATACAGACAGACGGGCGTTATCTGATGAACGCGTGGGTTGCGAAATATCTAATATAAACAGTCGAGCGCAACGGGCTGAAATGAGAGGGTGCGGGATCGATTGCAAGGAATTTATTCAGATCTGTATAATTTCCGGTAGTTCTTGATAAAAATATGGCATACCTTGCCGTGTTACTATACCTACAAATATAAACAGGAAAGATATGTCTTTTTGTTTGGATAAACGCAATTTAAAAAAAAAAATTCACCGATATAAAGCTACAACATCAGCGAATAACATAGGCTACTGCTTATCCCTGGAAAATATAAAGCGGTACTTTATCCTGGAAAAACTTTTTATGCGGTCTGAGCAGCGAGAAAAAAATAGTTTTTTATACATATAGGATTTTATTTAGTATTTTTTGATTATTCAGTATTTAGTCTGACCATGCACCCAATTTTATTTAACCAACACTACACACGACGGAGCTTAGCAACAGATACACACAAACCGGCAGTACCTAACTCGACTGTCGCAAACAGACCCGCCACGAACTCAAACCTTAAAACAAAAACCAATGCCTTCTATAATAACCGTAATTCAAGTTTGTAAACATTGGCTTGAAAACATATGCTTGTATTACAGAAAAAAATAAATTATTAAATGTAAAAAAATGTAATTACCATACCTGTTATGTACTTATCGTTCCCGATGATTAATGTACAACAGTTATCTCTTACACGTCGCGGAGCTCGGATGGACAAGATCAATTAGCGGGCGACTTAAGTGCAATCAACAGTGTTGTGACAGAAATGTAAACAAATACCCCACGCACTTAATTGTGTATTGTTATTTGGTTTTTCGTAAGTAACATACTTTGTAAAGTATAAACGCCTGGTGCCAACTAACAGGCTAGACTGAGAAATTTTGGTGATCGATAGGAATATGCTTTATATTATGACATTATAGTTCAAATTACTATGGTTGTAGCCAAAAACAAAGCTTTGGCTAACCTAACTGTACCGATGGATAATGTTTCATTCACTGTAGGCTTGTGGGTAGGGATGCTCAGATATGTAGGTTACCTCACGATGGTTTCTCTCACCGTTAAAGCGAACGATAATCGATAAACAATACACACGTAAGTTTGAAAAGTCAGAGGCGTGTGCCTTGGGGATTGAACCTCCGGACATTGTCTCGGCAGACCGTTCCATTACCAACTACGCTATCGTCCACTGTTTATTAAAAAAGGAATTATTAAAAAAAATGGGTATATTTGTTTACATTTTTGGCACGGACCTTGTGATTACACTATACATTTATCAATATACAGATGGTTACAAGCTGCTATTCAGCGTCAATAACATTACTATTTAAGGAGACTCGCTATATCAGCATGTACTACTGATTTTACTGTGATAATTATAACCGAATGGACGAGTATGTCGCTCGTCTGATGGTAAGAACCCATAAACAGCTACACCAAAACTTGAAAATACAAAGTAGCAGCGAAACGTACTCCGCAAGGTAATAAATGCGCAAAATCTTACTTCTTACTCATATTATATTTTATTTTTATATTTTTTAGAAGTAAACGCAGAAACTACTGAACGAATTTGGATAAAATTTGGCACACGGGTAGATCATGTCCTAGGTTAACACATAGGCTACTTTTATCCCGGCAATTTGCTCCCACGGACGCAATCAACTATGCTCATGGTAATCAAACGAGCACTATCTATAATAGCCGTCTGTTGGATAAAATCTTGACTTACATACACTGACCATACCTCCGAAGGCCTAGGCAGAGACACAACCAGTCTACCCAACTTTCACCATGTTCATTCCGTCCCATGACGTGATCAAAAATAAATTCCTAATAAAACACGGAACCGGATTACCTAGTGACAACACTCCGGTCCATATCTAACAGATCGCGATTGATTTGTAGTTTGTGCTGAAGGGCGACCAGATAAAACTAAGCCACGGCCGTGCGCGGAGAGTAACTAAAATTGGGCACTTGACAGATAGTTTTTAGGTAATCTGTCCAATGAGTGTGGCAAGCGAGAACAATGTTATGAAAGATTTTATATTTTTATAGAATCCTGAAAAAGAAACAGTCGAAGCCGGGACTCGACCCCACGACCTCCGGCGTACCGTGCCGGTGCTCTTCCAATTGAGCTACTCCGACCCTCGCCATCGCTGCCAATTTCAGGACCCGTATTTAATTATCTTAAAGGAGATGACCAGCGACACCTGTTAGCAGTTATTACAACTACTAACTCAGCATTACTCCTTTACAGGAGTAAGTAACCGAAACGAGTCGCTAAACTTATTAAAAAAAAATGTTATGAAAATTAAATAAGACTGCATGAAATGTAGGAGGTCACCTGATGGCATAGGTGGTCTAACACCATCCCGAAGTGCTGAGACCGGCCTACTATTGCTATTCACTTTTTAAACCATCAAAATGATCACAGTAATTACAGAATCACAGAAACTTGTTTAGTCTGTGAGTTGGGAAAAAGGTCCCCATACCCAGGCAAAAGAATTCTCTCCACTCCAATCTTCGTGAATATTTTAATCATAGCATTCGATTCCAATTCTGTGAAACATCTCACAGATACTTAATATATCTTCACCAGATGGTACTCAGTACAAACACAGTAATAACAGCTGTATCAATTCACCACGGCAATAGATGTGAATCAATTGCACCGCGAAGGGCAGTCGGCTGAAACTAAGTCATGGCCACAGTGCAGAAGCAGTAACGTAAGTTAACTGGACAAATTATGCTAACGGGCGTCGATTAGCGATATTTACGATGCATAATTTGGTGTTAAAACGTTGTTTGTACTTTTGAGAGTTGTTATTCATTTATCATCTATAAATGAAAGTCACTTCGAAATCATAATAATACATACAAAGGCGTCGAAAGCCTGATAGCGCGAACCCAGTCACGAACAAAGCATTTCGTAAAAGATACGAGCCTCGAACTCGAATCTAAATGCTAGACTACTTACACTGCGTGTTTCCGAAAACAATTATCCAAATTTAAAGCTCCCTTATAGAGCCATGCCAAACAAATCGTTGCCAATAAATGGTGCGCGGCGCGACGTACCATCCGGTGTTTCGTTCGTGCCTACTCAGGCTACTTAGTATAATTGAAATGTATAATTTGAAGAATTGTATTCTTATCAAATAAATAAGACATAGATATTATTAAAATATCGATGTCAACAACGTCGCTAGCAGTCTAATCAGTTGGAAGTAGATCAAATCGCGCTGTTTAGAAATAATTATTACAAAATATTATTAATATTAATATAATCAAAACAAAATAATTAGAATGCAGATAACAATATCCAAGCACGAAACATCCAATCATTCACTAATCTAGACATGTCCAAACCGATGCAGCATAATGCAGGTCATCTAAACATGGGTCGTTTATCCGTATTCCAAATACCTATTTATTGGGGGCACCAGACACTAATATCTTTGTATTTAAGTTGATAAACAAACACACAAACAATCTATATGTGTCAGATAAGGCCAAAGTTGTGATGTAAATTTATCGCATGCATATTCAGCGAAATATGAGGTTTATACTCGATTTACATATAAAACGATAAGCTTCTGTATGTTTTGAGAGTATTAGACAGTTGGCGAAACGTGGGTATGTTACAGTTTTAATCTGTAAATAGGAAAAAGCGTCATATTATGTATTTATTTAGGTGAAATAAAGCTAGATGAACGTCAAGGTAATCGATCACAACTTCCCAAGATACCACACGACCAGAGGGATTGTGGTAGTGTTCTAACGAGAAGCAGCGATGGGAAAATGGAAAGCGAGAAATCTATTGGAAGTCTGGTCACCGACACTGAACGTATGAATCCCAAAACCAAAGTTGCCATTCAAGTTTTTTTGTAAATCAATAGTACCAACAAGAAAACTATACGGTAATTGTTGAGGTATTAGTCAAAATTAGTCAATGAAACGTAGAAAATCGTATTAACATTCTATGAAATAGGCGTGCCAATACGTTTTTATTCCTTCGGGACTAAATTATGACATACTTAACAAGAATTTATGAAGCAACACAGTTCAAAATCAAATCAACTGGCTTTGAAATTTCCAGTCTTGTTATGATTCACGTAGATGCTCCGTGTGGAGTAAATATTAGTACATCAATTTGTCGTTTAGTGTCACCATATTTTATTGCTACCTGTATTTCATAGCAATATTAAAGTGATGCTTTTACACGTCACGAGGTCACTAGATCACTTGCCAGAGATTAATAATTATCATCATCAGCATCAACAACACCAACACCACCATAACTTAAAATTACAAAGCATTTCGACTCATTGCTTAACCTCGTAACCCTGAGATATTGGATAAGTCTCGTAAATTCCAGAAATTAAATTTAATATCATAAAAACGATAACATTTCCCATCTGATGATCCATTGCAATAATTTATGAATGAAGTTGAAGATGCTAATACACGCCTAACTCATGATCAACATCATCGTGAATCATACACGGATGTCACCACTTTAAGGTATGATAGCATCAAAGTGCAAAGCATACGCCTCACAAGATGTTCAAAGTATTTGTACATACGATTTTATCACCTAGACATTCAATTGAATGCATTCGATGTTTAGCGTCTATGAAGCGTGACTAGCTTTTACCCGCGGCTTTGACTGAGAGTATTTTCGGAATTAAATTACCCTGTGTACTTCGCAGGGTCTCAAATTATATACCAAATTTCCTCGAATTACGATTGGTAGTTATACACTTATGAAACAAGCGTGAACTTGTATTGTGTGATCAACGAATTTGTTTCGGGTCGAGTTTTGAAACGAAAGTCCAACCACAGTATATGTAGATAGCTATACTTTGGTCCAACGTACTTAAAAACTACAATACAATGCTTATAAGTATAGACTGGATTATGTGTATAATATGTATAATTTATGTATTTCTCGCACAACCATAAACTACAAAAGTAATGTACAAGATTGTGATCGACAATTTGTAAATAGGCTTCAATCTTACTTTCGTACCTTCATGTATGGGAATTACGCAAGACTTTTTGTATTCGATGGAATTTTACATATTATTCGCATTACAATGGCTGTCGGCATCGATTGGTTGTTCAAGTACAGCAGTGTCTTGTTAGTATCTATACATTTTTATATTAGACATAATAGATACATTTGTGAATGCCTAAACCTTCAAACTATGTGACACAGGTGAGTAATTGCAACATTATTTAGATATAATAAACATGATAGCTCAAAGATGGAAATTGCAGAGAGTAATTGTTTTGTTAATACTTTTCTACAAAAGCTCATGCTTATAATAATTGAATAGAATCTATAGTATCCTTAAAATATAAATTCGTGGTGGACTAAGGCCTAAACCCTCTCAGTAGTAGAGGAGGCCGTTGGCCTGCATTGGTACAGCATTTAATACAGGGCTGGTATTAATATAGATTATAGTTAAAAATACCTAAACCATTAATTTTCTATATACAGAGGTGTAACCGATGCACTTTTCGCCCAGCGTATCCATCGCCTATCCCCATATCAGGCACAAATTCCAGTCTCTGGGGTGATGCGAGTAGAAAAATATCACCTTGCCCGACCCGGAGATCGAACCGAGACCTGAGCGCTCCAGTCCCACCGTAATACAACTAAGCCATTCAACCATTCATGTCATTATTTTTCTGTACTTTTTTATCAGAGTTGCACTACTGATTGCCGCTTCGCAACTGTGTCGCACTCGACCGACGAGCACCGCAGCCATCATACGAGCTGGTAATCTGTAATAATTGATATCTGCACTCTCTGATAATGTTCGCATTTTCATATCTTCAGGGCTGGTTGGTTTAATGGTTCTTCTGACAAATATAAATGCAAATGTTTGAGAATTTTAGTTTGGATGTTAGAAGTAACCGCAGAAACCACTAAACGGATATGGGTCAAATTAGTCAGACGGATAGATCATGTCCTGGATCAGCATATAAGCCACTTTATATTGCAAAAATGGCGCTATAGATAACAACAGTAATGTAGGAACTTTTGAAGCGAGAAAGACTTTTCGCGGGCAAAGCTGCAATCAACACCTAATAACTATATAATTTGGTAAGTTTTCTAGTAGCTAGTTAGTTCATGAGGTCTTATGCATGACTGGGTGCTACCCAAAGAAAAAATATTTTTTCTTTTAACCAGCAAAATGTCTAATGAAAACAAGCTTTAAAGTCGGATTCACAAAGTACAATTTGCTTTATGGCCCTGGTATAAGGTTGCATCTTAAAGACTTGGAAACGGCAGGTCAGACTGGAAATTCTGAAGATACTGTACGATTTGTACAGGGTAAATGATATTATCTGCACATTTGTGGCCGCAGCATTACAAAAGGCCAATTGCATCATGTCATGCATTATACTGACTCATAGGTGAGTATTTGATATGCACTTCATAGCCACATATCTTCTGTTATATCGTTAATTATGAGATAGGCGCGAGTACCTACTCGGTATTAATAATTACACATAATTTTTTTCTAAGATTCAACAGGTATATGATAAAACATTACATAGAGGTAACAGACGTTCTGAAACTCTCTATATATATGCATATACACTCACGGCTTGTATCCCCGAAAGGGTAGGCAGAGGCAACTAGTGCACCCACTTTCGCCGTGCATATTCCGTCCCACGATGTGATAGGGGGCGAGCCCATTGCCATAACGGGCACGATTCCAGACTCCGGGCTGATAGTGAGTAGACAAATACAATATCACTGCCCGACCCGGCGATCGAACCCGGGACCTCAGCATTGCAGTCGTACGGTAATACAACTACACCGCCGAGGTTCTGAAACTCAATAACCGATTATCTCAAAATCAATGTGTGATATTCACTGCTGCGAAATGTACCTCCCTTTATAGCTCGAAGTCTAATTTCCTACCGAGTACTGTAGCGATATATATGTGTTACACTTAGCTCCCTGTGTGAGTATTGTATTTTTCTATAATTGTATGTAGTTGACTGTCGAGTACTATATCGCCGGTTTTTTTTTATACGGGCACGGTAAAACTACCCCATTGCACCTGATGGTAAGCGGAGGAATCCAGAGAGAATGTTGATTGACGAGCGATCATTATCCCTCGTCAGTGGACATCATTATGCCAGTCTGTTCCAACTGGATATACACAAATTCTAGACTGCCAATAAACAGTAGCAAACTAGCAACACATACAAACAAACAGCGCAATTAAACGAACTTCCTCTGTCCAAACGAGACATCGATCAAATAAATTTTAATTTCACCATCACCGTTTAACCAATACTCGACTTTCACATACGATAAAGTTTCGCTTTCGGGTCAGCATTCGCGTTCGCGTTCGACCGCGCGAATGTTAAGTCACCTTACAGTTCGGATGGGCTCTCTGAAACATTGATAATTAATTAAATACAGCATCTCCAGTAATAACAGTAGGCCTGTATATAATATTGAACACGGACCTCATCTCATCGACTTGTGACAATGATTTTTGAAGGCCTAAACACTCCCGTTCCTTTCCAAAGCGTTATTCTTTCCCATGTTATGATACCGCATTTATGATTCTTCTGGGAATAATCCCAAACACTTATAAGAGTGTTTGAGTGACGTGTAAATCACCAAACCATAATTAAAATATTATGTCAAATAGCTTAGTGCATAGGCAAACCATGCATTTCAGTAATTCATTATAATAAGTCTAAACCGCCATTAGATCAGCAACTTCCAAATCCTACTCTATGTACATAAAGGGCTAGTTTCAAACATAAATTATGAGTTAAACAAAGATCCGCATCTAAAGCACAGTTATGACAGTCGTAAACACAAAACATCTGAAACAATGTGGTCGTGCGCCGTGAACAGGCTGCGCGAGCGCACGCGCACGCTCTGATAATCGCTAGACACCCGGCCCGGCCTAGACCAGTTCCAGTCTTGTTTACCCGCAGCCGGAGGGGTTTTATCCTTTCTATTTACCCTTTTATCGTGCACAGAACGAAACAAACTATCAGCGACTGAACGTGACTGGCGTACCAAGACTTAGCTTAACGAATGCTTAAAACACAACATATTATTTCACGTAAGAATCAAACACATTGTCCGGTTTGCCGGCGACAAACACTTGTACTGACATATTATCAATGATTTTAAATACAAGAGTAGACATCGGTGTGCAAAATTTCCACCCGTTTGTCTATGAAATAAATCCAGCCAAACCGGCGCGGAGGCGCAAGATAGCATGCCTAACTCACTGACCCTCCGTTCCAGTTTCCATTTCACTCCTACCAACCCCATAACATACAAAATATTGTTTTGAGAATCCGGACATATGTTCGCGCAAATATTCGGCGATACGTTATCGCACCCGCGCGATAACATTACCAAACGCTGTCCGAGCGCATTGATAACTTATAAGTACACAACATTAATCAGCTGGCCATGGGTAAATTATAAAAAAGGTCACACAAAATAACCAAGCTGGGACTCCAACACAGAATCTTCCCATCGGACAGTGCTACATGTGCGCCTTTGGGCAAAGCAGCACAACCCCAGGACCGCGGGTCATAATATATCCCGCGGAGGAATCTTTTACTGCTCGTGCAAGTGACTATCAAAAATCCCTGCAAAGTTGAAGAAGTGTTGTGAGTCGCGGTAAGAAGGAGATTCCACCAAATCGTCTCCCTCCTTTCTTAATATTGGATTTTTATTGCACAAGTCGAATCCTAATTTGTCGTGATTGTATTTCACGTGTCTTAAAAGTAATTAAAATACAGACAACCAGTGGCCCGCCAAAAATTTCTGAATTGTCAATTTGGCCGGGTTGTTAAAAAGTTGAGCAGTACTGCCTTAGGGCGTTAACATGCGCATTAAAAAGGCCACTAGAGATGTAGCCAACTTTTTAGCGCGCTATATTACAATAATTTGGTATATCTTTTCACGCTAAATAATGCGCATTTTGACGCTGTTTTAAGACATAAACAGATGTAGCAGTGGCCTTTAAACTACCACTACACTAACAAAACAACCAAAGTCTAGAAAGGAAAAATACATGTAAACAATAGTATACTACCTTCGTTTCAAACAATGATTATAATCCGAACTTGCCAACAATAAGTAGGTAGTTGTAAATTTGTTTACATTTAATCTTATCTTTCAGGCTTCAACGTGATAGTCATAATAATACCAGCCCTGTATTACATACTGTCCACTGCTGAGCACGGGCCTCCTCTATTACTGACAGGGTTCAGGCCTCAATTCATCACGCTGCGCTGGCTTAATGTTGGTTAGCAGGGTACTGTCATACAAACATGCAACGAATAAAAACATGATTTAGCGAGTGTCGAGCACCATTTAGACTGAAAACCCGCTATAATTTTTCCGGACATCGCTTCCGGTATCAATACAGTAAATACAAGGCGGCATATGCCAACACTCGTCAAGAAATTAAGCATTCATTCAACGATATCAACTGCGTTATTGATTTTACTTTGCCTGATCCGACTGGTCTTCCAATCCGATCCGTCCGATTCTGACCGTCTGTTTTCGGGTTATTCTAATACCCGAGAGGCAGTACAAAACGCCTTTGAAGAGTTTGTAAGCTCCCATACACATGACTTATTCAAGAAGGGCATTGAAAAATTACCACTGCGTTGGCAGAGATGCCGATAGCATGGGTGCATATTTTGATTGATAAAAATAAAAAATATATCTATACTAATATTATAAAGCTGAAGAGTTTGTTTGTTTGTTTGTTTGAACGCGCTAATCTCAGGAACTACTGGTGCGAATTGAAAAATTCTTTTTGTGTTGAATAGACCATTTATCGAGGAAGGCTATATATAGGCTATATAACATCACGATGCTACTATTAGGAGCGGAGAAATAATGGAAAATGTGAGAAAAGCGGGGAAAATTATTCATCCTTGAGGGCTTTCATTGCGTGCGCTGCGAAAACGGTTCAACATACCAAAAATATATGTATGAAAGAATTATTCCTCTTGAAATGATCTAAAAAAATGTCCGCGAGAGTATGTGTCTATCTTTTAAGATTAACTCACTAGAACCGTTTTTATGGTAATCAAATTTGGTCGAAATTAATGCATTATTTGTTAAGAGTTGTATCAACGTAATAATATTAATCTTTATCCAAATAAATGTGTAGGATAGTGATTCAACGGGAAGGTTTTTATGTATGTACTTTTAGCCTGGAAAAACTTATTAACGCGGGCGAAGCCGTGGGCAAGAGCTAGTGTATATATATATAAAAAGATGACTTACTTTCTGTATACTAAACAGTAATTTCATAGGTAAAGACCTATAGTATAGACATATAGTATAGACATATAGTATTAACTCTGGGTTTCCATTAACATAAAAATGCTGACATACAATCATTTGGCAACAACAACAACTACCAAAGCAATTGCATACAAAATAACGCAATTCAAAATGGCTGGTAATCAAAATTCCAAAACCGTTGCAATCTAATTTCCATTTGATGAACGTGGGCGGATTGTTTTTGCGACGAGAAGCGGCACATTTAACACTTTCGATTGCATCTATTGTTCACGTCAAGTGGTGTTGAAGATGGAGATTTATAAACGCAAAAAGCATGAAAATATTTCATCATTTTTCATTGGGAAAATAATAAAAGTACCAAACAATAAAGGCGTGGCCTTACACACGAAGATACGAAAATTGGTATTAAATAAGCATTCAGTCCCAGAAGATCTTAAACAATTATTGATTCACAATACAAGGGATAGGATCTCTGACTTCACTGATAGCCCATTTTCCACTACATTGACTACGTCATAGAGCCCGTTTGAATATAACACAGTACATCTCCCAGAGTCCTCACATCTCATTACTGCAATCACACCAAAAACCAACGAGAAACCTTTCTACTGTCGATTGCCATCGTTATGCCGTGCCGCCTCATCGACCCTTCACGCTTCGTTTAAAGGACACGAATTTGTTTGGACCACGTGACCCGGAATACAAACCACTTAAAAAAAAAACAAATCACGATCCACCGATTTCCATTAAGCGAAAGATTTCCCATACAATTCCTCATACCATAGAATCAGCGGTCGCGTTTAAGCCAGTTTCACTCGGTTTAAGCAATAGATAACCGTAATTATTGTAATTGATTAGACAAACAAGAACAAGCGAAGTATAACTGATAAATGGTTTCAAGGAGGTTACAGGCAGTGCACAAGATCTTCTCAAACTTAATGGCATTCTCAATTTACCACCTATATACCTCTGCCGGTCATTCTCTTTTCTAACATCTAAAATTATAAATAGTCAAATTAACATGCAATGTCTCATGGGTGGGACGCAGCTAAATGGCATGTAGAGCTTAGTAATTCAGCATTCCACATTGATGTTGAGGGAGGTGCTCACCATCAACAAACAATCAGATCCTCTATTCATTCAGTCAATAGATAATTTAAATTTAATGCAAGAGTAAAAAGCGTTCAATAATAAGTTTAATAAAAGAAGCTCTCGACAAAACTATGTAATATCAGATCAGTAGTAGAGGAGGCCCGTGCTCAGCAGTGAGCAGTATATAATACAGGGCTGGTATTATTATAATTATAACGAAAACCCTATCCGAAACGGATCAGTAGTTGTTGAGAAAATGGAGGCCAAACAAACATAGTATACATACGGATCGACTGCAGAACCTCCTTTTTTTGAAGTCGGTTAAAAAATAAAGTTCCTTTTTACATATAAACAGTCAGCTTAACAAAACCCTACAAGACAATTCTTCATAACAGGGTCTCTCACACAAAGTTGAGGAACACTGTTGGCGCTAGTCGCTACTTTAAGAACACATCACAAACGAAATGCGAAATGAACACGAAATTAAATTAACCTCATGTATTTAGGTGAAATGTGCTGTTATTTACGTTAAGCATGACTCATTACGAATTAAGTTATATGAATACATTATGTACGATACAAACGTGTTTAAAACAGAATGGAGTATGGAGGTGTGTCTTAAACATTGATAAAATGAATATCATTGTATAGAATCTATTGACATTCAGATATAATTTAAATGCATATTTTTTTACATTTTATTTTGAGGTCTTGGGTTCGATTCCCAGGTCGGGCACAGTGATATTCAGAATTAGCCTGGAGTCTGGAATTTCTTCCCGATATGGCGATAGGCTCGCCCACTATCACATCATGGGACGGAATACGCACGGCAAAAAGGGGGTGCACTAGTTGCGCCTCTGCGTACCCCTTCAAAGATAAAATCTGTGAGTGTGTGTGTGTATTATATAACATGTGATCATAACAAGAAAAATAAATATACATAAAATTATCAATTAATATACTGTCTATAATATGAACTAACTAGCTTTTGCCCGCGGCTCCGCCTGCGTTAAAAAGTTTTTCCGGGATAAAAGTCCCACTATATGTTTTCCCGGGAGAAAAAGTAGCCTATGTGTTAATCCAGAACATGATCTACCCGTGTACCAAATTTCATCGAAATCCGTTCAGCAGTTTTTGCGTGAAAGAGTAACAAACACCCATACATCCAAACATCCATACATTCTTACAAACTTTCGCCTTTATAATATTAGTAGGATGACTCAATAACTTTATCCCGTCAAGCCCCGTGACGGACACCGGTGTCCGAGTATATAGGGATTCCGCATACATTTATATATAAGCGGTGCTTGATGGGTTATAGTTACATGCATATACATATAATCACGGCTGTTATCCCCGAAGGGGTAGGCAGAGGCGCAACTAGTGCACCCACTTTTCGCCGTCATTCCGTCCCATGATGTGATAGGCGGCGAGCCTATCGCCATATATCGGTTATAGTTATTGAATCATTATTGAGTTATGTAAATTTAATTATTTCCAATAATTTTTTAAGAACTCCAATGCAATCCATTCATTGAATTACAGTCATTTCAATTTACAGTGTAGTAATATGAACAACATATTGTTTCCATATTAAGTCAAACAGGAAGATATAACAATAAAAATAAAAATAAATTGAAATTGTTACTGAAAATTTTGTGCATTGATATTAAAATTTATGTAGTTAAATGTAGCACATTCTCTGTATTTATGCATGGTTTTAACTCTCTTACCATCAAATGGGTTTCCCTACTTAATAAAAACAAACTAACAAATTTGAAAAAGACATAAGTGTCTGGCGAATTAGGTTGTAGGTTGTAACAATAGATAAAAACAGCTACTGTTGGAAAATCCTTACTCTCTTCATGAGAAACACCATCAATAATGGGTTGTATAAACTTTCAATAAATATAACTACTAAAAACTTTATAACATAAAAATAATTCATTTATATCATTGAATTTCATGAGAAGCCAACAAAATTATAAGCAATAATTGATAATGGCACTCACCCAAATACCAATGTTGCTACAAAGTAATTTCAATGCATACCATCATCACAATATTCTGCATCATATTTACAATATCTAGATTCTATATGCCTTAAAAACAATGTATTTTAATCAACTTCAAAAAAATATATGTATATGTAAGTTTATATGTCTCGAACTTTCTCTAAAACTATTGATCCGATTTGGATGGTGTTTTCGTTATTCAAATTTATAGTTTTCAGGTTAACTTTGTTTATGAGTCGAATGTTTTTATTGATATTTAATTCAATATTAAGTTTACATTTACATTAATATACTCATGCTTATCTCTAGCTTTACTATTCTAAAACAACTTAAAATACAACCAATGTAATTAAGATATCAGGTTGTAGATAACAATATGTGTAATAGTACACAATCAAAAGAGAACATAAAGTGTGTGTACCCGAAATTAATAAAAAATAATGTAATGAAAGGTTTGATCCATCGTAATTAATAATCATAAATACAAAATGTATTTGTTGTTTATTTTTATTAACGAGACCGCCATCTGGGTCACATTAATGCAATTAGCATGAAAACATTCGACATCGGCGCACGCCGCGGCTCAATAACACGATCATAAATGTTTTCATAATGCATGGCACGCTCGCGGCATTGCCAATGCCCGCAAAACACTCATTCACGCCTTAGCAATTAAATTGACGCCAGATAAACCTTGAAAACACTGCGAAATCGCCGTAACAGGCGTTTCGTTTAGATATACGATCGACTCTTTATTAACATGAGGCATACCTTCAGCGCTTTGATTGAGCGATGACGGGGCTCCTGAAGCAGAGAGATCCTTCTTCTGTCCATTTTTCGGCGGATCCGAGTCCGAATCGTCGAAAACCAGCGTCCGTACGGACTGGGAACATCGGCGATCCATCTCCACACTCACTACACTACACACAAACTATCTAATATTTTCCCCATTTATCACCTCGCACGCGTGTTACTGCGACACGGTCTATTTACATGACACCGTTTATGACAAACGTGTGCAAGCGGCGCGTAAAAAACTGTTAATGTTCATACGACAAATGCAAAATATTTTTCTATGCCATGACAAATAACGCGATATACGACTTCTCGTACAAATCGAAAAGTGACAATTGCGAAGGTAATGGTGTTGTCAGATTATATGTTTACTCCCCACCTACTGTACAAAATATCAAGAGTATTTTTGTGTGAGTGATTTGTATATTCAACATAGAAATACAATAAAATATAGTCAGTTGTAATGATATTTTGTTCGAAACAAAATATTTTCATTACATTCAACAATAGCATATCACATACAAAAAAAATTATAAGTTATCAGCTACAAAACTTATTTATGATTTATTTCTTACTGTGTTAAAACTATAAAAAGCTCTAGCTGAAGCTTATAACTTTAGAGAAAACGCTGATTAAAAGTTTAAACATACGATTTAGCAAGGATTTAGCACTACTTTTTACTCCAAGGCTTGTAAAATATTTGGATATTGAAACTGGCAACATCAATGTTACGTCCCAGATTGTAATGTTGATATTTTCAACATAATACGTATGGTAGAAAATCGAAATGGAGCAATAATTTATGACCACACCGTGATTACTATAACAACACTGAAATAAGTATGGCTTAGAATGGCTTTGAAAATTATACCAAAATGCGAGAGTTTTGGCGGGAACGTGAAAGTGTCATGAGGTGCTTTTGTTTTAATTTATTATTTTGGTGATACTTAGTGTTATATTGCTTAATTGTGGTGGTATATTATCCAATATAGTTCTATTAAAGTGCTCAAATGAAGTGAATTGAAACAACTGTGTCAATCAAGTGTTTTTTCGTTGCCGCCAAAACTCCTTGATAAAGTCTTGGTAAGGTAGCCACTGCTTTACTACGACAACCAGAGATATCACTTAAGACGAGGCTGTATGGGCTTGAACCCTTTGCCTTCCCTGTAAGGGAGAATTATATTTAAAAAAAAAAAAATATACCAAAATGCCAATTCCACGTTTTTAAAATTAGTTTTTCCTATTTTTGTACATCTATCATCATAACTAATTAATAGTAGATAATTTATATTTTTTCCGGTATCGGTGGTGATTGTGTATTTAAAAAATACAAGTTAAAGTATATCGACTACCCAGATGTTATACAATAATATAAATAAACTATTACAGTTACTAATTAAGGTTACCTATTAAATGAGTGGATGATAGCCTATTTGGGAATCGAACGGTCTACCGAGACTATGCCCACGGGTTCAAAACCCAAAGCACACCGCACACATGTCTGACTTCGAAACTATGTGTGTATTGTTTATAACCTATGGTTCGCTTTAACGGTGAAGGAAAACATCATAAGGAAACCTATATACCTGAAAATTCTTCGTAATAATTTATAGGATATGTGAAGTCTACCAACCCGCACTAGGCCAGCGTGGTAGACTAAGGCCTAACCTCTCTTAGTAATCGTGGAGGCCCGTGCTCGGCAGTGAGCTGGTCCAGGTATTATTATTACATAGTGTAATAACGTGACTTATGGTGTAACAAATGACTTCGAAAAATATATATGTACATAAAGATTCAATGGACAAATGATGACAAAAAAGTAAGCCTAGCATTTCTTCCTGCCTTTCTTCTTCGGATAGTCCCGCTTAGGTAGCTAGTGAAAGGGTGATAGGATAGCTAGTTTAGAGTCTGTATTGTCCTCATCGGTGAGGATCACGACGCGTCCCTCCCATTATCCCACTATTTTTTTTTTTTTTGTTTTCGAGGAGAAAGTGACTTATTACTACCGCCCAGCCTTCAAGGGGGGCGACTGAGCGGTTATGTTGGGTTCACCGTGCCTTACGACCCAGCGTTAAGGCGCCGGGCCGAGTCCCTAACCTATGTACACCGCACGGCATACCAACTAAAACTCCGCGGTGGCCTTCTTCGGCGCATTAGAGACGGCTGCGGGTTTCCCCAGACTAAGAGTGTCTAAGTTGTCGTCCGCAGCCGCCTCTGCGCGGTGCCGTCTAATACAGCCCGTCTCCTGTTTGGGGGGGGGCTCAGAAGCCCCCGCGCACCGAAGGACGCCCTCGGCGTCAACGGCAGCATGAGGCCTACCTGCCACACTGCCGTCCATCACGGGGGTCGCAGTAATGTGCTAAAAACACGCACAAAACTACAGACGGACAGCCCCCTGCCGCCCGCCCGCGACCCCCGGTGGCCCCTATTAGTCGCCTATCCTATCCCACTATCCTACTAATATTATAAACGCGAAAGTTTGTAAGAATGTATGGATGTTTGTTACTCTTTCACGCCAAAACCGCTGAACGGATTTCGATGAAATTAGGCACACACGTAGATCATGTCCTGGATTAACAAATAGGCTCCTTTTATCCCAGGCAAAATATACAGTGGGACTTTATCCCGGGAAAACTTATTCAAGCGGGCGGAGCCACGGGCAAAAGCTAGTTTTTAATAAAAATGAACGTTTTTTTATCTCCTCTTTCCTGCCAACCTGGGCTTGGCTTCTTTATTTATTTTTCATTGATTTTGCTCCTTTTAAAAAAGACTGTAGTAATAATAATTATTATTAATTAAAATGTGTATTTTGACTTATCATAAGTACAACTATATATGTTCACCTAAGTGATGAATAAAGTTTTTTTTTTAATTCTGTGACAAGCATAACTATGTACAGTATTAATATTATGTTGTTAATTGTTTGTCTCCTATCACACTATGAGGCGGAATACGGACGGCGAAAAGTGGGTGCACTAGTTGCACCTCTGTCTACCTCTTCGGGGATAAAAGGCGTGAGTGTATCTCTTAATTGTTTGTTTAGACTTGTCTCAGTAAGAAAGGAAGCATTAGAGGAACCTAAAAATTGTTATTTGTAGACTAGGTATGCATTCGTCTATGATTTGAAAATGACCGCAAAGGACGTACAGATGCCATACTATTATCCATATAATATGATTCAGCTATTCTTTTTAGATTTAGCACAGTAGTATCAGTTATAAAGTCAAGGTCCAAATGGAGACTGCCGCGTTCCGTATTAACCGATCCAGAGGACGTAATCACTCTGGCCATCCGCCGTAAGAACGAGTTCTTGAAACTCCACAAGACTGCAGTTCCGTCCTCGCCGTCGAGGACAGTGGTCTCGAACCTACCGATTTTTCGGTATTTCTACCGATTTTGGGCCTGTCCTACCGAAATACCGAAATGACATGATTTTTCAACGATTTTTTGAAAGCTAGAAGATTCTCCCGATTTTTCTACCGATTTTCAGCGATTCGATGCTAAAATCCCCTTTTTCTTTCATATTTTGCGATCCCTTGGTTAAATATGTTGCTGTCTGGGGCGGCGGGGGCAGTATTTTTAAAGGAGCGGCTTGTTCAGTATTTTTACTTTCATGACGGGGGGGTGGGGGGTGTATGCGTGACTCTCGTTTGTTGAAATTACCTTCTTTTGGTACAATAATAGTCCCTAGAGTTTAAAATTAAGGGGATTTTCATTGAATATCGCTTGTTTTTTTGCATATACCGATTTTTCTTGGCAACTCTACTGATTTCACGTTTTGTCGTCCGAGACCACTGGTCGAGGACCTCACCGGGTGCCCGGTCGCCCCCACGACCACCCTAGCAGTTCCGGCCCGCGTGCCGATCAATAACACAATCTAATATGATTAGGCATAAAAACCAATCTTTCCCTAATCGTTGATGTCTCATCCTCTCTCAGTGGCCATCCTGAGCCGAGGTACGTAACCCGTTAGTGGGTTGCCTTTGTAGTTGGGTGGTTAGTGGGTTGGTAGCATGGTCACTTACTTCAAAGGGTTGCGAGCGCCTTCTGCGTTCACCCTAAAGACCGGTGTGGCCAGAAAAGCCGACTCGCGTCAGGCTACTGGCAGTAGGGCCATTAACAAAAAAAAGTCATGGTTATTAAGCGGGTCAAATGCATGTCGATTTGTTGTGTATGAGATTAGTCTGAAGTTTTCTTTTCTAAGCATTTCATGTGATAAACCATGATGTTAAGTAAATTTATAAATATAACTCGGTGGCGTAGTAGTATTGCGTAAGCGATATGACTACCTTCATGTTGAAATGCCGGGTCGAGCAAATTAATATTGGGTTGCTCTACTGAGTAACAATTCCTAGTTCCCTATCACATCATGGGACGGAAAACACACGGCGATAAGTGGTTATATTACATGCATCTCTGCATATCACTTCGGGGATAAAAGGCGTAAGTGTGTGTGCAAGTAAATATGCATAACTAGCTTTTGCCCGCGGCTCCGCTCGCATTAAAAAGTTTTTCCGGGATAAAAGTCCCGATTTATATTTTCCCGGGATAAAAATAGCCTATGTGTTAATCCAGAGCATGATCTACCCGTGTGCCAAATTTTATCGAAATCCGTTCAGTAGTTTTTGCGTGAAAGAGGAACAAACATCCATACATCCAAACATCCAAAAATCCATACATCCATACATTCTTACAAACTTTCGCCTTTATAATATTAGTAGGATAATGTCTTGGCATTGTGCGCCATGTCACATGTGCTATATTACATTACTTTCACTGTTAAGAGGACCATATTAAGTATGTGGATGGACCGACGCAAGAAAAATTGATGGAGAAAATTTTGAACAAAGAAAATTCGAAGACAAATGTTATGAGAGATATGCAATGCTTTGCATCGAGTTGTGCATGAAAAGAACACATGCATCACACTCTGATTTTTTGTGAGATTAATCAACACAATATACTTAACACAAAATTTCTTATTGAACAAAAAGTATCAATTTTAAAAAAATATTAGTCATTTAAAAGTTGTGATAAATAAACATGAACGAACTACTATTATATGAAAATAACTACTATATTCATCAGATTTTTTTGCGATGGTATGAGGCTGTGTGCAAGCAAGATAATAATATAATTCTTTCTCTATATTTTATAACAATTTAACGCCATCTACTGGCAAACTTTACGCGAGTTTTATTTAAACACTTGTCATTTGGAACATTCAGAAGCAAAACGTTGCCAGGTTATTACTTGGAAACCATAAAATATTTGATGATTACTTTATTATTTCACCCAACAGTGGTGAATAACATACAAAAAAATTAATATGGATATAAATTATTATTTGTAGAATGAAATAACCTAACAGAAATACAATCTTCTTGAAAACTACCAATGCCATCTAGTGGCTCTAGAAGTAAAAATAAAGTTGTGCCGTCAAAAGAAACGGAAAAACACGAGTGTGCGTCGCCTCAGTAGATATCAGCTGAATTATTCGGCTAAAATGCCCTGGCACGGGCATACGTAGTCGTCGGTCCGCCATTACGACGCAGCCGAAGACACGTTCGTCGTATTTAGTTAAATATTTTCGTTTATAAATGAGTAATAACGCTCATGAACTAAGTAATCGACTTCTGAATGCGTTGGATAACAATTACAATGTAAGTTTCTGAGTTTTGATGAGCGTAAGGCCGACAAACGAGTAATGATACGAAAACGTTCCACGAGCCCGTGACACCCGATTCGATGTTGCGATCCGAACAGCGGGGAGGTCGCCTCGGAAGTTCCTTGTGATGTGCAATACCATACGACAGTGTTCGATGTCCGTTCAGTTTGAATATAAAGTTCGATATGGGTCGCGGAGCGGAAACGGCGCGTCTGGATACGAGCGTTACGAGCTCGGTGGGGCCACTGACGTCGTCAGCCCCGTCCCTCCGTCCCTAGTGCCAAAAATTTTGCAATGTGAAAGTAAAAAATTGTGCCACGCGTGACCTTTCCCGTATATTTTTCGAGTCGTTTGCGTCGCGACGTTGTGGCAGTGGTGATGTTTTCCATAAGTTCTGATTGTATGTAAGTATGTAGATGTAGTTTTGGACGAGCGCCTGGCGGCGACAGCGCCGTCCGGAGCTCGTGGTGGTGTTTATTACCCTCGGGGAGGCGCGCGGCGCTATGCACGACGAGTGATTGCGTCAGGGTTGCTCGTTTTCATAACGTTGTACTGTAAACCTTGCTGGTAGTGATCCGCGACCGTCGCGCCATGGGGAAGCACACTCTAACGATGTTTGCCGTTGACTAAACATTATCTTCCGGTTTCTTATCAGAGCTGGATTAAAATTTTCATGTTATGATATCATTTAGTGCCTGATGATACTTGTATTATTGTTAGTAATGCTGTTGATTAATAGTTATAACCTACAAAGGGTTTCGTGTGTGATGCAGTAAAGTTGGTTTGCTAAAGTATGCTACTATAATAAGTACCCTCTAAACTGTAGCCAATTGGAATGGGAAAAAAACGTCTGGCACTTGCTGCTAACTCAGGTTAAATTTGCAAGGGTCGAAGAGCCATTAGTTTGAAGTCACATGTCTAAGGAGACCACATGGTCACAGGGTCCATTAGAAACTGGCATTTGGACATATAGACATATAGCTTACATGATTAATCAGAGTAATAACAGAGAAGCAATTTATAGGCATATGTTGACAAGTTTCTGATTATTTCGCACAAATGATATTGAGCGTAGTATGTCTCAAAACTTGAATTTAATTTTCTATCTATATATTTCAAGTTATATATCAAACCTTTCGAGCCATTATCTGGAAGCATTTGCCTTCAAGCGCACCCACCGTTCTATTCATGTTTTTAAAATTGTTACAATAAAAATCTTAAACTGTTACTTAACACTGTTAGGAATTTAGTTTATCAAACAGTTGATTTGTTACAAATACCAAATATTTTGTGCCCATTTATATTATATAAGTGGACACTTTCATTTTAGAATTATGGCCTTTGAATTTTGTTTCTCATTTGCTAACCTACAAAAAAGCAGAGATGCAATATTTTTAGAATAATGAAAACTATTTTTATTGCTCAATAATTACTATAAGTACAAATTATAAGATAGAATTTCTAATGTGAAATGTCATATTATAGGAAATTATCTTACATAACCAATTATTGGTCTGTGAGTGACTCCATCGTTGTTATTGGTAGTGTAGTATTATTAAGAACAAAATGTATAGAACATAGTTCAATTTTCCTGGAAGAACCCTCATCCTATTTGCAAATATGCAAATTTTTGGCAATTATAATTAGCATAATCTAAATTTGGTAGAATTAGCATTTGCACTACGAAAAATAATAATTTATTATGTTATGTTATTCCCTATAGGCTAGTACCTTTAATTTACAAAGTCTACTAATCAGATACGCAAGAAAGAACAAATAAATACTTGTTATACTACTGACTCTTTAATACTACAAGCAGTTCTCTTGTATACAAAAATGTGTCTGGACCTTATCTATTCCTGCTATCTATCATGATTGTGCACCCATTACTGTACTTCAGTTTAAAAAAGATATAATCATGGGCATTATGAGACATATCTTGAATCATCGTAACTTTTTCAAATGTGTTGAAAATGGTTTTGTATATTACAAAATTCTGCAATTTTATATTTATTTAGTACTAGCTTTTGCCCGCGGCTCCGCCCGCGTTAAAAAGTTTTTCCGGGATAAAAGTCCCGCTTTATGTTTTCCCAGGATAAAAAGTAGCTTATGTGTTAATCCAGAACATGATGTACCCGTGTGCCAAATTTTATCGAAATCCGTTCAGTAGTTTTTGCATGAAAGAGGAACAAACATGCATACATCCAAACATCCATACATTCTTACAAACTTTCGCCTTTATAATATTAGTAGGATAGAAGCCATCAATTGACATATGCGGTCTTAATTGCAGATTATTTTGTGTGGAACGTAACGTAAACAATCTGAATATTATAGTTTAAAAAATATTTAACATGCTCTCTAGTCATCATCTATCAACTTATATTTGGTCAACTTTTGCTGGTGGTAAGATTCTCATACGTAAGAGTCCGTCTGGGTGGGTACCACCGCAATGTCTATTTCTACCACCAAGCAGCAGTGTGCATACACTGTTGTGTTTCGGTTTGAAGGGCATTGTAGCCAGTGTAACTTCAGGACATAATGAGACTTGACATCTTATGTCTCAGGATGACTAGCGCAGTGGAATGCCACATAGTACTTTGCTCAAGCTGCTGGATGGTATTTCTACTGTATATGGGTGGTCGTATTGCTTACCATCACACGAATGCTTGTCTCGTCATTCGATGCCATTAAAAAAATCCAGTATTATTAATGTTTTTGAAACAGACCTATTGTGAAATTTATTTTATTGTGAAATATAAATGTTTTAAGCAATGACATTATTTTACAATGACTCCCAAACTAGGCTAAGCCTGAATATTATACATTATACCTATATTGCTTATTATTACAAGATCCCAGGGCCCCCAGACGTTACTTATTTTCTCAGAAATAAAATGTAGAGAATAACGTAGTGTTAGTATGTACTATGAGTGTATGCATACCTGCTAGCTTGTGCCGACAGCCAATTTACAGATACCAGGTGCTAAATGTAAAAATAGTACTTACATTTCTTAAAGTCTCAGTGCTGATTTTTATGTATGTTTTATAAAATATTATTAAAAATAAATTATTAATACTGCCAGACTCATTTCGACGGCGGTAATTTTTACCAGACGCCTTAAAGCTTCCAAAAAAATATTGCAACTTTACTTACAATCTCAGTCTTGATTTTTACATATGATACTCAGGGAACTAATTCAATAAGTTTTGTAAGCAGCCAGACCAATCGGAGGGGTCTAACATTCCCCCAGACACACACTCTTAGATAGTTTTATAAAATTTGTTATTGCAACGAAGTTTTGGAACAAAGTTCCTTATTGCGCGTTGTGAAAAGGAGCTAGACGGAAAAAATTCTCACGAAAAGTTGAACGACACTTTTATACTTGCCCTGTAAAACCAGCCAGTACCAATAAAGAACTGGCCGTAAAAGTGATATTCGAAATTTAAATAAAAAAAGACAATTTTAATGCTTTTTAGAGTAGTTTTTTTTTTCGTTAGTTGTATGTTAATTTTAATGTCAATGCTTGCTTAGGTGATGATCGTGATTCGATGACATATCTATTGTGTAGGTAGAAGTAAATGTTTTCATTGATGTGGTAACGTTTTACTGAAGTATACAATTATTATTATAACTTAAAAGAAATAAAATTTTATTACAATATCTTCACTAATTAATCGAAAAGAACTTCGTTCCATCCGGGTGTCCCTTGACACCTCTCAAGTTTTATAATAATCTTATGGGTCTTTCATTCACTCATAGTACATACTAATAATACTATGTTATTCTGTACATTTTATTTCAGAGAAAATAAGTAACGTCTGGGGGCCCTGGGATCTTGCTTTATATTGTTCATATCTAGTTTTGTATAGACACATATACACTAACAATTCATTTAATGTACGTAATTTTATTTATCTATGTTGTCATTTATTTATTTTTTGGCTATTATTTCAACTGAACTTTACAAGGATCCATTTTATTTTTTATAATAATGTCTTGTGGTGGGCCTTATTAGGCCCACCACAAGACATTATTTAGGCGCAGTTATTACTGCGATACAGTTTATACTAATGCAGTTATTATGGTTTCTATTGTGTAATATTGTAAACTTGTTACTGTTCTAAATAAATTATTTTTCATTTAACATTAGCACACAGTTGACATTTGATCCTTATATTGAAACAACTGATACTTTTTGTCTTTGTCAAAGTGTTTGCTAATTAGAAAATTCTTTAAAATGCCCTAGTTTAACATAATAAGAACTAAAGCCCTTAATTTGTATACTGAAGATAATATGTTGAAACATAATAACATAACACCTCTTTAAATTGTAAAATTGTATGTGGTTAAAATTTTTAGTATTTTACTGGATCACACAGCAAAATTTTGCTCATATCTCATTTAGGATTACAATTACCGGACAATATGACATCTAATGGCTCTTAAAAGTGCATTTAAGGGACATATATTGTATGTTTTGTGGTGATGTATGCAGTCACAAAGACTGGTGATCAGTTCTCCTCATTGGAACTATTTCACCCTGAGTGACCTAATATGTCACTTGTGCTCTGCAATATAATTATTAAGTTGCTATTCATGATACTTGCCTTCAAGTAAGAATATTCTTCACATCATGCAGATGTTATTGAAAAGATTACTTTAAAAATCACAAATCTTTAGTGTCAGCGCTCCTGTATCATATTTTTTGCATTCCTCACAGTTAACTGAGTATGGATCTTGTTAGTAGCCAAATTTAATACTGAAACATTATTAAATACAACTTATTATAATATTATCGTCATGGTAAATACTAACAAAAGAAGTTTTGTGTTGTTAATACCATGTTTGAGATTTGCAATCATTATTTTGTCATAAGAAAGCAATTAATTATTGTATGATTGATAAAAAGCATTTTAAAGATACTGCAGTAGATAAATTCGAAAGCAATACCCAAAAGTCAAAATTTTCTTAGTGCTATAACTGTGATTCATATAGATATTATGTTCTAATGGTAAAAAAATAATTTTTAATTATAAATAATACATTTCAAGGTTTAGCAATAATAAAGTAGATGTTATTAAACTGAAGGAGGTAAAATAATCGACATAATAATGTGCATATTTCCTCTTAATTTAAAGTATGAACACACATCTATAGCTAAATCACAGTTTATTGAACTTTTGCACCCAATGTGTTAGTGTAGAAAATAATTATTAACTTTCATGAATAAAAATGAACAAAAGACAATGACCGCCTCGGTAGCATGGTTGTATTGCGTGTGCTGCACGACATCGATCTGAGGTCCTGGGTTTGAATCCTAGGTGGAGCAGTGATAGTTATTTTGCTCACTATTAGTTAAGATAACCGCGTGAGTGTGTGTGTCAACAATAAGCAACTCTACCCTTAGTGAAAAATTATTAACACTGTATTTGTTACTAAGATATTTTCTTTTAGATATTTTAAACTCATTTTTTTTTATTCAGCATCCTATTGTTTTATGTTTTTCCTAAAACACATATCAAGAATTAAAATATTCTCTGGCGAAATCACTGATAAACAGTGGAAGCCACAATAGGGAAAAGAGAAAATAATCTCATAATACCAAATACTGCAACTATTTTATCAAATAATTACATTAACTGGCGAAGGATAATCAACCCTCGTCTACCCTATCTGGTTGCCACTCCACAGACCATCACATGCTGTAGAGTCGGTTTGCCATGTGTATAAAAAAAATACTAGGCCACTATGTCCTTTACACCTGAGTACTCACACTGCTCTACAAATGCAGCTATCATGCTAAACGTAGTAGGTTTGTACACTAAATTATAAATACACAACCACCTGTTTGTGCCTACTACTTGTGAACTAAACTGTTGATTTGGAAATAAAATTTTGAACACCTATCTAGAGAGTAAGGATTTATTTTATTTGTTAACACTGCCCATCAATGACACCTACTGTTGTAGGAATATGGTAGTTGTATTTCAAAATCCACTCAATAATAAAACAGTTATAAAGCTTTGAAATTTGGTGGGATTGGTAGCTGTCAAATAACAGTAATATCAAACTATGATGTCACCAAGTGACACCGGCCATAACGCTGCGTTCGTGAGAAAGAGATAGCGCGATATCCCCACCACGCCCCTGCTCTTGCTCACAATATATTTTCAAGTATGAAATACTAATTTTTGATGCAGATCTCACAAAAGAATTCTTTTTCTCGGTATTTCTGTTACATATAAATTGTACAAATCACTCATAGGAAACTATCCTACCCTTTTGTGTTAGTCACTGTAAGAAAGATTGAGGAGTGCATTTGTTGGGGACCTTGTCAACCACACAAAATAAGTTGATAGTACAGTGTACCATGTATACCATGCTTGGTACACATGGTATACCATACCAGCCCTGTATTACATACTGCCCACTGCTAAGCAGGGGCCTCCTCTACAACTGAGAGGGTTAAGGGTTTAGTCCACCACACTGGCCCAGTGCAGGTTGGCGGACTTCACATACCTTCGAAATTCAGAGAACTTCTCAGGTATGCAGGTTTCCTCAAGATGTTTTCCTTCACCGTTATAACGGGCGATTATTCAAACAGAATACACATAATTTTTTTGAAAAGTCAGAGGTGTGTGCCCTTGGGTTTTGAACCTGCGGACATTTGGCTTGACAGTCCGTTCCACTCCCAACTAGGTTATCACCGCTCACATACACATGATATAATAAGTACCATTACTAGAATTTAATAGAAAAGTTGTACTCCTTATCCAGATTCTATCCTGCTTATGAGTTGCTGTTTTTTGATTTGATGGTCAACCATGAAACTTAAATGTTAGTTTTTTTTTATGGCATCGAATGACGAGACGAGCATGCCATTCACCAGATGGTCAGCGACACGACCACCCATAAACAGTAGAAACACCATCCAGCAACTTGAGTTACAAAGTACTGTATGGCATTCCACTGCGCTCATCATCCTGAGACGTAAGATGTTAAGTCTCATTATGTCCTGTAGTTACACTGGCTACAATGCCCTTCAAACCGAAACACAAAAGTGCATGCACACTGTTGCTTGGTGGTAGAAATAAACATTGCGGTGGTACCCACCCAGACGGACTTACATATGATAGCTATAACTGTTTGAAATATATAAAAATATTTTAAATTATTTTTTGCCACGGATGTTGTGTCCTAAAATAAGGACATTGTAGGTAATATCACAGGGCAGTATGAGACCTAAGTGTTACATCTCAACGTACAGAATGCAGTGTGATGTCATACAGTATAAAAATACTGCACACTTACTTTTTAGATAGGCTCAAAATATCAAATGCAGTGTGACAATCACAGTGTTTTACAAATGTCTAGTTTTACAACTTATAAGTAACAGTTACACTTCCATCAGCAAATAATCTGCACTCTTCGTTATTAAATCCTACTAATATTATAAAGGCGAAAGTTTGTAATTATGTATGGATGTTCGTTACTCTTTCACGCAAAAACTACTGAACGGATTTCGATGAAATTTGGCACACGGGTAGACCATGTCCTAGATTAACACATAGGCCCGGGAAAATAAAAATGGGGACTTTTATCCCGGAAAAACTTTTTAATGCGGGCAGAGCCGCGGGCAAAATCTAGTTGTATATAAAAAAATATTCAAATATAATTCATCATTTCAGTATCATTATCAAACTATTCGCAAATTTATGTCTCTACTAGCTTTTGCCCGCGGCTCCGCCAAGGGCGGATCCAGCTTTGGCGCCAGGGGGGGGTCACATAGTCGTGGTCAAGTCACAAGAAGTTATAATTTAATTTTGAAAAGTAAAAAGTAGGTATTCTATCTATACTATCTATACTTAATATTATAAAGCTGAAGAGTTTGTTTGTTTGTTTGTTTGAACGCGCAAATCTCAGGAACTACTAGACCGTGGGCCAGTTCATAATTTCGTCAGCCATTTCCTTCCGAACGATAATTGGTGAGATGCATCAGAGACGTGTATCATAAAGCCTCGTGAACGTCAGCTTCGGCTCCGTGGGGGCCATGAGCGGTGGTAGCCTCCCAAACATGTAGAAAAAAAATTAATTCCTCATCAGTCATTTCCTCCCAACTAAGAATCATTTTAAATTGTAGCTAACCTGATACCTTGAAGAAAAAAAATAATCAGCTGACTGTAACTTGGGGCATTATGCGTCAGCTGGTCAATCAAATATGTAAAAAAAAATATCATTTCTGTGATTTCCTCTCAACTACAAATTTACCTGATGATAGCTTATACGCAACTATGAATAAATATATATGTCAGCTGGCTGTATGCCGGGGTAAAAACCGTCAGCTGATGCCTTGAAAGCTATAACGCAGGTGTTAGGCGAGAGCTTCTATTACATAATTACATGCATCAGCTGACAATGTTTCCCTCGAATTAATGATAGTAGATTCTCTTAATTAATTACAGCATTGTATTATCAATCTATACATATAAAATGCTTTGTCCTGAATGACTGACTGACGGTTAAACGCACAGCCTAAAGCTCTGACCGTAGAGACCTGAAACTTGCTGGGTGTTTTCTTTGTATGCCATAGGCATCTAATGAGATTGAATTTTCCGAAAGTCTACCCCTAAGAGGATGAAAAAGGGGGGCAAAGTTTGTATGGGCCAACGTGATTCCTTGGTTCAACCTACTTCAAATATTGCTTCAACTTATTTTTAACAGAACTGATAGAAGACGTGTTTCATGTTTTATTGAAATTCATCCCGTAATATAAACTCATTTGCAAAAAACACGGGCACCTAAGCAATGAACCATTTCAAATGTTACTATTGGTTTGTTTGATAATTATAGGTAGTTTTACTTTCACAATTTTGTAAATTAATAAGAAAATAATCGTTTTCGTCAGTATTATCATAATTTTTTACATACATATACATATACACTCACGCCTGTTATCCCCGAAGGGGTAGGCAGAGGCGCAACTAGTGCACCCTCTTTTCGCCATTATTCCGTCCCATGATGTGATAGGGGTCGAGCCTATCGCCATATCGGGCACAAATTCCAGACTCCGAGCTGATACTGAATAGAAAAACTCAATATCACTTTGCCCGACCCGGGGATCGAACCCGAGACCTCAGCTTTGCAGTCGTACTGTAATACAACTACGCCACCGAGGCAGGCATAAAATTTTGATAAAATTTATGGGTTTTAATGCTAAAGTTCACTAGTAGTGTATGCTCGCTAGTAGTGCATATGCTCGTGAAGTAAAAGTTAACAAAGATTTTTGTTTGTTTTTTCTTTAATAAAGTAAAAGCAGATAAATGTTTAGTATCGAGTGTGACTCCCTCTAGCTGAAATCACAGCTTGAATTCGTCTGGGTATGCTAGCGAGGATATACCGGATACTTGCTTGCGGAATACGTTCCCACTCCGCGGTAATCACATTCTTCAGCTCTCTGATGGTTTGCGGAGCCGGTTGTACTGATCTCACGCGTCGTTTCAGAACGTCCCAGACATGCTCTATAGGATTGAGGTCGGGACTACGAGCTGGCCAATCCAAACGACGAATGCCGACCTCTTGCACATACGCTTCCACATCGCCAGACCGGTGGGCGCGAGCGTTGTCGTCCATAAAAATTGAGTCTTCGCCTAAAGCGGCCAATGCGGGTTGTGCATGAGGAATAAGAACTTCCGTTATGTATCGATGTCCAGTCAGTGAGCCGTTTTCAATGAAGACTAACTCTGAACGATCCATTGAATTTATTCCTGCCCAAAACATAACAGAGCCCCCACCATAAGGTGTGATTTCTTCAAAACAAGCCTCTGCAAAGCGTTCTCCTCGTCTTCGTAGCACTCGCCGACGTCGATCTTCACCGAACAGAGATATCCTGGCTTCATCGGAGAACAATACCCTATTCCAGTCTTCTTGAGTCCATGACTCACAATTTCGAGCAAACCTAAGCCTGGCAACTCTGTGCTCACGGAGTAACTTAGGGCCGCGGGCCGGGCGATGACTGCGTATATTGGCCGCGAGCAGCCTCCTCCTGACCGTCCATAGACTAATATGCACATTTCTTACTTCTTCGAGGTTGTTCTTAAGGTCCACATATGAAGACTTGCGATTTCTCAATGCGCGACTCACAAGAAAACGATCATCCCGTGGTTGGGTACATGGTTTTCTTCCAGAACCAGGCCTTCTCTCGACGGAACCGGTGTCTTGATACCACTGCCAGGTCCTTTGAACCGTCGAGCGACTCACACTTAGCCTCTGAGCCACGAAGCATTGGCTGCAGCCCTCTTCGAGCAGCGCAATAATTTTGGTAGCTTTTACCACTTTCTCTAACATTATTGAGACAGCTAAACAGCAATAAATGAAGCTTTGACAATTAAGAATATGAAATAAATTCATAAAAATTGACTAAAAGTTATGAAAACCGATATTATCTTTTGGAACTTCGCACCAAAAATGTAGGATAAAATTTTTATTTAGAACGTACTGTTTTAAACACCACGGCATTTTTAAAACCGGCCAGTAACATGTACAAATAATTGAAATCATTTTGGTACCGTATTTTTTTAAAAAAGAATTAAAATCCAAACCGCCCGTTTTTTTGTAAATGAGTGTATAATATGTATAAAAACGAAAGGTCATTAACTCACTCATCACGAAATCTGAGAAACTACATGTGCTAGGAGTCTCAAATTTTGTGGAGGTTCCTTTTAGGATGATGGAGCTCACTAAGACGGGATTTTGCGAAATTCAACCCCTAATGGGGTAAAAAGATTGTACGCGATAAACTCAAAGACTATCAAACGGATTTTGATTAAATTTGATATGGAGATAATTCGAGCATCTGGGAATTTGGAAAGTTTTAGGCTACTTCTTATCCCGTGAAAATGTATAAGTGGGACCTTCATAATAAAATAAACCCCTTTCGTACGACCGAGGCTGCGGGCAAAAGCTAGTCAGCTTATAAATTTTCATCTGGGAAGATATACCGGGTGGAAGGGAAACGCTCTCGGAAACGAATACAGGTGATAGTATTGGTGATTCCTGACGTGATGGCACTAAAAAATCGCGATCGCATTGTTACAATTTTAGTAGGATTTTCTCAAATTTCTGTACAGCTTCACGTATGGATAGATAAATCAAACTATTATTCTGAAAAACATAGTAAAAAGGTCAATATTTAAAAAAAATCGTAATGAAACATGTACATCAGCTGACGGATTAACGACCGCGGGCCGGTGCCGGCGCAGCGCGGCGGCCGCCCAGTTTCTTGTACGCTTTACATAGCGCGCGCATGAATTACGGAAATACTAAAATCGTAAGTATTATCGCTTAGCTTTGCAAATGAATATAGTTTTTCGTTAATGTTATGGTTCTTCTCTCTTACCGTTCCGGTATAGAGAGCGTTTCCCTTCCACCCGGTAATGTATCTTAAATGTTTGACTGTACGCTCAGATATGAGTTTTCCGATGAAATGTATAAATACTTTACGATTAATACGTATATAATTAAATAACTGAAGAAATATTAAGAAAAGTGATTATGAATTTATAGTTTATTGTACTCTCCGGAGTACGATAAAGTGGTCAGCAGAAGACTTTTCAGATTAACACAACCTACTGCAGGTACCACCTTTGCAACACGTTTCTAATCTAAGGGTTAAAAACGTGTTGCATGCCTACATCGCGTCATACAAAGAACACACCCTGCAAGTTTCAGGTCTCTACGGTCAGAGGTTTGAGCTGTGCGTTTAACCGTCAGTCAGTCATTCAGGACAAAGCATTTTACATGTATAGATTGATAATACAATGCTGTAATTAATAAAGAGAATCTACTATCATCAATTCGAGGGAAACATTGTCAGCTGATGCATGTAATTATGTAATAGAAGCTCTCGTCTAACACCTGCGTTATAGCTTTCAAGGCATCAGCTGACGGTTTTTACCCCGGCATACAGCCAGCTGACATATATATTTATTCATAGTTGCGTATAAGCTATCATTAGGTAAATTTGTAGTTGAGAGGAAATCACTGAAATTGTATATATTTTTTAAATGTTTGATTGACCAGCTGACGCATAATGCCCCAAGTTAGTCAGCTGATTTTTTTTTCTTCAAGGTATCGGGTTAGCTATAATTTAAAATGATTCTTAGTTGGGAGGAAATGACTGAATATTAATTTTTTTTTCTACATGTTTGGGAGGCTACCACCGCTCATGGCCCCAACGGAGCCGAAGCTGACGTTCACGAGGCTTTATGATACACGTCTCTGATGCGTCTCACCAATTATCGTTTGAGAGGAAATTGGTCATCGAAATCTGTCACTGGCCCACGGACCAACAGCTGTATATTTAAAAATTATGTTTTACAAACATATTTGAACAATGAGTTAGATATTTAAATTTAGATATAGAAGACAGAAAATGAAGATTTCAAAAATAAATAATTTAAACTGTACCACTCAATTTGTGATTTGTGTTTCAGTACACACATTATTTCTTTGTAATGTTCAATAACCAATTTAAATGTAAGAAAGGATAATCGTGAAATTCTATCGGTAAATCATAATGAACGACTAACAAAAACTATTATAATAAAAAATCCTCTTGATTGTAATGTGTAAGATTTGATAATAATCTAACTCTATTTACATACGATAACAAAATCCTTGAATATAAAATCAATTGCATTCAAAAATCGGTTATTTGGTGCAACCGATTTTTTGTTCTCTTCCCTACACACTATCCGACCTATAAGGAGTATTGATATCTTACTGATACTTCGAAGCAAATCAATGCCAAAATAACTTTCTACGCCTTTTTAACCCCATTAGGCATCAACCCCATCAATTGTATTAAAAATGTTTATGCTAAATTTGAATTAGATTGGACCAAGGAATCGCGTTGCCCCATACAAACTTTGCCCCCTTTTTCATCCCCTTAGGGGTAGAATTTCGGAAAATCCTTTCTCATCAGAAGCCTACGTCATACAAGGAACACACCCTCCAAGTTTCAGGTCTCTACGTTCAGCGGCTTAGGCTGTGCGTTGATCCGTCAGTCAGGACTAAGACTTTTATATGAATAGATAAATTAAATATTTAAAGTACTTAAATAAAATCTATATTGTGACAAAAAATATATAAAAACATAATGTTTAATAATTTTAATTAGTGGTTCACCTAGGTTCTGGACTCAGCCCAGGGGGGGGTCATGACCCCCATGACCCCCCCCCTGGATCCGCCCTTGGGCTCCGCCCGCATTTAAAAGTTTTTCCGGGATAAAAGTCCCGGTTTATATTTCCCCGAGATAAAAAGTAGCCTATGTGTTAATCCAGGACATGATCTACTCGTGTACCAAATTTCATCGAAATCCGTTCAGTAGGTTTTGCGTGAAAAAGGAACAAATATCCATACATCCAGACATCCATACATACATACAAACTTTCGCCTTTATAATATTAGTAAGAAGTAAGATGTTATTCCTATGAGGAAGCGAGTTGATTTTAGTACTATTAGTTTTTTAGGCAATGTTTGCTCAGTTATTTACAGATGCCTATGGTTTCCGGATTCTAGGTATATAGTATGCTGATCTATATATAGTGGACGATAGCTTAGTTGGGAATGGGACAGTGATGAGATGGATGTCTGCTGCCCTAAAACCCAAGGCACCTAACTAACACCTCTGATTTTTCGAAAATTTGTGTGTATTGTTTATCATATATACCATATCATAGTCAGGAAACCTACATACCTGAGAATTTGCCAAAAATAATTTCTAAGGTATGTGAAGTCTGTCAACCAGCACTAGGCCAGCGTGGTGGACTAAGGTCTAAGCTCTCTCTATAGTAGAGGAGGCTCGTATTCATCAGTGGGCAGTATATAATAAAGGGCTGGTATTGTGCAATTTTAAATGGGCCTTCTATGTTACCTTATTTAGAGAATAGAAAAATGGAACTATAAAAATTGATTTTTTTTTATTTGGACTGTATGTAAAAAAGAGTTTGGTTTACAAATCCATCATTGTACATTACCTTTGGTGTGTTACTGAATGTTAACCCTTAGACACAAAATTTTATTAATTTAGGTACTGTCACACTGGTCATTTTTGTCAATTTTTTTTCCTCACTTCATCTAAAAAGGAATCATGTGAAAATTTTGAGCTTTTTATATTCAACGGGTTTTTTCTAGCACTCGGACACAGAATACTCTTATCAATGAGATTTAACGTTATCTGATCTCAGATTAGGCTTTTTCTTACAGTGGTATTAATAAATCATTCTCAAGTTTGAGTTGCATCTCAAGTAGACATTATGTATTGATTTTTTTTTATGGCATCGAATGAAGAGACGAGCATGCCGTTCGCCTGATGGTAAGCGATACGACCACCATAAACAGTAGCAACACCATCCAGCACATTGAGTTACAAAGTACTGTGTGCGAAACACAACAATGCATGCATATTGCTGTTTGGCGGTAAAAATAGACACTGCGGTGGTTCCTACCCAAACGGATTCTAACATATGAGAGTCCTACCACCAGTATTGAACTTATAATAGATTAAGTCTACTCGAAATGTTACTCAAACTTGAGATTGATTTCTTAATACCGCTTTTAGATAGGGTTGCCACATTTCTTTTATTAAAATAAAGTACATTGGTTATTTAAAGGTAGAAAAAAAAAGTACATGGCGTCAAAATAAAGTACGATTTTCTTAATTTATTATTTTGGTAAACATATTATGATGGTATGTTCAACGTATTCGGCGTACTCGTTGGCCTTTGAAAAAGTTGTCTTAAAAGGACATGTCCAAAAACGGGATTAAAATTGCAACCCAGATACTTTTTTATATATTTGGATAGTACTCCCAAAACCTAGGCCAAAGCAAAAAATCGTATAATTTTAAAGTCCTCTCATGTTGAGATTTACTTTTTTATTTATTTTGCTTCAAAAGTACACTCACAATAAACGTTTTTAAAAAGTTTGTTATGAATGGAGGGGTCTAAAAATATATATTTTATGGATCCAAGATCCATATTTTTGCCGCTTATCCATAAAGTTTGAACCTGGTTCGATTTTGAAGCCCAGCACCCAAGCAAATACAAAAAGCAGGACATCTTTCTCAAACTAGTTAGATTAGGTTGGAAATGCGTACATGAACTAAATATATTATTTTAAACATAAAATATTTTACACATATTGCTGTTTGCGTATTCTGTATTGGCGGAATGAATGCCTAGCCAAAGTATAAAATAAATATTATTCCATACATTACCTGGACGCCTTATAGACATTCATACATCGCTTAGGCATTGTAAAAAAATACCGAATTATATAGTTTGCCAGTTTATTTTTAAATTATTTGAGTTAATAAATAATTACGTGCTGTCATTTTTGCCATTTCTTTTATTTCTTACGGCCAACATTTCATTGTATGTTATATACGCAAAAAGAATACCAGATAAAACAAATCGAGCTAAATAAAGTATTTTCGCGTACTTTATTGTTCTCATAAAGTATAGAGTACAATGACCCAAAATAACGTACAATACTTTATAATAAAGTACGGGTGGCAACCCTACTTTTAGACCATATAATATTTAAGGGCTTCTTGATTAAAACTGAAGTTTGATATCAATGAACTCACAGAATTATTGTGACGCCCATGGTAGCAATATTTTTGCTGGTCGTCATACGGAAACTGAGTATACTCACCATAATCTGAAAACAAAGTTCGATTCAGTCAGGAATGCATAGCGACTGTGAACCTTATCGCGCGGTAATACAGCTTGCGAGTGACTTGAACCATATGACGAGGTAATACGGTTCGCGATCGCTTGTAGGGGCAGTTTAATTTAACTTGAACTTTTAAGAGGTGCTGAGTACATCCCAAAGTATGCGTATATGCCCGATATTTTCTTTCACAAAAAAGAGTGATTATTCAATTATTATAATTTTTTTAAGTTAGATATGCGTTTTTCACTGTTATTTCACGCAAAGGCGGATCCAGAAGGGGAGGAGGGAGTCATTGGGGTCTATACAAACAAGTCTAAACATCCCCCCTCCCCCTAGGTATAGGTACGCGACGTATGTATCCGTCCCCAGGCGGTACATTTTGATGTCCTCGGACCCCCCCGAATGAATGCGATATACTAATGTAGTACAATAGTTTACTATTCGAAGAGAAATGCCAAAGTACACAAGTTTATAAACAGAAATCACAATAGTACGAAGCTAGATCGTTATTTTTTAGTTTCCAGTTGATTGCGGAACGTCGTAAACTGCGAGCTATCGAATGGCAAATATTGTTACAAAATACTTTACCAACTTCGTACAAAATCAAGATACTGTATTGTATACTGTACCACTGTTGGATACAGTCTCCTTCAATTATAAAATGTACTAGCTCTGTAAACAATTGTATGAATTACAGACCTCTACTACTGGGGGTTTAGGCCTAAGTCCACCACGCAAACCCAGGCGGTCGGCCCCGGGCGGCACTTTTAGAGGGGCGGCAAAATACGAAAAATAAACCCTTTTATACATTTCTACTTTTGGTAACTACGCACGCATGGCACTTATTAGGTGAAATTACCTTTTTGGGTCCTTTGGGGGAGCTAATTTTGGGTCCGGCGGTAAGAACCCGCGCTACGCCACTTTAAATTCTGCAAGATGCATGAATTAAGGTTACAATGACCTCGCATTTGAGTGACATAAGAGCAGATGCAGTAGCCTCTCGCATGGTGGTAATCACCATAGATACCCTTAGAAAGTAGAATATTAGAACTCTGTAATATAATGATGAAGCGGCGATAGCCTAGTTGGGAGAGAACGGACTTCCGAGACTGTCAGCTGGCTTTTCTAAATTTATGTGTGGATTCAATGTGAATTATCGCCTGCTTTATTGGTGAATGAAAACATCTTAAGCATACTCGAGAAGTTCTCTAAGAATTTCGAAGGTATGTGAAGTCTGCTAGCCCACAACTCAGGACAGTATAATACAGGGCTGATATTATTTTTATTTATTATTATATTGCATCACTCTGCTTCCATCCTGAGACATTACACACACAGCGTCATTACTTGTAATAATCCCACTTAATATAAAAAAAACGCCTGGCGATGTTTACAAGCCGTTAAAACTTATTAACCGCTATCGGATATTTAGTAATAGAAGCCCCAACTATCCCGAAACACCAATGAAATCCCAAACATAAGCTCGTCGCCATTTATCGAGGCAAATCTCCAATTCTCGTATGTAATTCACCATCGTTGGAGACGCGTGCCAATTACAGGAAGAAGATTGTGATTTTTTTTTTTTTTTTTTTTTAGTATGGCCATCTTCGGCTCATTAGGGACGGCTGCGGGCTTCCTCTGACTCACGTCTAAGTTGTCGTCCGCAACCGCCCCTGCGCATACCGCTGTTGCGGTCCTTTTCCCTGTTGCGGGGGCTCAGAAGCCCCCGAAACACCGTACCGTGTCCACCTTTTGGTGTCCGAGGCAGCGTGAGACACACTGCCTCGGACTGTCCATCATGGGGGTCACTGGAGTTGGCTAGACTAATGGGTAGGCGGCACGTCCCGCCCACCCGTGACCCCCGGAGGCCCCTATTAGTCGCCTTTTACGACAGGCAGGGGATACCGTGGTGGAATTCTCCAAACGCCCCCAATCCACAGGGCGGGAGACGTCGGTCAGTCGTCCACCCGACGCCTCCTACGTCTCGTCTGGCGGCGGGAGGGATCACCACTGCGCTGGCGATCCCTCTCGGAACTCTCCTTCCGCGAGAGGACCGCCTCGCAGAAGTGGGCCACCGCCTGCCAGGCCTCCCGGCCGCCGACCATGGAAGCGACCACGGCCGGCAGCGAGAGGTCTTCTCCGACGACTGTTCTGAGAGCGCTGCGCTGCTCATCCCAGGCTGGACAACACTCCAACGTATGTTGGGCCGTGTCCATTGGGCAGTTGTCACAATAGTGACACACGGCCGACTCCTCTACACCTACCACCCGAAACAGGAACTCACCGAAGCAGCCATGCCCGGTGAGCACCTGCGACAGGCGGTATGTTGCCGCTCCGTGGCGCCTGTCCAGCCATTCGGCAAAGACAGGACGCACTGCCTCTACGACCCGGTGCCCCCACGACGGGGCCTCCAGCCTGAGACGCCACTCCTCCACGGCGGCTCGCCGTAAGGCGGCCCTCTTGGCCTCCACCTCCTAGAAGATTGTGATGCAATTTAGTGATACTGCATTGCTAGTTGCTACGACTTCAGGCAACTCCATCCTTCATTGGGATGTATTTGCTTTATAGATTCTACCCTACATTGGCTAAGAAAGAGCCTTAACAGAAAAACCTACAGATATTTCGAATTCTGGTTGAGTCTGGATAATATGAGTTATGTTGGTGTTTTCTGCTACCTACCTATAAGCCCGGAGTCTGGACTTTGTATCCGATATGGCGATAATCATTGCTTATTTAATGGTAATTGATATAGCTGGCGAAAAAATCTTACACCTGATAAACGAAAATGGCTTGGTGCTAAGTCTCAGGAAGACGAGCATTAAAATATGGGGTAGTGATTTTTTATTCAATGTTCGTGAAGTTGCCTATGTTTAAGGACTCATTTTGCACACCATCGACCGTGAGGCTTCCTTTTCTCGTCATTCAGTAGTTAATAGGTAGGCAGAGTTCCAAGTACCTTTTATGCTTATATAACGACCCATAGTATCACCATATGTCCATATCATACCCTAAAGCACAAGTAAATATATGTAAACACAAGTAAATAATGTATTCCAATTTGATACATATTTTTTTTTTCCCATGTATAGTTTGAACCCATCACCTCCTCGGTTACATTTAAGTAAACCACAGGACAATAACGCTATCGCTTTAATAACCGTTATAATTATCACCCTTGACATATACCCGGTAACAATATGGGCCACCGGTCACCAGTTGCATACAAAATCGATATGCTATTATTACCCACGACAGCCCATTTAAAATTAATGATGGTAAGGCGATGTAACGCAGTTTTGCTATCAAATAAAGTCTCTCGCTTTTCTTAATATTGGATTTGTATCAAGCCTTTAAAGTAATTATAACAGGAACCGCCATTACCCCGCAAAAAAAAAAAAAATGTTTTTTTAAATAGATAAAGACCATAGACAATAATAAAAAATATCTCTTATTTTTTTTTTGGTATCAAAGTTAAGTATTACTAAAGCATCTAGAAGGGAAATCCCGCGAAAATAGTGTCATTTTAATAAATTCCATTCCGAAAAGTTGATATCATTAATCATTATGTGAGCATTGATCAATCGTGGACGATAGCCTAGTTGGGAATGGAACGGTCTGCCGAGACAATGTCCGGTGGTACAAAACCCAAGGCACACACCTCAGAATTTTCGAAGTTACGCGTGTATTGTTTATCAACTCTCGTTCGCTTTAATGGTGAAGGAAAACATCGTGAGGTAATCTAAGTACTTGAGCATTCTCCATAAGAATCTCCAGGGTATGTGAAGTCTGCCAGCCTACACTAGGCCAGCGTGGTGGACTAAGGCCTAACCCCTCACAGTAGTAAAGGAATCCCGTGCTTAGTAACGGGCAGTATCGAATACAGGGCTGATTGCATTGCATTGCATAATTAAATTTAAACAACGTCGATATCGTGATTCAAGCTTTCTGTACCAAACGAGCTCTCCAATGTTCCGTCGTATTGAAGTTACAATTGTAAACTTTGACAGCTGAGGCCTGTGCTAATTATTATTATTATTATTATTATTCTTTATTCAACACACACAGTCATTACAGGATATACCCAATTCGAACTGGCGGGACTATTACAAAATAAGATAAATATACAACTATATACTATAACTATTTCTACAAAAAATAAAACAAATATACACTTAACACAAATTAAACTAAGTATAACAAATAACATATAACAGCATTTTTGCGAGCTCACTCCAGTTACATGACAAAACATCTGTTTTGACATGCACCTCATTTATGGTTTTAATGGCTCGGGTGAGAGGCGTCTTGGCTAAGAGGTTGGTCCTAGCCGTCGGCACCGCCAGTAGCGGCGGGCAGCGCCGCCTCCACACGTACCGGTCCGGCACGCTCAGGCACAGGCGGCGCAGAACCCCTGGGTTATGCTCGAAACCACGCAATAGCTTGACCAGGTACGACGCGAGGGTGAACTCGCGCCGCACCCTCAGCTCGTTGTACCCGACCATACCCAGCACGAACAATGTGGGGTACATCAGTGGATATAGTGGATATACCCCATAAAGTTTCCAGTACAGGTGCCTCGTGAACTTGTTCTGGACTTTTTCTAACATGGCCGCGTACTTTGCTTCGTGCGGAGACCATATGACTCCGCTATGTTCTAAGTGGCTCCGGACCAGAGCGTCATATAGCACCCTAACGGCAGTGATATGGGTGAAATGCTTGGATTGTCTTAAAACAAAACCAAGATTTCGATATGCTTTCTTGCATATATTGGTAATATGACCACGAAAGGTCAAGTCTGGGGTGAGGACCACCCCCAAATCACGCACCTGGGATACCCGTTCCAATCATAATACCATGGCCCACTGCTGGTTGCCAGCTTTTTTAGCATAGAAAATTAATTATTTCTACAATCTCGTTTCAGCGGTCCTTCTAAAAAATCTATACCCAACCTGTGTTACGTGCCAAATAGTCTGGTCAACAAGTGCCTTTCAGGTCAAACTTTTTTCTCTGCTTCCGAAAAATGTAAACGAGGCGTCATTCGATTCGGAATAGCGTGTAGGTTTTTTTAAATAATCAAGCGCTGCTTACAAAAATCGCTGAAGTTATAAACAATTAACTGAAAAAAATGGGATTTGGTTTTTTGCAAATATCTCAATAATTATTTGACATTTTTCTAATATCCACAATTAATTAAATGATTTTACTCTAGTATCTCGAGTGATTTTGAGAGAGTTTCTCAATTTTTTTAACTCAGGCTATTTGTAAATCCTGAGCGTCCGCAGGTTAAGTATAGCTTTTCTAGACTTTTATGTTGAACTCGACGGATACTTACAAGCTGAAATCTGTACACAATCGACCATCTACGCTGGACTGAGTCCTTATTACAACTCTATACACTCATAAGCAATACGCGTGTGCGGCGTCGCTTTACGTGCGGCCATATATTTTTTAATGAATTTTTCTTACGGTTTGCGCTTGGTATTTATTGCCTAGATTGTTGATTAATTATTGTTATATTAATGTAATATTTAAAATTATGTTACAGGTTGTCGACATGCAGGCGGTTAATGAAATTATATCCATTTTGGAGAGAATCAATATCACAAAAGAGCTGTTGGAGGTAATTTTTTTATTATTATGTATAAATTTTTATGGCCTTATTGTATAGCGTGCGCAGTACGAATATCGTGCTGAGGTCTCGGGTTCGAATCCCGGGTTGGGCAGTGATATTGGATTTTTGAACTCTGTGTCAGCCTGGAGTTTGGGAAATATGCCCGGTGAATGGCAACATGCCTGTCCTCCACTACATGGGATCTAACATAGCTGGTGAAGTATGGGGGTCTTGCACCTCTGCCTACCCCTCAAAAGAGAAAAAGCGTGATGCTATGTATATAATGTTCATGTCTCGTAGAGTGAAATAATTTCCAAAATTATAGAATAAATATTGACGAAATAAAATGATTCACTAAACAATTTCTAGTGGCTCAATTGACTGCCTCGGTGGCGTAGTTGTATTACAGTACGACTGCAGTGCTGAGGTCTCGGGTTCGATCCCCGGGTCAGGCAAAGTGATATTGGATTTTTCTATTCAGTATCAGCCCGGAGTCTGGAATTTATGCCCGATATGGCGATAGGCTCGCCCCCTATCACGTCATGAGACGGAATATGCACGGCGAAAAGTGAGTGCACTAGTTGCGCCTCTGCCTACCCCTTCGAGGATAAAAGGCGTGAGTATATATATATATGTATGTAATATTGTAAATCTTGTTATTCCCACCGACATTAAACTATTTAATAAACAGCAAACTTTAATGAAAATCAAATTTTGTTGTCAAATAAACGTACTTACATCTAAAATAAAGCATGATGATATAGAATTTGTTAATAGTTAACACTTATTTCGTTGGGAGGGAGGTTCTCGCCTCAAACAGAACTAGAAAAAGGCATGAGTATGCGTACAATTCCTAGTGACCGTCTCAAAATATTTGCTTGAAGAATGAAATCGTAATACAAACTTGATTCAACTATCTCCGTATTATGTGTGTAGAAAGTGTCAAATTTTACATCAATTAAACGTACACGTAAAACTATTGTTGGCTATAAAATTGTTTTACAACTTGATGTTGACAAAAAGTGTCAAGAACCAATTAAGTAGGACGCTATAATTGTACCGACCGCGGATATGTTCGCTCTATGAATTTTGAGTCTTTTTTCTTGTCTAAGCGTCATTTAGACTAGGCAATTATTGGTAGCAATAATATTAAGCAATTTTACTAGCTATAATCGCCTTTTGAATATCTGTATATAAATTGGACGAGAATTACCACGCCGTTGCGCAAGATGGGGTTACTTAAAGCGGTAATTGCATACAATTGTTGCTAGCAAATGTCCTTCTAAATGAGGCTTGAGATATTAATGCATTGGACGCCAGTGTCTCATGAATGCCTACCTCTTACCCTTTTTTAATATCTGTCGTAGTAAACTGCCGTGTTAGTAAAAAGGACATTGTAGTTATTGTATGTCCTCCGTAATGTCCACAATATGTGATATCAAATTCTGATATCTGAGTATGATTGTGTTTTTATAATCTTAGTTTTTTTTTTTATGAATGACCGCTGCGTCTAGACATGACTAAAATATTATTGCGATTAGTCTCGAAGTTTAATTCATAAACTTGAATCAAGATTTTAGAAAACACAGACTGATTCTACTTATCTATCTCAATCAATTTGTCTTCAGTTATACTTTATCAAACTAACAGATTGAACGTGTCGATTAAAAATATAAATGCGTACATAGAATACCTTTCATCCGGGAAAAACTTACGCGGGCGAGGCCATGAACAAAGCTAGTACATTATAATACTGATCAGATGTTAATCCTATACTCGTCTGTATTGTAGACCACCAGATTGGGCAAACACGTGAACGAGCTGCGACGGAAGACCTCTGAGCCGACCCTCGCGCGCCGAGCCAAGGTGCTCGTGAAGCGGTGGCGCGACCTGGTCATACCGACCGTCGCCTCACCAAACCAGACCGGTGAGTATAATAATAATACCAGCCCTGTATTATATATTGCCCACTGCTGAGCACGGGCCTCCTCTACTACTGAGAGGGTTCAGGCCTTAGTCCACCACGCTGGCCTAGAGCGGGTTGGCAGACTTCACATACCCTCGAAATTCTTATGGAGAATTCTCAGGCATGTAGGTTTCCTCACTATGTTTTCCTTCACCGTTAAACCGAACGATAATTGATAAACAATACACACATAACTTCGAAAAGTCAGAGGTGTGTGCCCTTGGGTTTTGAACCTCCGGACATTGTCTCGGCAGACCGTTCCATTCCCAACTAGGCTATCATCCACTCCGGTGAGTGTGGGTACCCCGAATTCACTTTTTGGTAAGGTACATCCGTATACGCAAAAAATACTGTGGACCCATAGTACGCCGAACGCAGTGTCGGCGATTTCATGGTTTTCTTTGGCTTTGTTCAGATTTTTTTGTCTGACAGTCAACTGAAGTAGAGGCGGATTTCAATGTTATGCCTAGTTGGGAGTAGAACTGACTGCTGATACGAATGTCCGCTGGTTCGAAACCCAAGGGCACGCACCTCTGTCTTTTCTAAAAATATGTGTGTATTCTTTGTGAATCGTCGCTCGCTTTAACGGTGCAAGAACACATCGTGAGGAAATCTCTGAGAAGCTCTCTGAATATCGAAGGTATGTGAAGTCTGCGAACCCGCACTAGGCCACCGTGGTAAACTAAGGCCTAAATTCTCAGTAGTACTCCTGCACGACATACTTCGTGGACTAGCGGGTTTTTTTCTTGTGGTAGTCGTTATACGGGCGTTATATGCTACCACCATCACATTGAAGGTATAAGGGTAGCTAGATGTTCGATATAAAAAGTGGTCCATAGCCCCCAAGGAGCGAAATATTATCACATGGAATCACGACGGCGCGCATACATTCGTGATGTGGTCATTCGCGACCGGACCATAATTGAGCTATTTAACGCAACAATAGGTATGGTATACATGCTTTGAGAGATGCAGATTTGATTTTGGTTGCAAATTTTTGTATGAATACCCTATACGTAACGATTGAAATCCCTAACTGGTTCAATGGTAAGATAAAAACAAAATAAGTTAATCTCTAAGCATGCCAAACTATTCTGGTTGGTGCATTTTCGCTGTTGATCCAAAGGCAGCACAGTACTTTGTAATTCAAAGTTATGTTTGGTGTTGCTACTGGATATGGGCGTCCAAGCAGGCGAGCGCCATGCTCGTTGCGTCATTCAACTGCACAAAAAAAACTGACTGATACGTTTGTCCCCAGGATCGAATAGATCGTCAGCAGAGCGGCAAGTCCGTCGGCTCGGCGGGACGCCGCTCACCTCCCCGGCTCTCTCGCGGGTTAGATAACTGCTTATATAACATATTTGTGTATAGTCAGCATAATAAATATCTGTATAAAATTAAAATTTTGAATCGCCTATATACGCGCTATGTTAAAATGAAAAAAATTTCTTCGTATGAAGTAAAGCAAATCTCTTTTATTTTATTTTTGTGAAAAGAAACAAAGATTAGTAAGAACACAAAAGTATGTAGGTAATTTGAAATTTTGAATTTGTTCAGTTACTTATGCTGGTGACTGTACTTATTGGCTGTCAATTTATACTTAACTAAGTTTTGTCCGCGGGTCTGCTCGCGTGAAAAAGTTTTTTCGGGATAAAAGGCCCGCTTCATGTATTCCAGGGATTAAAAGGGGCCTATGTTACTCGCTGATAATTATAATGTAGTCTTATATTGGCGAAAGAATTTTTAAAATTGGTAAAGTAGTTTTTGAGTTTATCCAATATACGCGCGCGCAAAAACAAAACATCAAATCATTATAATATTAGTATAGATTAATAAAGATAAGTATAGATAACGGCTGTTTTCTCGTGGGAATGAAAAAAAAGTAACAATTCACAACCTGGAATTAATTTGTTTTGAATTCGCTACTGAGTCGAATTTGGGGTAATATTTTACCAAAAAATAAATAATTAGAACGCAGTAAACGTATACGTATACACTCACGCCTGTTATCCCCGAAGGGGTAGGCAGAGGCGCAGCTAGTGCACCCACTTTTCCGTCCCATGATGTGATAGGGGGCGAGAACGCAGTAAAAAAAAACAAATATACATAATTTATGTGATACGGTATAAGGGAGTAGTATTTTTATATGGGTACGACAAAGTGACTCCATTGTCCCTGATGGTAAGCGAAATGAGGTCCAGATAGGGTCAACTGACAAGAGATGATCATATCTCGTTAGTCGACACAATTATGTTGAAACCGGATATACAAAGCCTGTGTGCTTAAGATGTGGCATAACAACACGATACCACTCCGTTTCGTTTCATTGTGATTGGTTGAGAGACTAACACGTGACTGACGTATTGGTCTCTCGACCAATCACAAACATCAAAATTAAACGAAATTATCTTACGAGTTGCGTATTTGAAGAGCTATAGAAGAGAATATATATGCTAAGAATGCACACTGTTCTCGGAACACAACACTTACGTGGGCAACCATAGCGGGTTTCATAATAATTCGCACCTTTAGAACGAAAGCGACATAATTCAAAAAGATAGAAAATTGGGTTATCGTCATAAAATTACTTAAAACGAAGTACTCAATACAACAATAGTTCAAACACAGCCATATTCAAGCAGGAAAAGAATAAAACTGTTATATCGGTACCTTTTTTATTATATATTTATAAATAAGGGACTAGTTTTTAGTAATTTAAAATATGACAACTCAATTTTAAATTTTTTGAATTGTGTCGTTTTCGTTCTAAAGGTGCGATATGTTGTGTACGGTAGTCGCTATATAGATACTAGCAGTATGTTAATAGTGTAATGTATGTTGATGTGTAGATATTTCACAGAATGCGGTGAGCCCGGCGGTGCCCAGTCCGCGGCCAGTGTCGCGTCAAAGTGAGTAACCTAACCTAACCTAACCACACCCAATCCATTAAATATAGGGTTGCCAGGTTGTCAAGCATAATCGGTGGACAGATTTTATCCATCCAGTTTGGCATTTGGGTAAAAAAAAGGCCGGGGCACGGAAATTATTAAGAATTTTGTATCTTAGTGTTAATAGGATTTTTTCGGGCCCCATTATTTCCGGAAGGTTTTTTATAGCTCCCAAGTGTATGTCCACGTTTAATTTTACGCATTTTGCCCCCCCACCCCTTCCTAAAAGTCATTGGTCAAATGTAAAAAGCCAGACAAGCCATACACCCGATTACCCTTCGCTTCGCCGTAGTCGGGTAAAAAAAACAATATACGAACTATATAGTGTTTGTTAGTTTATATGTTGAAGTTGATTATAATTTAGCTCTTATGTAAGCGGTAATAAGCCAGCTATGATACAAAAGGTCGCAGGATCGATTCCCGTACCAAAATATTTTGAATCTGTCAGACTACTCAGTGATGAGACTTGTAATTTTCATAGGTTTTAAACATAACTGTTTTTAGTATTTGTCATTATTGTTTTAAATTGAATTTTCAGTATATTTACTATAGTAAGAAAGAAAACGTATTATTTATTTTGTTTCATTGATGTGTTTGTTGCAAGCTGTTCATACAATGTTGTAATACAGCATTTTAATGCATAAAGACCAGGCGATATAGAGATGAATTGCATTCAAAATATTTTCAAATTTTGATTGCTGTTTTACTTAACTTAAATAGTCTCTAAAACAAAATAAAAATTGTAACTAAATCGATTTCTATAACTCTATGATTAATAAATAAATGATTTATGCAAAAATCTTAACCCAACTCATATTATTTCCCGAAAACCGTTTTTAAAAACTCAAGAAAACATTTTCATATTTATGTGCTTGTAAATGTTCTTTTATTATAATTAACCATAAAAAAACCGTCTGCTTTCAAAAAATGTATAAAAAAAATATATTTTTGCATTCCTAGATTTTTTATTTTTTTTCTGTGCAGCATGGGGCGGCTACGACTCGGACTCGCAGGACGTGATCCTCGTGGACGACGACCCCCCACCCAATCCGGCCCTGGCGCCCCCAGTGCTCAACATCGCACAGAAACCGCTCACGCCTCGTCAGTATATACATTATTCGATATATACGATACATATATTTATTCGATGTATAACGGAAACTGACCAATCAGGACAAAGCATTCTTGACGTATTACAAATGGCTTATTTTGATTGGTTTATTTTCGCGATCGTATCGAATTAATATGGATTTGATTTTTTTTAAGTTCTCAATTAACTTTTCCAACTGCTTTATTCGATGTATCGCGAAAATGGACCAATCAGGACAAAGCATTTTTGGCATATTACAAATGGTTTATTTTGATTGGTTTATTTTCGGGATGGAATCGAATTAGAATCGCTTTTTGAAAAGGGCCGTTAGTAAGATGCTTTTGAATGTTTATACTGTCTTACTGCTGAGCTCGGACCTCCTCTAGTAATGAGAGGATAATGCCTTAGTCCACCACGCTGGCCTAGTGCGGGTTGGCAGACTTCACATATCTTCGAAAATCTAATGTAAAATTCCTAGGTATGCAAATTTTCTCACGATGTTTTCCTTCACCGTTAAAGCAAATGATAAACACAAAATAACTTCGAAAAATCAAGAGTCAGTTTGTGTGAGGATTCAATATTAAATGCTTTTAGTCTGAGTTTAGAAAGTAATGGGCGTAGTTAAATTAATTTCTCAAGGTCTGGCCAGAGACCTGCATTCGAGATTAAATAAACCGATTTTCTCATCCTTATAATTGCAAATTTGATGGTTCAAAATTTAAATAATGGTAGTAATAGACCGCCTAAACATCCGGGGGCAGGCATCAAGCAATTTTGAAGGGGTACGGACCACCCAGTCCCCTTTAGCTACGTCTGGGGACACCAGTACTAATATACAAACTATTTTGTTCAGATACTGATATTACTATTACTTAAATGTATTAGGGATAACTTGTGTTAGTTTGTACAAGGGGACATGTCTATAACGGGCGTAAAATTCTAACCAAGACAGTTTATATATATTTGGATAAAACTCCTAAAGACTATCCTTTACAATAAATCGTTTAGACCCCCGATTTTGAGATTTATGTAATTTTATTTTGCCTAAAAACGACACTTAATATGAACGTTTTAAAAATGTGTTTTATAAATGGAGTCTAAAAATATTTTTTTACGGATTCAAGATCCATATTTTTTCCCTTTAATATCCCTAAAGTTCGAGCTTCGTTAGATTTTGAGGTCCTCACCCATACAACAAGCGAACATCTCCTTTGTTAGTCATATGTGTGTAATAAATTCTTCTTACATTGCAGCTGCGAAGAGGCCACCTTCCTCTGAACCTTTGTATGGTGAGAAAAAAGCAAAAAGAGATAAAAAGCCTAAGAAAAGAAGGTAATGCACTGACATTAGTTTAAATTGAACTGGCAATTGCTTTTAACTTTTCAAATTACTGTAGCATGTAAAAAAATTTGGTCTTTTTAAATAGTTGTACTTAATCATTAGTGAAGTAAAATAAGAGATGTTTTTAATTCGTACATCATGCATGCTGTGTGGGTTAAGCTTTTTAATAATACGATGATGCAGTGATTCCAGCATAGTGTGAAATACATCGAAAGATAAAAATAAAACCAATTAGTACAAATGGGACTGAAAAGCACACAAACGTTTATAAACTAAGTACGAAAATAAGAAAAGACAAAATAAGGGTTCGGGCAACGTGCATCCCATGATACTGCTGAGAATGTTTCAGTTTAACACAAAATATGTCAGAAAAGCCGCCTTATGCTCTCTATGGCACACGTTATTTTTACCGCTCGTAACAAGTGCGTAACGTAATTCATTGCGTTTATTACTATGGAAATTGGCACACAGAATATCATTTAACGCTAATAACACGCAAGTTGACGTAACACGGCTGCGTTGTCATAGAGAATAGAGGGAAGGTGTGTTTATCGCTGGTTTTGATGTGCTCCGCAGGGGCCACGGTCGCGCCGGGTCGGGCGCGGAGACGTCTGCGGGCCCGTCGCCGGTGGGGGTCAGCGCGCCCGCCGCGTGGGGCGCTCGTAACGGCGCGGCGGCCCTGGCTGGGGGCGTGGCTGGGGGCGCGACAGAGCGGCGCGCGCGTAACGGATGCCGACGCGACGCGCTCGACCCGTACGCCGCGCTCGCCACGCGCATGCCGCCCGCCGGCGGGAAGAAGGTACATCACTTGTATTTAGAAAAAAAAACTATACTAATATTGTAAAGCTAAAGAGTTTGTTTGTTTGATTGAACGCGCTAATCTCAGGAACTACTGAACCGATTTTGAAAATTCTTTCACTAATAGGAAGCTACATAACTCCTGAATGCTATAGGCTACTTTTTATCCCGGGAAAATATTTTTGTTCCGGAAAAACTTTTTCACGCGGGTGGAGTCGCGAACACTACTAGTATGACAATAAAAGACCTACGCTGAGTTTCTTGGTGCTTCTCAGGTCAGTGGGCTCTTCCGAAGCACTGGTAGAATCTTTTGGTTGATAAAAATCATTGTAAAAAATTACGTGTAAAAGCGCCCTTAGAGGCCTAATTACTTAATAAATTATTTTATTTAATTTGAAAAAAGAAACCGTTATTGTTGGCCAAGTTTTAAATACACACAAAAAATATAATATATTGATGATAATTCTCTCATATGTAAGAGGCCGTCTGGGTGGGTACCACCGCAATGTCTATTACTGACGCCAAACAGTGTGCATGAACTGTTGTGTTTCGGTTTGAAGGGCATTGTAGCCAGTGTGACTACAGGACATAATGAGACTTAACATCTTATGTCTCAGGATGACGAGTGCAGTGGAATGCCACACAGTACTTTGTAACTCAAGGTACTGGATGGTGTTGCTACTGTTCATGGGTGGTCGTGTCGCTTACCATCAGACGATCAGCATGCTCAACTCATCATTCGATGCAATAAATCATTCATGTGTGGGATTCCACTGCGCTCGTCTTCCTGAGAAATAAAATGTTAAATCTCATTATGTCCAGTAATTATACTGGGTACAATGTCCTTCAGACCGAAACACAACAGTGCATACTGCTGCTTGGCGGTAGAAATAGACATTGAGGTGGTACCCACCCAGAAAGACTCTTACATGTGAGAAACCTATTAGTAAATTCTATACGATCTAGCTATTTAATGGTTCCGGGAAAAAGTAATATTCGCTGACTTATACATTAACATCATATAAATCTTGAGTTTGTTATTAAAAAAAAAAAAAACTTAAAAAATACTTTTTTATCGTGTTAATAAGCGTGGTAATTTTTTAAAGATTTTTCTCACTTAAATACGAACAGAAGCGCCCTTAGTTTATCCGTCCCCTTATTTTTTCCTGCTTTGGACATTACACGGATGCCCCCCTCCCTTCCTTTAAATCAGGCCCTGAACTTCAACCATGTTACTGTATCCACAATTACTAATTTGAGCGTCATTTCGTAAGTGTTAATGAACGATGTATATATTCCAGGTGAAGACCACGAAAGAGCTGTTGGAGCAGATCCAGTCTCGCGGCACCAAGCCCGCCTCGTCGGCCGGCTCGCCCGCCTCGCCAGGGTCACCCGCCTCGCCCGACGTCATGCTCATAGAGCCAGACGGTGAGTGCTGCTGCTGGGGCGCCAGGTCTTGAGCTAAACCCTGGCAGGACATGGTCTCATTCACATATGGAAATGGCAATTTTTTTCTGATCGACCAGTGGGGTTAGAATGTGAAAAAAAAAACACGATGTGTCTCCGCTTCGTTTTGTTGTGATTGGTTGAAAGACTGACGTATCGGTATTTTGATGTTTGTGATTGATCGAGAGACCGATACGTCAGTCTTTCAAACAATCACAATAAAACGAAGCGGAGACGCGTCGTATTTTTTTTTTACATTCTATCCCCGCAGGACTATTAATGCTCACTTAGTTGATTATAATACGACCCTTTTAGTATAAGTCTTAATGTAATTTTAATTGGATTTATATTATTAAAATTTCCAGCGGTGCTAATCAAAGTGGACTCGCCGCTGCGCAACGGTGGTTCGTCCCCTCTCCCTCCCTCCGGTCTGGACCCCGCGGCGGGCTCGTCCCCCCCGCGTGCCGCCTCGCCCATGCAGCCGCTGGAGGACGAGCGCGAGTACGTGCCGTGCACCTGCGGCACGGAGGAGGCGGCGGCAGACCCGGCCTGTCCCGCGGCGCCGCGCGGCTCCGTGCTGCCGCTGCACGTGCGGGCGCTCCACCACGCGCTGGTGCCGGGCGTCAACGGCACGCGCGCGCCGCTGCACCCGCACCAGTACGCCGTGCGCAAGCCCGAGCACGCCGACTGGCCCGGCCTGTTCGCCAGCGTCGTGCCGCTCTACAAGTACTCCGACCACGCGGACGACTATTGCGCCAAGAACATGGACGCGGTGCCGCTGTGCACGCACCTGCCTTGGACGGAGTTCGCGCCGCCGCCGCCCGACCTGCCGCCGCCGCCGGAGCCGCCGCCACCGAGACCGTACCCGATCGACGACGAGCTCCAACTCAAGGTGGAGCCGAAGGACGAGGGCGACGAGGAAGCCGACGACGCCGAATCGAAGCCGGAGATGGAGTGTCCGAAGCTGGAGCCGGGGATGATCGGCGTGCCGAGCCTCGAGCCGAGCGAGAGGCTGAAGGCGCCTATCCTGTCCACCGAGGAAGAGACGCAGTTCGGCAAGGGCGAGCCGGGCGTCGCGCTGGACGTGCAGGACGCGTTCAAGATAGAACCGCAGGAGCACCGCACCGTCGAGAGGACGAAAGAGGAGCCGCTGGACGGCCGCGCGCTGCACGCCGCGTGCGTGCGGTGTGCGGCGGCCGTGCCGTACGACTACACGCAGCTGCAGCCGGCGCCGGTGCTGGCGCTGCCGGGGTCGGAGGCGGCGCTGACGACAGCACTGCAGGCGGAGGCCGAGGGGGCGCGGGACCCGCTGAGCCGCCCGACGCGTCCGGCGCGGTTCGCCGAGTGGCACGAGTGCGCGCGGCTCGGCGAGCTGATCGCGCTGCCGTACGTCGTCATCGACTGACGCACTCTCGCCGCAAACACTCAAGTGTCCTTATATTAGCTCTAACGTGATATTGTATATAGGAGTGTATGATGGCTCGAATATGTACATACAGTTTGTAAGTTAGCGAATGTAGTTAGGCGATGAGATGCGGCGCGGCGGCACCACCACACGACCACTCACATTACAATAAAATAGATTTAATCTCTATGAAACTTTCGTCGAGTGTTGTTGTTACTCAATTTGCTGTTGGCTCGACGTATTTCTAAATTCCGCTATATTAAACTTTTTATTAAATGTGTCGTCAGCTTAAAAGCGAAATGAAAATGCGTTAGAAATTGCTCAATTATCGATTTAAATGCGTTTACAAAAGTAACGTCTAATTTTCGTTCTATTTAAAATTGACTCAAAGAACCATTCTACAAATGTATGTTCATTTAATGCAACCTCTAGTAAAAACTACGGTGTCAAATTGAAAGTTTCAAATTGCTTTGTTGGTGGAGGTCCTGCCGTGCAGCGCGTGTCCCGTGGAGCTGCACTAGTGTGTCGCCGCGGCGTCCCCCACACGCACACCACGTCCCGAATAATGTACAGCTTTTGACGACTACAAACACATCACGCCTTTCCCTGAAGGTATAGGTAGACATATAACCAAGGCCACTTTTTACCTTGTGGCAAAGCGAACTTATCGCCATGTTCCCTTATGATAGGAAGAGCCTGCCATTACGGACAGAAATTCCAGACTCCAAGCTAATATTGAGAAGGAATAATCTATGTTGCCCGACCCGTGATTCGAACCCGAGACCTCGCTATAGTCGTACCGCGCATGCAATCTTAACGACTTCACTACACTAGCTACGCCAAAACAATGAATTTATTTTTTCACAATATGCATGCGTGACGTCACGCGTTATGTGCTTCCGAGTGCTCAATAACGAAGACCGCGTATCCCTTATACGGATATAGTCGATGTGGACGCAGATACCACAAACAATAAAGATCTATATACCATACCAGCCCTGTATTATATACTGTCCCACTGCTGAGCACGGGCCTCCTCTTCTACTGAGGGGTTAGGCCTTAGTCCACCACGCTGGCCTAGTGTTTAGCAGACTTCGCATACCTTCGAAATTCGGAGAACTCAGGTACGCAGGTTTCCTCACGATGTTTTCCTTCACCATTAAACAGTGATAATTTACAAAGAATACACACATATTTTTTTTCAGAAAACTCACAGGTTTGGTTGGGTTTTGAACCTGCGGACAGTCGTCTCGTCAGTCCGTTTCACTCCCAACTAGGCTATCGCCGGATTAAACATCACCATCATGATGAAGAAAAACACTTCAGTCATTCATCACCAGTACATGATGACCACCGCTGAACATAGGCTTGCACTAAAACTTTTTAAATGGACTTATCAAAAGCGGCCTGCTTATATCTTGAGAAATATTCATTCTTCCAACAGCAAAGGATATGTTCAAAAACGGGCCTAAAATTCTAACCAAGATACTTTATATATATTTGGATAGTTCTCCCAAAACTATGTCTGCAACAAATTGGTGATATAAAAACCATCGATATTAAATTCAGACGGAATCACTTCTATGAATAATCGGAAAAATATAAATCTTATTGAGACACTCGGCACAAGCTCTGTTCTAATGTTCTTTAAAAATTTAATTAACTTTGATTGATAATAATTCAAAAAAATTGATATATTTTGAAATATCTATGAATAAAAAGTCCAAAAATAAGCGCGTAAACTTGGTAACATGATTAGACTTCGAAGGATATTCCGTCCCTAACGCTTGCCGCACACGTTCGGTTTCCTCATTAGGTTACCTGATCAGGAATTCAGATTCGGAATTTCGAGCGACTAGCGCAAACGTCCGGTTTTTTGTACCAACACGTTCGGTTTCCTAATCAGGTTTCCTGATTAGGAATTCAGATTCAGGAACGTGTGCGCGTTGTTGAACATTTTCTATGTAAGCGGAGCATTCAGGTTTCCGAATCTGAATTCCTGATCAGGAAACCGAACGTGTGCGGCAAGCGTAAAGCTATCCTAGAAATTCTTTAGAGCATGATAGTTGAGTCGCATTCGTAGATTAGTCGATCGTCCAGTGATTGGTCGGCAACATCTTGTCGACTGGCGAGTCAGTCTCAATTGGCATAAATCGTTAGAAAACTTGCAAAAATTGATTTTCGCCAAATTTGGCGGAGTAAACAATTACGGCAAGCTGGCTTCAAATTTTGAACCTTCTAAGACGGGGCAAATCGTATGTGTATAGAAATATTGCCCTTAGTGTAAATGTATCTGGAAGTATATATTGCTGCAAGAATTTGCTAATCTTGTACTTGCCATCGGGTTTATGAATACAGTGCCTGCATAAAGACACAATAATCAATTTATATGAACTAGCTGATGAACTTATGCATTTTTTGGGACTACGCTTGCTCAGAAGATCCAGCGTCTAAAATTATATCTTAATGTTAAGATTTAACAAAATATTTGACAATAAACTTTATTGCTTATATCGAGGCTCAAAATAATTGTTTCTTTCCTCAATGTGCCCACAGTATGTTGGGCATTGTGCGTGTTCATTCATTATAGCGCTGACTCACTTTCTTGATAGCCCGTGTTTTATTAAAAAAAAAATCACTTTAGTTTAGCGTCTTATACAACTGCTAAAAATGCCGAAACTAAAATCTACTTTTTATTGATAAAAATCGTCAAGCCTGAAAAAAGCAAGCAATACTACATTCATTCATAATCAAAATTGAATATTCTATACACTATTTAGACACCTTACAGTGAGAAAGGAAGTCTTTATCCTACAATTTAAATAGGATTTATTGAAAAATCTTCCTAAATGTTTGTAATATGTCGTCAAAAGCTGATATTCTCGCGCAGGGGCGGGTGTGCGTTCGATAACAGATGATTTGTCGTAATTATTATAAGTCAAGAGCATCGTTGCAAAGTTTTTTAGTCATGTATATTTATTTGTATCGTTTTAGGCGTCAAACTTACTTTTATTTTGGCGGTGGATCGCTTAACTTATGATTATTTATTACATTCTCATTTGTAATAAAAATGTTAGTACTTTTTTCAGTTCTAAAATTTTCAAAAGAATGTAAGACAGTCCAAGTATAGTATTCTTTATGTTATAATTAAAAAAAGTTTTCCAAGATTAATATATCCACAGACAAGCCATCAACCAAAAATGAAAAAGTGCTCATATCAAGAATCTTCCATATATCTGTTTTGTTATAGTAACTGCCAATTTTTTTTAACTAAATTATTGTGAGGATATGAAATATTGTGATAAGTCCTTAATATCGAAGCTCATCAATAGGCTACCAAAAAAAATTAAAACAAAAAATCAAATAAAAATTATTAAAATTATAAAATGTAATCTAGTACTAAAAGTCTGAGATATCCTAGGTAATGTTAAACATGCGTTAAAGCTATAATGAGATTATCATCGGTTATTCCAAAAATGCTAATAATATTGCCAATATTTACCATTTAGTCGCATAAATCAATTAATGACTAATCACAATCGATTCGTAAATCGATCATTCGATTCCTAGAGCGATCCACCGCAGTTTATTTCCTTATAGCATAGCAGAAAATTAAGAAAATTCCCTACATAATGACTACAAAGGCAAAACGTCTAGACTGTTATTAATATTTGTTACCGAATGTGATCGAAAGAAATGAAAAAAAATTAGGTAATTAATAATTAAATAGGAGTTCCAATTGTATATTATACATATATATTGCTATATCATTATGATGAAGAATATCATTGAATTACGAGTGAAAATGAACTTGATACAGTTTTTATGCGGCGTCTATTGCTAAGAGATTTAATATAGAAATAGTTTTAGGCGAGTTTATATACTATGAGAAAATGGCGTCCTGAGAATGACATTTACAAAAAAAATAACCAGGTTCTTGAAGTCAGTTGTGAATTTTTATTGTGATAAGGTTCTGATTGCCAAAATAACAAACCATTTTATACTTGGCGGGTTTTGTTTGTCATTCCGATTTTTTTAAAGTTCCAGTCAAACCCCGCTTATATATATAGATGTATGGGGAAACCTTATATGAGTATATAAGGTTTCCCCAACCGGCGCCCGAGTGGACGCCGGCGTCCGTAGCGGGGCTTGACGAGTCAAAATCCGTGGCTTTGATTACTAAACAAATCAAACACAATGTTCAGTTCCTTTATAGCATATATGTAAATTACTAATTATTGTACTTTCGTTCCTTGACGTTATATCTGTAATGTATATAGAGTCGCCTAGTGTTCAATAGGTACATGTGTTCACATTCATAGTATATGCAAAATTCTGTAAATGTGATATCGTTGTTGGTTTCCATGCATAGATATATTTTTGCACTTCACAGCCGCATTGGAACTGTATCAAACTAACTAGTTTTTATAAACGATGTCAGAGATACCGATTTTATGTTTTTTTTTTTTTTAAATCTGATGTCCCATAGGTAAAGGAGTGAGAAATAGTGTTGTTTTTTTAAACATAGTACATATTTATTATTCTAAGATGTATACACGTTTGTTTCTGTGAAAATTTTATCGGTATCTCGGATGTATAATAAATACTCTTAACTTTGTGTTGGTTGTGTGCATTATGTAATTTTTAAATTTGGAAACTTATAACCGTTTTTGGTTAACTCATTAAGATTAAATTGTAAAGATTATAATGCAATATTTGTTCTAAGAAATGATATGATCTATATACTCTGTATTTCAGCATAAATAGAAAGTTTACATTGAAATACGATTTCAAACACTGTCCATACTGTCCACGTCTGCAATTCAGACTTTGGTAGTAGTCACTCATTTTTGTATCTCATCGAGACAACCTTATTTCCAAATTTGTTTCAGCTTATTTGGGAAATTTATATTTATAAAAGAGTAGTATTGCTCGCGGCTTCGCTTGCATGGATAAGTTTTTCTGAGATAAAAAGTAGCCTATAGCGCTCAGGAGTAATGTAGCTTCCTATTAGTGAAAGAATTTTCAAAATCGGGTTCAGTAGTTCCTGAAATTAGCGCATTCAACCAAACAATCTCTTCAGCTTTATAACATTAGTATGGATTACATAATGCGCATAACCAATAGACTGAAATCGACTGTACAACATTATAACAAAGATAATGTGTTGATTGAATAACTGAATTGAAATAGTCGCTTCTCTATTCCATATTTGTAAAATGTATTATCATTTACCCTGGGGTTCTTCGTGATTTTGTAAACTGTTATATGAATTTACAGTTGAAAGTAAGTGTTTGTAGTATAAGAATTGTCATTTTTAAAATTACAAGTTAATTTCAAACTTGAGCAAAACGTATGTTGTGTCGACCTTACCTTTGCTTGGCTTAGGATATGATTTAGTGAAAGAGTGTTGTGATCAGTGAGCGAAATTGTTACTAGTGTGTACTTATCTCATAATGTATCTCAGAAATCTGATAACCAAACCTGTACTATAAGATTTCAATAATTATCATTGCCTCATTAGGTAAGATATGCGACTATTTCAGTTTATGGTTTGTTTTAAAGACACTGAAAGGAATTTATTTTAGTTGCGCACATATTTTTGACAAAAAATTTAGTTGAAACATTTATATGATCTGTAAAGAAGATCCTCATTCGTGGATGTGACTTCCTCTTCCATCGTCTACTAAAAGCATTTTTCACAATCCAGTTTGCATTTAAAACTATTAAACAGCAAAAATAGTTCCCTACTACATACATATTGTAAGGAAATACCATTTCGACGTCAACTATATTTCGCACTAAACTGTCACATCATTTAAATATTAGATTTCCTTATGCAGTGTCTTTAAAACGTTCCAAAATAATCAACACATATTAGATTATATTGATATCAAAGGGCCGTCAGTAAAATACGTCACGATTCACGATTATTTCATTTATCACATTATTTTCTTTGCCACATCATGTTTGCGTTCACACATTGTAATGTAGCTTGTCGTGAGTGCTTTACAGTCGGCCTGGCCAACGGGAATGCGTTGCAGAAATTATCCAAACAAAGATTATTTTCTAGTTTCGGTGGGCGATGTGTCGCGACGTGATAAGGCGTCGCCTTCGCCGGCCAAGCTAAGCGCTCGCAGCGGGTCCGTCTCACACGACCAATGTTTGTGCCACATTTATTTATTTTATCCACAAAAATTATATTTGTACAGAATCTTTCATTGTTTATTGAAATTGATTTTTTTTAAACATATCTAGATGTCCAAAAAGTCGGTTACGCGACGCAATTTGTGCCAATGTTTGTAAGATATGACTAGGGAATTTGCGATTTGTAATTTTCGAGATGTTCATGTATTTTTGCTTGATAGTTCTGCTATCTTTCCATATACTATGCTCAAAGGTTGCCATACTAAAAAAGTAAAATACTAAAGCATTTATATTAGACAATTTATAAAAAATACATAAATGTCTCAGAAAAATAAATAATTCGCGAGAACGTAAATCTTTATTGTTTACGTGGTTATGACAATAAAATTGTATGTATAGGGTCGACGCCCGATCCTCGTTTATCAGCATATTTGTTGATTTGTAGAAATTGTAGGAGGTGTTTGTTTGTCATTTTGTTTGTGTTAGTCGTTACCCAAATCACGACGATGTAGGCTGAGGAATAAAAGAGTACATCCTCAATTTTTTGTTGCTATTTGTTGCCAATTGAGAATATAATTATTACTTTAATTTTATTATTTTCCTAAATATTGCAATGCTATTATTTTCATATGCAATATGTTGATTCTCATATATTTGATATATTGAAGATTTTATATTTTTGAATAGCAACATAGTGCACATTTGTTTCTCAGCCAGCATGGTTAAAATGTAATTCGTTATTGTTATATTTGTTACTGGTATAGCTCTCTGTATGTAGTCGGTTGTGAGACAGACCCGCTGCCGCGGCGCAGAACCAAAAGGCCTTACATTTAATGCGCGGGTGAAGCCGGGCGTTGAGCTTGTATAAATAATGTAACCCGCAGACTGCCTTGTTGGACTCGATCCAAAATTTTGGTAAAATATAAAAAGCAAAATATATGTGTTTTTATTATGATGTCCTGTTTTATTGATTAAGCTCAGCAGAGATCAGCATCAGATTCTATAGAACTACATCAGCTAGACAAAATTCAATCACCATTAAGCCCACATTCAACTAACTATAAAGATTCAGAATATCTTGTACTAAGAGTAAGTATAACTACCTATAGAGCGCGTGTATGCAAGTGGGAACAATAGGCACGGGTGGGAACATCGTCCTGCGCCGGCCGCAAGCGCTTGTAGTCACTCGAGTAGGAACGGTGTGAGCACACGCGAGTGAGATCTATGCGAATATTTGATTATTAATACTGCAAAATGGTTAAATGTTCTGTGGAATCTTGTAAAAACGACACTCGGGAAATACACTAAACAGAATTCTAATATCACGTTTCACAGGCAAGCCATATTTCAGTATATTTTTAGGTAAAATTGAAATCACGCGTCGCGGTATGAAAGACGCTCGGGAGGCGAACACTTGTACTCCCCGCACTGCCCCGCATCCCGCTTTTTCGATAGTGATGTTACGCGTCGATACCAGAATCGCTGTAATATTTTCATATATAGCATACGTATTTATTACTATCGAAGGCGATGCTTAATATAATGTAGCTTAGGTAACTGTTTTTGTCTGTGTGTGATTTTTAAGCCAATTAATAATTGCGTTTTTGTTTATGAAATGAAAGAAATAATTACTGTTCCTAAAAATTGACCGATTACGATAATATTTTTAAGCTATTGCATAGCTTCTATCGCGGGTCTTCACAGTATAAGTTAGCAACCATTAGATTTATTTTTTTGTCATTTTTTTAACATTGGTAATAAATATTTCAAAAACTAGACGTGACTAGTTTAGGCTTGGGGAGACTAGCTAAGAAATCTATGGTGCGAAGCTCGGTTTACATCCATTGGTTCAATTATAATGGATATCCATTCATATTATTGGTTCTTATTGCTTGTAAAAACTGCTCTTGAGGTACCGTGTTTATAAATCATTCCACATGGCACTACACCAATTCGCAGTATAGCTTTTATCTATATTAACGCAATACGCTTAAAATTACTCACAAGGCCATATTTTGTAGAACCACAATTTTTTAACAACAATATGTACCGCGCCGCCGGACCTGTACTTATCGATAGCTGTTGCGTTGGTGCTGCTCGCGTGCCCATCCCTAGCAGTCGCCAACATTTCTATATAAGTAGCTATAGTTCACCTGCCTACGCTGGGTCTCTACCCAGCGTAGGCAGGTGCACGGCGCACGGTGCGATATTAGCGCTCTATAGGTATTTATACTTACTCTAAGATCTTGTAGGATGTAAGTAGGATTGATTGATGGTACAGAATAAGCAGAAAGGTTTCATGTTCTACAAGTTGTGTTAGCCGAGTGTTCCAGATTACTTACTGCAAAAAGTAAAAATGTAACTTATAGAAGACTATGCACTATGATTTTAATATACCCAATATTATTTTCAACAAATATCTTCAATATAAACGACATCAATAACAGAAATAAAATACATTTTAGTCAGTTAATGATTTATTAATAAAAAATTACATTGTACAGTTTAACTTACAATGGGGCGCGTGTTCGCTCGCGATTTAATGGCACGTCGTTAGTTCAGCTCGAGCGTCGCCACCAGTTTAAATAAGAGCATTGTACTTGCCACTAATGTGCCAACTTGATTAAGATTTTTTTTTAAAGTTTTTTTATTTTAATGTTTAGATATTTTTGTAGGCATCGAGCGCAGATGTATCAACATTGAGATTCAATATTCAGAGATTTTAATCTGCTATGCAGAATCTGATCTTACTTATTTTTAACACTTATACATTAAGATTAACATACATTTATAGACAATTTTTGACGTCACAAATATACAAGTTTGACAACTCCAAAACAATAACAAAATCCGAATAAATTTAGGCTGACACAAATGAAATTTCGACTAAGGCAAAATTAAAAAATAATATTACTACTAGTAGTTTTTTTACCATTTTTTAACTTTGCCAAACTTATTTAAAACATTTAGATATCTGAGCCCTTTCTTAAAATAACACTTCGTTGTAAAACGACCTTAATATTAAGATGAAGTTTACATGATCACGCAAGGCATGGCGCAGCACAGGGGCAGGCAGAGAGGCACGGCGGTCTTTGTCTCGTAGTGCTTCTCTTTGCTTCGCGAGCCCGACTCGTATTCGTACATGCCGCGTGCTGAGGCGTATGAACCGCCGCCTTGCATGGCCGCCTGTGGGAAAAGGTTTAGGTCAAATAACTTCCTTTAATTTAGGTGTTTCTTACATAAAGGAGACTTGACCTTAATCCCTATTTTACGATGATGTGTGTGCATTAGCTTATGTAACTGATCTGACTTTGTAAGCAAAAGACTTGAAAAAAAAAATATGTAAAGATTCAATGGACAAATGATGACAAAAAAGTAAGCCCGGAGTTTCTTTCTGCCTTTCTTCTTCGGGTAGTCATCGCTTAGGTAGCTAGTGAAAGGCTGGTAGGTTAGCTAGGCTAGGGCCTGTAGTGTCCTCACCGGTGAGGATCGCGACGCGTTCCTCCCATAATTTTTGTAATAATAATGATCTTTTATTTTTTATATCCCCTTTCCTGCCAGCTCGAGCTGGCTTTTCAATTTTTAATTTTCATCATTGTTTTTAATCTCAATAAAATTGTCGGTAGTTATATAAGTGACCTTTTGTATCAATAATAATTATGACAATCAATTTAATGTATGACTTATCATAAGTGCAACCATGTTCGCCTACGTGATGAATAAAGTATTTTATTTTTTTATTTTATTTTATGACGAAGATAGGCTCCGCAGCTGTTTCCAACAGTGCTTGCATTTGTGGTATCAAAATATCTAGGCATCCATCGAAAAGTTAATTTCTAAACCTCTTGACCTAGCTGGTCTACTATATTACTAATATCTCCTACTTACGCTGCTAGCCTGGTACCCTTGCACAGTCCCGACCGGTGTGTCCTTTTTGGCGAAGGGCGTGTGCCCCGGGGGATAGTATACAGGAGGTCCTGCGACGTTGCGGCTGGACCCTATGGGCGGGGGCTTCACGGCGGGCCCGGCGGGGGTGGCAGGGGAGGCAGGAGACGAGCTCTGGGCGTTGGAGCTCTCATGTCGCACCTCCACGCGGCGGCGGGTCACGCCGTCTGGTTGGGTGGGGAAGCGCTGGAGAATATAAATAAAAATAATATATAACACAGGATAATTTTATTTATTACATTTAATAACGCAAATTATTCACTAGACTGCTCTGTGTCTCCTTTTCTTATATCCATCCCATGGTTGTCTGGAAGATATTACCCACATTTTTTTAAATTCTTTCTTTAAATTTTGAAACTCAGGTGCAAAAAAGAGTGAATAAATAAATAATTAATAGGACCCGAATAAATAAGATGTTGTGATGTGGATAGTAATTAAAATTACTAAGCAGTCTCTTTCCTATTTCTATTATATTCCTATCTACGTAAAGTGTACTCACAGCCTCCGGGAAGTCAGCAAGCAGATCGTCCAGCTTCTTCGGCGTCTGCTGGTTACCTGGCGAGGGGGTGGTGGGGCGCGGGAACGGTCCGGGTGAGGGGGAGGGGCCAGGGTGGGAGTTGTAGGGCTGCGACCCGTGCGGGGGGTTGGCGGGGTGCAGGGTGAGGCTCTGCGGCGCGGGCGACGGGAAGCGCTGCGTCGTGTTGTGCGTAGAGTACGTCGTCTCGCTGTACTTGTACGTGTTTGGACCCTGGAATTTCATGTAACGTAGTTAGAGGTCAATCTTGAGGGCAGATCCAACAATGGAGTAACGAAGGATTTATTATGTTAAAATTTCATAAAATGTTAAGACATTTTTTTAGAATAGATTTCTTTTCATCTTGCAGAAAATAACCTTCGTGAACTTACTACTTTAGCGATTTTATTTGGCAGTCGTGAAGCGTTGACTTTCAGTTGTATTCAAGTTTTTCAGATTATAGTCTCAGAAAAAAAATCATATTCACTAATCTAGGTTTTTACCGAACCGTGTTTAATTAGCTAATATTCAAGGCCGATATGATAGACGGAATACGCACGGTGAGAAGTGGGTGCAGTAGTTAGTACTCACGTATGGGCCATGTCCATTGTGCGGTTCGTGTGGCTGCAGCTTGGTCTCGGGGTTGGCGGGCGCGGGGTGGACCATGCGCTCGTTCGTGCGATCTGTTACTGTACAAACATCAGTTTTAACATATATTAATATTTACGGGTTTAATTAATTGTTTTTTCAAGATCAAAAAATTAGGATATACCAGGCACGGCTCCACGCCAAATGTAAGGACTAACAGAAATTACTTTAAATGAAGCTTTCTCTTTCATCTACACTGTGGGGTACGCGACACTTTTCCAAGCGTGAATAAACCACTCTGGGGTAGATCGTGTTGAAAAATCTACAAAGTGTTGCCAGACTTGGGAATTTATTACCTTTCAGTTATAGTCTTCGTACGCTACGACTAGACCAAAATTGCGAGAAAATATCCAAAATATAATGAAATCAATATAAAAGTAGTTTTTATAATTACGGTCACTGGTGACGACGGTTCTGTACTCGCGTATGTGCGAGTTGCAGTGGGAGCAGTGCTGGCACCCGCCGGGAGCCTGTGGGGCCGACCCCGTCAGCGGCTGCACTGGGTGTCCCGGCTGCCCTGGGTGACCCGGCTGCACGGCGTGCAACGTGCTCGATGTACTGAAATAATAAGTATGTGATGGATCTTGTGGAACTTGGGAAAAAATCTATTGGATTATTATGTACTAGATTTTACCCGCGGCTCCGCCCGCGTGAATGAGTTTTTCCGGGATAAAAGTCCCGCTTTATATTTTCCTGGGATAAAAAGTAGGCCTATGTGTTAATCCAGGACATGATCTACCCGTGTGCCAAATTTCATCGAAATCCGTTCAGTAGTTTTTGCGTGAAAGAGTAACAAACATCTATACATCCATACATTCTTACAAAGTTTCGCGTTTATAATATTAGTAGGATGTACGTTGTTCGGTGGCGTAGTTGCATTGCGTACGCGTTACGAGTACGATTTGCACGCTTAGGTCCTGGGTTCAAATCACAATTCAAGCCAAAAACATTGTGAGTGAGTTTTTCCATCTTAAAATTACTCAGTCGCAGCTCGGAGTCAGGAAGTTGGCGGTGTGATAGATAGGCACGGGGGATGCCTTAAGGCGCACGTAAAGCTGTTGGTCCTGCGCCTGACGTCTCACCGGACTATGAGAGTGAAGGAATAGCGAGTGCACCTGTGTATTGCGCACACACTTGTGCACTATAGTATCTCCTGCGTATCTTGCTGATCTCGGTTGAAATTGGCCACCATGGCCGAAACTGTCTAGAAGGATTATGTTCATTAAAAAAAAGGTTTTCATATGTATAAAGTGGTGGCTCTCTTTAGTCGACAATCTCTCTGGACCCAACTACCATCAGGTGCAAAGTTTTCATACTCACGTGCTCGTGTTCTCGGAGGCGATGTAGGTGTGCTGGTGGTCGGCCACGGGGGGGAGCGGCACGGTGGTGGGGTCCTGGTCAGCAGGCACTTCATACGTGTACGTCTTCACTGTCGTCGTCACCTTGTTCATGGGAGTCGCCGAGCGAGACAGCTGGAGTATGAAGATCGTTTTAAATTACATTGAAAATGTTCAGAATAAAAGCACCTATGGATACCTACTGTAGATCCTGGAATTTAAAAAAAAGTCTTCTAAGGGTACATGTCTTTCGTGAGATAAGGTTATTTCACGATTGTGGTCTGCTTTGCTTTCCCCAAAGTTATCCTGATTCATATTTTCAAAGGCATCCGCATTTACTGGTGGTATGTCTCTCATATGTAAGAGTTCGTCTCTACCGCCAAGCTGTAGTGTACATGCACTGTTGTGTTTCGGTTTGAAGGGCATTGTAGCCAGTGTGACTACAGGACATAATGAGACTTAACATCTTATGTCTCAGGATGACGAGCGCAGTGGAATGCCACACAGTACTTTGTAAGTCAAGGTGCTGGATGAAGTTTCTACTGTTTATGGGTGATCGTATCGTTTACCATCAGGCGAACGGCATGCTCGTCTTGTCATTCAATGCCACAAAAAAAGTACGATGATGATGGAAATAAAATAAAAATGCCATAATGGACCTTGAATAGTAGAAATGACAGCTTAGATCCGTAACTATTGGTTATTCATTATAGTACTTACGGTGCCAGTGTTGGGCGGCTGGTGGCAGTGGGCACATACGGTCGGTGGAACGGCAATGGGCAACGCAGGCGAGATTTGAGATGGCACCACACGCGATTCTGTCAACAAGAAAGTTATTTTTATTATGAAATTAATGTCAATATCCATATTATATAAAAAAGTACGTAAGTAAATGTAACATATTATAAAAATGAAATGTTTTCTATATGCGTCATACATTTCGAATAGATAGCTTCCCAAAATACGGTTAGTACGATGTTTTGCTGCGGGGAGCACTCACTTTTTTACCTGTGGCGATTTGGGTAAAACCATCGGCACCTCCGAGATGCTTCCTCGCGGCCCTTGGGGTCTTCAATTGGGTTCCCAGAGTGTCAATGGCACATTTCAATGCGCGGGAGCTTCTGGGTCGTCTTCTTCCTCTGAGCTTTTGAGTCGTGGTCGCGCTCGTCATCATCAGCAACATTAAACTGAACACTACTACCATACAATCCACCTTACCAAGTGGGTTCCTACCTGTCTTCTCCTCCCGGTAGAGCTCCTGTCGCAGCTCGGTGGAGCGCACGGGCGGCGGCGGGCTGGAGCTCCAGTTGGCGCTCTCCAGCCGCTCCTCACGCTTCAGGGTCGAGTTATACTGTGCTCCACTAGTGACCCACCTGTCTTCTCCTCCCGGTAGAGCTCCTGTCGCAGCTCGGTGGAGCGCACGGGCGGCGGCGGGCTGGAGCTCCAGTTGGCGCTCTCCAGCCGCTCCTCACGCTTCAGGGTCGAGTTATACTGTGCTCCACTAGTGACCCACCTGTCTTCTCCTCCCGGTAGAGCTCCTGTCGCAGCTCGGTGGAGCGCACGGGCGGCGGCGGGCTGGAGCTCCAGTTGGCGCTCTCCAGCCGCTCCTCACGCTTCAGGGTCGAGTTATACTGTGCTCCACTAGTGACCCACCTGTCTTCTCCTCCCGGTAGAGCTCCTGTCGCAGCTCGGTGGAGCGCACGGGCGGCGGCGGGCTGGAGCTCCAGTTGGCGCTCTCCAGCCGCTCCTCACGCTTCAGGGTCGAGTTATACTGTGCTCCACTAGTGACCCACCTGTCTTCTCCTCCCGGTAGAGCTCCTGTCGCAGCTCGGTGGAGCGCACGGGCGGCGGCGGGCTGGAGCTCCAGTTGGCGCTCTCCTGCCGCTCCTCACGCTTCAGGGTCGAGTTATACTGTGCTCCACTAGTGACCCACCTGTCTTCTCCTCCCGGTAGAGCTCCTGTCGCAGCTCGGTGGAGCGCACGGGCGGCGGCGGGCTGGAGCTCCAGTTGGCGCTCTCCAGCCGCTCCTCACGCTTCAGGGTCGAGTTATACTGTGCTCCACTAGTGACCCACCTGTCTTCTCCTCCCGGTAGAGCTCCTGTCGCAGCTCGGTGGAGCGCACGGGCGGCGGCGGGCTGGAGCTCCAGTTGGCGCTCTCCAGCCGCTCCTCACGCTTCAGGGTCGAGTTATACTGTGCTCCACTAGTGACCCACCTGTCTTCTCCTCCCGGTAGAGCTCCTGTCGCAGCTCGGTGGAGCGCACGGGCGGCGGCGGGCTGGAGCTCCAGTTGGCGCTCTCCAGCCGCTCCTCACGCTTCAGGGTCGAGTTATACTGTGCTCCACTAGTGACCCACCTGTCTTCTCCTCCCGGTAGAGCTCCTGTCGCAGCTCGGTGGAGCGCACGGGCGGCGGCGGGCTGGAGCTCCAGTTGGCGCTCTCCAGCCGCTCCTCACGCTTCAGGGTCGAGTTATACTGTGCTCCACTAGTGACCCACCTGTCTTCTCCTCCCGGTAGAGCTCCTGTCGCAGCTCGGTGGAGCGCACGGGCGGCGGCGGGCTGGAGCTCCAGTTGGCGCTCTCCAGCCGCTCCTCACGCTTCAGGGTCGAGTTATACTGTGCTCCACTAGTGACCCACCTGTCTTCTCCTCCCGGTAGAGCTCCTGTCGCAGCTCGGTGGAGCGCACGGGCGGCGGCGGGCTGGAGCTCCAGTTGGCGCTCTCCAGCCGCTCCTCACGCTTCAGGGTCGAGTTATACTGTGCTCCACTAGTGACCCACCTGTCTTCTCCTCCCGGTAGAGCTCCTGTCGCAGCTCGGTGGAGCGCACGGGCGGCGGCGGGCTGGAGCTCCAGTTGGCGCTCTCCAGCCGCTCCTCACGCTTCAGGGTCGAGTTATACTGTGCTCCACTAGTGACCCACCTGTCTTCTCCTCCCGGTAGAGCTCCTGTCGCAGCTCGGTGGAGCGCACGGGCGGCGGCGGGCTGGAGCTCCAGTTGGCGCTCTCCAGCCGCTCCTCACGCTTCAGGGTCGAGTTATACTGTGCTCCACTAGTGACCCACCTGTCTTCTCCTCCCGGTAGAGCTCCTGTCGCAGCTCGGTGGAGCGCACGGGCGGCGGCGGGCTGGAGCTCCAGTTGGCGCTCTCCAGCCGCTCCTCACGCTTCAGGGTCGAGTTATACTGTGCTCCACTAGTGACCCACCTGTCTTCTCCTCCCGGTAGAGCTCCTGTCGCAGCTCGGTGGAGCGCACGGGCGGCGGCGGGCTGGAGCTCCAGTTGGCGCTCTCCAGCCGCTCCTCACGCTTCAGGGTCGAGTTATACTGTGCTCCACTAGTGACCCACCTGTCTTCTCCTCCCGGTAGAGCTCCTGTCGCAGCTCGGTGGAGCGCACGGGCGGCGGCGGGCTGGAGCTCCAGTTGGCGCTCTCCAGCCGCTCCTCACGCTTCAGGGTCGAGTTATACTGTGCTCCACTAGTGACCCACCTGTCTTCTCCTCCCGGTAGAGCTCCTGTCGCAGCTCGGTGGAGCGCACGGGCGGCGGCGGGCTGGAGCTCCAGTTGGCGCTCTCCAGCCGCTCCTCACGCTTCAGGGTCGAGTTATACTGTGCTCCACTAGTGACCCACCTGTCTTCTCCTCCCGGTAGAGCTCCTGTCGCAGCTCGGTGGAGCGCACGGGCGGCGGCGGGCTGGAGCTCCAGTTGGCGCTCTCCAGCCGCTCCTCACGCTTCAGGGTCGAGTAGCCGCTGGATGGTGCCGGCTTTGTTGGGGTTCTTGATAAAACATAACATTGTTTAATATTTATTCAGATACCTAGTGTATGTGATTAAAATAATGCAGGAAAGTATAAGTTAGTCCTAGCAGATCAAGTATTTTCAAAATTTTGTCTGCTAGATCTACACTAGTCTTGATAGGAAAATACATATTACATTATATGAAGTACGAAGAAATATAAGAGATGACTTGACTTACACCCTCCTATAGTCGAATGATGAGGTTTCAGCTGTATCCGAAGTGTAGCCACCTAAAACAAAAAATGAATATAACAAATATCCATCATTTATAGGGTGCTGGTTTCATAGGAAATTGCCTTGTCTTTCTAACCAGGACATAAAAGTGCTTGTACACTGCTTGCAGGGAAGAAAATGATAATGTAACATCTATTTGGACGATTACCATACTGACCTCTCTTACGTAAAAGAGAAATACTCAAAAATCTATAATGCTCCAAATATGAATTAATGTATGCGCCTGTAAATCTAGAATGCTACCAGTAGTAAATACTATATTATGATTTTAATACTCACCTTTGTAGAGCTGCCTCTCCTGATCCCTCTGCAGGTCGTCGAGAAGAGAGTCGAGTTCCTCCACGTTCTGCGTCATATCCTTGGTCACCTTGGAGCTCTTTACTTTGGAGTATCCTGTACACAAGATACAATGGTCTCTTTCAGTGATGCTCTACTATTGTTAGTTACTACTGAAGGATCTTCAATTGATGGTTAGAAAGAAATTTACTTATCTGGTTTACTCATAAATATGTCATCTCTCACTAAGCTACTACTGTATGCTTAAGGGTTGCGAGCGCCTTAAGCGTTCACGCTAAAGTCCGGTGTGTTTGTATAAGGCGACTCTCGTCAGGCTAACAAACAGATAGTCATGTCAAAAAAAAACTACAGTATGGTTCGTCTCGCTGTTCTTAAAAAATACTCTACGCACAGGGTCAAGTAGATGTGGTGTCCACAACTCAACTCAAATGGATAGAAAATTAGCTTTACTTTCTGTTGCACATGGTACCTTTCAGCTGGGGTGCTTGCATGCCAACTGGATATTTTGATGTTTCATAGAAACTTGATAGTGTGCGAAGCCTTTAGAACGGAGAAAGAAGGGGGGTAATTAACTACCTGGTGTAGAACTGGTTGTCTCATAGTTGTAAGTGCGGGTTCCCGTACCGATGGCGGGCAGGTCCCGCTCCTCTCTCTCGTAGTAGTATGAGCTGCTCTCTGATGCTTTAGGAAGGGACTTCGGCGGGATCGTGTAATCCTTAGAACGGAAGAATATTTATGCATTTTGTAATCATATATTTCCTTTAATTCTGGTACCTTTGAGCACAGGGTGAATATACAATACTAACTAGCATATGGTCGCTGCGAGCATAACACTGACAATCATCGGAAGATACAATATTTAGCTGGTCTGAACTATATTTATCATAATTCATGAGATGAAGTGTATTCAGCTATATGCAACTAAAACAGACTGCTACGCGATTTTAAATAGTTATTTGATTTAATCGCGTAAAATTAAATATAAATCTTTGAATCGCAGAACCTATACAAGACGTTCTACTTCTTAGTTGAGAGATTTGCTTTAAAATGTAACTTGGTGTATAAGCCTTTCTATATGCAGTTTCTTCTGGATATTCCTCACCTCTACAGTATGTATGTCCTTCCTGTCATACTTTCCTCCGGGGAGCACCTCCTCCTTGTACTCGTAGTGGTATTCCCTGGCGCCCACCCCACTGCGGCCCAAGGAGTTAAGCTTGCTTCCCTTTGGGAGCAGGTCGGATTTTATCATGTCTGTAACAATAAAAAGTACATTAGTCTATTATATTTATAATTTTTTTATTGATGGCTCAAGAAAGTGGCTCGCTGGCCACTGCACCTGATGCTAAGTGAAGTGAAGCCCAAAAAAATGTTGACCGGCAAGAGATAAACATACCTGGTCAGTCGGCACAGTTATGCTGGCCTGCATAATTGCTTTTTCACGCTTCGCTTGAAGGACCCTAAGTTGTAGGAAGGAGGATATATTCCCTAGACGGAAGTTTTGACTTTAGCATAAGTATTATTTTTCGATGGTTATACAAGACAAACTTATAGAAGCTTGAGGTCATAGTTATTCGATTCTGAGTCGCATTTCCGATCTTATTGAGATAAAAAATAACTGATTTTAAAATAGAACTATTTTGCGAATTTCATCGTTATATTTTCTCCCGTTTCGAAGACTTTGCAGCACTTCGTGGTGTAAAGTCACGGTGCGGATTGAGCTCGTAGCACCAGCACCTCAATAGTTCTATTTTAATGTCTAACATTTACGTAAACATTAGAAATCAGACTTTAATGCTACTGTTGTGGAGCTTTCAGTCATAACTCAATGCTGAACTTTTTCTCATAATTATAAACCGAGTTGGACTATGCAGGTCAGTGATTTATGAATGCAACATTTTTAAGAAGCATTGTTTAATCTTGACTGCCTCGGTGGCGTAGTTGTATTATGGTACGACTACAATGCTGAGGTCTCGGGTTCGGGCAAAGTGATAATAGGGTTTTCTATTCCGTATCAGGCTCAAATTTGGGATTTGTGCCTGATATGGCGATAGGCTGCTCCCCTATCACATCATGGGACGGAAGACGCACGACGAATAGTGGGTGCAACTAGTAGCACCTCTGCTCACCCTTCGGGGATACAAAGTATCAGTGTGTGTGTATAATGTATTTTTTTTTGTTTATTGTTACTTTTTATTTACCTATACTAATTTTGCCCTTGCGTGTATCATTGCGGTTTTTTCTAACATTTATTTGTGGAAACTTTACTGGTCAATGTACTAGTCTTACTAATTAATTTTATATGTATAATTGTACTGTTTGTTTTTCTATTAAAATAAAATAAAAATAAAATAAAAATAATCTTCTTTTTGCAGACTGTCGATAAAGGTACTAATGATCTTACCGAATTGTTCGTCTGTGTAGGGCACGGTGCCGCTATTAGAGTACTCTTTGTACTCTTTATGCTTGCTGTAGGATTTAGTTGCCATCTTGATGTCTCCTCACTGCTCTGGAACAAAAGAGAAAATGTTTAGAACTATGTAATTTTGCAATAGCTTCGATAATGGCAGAAGCGGTTGTTCCATACAAGCCGAGTAGCTCGGGTTCACTTGTCGTTAGTGAATGTAATTTTTAAATGTACATAATTCAGTTACTTTATATCATTAAATTCTGGATAGTTCAGAGTGTTATATTAATTGGGGCCGCTTTTCAAATGTTTGTTTTTATTGTTCGCAGCTTTGGCCCTGTTCGTCACAAGTAAAATAAAAACTGTCCCAAATCCTTTTATGATCCAAACTTTAAGCAGACATCGTACCAAACATCAAAATCAGTTCAGTGGTGCATTAGTGAAAGCGTAACAGACAGATTTACTTTAGTATTCATATTAGTCTGGTTTTAAATAATAATATTATCTAAATATCAACCTAGAGACTACTTTATATGCCCGTATTTGGATGTGAAATTAATTCCGGTCGTTGCAAGGCAAGTGCGACGAATCGACAGATCATTTCATAAAGAAAAGGCAACAAATGGCTTAGTTAGTATAATTTATGCGAGATAATTAATTTATTGCGTCATTGATCTAATGAAAAAAAGACTGAGAAACCGTTAAGATTGGTTCGATTCCTACACTGGGCAACAATTTGCATTAGTTTTTGATTTGATATGAAAAATAGTCTTGTATTATATACTGCCCACTGCTGAGCACGGGACTCCTCTACTACTCAGAAAGAGATTAGGCCTTAGTCCACCACGCTGGCCTAGTGCAGGTTGGCAGACTTCACATACCCTCGAAATTCTTAGGGAGAATTCTTAGATATGTTGGTTTCCTCATGATGTTTTTCTTCGACGTTAAAGTGAACGATAAACACACACGTACCTTCGAAAAGTCAGGTGTGTGTGGTGTAGATTACCTATAAGTTTCTTATTGGACTTTATATGTATTGTTGATAAAATTAAAATAATTTCGATGCCATTACTCCTTGTAGCACTAGATTGCACACAGGTAGAGTCAATAAATGAATAATTGTTATATTTAATAATATTTATTATCAGACTTGTGTGTGTATTTTGTATTAATCGGGTGACACTGTTACAATAACTTAATAAAATTGGGGTCAAATTACGAATAAAGAATATAGATTGTAGAGCAAAATTTATTTGGTAGTAAATTGATTGTACGATATTTTTAAATAAGTTAAACGTGAATATTTTACTCCTCCTCCTCCTTTTTGCCTCCGGTATTAAGTCCGCCTTTATACTCATATATAAAGTGTAAAATAAATTAAATAAATAAACATTTTCCGAAGAGGCAAGTAGAAGACTTTGAGAATTGTTCTCGGAGAATATTAAAAATCTTTAGGTATGGTTCACAGCTCGAGTACGCTACGGCCTGCGACTTGGATAGACAATAGTGTATAACCAGTGGGGTAACTTTAGGGTGGCACGACAAACAAAATACTACGGGTCCCTACCTTCAGGGAGCCCCAAATTGTTATATTTAGTAGTCTGTCAAGGCCCGCGACGGACACCGGTGTCCATATACATAGGGTTTTCTCATACATCTATATATATAAGCGGGCCTTGAAGTGTTGTAAACTTCTTATATTTACGCGAATGTTGGACATTGAAATAGAACCTACTTTATGGATTTATTCGCGATATTTTTTTTACTCCCGAGCTTTCAGACTTTACAGCCTTCATGGTTATGGGGCGGTTAAGTTTTTTGTGTATTGAGACCTGAAAGAAATTTCCGGGAGAAATATATTGGTATTACAGATTGTTCATGTTAGGATTTCCTATTCCATGCCCTGGGCTCTCTACAGCGTGTAGTTTAGTATGTCACCAAGTACAGTCATCCACATAAATAAGCTGAACAAATTCAAAACTTCAAATCGCCTCTACACTTTTGTGTTCGTCCCAATTTACGTTTTCTCTTCACAAAAATAAAATTAAAGTGATTTACTTTTTACTTCGCAGAAAGAAAAAAAATGTTTCAATTAAACTTAACGCGTATAGGTGATTTGCAATTTCGAATTTGTTAAAACTATGCCATAACCACGGGGGGTTGTCTAACCGACCCGTCAGTCTGTATGTCTGAACGCATTGATTGATATGACAAGTATACGTTATTGTAATGTGAAGAGGACTTGTAAACGTTTTTGTAATTTTATTTTTGGACTTTAGAGTCATTAGTCGCGTCGTTTAGGAGTCAAATTATTGTGCGGGGCTCAGACTGGGCCAACACCCCGCAATGTGTTGTGTGTGTGCTGGATTGCGTGAGTGGGAATATGGCGATACCAGTGACAAAGTAACAAAGGCGAAAAATCGGGAAATAGCGTTTATTTCACACACTGAATCGAAAGTTACAAAGTTCAGCCACAACGGTAGCCAAATTCTCCCGGCGTTAATATTCGGCGCGTAGTCTCTCGTTGCTACGCCGTAGCTATGCGACGTAGCTGGAAGTCGTCCTCGTAGCACCGTGCCACAGCTGATGAGGAAGGATGGTCCACTCTGCATAAGCGCCTTTTTCCTCTTCAAACTTGCAGACTTCTTCTTTCTTGCCGACTACTTGCTGTTTTCTTTCTTGATGTACCGAACTATTTACAAAATAAAACTCCTAACAAGGTAACTCAACTATACAAAAAAAACAAATTAGCTTAAGTACTCCGCGGCTATACCGTACGGAGCACTAAGAGGGCCTTCCCTCTTTCTAGGACCTCTTTTTCACTTTGAAGATTACACTTATTTTCAATTCGCGCCTAAGTTAAATCTATATGCCTAAACTATAAGTGTCTTGGTACATAGACACTAAGTGACTCTATATACTAAACATCATAAAACAACCTTATGTGTATTACAAAGAAAGTTATCGTGATTTACTTACTCTAAGTTTAACACAAACGATGCACACAAGCAACATTTCTAAAAATAACTATTCAGACTTTATACACACGTTCATCCCGCTACCGCAGCGGGGTAGGCAAAGTCCTAACCTACATTATGACACCGAATGAAACACTAAACAGTTCATACCGGGTGAGTTATAAGCGTTCAATGACCCTAACGATAACACGATTTTTTCACTAAGATCACTCACTAAAGTCTATGACGTCACTGAGAGGTCCGAGTTCTATTACGTAATCGCGCATGCGCGGTATGCACTTTACGTTGTTCTCTCTTCGAGAATATGCGTCCTGCACAATTATTGATAAAAAACAGATCTAGTTTTTCTATGCCCTACACTTCCCAAAAGGCTGATATAAACTGAATAAACAATCAATTTTTTATTATATCGCGAGGGCCGAAACACAAACCTTTATACGTCCTAGTTATTGGTAGTCACAAACCTTTACTCGTAAATATGGCCTTATAAATGTATTGAAGTGAACGAAAGAATAGTCTTTGAACAGCTGCGCGCCAAATCTGGCGATGTGGGACTGTGTCAGGGTTGTACGACAACTGGTATTATTTAGCTTAGAAAGTTCGGTCAGAAATTTAAAATAATTGATTTAACATATAGAAGAGTGTTCATTTAGGCCGGCTAACATCGTCAAGACAATTCAATCACTTTTTTTAATATTAATAAATTTGTTACCATCGAAAATGGAGATAAAAATTTTACTCGAATTTTGATTGTCTGATCTGTGAATTGATACTTATAACAAAACTAACGGCCCCGACAGACGTTGTCCTGTCCTAAAAAGGAAATAAAATCCTAGAACCCGAGTACAGCGCTACCTACCGGATAGAATTGTAATCTAAACAATTCTGGAATCCACCTGAAGACATACAAAAAATTATATTAAAATCGGTCCACCCGTTTAGGAGTTCAGTGACATGCACGTTTAATATGGTGGGTAAGTATTCTTAAGTTTTCTAATTTTCCGCGCAATTTTCTTATTTTTTTCTTTCATAAGAACTTTCTCCTGACAATACCAAACACATCAAAAAAAGAAATAACGAAATCAGTCCAGCCGTTCACGCGTGATGCCGTGACCAAGGAAAATAGGGATTCATTTTTATATATATAGATGAAAATAATGTTCTAGATGTATACAGGGCGTTTATTATTTAATTCAAATAAAACAATTTCAAAATATTATTCTGTGCCTAACCATTTTTTCTTTTCAATTCAAATTGAAATTTTCGAATTTCGAATTACAATACCAGTTGCCAGTTTAATCGCGCCACTTGTAATAAAACTCGGTTCCAATTTCGTTACATAGATGGTCCGGATAACAGTGGTGTCGTATTAGCGTGAACCTTTTCATAAGCGCATTACTTTGAGAAAGGGATGATGGCTAGATGGCGATATCGTCGCAAACACTATTATTATCATTATTTTAAAATAAATGCCTTTAAAACATATGATAATTATTTGCAAGACTTGAATAAAATATAGGAAAATAAAAATGCGATATTTTAAAATATTGGCTTTTTTTCAATACTCTCTGATGCTTACCTACCCTGTTGTGCAGTCAAATCCAATTACACATTTTTAAAATTCATATACATTATTATTTTCTAATCACGGCTGTAATGTTCTGTAACTTTGTTTTTTTACTGCATTTATAAAGGCATATCGACGAAATTCAATCGCACAGTCCTGAATCGCGTTATCAACATTTTCGCAAGCGTCCGCATATATATCCCAGACGATCCAATATACTTCGGGGGTCAGCCGCCTCGAGGAAGCCAGTCGATGCCAAGCTGGTCTAATTTGGTATTATCAAAATAGATATAACCAAGTATAGTATAGTATAAGTGTAACCAAGTTACTGAAATCATCCAACTTATCACAACTGATAATCCATGGCACTTAATTACACTGTTGGAAAGGCATAAAAACTCAGAGGTTTGAAGTAAAGCCGTCGCGCTATCTCGACCCCTTTTTTATTTATTTTACACTAAAAATGCGATTTTTTGTATTCCTATATTCCATTAAGAAATGCTTTTTAAAATGTGTTTGTGAGATATTTTTTGTAATTCGACTAATTACTGATTTAATTGACTGAATCTAAGTAATGTTTAATTTTTTTTTGGATTCGAATAAATCGTTTCATTTCATTAAGCAACCCCGTTACGTTATTGAGCGATGTCACGAGCGCGTTACGTAGGAAATAAATTAATAATTGATTTATTGTTTCTTGGTGACATCACCCTATAAGTTACTCCTTACTAAGAAATATTAATCACCCATAACATTAACTACTTTTTCCATTATACAATTTAATCTAAAGAAACAAAAACGTTATGGTTCTTATTCAATTCCTTTATGCATACTAGGTGATCACCTAAGGGCCCGTATCTTATGCAGTCATCTCTTGAAATAGTCTCCGAGGACGGAAGCCCACATCGTGTCGGACAGACACTAATCAATACGTGATGCGAAACATGAGTTACCTGACTGTTGCAATGTCCCTCTCCCTTCCAGTATGACCAGATTTAAATTGAACACTGCTTTTTTTAATTATAAATGCCAAAATTCTGCTAATACATTAACCCATATTTGGTACCTTCTCACCCAATTTTCTGGCGATCTTTATTTTACTTCCCATGTGTATGAGTATAACATATTTTAAAGGTTTTATATTGTTTATTTTGCCGTACACAAATGCCGCCCGTCCCATGAAACTACTGCTAATTTGGAAATGTCTAATCTTGCAAATTTTCTGTTGAGGTTTTATAAAATTTTGCCAAAAACTGCAAACTTTTTAAATCTGCGACACAATCTGCTTAGCCCAAAATTGGCGATCTAACTCTGCTGAATCTGGTCACACTGGACTCCCTTCGAAGCACCATATTATAACGGCGTCAATACTTGAATTGGGAAAGGGAATGAGGTTTATGTTGACAGATAAAGTAATTTAATCTACGTCATAATTTACTATCCATTCTATGTAGAATATTTTGATTACAGTCGAGTTGTTTTAATTATAAAGTAACTACTAGTCATCCATGGGTCGAAAATCGACCGTTGAATTTAATGTATTTGTAACATATATTATACAGAAAATTTCATTTTTCTGCACTTCTCAATATGAAATTCAATTATGCCAAATCTCACTCCTCTGTATGCACATTATGCCTAAAAAGGGAATATAAAGATTTTCTTCTCAGGTATTAATATATGAATTTTGATCTAAATTTTCAACCCCTTGAGTACTATTTACCCTACCCGTTACAACTCGTCAAATTCGACCAAGGATATTCCCAAAACGTAGCGTTCTATAGGTCGATCTAGATATTATAATATTTACTCATAAGGCTACAGTCATATTTCCATAGGACAGTCTAGTTTTGTCACCTCAACTTCTTGGCATCATATTGTACGTGCTGTGGATAATTCTGCATCGCGCTTGAAGGTGCGATATTTCCCCTAAATGGAAACGAAACATATTTGATATGTCGATTTTTATCAATATTTTTTGTCAGTTAAAAGGTTACTATGATTCACACACATCTGTTACTTGGTTTTGGGTTTTATTTTTGCAAAGCTGGCCTAAGTTGTCGCTGCAGCTGTCTTGAGTCATGAGGATGGTACGATGCAGTAATTATGTGAATAGTTCGTGCTCAGAACATAAATACGGAGGTGCATAGGATATCCTGATATAGTTATACTATTAATAAGATGAATCAAGCGCCATATTAGGATCGTAAGCATAATAATTCTTTACGTTTCTGATAGCCTGGTACTTTTGTTGATATTCAGTTTTTATTTTTTATGGTTCTTTGTGGGGTGAACTGTGGCGAGATGCTTGCTCGTCTTGTGAATAAGAATTTTAAAAAAAGTAAAAAGAATACTCGCACCCTCCTAAGTGATACAATGATGACCTACGCATAAATTTTCATTGAGGCCCATGACCTACCCATTTATTTTGATAATGAGGGTAATATGGGCGGTGCATATCAGATATCTCACTGGCTCTTGCCGATCTAGCCAAAAAAAGGTGTTCCAACCTTTTGCCTTCTCATAGAAAAATCTATCTTCGTCTTCATTACATAGTAACAGATAATATATTTTGTGTACTTTATCTAAGATTACGACGGAGCGTTGTACTTTCTGAGTAGGTATCATGTTTATAACACCAGACGCAAATAAATCACTTGAGGCACATCAAAGGGTTTAGTTTGGACGTGAAGCACTTTTAAATCGTTTGTAACTTCCTTTTTATATTGCAACAGTTTAATTATATTTTTTTTTTATATGAGTAGTTTTTCTAATTGAGAGTTTGTTAAGAAAATACGCTGTACATTTGTGTTCATACTTCATAGGTCAGTTGGCTAAACCTATGTCAGTTTTTACATATTATATGTAAAAACTGACATGAGGCATCCGTAACTTTAACTCTCTTTAAAATGAAAGTTATTGCGATCGTCGAGATCCAATAAAACAAACAAGTGGTCCAAAAAATCGCAGTTACCGCATCTCTCACAAACTTGACCGTAGAGTTGTATGACTGGAGCATAAACCTAGAATACGCTTCATACGCTATACTTATATATGATTCAGGTAGTAGTAATACTTGTGATATATAACCTGCTTGCTTCTTTGCGCTCTACAAAACGTGAAAATAACATTATCATTAATATTAACGATTGAAGAATGCTGAGAAGAGTTATATCTCTCACATGACACGTTATCTGTGTAAAATTGGATGATTTACTACTAACAGAGTGAATTAGATTGGTCCTGGGTCAACAATTGAACTCATAGATTCAACTTAGTTATGGTTTGTTACGGTAGAGCGGAATTAATCGGAGATAGGAGATATGTAACCCTCAGGAATCTGGGCTCTCTTCTTTACGTAGTTGCCTATGTATTTTTTTGTTTATCGCTGGAAAACATCATAAGAAAATCTTATCAATTTCGAAAGATTATAATATGAACTCTATTAACCCGTGTGGTGTAATTACTGGGGATTATGAGACTTAACCTCGTGAGTAGCGTAGTGTAGAGCTACGCAGTGCTTTTTAATTCGAAGATGAGGTCGTTTTATATGGTTGAAGAGCAGTGTGTGTGCAGTGTGTGAGCAGTGTTAGGGCGCCTCCAAATTAGACGCTCTGATGCAGCTGCGCTTTGTGAATGTATAAGAAATGTCACAGAGAAACGACGCTAAAAGAACTTAGAGCGCCTTCAATTTGCCGCTAAGCGCCGACCAGCTTCAGCGCAGGTAATTTGAAGGCACCCTTAATACTAGACTAAAACAAAATAGTCTAATTCCAATCAGGATAGGTATTATTTTACGGGCTTTTAATATGAGCTGTCAAACTGATATTATTTTTCGCATGGTTATGCGATGCGTGAGTGCGAAGAAGCGTGCGTGCTAATAGCCTCTAAGAGCGTCAATAGAGTGGACGAAGATACTTGTCTGGCACACCAACCTGCTTAAAATTATTATAAAGTAGTTGAGGTTTTAGTCGACAATAATGCTGTAAGTATTCTTTCTTAGTAAACTAGAGCATAACAAATTTCAACTCTATCACCCTGTCATCTTTCATTTAAAAAAATATACTATTCTTGAATACTCAAACTCTTCAAAAATGCCTTTCCAATAAGGCACGGCGGCAAGGTGCGTAGGCGCCGCTTGCGTCACTCATTCACCACGCCCACAAGCTGAATACATTAAGGATAATGTAGAGAAAGGTGAACCTCTTATTTATAGAACAGATTTCTTTGAGCGTGGTAACACTTTCCTTTCCTTTTGCTTATAAGGTGCTGAGAACAGGCTTTCAACTTACAATCACACACACTCACTTCTTTCATCCCCAAAGGGGTAGGCAGAACCATCACTAATGCACCTTTGCGTATTACGTATGCCGATTGCCGGCATGGGCACGGCAAAGTGACTCCACTACAACTGATGGAAGGAGAGGAAACTACAGCAATTCCAGCAAAGAATATCATCATCAGCAAAGAACACGTCCATGTTATCTTAGTTATGAAGTACTGGTACTGGAGAACTGATGAGCTTATAGCGTGTCGTCAAGTGTACAGACTCTAAAAGAGTCATTATGAGTCAAGGCTCTACTTTCACTCTCTGCATAAGTATGACGTAAATGAAATAAGAGTATGCATAATGACGTCACGCATACGACCATGCCATGCATATGCATCAGTGAGTCAAGCCGTGTGAAGATACACGCATTTGAATATCGAATTGTTGTCGATTCGGTTACTTTCCATATACGAACGTGTTTAGTACTCCGCATGGTTTTAACTTTTGAATGCAAACTAAGTATGTTAGTATTTAGGAATTCTATTATCACAAGTACTAATTAGTATAGTTTTTAATTGGTATAATCACGCTGCAAGTTGAATGACCCGGCTCAGTCGTCATAGAAAACTGACAAGTGATTGCTTACGGCTGCGTTTCGTAAAATGAGTGACATTTCCACAGTCCCCAGAAAATCCACTTCTTAATTTAGTAGCCAAGAAAACTAATGAATCTTCTGGACTTTGATGTATTTATGGATAATGTCAATCGCTGAACATCACCACTTACTTGCTTGCCCGTCTGAGACCAAAAAAATCGTGTAAAACAAAAGTGATATCAAACACTTAGTCATAGGGGCGGTTGCGGACGACAACTTAGACGTGAGTCGGAGGAAGCTCGCAGCCGTCCCTAATGCGCCGAAGATGGCCACCGCGGAGTTTTAGTTGGTATGCCGTGCGGTGTACATAGGTTAGGGACTCGGCCCGGCGCACTGTGGAACGTCCCCATAGAAAGGGCGTGACATGAGTATCTCTCTTACATATCTTATGATAACTCAACAACGGAACAACGTAAAGATTTGAATTTTTTTACGTGTATTATTGAATAATAGACCTATCCATTACCAATGTAGTTTATTTGAAAAATACTGATATGACTGAAAAAAAATACTGAAATATGCCTATATTTCAAGGGAGTTTAAAACCAAATTAATGATAGATACACAATAATTTGACATTATTGCAATTAAACAAGTAAAATACAATACAGTATAGGGTATATTTTAACCCAATTAATGAAAAATAGACATGTCTTAAAATCGCCTAAATTTACAATCTCAAGGATTTTACTCAAAAGAAATTGTCAGGCGTTGCCTAACACTTTAAAAAACTTATTTCGAGTAATATTATTGTATTAGGATGGATTAAAATGACACAACAATTGAAAGCATAATGTTAAAAATTATTATCACCAACCTACTTGATTGATTTCGTGTAATATCAACACCTGATGAAATATTCATAATTCACAAAATGTAGTCAGCTTGATGAAAAATGTAGATGCTCTGACATTTTTATCAGGCGTGTGATCTATTTTGTTAATTTTCTTCGAAAGGGGGACGAGGGGGGGTACATAATGTTCTAGCAAAATTTCCTAATTACTCTAAACTATCAAACACAAGTTTCATTAGGTCAGGGTTTCGTGGCGTTTTTATTATATGACAGATTTGATCAAACACTTCGATTACTTTTTTAAACTTTAATTTAACCATAAAATAAAGCGTCTTTTTAAAAAGAAACAGTTGAATTTATATAAGTGTATACTATTAAACCGTTTTATTTATAAAATACTTCTCCAAACTATTGCGAATACCACAAATATCTTTCTTAAACAGTGAGGTCATTTTCGACAGTGTTCGATACTTCAACTATGATGCTATATATTAGGTAAAATAAAGTGATTAGAGGGGTGAAAATTATAAAACTTGAAAGGTCATATTGTCCTCTTTCCACAATGCATTTCAGTTTCCAGTTATCAGACATTCAGTACTACCGGTACATGTCACGCCCTTTCTATAGGGACGTTCCACAGTGCGGCGGTCGCCCGACGTTTTCCATCTCTCCGGGCGGCTTAACGTCGGGTCGTAAGGCACGGTGAACCCAACATAACCGCTCAGTCGTTCCCCTTGAACACTGGGCGGTAGTAATAAGTCACTTTCTCCGCGTCAACAAAAAAAAAACACTTAGTCAAAGAAACAGAGGACCAAAACAATCGTTTTTTCATAGACATGCAAGGTACCTGATATGGACAAAGGCACAGTGTAAACCGTAACCAACGTTACATAGAATATAAGCTTATAATAATGTCCCACCGCTGGGCATGATTGTTTATACTCATGAGACGCCCAGAGACGGCAAGTAACGCAATAGCACAACAGGCAGCTCAGTTGATATCGCGTGCGCATGTTTATTGTGAGAAAATGACGGAGTTCTAAAACAAACCGGCTGCAGCACCACTACCACACAAAATATCAACTTTGTGTACAAGCAATAATTCTTACTAATTTTTTACAAGAAACAAGAATTTTGCATCTCATATGATGACGTAACCGCATGACGCTGTACCAGTTCACTTCTTGGTCGATTTTTATCGACATACCGAGCTATCTCAGAGCATGTACCTTGACCGCTATTCGCCTTACAACATGACATCATCTCGTTTGCTTTTCATTTATTTTTGCTACATACTCCCCCTCACTCGTATGGAGGTTTATAGCTGTCTCTTTCTCGCACGCGTTTTCGGAATAAAGGTCTTTCTTATTATAGCTTTTAGGGCTTCGGACCGGATACATAAAAAAAGGATGTTGAACGGGTTTTGTTACGTTTAATGCTATTTGGTTTTATTATTTTGGCAAAGTCTATTTTTATCGTATCGGCAACGAGATGTCTGCTTCAAAGTGTATTCGTTAAAAAGGGTGCCTAGCGAAACTCAGGGGCTGATAACAAATGTGGGAGTGATAACACTTCTACAGACCCCTGGAAGAAGGGAAGTGACCCGAGGGAAAAAGGCATTATGTTAGCCGTACACCTACATATACATATGTAAAAACTCGAATACTAAAGCGTTTATTATCCGGCATGAGGTCACTGATCGAATCAATTAGCACACAATTTAGCACAACGCTTCTTTCTTTGCTAATGAATTACTCATCTTAACGAGTCGCGGACGCATTGAGTTTGAATTTTTATTCTTTGATGCATTTTGTTGGTTGGTGCAAATGACTGAATTTTTGGTAACTGAACAATCTTAAATGGTAGGACTCATTTGACCCAGACGTTTTAAACTTGCCGAGAAAAAAAAAGATCAAATGTTTCAGCTCTCTTTCTTTATTCTGTGGTTTCAGCAACATCCGCGACTGTCAAGTCATAATAGTGTTTCATGACAGCAAATTAACAGCTATTGCGTGACGGAGTTTGTTGTTGTTGTTTCAAAAATGGTCAGGTAAAGTTAACAGTCTCATTGCATTGGATGAGCGCGCAGCTTCTCGCGTTGCTGTGAATTTACTAGCAATTGACCAGCGTCATTACACCCTTAACTTTACTCAACCACGGCTGGAAAAGCGGCCCTTTAGTGTGAAATAGATTTTAAAGAATGGAAATGTAACTTTTAACGAAATCTTTCAGTCGCTCGATATTTACGGCCGAGTACTATAATATGTAGTTTCTTTCTTGTTTCGACCTTACACATAACTCAAGTATGTACGATTTATTCTGCAATATATCTGCGCTGATGAACCAGTCATCAATCAGACTATCTCTTAAGATAGACCAAGGAATACTTGGAAGCTATTAATTTCACTAATAAAAACAATGACTCATTCGTAATTGTGTTTATTGGAAGATCAAAGGCGTTTATCAATTAAGGACGACGCCATTTATGTTTCCTGTCTAGATTTATTCTAAAATTGGTATGGCATTTGCTTTTTAAGTACCTTGAAGCACTTATCGCATTTTAAACGACACACCGTTACTATACGATTTTTTTTCAAGAATTGAGTTATTAGTGCATCAGTTTTAGAATTACGTAAACTTCATTAATTCTTTTTTAAATTGTACTTCTTATTGTTTAGACTAGTTTATATTGTATATTTTTTATTTCCACTTTGCCTTAGATTTACAATAAAGAGTTTATAAATAAATAAACTGCCACATGAATTTAATGTAGAATACAATTTCTAGGCCGCCTCGGGGCGGTGGCGTAGTTGTATTACGGTATAACTGCAATTTAAGGTCTCGGGTTCGATCCCCGTGTCGGGCAAAGTGATATTGGGTTTTTATATTCAGTATCAGCACGGAGGCTGGAATTTGTGCCCGTTATAGCGATAGGTTCGCCCCTTATCACATCGTGGGACGGAATACGCACGGCGAAAAGTGGGTGCATGAGTTGCTCTTCTGCCTACTCCTTCGGGGATAAAAGGCGTGAGTGAGTGTGTGTATGTAAAATTTAATAATTTCGTTTAGTAACGGTTTATCTTTACAGATGCTAGTTTTATCTTTACCTACTTCTATTTGAATAACATTTATTAATATAACAAACTTATAATGTCTAATAATAATTTCAATACCCCTCGGTCTTCAGTTCTAGTCCGCAGAATTTGATGAACAAATGTCAAACAAATTTGGCTCATCGATAGACCATATCCTGGATTTAAATAATTATAGGTTTTTATCCCAGGATTTCACAGATCGAAAATAAAACACCTCTTCCGGGATTACTCAGGAATCAGGATAGACGTCTCACGCGGACGGAGTCTCTATAATAGTATTACTACAATCTTGATAACATCTTGTTTGAGACGTACAGTTATTAAATACTAGTAGTGCTCGCGGCTCCGCCCGCGTGAAAAAAATTTTCCGGGACAAAAATATTTTCCCGGAATGAAAAGTAGCCTATAGCACTCAGGAGTTATGTAACTTCCTATTAGTGAAAGAATTTTCAAAATCGTTTCAGTAGTTCCTGAGATTAGCGCGTTCAAACAAACAAACTCTTCAGCTTATAATATTAGTATAGAGCTTTGTACGAGCAAATGCCAATATTGGCAAGGAAACGTAGGTTATCTCGACCTGTGATATACTACTTCCTATTTAGACGTGAGGCCAAGACCGGTTGTGAGTGACGCCGGGCGCGTGCAGGGTTGACTACTTGTATAGAATTATTTATTATTATTATAATATCAGCCTTGATATGACTGCTGTGCGGAGGTCTCCGTACAAAACACACAAATACCTATCAAAGTTCATCTAATTCATGTTCTGTGGGTCGGGTAAAGTGACAAGGTTTTGTTGAACAATACGGCATTTGTATTACATGGAATAAGTATAATTTCAGAATTGGCGTGTGTACCTATTCCTGTAAAATGAAAAATGCGTATACAAACGCCCTGCCCCTTAAATTTAAAGAATTTAAAATTTGACGACTAGGAATGTGAATTGTGATAGAAGTACTAAAAAAAGATTATTTAGTACCAGTTGACGGTGTGACAACCCTAACCACTCGCATTACCTACGAATAGGTACGAAACAAAAAACAGTTGGACGCGGTTATGTTGAAGCTAATCAATTAGCAGTATTTTTTCCATTATTGCGTTAGGTTCCCAAGGCTCAACCGTAATGAATCGATTGAAAGCTGTCATTATATCTTGTTGCGTGGTAATTTGATTATTGTATATTATTGCGAGAAAGTAACTTGCAAGATATAGTGTCCAATATTTGGATATGCTCGTTTCTTTATTATGTAACGAATGAATACAAATATTCAAGTATGGAATGCAGTAGTTAAGCCTCTACCTTACCTTTTGGGAATAAGGTAAGGTAAAATTTTGGGGTAAAATTTTGAGATTCGAGAAACGAAAGAGTTTTCTTTAGATCGACTGTTGTGTTACTCTGACAATCTTTCCGAAATAGATGTTAAGTTGTGATTTAGTAAATTTAAGTCAACAATAGCGCATTTCTGACTACATACATACATACATAGTATCACGCCTCTATCCCATAGGGGTAGGCAGAGACTATGGATCGCCACTTTGCTCGATTCTGGCACACTACTTTCGCTTCCTCTACCTTCATCAATCTTTTCATGCACTCCCGCCGGTTCAGGGTACTTTTGACCTGGCCTCTACTTAGAATGTCAGATATCTGACATTCGAAGGTTCGGTGCGGTCGACCCCTGCCGGCCCTTCCATCCACACTCGCCTTATATATTTCTGACTAGATATATTTTATAAGTAATATCTGAGACCGAAAACGTGACTAACTGCCCTCCTAAACCTTTTTCCTTTTCCTGACTGTAACGTACGCAAATGCTCTTACATTGAAGTTTTCTTTTTGTTAGTGTTGACTTTTTATCAGCTAAATAGGTAACTGAAATAAACTATTTTCACATCCGATTTCTGTCTCCCATCTGAGACAATTTTGTATTCGAAAACCTCAGTCGTTGTTTTACAAAAAAATACTTTATGAAAAAAATAATTAACTTCACTGAACATTCAACATAAACTCATCCACTCATTGAAATATATTAATTAACGCCAAAGTTCCTGTTATTCTAAAAACTGAGATGCTAAGACCTAAGAAGTGCATGCCTTGCTCTTTACACGCTGATTATCTTCCCGATTGACTATGCTCAATTGAATAGAAATACTTTCCGATTATAGATCGAAAGAATACCTACATAGATCATATTTTTCTAAGAATCATAAACATATTTGTACATGTCTTTTATATACTAATCAAGGTATTTTTTCGTTAATGTATAATTTAAAAGTAAAACGTTAATAATGTTTTTCTTACGTTTAATTTTAGTAGCAAAATTTTGACGTTGATTGATTTTACATTTTCATAATAAAATGCATTTTGACCTTTTCTTGTTAAGATTGTAGTGCGCAATAAATTCAATGTAATCTTCATTCTAAGGTTTTTATAATAAACCGAACTGCTAATTACTTGATACTTACAAACGATAAATAACTTATGTGAAATTTGCAAGTTCTCATTTAGGATTATGACCTAATTATCAAATGAAATTTGTTCAATAATCCTCGAAGTAGGTAAATTAAATACGGTTATGATTTCTAGGGACATATTAAAAATCAGCCATAATATCTATCCTAAATATGAGATTCGCACTCTCACGTCGACAAATAATTTCAAAGATGCAAACACGATTACCTTAAAAGAAAATCAAACCATAAACAGTGTAAAATGACCACCTCATAATAATGAATCGATACACCCCTCATTTATCAAAATCTTCCCACTGGCGACGCTAAAATCGAATATAAAATTGAAATCATAAATAGCCATATTAATAGTGCAACTAAATTACGCTCTTAAGTGCGATATCTATAAGACGCTGTTTAATTAAGGTCAGCATCTTAAGATAGTCGCTATTTAATAAACACATAAATATTAACATCAGCTCAAAAGAAATCTTAAGTTAAAATATGTGACGGATTTTGACAGCAAGTTTTGTTTGTGGAACCGCTTACTCAGCTAAGAACAAGCTCTTGTACAGGGTCATTTTTACATAATATTACTAAATGAAACCACATATTCGTTCATACCTCTGCTAACATTATGCCAAAAATCATCAATGAATAACTAATACTTTCGCCAAAAATCCCGGTTGTAGTATTCCAAATTTTGGATAATTTTGTAGTTTAGTGCGAATATGGTGTGTGCGTAATGCGTATGTGTATTTCTGACTGAAAGTGTATTGTTGCTGGTGCGAGGACTTCTCCTAGAGTAGTTATAGTCACATTAGGGCGTGTAAACTTAAAGTTACTTTTGTTGATATTTATTTTGTTTGAAACTTACACTTTTTATTTTTCATGTATGGTTATGGAAAACGTTATTTTCAACGAGATAAGTATGTGGTTTCATTTATTAAAGCAATGTCAAAATGACCCTGTATGATAGCTTAAGTTTGGTTTATAAAATAGTTATCTACTTGAGATTTTAGTCAAACGTGAGATTGTTATTAGTACTGGCCATAGATGATAGAGTGTTAAAATCATTACCTGTTCTTCGCCGTAGTCGTAATGATAGATTAGTAATCTATGCCAAACACTAACCAGAGCTGTTGTGAAATAGCTAAAATCTACCTACACATTTGCGGTATTACTACTCAGCCGAGGTCATTCATCGTCTAATAAAACTCAAGTTAACACTTGCTTATGCAAATTATACCGGTTGTGTTTTGAGGCATTTGTATTTTGTGGTAAAAGGTGTATTAGCTTATATTATACGTTATTCAGGCAGCGAATAAGTACAATGTAAATAATATTATGGGTATATAAATCTTGTAAATTCTCTTCTCTGTTGTGTTCTTGAATTGGATTATTATACGACCCGTAATTTACTTTTCTGCTAATATTGCTTTGTACGTAATATCATAACCTGTAAAGTCAGAGACCGTAGCTAAGATGCTTTTTTACATTTCTTAACGCTAACAGAAAACAAAAAATGTATGGGAATGATGTATCCTAAGAATAAGGCTATCGCTACGATATGTCATTCCCATACATAACGTTAATGATTGTAAAAAGTCATTTTATTATTTATTACCTCATTGAATTTAAACTGGCCTTACTAGTACATAATATACTTAGTGCATAACCTTACCGTTTTCCCAGCGTTTATAGTTTTTATTCTATTGATCAGTTCTTTATTCGCGTAACAAAATACTGACGGTGTTAATAGAAAGTACAAAAGCAATTTCTTGACGTAGGGAAGAAAATGACAAAGCTATATTTGAAATTTTTGGCGTTTTATTAAATTATATTTATAGTTACTGGTGGTGGACTGGTGGTGGTGTTAGGTCTCTCATACTGTGTGGTAGTCCACTGATGGTAGGACTCTCGTATGTAGAGTCCGTCTGGGTGGGAACTACCGCAATATCTATTTCTACCGCCAAGCAGCAGTGTGAATGCACTGTTGTGTTTCGGTTTGAAGGGCATTGTAGTCAGTGTAACTCCAGGACATAATGCGACTTAACATCTTATGTCTCAGGATGACTAACGGAGTAGAATGCCACACAGTACTTTGTACCTCAAGGTTCTGGATGGTGTTTCTACTGTTTATGGGTGGTCGTATCGCTTACCATCAGGTGAACGGCATGCTCGTCTCGTCATTCGATGCAATAAAAAATAAAAATAGAAGTCAATTGCACTTTGCAGCCAAAACACCTTCAACTATAAACGTCCGCCGCGCCGACGTGCCCTCTCCACCCACCACATCATCAATTTATCAGAATCATCAAGCAATTCCTTCAACTGGGTGACATCATCCAGGTTGCAATAGCGACCTCACGTGGCTAGCTGCTCTTCTAGTATCTAAGTTTATGGAATGATGTGTTGTTTATTATAATTGCTTGCTCTTTTAGTCTTGTGACAGCGTATATTAAGAGGCTTTTAGTTCGATGCTCAGGTCGGGCAAATTTTTTTTTTATAGAAATATAGACAGAAAAATGGACTTTCTGATATCTGCCATGCAGCATAACACCCGTTAATAATTCTAAGTTATAATTGCTACAATAGAACATTAATAACTACGTAAATATAACCACAATTCAACGTGTGGTATTAATTGCTGATAAGAATCTTTTAACTGTGATATAACTGATGTTTATATTAAGAATTATAGACAATCAACTATGTTGGTAAAATATTGTCGACATTATACGACAGAAATATAAGAAAGTTTATTCAATGTCAGGTTTGGATGATTCTGTATCAATTTTTTGCAACATTTCTTATAAGCAAATTATAAAAGTCCTTATATTTTTTCCACTATGCAATTTAAAATGATCACCTCATTACAGTGTAGAGGTATCATTACTCTACGGACGGTGTATATCAACTGTGGAACCTGGGGCTGTGGCTTCGAATTCTAGGTAACAAAATTATGTTAAAAACCGGTTGGGATGGAATTTGGCTCATATCGCCGGGGATAGCGCAATACTGCGTAAGTGACATAAAAAAGTTTAGTATCCTCAATCCTAAGTTTATTATACTAAGAATCAATCTGAATTACCCTTTTTTCTTCACTTACTTGGTATTGTACTATCCTCAACGATATGGTGATAGGTCGCCAACTATAACTAAGGATAAACTTAGCGAATTGTATGAGTACTAACACCACTACCTAAACCTTTGGGCATAGATGTTTCAATGTCGATAAGGTATCATCAACAAATTCAAGGCACATGAATGAGATGTCATATAAATGTATTAAACATGCATGGTTTCAAAACTACGTGTACTTTGACTATGCACTGCCCACCTACATTCGTAATCGGTTTTAAATTGCCTCTGTTAATGGATGTTCATCAACATTGTGATAATCTAATCGTCTGATAGAATTAGAATTGATTCGACAATTGGGAATGAGCATAGTGAGCAAATGTATAAAAAGACAAAACTCTTCACGTATTTATCCTCTTAGGCAGGGTGAAAACAGGGCACCGTCATTTGGCAAAAATAATAAATAAAAAAATTTAACCCTATATCGCTTTGCCCCACCCGTATTCATAACTAATAATAATAAACTAGAAAAGAAACAAGAATCTCAGGAATAACATTTTATGTAAAGTTAATAATGCTTCATAGTTAAAAAAATCTCAGGTAGTCAACATCTTGGTCAAAGATTTTAAAAGTATGACTTGTCTAATATATTGTGTTCTTAACTGTTCGTGGAACAAATATATGAAACAAAATTAAACGCGTTAATCTAATTTATTTACCTTATGTAAAAGTATGCCTTTCATATTTTAATAATCATTATCATCAGCCTATATTTTAGTCTGCTGCTGGACATAAACGTCCTCCAATACGCGCCATTTCGCCCGGTCTTTGGCCTGTCGCATCCAGTTCCTGCCAGCGGCATTTCGCAAATCATCACTCCACCTAGTTGCTCGACCTCCCACACTACGCTTGTCAACTCGTGGTCTCCACTCAAGAACTTGTTTACCCCAGCTGTCGGTTCTTCGACATATATGACCAGCCCACTGCCACTTCAAATTACTAATCCTGTGAGCTATGCCGGTGATTTAAATAATATAATTAATCTATTTTAATTTATGCAAACAGTCATCAGTAACATATTGCCCAGACCACAATATTAAAAATTATCGTAATCTTTATTCATACAACGGAACAAATATTTACAGATCACAAACATTTGTTCCAAAACTATTTGAAAACATTGACTATTGCACACCTAAAACCTAATCTTTAAAACTAGAACTAACAAGGGACAATATCGAGTGATTGCATTCAAAATCGATACAAACAGAAAACACAGAAACGTGGGCGGATCGGTTTGGAGCGCCACTTCCTGCCCACGTACTGGTTAATCTCGTAGAATTTCGTTGGGAAACCACGCACTTACTTAGTAAAACGCTTAATACCTTCCGACATAGACTTTCGATCAAGTGCCAAATGTTTTCTAAAATTTTCTTAAGATTCTGAGGATTCTGGATTCTGAAGATGTGTAAATGAAAATAGCTAGTACTATAAGCTCGAACGATTTCTTCAAGACATCCATGAAACTCGACTAAATAGTCCTTTCGTATTATAAAGCAAAGTCCTCCAATCGCGTGTCTGTTATGCTTTTTAATATACGAAGACCCTCAAAAATCTTTCAACGAAGGTCGATCATTAATCATGAATTAAGCCCACGTCACCCGAACTTTAAGCACCATAAATAATCCTTTTATAAGCTCTTGGAGCTTTAAGGCACTTATAGGTAAGCTTAAATTCAATACTCAAGTATATTGCTAACTTTAGAAGGCAAGTCATAAGCGATGTGACATCATCTCGAAAGTTGTGAATAATAATGACTCACGTAAAATTTTGTTGATTCCTTTTTCGTATAAATATAGATGCACATTTCATAAATGCAGATTTTTCACACAAAACTTTCTTTTTTTTATATGCACAAAACTGAGCAACTTTAAACAGAAATCATTCAAATAGCAATTATTATATTATAATTGATTTCCTTATTGACACTATAAGTTCTGATGGGATTTGAAAAGCCAATATCGCTATTGATTTAAAAAAATATGTACATGCTTTTACAAGCCCGTCTGGAAATCTTTAGGAGAGGCCTATCTTCAGCAGTGGATTTCATGTGGCTGATGGCGATGATGATGTATATTTAACTACAGATGACGGAATAACAAATCTGAATGCATTAGAAAATCGAAATAAGATTGAAATAATTCTGAAGAGTGAACAACACAATGAGATAAAAAGTAAAAAAGAACCACATATAATAAAGATCTTTTTATACTTTATTCACGCTCAACCACATAATAAAATCCTTGCTCAAATGAATGTGACATCTAGCCGCAGAAACCCGTTTGATATCTACGAGGCTCTAAGAGCGAGTCATCGGATGCTGTCATCGGTTAGGTGCTAAAATATCGTTTATTTACTGCATTACGCACTACCATTTGAATATTGGTCTTAAAAGGATCTTATTTAGATTATACTCTGCCTTTCGTTTATGGTATTAGATTCTTCAACTTGTGTAATTTCAAAAAGGATTCAAAAGTAAAGGCTCGATGCTTGTTTTTTTTAACGTGTGTATCTTTGTTTCGTGAATGAACAGTTCTCATGTTTACAATATATACATTTCATATACGGTAGAGAAAAGCGCTAATGCATTATCGAGATATTTTCCTGTCTGCATTCTTCGTAAGACTAACATTCAAATACCAGACCGAATACTCGAAGGTTAACCGAAATAGATTTTTTACAAAGAATCGAAAACAGCAAAACCGATACACTTTGAACATAAAAGCTACGCTACTTATATTTCATTTAATATTCATTGATTTTGGATAAACGATAAAATTCATAGATTAAAGATTTCATAAATTCTAATTTTTTATCGATGGTAAAATTAATCTATGTTCTATCAGAATATCAATTCCAAACTTTATCGAATGTTTATTTATGAACCAAAATAACTCAGCAACACTTTTAGTCGTCTCACATGTCTACATGTCATCATAGATCTACTCGTAGTTGCTATGGGACTGATTCAATAGCAAAAATAGTCTGAACACCCACTATCTTCCCTCTCCCTTCAACATATGTTGTACAGCTATGTCTATCTCTCTCGTCACCTACACAGGTATTCAAGGAGACTCAGTAATTTTATGAATGAGTGTTAATAAATGGGTAAACAACGTTCCAACCTTCGTGATACCAACTACAATACAATGATTACTACATAACTACACGTGCTGGTTGAACTACTAAATAACTATAACTACCATTTGATTGTAGGTCTGTGGCACTGATGACAGAATACTCCAAATGAAAAATTGAATTGCTGAACGATTTTTTTTAGTCTAAAGTATCTGGCGTTCAGACTAGATTGAAGGAAGGCTTGATGATTTTTTTAATTAGATGTACACTTTAGATGTGCCTGTGAAGTTTATTTAGCTAATAATAAGTACACATCCATCTTGGTTGTTAAAAACAGTATAATGCCACCAAGATAAATTAATAGAAATATTGGTAACTATATCACATAAAATGAGGCAGAAATTGAATCTCTTACAATCTTCTCCAATTCGGAGCTAGCAGACACACTTTCTATCAAGGACATGTCTATCACCTTCATTGACTTGAACATCAGCATATTAATTTATAACAGCAGATTGCGTGTTTTTTATTGTTTTTAATTGAATTACATCACCGTGTATAGTCAGTAAGAGCTAATTTACAAAGCAAGGTCGTCTGGTGAAAAATTTGAATAATAACCACATGATCGCCTTGTCTTTTTAAAATTGCATATACAGAGAACAGGTTTGTATAACGTCGACTAGCTTTTGCAAGCGGCTTCGCCTGCATGGAAATCGGTTTGCGACAAGTATTTTTCAAAAAGCACCCTGCGTAATATTATGCTATATTATACTTTTTCTCTATTCAAGTTTCCTCGTACCAAATTTCATATCGTTCATAATATTAAAAATCGGTTCATAATATCATTCATACTATTGGTATAAATTATTCCGTTAAGTTCAACAATATCTATATTTTACAAAACATTCAATTACTATTACTTAAAGAGAAAAATTACATAAATAATGGCATACAACCATCATGTTAAGTCCAAAATTTTGACATGAAAGGTTCCCAAATGCGGGCATAAAGACATTTCCTGAGTAAAATATAATTACTGATTCAATAGATATACAAAAGGTTTTACTCCACAGTCCAGGTAAAATAAATGTTTCAATAGGCAACTGACTCGACTTACTACTACTTCATTTATTTCGTTTCTAATAAAAATACATAACGTGTTTTGAACGCCACAAGTCCGTTGATGGCGATTTAGATAACTATTTACGAGCAGATTTGAAATCTGAGAACATAGTTATATTTTCGTCTATGATATGTCTTCGAAGAGTTTGAACTATCAAATGCATATCAATTTTGTATTAAAAGAGGTAAGATTGGAATCTAGACAGATTTACTTTTAAAGATTTTCAACGGTTTTTAATAGATCAAGATGGAAGACACCACGACTTGTTTGTGACTCCGAATATTTTATCAGGCTATCCTCGGACGTTACCTGATGACCTTAAGACAACTCACAATCCGTGAAGCGTATTATACACTACGATTATAAAATGCGAAAATTTGTGCATTTGTTTTTACTTTGACGTTTTTTAGATAAATGCAGAAACTGGATGGATTTGATTAAAATTTGACAAGTTCTGGGTTCACATGTGAAAGGCTGAAATTGGACTATTAAGGGAAAGGTCTTGGGGTCACCAACTAAATCTATGACTAATCTGACCTATAGTACACCCAGCATCCTTCATACGGCCTCAATCATTACCGACAAAACACCCGAGTGTGCCAAGTCGTATCGAGAGTTCCCCGAAGTGACGTATGCGGTTATTATAAGCGTATTTCAGGTGGTAGCAGAGACGTATCTATGTTGTTTCGGGGGGTATTAAAGGCTGTTTTGACTGATGCCATACGTGCCAAGGTGGCATGCCTGCTTCTTTTTTATTTGTGCTCATGAGTTGCGTTTGGCGTCAACCTGAGTATAAAATATCTAGTGGTTTCTAGTAAGCAAAAAAAAAATACTGTGTTGTTTATCAAACACAATTTTCCGGGGAAGAGACGGGGGGGGGGGGAGGCTTGACGTAGATAGTTAAGTGTAAAATGTTCACGCCTTTGCAAATAGAATATGAAAACGCAAATTATTATCTGGAAGCGCGATTTTTTTTTCGTTTTAATTAATTTGAAAAACAAAGGACACCCAAATAACTACATTTTTTCGTCTGAGCTTTCCACACGGGGCTAGAGTCCCCTATCCTAGATTCGTCACTGGGTTACCTGCGAGCCAACTGGGTTTCACGCATCCGCTGTCTATCAGGAAGTTGCATCACGACACTAATTTTGAACTAGACGTTGAACCAAATGACTAACCGTTACAGTTAAACCTGGCTAGCACTGAGCGTAAATAAACGATGACGCCGTGATGATTAGGTTATGAATAGAAGTTGGAATAGGTGTTAATAAGCTAGGTGTTAAGTTTCAGCGCAGTCAGAAGTACTGGTGGTACTACAAATTATAAACGCGAAAGTTTGTAAGAATGTATGGATGTTTGTTCCTCTTCCAAACAGAAACTACCGATTCGATGGATTTCGATGAAATTTGGCACACAGGTAGATCATGTCCTGGATTAACACATTAACACTTTTTATCCCGGGAAAATATAAACCGGGACTTTTATACCGGAAAAAAATTTTTACGCGGGCGGGGCCGCGGACAAAAGCTAGTCACCAATATAATTCATATTTAAAAGAATATAATTTTATACGAACCCAGAAACCAAATCATAGACCGTACCTTGAGTTTATTATCTCTGAACAGCATGAAAAACCTGTAATAAAGATCTTACTTATTGCGTTTCATGTAGTCTCGAGATTACTGGTAACAATCAACACCCACCAAATAACAATATTGACAATGGAATTATTATGTTCTACAGACTTCTTAAAGATACATTTATTTTTGCATCTAAATTCAAAAAACATTGTTCACAAATAGGTACTTAGTCTATTTCTGATGTAAGTATTTATTTTTGTTCCAAATTCAAAAACATAAATTAGAAAAATTCTTCAGCCGTCTATTTTCGTTGTATTCACAAAGGCTTTCGTATCGTTTCCAACTGGCCTGAATCATTGTTACCGATATACACCGAACCCTGACACCAATGCTGGCGCCAACGCTTACTCAAATGCGAAAATATTTTCACGATGTACTATACACGACTGTTATTGATTATACAGTATTATTTTGAAGCTCTTGCTTGCAAATTCCCTCGTTAGCCTGTTCCCTTATTGAATGAATAATAGCTAAAACATGCTTTATTTATAGAAAATCCAACAAAAAAATAGAAAATAATTTTGAGTAAATTTGAATTGAGAATAGTGTAAATAAGAAAAACATGTATTTTATTAATTACTAGTAGTGCTCGCGGCTCCGCTCGCGTGAAAAAGTTTTTCCGGGACAAAAATATTTTCCCGGGATAAAAAGTAGCCTATAGCACTCAGGAGTTATGTAAAAAATCAAAATCGGTTGAGTAGTTCCTGAGATTAGCGCGTTCAAACAAACAAATAAACTCTTCAGCTTTATAATATTAGTATGGATTGTAAAGAAAAGCGTGGGGGTGCACGCCGTCGGAGGCATAACACGATCACTTCTCATAATTTGGTTGGTGACATAGGTAGAGCAACAAAATCTCAGAGTAAGCAGATGCCTCAGATTGCATTTCTGAACACTGTCAACTAAAATTATTCAAAACCAAAATAAAATATTCAAATTAAAATCTTGTTTCTATCTTTTCAGTTCTTCAATGATAATTAATTTAATAAAGATAGCAGATATTGACGCAGTCGGGTTTTTTGTTTTTTTTTATTTCCATATTTTTAGTTTCCCTTTTTATAACCTGTGTGCCAAATATCAGCCAAACTCGTTGAGCCGTTTTACCGTGAAGAAGTAACAAACTAACACAAATTTCGCATTTATACTATTAGTATGAAGAATCCTTAATTTTGTATTTTTTAAAATTTTGATGTACCCCGTGTCACTCTCACGACGAATCTATTGACACCATTCATATAAAAATACGACAAGCCGTTTAGGCTCTAGGGCGTGCCAAAGAAATATACATACATACACTCGAAAAACACAACCCTCCTTTCGCATTTGGGTAAAAACCGGAGAAAAAGTGTCTGCGAACATTGTCACCGGAGTCTCAGTTGATAGCCATTAAAATGTATACCATGTACGACATGGAAACTGAACAGCATTAATGGCGGAAAGCAAAAGAAGCCAGTTACATAACAGTGTTTTAAAATTATAGGCAGCTACATATAAAAATAAATACGGTGTTGACAAACACTTTTAATGATTGATTAACCTAATCAGTGCTTTGTTTCAGCTCGTCTTAAATTACTAATATTATAAATCCAAAAGTTTATGAATATGTTTGGACAATTTTAAGAAGTCAGCGACCTTCGCCAATATGTAAACCAAAACCGAGGAAGGAATTTTCATAAAATTTTGCCAACAGATAGACAATGCCCATAATTATAAATTATGGTGTCCAATAAACAGGGCCAAGATAGCACGACACCCAGAATTTAGCTTAACTTTCGGGAATATACTGCCTTAATTTAACAGTTTCAAATCTGTTACAAAACCGTTATCATGACTATAACAAAATTTATATGTATATGCGAGCGTGCAAACGCACGAACCGCTAGATTTGTGTTAGAATTTTGATCTGATGAATTAGGCAAGATATTTGGAAACTGTACTGCTCTATTTTTAATACGTGGAAAATATGTTAATTTTGTTTACACATATTTTACCCAGATTCAGTGGTTTTACAGCTTTAAATTTTTGAGCTATTATTTTTCCATCGTTTGCTACACATTTAATCTTTGTTGAATTAATTATATTCAACGCATTTAGCATATTTCTTTTTCTGAATATGCACTTATTTCAATTAACTTTATTCTTTTTGAAAATCGAAATCATAAACCGTATTTCAAATATTCCCCTCGTAACCATGTATAGAATACACAATACTAACCATAATACAGCGTTGATACCATTAAACTTTCAGTAGTTTCATGTTTTATATTTAGCTACGAGTTACAATTCATGGCTCCGGCGGGAATTAGCAGAGGTCACGAGGATGGTCACGAGGCGATATGATGCCAATGTCGGTTTAAACAACACTACATACAACTTGCAACTGAAGTGTAAAGGTATTTAAATATCGCTTAGAATTAAATCCAGGTCGGGACCTTTTCGGTTTGGCACACAGCTAGGTCTTAGGTACACGGCAGCTTTAGAATCCTTTTGGAAATTGTTAAAAATCCTCAAAAAGTAAAATACCAGCCTAGTATTGTATACCGCTCACTGAGCACGTGCCTCCTTTATTACAGAGATGGTTTAATGCCTTACGCTGGCCTAGTGCGGGTTGGCAAAATTCATCAACCTTCAAAATTATTTTTGAAGAATTCTCAGGTATGTACATTTCTTCGCGTTGATTTCCTTTACCGTTAAAGCGAACGATAATTAATAATTTTAAAAATATTAAGCCTGAGAAAATAAGTCATCTCTGATACAATATATTTCGTGTGAATTACGACCATGTTCTTCGCTCAGGCAGACCACTTGTCACTTACGTCATTATTGCCAAAACTATTTACTTTAGTAGAAAGTATTTGCGACTCGTTTGTTTATTGACAAATGCGTCTACATTCGGCGTATAAACATGCAACTTTCTACCAAACACAGGTCTAGACTCTCTATTTTGTATTTTATATCGCTTCTAGCCAGATTCCAACGCTAGATATGGTAAGGAAGTCTTCTCGTAATATCGAACCTTTTTAACAATAACATCGTAACTCAAATATCGCACTTTATAGTATTTTGACCTTTTTTCTTATTAATCTATACTAATCTATACTGATATTATAGAGCTGAAGAGTTTGTTTGCTTGAACGCGCTAATCTCAGGAACTACTGAACCGATTTTGAAAATTCTTTCACTAATAGGAAGCTACTTTACTCCTGAGTGCTGTAGGCTACTTTTTATCCCGGAAAAATATTTTAATCCCGGAAAAACTTTTTCACGCGGGCGGAGCCGCGAGCACTACTACTTCTTAAATATTTAGTATATTAGCAGTATTTAGTTATAAAAATATTTTTACACTAAAATACTGGAAAAATATGATAAATATTCAAGAATTTAGGAAAAATAAAGCCGTTTTAGCAAAAAGTGCGATATGTCGTTTACGATGTTCATCCTGAAAAGGCTCGATATAATCTGACTGAAATGTCACCCGATGATTTTAAAAATAAAGTTTCAATATTAAGGTGCTAAGTATGTCCAGATGTACAGAAGCAGAAGAGAGACTGACTACATAGTAAATGAGTAATTCCCACAAGGTGTCCTAAGGTCTGATTAGAATAACGAAGGTGCCAATACAATGCCACGAAGAGATTCAAGGAAAATAAAAGGAAACACATCCGTTGCAGAATACCTAATGTGGGCATTGAAACAAAGGTAATGCAGATACGATATTTATATTTTTACTATGTAGTAATATTAAAGAGAATTTAACCTTCAATGTAGTAATGAGCATTACGGATACAATTCTGAAAATGTGGAAGTATTTACTATACTTGTATGCTACTGTATTTATATACTTCCAATATAAAAAGCTATGTTATCGGCAAGTAAAAATGCTGACCAGAAATATAAAGATTCGATAGAAATCTTAATATTTAGTACGGTTTCAAAATACGTTTAAATAGAGTTTTGACATTTACAGTAGTTATAAATCTATACTATAATATTATAAATCTGACGAGTTTGTTCGTTTAGTTGAACGCGCTAATCTCAAGAACTACTGAACCGATTTTGAAAATTCTTGCACAAATAGGAAGCTACATTATTTCTACGTCCTATAGGCTTTTTATGCCGGAAAAACTTGTTCACGCGTGCGAAGCCTCGAGCATCACCTAGTTTATACACTTAAAATGTTTCTCCGGAATCCCTATTCTGCCTCATCGAATCCACAGTGATGAAAAAAGTAGAGTTGGAATCGGAATTTAGGGTACTAATTTATCCTTTATGCTATTTGAAAATACTTCTATTTACATACTAGATTTACATATCATTCTTTATGAAAGTTTTGCCAACTGCCAGATGTAAAAATGCGCGTTATTCCAATTCCCGTATTACTATGATCCATGCTGGTGGACGGGAGCCAAGTTTTAATATAAGCGCCCTCGATAGCTGATGTCATCGGGCGAACTGTTTACGAAAATCATATTACCGTAGTAAAGTGACGTAACTGAAAAATTACCAATAGCCTTTATCAGGAAACATTATTACTTAATAATTAATGATTATTCATCATGGTTTCCAACATTCGTTACCTTATTAGTGAGTTGAGAAATATTGGGTTAAACAAACTAAAATGTTTACTGGTAAGGGTTAGTTCTAGTTGTTTAGACATAATTGATAAGATACATTCAAGTCGAGCAGAATCTCTAGGTTGCTGAAGGCTAAGTGAAAGGGGAAACGAATCAGATGGTACTGCGTGTTTCAGCCTTAATCTATGTAGAAATTCGATCAATGACTTCAATGAAATCTCTGTTTGTAATAAAAAATTTCTGACTTACCACATTTTGTATCTGAGATTTTAGATATTTGGGGTATTGTCTGTTTCGCGGCGTTGTTTACGTTATAATTGTTGTGAGACTGCCTCGGTGGCGTAGTTGTATTATGGTTCTACTGCAATGCTGAGGTCTCGGGTTCGATCCCCGGGTCGGGCAAAGTGATATTGAGTTTTTCTATTCAGTATCAGCCCGGAGTTTGGAATTTGTGCCCGATATAGCGATAGGCTCGCCCCTATCACATCATGGGACGGAATATCGGCGAAAAGTCGGTGCACTAGTTGCGCCTCTGCCTAACCCTTCGGAGATAAAAGGCGTGAGTGTGTTGTGTGTGTGTGAGATTAAACTATATCTGCTGTGATAAAATGCACAAGAGTTTATTGGTTTGAATCCAATGTTTATGTTATAGTTAGTTTCATAAGGCTCCGCGCAGACGCCTAGGTACTAAGTGTAGTTTTTACATGGCGTTGCACATCACTACTGCTTCCATAAGTTTCTCATCAACAATAAGACAGGCTATCCTTCAAAACTAACCATAAGCGTTGCTTACCAGAAGGACTCTCTTAACGAGAGACCTACAAGGAAATCTTCGAACGTATGGTATTTTATTATTGATGTTTCACTTCACCTGATGGTAATTGAAGTGAAGCCCAAAAAAATGTCGAACGGTAAGAGATAAACATCCCTGGTCGGTCGGCACATTATTAAATGCACTATTAACAGATTTCTGAAATAAGTTTAATTACATAGTTTGTTTAAAATACATCAAATTGTAAATAACACGGTTGATATTTACTTGACCTTTGTTATAAACACGGTGTACTTATTATATTTATATGTACATGTAATAACTAAACCGCATAAGGTCAAACCAGATGATAACAGTACGATTTGTTACTGAAATAGGTGTGATTTTGTTTGCTTAAAGTGTTTACTTTTAGGTATTACTTAGATTCTATAATCCTACTAATATTATAAAGGCGAAAGTTTGTAAGTGTGTATGGATATCTGGATGTATGGATGTTTGTTACTCTTTCACACAAAAACTACTGAACGGATTTCGATGAAATTTAGCACACGAGTAGATCATGTCCTGGATTAACACATAGGCTACCTTTTATCTCGGGAAAATAAAAAGCGGGACTTTTATCCCGGAAAAACTATTTAACGCGGGCGGAGCCGCGGGCGAAATCTAGTTAATTATATATTTTGTGGTTGGCCTATTTGGTCTAGTGGTAGCGTGTTTAAGATAAACGCTGTGCCATTTGGATTCCATTCTCAGGTTAAGTTATAATAATGTTACTTACAGGAATGTAATGTCTAGCGAAGAGTGAGTGCACTGTCAAGAATGGTGACTCTGTACAACTCTGTTGGCTGAAGGAGTGAACTTTATCTACGTTAGTTTGTGATTATTTTCTCACAAAACAAGGGAAATCACAACAAGCTTACTATGCCGCACCAAGATTCATGTACATTCGTCACGTATGAAATAAACTTACGCAAAAACATGAGTGAGCGGGATTTACAATGACTATTTTGCATATTAACTTAATAAACACGTAGCAGTCATTCTATTGTGTGAAATAACGGTAGAAAGTAATGTCTAAATCTGTGCAATACGATTAGGCAGTCTACCAGCCTTATGCGATGAAATAGTTTTATCTGACTATTAGGTATTTAAAGATAGTATAAATTTACTATAACCTACACTTAATTTCCTACTCTTCTTCATAATCATCGTCATCAGCAGTACACTGTTGAGCATAAGCCTCCCCTAAAGATTTCCAGACGGATCTGTGGAAAGCGGCCTGAATCTTACTCTTCTTATTTATTATTAACATCATACACACACACACACACACGCACACACGCACACACACACACACACACACACACACACACACACACACACACACACACACGCCTGTTATTCCCGAATGGGTATGCAGAGGCGCAACTAGTGCACCCACTTTTCGCAGTTATTCCGTCCCATGAGTGATAGGGGGCGAGGCTATCGCCATATCGGGCACAAATTCCAGACTCCGGGCTGATACTGAATATAAAAACTCAATACCACTTTGCCCGACCCGGGGTTCGAACCCGAGACCTCAGCTTTGCAGTCGTACTGTAATACAACTACGCCACCGAGGCCACCGAGTTAACGCGAAAAATTGAGAAATTGTTCAAGAACGTTTGAATGTTTGTTAGAAGTAAACGAAACAGCCGCAGAACGGATTGAGATGAGATTTGGCACACAAATTATGTGCTGGATTAATATTTATATCCCGGGAATATACACAGTGGACATCCCAGCAAAGTTCTTTTATGCGGGCGAAGCCTCGAGCAATACTTAGTTATCTACATTATACCACTCGATAAATTCTTTTTGGTTATGTATTAAGGTAAAACAATGAAAACAGCTTATCTGCGGACTTCCTGTTTTGCTTAAGCCTTGCTTCAAAGCTAACAATACTGTTGAATGTCTTTGCTTCATAAGTCATTACTTTACTATTAAGCCCTCGCGTGCCGGGAGCGTGGATCCACGCTCAAAAAAAGTGTTCAAACTCTGCCGGGAGCGTGGATCCACGCTCGGGCCGATTTCTGCAAAATGTATGAAAACTGAACATCTACAGGTGGTTTCTTTTTAGCTTATTTTTTGTTTCCATTGGATGCAAATCTTAATCATATATGAGAATTAAGAAAAGTGGCCGCCATTTCGAACTTATTTGTTTTGAGGCCGATTGACCTCAAAATCGATACTTGGACATGGCTTTAAGTACAAAAGACGGCTCCAATGTTAGAATTGAAAAAAGTGGCCGCCATTTTGAATTTCTTTGTTTTAAAGCCAATCGACCTCAAAATCGATATCTGGGCAGGCCTTTAGGTACAGAAGACGGATCCAATGTTAGAATTGAAAAAAGTGGCCGCCATTTTGAATTTCTTTGTTTTAAGGCCAATCGACCTCAAAATCGATATCTGGGCAAGCCTTTAGGTACAGAAGACGGATCCAATGTTAGAATTGAAAAAAGTGGCCGCCATTTTGAATTTCTTTGTTTTAACGCCAATCGACCTCAAAATCGATATCTGGGCAAGGCTGTATGTACAAAAGACGGATCCAATGTTAGAATTGAAAAAAGTGGCCGCCATTTTGAATTTCTTTGTTTTAAGGCCAATCGACCTCAAAATCGATATCTGGGCAAGCCTTTAGGTACAGAAGACGGATCCAATGTTAGAATGGAATAAAGTGGCCGCCATTTTGAATTTATTTGTTTTAAGGCCAATCGACCTCAAAATCGATATCTGGGCAAGCCTTTAGGTACAGAAGACGGATCCAATGTTAGAATGGAAAAAAGTGGCCGCCATTTTGAATTTCTTTGTTTTAACGCCAATCAACCTCAAAATCGATATCTGGGCAAGCCTTTAGGTACAGAAGATGGTTCCAATGTTAGAATTGAAAAAAGTGGCCGCCATTTTGAATTTCTTTGTTTTAAGGCCAATTGACCTCAAAATCGATACTGGGCATGGCATTGATAGTAAAAGTCATAATTATTTAATGTTAGACTTAAGAAAAGTGGTCGACATTTTGAACTTCTTTGTTTTAAGACTGATTGTATTTAAGATAGATATTATTTTTTTCCGCGGTGGCCATCTTCGGCGCATTAGGGACGGCTGCGGGCTTCCTCCGACTCACGTCTAAGTTGTCGTCCGCAACCGCCCCTGCGCGTACCGCTGTTGCGGTCCGTCTCCTGTTGTTGCGGGGGCTCAGAAGCCCCCGTACAGCGAAGGACGCCTTTGGCGTCTGAGGCAGCGTGAGGCACGCCGCCGCCACGCGGCCCCTCACGCCCACCCGTGACCCCCGGAGGCCCCTATTAGTCGCCTTTTACGACAGGCAGGGGATACCGTGGTGGAATTCTCCAACGCCCCCAATCCACAGGACGGGAGATGTCGGTCAGTCGTCCACCCGACGCCTCCTACGTCTCGTCTGGCGGCGGGAGGGATCACCACTGCGCTGGCGATCCCTCTCGGCACTCTCCTTCCGCGAGAGGAAAGATAGATATTTGGGCTTGTCTTTAGCCAAATAGAATAACTCGAGGTTGGAATTTTAAGAACTGCATTCCATGTTAAATGTTCTTGTTTTAAGGGCTATTGGTTTTAAAATCAAAACCCGCTGGACATGGCCACAAACTATAGTACGTTTTAATTATAGATTTTTTAAATATTATGCCCACCATCAATGGTTATTCAATTCTTTTCAATAACGCAGCTTTGTTATGTCGCAAAATAAAGAATTGAAGAAGAAAAAAGTGTCCCGTGGCAGCAAACAGCAAATAAAGTAAATTCTTTTGTGAAAGCATCAAAATCGGTTAAAAATCAGGTCGTTAACAATTCAACGATTGCTATAAGAATAATTAGCCGCGTAGTAGAAATTATCTTATTATATTTTTCTTCCCCCACATCGTTATGCCCTGTTGGGTGGCCATTAAATTACTGTATCTTTTTATTTATTTACCCCCCATCACCAGACTTAAAAGGCTACTCAGGTTGATTACCTTATTCATTTTTAAAAGTATCTAATTTTGATGTGATTGCGTATTTAAATTAGTAAAATTACAACCTCGATTTATTCTGTTTGGCTAAAGACAAGCCCAAATATCTATCTTAAATCCCATTAGTGTTAAAACAAAACGATGGCATGCCCAAGTATCGATTTTGAGGTCGATTGGTCTTAAAACAAAGAAATTCAAAATGGCGGCCACTTTTTCAATTCTAACATTGGATCCGTCTTTTGTACATACACCCTTGCCCAGATATCGATTTTGAGGTCGATTGGCGTTAAAACAAAGAAATTCAAAATGGCGGCCACTTTTTTCCATTCTAACATTGGATCCGTCTTTTGTACATACAGCCTTGCCCAGATATCGATTTTGAGGTCGATTGGCGTTAAAACAAAGAAATTCAAAATGCCGGCCACTTTTTTCCATTCTAACATTGGATCCATCTTCTGTACCTAAAGGCTTGCCCAGATATCGATTTTGAGGGCGATTGGCCTTAAAACAAAAAAAATCTAAATGGTGGCCACTTTTTTCAATTCTAACATTGGATCCGTCTTTTGTACCTACAGGCCAGCCCAGATATCGATTTTGAGGCCGATTGGCCTTAAAACAAAGAAATTCAAAATGGTGGCCACTTTTTTCCATTCTAACATTGGATCCGTCTTCTGTACCTAAAGGCCTGCCCAGATATCGATTTTGAGGTCGATTGGCGTTAAAACAAAGAAATTCAAAATGGCGGCCACTTTTTTCAATTCTAACATTGGAAACGTCTTCTGTACCTAAAGGCCTGCCCACATATCGATTTTGAGGTCGATTGGCCTTAAAACAAAGAAATTCAAAATGGCGGCCACTTTTTTCAATTCTAACATTGGAACCATCTTCTGTACCTAAAGGCTTGCCCAGATATCGATTTTGAGGTTGATTGGCGTTAAAACAAAGAAATTCAAAATGGCGGCCACTTTTTTCCATTCTAACATTGGATCCGTCTTCTGTACCTAAAGGCTTGCCCAGATATCGATTTTGAGGTCGATTGGCCTTAAAACAAAGAAATTCAAAATGGCGGCCACTTTTTTCCATTCTAACATTGGATCCGTCTTCTGTACCTAAAGGCTTGCCCAGATATCGATTTTGAGGTCGATTGGCCTTAAAACAAAGAAATTCAAAATGGCGGCCACTTTTTTCAATTCTAACATTGGATCCGTCTTTTGTACATACAGCCTTGCCCAGATATCGATTTTGAGGTCGATTGGCGTTAAAACAAAGAAATTCAAAATGGCGGCCACTTTTTTCAATTCTAACATTGGATCCGTCTTCTGTACCTAAAGGCTTGCCCAGATATCGATTTTGAGGTCGATTGGCCTTAAAACAAAGAAATTCAAAATGGCGGCCACTTTTTTCAATTCTAACATTGGATCCGTCTTCTGTACCTAAAGGCTTGCCCAGATATCGATTTTGAGGTCGATTGGCCTTAAAACGAAGAAATTCAAAATGGCGGCCGTCTATGCCAAATCTCACAATGTTTCTAAATATTTTAGTGACCATTGATCCATAATAAATAAGTAAATAAATAATTTCAAAATTCGTACTAAAAGAATTTTATGGTGTATAAATTGGAACACCCGTTATACCTAAAATCCGATTTTTTCAAATGTATGGGCGGCACGCAAGCGTTTTTTACGCAAACTGAGCCCGGCATTCCAGGGGTTAAAAGGAAACTCGTACATTTTGAGGCAATGATTATTTCTTTAAGGAACTCCATGTGCACTTTTTTGCAATAACGAAAAGAAATTAAACCTATAATATAATAATAAATAATTATATTTTTATTTAAGTAAGTTTTTACCCGACTGCGAAAGAAGGAGGGTTATGTTTTTCGAGTGTATGTATCGGTAGTCGAAGGCATCTGCTCACTCCGAGATTTTGTAGCTCTACCTATATCACCAACAAAATTATGAGAAGTGAGCGTGTTATGCCTGCAACAGCGTTTGTGAAGGCTCTCAGCTAAGATTATTCAAACCAAAATAAAATATTCAAATTTAAATCTTGTTTCCATCTTTTCAGTTCTTCAATTAATTTAATAGAGATGGCAGATATTGACGCAGTCGGGTTTTTTGCATAGGTTTTTTGTTTAATATTTCTTTTATTCTCATTCTGTACGAGATGCGATACCGTTTTACCAAGAATCTATCAAAACACAAGCCATACATTTCACAGCCCACTTTTCATACATTTATAATATTAAAAGTAGAACGCTTTCGTATCCACTAAAACCAATATATTTTTTAATTTATCGCTCCACCAAGAGCTATAAAAATCCCGTTAAATATAAAAATATGATCATATGAAATATTCCATTCAAAAGTCGTAAGAGGAATAATGACCTCAACTGACTCATGTCCTTATGACAATTCGATGATGTGATGCTTCGACTCACCCTTGTGGTTGCAACCTTAACTTCTGAGAAATAGGCATGACGTAGGCTCAAATCCGAATATAGGCATTATGGAATCAAAACACTAAGAAATATTGAACAATTAATAATAATTAACATACATACATATACACTCACGCATGTTATCCCCGAAGGGGTAGGCAGAGGCGTAACTAGTGCACCCATTTTTCGCCATTATTCCGTCCCATGATGTGATAGGGGGCGAGCCTATCGCCATATCGGGCACAAATTCCAGACTCCGAGCTGATACTGAATAGAAAAACTCAATATCACTTTGCCCGACCCGGGAATCGAACCCGAGATCTCAGCTTTGCAGTCGTACTGTAATACAACTACGCCACCGAGGCAGTCAATAGTAATTAAATTGTATAATATTTCGAATGTACGCATCTACCATCTTCAGAAGGAAAAAAGTACTTGCAATCAACTTTTCAACTGTACTATTTTAATAAATACCTAGGTTCTTATACAGGAACTATTTTCAAATAGGAGTATTCGTGTACAATTAGTTTTACCTGAAATTAATATTAAAATACTGTCTGTACGAGCTATCTCTGAAACTAGGTCACATTTCGAAAATTCCTTCACGAACACTTACCTATATTATCACACAGTACTATCGTCTACAATTTATCCGGATCTTACAAACAAGAGTAGTTACGAACAAAAGCTAGTAATATACGTCATCAATTCTTACATTCGATTCATTTAACTTGAATTGAAATTCCATTGTTTCCATCAGACACAAATAACTATGAACAAGATGAAGTCTACATTATCCTAGAATTGTTTGTCAGTTTGATTGAGTCATGAAATCCTTGCAACGGTTTGTCACGTAACCCGTCTTGGTATTATAGGTATTTCCTTGGCCGTATTTTGCGGGGTCATTGGATGAGCATAAACATCTTGTTACTAATTGAGTATGTGTCCATGTTATGATGGGGTAAAAAAGTTACCATATTATCCTTGTTCTTTAAAGTACCTTGCCTCAAAAAGAACCCTTAAGCTTGGTACTCACTTAGCAGTGTTGCATGTAACGTATCACATGCTGTATCAACCTGCAAGTGGGTACGGCTCTTCCACGGTCTACCGCGTATCTAGCTCTATCTACTACGAGCACCCTGCGAGCCGCCTTTGTGTTCGCAGTGATACCACCACTCGACGGATCACTGCGAGCCTACAGCACTCCACGCGCGAGCGGCTCGCAGCGGGTTCGTGTCTACGTACTCAGTTGATACCGTATCTGATGCATTACATGCTACATTGCTAAGTGAGTACCCAACTTTAGAGGATCACTTTGTTGTCCATCTGCTTGTTGTTACTTAACCTGATACCAGAGTATAATCTAGGTCACTCTGTCAAAAACCCTCATATTTTTTAGGTTTTATGCGTGATAAGGTAAACAATCCAATTACTTATGTACATTAAAATATCTTCCCTGTTCATAAAGGATATTAGAAGAAAGATCTTTCCAAAGCCCAATGGCGGAAATCGCACCCTATATCTCATTTTCATTGACCAATGCCACAAATCCTTCAAAGTATGGATGTACTTTTTACATAACTATTAACTAAGCTGCCCACGATTGTCAACAGCTGTTGGCGTGTAGGAGTCGCCAGGTAAACATGTAGGCGATCGGATATGTGGTTACGAAATATAAACAGTCCAGTAGTAATGTATCGTAAGCAACCCTAGAGTTTCTTGCCCGTTCTTCTCTGGTGGAAACTGCTTTCCGAATAGGTGGTAGAGTAAAACTTAAATGACTCTAAGGACGGTATTAATAAATTAATCTCAAGTTCGAGCCACATCCCAAGTAGACATAATGTATGGACGGTATTAATAAATGAATCTCAAATTTGAGTTGCATCTCAAGTAGACATAATGTATTGAACTTTTCATACATTATGTCTACTTGAGATGTAACTCAAACTTGAGATTCATTTATTAATACCGGACTATGAATAGTCCAATACATTGTGTCCACTTGAGATGCAACTCAAACTTGAGATTGATCTATTGAAATCCTCCTAGCCAGTTTCGGCCACGGCGGCCAATCTCAACGGAGATCAGCCTGGTACGCAGGAGATATTATAGTGCACAAGTGTGTGCGCAATACACAGGTGCACTCGCTATTCCTTCACTCTCATAGTCCGGTGAGACGGCAATCCGACATGACCGGAGAGAGATCAGGCGCAGGACCAACGGCTTTACGTGCTTTCCGAGGCACGGGGGTATCACACCGCCAACTTCCTGACTCCGAGCTGCGACTGAGTAAATTTTAAGATGAAAATACCCAGTCACAATTTTTTTGGCTCGACCCGGGATTCGAACCCAGGACCTCAGCGCGCAAATCGTACTCGTAATGCGTACGCAATACCACTACGCCACCGAGGCAGTCATTGATCTATTAATACCGCTCTAAGTAATGTTTAACATTTTATGGATTCGAATAAATGATTTCATTTCATTCATAAATGGATGCGGTTCTAAATAGTTTGCCGATAAATCTTATTTAATTTTTAGGACACGCCATCAGGTCACCATTTCAAGTGTTAGTAAGTGGAATGGACCGCGTGGCCTCTAGATAGAGATGATTGATTATCTATAGTTCGTCAGTCGATTCATAATACCGGAAAACCAAACAAAGTATAAAATTCGGGGTTTTTATTGGGTATCAATGTTGCAAAGTTTGCACTACGCTTTATATAGAATAGAAAGGAAAGTTATATGTATATTATCATTAAATATTGTCATTTTATTTTTCGAGGATTTTCTTGCCTTTGTGGGAACGTTGGTTGCTGTTTTTAGTAAGAAAATAGATTCATGGGTCGATGAATAAACATAAATTATACAAAATACCTATTGTACGCAATACCAAATATTCTTAAAAATAATTGCTTTTCAAATGGAATAATTAACCAAAACATAAAAGCAAGTCTACCTACACGAAATCAATTACTATAACGCTATTACATAACGTGGGTGCACAGAGAAAACGAATTTACGGCCGTGATCGATAACATTTGATAAATAGAAAGTCATGTTGAAGCTCTGTGGAACAATGCGCTTTCGACGTTGCTCGGAGGCTAGACCCAGGCGGTCTAGATTGTGCCACTTATCTTAGACTTGAGACACAAGGAAGGTCTGTGGCTTACTCCGCAGAGACACACGTTCGATTCCCGCATTTTGATTTACGCAACTATGCTTTGGGTATGAAAGGATAAGGGAACAAAATCTTTCATACTTCCTTATCGACACTGAACTTTTATTTTTTAATTAAAAGTACATTTGTGATTAGAAGGTTATTAATTAAGATGGAAAGACTATTTGATGTGGAATTTTTCATACTCGAATAATCATGGTAAGATTCTCATTTCAGACAGCCTGTGTTTCATTATTATCATACCTGGAATAGAATTTCTTGTTGAACCTGCTATCACACTACTATAGGTAATAGGACCGTTATACCGACGTAAAGCCTTTAATTGCACTGTCTACCCCACGTACACACATTCCCGTTTAACTAAGCCTTTTTTTCCTATAGGCTAAGTTTCCATCAGCGGGCTTAAAAACTAGTTAGACTGCAAACTAGGCACGATTTAGACATAAGTCTCTCTTGACCGGTGCCTTATACGCGCAAACGGCGAAGGAAAATGCTGTACAGTTAGTGAAGTAAGAAACTGCTGGAGCTATATGAGGGGGTGGGCAGAGATGTATATTTCGTTTCATCATCATCATGTATATTTCGTTTCGCCGAACTTATAATAATATTATTCCATTATTATAATTATTACTGGACGCAGTCTTTCTCTGCTGCTTAGCAAGTCTGGGTAGTCTTATATGTGGGTCAAGTCCTCAAACAACAATTTAACAACTCGCGATTTTTCAACTGAAATTTTCAGTTACCCAGACGAGAACGACCTCAGTAAATTGAATTTTATGGTTGCCTACATCAAGGTTTTTAGGATATCATTGTTTCAGTTATTTAACAGCGTAAAATACATTGATTTATAGCCTGAATGTCGAAAGTACCAATTTGGCGACCAGAGGTTACTATAAATTGTTTGTTTTGATCTCAGAAAATCTAATGATGGGGATGTATTCTTCATGAAGTAACCCTTACTCTAATTATGGGTATTTTATATTTGCCCTCTCAGTAGTAGAATCGCTTGCTATGGGAATTTGTAAATGTATAAACCGAGGCTGATGCCTATCTACATTCCACACAATGTCATCTTTTGCAAAGAACGCAACTGCAGAGCAGCTAAATAAACGACGTCAACCTTTGTAAAAATACTTAACTGGCCCGTGTCAAATCTAGGACCAAAAAGGACTCGAGACTTGGAAAGGCAATTCCAAGTCAACGGGGTTCAAACTGCAAGCTTGATATTTAACTTTTTTCATGACGGAGGATTTCATTTCGATAAAAACAAAATATATAATCACTCCATAGTGTTCGACCTATTCAAACAGCCAAGAGGTAAAAAAAATATTGTTTCGGTAATGGAATTTCGAACGTTCATTTCAGATATTACTTTAATAGGAAGGTATAATCAGTTCACCTAAATACAATATCGAGAATTGAGTATGTAACTTTGGCACAAACACTTGCACGAGTAATTTCTATTATTGTTTCAAGAAACCATACGTATGTGCATAAATTAAAAATCATACAACGTAAATATCGTGTTTGTTGTTTTTGAGAAAATCTTTTCAGAGATTAAATGCATGAATACCAAGGTCTATAATGTTTGCTAAGTAATTTCAATTCCACATGAGGTAATCTTAGTAAAAACCAGCCGTATCAACATTCGCGTAACAATAATATATCACTCTGAAGGTCATAAAAATGTACATAAAAACAGAAAAATTACCACTCACCGCTAATAGAATTATGTTTCACTCACAACACTTTAAACACATAAACAACACAAAATCCTACTATAACATAACAACACTGCGTATTTACAAATTATTTCATTTATATTATTTTCGAAAAGTCGTCGGTTCGTAAAATATACACGTCCACGTTCGCACTTTGCACTTCGCGCGCGGAATGATGTTGCGCGCGCGCTCTCGACTCACGACGCGCGGGAAAACGTGAAACGGAAATAATCACGACCAGTGAGTCAGTTTGAGATCACCAGCAGAAACTAAACAAATGAAACATTCAATATTTATGTTTGAACAAACTGTTTCAAAATATATTAATAATACATTTATATCAAGTGATGAAGTCAATAATATAGTCAAAATTAAATTGTCGCTGTTAATAATAACTTTGAATGTGGGAATAAATTTACATCAGCGGCACTGCTGATTTGAAATTATAATATTCAAATAATGCTATAATTTATAGTCTTAACACTACTTAGCTCTGCAAACCTTATAAACTCTCCACAATTATGGACATAAACATGAATATTGAATACCAACAATAAATAATTAATAGAATGCCTACATTGAATATCTTCACCTAAACTGCAAGTAGTTCACATTAATTCGCAAAACATGCTAGTGCAAACAGATGGCGCTGGTTGTAAACAGTTAAGAATTGTGGTTCATTAGTTGCCTTATCCCTTAAACGTTTCGGAACTTTACAACTAGAGGACGCTATACACTAATAATATTATTAGATGAATTTTGTTAGAAATTATAATTATGATACTGATTATCTTTACAGAAACCAGATTGAGCATGTTGTTATAGCACAATATAATATATTTGTATGACATATTTAATACTAGGGATATGAAATCAACTAAAATGTGTCGTGGAGCAAAAAATCGTTACCGTTGTCGAAGTGTTTCTCAACATTTATACCATTCAGAAAAAATCTATTTTATATCAAAGTATTTTTGATATAAAATAAAATATTCAAAGCACCGGATGATAGTTGTAACATTCGCTTATCGCTAAAAGACGAATTATGAGCATCAGGCTAAAAAGTTAATAACTCTAGGTGTATAATCGAAGGCAGAGTTACGAAACAAATAGAAAAAACCTAGACTACAATATTTTGATTATATAGATTATAGGATCATTGAGTATGTGTTATTATTCTAAGTTTATGATTATAATTATTTATATGAGAATTTTGATTAGTAGATAGGTAGTAGCATAGATGATGAGGTAGGAAGGTACTAGCTACATTGGAGTTATTTTTACCATGGCACAAACCTGAAAGCTGCATCAGCTTATTTATAGAATACAGTTGGTACAATCAATAATTTAATAAAAATACTCAAACATAATGGTATTTAAGAATATCAAAAAAATTAAATAACCTCCGACACAAAAAATCTCTTAAAAGTAAAATAATAATAGTGTCTTTCTCTTTTAAGTACCTAATAACATTTTGACCCAAGCGTCGTCACGTCGGGGGACCGCTACAGAAGAATTTTCATCTCCCTGGTCCGGAGTTCAGTCCCCCGACGCGATGACGTTTGGGTCAAAATACTACTAGGTACTTAAAAGAGAAAGACACTATTATTATTTCACTTTTTAGAGATTTTTTGTGTCGGGGGTTATTTAAATTTAAATTTAATTTTTCATCATGGGGCTTTGATAATCAACTATCTATCACCTACTCGTTGAGCCCATCCTTATGAGTCCAAACACACTATATCTGCTACAAGTTGCTAAGGAGTTGGGTATCCCACAGACTACTTGATGCCGCAGCATCAGCTCAAATTTAAAAACATTTCCAAAGTCACAGTACACCAAATTTAAAATCATTCGGACTTTTTAAGTTGGAAATGAGCTAAAAATCTTCTAATGCCTGAACAGATCTTCATAAATTATAGCTAAGAACCATCGCAGTCACATCAGCTTTCAAACAAAAAAAACCGCGTCCAAATCATACAACTCGTTTGAGAGCTACGATGCCACAGACAGACATACAGACACACACCCTAAACTTACAACTCCCTCTTTTTTGTCGGGGGTTAAAAATAAACAGAGGATGCAGTTGCCCATATTTGCTAAACACCTTCATTCTTTCTTATCTACGCCCATAAAGACTTTAATTATGGACAGTCCCTAATATCAGAAATCATTATTTTGAAATAAGGGGTGGATATCATCCGACAATAATTCTGTTTACGGGTGTGATGTGTTATTGACGTCATAAAGGAAACGTTTAACCATTTTTTTAAAGTTTATCTTTGTAAATAGTAATTAATAGATAGGTACAGTCAGCCATATAGCTAGCTGAACAAATTCAAAATGCCGATATAATTTTGTTTTCTTACAAATTAAACGTCTTCTCTTTACAAAAATATAAAAAAGAGATTTACTTTACTTTAAAGAAAAAATATTTTCAAGTAAATTGAACACATATAAGCGATTTCAATTTTGACTTTGTGCAGCTGCTTACGTCGCTGACTGTACATAATATGCATGTTACGAAATATACCTACACCATTACTTTGTAGGTAGATTAAATATTGTAAAATATGTTATTGTGAAGTCATAAAATATACCTCTTCTTTTATAATAACCCCTTTAGCCTAAACTTCAATAATACAGGTATTACCTTGATGCTGAAAAATCGACCTAAACATCCTAATAAAGTAATAAAAACAATAAGCATTACATCATGTGACATTTTTTAATTTCCTAGAAATAGGAATGAATCAAAAGTTTTAATAGCACTGCCGCACGCGTACAGTGTAACGACACAGTCTACGACATATCTATGTGTGAGTAAGAAAGCCGCTATTTTTAAATTGCCTCAAAAATACCGTTATTCCGACGTTTTAGTTGAAAATTCTATTAATGATTTGTCAACATAGCAAGATAATTATTATGTCGCTAATAAATTTTGATTAAATCGAGTAAATGTCAGCAAAAACCATCCAGATTGAGTTACGCACGCAAACACGTTGGTCATGTGTGTGTGGTGGCAGCGGCAGACGCCGGGCACACTAGTAGAGTAATGATTTTTAGTGATGTTCCGAATATCGACATTTTTTGCACGTTATTGCTGTTATTATTTATCATTTAATTTAATAAAGAACTGCAGGAACAGATATTTTGATGTTAAGCTCGGGTAAAGCTGTAAACTGTATTATAATAGAACGAAATAAAGGCTCTTGACGAAAAAAATTACGGAATTTTAAACAGTAGAATGCATGTGGTGAACATTTGTATAATTATTTGAATTAAGAAACGTTATGTTTATAGTAATCTGCTGCCATTTTTATATAGTATTTGTTTTTGCCCGCGGCTTCAACCACGTGAATGAGTTTTTCCGGGATAAAAGTCCCGCTTTATATTTTCCCGGGATAAAGGTAGCCTATATATTAATCCAGGATATGATCTACCCGTGTGCCAAATTTCATCGAAATCCATTCAGCAGTTTTTGCGTGAAAGAGGAACAAACGTCCATACATCCATACATTTTTACAAACTTTCGCGTTTATAATATTAGTAGGATATTTATTTATCTGTGGTAGGGATTCGCCGTGAACTGTTTATTGCTGCATGAATGGGCAAACTTTAATGTGGTGGCATCACAATCTTATGGAAAAACGATTTAACAATATGGCAGGTACCCATGCATATTTCGTACTTTAAGTGAGTCATATATCCTTTTCTAATTCCTATTCATTACTTGTAAAAAATGCGACGCACTCTTGTTTCCCTTGAGAGTACGGATCTCTACGAGCAGTAGTTATCACTTACAAGTAACAGGACTAACAGGCTATCAACAGAAAATTATCTCACTAATATTATATATGTGAAAGTTTGTGCAAAAGTTCGGATCTTTGTATGTTTGGAGGTTTGCTAGAAATAAATTCAGAGACAACTGAACGGATTTGGATGATATTCGTTACACCCATACTGCATGTCGTTTCCATTGGCGGGAGGAGGCGTTCAGTCGCGGGGAGCGTCCGGCCCTGAAGGAGGTGGAGGCCAAGAGGGCCGCCTTACGGCGAGCCGCCGTGGAGGAGTGGCGTCTCAGGCTGGAGGCCCCGTCGTGGGGGCACCGGGTCGTAGAGGCAGTGCGTCCTGTCTTTGCCGAATGGCTGGACAGGCGCCACGGAGCGGCAACATACCGCCTGACGCAGGTGCTCACCGGGCATGGCTGCTTCGGTGAGTTCCTGTTTCGGGTGGTAGGTGTAGAGGAGTCGGCCGTGTGTCACTATTGTGACAACTGCCCAATGGACACGGCCCAACATACGTTGGAGTGTTGTCCAGCCTGGGATGAGGAGCGCAGCGCTCTCAAAACAGTCGTGGGAGAAGACCTCTCGCTGCCGGCCGTGGTCGCTTCCATGGTCGGCGGCCGGGAGGCCTGGCAGGCGGTGGCCCACTTCTGCGAGGCGGTCCTCTCGCGGAAGGAGAGTGCCGAGAGGGATCGCCAGCGCAGTGGTGATCCCTCCCGCCGCCAGACGAGACGTAGGAGGCGTCGGGTGGACGACTGACCGACGTCTCCCGCCCTGTGGATTGGGGGCGTTTGGAGAATTCCACCACGGTATCCCCTGCCTGTCGTAAAAGGCGACTAATAGGGGCCTCCGGGGGTCACGGGTGGGCGGGACGTGCCGCCCACCCATTAGTCTAGCCAACTTCTGTGACCCCCGTGATGGACATGTCCGAGGCAGCGTGTCTCACGCTGCCTCGGACACCAAAAGGCGGACACGGTACGGTGTTTCGGGGGCTTCTGAGCCCCCGCAACAACAAGAAAAGGACCGCAACAGCGGTACGCGCAGGGGCGGTTGCGGACGACAACTTAGACGTGAGTCGGAGGAAGCCCGCAGCCGTCCCTAATGAGCCGAAGATGGCCATATATAAAAAAAAAAAAAAATACTGCATGTCGTGGATTAACACATGGGCTTTTATTACCGCCCTAAATAGTTCGTGTAAGAGGAAATTATTTAATTTTTCATCTGATTTTAAGTAGGTGTCGCTGGTGTCGCAAAGATGGCGACATGGATTGGAACAGTGACTTAGAAACTTTTGTAATGAAAAAGGCCCTTAGTAGTTAATAATTGATTGTTCACTTACTTTATGGTCATTAAAAACAAGATAAAGGCAATAATATACTTAATAAAATATATCCAATCAAGTGATACGGAAGCATAAGTATTTCTATCGTGTAATGTCTGCTAAGGAAAGCAGCATTTGCAGTTCTTTAGCTTTAAAAAATAAATAAAAAAAAAGATAAAAAAATAATTACATCACATAATATTACATGTTAATGGCCCTACTGCCAGTAGCCTGTCACGAGTCGGCTTTTCTGGCCACACCGGTCCTTAGGGTGAATGCAGGAGGTGCTCGCAACCCTTTGAATTAAGTGACCATGCTGAGGGCAACTCACTAACGGGTTACGAACCTCGGCTCACGACGGCCACTGAGAGAGGATGAGACATCAACGATTAGGGAAAGATTGGTTTTTGGGCCTCATCTTATTACATTGTGTTGTCATCGGCACACGGGCCGGAACTACTAGGGGGTCAGGGGGGGGGGGGGACGCGGCGAGGTCCTCGACAGCGAGGATGGAACTGCGGTCTTGTGGAGTGTTGGAGTTTCAAGAACTCGTTCTTAAGGCGGATGGCCAGAGTGATTTCGTCCTCTGGATCGGTTACTACGGAACGCGACCGTCTCCATTTGGCGCGGTTGAATGGAGTATATATTGACGCTTTACGGATTAACGTATTTGGGTGATTTACAGCCCGATCGAAGTAGCTTCTGCTGGCCATATGCATGAAATGCCTCATGGTCGGCATGTTGGTGTCCACGTGGAGGTTGCGGTTGCGAACGTACCACGGGGCACCAAGAGCATGTCTGAGCATTCTATTCTGTAAGACCTGCATACGCTGAAAACGAGCAGGCGGTAAATGGCGAATACAGGCGATACGTACGTCATGATAGGTCGAATGCAAGTCGTAAAGATCCTAATCTTGTTACGGATTGACATTTTACTTTTCCTGTTTAAGAGCCAATCCAATTGGCCCATCGCGAATGCGGCTCGCGCGCGTACCGCGTTTATATGTGGGATGAAGGTCAACCTCTGATCAAGGGTAACTCCTAGATATTTGGCTGTGTCCGTCCAGGGGATGACCTGGTTGGATATGCGGACTGAGGTGAGGGGCACATGGACTCTCTTTTTCTTAGTGAAAATGATAGCCTGACTTTTGGTGGGATTGACGGTGATTCGCCATTTGCGGAACCACTCGCCGAGCTTGTCGGCGGCGGCCTGCAAAGTGCGCACCATACTATCGTGGTCTCTACGTGAGGCGTAGATTGTGGTGTCGTCTGCGAAGAGCGCCAGCTGGGCGTTCTTTGGTTTGGGGATATCACTGGTATACAGCGAGAAAAGAAAGTGGGAGAGGGCAGAGCCTTGCGGGACTCCGGCTGTGATGGAGTGTCTTGAAGAGAGAGAGTTCCCTCCACGCGATATTTGAAACCACGATTCGACAAGAAATCTCGTATGATGTGCACGAGTTGAGTGAGCACGTTGAGAGTGTACAGCTTGAAAAGCAAGCCGTTGTGCCACACCCTGTCGAATGCTTTTTCAATATCAAAGAAAAGAACACTGGTAGGCATGCCGATTCGAAATTTGTCGTGAACGTGCTCCGTGATGCGGAGCATCTGATTCACGCAACTGTGTAAAACTAGTGCATCCACTTTTTGCCCTGTATGTTCTAACATCATATCGGGTGCAAATTCCATACTACGGGCCGATAATAAGAAGCAGAGCCCAATATCAAATTTCCTGACCCAAGATTTGAACATGAATTAATCTCAAATCATATTACGAACGTAATACAACTACGCCACCGAGGCAGTTAATTATTAAGTTCTCTTAATACAAACTTGAATGTTGTTTTTTTATTAAGGGCCATCCATTGATTAGGTAAGCCTATTTTCACTAGTTTTGACCCACTCCCCCCCCCCTATTTTAAGAAAAAATAAGAATAGGCCGACGCCCTCCTCCTCTATTTAATATTTATTCTAAATGTCAAGGGTGTCAAACTGGGTTGAGGGGTCAAAGGGGTTAAAATGGGTTTGAGGAGCCAAGGGGGTCAAATTAGGTTGGGGGATCAATTTGATTTGGGGGGTTAGGGGGTCAAATTGCGAATTGCGATGGGGGATTAATTTGATTTGGGGGGTCAGGGGGTCAAGGGTGTGTGGGGATGGCAGGTGCACAGTAAAGTAGACCCGTCACACTAGAAGCCCTACCCTCTCATCTAAGGTAAAGTTCCCGATAAAATAAAGTTCCTGATAGAATAAAGTGGGGAATTAAGAACCTCCTTTATTGAAGTCGCTTAATCTCTCGAACCCAGAGCGGTCACATTGGCCTAGTACGCGTGATCTGTCAACTAGCGAAAATCGACCTACACGCACACACATAAGGCGCGTCAACACGCACACATCGCGAGTTTGACAGCTGTCATACCGGTCCGATCGGACCGGTCGGGGCTCGACAGGTTAATAGTATTAAAACTAAACTACAGTGATGCGCTCATTACATCTGACTTTTGTGTTACAGTGATGCACGCGCATTTCAAAATTTCAGTCTCATCATTTTTTCATAAGGCGCCTAAAGAAGTGTAACTTCAAACATGAGACATTGTCGACCCCCTCCACTCCACCCCCAAATCGTCATAAGTAATAAATGAATGGCCCCTTATGAATTATTAATTATTATTAATTACCTGTGCAAGCTATTTTATTGATTTATATTACAATGTCTCCTCAGAATACGACTTTCTACATAAAAATATTTATTAGACGGTAAATTTGACAAAATGTATAGCTAACCAAAAGTTTTAAAAACGTCTATACGTATTTCCATATTTTCTATTGTTTTTTGTCTTATAAAAATCATAAAAATGGGTTAGTTCATAAAATATTTAATAGTTAAAGAATCGGAAATCGATATCGACAGTCAACATCATTACGTACATCACTAAATGCGTCTATCTTCAGTGAATCACCAACCCACATATTCCCGCAATGGTGATATAATGCAGCTTTGTCCTTATTGGTCAATCCGCCCATGCGGCAGTTGAATCGGCCAATCAAAATTTAGCACGGGTAGCGTCGTTCCCCCACGACCGGCATGGTATAAAAGCCTTGCTAACGGTCGAATCAATGTTCACATTCGTTCGGCAAGCCTCTTAACCGGTCGCGCTGAACGACGACTGATTTCATTAATTTATTTCTTAAAAACTAAGTTCAACAAACTCAATACAAAATGGTGAGTACATTTTTGTATTATTTCGAGTATTCCGTGTATTTTCTTCGCAAATCACGTAATTTTTATCACAATCGTAAATGCAAAGTGCCGGGTGGACACGCCACCATTTTGTCGGCGTATAACTCTACCATGCTGAAATGACCGTTACTTCAGCTTTAATGCTAGATGACACTAACTTATTTTGATTATGATGGAATATTATAGTTCGATATTCAAAATCTGCGTGTTTTGTTTCTTACTACGCGATTTAAAGGATGGAGTAATAGTTTAGTTTTCTGTACATTTTCTTACGCGTTCGTGGCATTGACTCGTGATCTTATTCAAGGATGCCGCGCCGGTTGACACGCCACGCCCTTACATTTTGCTGATTAAAGTACTTGCTCAGTGAATCAATACTGAATTTCTAGTTTATATTAATTTTAAAATAGTTTGTCACGTAGTGTAATAGGAATTTACAAGTCATGTTCTGTCGACTTATTGATCGGTGACTTGTTTGTGACCTCATTCGGCTGGCATTTGATGTTCGGTATCTCGAAAGTTTCAAAGAAATATTTATGAACACTAAAATAGGTACTTATTAACCGTGGACATACAAGAACAATGAACTCTTGTTGAAAAGAAAGTTATGCTTTCACTTGCCTTTCAAGTACAGTTGCCTAAATTTCACTTGTAAAAAATAACTGCCACAATGGTGTTCGGTACAAATTATATATCTTAAAGTAAATCGAGATTAATCTAAGTAATCTATGAAAGTTTTCAAGTGATATTCCGATTATGTATCAAAATGTTTCTTTGTTTTATTGTTGAACATAATATTTTTATTGTCTAATAGCGTGAGTGCATCTCGGTACACGTTGGCCAAGCCGGAGTCCAGATCGGAAATGCCTGCTGGGAGCTTTACTGCCTTGAGCACGGCATCCAGCCTGATGGCCAGATGCCCACAGACAAGACCATCGGAGGCGGTGACGACTCTTTCAACACCTTCTTCAGCGAGACCGGAGCCGGCAAGCACGTCCCCCGCGCCGTGTTCGTCGATCTTGAACCCACTGTAGTCGGTTAGTATAGTGAATAAAATTGTGGTCAAAAACTGCAATTAAAATTCTAGAACTTTCTAAAGATACGAGAAACTGGATGACAATTCCACTAAGTTTAGGTATTCTGACTAATTTACGTATTTTTGCCTACAGATGAGGTCCGCACCGGAACATACAGACAGTTGTTTCATCCAGAACAACTTATCACTGGTAAGGAAGACGCGGCTAACAACTACGCCCGTGGTCACTACACCATCGGCAAGGAGATCGTAGATTTGGTACTCGACCGCATCCGCAAACTTGCCGACCAATGTACTGGCCTCCAGGGCTTCCTCATCTTCCACTCGTTCGGTGGTGGCACTGGCTCCGGTTTCACATCCCTGCTCATGGAGCGACTCTCCGTTGACTACGGCAAGAAGTCCAAACTGGAGTTCGCTATCTACCCTGCCCCGCAGGTGTCCACCGCTGTCGTAGAGCCTTACAACTCCATTCTGACCACCCACACCACCCTGGAGCATTCCGACTGCGCTTTCATGGTCGACAATGAGGCCATCTATGACATCTGCCGCCGTAACTTGGACATCGAACGCCCAACCTACACCAACTTGAACCGTCTGATCGGCCAGATCGTATCTTCCATCACGGCCTCGCTGCGGTTCGACGGCGCCCTCAACGTCGATCTTACAGAGTTCCAGACCAACTTGGTGCCCTACCCGCGTATCCACTTCCCGCTGGTCACCTACGCGCCCGTCATCTCTGCCGAGAAGGCTTACCACGAGCAGCTTTCCGTCGCAGAGATCACCAACGCTTGCTTCGAACCCGCCAACCAGATGGTGAAATGTGACCCGCGCCACGGCAAATACATGGCTTGCTGCATGTTGTACCGTGGTGACGTCGTGCCAAAGGATGTGAACGCCGCTATCGCCACCATCAAGACCAAGCGCACCATCCAGTTCGTGGACTGGTGTCCAACTGGTTTCAAGGTGGGCATCAACTACCAGCCCCCGACCGTTGTGCCCGGCGGTGACTTGGCGAAGGTGCAGCGTGCCGTGTGCATGTTGTCCAACACCACCGCCATCGCTGAGGCGTGGGCCCGCCTGGACCACAAGTTCGACCTGATGTACGCCAAGCGCGCTTTCGTGCACTGGTACGTCGGTGAGGGTATGGAGGAGGGAGAGTTCTCCGAAGCCCGCGAGGACTTGGCCGCCCTCGAGAAGGACTACGAAGAGGTCGGCATGGACTCCGCCGAGGGAGAGGGCGAAGGAGCCGAAGAGTACTAAGCCAGCTTATATGTTTATGGCACACTCACACCGATACATTCCCGGTGACTGAAATAAAAACGAATATGTTCTATTTTGTCGTTTGATTCTTATTACATCACACAAGTAAAACTATTTTTTATACCTACTGTTCCATTGATTAAAACTTCGTCCATTATCCATTTGAAAGTATTATACTACTTGGACTCTACACGTAAATTCAACGTTATTGACATTTGATAAGTTCACTATAACTTAAATAACTATAATAGTATCCCTAGTTGATAATATTGTGAGAAAATTATCTTGAAGCGCCTCTCTATAGTACACTGAAATGGTGCTGAGTAGAACATGACCTGTAAAAGTTTGTTAGAGTAGTTAACGTAGTTACAATTTACATTCTATTTGGTCAGAGTAGCCTCTTGGTGTAGCAAACTCCACCATGCATTAGCCCGGTGCGGCGCGGTGACCTTGGGGCCCATGCACACCAGTGCCGGATTAACCACGTAGCAAGAGTAGCAATTGCTACGGGCCCCGCGCGAAAGGGGGCCCCGCATATTTAAACCCACTCATCTCTGCCTGAGCGTAATTTTTTGAGTGAAACTTATTAAGATGTGGTATGTTGAATTTTTTTGATGTCACACATAATTATGTGAAACGTTACAACTTTTCTTACTAAGACAATCCACGTCAGACACTCGGTACCCGACTATTTCCTTGGCGTAAATAATTCAAATAATTCATACGGTAAACACACAAGTTATACAAAAAGTTGCTTGTATAAACGTGTAGAATTTTAGTCGGCCTGATAATCAGCTCTACAAAAAGTCTGCCGTATATGCAAGCACTCTTACCCAACACTTAGTGTGGATGTGTAGCAGAATTGAAATAGCTCGAATTAAATTGTTAAAATTTTCTATTTATTTATAAGATTAACAATCTACATTATTTGTAATATAATTTAATAACCATATACCAAAAATCTATTTTCTAGAATATAAGTATACTAGCGGCCCGCTCTGGCTTCGCACAGGTAGCAAAGCATAATATTTGTACATTTAATTTTCGGTCGTACAAAATACTTATGAATTATACATATAACCCTTCCTGTTGAATCACTGCGTCCATTGGTGATAAACATATGGAAATCCGTTCGGTAGTTTTTGAGTTTATCGCGTTCAGACAAACATATGCGATAGGGGGCTTTGTTTTATAATATGTAATGATGTAAGGACATATCCTTAAAAATAAAAGGATAAAAGTAGCCTGTCCTTCCTTGGATCTCAAACTATATCCATATTTGTTCTCTCACGGTTTCACCCGCAAGAAAATATTTTCCGGGATAAAAGTATCGGTTTATATTTCTCTGGGATAAGTAATAGCCTATATGTTCCTCAAGGTCTTAAATTATCTTTGTACGAAATTTCATCGAAATCGGCTGAGAGTGACGGCTACAACCGCGAGGTAAAAAATCTGGGATAAAAGTCCCGGTTTCTATTTTTCCAGGATAAACAGTTGCCTATGTCCTTCCCTCGGTCTCAAACTATCTCCATACTTATTTTTTTTTTCGGTTACACCCGCAAAAAAGTATTTTCCAGGATAAAATCCCGGTTAATATTTTCCCGGAATCGGAAGTAGCGTAGGTCCTTTCTAGGGTTTTGAACTATCTCCCTAACAAATTTCGTTGAAATCGGTGCAGTGGTTTGGCCGTTCCACTCGTGAGAAAAAAAATCGGGATAAAATATCCGGTTTATTTTTTTCCGGGATGGGCAGTTTCCTGTGTCTCAAACTATCTCCATACTTATTTCTTTGCGGTTCCATCCGCAAGAAAATAGTTGTCTGGATTAAAGTCCCGGTTTATTTTTTCCCGGGATAAGAAATATCCTACATCCTTACCAGGGTCTTAAACGATGACCCTTCCAAATTTCATCGAAATCGGTTCAGTGGTTTGGGCGTGACGGCTCCACTCACGAGAGAAATAATCCGGGATAAAATTCCCGGTTTATGTTTTTCCGGGATAAAAGTAGTTATATCTTTCCCTCGATCTCAAAATATATCCATACTTATTTGTTTGCGGTACCACACGCAAGAATATTTTCCGGGATAAAATCCCGGTTTATTTTTTCCCGGGATCAGAATTAGCCTTGGTTCTCCCCAAAGTTTTAAACTATCTCCCTACCACATTTCATAGAAATCGGTTGAGTGGTTTGGCCACCCCACTCGCGAGAATAAAATCGGGATAAAAGTTCCGGTTTATATTTTTCCGGGACAAGCAGTAGCTTGTGTCCTTTCCTGGGTCTCAAACTATCTCCATACTTATTTCTTTGCGGTTCCACGGGCAAGAAAATATTTTCCGGGATTAAAGTCCCGGTTTATTTTTTCCCTGGATAAGAAGTAGCTTAGGTCTTTGCCAGGGTTTTAAACTATGTCCCTTACAAATTTCATCGAAATCGGTTTATTGGTTTGGCCGTAACAACTCGCGAGAATAAAAAATCGGAGATAAAAGTCCCGCTTTGAATTTTCCCGGGATATAAAGTAACCCATGCTACTCAGGGATACAGGAGAATTCTAATGGTGAAAGAATTTTTGGAAATCGGTCCGTACTTTTTGAGTTTATCCTTGTCAAACATACAAAAATACAAATCTTTCCTCTTTATAATATTAGTATAGATTGAGTTATAGAAGTTGTGACTAAAAACATATTTTATTACTTCAAGAGAGATTCTCATGATCACTAATTGCAGTGGCGAACGTTCATTTTGGACATTAAATCGCATAAAAAATGAGTTAAGGAACACTATGACTCAAAAACGTCTGAATTATCTCGCTTTGATGAATATAGGATATCATTTGCTCAGAGAAATTGATACGAATAGTATATTTCTAAATTTGCCCACATGAAATGTAGAAAAGTTACTTTGTAAAAATTTAAAAAAATTATAAGGAAACAGATGAACAAATATAAAATATAAACATTATTTAAAGTATACCATTAATTAAATATAACATTAGCTATTCCTAAAAATATAATATACTTTGTATTAAATATAAACTTTGAAATTTGTATTGAAAAAATATTTTGTGTAGTATCATCTGTTTTCAATTGTTAGTTTCTTATCAAAATTATTCTAAATTGCCAGGAAATCTCATCACAGGTTATTTGTACTTGTCAGAGCTTAACAGCGCCTATAGTAATTTACTACACTATTAATTACCCACAAAATTGTAACCTATAGATAGCAAATAAACGTATTGAGTATTGAATTGTATCTTTACCACATTATACTTAAGAACCCATTGCAGATCAAGGGCTCTTTGAAAGAATTTGCTACAGGCCCCGCGCTTGCTTAATCCGGCACTGATGCACACGGTTGCACATGGTGTACTTAACGCGACACGTTTACCGAAAGCACACTACTGTAGATTACAAAAAAGAAGGTTCTCGCATTTGTATTGATTCAAACGCGCGCGATACCCAAGCGTGTTCAATTAAATACCTAGGTATTGCGTTTGTTTCTGAATTATCGGCGTGTTAAAAAATTCGGCATTGGCCCTTAGTTTACAGAATCGCGAGTCCTGAGTGAGACATGTCTGCACGCAGGCGTACATAGACAACAATCTATCTAAGATCAATGATACTAGGCTACCCGACGACATGTCATTCACAACTGACTCATTAAAGAACTCACCTACAGTTGTTACATCGTAACTGAAAACTTGAATTTTGGAGATTATGACTTGTTTATTTTGTTTACCTATTCATTTATTGCACTTTATACATAGTTTTAGTTTTTTTAAATAATATCTCCTGCGTACCTGGCTGATCTCCGTTGAGATTGGCCGCCGTGGCCAAAACTGGCTAGGAGGATTTCATTTTCACTATCGATACTATCGATAGTATTGCTCTTATCTATACTAATATTATAAAGCTGAAGAGTTTGTTTGTTTGTTTGTTTGTTTGTTTGTTTGTTTGTTTGTTTGTTTGTTTGTTTGTTTGAACGCGCTAATCTCAGGAACTACTGGTGCGAATTGAAAAATTCTTTTTGTGTTGAATAGACCATTTATCGAGGAAGGCTATAGGCTATATAACATCACGATGCAACTATTAGGAGCGAAGAAATAATGGAAAATGTGAAAAATGCGGGGAAAATTATTTATCCTTGAGGGCTTCCATTGCGTGCGCTGCGAAAACGGTTCAAGATAACAAAAATATATGTATGAAAGAATTATTCCTCTTGAAATGATCTAAAAAAAAGTCCGCGACAATATATGTCTATCTTTTAAAATAAACTCTCTAGAACCGTTTTTATGGTAATCAAATTTGGTCGAAATTAATGCCTTATTTGTTAAGAGTTGTATCAACGTCATAATACTAATCTCTATACAAATAAATGTGTTGGATAGAGTGATTCAACGGGAAGGTTTTTATGTATGTACTTTTAGCCCGGAAAAACTTATTAACGCGGGCGAAGCCGTGGGCAAAAGCTAGTCGTTAATAGGTCGAAAGTCGAAACATCAGAGGCCGCACCGATGCTTCACTCGTATAATTTTTATTTATGTAAGTGCTTTTTACTTGTTTTTACAACTGCATATTAAATGAAAAATAAACATGTACGTAGTTGTTACATTTTTATTTAATTTTATAATCAAGTTTGTCTGTGGTCAGGTACAGTCAAATCTCCTATCGAACTAGCGCATTTAAGATGAATTCACAGCGAAGCGAAGGCGCTGCGCGCTCGCCCAGTATAATAAGACCGTTAACTTCACTTGGCCCCGGATGAAACTACACGGGTTTAGTGTCATTCCCCAGGTTGCATTTATAACACTAGGTACGTAGAAACTTTCTTTGAGCGGAATATATGAATTGGTAGACAAATGTTCAAACATCATATAAACCACTAATTAGGTAACGTACCCATACTACGTGACCCTTTCGGGGAGGAGGGGTCTCTTTAAAAAAACACTCTTGGTCACAGGGAGGAGGGGGTGAGGTTTAGGTTTTCGTCACGTAGTCAATATTATCCTCTAAAGGAATTAATCTCGCGGTTTTTCGAGCTATATTCAAATACGGAGCTATTAAAACTATCAGCGCTTTTAAAACTCACAGGTGGCAACACTGACGTACAACAGTATGAGCCAAATTATTATTTTCTTAGTTTCTGTTTGCAAAAATGATTGAAAACCGTATTTATGAATTACTGCAAGAAACTCTATAGCTTATAGGGATCTAGGGGGTCTTTTTATATATTACGGATGGTCATCAAGGGGAGGGAGGGGGTAAAAGTTGTCAAAAATACGTCACGCAGAATGGGTACGTTCTCTTAGTGATAACACTGCGGATTACATTAATCGCATTATTTCCTGTGGTCTTTCGATTTAAGTACAGAAAAGTATTTTTGTTACTTTTTCTTTCGAAGACCAACTGCGCACGACCGCGAACCTTCAGTCATTTTTTTAAGGTCTTCCAATTGTTTTTCTAACACAGTGTTTTGCTTTAACCGCCGTAATTTATTTTGTGATAATTGTTTCTTGATGCTACATGTAGCTTTATATAGTTTGGTAAGCTTTTTTAATTTGTGCCTCAGTTTAGTTTCCACAGGACTGTCAAATATTTCCACTTCAGAATTGTCTTCAGAAACTTCTAGTGAACTAGGCGAATATTCTGATTCTTCTAACGTGCCACTTGGGCCGGCAACGCGATCAGCTACCTGCGAACAAAATCAAAATAACTGCAGAATACAATTGAATTTCCTTATATTTTTTCATATAATCTAGTACGTTTTGCTCGCATCTCGACCAGCACCACTTTTCCCTCCTTTTTGAAGTCGGTTAACAAATGACCGACTTCAAAAAGGAGGTTCTATATTCGGTCCGTATGTATGTATGTATGTACATTTGTATGGCCGCGAGTTTCTCAAAAACTACTTATCCGATTTGGACGTGGTGTTCGATATTCAAATGTATCTTTTTCAGGGAAGGTTTTAGTATATAAAATTTATGAAGATCTGATGAAAATCTTTGGAGATACACATTGGAACTCTTCAATAACTAACTTCAGATGACTCGCGAATGCTGCAATCGCATATCTATGATGTATTGTTTACACCATTCTATAATTAACTAAAAAAAAGCAATAAATAAAAACTTTTTGACAAAAAATAAACCGACTTCAAAACCACTACAAAAAAAAAAATAACTAAATATAAATTTTATACAAATTTTAATTATTTTTTTATTTGTAGTAGTTTTGATGTCGGTTTAGTTTTTGTTAAAAAGTTTTTTATTTCAATACTTGTTCTCCTTCGCATATGAATATTTTTTTGTATATTTCTTTTATAATTTCGTATAAAGTAGGTAGGTACTAATTTTATTTTCAGACCCAAGTCTACACATTTTGATTTTGTAGAATGTAGGCAGATTTTGAGTTTCTTTGGTAGGTGTCATCGATTCTTCGCTCAATCACGTTTTCTGATGGCGACATCCTTATTTTAAATCTAAAACGCAAGTGATAAAAGGTTTTTTTAATATATAATCGACCATATGAAAATATCTTCGATATAGTTCGGAGTGGACGATAGGCGATAGCCGAGTTGGGAATAGAACGGTCTGCCGAGATAATGTCCGGAGGTTCATAATCCAAGGCACATACCTCTGACTTTTCTAAGTTACGTGTATATTGTTTATCAATAATCATCTTTTACTTTAACGGTCAAGGAAAACATCGTGAGGAAACCGACATACCTGAGAATTCTTCATAAGAATCTCGAGGGTATGTGAAGTCTGTCAGCCCGCACTAGGCCAGCGTGGTGAACTAAGGCCTAACCCATCTCTGTAGTAGAGGAGGCCCGTGCCCAGCAGTGGGCAGTATATAATACAGGGCTCATTGCATTGCATTTCATAACTTCAACATACAAACATTTCTCTCTTTTGGAAGGGATTGAAAGATGTAAAATACTCTGAAGAAATAACGTTGGTTGTTGTTATTTCTCATGTATTATATCCGCTTTATTCCAGCATTCCAAACATTTTTTTCACATCATATGGATTTCTAGGAAACCTGTTAAAATACCTTGAAATATTTGTTTTGAATATTATTTACACATTTAACGAAATATTATTTATTTATAAAAAATAAATAAATGCCTCGGTAGCGTAGTTGTATTACAGTACGACTGCAAAGCTGAGGTCTCGGGTTCGAACCCCGGGTCGGGCAAAATGATATTGAGTTTTTCTATTCAGTATCAGCTCGGAGTCTGGAATTTGTGCCCGATATGGCGATAGGCTCGCCCCCTATAACATCATGGGACGGAATAATGGCGAAAAGTGTTGCTCTTGACCTCAGAATAATAACTAAAGCAATATTATTCTGAGCTCTTGACCAAAGAGCATTATAATATCTACTAGGGAAACTATTGACACATATCTGTCAAAATCGGTCGGTCATTAATATTAGGATTATATATTATAAGGATACGATCACAATTCAGAAAAATAATGCATGCATTGCATGATAGAAAAGACCATTTTCTTGTAAAAAAGCTTCACTGGTTGCTTTTTACACAATAACACAGCAAAAATTACAATTTCTGTGGAACGCCGCTTAATGTCATTATCGTAGAATGCAATGACAGCGATCGCAAGTCACATAGGTTTCAATAAAAGTTTATGACCCGCTGCGCATGTATGACCAACGAAGGGTTCACTTGGTCATCCCATCTCCTTTGCTAGAATCTCAAAGGGTCAATATTGTCCCGATAAAATAAAGAGAAAAGTGGTGCTGGCAGAGATACGAGCAAAACGTACTAGATTATATAAAAAAATTACTTACTATACATCTTAATCCTACTAATATTATAAAGGCGAAAGTTTGTAAGAATGTATGGATGTTTGGATGTTTAGATGTATGGATGTAAGGATGTTTGTTCCTCTTTCACGCAAAAACTACTGAACGGATTTCGATGAAATTTGGCACACGGGTAGATCATGTCCTGGATTAACACATAGGCTACTTTTTATCCCGGAAAAATATAAACCGGGACTTTTATCCCGGAAAAACTTTTAAATGCGGGCGGAGCCGCGGGCAAAAGCTAGTATACCATAATATTATGTTAATCAGGGATTGACCATAGTCTATCTGTATCTATATCCAATTTCTTCCAAATTTTTTCAGCAGTTTTTGCATTTCTAACTAAAGTTTGGAAACATCTCCACAAACTTAAAAAAAGGGTTAAATATCTGCTTTTATAAAATGCTAAGTTAAGGAATTTGTCACGTACTTCTTCATTCGACACCCGCTTGGATTTCTTTCTCCGTTTTCCCGTTATCTCGGCTATCTGATCCTGCAGAATTTCTTGCTGCTTATCCAATTCACGCTTAGTCCTTTTGAGTGATTTTATCAACTCTTTATGTCGTAAGACTGTTTTATTTCGTTTTTTCAACGCTCTCCTAAGTTGGCATTCAACTGGAGTGTCGAATATTGATTCTACTTCCGAATCTTCATCTAGAGAGTTTTCCGGTGCCACTGAGACTTCGATGCACACACTCTCAGATTCTAAACTGTCATGCTGCTCGGGCTGAAACAAATAACTCTCTGACATTCGGTACAGTAAAAAGTTAAAGATGTATTAATTACTAGAATTGCTCGCGACTCCGCCCGCGTGAAAATGTTTTTCCGGGACAAAAAGTACCCTATAGCAAACAGGAGTAATGTTGCTTCCTATTAGTGAAATAATTTTCAAAATCAGTTCAGTAGTTCTTGAGATTAGCGCGTTCAAGCAAACAAACAAACTTTTCAGCTTTATAATATTACGTACGGATGTATAGATGAGTAATAGAGGTTTCTGAAAACGATATTGTTGATAGAGCGAAGTGGAAATGTAAAACAAGGAAAGCTGAACCCAACAACATCGTCAGTCGATACTCTATTTGGATCCCACTCAACTTACCATCAGGTCGCTTTGATGGGATAGTACTAAAAATACATGTGACATTTTTACACATTTATGACTTTCAAAACATACTTCCTTAGGCACACAGGCAGTGTCTGATTTAGGAACGTCTTGAATGTCAGGTTTTATCTCGGTCTGCGTGGGTGTTGGCTGGGCTGTTTTCATTATTCCTCAACCCAAATTATGCAAAGTCTTCGAAGAATGCACTAGATTCAGGATTCCAGTTGCCTGTTACTTGTCCACAGGAATCCTTTTGGTATGTAAGACAATATTTTTGGGTTAGTGCTAATAATATATTGCTCCATATTAGTAGGTGGAAAATCATTGTGGTGATTGGTGTATTGTGACGAAATACACCAGTATACACTGTACAATGTATGTACATGGGTATACCTAAGGCGGGAGGGGGCTTAAGGAGTGCTGCTGCTCTCTTAAATATTGTACGTATTTTCGGGGCTCTGGTATTTACAACGATTTTTAAATGTTAAGTACATTTTAATAAAAAATAAATAAGATTCTAAAAATAAAATATTTTTAGCCCGTTCCGTTTACAACCAACTTTTTTAAAAATGTTCGTAACTAGTATAGTTTTTCAGCAAAATGAAATAAAAAGTTGTCGCCATGTCGAAAAACTTATACTCTTTTGTTTATATATTTTAAAATTGACTTGAAAATATTAGTGTTTTATTACTAAACAACATATGTTCCCAGTACTAAATTTTTTATTTCCTTTATTTCAAGGAAATACATTTTGTGTGATATAGCAACACTGATATACATTGCTTTTTGCTGCCAACATTACGCCATCGGAATTATTTGTTGAAAGTTGAAACGTATTCTAAAATATAGACATTGTTTCAAATTATAATACTACGGAAACATTGTTTTAAAAACAGCATAAAACAGATATGGAACGTTGTTTGCTTGTATTTTGTACTAGCTTTTGTTAAATACCTACTCAAAGTATTTGCTATATAATTTACCTTCCTCGTAATTCGTACAAGTCTGTGGCTATACATTACATCTCGTTCTCGTTTGTGCCGTTGAAAAAATCAATAACGTGAAAACATGGACCAAAGGTCAACAAAAATGTTTCAAGGTGTTATCACTCAACAATATCCCAAAATCCGATATCTGGTTTGTGGTTATCAACTAGGTATGTAAGCAAGTAATAAGTATACTACCAGTTTGTGGTAAATAGAGGTTGAATCTTACCTCGGCTATCAATATACCTTCATTCACGAAATAGCTTTAGGTTATTTATTTGTAACCTTGTAAATTGACCGTATTTTTTCCGTATAGATATAAAAAATTCGCACATTTAAGGATATTTCATTTTCACACGGATTATCATCAATTTTATTAAAATATCAAGGATAATTCACACAAAAACACCACAACAAGACAAACGTCAAACACAGGGGATCAGTTTTACTTAGATGTGTGCGTGTACCTATCTATGGCCTTCTATAATGCATAGAGCTCTTGTCGCATCGTATTCGTGTGTAGCCAAGAATATTATAATATGTGGGTATAAAATTCTTGTGTGTAGCTAACCATACTGTTGAATGACTGATATTTGTCTCTGTGTAGCACAGAGCACTCGTAAGTCGATGTACTACACGGGACCTTCGATAACCGACGAAATGTAAGATACTAATCCTACTAATATTATAAACACGAAAGCTTGTAAGACTGTATGGATGTTTGTAACTCTTTCACGCAAAAACTACTGAACGGATTTCGATGAAATTTGGCATACGGGTAGGCCGTGCCCTGGATTAATACATAGGCTACTTTTATCCCGGGAAAGTATGAAACGCCACTTTTATCCCGGAATAGCATTTTAACGCGGGCGGGGCCGCGGGCAAAAGCTCCGTTGGCTGCGATTTAAAATCGTGTAACAGGATATCAAGGTCAAAAATTGCAATAATTGGTTTAGGTTTGTTCTCCCTTATAACAAAACCATTCTCGAGCTAAGAACATGCCTATTATTTGGAAAAAAAGGTAAAATTATTTCATTTTTATTTTCATAAAATACGTAAATATTACGCGAAAAAGTAGTGTTTGATTGTCGAAATTATTTTTGCGTCAATTTTCACTTTCGCAAAGGTGAAGGTATTATCTATCAAACAGCCTTAATTTTATTTTATGAAAATTATATTAAAAAGTACCGCAGAAACGGAATGTAAATATCTTTCACCTTTGCCATTTTTCCAAATTTGTGATGACTATATAGTATATGTATAACCAATTGATCCTTATAATAGTTATGTCACAGAAATCCTCAAGTTGGTTAAGTTTTGCTGGAATTGCGTACACTAAGCGCGAGACGAGGAGCGCCAGAAATATGTCATCATCATCATCAGCCACAAAAAGCAATGACGTCCACTGCTGAACATAGGCCTCCCCCAAAGATTTCCAGATAGACCTGTCAAAAGCGGCCTGCATCCAGCGCGTTTCTGCGGCCTTTACAAAGTCATCGGTCCACCTTGCAGGTGGACGGTCGACGATGCGCTTGCCAGTACGTGGTCTCCACTAGAGAACTTTTTTGCCCCAGAAATATGTGCTCAAACTTAAAACATGTGTCTTCGTACATTTTGAGGGTACCCTATTTTGGTTTAGTTTTGCCAAAAAAAAGTAAATCGGCGAGACTCGAGAGTGGTAAATTTATAATCAGAGAGCGTATTTTCACTGATTGCAACCATTTTGTAACCTCCAAATCCTGTTTCAATATTCTAAATATGAGTTACGAGACGAACGGGTTTCCAAACAGTTTCTAAACAGGCACGGCAAAGTGACCCCCCTGCACCTGATAGTAGCCGTAGTGATAGTCCAGAAGTAGTAGAAGTCCAGATAGAATGGCCTGTCTGATAAATGATAGCGACTTTCACCCTCTTACGAATCTCCTCATACAAATTTGATCGCGTGGAGAAACACCCAGCATAGCCGGGCCTCTTCATAGCTCACTGTGTAACTGTGAGCCGTTTTGGGTGGCCCAGAGTCAGAGGCCACGTGACACGTCTCAAAGCCGTACGTCATCACTGGTAACAGACATTGATTGAAGACTTTTGTCTACAAGCACTGAGGTATTTTGGATGAGAAGACCTTGCCTAGTTTCCCGAACGCTGCTCAACCGAGCTGGTTTTGACCTCTATCTTAAAATTGGACCTGTCTTAGTGGACCACTTGTACTAGATAGACAGATTCATCGACAACAAAATTGGTCAAAATGTATATCTTGTGCATTTTAAGGCCTACCAGGTGGGAAACTCGGTTAAGGTCTTGGAGCATAACCTCACTCATGCTTATTACAACTGCCGCCTTCCAGACCTTTGGGAAGAGGCAGTTTCAAAACGCGGCGTTAGAAATGGACGTGAGAGTTTGGACTAGATGCCCCGGAAGCATCTTTAGCATACGGGTAGTGATCTGGTTGCCCCCGGGGGCTTTACTTCGTTTTAGTGCCTTGATCAGAGCGATAACTTCTTCGATTGTTACTGGTGCAAGGGGATCGGGCGGCGGCGGATCGACGTTGACATAATCGTTTTAGTTTACATTTATCGGTAACGAAATAGAGATCGGCGGTGGCTGGACCGCGTTCCTACTTTCGACGAACGAGTTAACCGCAACAAGAATGTCGTCACCTATCGGTATTGTTGTGAGGGAGCATTGACACTCCAGACTGTCGGCCAGCAGTTCCGTTTTCTCGTCGTCATCAAACGCCGGGCGTTGATTCGGACGATTGAGCGGAGGCGTGGAGGTCACATCGTTTCTCCTGAAGGAACGACACAGCTGCCAGTAGGCCTGATCGGTCGATTTTGGCTAAGCGAGTTTCCCATCTTGAATCGTCGACTACTTTTATGCGACGTCTAACCTCACGTTGGAGGTAGCGCGCAAGATGTCGTCGCTCCGGGATGGGTCTCGTCGCGCAGGCTCTGAGTGTAGCGTTATGCATCCTCACCCACCACCTCACGTCGTCGGGTATTTGCGATTGACTGTGAACAGTCTGGCACCTTCTCGGAGCTTTCGCTCAAGACGTTTTGAAGGTGGTTGGTAAAGGAGCGTATCGCGCCAGTCGTCTCTTCAGGAATCACGATGTTGCTCGGGATCACGGAAAGATCTGTGGATGAGGTGTCCGCGAACTTGGTGCCTAGGATGCGCCAATTAGTTTTCACTTTCATCGGTACATTAGGACCTGCGTGTGATGGGCCGTTTTAGGGAACTAAATCTAGGATCACAGGTCTTTGGTATGCAAGTGCCACAAGAGTCTAACTCTTATAGCACTTGCATGGAACGCACGCAAAGACTTACGTTCCTTACTAGCGCTATGTCGAGTATGTCTGGTCGGTAGTTGTCTGTTGGACTATAGTACGTCGGTTCAGAGTACTTGGTACACTTAATGATTGAAATAAAAAAAGCAAGTGTATAATAATACCAGCCCTGTATTATATACTGTCCCACTGCTAGGCACGGGCCTCCTCTACCACGCAAGTGCATATGAACTTTGAATTGAAAAGACCTGTGGCCCCAGACCGAAAAATATAAGTACATTAAGTATTCATTATGGGATCTGATTCTTTAAGATATATGTACTTCCTACAATAATGTAGGTTTGATTGTAATACTGATACTAGCATGTTAGTGGATAATTCTGAATACTTATATCTACCTAAACAGTACACATTATATAGGTAAGTACCTAGTCAACATAATGATAATATATTATGTAGAGCGCGTGAAACGAACTAAGGACATTAAATTGTCTGCAAAGATTGTTTTACGTTGAATTCCAATTGCCTGAATATAACTTCGCTGTTCGCCAATTTTACAGTCTGACGAGCAATAACAATACGAGCACGATAAAAACGAATAACAGTGAAATTTTGGCAGCAGGAAATGTGGACACTATCTTAGGGGCCATTTATTTATTACGCAAGACGATTTAGGGGGGGGGGGGGGGGGGGTCGACCATGTCTTATTTTTTATTACAAGGGGGTGGGATGGAGTCTCGATACTTCTTACGTAAGATCACAAAAATGTGCAGTTATAATTAATATACTTTGAAAAAGCGCGGACAACCGCGCAAGTGCCGAGCTTCGCTCGGATGCGTATCGATAAACGATTTGCAAAGTAGGTACAAATAAACATTTCTAATAATTTTTACTTCGAAAAATAAACATTAAAACAAACCAAACGTGTATTCATTTTTTTCCTTATACGTCATAAATATTAAATAGGGGGAGGGAGTCCTATTATTTTTTTTTCTTATAATAGGGGGGAGGGGATCCAAAACTAGAGAAAATAGTCTCACGTAATAAATGAATGGCCCCTTATCAGTTGCCACATTGTATCTGATTCCAAGGCAACGGTCACAGATTAATTCGTGGCAACGGTGAACGAAATGCAAGTAGAGTAAAAGGGGTTTCTAGGCTTAGAAACATGTTTGTATTATTTTATTTCTGTTTGGGAAATATCTGGTCTCCTTGTTTAGAATCCCGGGTCGGGCATAGTGATACCTATTGGGTTTTTCTGCTCAGTACCAGCCTGGAGTCTGGAACTTGTGTCCGTTGGCGATAGACACGCGGCGCACCTCCTAACACGCATGGGACGGAACACACATGATGAAATGTGGTTTCACTTTTTATGGCATCGAATGACGAGACGAGCAAATTGTTCGCCTGATGGTAAGCGATACGACCACCCATAAACATTAGAAACACCATCCAGCACCTTGAGTTACAAAGTAATGTGTGGCATTCCACTGCGCTCGTTATCTTGAGACATAAGATGTTAAGTCTCATTATATCCTGTATCTACACTGGCTACAATGCCCTTCAAACCGAAATACAACAGTGCATGCACACTGCTGCTTGACGGTAGAAATAGACATTGCGATGGTACCCACCCAGACGGACTCTTACATACGAGAGTCCTACCACCTGGTAGGTCACTTTTACAGCTTCGGGGATAAAGGCGTCATATGTTTGTTTTTATTGCAGAAAATATCTAGCTATCGAAATATACGCGCATTTGAAATACATTGATAAGTGAACGTTTATCGTTAATACCAGCCTAATCATTCACTAGTTTGACAAAAAATAAACACTGTAGGTGTCAATACCGCCTACAACACCAGCCATATTTAGCAAAGGCTGTATGACTTGCCCACGCAAAAATGATGTAATAACAGGCGCCGAGTCCAAGATCACCCAGTTGTTACCCGTAAAAGCAGCGGTGACATCATGTTCCACGGTCGTCTGTCACTCACTGCTATATATGGACATAGTTATCGTGAATGAATATTTTATATACAATTTCCGGTGCAGCTCCTGTCTTGCCCGGCAAATTAATTGAATGGGACCCCTTCTAACATGAAACAACTGTAGTTGTAGGTTTCTCCAGGAACCTTTTTTAGGTCGCACTATACAAAACAACATATATTAAGAAAATTTTACAAATGGAGCCGAGGGCCCGCGCCGTAGCGTTTTGCCGGTCATGCTATACTTTTGTTACCCCGCTGCCTATTGTGTTATAAATGCTTAAGGATACAAAATTATAAAGATAGCACTCTCATACTTTTGTAACTTTAGTTCAGAAATTGGTGTCAAATAGTTGGTAGCAAATCTATATTCCTGAGAATGAGTCCTTTAATTTGCCACGTAGGAGCATAGTACCTACTTCGTCGTGTGCATAGGACCCTTATGCCCTTGAGTAAATTTATTGATTAAAAGACAAGGACGCAACACATGTTCTTTTCCCTACTGTAGCAGCGCGGCGCGGCGTATGAACTAAATGTAGGGTAAGTAGGTACATTGGCGTAGCTAGAGTGTGTGTAGGTACTTGCTAATATGAAAATTTTTGTTCGATTAAAACGTATAGTAGTGGTAGGATGCCTCAAAATCCTTGGGTGGGCACGGAACCCTATACCGGGTGGAAGGGAAACGCTCTCTATACCGGAACGGTAAGAGAGAAGAACCGTAACATTAACGAAAAACTATATTCATTTACAAAGCTAAGCGATAATACTTACGATTTTAGTATTTCCGTAATTCATGCGCGCGCAATGTAAAGCGTACAAACTACAAAGCAACGCCGACAAGGCGGCGCGGCGGCCACGCGGTCGTTAACCAGTCAGCTGATGTACGTGTTTCATTACGATTTTTTTGAAATATTGACCTTTTTTACTATGTTTTTCAGAATAATAGTTTGATTTATCTATCCATACGTGAAATTGTACAGAAATTTGAGAAAATCCTACTAAAATTGTAACAATGCGATCGCAATTTTTTTAGTGCCATCACGTCAGGAATCACCAATACTATCACCTGTATTCGTTTCCGAGAGCGTTTCCCTTCCACCCGGTATACGCCTACGAACTCTTGAGTGTTCGTACGTATTCTATTGTATTTTCATACGTCCAATGAACAATCACATTCCCAATGGATTTACGTGAGTGGAAGCCGGCCCAGCTATAAATAAGCGTAAAAGTGAAACTTCAATGTGAAAATAACGGTGCCGATCTTGTAAAAGGCTATCGAGATTACTTGTCTATGTAGATACTTTATTTTACTATCACTCTGTATATTATCCCTGGTTCAATTGTACAAAGTCTGAAGAAAACTTACAAAATAGCTTTTATTGGTTTCTTGACGCTACGCAATGTAAAAAAGCTTGGGCCTATTCACTATTTAAATTCAGACCGAGAATGTAATGCCCTCTACCGATACGAAACATACTTTTTGACCTGAACAGAGTTCGTTCAACTGAGATCTAGTGGTACATAATAGCTTTATCACAATTTATAATGGACGCCTATGTACTAATAATAGTGCCATAGTCCATAGATGACGGGGAAACGATTGAACTTCTAGAAAAATAAAGTCTCATCGCTTGTCTTATTTTATCTAGTACTTAGATACAGATACTTCTGTAGATACCGCGTGTTCATTTGCTCAATCGTAAATTTGAACTAATAGAACTCGCATAAATAAACTTTAGACGCCATTCAGGATGATTTTATCCTCTGTAACCACTTAGTAATGGCCTTCCAAGGCCGGCAGATGATAGGATGAGTGGCAGGATGCCGATTTATCTGACAAAGTAGTCAACAAAATTGTTCGCAATTACTGTCGTTGTAATGAAGAAATAGTTTTATAAACGGCTGGAGTGATTTGAGGGTATGGCCATAGACTACTTACTAACTAAGTAGGTACTACCTACCTTTAACTGAAAGAAAGGATAAGAAAGTCTATCGACGTACTTACCACTTATATAACAACCATATGACAGTAGTACAGCTAATTAAATCTTTGTATGTACTTATATACATAGTAATATTTGTGTAAGTATGACCGCCTCGGTGGCGTAGTTGTATTCTTAGACTAACAGTTGTATTATAGTACGACTGCAATGCTGAGGTCTCGGGTTCGATTCCCAGGTCGGGCAAAGTGATATTGAGTTTTTCTATTCAGTATCAGCAGCTCGGAGTCTGGAATTTATGTCCGATATGGCGATAGGCTCGCCCCCTATCACATCATGGGACGGAATAACGGCGAAAAGTGGGTGCACTAGTTGCGCTTCCGCCTACGACTTCTAGGATAAAGGCGTGAGTGTGTGTGTATTTGTATAACTCTATACTGGTTAATGTTTTTGGTGTAAGTATATCATGAGCCCAGAAAACCGATGTGAAATGACAGCTAACTGTTTGTTTCTTATGGTGAGGGCAGGTGAATGAGATTACCTAAAACCATGGACTATTATTAGTCCATGCTAAAACTAAACATTCACCGTGCTTTAATTCGTATTCGACCGGCATTGTATTCGTAATTCTTCTGATGTTGCAAATGTTTAGGGCTCGTGGACATCTTTTGTTGTTTTACTTCGCATCAGATGATCCAATTACTACTTTGCTTTTCTCTATGTAAGAAACATAAGAGGTCAGGATTTAGGAACAGCCAAGGTTAGGGAATATACGAGCATTAGTTATTTACTCCTTTGGGAATACAGGCATCAGTTTACAAAAGCGTACTATTTAATGCATCTCATTTTATGTATCGTATATTTTAATCGCAAACACAGAATGTTGGCTGAAGGAAGTCGGGTTATTTTAAGCGCCCGCGTGAGTTGGGGGTCTTTGAACCGATAGTTAAATTTAACCGCGCCATCCCGCGCCGTCTGCTTTCGTTCCGATGCTCCTTTTTACAGTAAATATTACAGTTATTTTAATAGCATTTTTATGACTGAATACACATTTTCATTGGCAAATAACAAGTACCTGACTGGGACATATCTATATTTGTTACCATATTTTCATCGGGTAACTTTTTTCGTACAATAAGAGCGTAATTTGCAGCCTCTGAAAGCTGTAATTTTCCACCGGTTTGAACCATCCTGATTAAGTAGATTTATGCTAAGAATGCAGTTTAGTTCTACTACTTACCCAATTCCGTAAGTACTTCTATACGGGCGCGCAACATGTTTAGAATGTGATGTCACGAATACTTTCGAGGAAGAATGTGCCTTTTAGATTGTTGTCTAGTATCTACTTATTAGTATGTGTGGTCTAGTTTAGGATTCGTGCAGCTAAAAAATTGAATTTAGATCTATTTCAAGTGGCGGACATAACCAATGCGCGCTCCGGACGTGAGCAACAAAAAAGATCCCCATTTATCTAAACTTTTTAAAGGAAAGATCTTTTATTGGTTCACACTTACAGGGTAATGACAAAAAATGTCCCACTGTCCCCCCTTTTGGCCGCCAAAATATGCCCAGTAATTAATATATATGGAATGGATCATGCGATGGATTTATTTGAACAAAAGTATTTTTTGCTTGTTTTTTCCTTGAATGTGGGTACGTTAGGCACATCTAAGGATTATTTATATTTTCCTTATTATTGTTACTTAGTACAAAATTCACCGTGGCCACTTGTGACCTAATTTATCCGTTGTTGACCTTAAACATACCGAGGTATAATATTTACCGTGAATCATTGTTATCAACTGTTGCGAAGTTGTTATTTTTATTAAAAACCTTGAGGTGTTTACTTGAATAGTGATGTCATCGATCATAACAAATTCTTAGCTCATTAATATTTATAGTCCATTTGTGTTCTTTCTCATAAATTATAACATATGCTCATGGTTTCCACCGGGGTAGGCAGAGTTGGAACTTCGCAGGTACCTTACTTGTTGAGCTTATGATCTATAATACGATAGACCGAGAGTCTACCGTATCGAGCACAAACTTATTAGCCTACTTGAATGAATTCGAGTCTTTAGACCTTTTCCACCATGCTCATAAAGCTTCTGATAACCTATTCGGAACTACAACTTTTGGTTTCGTAGGTTTTGAATAGAATTAGAAATACGTGGCAGATAAAGTCACTAGTGATGTGTCAGATTTTTCGTTAGATGGCGTTATATGTCAGATAGTTTCGTGAACCCGTGATACTAACCCTAACACACACTCATGCCTGTTATCCCCGAAGGAGTAGGCAGAGGCGCAACTCCCACTTTTCGCCGTTATTCCGTCCCATGATGTGATAGGGGGCGAGCCTATTGCCATATCGAATGACCCTAAATCATATATATTGTTAGGAGTTGTTCAAAGCATCGCTCGCGTTAAAAACCTTTCCCACTACGAAAGTCCCTGAAATAGAACGACGCCAGCGCAATCTAAAAGATCAGATTAAAAATCACCATCATTTCTCATGGCAGCAAATCACCGGGATAAAAGTAGCCTATGCCTTTATCCATGACATGACCCACCCGTGTGCCAAATTTATCCAAATCCGTTTAGTTGTTTCTGCGTTTACTTCTAACAATCATCTAAACATACAAACATCCAAATATTTTCAGAAACTTTCGCATTTATAATATTAATACGATAAGAAGTAAGAACAATTAGAAGTGCGAAAGGATGACAAATAAAAACACATTTAGTTCTAATTATTTTATTCGTTATCATAATATGAAACACGATCCAAAGAATTGATTGCAGCCCTGTGTAAATATCAAAAACATAGACGCAATCTTTATATATAAATTTCTTCTGTGCGTGTGTGTCACTGAACTCCCGCTTATATATATTATAGATGTATGGGGAAACCCTCTAACAGTCTACAGGGCTTGACGAGTCAAACGGGTGGACCGACTTAAATGATTTTTTTGTCTTTAGGTGGATTTGAGAATGATTTAGATTTACAATGCGGTCCGGGAAAATGTATAGCGGGACTTTTATCCAGGAAACCCATTCGTAGGGGCGAAGCCGCGTGAAAACCTATCATAATAAGAATACGTTTATGTATCCTTTTAAGGTACCGTATGTATCTATGTATTGTAATTTAATGTTGACATGTCAAGATCATACAATTTTATGCGATAAAAATAAAATATGATCATTTATTAGTCGATATTTTAGTAATTATAGAAAGAAGTCTCAATGTCAGTTCAGTAGTTCAACGTTAATCCCTGCAAAAAACTTACAAACTTTAGTTCATCATTACCCAAGTAAGATTATTTTTACTACGAAGTAAATTCAAAGGTTTTCGACGTCTCGCTTCGAATGTACCACAAGATGATTTTTTGTAGTCGCCGAATAATTTCTTTAAAGTATTAACTTGAATAAAGTACTCTATCTAGAAATTTTAAAACAATACGCCTGAACACTGTCCTAGATTAACTCATACAAATAATAAACATGTAATTAAACTTAAGTAGCTTCGATAAAATTACATCATTGTTTCCAAACAATATTTAAAATAACGATAATTCAGTTTTCTTTTATCACGAGAGTACGAATCCTGCTGTAAAACTCTGTACTATTAAGTAAAAACTAATCCATTGCTGCGAACTGGCTACCTTTATTACTGAGGGTTTAGATCTAACTCTGGGAACGGGGCTGCTTTGCTTCTGAAAGGGTTTGGACGTCAGTCTACCACGCTGGCCTAATGTGGGCTGGCAGACTTCACATACCCTCGAAATTATTTATGGAGAATTTTCAGGTATGTAAGTTTCTTCACGATGTTTTCGTTTATTTAAAGCGAACGATAATTGACAAACAATACACACGTATCTTCAAGTCAGGCATGTACCTTGGGTTTTGAACCAGCGGATATTCGTCTTGGCAGACCGTTCCATTCCCAACTAGACTATCGTACTTCTGTCAAATTACCATGCCTTAATTACACAGGGCCGCATCCAACATATGGCGATTAATAAAATATATAAAATGAAAACGGTAACTGCGTCTTAACTAATCCATTGACTCTCGTTACAACACAATCACGCTATGGCGTTCTTAATCTAGCTTAATACACTACACATCGGTCAGCTTTGGGTACAAGCTTAAAACAGATTATAATAGCAGTCCATAGAGTAAAGTTAGTTTTGTCGATAGCTTAGAGCGTCCTCACAATAGTACAACTTAACGAAAGATTAAATTAATAAATGATTTAACGAATAAACGAATGAATGATTTAATGAACGAATGAATGAATACGTTCGAGAAAAGTACAGTACGTAGTTTCTATTTTGAATGTCGTATAGCCTTACTATGATGGTAAGCATAAACAACTTAGCAACACCAACCAGTCATATCCAATCAAAAACATTCATATTAGCTTCAACAACATCGCGACCATGAACCTTGTTACATTGTGATACGGTTGGCAATATTTATGCGGCCGCTGGATCAAACTAGGTTGGTTGGTAGCATCCCTGGGTTCTAAATTTGAAAATTCTGCAAGACAGCACTGTGATCAATACAAAAACACTACATGCGAACTATGAAGTCCTAGTACATTTCACCTTCCTTTAAACTAAAACATAATGCTTGCACTGCTGCTGGAAAAAATAGACAATACAGTGATATTTATAAAAAGACTCCAGCATAAGAGATCTGTCTAGTAGATTCTTAAATTCGGAAAAGTGTAATTTAGATAGTTTGTATTGAAGTTGGACTATTGTTTGGACTTAATACAAAAACACGATAGTCTAATTTGCAAACATTCGCTAATATTATTGCACGAAAACCAGCATTTACTTTAATTTATTGACAAACACTTCTAGAAGGGAAATTATTTTATGCACTTTTAATATTGCCTATGCGAAGGTAAGCAAGTTTTGAAAATGTAACAATTCGGGATCATCCATACATTACGTCGTTGTCTCAACACCTATCTGTTGTTACAACACGATATTAATTCCATTTATTGATCGTAATATTTTTAAATTCATCTAATTGAACACAAAAATAAATTCATAATATAATAAACGAAGGATACAATAGTTAAGCCTAAAAATTAAGATATAATAAAGTGTGTTTCTTTCATTTTATCGAGTACGTAATTTATGAATGAGTCGGATTTTGGCAGCAGCCCAGGAAAATCGATGATGGGATGACGATTCCGGACTCAATAATACGCATACATTCTTCATTATGATGTGGATCCAAGATAGGATTCCCAACTAATTCTGAACTATAAGAAGTATTTAAAAATAGGAAATTTTATAAGCTTTTTTTCGTCGCTGACTATCCATAAATCTTGGATGCCGGTCTTAGTTGAAGAACAAAAATATATTAGCAATCTGATGCTTATAAATTCCAGGCTTTCCTTTTATCCCTGGAGCTAGGCTCTGTAACGGAACTCTGCAACAAACCCATCTATATTCTACGTAATCTAGCGTTTTAATAAATTAATTCGTCAACTGTGCTTTCCGTTAATGTCCGAAGGAAATTTCGGTTTCGGCCAATTTCGGGCAGTTTCGGCTTTGCAATCTCTAGTCAGTAATGATCACATTATATTGATAAGTGTTTTACTAACGAAAATGATTAATGCTTTATAAAAGTACAAACAATTGTCACTTTTAGTTAAGCGATATGAACGAAACCTGATATGGCCGAAATCAACATGCCGAAATTCGGCTTAGGCGAAAAATTCTTTCGGACATTAAAAGACACCCGAATACTAAATAAAACTATATCATTATATACAAAACATATTTTCACACAAAACATAAGGAATGATTATACATATTTTGTCAAAATCTATACACAGTAAGGTTCGTTCACATCCGACGACATATTAACAAAATTCTATAATTAATAAAATCACGCAGTCTATGATCACACAATAAAAACACGTATACGCATAATCTTAGAACTGATTTCGGATTGCGATAAGCACCGAAAGACGAGGACTAACTTTATTCGACCTGTTTAAACTATTTGGTAGTTTATTACTAAGTGCCAGAACAGACATATTTTATATTATAGCCGACAATTAATCCGTTTCATTTAATTTCACAAATCAGTGTTTTGTCTCTCCCTTTTTAATTATTCGACGTAATGAATATAATGGCAAAACAGTGATTCATTTAATAGTAAAATAACTATTGGAATTTTGCGTAAAACAGCTACTAGGTAACGTCTTCCAGTGAATCTTAAAGAGCAACACAACATCAAACACCTACTCCACAAACTACAACAATACAAAATCTTATATTATTTTTAAAACCTTATAGCATAATTGTAAAACTAAATTTACCGGCTGATATCGGTGTGTTATGAACTGACTTAGGCGTCAACGTCGCAGGATGTGAACGAACCTTTATGGTTAGGTGATGCGTCCAGCGTAACTATATTTAAACCACTATTCGGAAGTCCAATGTTTTGTCTATACTAAGTATACTAGTTGACTGTGATTTGTCTAACATTGCTTGATGCACATGCGCGGACGTGACCTGTGAACGGATGTCGCTCCGTGACGTCACTGGAAATAGAACAATTTTTATTACGTCGAGTATGCACTAAAGTACTGATAAAGGATATTTAGTAAGGATTCAAAAATAATCAATTACTTCGTAATTAATATATTTGATCTATCCGCGTGTACATTGATTTCGAGCGCTATATAAAGAAATAAAAAAAAAATACGTTGGCTTAATATAACGGTTTTACATAACAATAAAACCGATATTATGTGCCGAGAAGGAAAACATACAGCATTGTTTAGAAGAAGGCGTGTATACTTTAGCCATATTTAAAGCGGATTTCCGGTCAACAAAGTGTAACTCTGTGTGAAAAGATGGCGCCACCAGCTAGGACGGGACCCAAGGAGGGGGTCGTCGACATTCTAATGTTCATAGTCTTCACCAGGAAGAATTTCCTGCAATGCTGTATGTTTTCCTTCTCGGCACATAATATCGGTTTTATTGTTATGTAAAACCGTTATATTGATGTGCCTCCGGAAAACATACAGCATTGTTTAGAAGACGTGTTTGTTATCTGCTGGTGAGTATTAAAACACAACGCTATGTTGAATAAAAATTGTACAACCATAAGTGTTACAATACATATAATGATTAAAGTTTTGTATTGTCTGTACATAGCACTTTATGATCTACTACATAAACTAATAGTAAATTAAATACATAATTAAATAACACTTAAAATTAACAATGTAATTTACATTGGCGTGAATGTCTTGAAAAATGAGTTACTGTTATAATTAGGTATGTCTATTTCACGACAATAATGATTAAAAAATGTAGTAGATGATTTCCAATTACTACGGGATAATATATCATCAAGAGGTTCATTAGATAACCATCCTAAGGACGCCACTGCCGATCTACAACTTCCTGGGGTAGCATGAATACCACTATCTTTGAGAACCGTGCGAACCCAGTTTCCAATCACGGTGCGTGACGCTGCTTTTGTTTTATTGGATACTGTAATGAAGAGATTGTCTACGTTTCTCGCCTCTGCTCGTCTTAATTTACTCTTTTCTATTAATGATCTAACTAATGTTACCGGACAGATATTGTCATCGCAATGCTTAGTCAATTTCCAAGCAGATTGACGATATGAGTGAGTATCAGTTTTTGATCCGAATGCTGGTAAGAAATAAATATTTTCTCCGTTATCGATATAATTATCCTTTGAGATTTTAAGTAAAGTTAAGTCATGAACTCTTCGTCCAGATGCTAATAAGAGTACCGTGGCTGTTCTACGGGCTAAGTCAAAAAGTGTATCTTTTGGGGGATTAGCTGAAAGCCAATTTAGAACTGTTGTTGGATCCCAAATGAACGGTAATTTAACTACTTTTGGGTTTGCAATGCCTATAGCCTTTAGCGTATGTTTTATTATAAAGTTTGAGAACGTTTGTTGTTCTATATGAGGACCACAAAAAGTTAAAACTGCCGATTTATGAACAAGAATTGTGTTGTACGATAAATTTTCGTTCTGGAAGAGATGTATTAAGAATCGAGCTATGTCAGCTGGTTGAGGGGATTTGGGATCTATTTGGGAATTAGTGCACCATGTCAGCCATCTCCTAAGAGCTGGTAAATATGTTGAAAGAGTGGATTGACGCCAACTCTTCTTCAGTAGGTCTTTTTCTTGTGTTGACCATGTCTTTATTTGGGCCCCCCACCCCCAATTTTCCAAACTTTCAGGGTTAATGTTTCTATTTGTGGGGGAGCTTGAGATGTCGTTACATCTATTAAGTTCTTCGAGAGATTCTGCAGCTCCAGTGGTTGATCTATTGCTCTGGATTTCAGATCCTGAAGCCAAAATGCACGAGGCCATTCTGGTGCTACTACCAGATAAGTTCCCGTCGCGCTGTTTAAGTGTGAGAGTATCCTGGGTAGGAGGCTGGGAGGAGGAAACACCCATGCCAGCTTGTATACCAATGTTCTGCTGAAGGCATCTGTATAATTTGCTAATCGATCTTTTAAGTCTATTGAGACGTAATTTTTTACTACAGCAGTGTCTCGACTCGCGAACAGATCTATTTCTGGTTGGCCCCATCTCTTGAAGACTTCTGTAGTTATTGCGGGTAGCAGGTGCCACTCTGCTGGCTGTTTCCCTCGCGATAGCCTGTCGGCTATTATGTTGTATCTCCCGGGGAGATAATATGCCGAAAGGATTATGTTGTATTTGTCTGTAAGATTTAATAGTTTGAAGGTTAGAGATAGTAGCTCCATTGACCTTGTCCCTCCCTCCTTCCGAATATATGCTATTAAAGTTCGATTGTCCGATTGTATTAGCACGTGGGAGTTCCGTAATGTTGCCCTCTTTGTTTCGATTGCCATTATTACGGCATATAATTCCTTTTTGTTGCTGTGCCACCTTTTTTGTTGATCCGACCAAGCACCTGATATTAGGGTCCCATCCAAATGAGCACCCCACCCCAAATCCGATGCGTCCGTCGCAAGGAAGTGGGTAGCAGGTTTTCTGTGTATCGGTGATGAGTGGCCGGTGGCTCCGCGCCACCATCTCATCTCCCTTGTTACTATTGTTGGAATAGCTTTTCTTTGGCGGAGATGTGTTTTGTTGAAACATCGTAGGAAAATTTGAATATTCCGACTGTGTAGCCTGCCCCGGGGTACGACAAAGCTGGCAAAATTTAACCGACCCAACATGCTTTGTAATTGGTAAAGATTTATTTGACCTTTCAGCAAGTAATGATCCAATATGTCTTTGAGACTTTGCATTTTCTTTGTGGGTAAGGACATTGTATTTCTTGCTGTTTGCCATCGAATGCCAAGGTACTCCAAATCCTGGGTTGGTACCAATATAGATTTTTGGTAATTGATTTTCCAACCTAGGTTTTCCAAGTGCCTCACGGCTTCCGCAGCCTGAAGACATAACTTGGAATGATCTTGATTGGCCAAAAGATAGTCGTCCAAATAAACTAGGACACGACATCCTTTCGCACGAAGGGTCTCCGCGACCCAACATGTTATGGAAGAGAACAGGTGCGGGGCTGAAGCCAGGCCAAAAGGTAGGCATGTCATTTCGAATAATTGATCCTGGTAACTGATCCTTAAAAACGGTCTGTGTGATTTTGCTGTTGGCACGTGAAAATATGCTTGGGAGATATCCAGTTTTATCATCCAGTCTCCCGGTTGAAGGAAATCTGGTACTGCAGTGTGAGAGATCAGACGAAACGGTTTTGTTTTTACAAACCTGTTCAGACGACGAAGATCGAAGATCGGGCGATAAGAGTTGTCGCTTTTTTTCCTTAGGAAAAGTTTGGATATGAAACTGGGTGTCTTTATGAATACATGTTGCAGTACCTGTTGGTTTAGAAGGTCGCGAATAGCTTGAGACATTGCCGGTGACTCTTTGGTTGCATACTGTCTCATGACCTTTATTGTGGGTGTTATTAAAGGAGGTTTCTTGTATAGAGGTATTCGAAATCCAGTTATTGCCGATAATATGAATTTGTTTGCCCCAATTGATTCCCACTGGTTTTTGAACATGTTTAAACAACCCCCTTGAAACTGAGTCGGATAGTCACTTTTTTCCTCCTTTGTTTCGAAATGAATTTTTAACGTTTTTAAAACCATCACTTTTTCCCTTGTAAGGGCGTTTTGTTTGTTGTTTGTTATAAGTATCATAGCTGTTATTTTTCTGTTGAATTTGAGGTCTGAATTTGGATGTTGATGGGTTTTGTTCATCATACTTTCGTTTCAAGGGTAGTTGTTCTCTGCTTTTTGAAGTTTTTGTAGGTGTTAACCATAATTGGGGTCCTCCCAAAGATTGGATAAGGGAGGATAGTTTTGTCTTGTCAAACAAGAACTCCTCGCTGGGTGGTATGTTATTGAGAGCGGTTTGGATACTCTTATCCGGAACTTCGGATATCAATCTTTTGCGCCTTATTTCGATGCATTCGGCACGTTTTCCACAAACTATTTGCAAAGTTTGTTCAGATAACTTGTAAGACTGAGAGGAACTACCAAAGGTTTCGGTAATTTTATTAAACAACGTATCTGAAGTTAATTCGGTGGAATTATTGTGAGCCCAATCTAATATATTTTGTAAACCAGATTGTAATAATTCCCTTTGACGAAGGAGTGCATTGGTGATTGCGGCAATAGCTTCCTCTGTTGAAGCCAGAAAATCCTTTCCTTTATTCAAAACACATGTTTCATCATTAACTTTTAGTTTACAAAAGCCTGGATATGCCAGCATATCTGCCAAGGCTTTTTTATATCGTATATGTTGCCACGTGGGGGAGTTAAAGTGTTGTAGATTTATTAGCTGACGTAAAAGTTTCTCATCAGCTGATTTTAAAACTTTTTTCTCGTCATAGTTAGTCTTACAAACTCCTAAGTCTAAGGATTTCGCTGAATTTGATGACGGATTAACCAAAAATTCACAATTTGTATTTTCAGTAGTGTCGGTAGAATCAACAATCATATTTGGAGCACATTGCTGATGTAATATAATATTAGTAAGAAAACTGACCTGGTTGCATAACGCGTCGATCCGGGGATCGACCGTTACCTGTATGTCTCGCTTCCTTTTCTTGCGTGGTGGTTCCTCTTGTTCGCTATCCGATGAGCTGGTACAATTAGAGGTGTCATCCTTTTCTAATCTTGGATCCTTCTCGGAAGTCGGTGAGTTTGAACCAACCGAATGATTTCCAACGTCAGCTTCTTCAGTATCATTTACGGACATGTTATTCATTGCTAACTTGTCCTAAATTATAAAATAACCACGATAGAAAAATATTGAACACTGTTAATAAATTATAACGGAGTTACTAATTTCCGACTTAAAATGCGACCGTACTCGGCGAAAGCACACAACGCTATGAACATTAGAATGTCGACGACCCCCTCCTTGGGTCCCGTCCTAGCTGGTGGCGCCATCTTTTCACACAGAGTTACACTTTGTTGACCGGAAATCCGCTTTAAATATGGCTAAAGTATACACGCCTTCTTCTAAACAATGCTGTATGTTTTCCGGAGGCACATCAATGATCATTAACCTATCCGGGACCGTGGGTTTGACAGTTGACATTTGTTTTCTTTATTTTTATACTAAAACCTTATTGCGTAGGTAGGAACGACGATTTTCGCTGTTGTGACAGGAGCTGTCATGGTTACATGTGACCACGCGGGCCTGATGGATTAAATTTATTCGAGGTTGACTGTACTAAAAAAATCGGTGCGTGTACGTATGTCCGCGCGTGAGAAGTTATACTTCTTCTTCTACTTCTAGAAGTTCAAAATAGGGGCCTCTTTTCTTAAGTCATTGGCCTTCAAACAAAGAAATTCAAAATGGCGGCCACTTTTTTGAACTCTAACATTAAATCTGCCTTTTGTACCTAAAGCCATGCCCAGATATCGATTTTGAGGTCGGTTGGCCTTAAAACAAAGAAATTCAAAATGGCGGTCACTTTTTTGAAATCTAACATTAAATCTGCCCTTTATGATATGACGCCCTTAATGAGCGGTTTAGCGGGCAACTTCTCCCGTGAGAAAATTTTGTGTCACACATGCGCGCGCATAGTAAAATTTCACTCCCATCAATTTTTCATAACGCACATAAAGAAGTATAACTTCAAAATAAAAAAAGTTGGCTTAATGATCATTAAATTTATTTGAGATTGACTGTACTTAAAAAATGCAATCTCACCGTCGCACTAGAGCCTCGTGCTCTATATGTGTATGGTGTAGAGCACGCGGCGCTATGTGGGCGCGGCCAGCAGCGAGCCGAACTGCAGCAGCGCCTCCCGCACCGCCGCCCCCGCGCCCCCCGCACCGCCCACACCCCCACCACCCCCCACGCCCCCACCACACGCGCGCGGGTGCGCCGCCAGCGACACCACCCACGGGTACAGACCTACGGGGAAGTCATTCAAGAAGCAATGCGGATAAGACGTTTCGGCCACGGCGGCCAATCTCAACGGAGATCAGCCAGGTACGCAGGAGATATTATAGTGCACAAGTGTGTGCGCAATCCACAAGTGTACTCACTATTCCTTCACTCTCATAGTCCGGTGAGACGGCAGACATGACCGGAGAGAGATCAGGCGCAGGACCAACGGCTTTACGTGCTTTCCGAGGCACGAGGGTATCACACCGCCAACTTCCTGACTCCGAGCTGCGACTGAGTAATTTTTTTAAGATGGAAAAACCCAGTCACATAGTTTTTTTTTTTGCCCGACCCGGGATTCGAACCCAGGACCTCAGCGCGCAAATCGTACTCGTAACGCGTACGCAATACAACTACGCTACCGAGGCAGTCAAGAAGTCTTGAGAAGTAATGCGGATAAAACATTTATCATTGGTGTTAGTTAGTTTGAGGTATAGAATTTCATCGTCACATCATGTACTGCAAAATAGATTTCCATCAAAAAGAATAATCGTCAACGAAAAGTATGTTTACAGACTTCGGATATTAATAATTAAGTAAAAAGTACATTTTACGCCTTAAACAAATTTTAAAGAATTGAAAAAGAC